>OX465297.1:143149903-144431970 GCA_949987735.1 Leucophora obtusa
AAGTAGTTAAATTACAAAGAAATATATTTTTTAACTTTTCCTATTAGTCATTCAATAAAGAAAATACACAAACTACGGACTTTCGGTAGAAGTTAAAATGTTCAATCAAAATTTTCTGTTAAAAACAAGCAGTTGTTATAATTCGGTTAATTTTAAAATAAACGAGAAATCTATTATTTTTACCGACTTTGCCAGTTAATAAATTAACAATTAAAAATAAACGACAAAATACAATTGTTTTGAACGAAAAGTGGGTTGTCCTTTTTTTAATTTATTTTCAATTGTTTTAATGTACATATTTGGTTGATTTTAAGGAATAAATATTGTGAGTGTATGTTTCAATGGTACATAAGTTTCATATTCCGTGGATAGTGTTTGAACAGGTAATTCCCTCTTCCAATCCATTTGCATTGTCTATAATTTCAATTCCACTCGTTCAACGTTTATATCCATATCATTCCACTTGTGTAGTGTTTCAATTCCACTCGTTTCCTATTTAGTTTCTTAATTTTAGTGTTTCATATACACTTGTTCTTTAAGTTTTAGGTTTCTAGCTAAAGACTCAGACGTTAAGGGGGGGGGGGAGGGCAATTTTCCCCTTTTGAACCACCATTTTTACCACGTTCCTACCAAAGTCCTAGAAATGCCTTGTAGATAAGTTAGCCCATTCTCCAAGGAATACATATTATATATTACAGGTTTCTAGCCGAAGGGTTCTGTTAGGGGGAGAATTATTCCGTTTTTACCGCTCCCGGTAGGAATTTCCAAAAATTCCGTCTTAGAGGACGTCTGCGTTGGAGGAGGAACCTACTACATACATAATTTTAGGTCTCTATATCCAGCAGTTTGGCCAGGCCGTCAAGGGGGAAGTTTTTTCCCTTTTTACCACTCCCGGTATGAATTTCCAAAAATACCATCTTAGGGGACGTCAACGTTGGAGAAGGAACCCAAATACCGAATTTAAGATCCCTTGTTCCAGCAGTTTGGCCAGGCCGTTAAGGGGGAGACTTTTCCTGTTTTTGACCCTACCTGTGGAAATTTCCAAAAATCTCATCTTAGCGGATGTCTACAATAGAGGAGGAACTTTAATACCAAATTTCAACTTCCTACCTCCAGCGGTTTGGGCAGGCCTTTAAGCGGCACTTTTCGCTTCATTAATACCCATTTTTGCAATGTCCCTGTCCAAAAAGCACCTTCCCGGTAAGTGAGCCCATACTCCAAGTAACATATGTTTTACACTTCAGGTTTCTAGCCAACTTTTACTATTTGTGCCCCTCTCGGTAGGAATTTCTGAAATCCATCGACAGGGAATTTCAGCTTCCTAGTTCCAGCAGTTTAAGCAGGCTGTCAAGGGGGACCCTTTTTCTTTTTTTGTCCCTCCCGGTTGGAATTAGGCTGGAAGAGGATCCTAAGTACCGAATTTCAGCTTCCTAGTTCCAGCAGTTTGGACAGGTCGTTAAGGGGCAACTTTCCCTTTTTGAGCCCCCATTTTATAATGACCCTGTCCAAAATTCAAAAAAGTATCTTTCTAATAAGTTAGCCCTTACTCCAGGGACCCACATTTTAAGCTTCAGGTTTCTAGCCGAAGGGATTTTTACCGGCCCCCAAGGTGAGGCTTTTCTTCTTTTTGCCCCTCCCTTTAGGAATTTACAAAAATTCCATCTTCGCGGCTATCTGCGATGGATGAGGAAAATTCATACCAAATTTCAACTGCATTGCCTAAGCGGTTTGGGCAGGCCGTTAGTGGGGACATTTTTCCCTTTTAACCACCATTTTTACTATGTTCCTGTTCCAAAATAGAAAAATTACGTTGCCGGTGAGTTAGTCCTACTCCAAGGAATACATATTTAAAATTTTAGGTTGGCCAAAAGGGATTGGGCAAGCCGTCAGGAGGAGACTTTTACCTTATTTCCCCTCCCGATAGGAATTTCAAAAATTCCGTCTAAGCGGACGTCTACACAGAAGGAGGAACTCACATACCGAGTTTACTTTTGGGATATCCTGTAGGGAATTCCAAAAATACAAACTTAGTCGATGTCTACTACAGTGGAGGAACCTTTATACCAAATTTCAACTTCTTACCTCCAGTAGTTTGGGAAGGCACTTTTCCAATTTGTGAGACTGTTTATGGGGAGACTTTTCCCCTTTTTGCCCGTTCCGGTAGGAATTTCCAAAAATCCCGTCTTAGCGCACGTCTATGCCGAATATCAAGAAACCTTGTTTTAGTGGAGATATCCGTGGGGGGAGGAAAAAAAGTAGTTTTTTTGAAATTATATATTATTTTAAATGGTACTTTTTGTAAAAACGAAATTTTTTGGAAAAAGATACTTTGTTTTTACAAAGTACTTTATTTGTACTTTTTTTGGAAAAGGTATTTTTTTTTAAAAAGGTGTATTTTTTGGAAAAATGTATGTTTTTTGGAAAAATGTACTTTTTTTTGGAAAAGGTACTTCTTTTGGAAAAGGAACATTTTTTTAGAAAAGGTACTTTTTTTTGGGAAAAGGTACTTTTTTTTGGAAAAGGTATTTTTTTGAAAAAATTTATGTTTTTTGGGAAAAGGAAAATTTTTTTAGAAAAAGGTACTTTTTTTGGGAAAACGTACTTTTTCTGAAAAAGGTATTTTTTTGGAAAAATGTATGTTTTTTGGGAAAAGGTACTTTTTTTGGAAAAGGTACTTTTTTTTTTGAAAAGGTACATTTTTTTAGAAAAAGGTACATTTTTTGGAAAAAGGTACTTTTTTTAAAAAAGGTACTTTTTTGGAAAAAGGTACTTTTTTGGAAAAAGGAATTTTTTTTGGAAAAAGGTACTTTTTTTGGAAAAAGGTACTTTTTTCGGGAAAAGGTACTTTTTTTGGAAAAAGGTACTTTTATGAAACTTATGTAGCATTGAAACATACTCTCCAAAAAGTTAAACAAATTTTCTAAAAGAGAAAAAACCTTAGAAAAGGAATGGAACTTATATATTCCGATATTTAAACTTCATGTAACGAAGCACCGGTGGAAGAAACCGACGCAGTAAATTTTCCAACTGAATTTGTGAATTTACTTGAATTGCCAGGTCTACCTTTACATAAACTGGAATTAAAAAAAAAACTTTAAGACACGCTAACAACGTAGCGGGGTTTGCCCGCTATTTTTAATATTATAAAATCATTCAAAACACAAATGAGCAAAACTACTTACGGGTTTTTCTACCTAAGTTCGCACTTTACCAAATTATCTTAACATACACACGTATATTGCAATTTATTATGGATTCATTACTAACAATCCACTTTCATGAGAAAAAGTGATCAAATATTTATTTATTTATTTTAAACCCATTGTTGTGCAGAATTAATTTTTGTGGTGGCTGGGTGAAGGCTTTTATTATAAAAACTGTACTTTAAATAAACTTTAAGGCACGCTAACAACGTAGCGGGCTGCGCCCGCTAGTTAGGGCATATGATGTCAATAAAATATCTTAAAAGGATAATATACATCAGTTTTTTCGCTCTCCTGAAAACCTGTTAAAACCAAAACATAGCACTTCTTGCAGGCAAGCCGACGATATATTAGTTAATATCAGACCAATGTTCGAAATTAACTAATATATTCGAGATTAATGTAATATTTGATCAAAAACAATTTTTTATATGCTTTACTAAATTTTTTTATTAAATTAATATTTTCTGAGCTCTTTTACTTCTAAAAGTTTTTTTTTTTTTAATTTAAAAAATCCAATTTAAAAAAATTAACATTTAAAATCATGGCCCGGCTCGTAATGGGTTAATAAGTCTAGGCATGTTGCATATCATTGGAAAGGTATTTCAAGTACCTCCCCAACGATATATATATTTTGTTCTGGTCCGATAAGCTTTGAGTGGTATTTCTCCACTCAAAGTCCAAAGAAAATTCCCATATTTGATAAAAAATTATCTAGTTTTTAAAGAATAACATATTTATACATTAACGTCTTTAATAGTTACTCATTATCAACAGTAGCCCTCGGCTGACAGTCAGGCATGTGATGAATATTGAAAACGAAAACGATCTGGTTTTCAATGGTAAATATTTTAGGATCTGTACAATACCAATTTATATTTTATTTCCTAATTTAGATGTCCGGCGTCAAAAAAAAAAAACGATAAATAATAATTTGAAGCCAATTTGATTTTCGCGAAACAAATTATTCTAGATTGAAAAACTGTTCGTTTTCGATTTTCATCACACCGCTGAGTGTGTAGGACCCGAAATCCTGCTGCCCTCCAATTCAAATTTTTTTTTTTTATCATTTAAATTTAATCATATCGTATTGGATTAACTTATATCCAATTTGATCGGGACAAAATTCGGATATAAGTTTATCATTTGATATAATTTTGTATCCTTGTAAATACAATTATATCCAATATGATACAATTTAATATAACCATTTTTCGGATGAAATTATATCCAGTTACATATTGCAAATATATCCATTCACATATAATTTTATATACACTTTTTTACTCGGGTTGTATTTATTAGCAATACTCGAATTTCATTTTCATTTTAGTACTTTAAATTTTTATTTTTACCAACACATGGCCTTTAGAGATGAAATAGGTCGAATTTCAACTGAACTGGTTTCGGATTGTGTTTTTCTAGTTTTAGCTGTCCATACACTAAGTTCATATTCAGAAGTGGCTTGATATTCAACAGGTAAAGTTTGAAATAATTTGTTTGTGTGAATTTTACTGAGGTACTGCAATATTTGTACAGCTATAGATTACTCTATGATAAATACAAATTATTAAGGGTCATATGCATAATCACTTTTAAAATTTATAAGTGACTTATAAAACAAATTTTTCATAAAAATTCATTTTATAAATGTGTTATAAGGTTTTCAAATTATTATTCATACGAACTTAAAAATATTACTATATTTAAAAATTTCATCCTTAATCCGTAAATGCTTTTATATATGACAGAGTTACCATTCGTCAAGTAATTTGTATAATTCCAAATTCAGATCAGTAGTATCCAATTGATTATCCTTCCAGTTTTTAAAGCACATACACTCTCAAAACAATTCCGTTGTGACAACCGAATTTTTTCCAATCGAATTCGTTCGGATGCTGCAACCTCGTCATTCGGTTGCCTCAACCGAATTCAGTTGTGACAGCCGATAATTCGGTTGTTCGAAAACGGCAAAATGAATGTTGTATTTAGAAAGAATTTTTGACAACACAGATAAACTTCACCAGTGTTTTTTTCCGCAATACATTTTAATACATATAAATCGATGTCCTGTTTAAAATATTCAGTGATCGAGTTTCTTTTTACGCTATATTTATAATATATATATTTATTTATAACCATACATTTTAGATTCCACAATACCGCAGCAAAAAAAGAAGAGATGCCGAAGCAGTAGAAGAAGCACTACAATTGATGATCTAGATGTACTACTTTTTTAACATAAACACTAATGATTTTAACATTGAGTTGTCATAAGAGAGGAGTACTCATAGGTGTAGATAGGCCGGTCAGATTTTTTTTTAACATTTCATTTTTACTTGAAATAAAAATTCTTATCCATTTCTGACTCAACTTTCTTATGAACGTATATCGTCAATAATGACCAGGGCAAGAAATGTTGCAAAAATCGTGTTTTATATACATAAAGTATATATTGAAAATCGGAAAGCTTTTATTACAAAATTTTTAAACATGAATTTATTATTTATTTCAGTATTTTCATTAGTTTTGTTAAGTAGGCTGTAGTATTATTATCTTAAAAGTAATTTAATTTGTAAATAAATTGAAAATCTCCCAATCTGAAATTAATATTCAACAATTTTTCAGCAAAAATTTCCGCTAATTTCAGCCAAATAGAATATTATATGCATTATATATATAGCCCCCCCCCCCCCCTAGAAAAATGGCCTAGCTACGTCGGTGGCAGTACTCCCAATTTAACATTTTTTTTCAGTACTTTTTGAACGAGTACCAAGGAAGCTCTTTTTTTACCAATTAAAAGTTAAAAAATTTTCGCAAAAAAAACCGTCACGATACCCTAGTGAAAAGGTAATCTCTATCCGAAAATGGACCTTGGTGGGCTTTGAACCGTCGGAAGTTTTTAATAAAAATGTTACACTTCATAAAATAGCCCATATCTCGAAAAATAAGCGAGATAGAGAAGTTCGTAAAATACACAAAAGTTTCATGTATCCGGGAAAGAATTTTATTTGTTTGTAAAATGTAACATGTTTTTTTTACACAAATTTAGTCAATGAAAATGTAATCACAAAATTCTCAGTGGAAAAATAGGTGGGTTAATTATAAATGTTTTGACTGAAATAGCAACTCTATTGGTTACACATAATGTGTGAGTAATAAACATAATTTTAAAATAAAAGTTATCAGCAGCTTAAGAATATTGCAATATATAAATATACCAAAACTATAGAAAAAAATTGAGATAATAATACTGCTCATTATAAAATAATAAAAGTAGTCGATATTTTTGATTTAATTAAACAAGTTATACAAGTTCCTAAAAAAAGTTTATAATTAATATGAATATTGTGAAAGTGTTTTTAAAACTCTTATTCTTTACAAAAATATTAACATGTGAAACGGCTACAACGTACGGCTCACATTTAACTAATAGCGAATAACAAAAACTAATAGAGGGTTCTATGGACCTCAAAGCCGATCCATGTGAAAATTTTTATCAATATGCCTGCGGTAATTGGGAAAATTTACATCGGGAGGCGGGTGATGAATATCATGAAACTCTGGGTTTGTTGGATTACAATGCGAATAAAGAATTGTCGCTTGTATTTGATAGTATTAATTTACGTGATGAACCAAAATTTGTAAGAACTGCTTATGAATATTACAAATCATGTAGAGATATGGAAAAATATAAAGCTTTGCAATATGTAAAATGGGTTAAGGAGAATGAAGACATTAATTTGCCATTATTTTGGGCAAATTCTTCCACATCAGTTGTTTTTGATTGGCTGAAAACTTTAGCTATAATGCGTATATATGGTTTAAATAGTATATTTATTGATGAAACTGTAATGGAAAGAAGAGACAATACTTCAAAATATATCATAGCTTTAGATAAACCAATGACAGATGGAGGATTTAAAGCCCTTACATATAAACAACTCAAATTATTGGTCGAATCATCAGGTGCAACTTTGTCAACAAGAGACTTTTCAAAGTTATGGTATGAAATAAAGGATTTTGAATTGAAACTTATGGAACTAGACGACATTGAAGATGATGTAGCAAAAGAAGATAAAGGCTATGCTAGTAAAAAACATTTATATCTAAAAACAGTTAAAGATCTACCATTTCCCTGGCTAAAGGAATATTTACGAATTATTTTAAATCAAACTATTGTTAATCCAAATATGGAAATTTATATACGAAATCTGCCTTACATGAGGGCTTTAGATGAATTATTGAAACAATATACTCAACATTTTCTATGTAAATATTTAGAAATACGATTTTTAAGGCAATTCGAAATCCTACCACCCGAACATTTTTCAGCCATTGATTGTGCATCCAGTGCTAGAAGTTTTCTACCCATGGCCATGAATTGGTTATATGAACAGCAACATCCCGAATTGAAACAGGAATTTCCTAAAATTAGAGAAATATTTGATAATATTAGAAAACATTTAAATAAAACAATTCTGAATAACAGGTATGGGTTTGATTCGAGTGTAGTGGAATATCTGTCGGCTAAACTTAATAATATGCAATTGAAAATAAATAATATACCTCGAATAGATACCGTCGGCACTTTGGAAACTTTTTGTAAAACTCTTAATTTAAACGCCTCGCAGTTCTATGCAAATCATTTAAAATTATTAAAATTCTACTTTCAAGCTAATCATAATTTACTTGATGCAACGCTGCCTCAAAAGGAGTTCTTTTATTTAGAAAATTGGCAATTTGCTGGAAATTGTTTTTCATATTTTATAAGAACATCGAATATTGTGGTAGTTCCCCTAACACTATTACAACAACCCATCTATCATGTTGATTTAGATGATATTTATAAATTTAGCTCATTCGGTTTTCTATTGTCTCGTGAAATTATTCATGGTTTTGATCATAAGAGTCTGCAGTTAGATCATAAGGGTCAAATCTCTTCTAAGTACTATGACATAATAATGAATGAAAACGCCTCAATTAATTGTCTTTTGAAAATTACCCACTCAGTACTTAATGTAAAAATTGCTGATTTTAGCGGTTTGCCTTTAGCTTATCAAATATTTTTGGATTTCTATCCCGATGCTTTGAGACAACATCGTATAATTTATGGCCGAGTTATATCATTGAATAAATTATTTTTCCTTAATTTTGCTCAGTTATTTTGTGGTACTTCTGAGGATTTTTTTTCCGATACCTTACATGGCTCAGATCCTGATCGTACTATGGATACTTTATCACAGTTTCCAGAATTTTCGAAAACTTATCAATGTGATAGCGGAAGTCGTATGCATCCACAAGAAACTTGTCATATGTGGTGAAGATGAAATTATGCCATAATATTTTAAGAGACATTATACACAAGTCGCCAGCTTATTATTTGTGTGACCCATCTGCCAAAAAATCGTTACCGATAATCTGAGGTATGATACGAGATTTCAAACGGGTTTTTGAATTAAAGAAGGATATTTCTCTTTAATATATTCAATCCTAACTACATTTTTTTAAAATTGTCCATGATTCAAATCAATGAAAGTAATTAGCTGACGAAATCTAGTTTTAAGCATTTATATATTTAGCTAAAAGTGATGTTAATGTTAACTTAATTGATGTAATTACAAATAATAAAAGTTTTTTTTTTTGGCATTTCATAACTTTCTTTATAATTAGAAGCAATTATTTATTTTGATTAACCACTCAAACGAATAAGTTGAGTACACCCGCCATGTCAACATATGAAGTACACGAATATTTGTCAGTAAGTAAAGATTTTTCGTAGATTTAAATTTATAACATACATAGATTAGAAATCGACTGTAATATGAAAATAACCTATAAACATAACTTTAAAAATTTTTTATACTACAATCGGTATAACGTAGATTTGCTTTAAATACTTAACGTTGATAGGCATGAGACGAAATACGGCTAATGTCATTGGTAAAAATAAGATATGATTATTAGTGGCTAAAATTTTAAAATTTAAGTGAAGATTATTTCTACTATTGGGTGAAAACATATTAACTCAAAAGACCATTCGGATTTACCATCTCCAATTTGAATTTGACCTTTTCGGTTTCCGAAACATGACGTCACGGAAATTGGAAAAAACGGCAAAATTTGAATAAAGTATGATTACAAAATTCATAATAATTTTTAAACTATTTAAGATGCAAAATATTGGTATTATATATTAGATAAGAATTTTTTTCATGGAAGGATCTAAGGTCATTTCTTGGGATTTTAATTCAAATACTAATATCTCAAAATACACATTTTTAAAATTTCTTAAAAAATATATATATATTTTCAATTGAATTCACTTCAGTGTGGCATCTCGATTCCAGTCTGAGTTTTAGCAAAAACGTGTCCCTAAGTATTATCTGTCGCCCTAGTGAACACTAGGGTGCTCCAAAAAATTTCTTTTTTGTTTTATTGACCGGGCTACCACCTGAAAATATTTGTTTGGATGCAAAACTACGTCCCCTAAAAAATTAGGATAATCAAATATTGGGAAGACCTGCCGCATCGGCTCTAAAATTTGAAACACGGATTATAAAGGAATAATATGACTTTTTGTATATTTTCTCAAAAACAGTGATATTTTAAAACGAGTAAAAAAGTTGTAGTCGGGCATGCCGACTATACCATACCCTACACCAGTATGGTTAAAAGCCAACTAATTTTTGGATCCGAAATTCGAATGGGTTAAAATGGGACTTGTGTCAAAATTTTCTATAAAATGATAAAAGAAGAGAAAATCGTAAATATAGCCCATATAGGCGATAGGTCCAAATATGGACCGATCCTATCTAGAATCTATAGGCTTTGTCCTTGGGATCATGTGAGTCAGCGATCCAAATTGCATTAAAATATCCTCGTGTTTGCGACCTGCATCGTATACAAAAGCCAATTTTGGGGTCCCGCTTTTAACCAAAATCAACAGACTTCGTCCCTGGGCTGATATAGGTCGGTGTACCAAATTTAATCAAGATACATTAATATTTGCGACCTGCAGCGTGTAACCAAGCCAATTTTGGGGGGACCATTATATGGGCACTAGGTCTAAACATGGACCAATTTTAACCAAAATCAATATGCTTCGTCCTTGGGCCGACGTAAGTCGGTGTGCGAAACTTCATCAAAATATCTTAATATTTGCGAACTGTAGAGTGCGCACAAAAATGCATAGACAGACGGACGGACAGACGGACGGACATCGTTAAATCAAAATAAAAAATGATTCTGAGCCGACCGATATACTATAAGGTTCAGTGGTGGTTTTTTTTATTTACTCATACGTCACGTAAAATTAATGGGGTTGCTATACCAGTCGAAACATTTGTAATTAACCACCTGTTAACCCATTTTTGCCGACTTATTATTCTATTGAGAATTTTGTGACTACCTTTGTATTGACTACCTGTGTGTGAAAAAAATACTGGTTACATTTTACAAAATTCGCAATTCGGTTTAGGCAGAAATTAAGTAAGCTTTCGGAAGTAAAAAACCATTTGTAATTTTTTTAGAACAAACGATTATGGGCCAAAACTAAGAATTAATTTTTTTCAAAAATTTGACTCAAGTAAAAAATTTTCAATCAAAATTTCGTAAGCTCTATTTAAGACAAAAATTGTTTTTAGTTCTGGTTATCAAAATATTCCTTTTGAACCCATTCAGGGGCTAAAAAATTAAAATTATGATTTTTTTTTCTTATGGAAGCTTTTCACTACCTTTTATTTGTCCTCGATATTCTTTCCAAAGAAGGTAGCTTATTAATTATGTTAGGAATTTCTTGAGTGTTTCTTCTCTTTAAAAATAGAAAATGCAAAAGTAAGCATATCCGAATAAAAACATAAAATTTATTCTTAACCATCAGCACTACACTAAGAGAATTATCTGAATGATATTAATGAATTTTTGCATAAAGCCAATGAAGTTTCACTGGAACTCGACCATAGAGAGTTTCCATTGAATTAAAGGAATTTTTCATAAAATTTTGCGACAAACATTAATTTATTTTTTGAAAGTTTCATACACTCAATGAAAGTTACATTAAAACGGGATTTATAAAATATATAAAGCTTTTTCATCAAATTTAAAAAATTTTATTACGATAACTTTTAGATTCTAAGAAATTCATCCCTAACATTTAAAAGACTCTTTTATAGAAAAACCAGCTACGTTTTTAGCATGCCTTAAGCCCAAATTACTTGAACGTAAATGTAACGCGACGAATCAGCTGATTCCATCTGCTTAATAAGAAACACATAGTGCTGAGTACTAGACGTAAACGAGTCGTAACGTGCCGTTCATTTCTGTTGAAAACAGAATTTTTTCTCCGTTTTTACGTGAGAGAGCAAAACAGCTGTTTTTAGTTGCATATAAGTGATGGAATTTGTGGCACAATTGTACAATGTTTGGCACAATCAAAGTTTGATTAGTACACTGGCACATTTTTGTTATTTCCAAATATTCTATAGAAATCCAGTTTACTTAAAAGAGAAATTATTTGGCAAAAATAATAAAATTTTTTTTTTAATTTTCATACAAAAACTTTTGTTTAAAAGGAACACATAAAATATTATATTTGAAAAGTTAACAAATTAAGTAAATAAAAACTAATTTAATGATTGAATGAATCAAATGAGCTAAATCGACTACAAATTATTTTCGATTTAAAATGAAATTGAATCCGATTTTCAGGGATAAAATATAATCCACAATGAATTTTTATGAAAGTTCTTGCTTGTTGTTATTTTATAAAAAAGTGAAAGTTTTGGTACTATTTTTAAATTGGTTGGTACTATTCTGAAAATCAAATTTATCAATCCTTAATAGCACGTTACATATTTTGAGTAACTTAGCAAAAATAAAAAAACTACAAAAAACAACATACACTCAATGAAAGTTACATTAAAACGGGATTTATAAAATATATAAAGCTTTTCCATCAAATTTAAAAAATTTTATTACGATAACTTTTAGATTCTAAGAAATTCATCCCTAACATTTAAAAGACTCTTTTATAGAAAAACCAGCTACGTTGTTAGCATGCCTTAGACCTAGTTTTTGGGATACTTTTACACTATTGCTCATAACTTTTTTATTAATTATTTTAATGGAATGATATAAAGCATATGTCCATCCTTAAGGACTATTATAAATACTGGAACAATTATTTTTGAAATCAGATGAGTAGTTATGGAGATTACCTCCTACAAACAAACAAATATACACACATTACCTCTTTATTATAGTAGAAAACCACTTAGATTTTCAGGATATTTATTTTACAGAACTCGTTTAATTCTACCGTATAGGAAATCCTGCTGAATCTTGAAATACATTTTACGATATAAAAATCCTCTATGAATTTCTACATTTAATTAATGAATGGAATTCGTCCATTGATTTTAATTTATTTAGGGCGAGTAAATTATTTCCAACATAACCAAGGTTAAACACTAACTATCCTACGGGGAATGAGGAGTCAATTGCCCTCCAAGGACCTATCCCGTGCCCGGTCAGCCGAAGGCATATTACTAACTTAGTACAAATATGAACCAAAGAGAATGAATTCATTTTCTAAGTATTTTCTGATTCGTTACTTTCACTGTTGCTTTTAAAAAAGTTGACCAATACCGAAATAAAAAATAAAATTCGCGGCATATTTATTAAAATATGTTTCTTTTATTTATTTTACTCTTTTATTTATTTTGAACTTTATTTTTTTACGATTTGCTTATTTTAGCTCTTATTTTAAATTTTTATAATTTTTTGCTAAAAAATTTTTAGTTTTGTATTTTCAACGTTTTTAGTGTTAAAGCTGTTTTAGTTTTAACAATTGGTATTTCATTTAATTTTCTTTTTAACTTAAGGGCAATTTTTAAAATTTTTATTTATATTATCAGAGTTTTTGAGGTAATTTTCTAATTTTTAATTGATTTTTTAATTTAATTATGGCCAACGCAAAAAACGAGTCAACTGCCATTAGAGGACCTATCCCGTGACTGGTCAATCGGGGGCATACTGAAGGCACTTACACTATATTTGAGTGTGTCATAGTGTTGTTTTCTTTTCTAAAAAAAAAAAAAAAATATATAACTTTACCATCAGCCAGCCATCACGCATAACCAACATTAGCTCAGACGGTAAAGCGTTTGCCTTACATGCAGGAGGTTGTGTTATCGAGCCCTGAAAGTTGAAAAGCTATTTTTAGACACACCACCTTACTGTCACAAGGTGTCTAAACTGTGGAAATTGGTCATTTCCAATGACAACGCAATGTTAAAGTGATATGTCTCTTTCAAACAAAAAGACCGATCAACGACCGGTCTCCGCCCCTTTGGGACCTATCCTTTTCCCCGTAGGGTACAGATATTTCCATATAAATTTGATATTCATAACTTTGGTTAAGAACTAAACTCAGTTTATTTTAAGATAATTTAGCAGTTCTTAATGCAGTTTTTCATAGCCGGTGGTTTGTAAATAAATAGGATATTGAATTGGGGAATATTTTAGTTGATCTCTTATTTTTAGGTAAATGAATGTTCTTTTAGTTTAACTCTAGATCATAAATTAATATCATTAATATCATACGTACTTTACTTGTAAAAATTGTATCATCTTTCTTTGATTTGAAAATAATTTAAACAGAAAGTGATATTAATTTATGATCTAGAGTCAAACTAAAAGAACATTCATTTACTTAAATTGGATATTTTTATGTATTTATAATTTAACTCATTTATTAATTATATTCTAATAGGAAAGATGATCTTAATCGTTTAATGATAGAGAACAAAGTGATACCAACATCTTAATGTAAAAAACTAAGTGTTGGATAATACTGAGATTTGTAACAGAGATACTACATGTTAACATTAGGGTTATAACAGTTTTAATAGCAATTTAATATTATTTATGAAAAATGTCATACACCCAATGAAAAAGTTTCATTAAAAAAAGTTTTATAAAAATTGTGAAGTACACGATGTTCAGATTAACGGTATTCAGATTGTCGACTTGTATATAGAATTTTTTTTTTTGGAAAGTGGTTCGTGTTTCATGTGAAACAACTGTTATGCTCCATAAAAATGAAATTATTTTTCACAATAATCAATGGGTTTACTTTAGTAAACAATATTTTGTATCAAAATTGTGTAAATATTACCCAGTCAGAAATCGCCAGTGGTACTAAAAATCAAGCACTGGCATACCACTGGGTAACCACGGTGTTAAAAATAAATTACTGGCAGAACACTCATTTGGGACGCTCTGCCAGCGTTTGCAAAAAGCGTTTTACCAGTATTTGTTTTACAAAAACTTCGCTGGTTTATAAAAAAAACCACTGGCAAAGAATTGGCTTAGAGTGATATGCCAAGGTTTGCAACCAGTGGTTATCCAGTGCTACCTAGCCAATGCTACCAGGCGTACAAAAATCAATTCACTGGTAGGCCAATGATTTTATAAAAATGCTGACGCTTCGTAAAAAATGTTTGTAGTCAGGAGGTTTCGAGTTCAAATCCGGTTGCAAGCAAAAAATTTTTTTTTGATTTTTTTTAATTTAAAATTTTTTTGTTTTATAAAATCAATTTTTTTGTTTGTGGGAAAGCTCCTTCAAGACCAACTTTTTTTTTGACCTCCCAACACTGGCATACTAGTTACAAAAAATTGTTAGCCAGTACTAGCATTTTGGCACAGCCAGTCTAGCTATTATCACTCATTTATGTGTTTAGCCATCAAATATTATGTCTCGTTAGCTCAGTGGGTAGAGCAATCGTCTGTCAATCTGACGGCCTGGGTTCAAATCACGGCAGGATCAAAAAAAAAATACATATGAACTTTTTTTAAATTTTATTTTGGAAAATATATTTCCAGACCACCTATTTATTTGTTTTGCCAGCGTTTTGCCAACGTTTTAAAATTTTGTTCCTCCAGTGCTTTTCCGGCGCTTTTTGAACAGCCGGTCCTTTTGTCTAATGATGTTATCATTTTGGGAATGGGAAAGCAATTTTTGCCAGTACTTGTACCACCTGTTAAAGTGTTTTGCCACCGCTTGCCCGTTTGTATTTTTCTGACTGGGTAGATACCCAGGTAGAAAATTACAAAAGGGCCAGCACTGGCAAAGCACCGAAATGGGTGGTATGAGTGCTTGTTAACAGCGCTTTCCCAACGTCCAAATGATAACACCGTTCCACGGTGGTGCTAATGCTTTACCAAGCTCTGGGAAAGCACCCATAAACATAAAAATCCAATGCTTTGCCAACGATCAAATAAAAAAAATTAAAGTGCTTTCCTGACACCCAAATGATAACACCGATCTATTTAATGCTTTGCAAAGTATTGAGATAGCACCAAGAAATATGAAAATCAAGTGTTTTCCCTGCCACCAAATTATGAGCCCTCATCACTGAAGAATTTTAAATTACTCTAAAAATCGTCGATTCTTGGAGTTATTGTATTGTGGAGTCAAAAATTATTTAAATATTCACTCTTTTGGAGTTTCTTTTTCAAAAACAAGATAATGTTATAGGAAAACAAGTGCTGGGAATTCACACTTTTAAACCATTGGGAAGGCGTCCAAATTTAGTGCTTTGCCAGTACTCCTTTTTGTAAGACCACGGTCTACTTGCGCTTGGCCAGTGCTTCTTTTTTGTTACCACACATAATTTCCACCTGGGTATGTTCCAAAATATTTGAAAAACAAATCGAAATATTAACATAAATTTTATTGGTTCTTTTATGAGGGAAAACTGTTGTTAACTGTTAATAAAAAAACACAGTTTTTCATATAAGAAAAACTTTAATTTTCATGTAAAGTTTGGTTGAAATTTCGATTTTTTTAATATTTTGAGGCATTTCTAGTGGTTTTGAAATTTTTATAATATTATTCATTCTAGTATCTAGTTTTGTAAACTTTAAAATTGTAAAAATGATAAGTGAACTAAAAAATTACAACAATTTTCATGTGAAAATTGTATATCACTTGTTTTTCAGCAAATTTAATATTATTTATCTGGTGAAAAATTGACGTTTTGTGTTTGTTGTACAAACAACTTTCTTATAAAATAAAAGCATGTTTTCATTCACAATCTAAATAACCATCTGAGACCTTTAATTGAACTGAGACCTTTAATAGAATTTTTCATGGGAAAAGGGAAAAATTTGCTAATGTTACTCTAAAAATGTAGTTTTAAAGTTTTCGGCCTAAATGTAGAATTTTTGATTTTTGCAGTTATATGATTTTCTATAAAAAAATTTTCTTATCAAAAACAGTATCACAACTGATTTTTAGTTAAAATAAATTAAAAAAAAAATTCTTTTACTAGTTTGACACACTTTTCATAAAAAAAAAAGTTCTCAAACGAAAAATATCCGAAATTTTCTTTAGGAAAATTTACATAAACGTATTCATTTGTAGTTCTTTTTCTTAATGAAAAATTGCCAGAAAAAAGTTTTCTTAAGTACTTCGCCATTTGTGTATTCTTTTTCTCGTATTTGATTATATATTTTGTAATTTTTTCAGAATCTCATACATTTAAGTATAGGGAGACTTTTTGTTAAATTGCTTTAGACCAGTTTTGGACTTTGTTTCTGTATTGCTTCCTGTTTTAATTTTTTTACTTTTCCCTTTTTTTCTTTTCCTTTCCGTTTTTTTCTCTTCTTTTTCCCTTTTTTCTTTTTTTTCCCTTTTTTTCTTTTCGATTTGGAAATTCCAAAATTGTCTAAAATATTTCAAAATTACTCAAAAATGATTTAATTTTTTTCAAAAATGTTTTAAAATTGTCCAAAAATGTTTTAGAGTTGTCCAAAAATCTTACAAAATTGTCCAAATATTGTTTAAAAATGTCTAAAAACCTTTGATATTTGCCCAATTGCATTTCAAAATTGTACAAAATATATTTTAAAATTTTCAAAATTATACAAATATATTTTAAAATATTACAAATATATTTTAAAATATTACAAATATATTTTAAAATATTACAAATATATTTTAAAATATTTTATTTGTATTTAAGAAAATTCTATTTGTATTTTAAAATAGTCCAAATACATTTCAAAATTATTCATTCGTATTTAAAAATTTTAAATCTGTATTTCAAAATTTTCTAAATGTATTTCACAAATTTCCAAATTTAATTAAAAAGACTATTTGTATATCAAACGTTTCTAGACAATTTTAAACAATATTTGGACAATTTTAAAATACCTTTTGACAATTCTACAACATTTTTGGACAATTTTGAATGATTTTCGAACAATTTTAAAACATTTATGGAAAAGTTTAAAACATTTTTGGATAATTTTGAAACCTTTTTAGGCAATTTTAAAAAATATCTGGACAATTTCAAAACACTTTCGGACAATTTTGAAACACTTTTGAATAATTTTAAAGCATTTTTAGAAAATTTTGAAATATATTTGTAAATTTCTGATATAAAACTGAAAATGGTGTAGAATATTGTTTTCTAATTGCGATTCCACGAGTAAGGGAAACCAAGTTTTATATAACAATATTATGCGTTATATTTATGGACTTAAAAGATGACATCAATTATCGTCCTATTCGAAAACTCTCTATACTTAAAGTAATATTAGAAAATCTCTTAAAGCTAACAATACTAATATTTTTACAAAAAGTAATATACAAAAAAATGGAATTATCTATTCCAAAATATACGTTTTGCAAAATTTGATTTTCTTTTGGTTTCTACAATGGAATTCTAATAGGTTATCAATTAAACGCAAAGCAATGTTTACAGAAAACCACTTTCTTAGGATCAGACGAGATGCTTATGTAAAACAAAACGGAAAATGAAAAACGACATTGATAAGGAAGATCAGCTAAAACCTTTTGCAAAATACAAATAAAACTATATAAACCAATTGAGTTATTGTGTTCTGTCTAATGTAAAATATTAAAAGCAGTCACTATTTTGCTTTTAAATAAACAAGTTGTACAAATTTCAAACACAAATTACTTATAATTAAAACAAATATGAAATTGGTACAAGTATTTCTAAAAATCTTAATCTTAATAAAAATATTAACATGTGAAACGACTGCAACATACCGCTCTAGTTTGGCTAATCGCAAACAACAAAAACTCATAGAGGGTTCTATGAACATGGAGGCCGAACCATGTGAAGATTTTTATCAATATGCCTGTGGTAATTGGGAAAATTTACATCGGGAGGCGGGTGATAAATATCTCGAAACTAGGAGGTTGTTGGAATACAATGCGAACAAAAAATTGTTGCGGGTATTTAATCGTATTAATTTACGCTATAAACCAAAATTTGTAAGAAGTGCTTATGATTATTACAAATCATGTAAAGATTTGACAAAATATGAAACTGTGCAATATATAAAATGGCTAAAGGAGAATGAAGATATTAATTTGCCATTATTTTGGACACCTTCTGAGACAGCAGTTGATTTTGATTGGCTGAAAACTTTGGCCACAATGCGTATATATGGTTTAAGTAATATATTTATAGAAGAAACTGTGATGCAAAGAAGAGAAGATCCTTCAAAATATATCATAGATTTAGATAAACCAGTTACAAATGGAGGTTTTAAACCCCTAACATATGAAGAGCTAAAATTGTTGATAGATGCATCAGGAGTATCAATGACAACAAGAACTTTTACGAAATTATGGTATGAAATAAAAGATTTTGAATTAAAACTTTGGAATCTACACGCTATTAAAGATGATGTAGCAGAACAGAGAGAAGATAAAGGTGATGTTATTAAAAAAGATTCACGTTTAGCAACAGTTAAAGATCTACCACTGCCCTGGCTAAAGGAATATTTACGAATTATTTTAAATCAAACTGTTGTTAGCCCAAATATGGAAATTTTAGTACAAAATCTGCCATACATGAGGGCCTTAGATGAACTATTGAAACAATATACTCAAGATTTTCTATGTAAATATTTAGAACTCCGATTTTTAAAGCGACTCGGCTTCCTACCGCCCAGAAATTTCTTGTCAATTGATTGTGTATCCAGTGCTAGAAGTTTTCTACCCATGGCCATGAATTGGTTATATGAACAGCAACATCCAGAATTGAAACTGGAATTTCCTAAAATTACGGAATTGTTTGATAAAATAAGAATACAGTTCAATAAAACAATTTTGACTAATAATAATGGATTTAGTTCAAGTGTAGTGGAATTTCTTTTGGCTAAACTTAATAATATGCAATTGAAAATAAATAACATTCCTCGAAAAACTACAGTCGATACCTTGGAAAATTTTTATAAAACTCTTAATTTAAATGCGTCGGAATTCTATGGAAATAATTTAAAATTATTAAAATTCGATTTTGAAGCTCATCATAATTTACTCAATCCAAGTATGCCTGAAAAAGATCTGTTTTATGTGGAAAGTGTGGAATTTGCTGCAGCTTGTACTTCCTTCTTTTTAAGAACAACAAACACATTGATAGTTCCATTAACACTATTACAACAACCCATCTATCATGTAGATTTGGATGATATTTATAAACATAGCGCACTAGGTTTCCTTTTGGCTCGTGAAGTTATTCATGGTTTTGATGATACTGGTTTGGAGTATGATTATAAGGGTAGAATGGTTACCCGGTATTATTATGACGTAATGAAGAATAATATACATAATGCCTCACAGAATTGCTACGTGGAACTAAGTAATGAAAAAATTGCTGATATTACCGCTTTACCTTTAGTTTATGAACTATTTTTGGATTCCTATCCAGATGCACTGACAAAAAATCGTAGAATTTATGGTCGAGATATGGCACTGAGTCAATTATTTTTCCTTAATTTTGCTCAATTCTTTTGTGGTACTTCAAATTCTGAAGACTTTATTGAGGAGACAAATCATGGCACAGATCATGATCGTGTTATTGAAACTTTATCACAGTTTGCAGAATTTTCGAAAACTTATCAGTGTACTGTCGGAAATCGAATGTATACATATGACATGTGTAACATGTGGCGGAGATGAAATTTTTGTGGTAATAAGACGTTGATTACAAGTCGTCAGCTTATTATTTGTTTGACCCATATGCTAAAAAGTGATTATCGATAGAAACGATAAAAAAATTTTACAGTTTGCCTTGTTGTATGCAAAATTTTCAGGTAGATCGAATTCGATATTGCAAATCTCAGATATGATACGAAATATCGAGAATCCAGTTTATGGATCAGAAAGAAGATATTTCTATTATACTGAGCACCTACAAAAAAAAAAAAAAATTTTTTTTGTGCCAACCAAATTCGGATCCAACCGAATCGTTCGGTTGCTACAATCGAAAATTGTTTCAACCCAATTTCGGTTGTCATAACCCTATTTTGGTTCCAACAGCCTTAATTTAGTGAGAACAATAGAAAACGGGTTGTGAGAATCGAATTATCGGTTGCAGCAACCGAACGATTCGGTTGGACCACATTCAGTTGGGACAACAACATTTTTTTCTAGGTGTGCGGTCATGATTTTATAATTTTTTGAGTTATTCCCAGTGTAGAAAATCATTACCAGATATGTGGTTATGTAACTACATAATTGGTAATGGTAACTAGTTACTTTTGTTATTACATTTCTTATTACCTTTATATGGCGATGTCGCGAAAAATAATGAGTTATGGTTACACACCAGCATACGAAAAATTAAAAAATATATCGTTACCTATGTGCTTAAAATAAATACTATAAAAAAAAAAATTTTATTGTATTTTCTTTTTTTTTTTAATAAAATGGTGCTGGTGCGGGAATCGAACCTGGGTCTACATATTGCCAGTCAGTAGCTCTACCATCTGAGCTATATCGACATGTAATGTTTGATAGATAAAAACATAATTGACCTGCTGCACACAAGTAAGCTTACTCACCAACATATAAAAAATCAAAAAATATGTGGTTACATATATCCTTACCAGTTTTTAAAAAATATTGAGTCTAAAAATAGATTTCAAAAAATTTTCAAAAAAATGTAGAAAATTATTTTCTATTTGAAATAATGATAAAAATAAGTCATTATTAGTAACTCATTAGTATATGTTTTAAAATAATGCAGAAAGTAAGTGGGTGTCATTACTGGTAGTCCAAAAAATAACCCGTTTCTACACTGGGTTTGTAAGAGAAAAAAATCATATGCGTAAATAATGTAAATTTTAACTACATTTGTAAGTTATACAACCCGTTCAAAAATAGTCATAAATAGTCATATATAGTAATACATTGTTTTATCTTATAGTATATGAGTATATATATGTTGTCATGAATAGCAATATATAATTATATGTTTCTTATGTGGTACCTTATGTAACCATATATTTTTTATATTGTCTGTTATAAGATTAGATATCAACCATATATGCTGCACATAATGAGATATGATATATATTATGTTGCATATGGTGGCATATAAGCCATATATTTTGAGATATAATAATATATGTATATTAGGGTGGGTCGATTTAGCAATCGATATTGCTATTTTTCGAAAGCTTTTAGCATGGGGGAAAAAAAAGTTCCTGTACGACATATCAAAAAAATCATTTTCGAGGCTACCAAATTTAAATTTTTTGCAATTTTCTAATAAATACTAGATTAGCGCCATCTTGAGGTGGCTTTTTGAAACAACTAATAAAGTTGTAAACAATATAACATTGCAACCTTTCCAGAAAGGTATTACTTATGAAAATCGGATATAAAATGTGGCAACTAGAGGTATATAAGTAAAATTATTTTCTGCTTGATGATGATATGATGATAATGATGAGAAATGATGATAATGATGTTGATGACAACAAGGAGAAAATAATTTTACTTATATACCCAGTGTAGAAAATCATTACCAGATATGTAGTTATGTAACTACATACTTGGTAATGGTAACTAGTTACTTTTGTTATTACATTTCTTTTTACCTTTATATGGCGATGTCGCGAAAAATAATGAGTTGTCGTTACACACCAGCATACGAAAAATAAAAAAATATATCGTTACCTATGTGCTTACCAGTACTGACAAAAATAATGAGTCTAAAAATAGATTTTCTAAAAAATAAATTATGTAAAAAAAATATTTTTTATTATATTTTTTTTTTTAAATAAAATTTGCTGGTGCGGGAATCGAACCTGGGTCTACAGATTGCCAGTCAACAGCTCTACCATCTGAGCTATAACGACATGTAATATTTAATAGATAAAAACACAATTGACCTGCTGCACACAAGTAAGCTTACTCGCCAACATACAAAAAATCAAAAAATATGTGGTTACATATATCCTTACCAGTGTTTGAAAAATATTGAGTCTAAAAATAGATTTCAAAAAATTTTCAAAAAAATTTAAAATATTAATTTCTATTTGAAATAATAATAAAAATAAGTAATTATCAGTAACTCCAAAGTCCAAAAAATAATGATATGTCATTACCGTTTCTACACTGGGTACTTTTACCTCTAGTTGCCACATTTTTTATCCGATTTTCATAAGTAATACCTTTCTGGAAAGGTTGCAATGTTATATTGTTTACAACTTTATTAGTTGTTTCAAAAAGCCACCTCAAGATGGCGCTAATCTAGATTTATTATAAAATTGCAAAAAATTTAAATTTAGGAGCCTGAAAAATGATTTTTTTGATATGTCGTACAGGAACTTTCGAAAAATCGATTACGCAATATCAAAAAATTTTTATCCATACAATTTGACCCGCCCTAATGTATATCCTCTTATAAAATTTTTTTGGTTGTATGATGTAAGATATTTTTATATATGATTATATATTATATTAAATGCTATAAGATATAATTAGATACGATTCCATATATGGTGCAATATAATTTGAGATATGATTATATATGGTCCCACGTCAGTAATATTTTCTATGTGTTTAATATATAAAGGGTCACATATTACCTGAGAGACCCTCCTATCGAATCCCAGCTCGGACACAAACATTTTTTTTTTTTTACTTTTTTAACTCAATTTAATTTATTTGTAAATATTTTTTTACAGGTCTTAAAAAATTAACCCATTTTCTGCCAACAGCACCTGAAAGTTATGGGATTAATAATATTTTAAGAGGTTATTATATATTGTCATATATAACCCCACACATAATTATATATGTGACTGAGGTACTATTATCGAATCCCAGCTCGGACACAAACAATTTTTTTTTTTTTTTTTTAAATAAAAATTAAAAACCAATTTTTTTTCCTTTTTTTAAATTCAATTTGATATTCCTTTAAATATTTTTTACAGATCTTAAAAATACTAAACCATTTTGTGTCATCAGCATCTGCAAACTATGTGTTCAATTACTAGTATTTTAAATATATAATTAGATATTGCAAATTATAATAATTTCGTTAAAGTTCTGAATTTGAGTTCGTCCACAGCGAAAATGATATTTTTGTAATATTTCTAGAAACAATTTTGGCAATATTCTTATTTTTTCACTCCTACTTTTAATACCAACAAAACAACTTGTAAAAAAGTGTTGAATTAGAGTATTTTTTTCAAAGGATTGCTAAACTTATACATGTCATACCTTACTTAAAAGACACATTCAAAAAAGTTTGAAAGGTACTACATGACTGTGTAGCATGCGCGGTTCCAGCAATTAATATAAGGGAAAAAATCATACGCCTCAGTGTCCAACTCAATGTATTTGTCTACGGTGGCGTATGGTTTTTCCGCTTATATTAATTACTGGAACCTCGCATGCTGTGTAGTAATCAGTAGTTGTTGTGTTTAACAGAAATTACAGTTGTTTTCCTATATAAAAATGCTAAACCACTTTTATGACGGTTATTTAAGAAAACAACTAACGAAAAGTACTGTAATTTCGTAACAGGTGTTTAAAGCAGTTATTTTTAATATAACAAACAACTAATACATAGTATTTTTACAGTAAACAGTTATTTTTGGTAGTTATTAAAAAAAAGTCGTTGAATTTTAAAAAATCTTGTTTATTTTATATTTGTTATTATTGATATCCCGAGTAAAAACAGTTACATATAGTCGTATAAAATGCGATTAAGTTATATCTGTATAAATATACTCTTTCATCCGAAAAATGGCCCGATGTAATTGCATCAGTTGTTTATCAGTTTTTATCTAATTGTATACGTTTAGATCTCAACTAATAAAATTATACATTATTCAAATGAAATTATATAAAATTTTTGACCTGATACAATTTTACCGGTTTATATCTAATGGTATCTGTTTAGATCGTAGTTGGTACAATTTTATATAAATAAAATATATTTGTTTCCGGCATTTGCCTTATATAATTGTATCAAAGTTTTAAAGTAAATATGATTGCATCAGGTCAAAATTCAGATATAACTATATAAGTTTGTATAGTAATGTATCTATTTGGATATAAACTAATACCATGCGACATAAACCCATAAAATTGTATCAGGTCAAAAATCAGATAAAATTTCATCTGCTTAATATATAATCTAATCAGTTAAGATCTAAACTGATACAATTAAATCGGGCCATTTTTCGGATGAAATGGTATATGGATCATATTAAGTTATATATTACCATATAAAGCTCCATATTAATTTTTTTTAATAGGGATATTTCTAGTTTGCAAATAAAAATCAGAAACTTGTATTGTATCTCCAATGCTTAAAAGTATAATAACTGAAGAACGGATTGGAATTTTTACTTTGAATTTTAAATAGGCTGAAGCAATAATACATATTTTTGTAATCGAAAGAAAAAAAAAATAATTTTTTTTATTAAAATATACTTTTATAAATAAAAAAAAATTGATTGTAAAAAACAGTATTTTTTACCGATTTTTCTGATTGTTTTGTAATTTTTGTAGTAAAAATTTATCAGTTAATTTTACGATATTGATTGTTATTTTAAATGCATTTGTTAGTTATTCTTCAACAGTTAAAAATAACAAAAATTTTAGGTATTTTGAAGGTAAATACCTTTGTCGACTTTATAACAGCATATACCTTTGTTTTAACTGTCATTTTCAGTAGATTCTACCGACAAACTTTTGTGAGTGCATTTATATTACCTTTTCAACGACATGTATAGTGTTCTTATCCCATTATTAATTTCGCTAATTCGGACTGTTGATATTTAGACTTTCGAGCCATATAAATCGATGCCTAGACCCTTGGAAAAACATTTTTTATCTTCGTCATCAAAACAAAACTTCCGTCAGTGGAAAACTTAAAGGTGACACGGAGGAAATAAGAAGATAAACAAAAAAAAATCTAAAATAGAATGTTTGTATATGTCTGATCACTTCTGAAAGTATTCATATAGAGACAATCTGACAAGCTGTCCATAAAAAGGCAGAAACTGGATCTAGTCTCATTTGCAAATTTAATGTGTTTGTAACTTTTGAAAAAAAGGTCAATTCTTTTTCTTAACCTCAAACCTACTAAATTAAAGATTTTTAATTTTTGTTTTTTTTGCAAGAATGTTATTAATTTATTTTTTCTAAGTCATATATATATATATATATATTAGGCCGGGTCGATTTGTGGGGAGGCAAAAAAAAAAACCATGGCTCAGGGAAAATCGTATTCTAGGGATCAAAATAAGAAACTTTGCCGAAGGAACCATATCTCTAAAACTACTACCCCCCAACTGTTGACTTTTGTCCCGTAGGGTCAAGTTTTGAAAAATCACACTTTGACCCATTTAGAGTGCCCCAATCGAGTCCAAATGTATGACCGACCCCCACTAACTTTGGAGGGCCGATCCACCCATGCCAGTGGCACACCCCCTGGAACTCCCCTGGGGGGTTCCCCATACAAACATTTTAAAAAATCACCATTTTTGGCACTTTATTTTATTATTTTTTATTTATTTTATTTATTTTTATTATTTTATTTATTTTTTCTCCTTAGAAATTTATTTAGTCAGAACATATGTAAATGAAAAAATTAATTTAACTTAGTAATAGAAAAGAAAAAATAAAAAATTACTGTTTGAAGTATTTTTTGCTTTCAAGTCTGGGCAATTTCGCACGGCTCTCTAATGTCGTCGCCATAACAGCCTCTACATTTTCCGGTATAACTCGTTTGGAAACGCTAGCTAGCAATTGAACGTGTCGTTCTGTTTCTTGTATGTGTGATGGAATTTTTGGATCATTAAACGGTGGATCATCTTGATTTAAATATTCTTTCAAAGTATCGTATGGAATGCTTCGCGTGAATGGTGGTTCAAATACGTCATTTGTGTCATTCATATTGATCATTTCCGTGTAACTTGTGCAATAAAAGTTTATATCTGGTTTTTATAAGCTCTAAGTCCCGTTGGGTCGTCAACATCGGTTCGATAGCGTAGAATTATCTTGATAGCACAGTCGCGCTTTTCTTTGCTATCATCAAACAACATTGATAACAAGATATTTTCCGAATGCGCATAATATGAATTATCTGTAATTACTTTATTGACAATTTTGCGTAAACGAGGTTCTAGAAATCTTGACCAACTAATGAATTTGAAAAATAATCTACTACCGTACACGACAGAGCTGTAATACTTGATATTGAAGTATATTGGCACATAACATGTAATTATAAATTCAACGAGTATTCTTAAATTTGCATCTGGATTATCCGTTGTCACATATAATCGTAATAGTCTAGCGGCCTTGGTGAGCCACTGAGAATGTACAATTTTCCCTGGTTTGATGTTTGCCAGATCCACTGAAACCACGCCGCTAGAAATTGCATGGGCCATGTCGTATAAGTACTTGGAATCGGTGGAAAATTCAATTTTTTCTGGAGCAGGGGGCATATTTTTCAACTCAATTTTCTGAAAGCCGTCCACCACCTGAAAATATATAAAAATAAAACAATTAAAAACGGTTGACAATTATAATAAATGAGTGATAGCAATAACTTACCGGAAGAGTTTCACAAGTTTCGATTTGACGGTTCAATTTTCCGGTTGCCGATCTTGATCCAGTGCTGGTTGATTTATCCAAAGCTTCAAACAAATGCCGAAACGGAAGTTCGTTAAAGTGTAGAAGGCAAACGAACCAATGCAATGGTCTTTTTAACAGCAATTCGAATCGTCGTATAATTCCACCGTTTGGGCCAGTGTTTGTTGGCTCACCGTCAGTGCATATGCCAATTAATGCATTCAGTGATATATTTTTATCGTTGAAAAAATCATTTAATTTGGTTGTTTTGTATTCAGCGGTTTCATGTTCCAGTCTTACGTAACCAATCAATTCAGAATTCGGTTCTCTCAAAATAACAAGATGAGGTTCTTTTACCATTCTAGTATGATACTTCTCATCAATTGTATCTCTCGTTAAAGTATCATCTTTTCTGCCATCGAATGAAAATGCTAACAAATTGGTATCATCTAACCGTTTGCGAAGCACTTCTTGTCTGCATTTCTCTTTTTCTCGGCGAACTTTCGATTTATCCATGATGAGAGGTTTGCCATGGATATCTTTCATTTTAAAATCTTGGAAAAGAGCTGTTCCCATTGCTGATGCTACTCTATCAGGCACGCCAAATCTGTCACATACCAAGGCAAAGTTAAAACAATCGTATCTCTGTGTGTATTGTGAACTTGTGCTTATATCCAAATCTTCTTGAACCGGTGGCGGTGCGTATGTTGAATCATCGGGATCTTGGTATGTTGGCATTGATGACATAGACGTTGCTCCTTGCTCTTCAATTTCCATCGCAAATCCATCCATTGTTAGACTTCTCTGATTATGTTGATCGTGCATAAACTCTTTGAGGCGTTCGGGAACCAAACCGCATGCACATGCAGCTGCCTTCAAATCGCATTTACATGTTCCAATGAAAAAAATTGTTTCCAGAGATTTTACATACTCTGTAAATTGTTGGGGGTTGTTTCTTCTCTTGATTTGCTCTTGATATTTGTCAAGCAATCTATTCAATTTATTACATACACTTTTTTTCAGCATTATTTCCATACCAAGTTTTTCCCAAATTCCAATCAACTTATCTTGTACTTGAATAGTGAATGCTTTATAGGACAACCTTTTTTGTTCGCTCAAGCAAAAATAATATCTCAAGATATCCAGATGGGTTGGTAAATTAAGATCAGTCAAATCAGTAGACACACCAAAAACAGTAACATCATGCCTGGGTATATGACTCATTGGGTTTTCGATAGTTGTTGATGTTGTTATTGCTTCATCTTGCGGTGTAGAGGATGGTGGATTCATTGTAAACTTCTTGATTTGGAATGATTTTTTTTTAAATATTTTTTTATCTCAAATTAGCACTTCACACTTCGAGTTCTTCACAACGACTTAATGCATTCACAAAAACTGTTGCATTATATATGGTCTAGGAGACGAGGTAATAAGAATGAAATGGTAATTTCAATTCTACCTGTAACCGATTTTGTTGTCAAAACTGCCCATAAAGTACTTACATGTAAATTAAACGTTAATCTGACTACAAATTCTGTTAAGCAAGTGCGCCTTTTATTACTTCTGGAAAATCCTTTATGATAATTTTATGCTCAATTCTACCTGTAACCGATTTTGTTGTCAAAACTGCCCATAAAGTACTTACATGTAAATTAAACGTTAATCTGACCACAAATTCTGTTAAGCAAGTGCGCCTTTTATTACTTCTGGAAAATCCTTTATGATAATTTTATGCTCAATTCTACCTGTAACCGATTTAGCTTAAGTAAGTTTACGACATGCAGC
The DNA here is from genome assembly GCA_949987735.1 of Leucophora obtusa. Lineage (NCBI taxonomy): Eukaryota > Metazoa > Arthropoda > Insecta > Diptera > Anthomyiidae > Leucophora > Leucophora obtusa. The sequence goes on from OX465297.1 coordinate 143,178,824, forward strand.
TGTGTCTTGTGGTGGCTTAAAAAACCCACACAACCTATTTTACGACCTGCAACAGAACGACACGTTCAATTGCTAGCTAGCGTTTCCAAACGAGTTATAGCGGAAAATGTAGAGGCTGTTATGGTGACGACATTAGAGAGCCGTGCGAAATTGCCCAGACTTGAAAGCAAAAAAGACTTCAAACAGTAATTTTTTTTATTTTCTTTTCTATTACTAAGTTAAATTAATTTTTTCATTTACATATGTTCTGACTAAATAAATTTCTAAAGAGAAAAAATAAATAAAATAATAAAAATAAATAAAATAAATAAAAAATAATAAAATAAAGTGCCAAAAATGGTGATTTTTTAAAATGTTTGTATGGGGAACCCCCCAGGGGAGTTCCAGGGGGTGTGCCACTGGCATGGGTGGATCGGCCCTCCAAAGTTAGTGGGGGTCGGTCATACATTTGGACTCGATTGGGGCACTCTAAATGGGTCAAAGTGGGATTTTTCAAAACTTGACCCTACGGGACCAAAGTCAACAGTTGGGGGGTAGTAGAATTCGTTTTAGAGGTATGGTTCCTTCGGCAAAGTTTCTTATTTTGATCCCTAGAATACGATTTTCACTGAGCCATGAGCGATTATTAAATCGACCCGCCCTAATATATATATATAAATTTATATAATTATATATAACTCAGTAACACGAACTATATTCTCTCATATAGTCAGTCATTTTGTATAGCAGTTTGTGGCTGCGTGAGTTAAGTAACCGACTACAACGCCAGCAATCTGGGTTCAAATCCTGCAGACGGCGTTTTTTTTGTTTAATTAAAAAAAAAAATTTTAAATAATAAATATTTTTTTTTAATTTTTTGTGTTATTTTTTAAATTTTATTAAAATTTAAATAATTCTAAATATATCATAGGATAAATTTTGATCTCAAATTATCCAATTCGATCTGCCAAAATTAGCTTATGCGTGTGTATCTAATTAGATCTCAATTAACCCTTTGGGATATTTTGGGATCTATCAGGCTCTCAATTTTATATTATTGGATCTCTCAATTTTGAGAGCTATTTGGATATAATTTAGTCCTGTAATATATTTGAGGGATCTGATTAGATATTATTGGATACCCCAATTTTGAGATGAACTTGGATAAGATCAAATGTCGATATATATCGAATCAGATATGACTATATATGCTAGATATAATGTTTTTTTGATCGGGAATATAAATACTGCGAATTCGTAACATTCATTTTATTCAGTCATTTAAGAAATAAAAATAAACCACGACAGTGTACCTAATTTTTTGTCAATTGTTTTAACTAATTTGTGGTTCATTTAATTAACAGTCAAAAATAAAAGAAAGTTTAATTTGAATTTAATAAAATATTTTCAAGTGAAATTTCGATTGTTTTAAAATATTTTTGCATCAGTATTTACATACAAAATATTTTAAGTGTACATGTAATTCCTAACTGAATTTTATTAAATATTTGCAATGGGTCACACCAATAATAAGCTGATGAAGTATATATTTATTCATAGGTATGTTTAACTTCAAGTGGTTTTAATAATAATAAATAATTAGAAAAACATGTTTTTTTATTTAAGTGATATAATAATTCCGAATATTGTTTAGTAAGCAAAGACTTTACCTTGATTTGACTTTGCTTTTTAAATTTAACTACGTAATTCACAATAAAAAAACTGAAAGTCATGCTTGACAGACTACTCCTTTCGTTGCTTACCAAGTATCGGTTGTTGTATTTTAACTGCTTATTAGAAGTAAAAAAAGAAACCCGCTTCTTTCAATACTCCTAAAGAATCCATTAACATATTTCTAAAACTTTTTAGAAGTAATCCTGAACAACATAAAAAAAAATCAATTAAGTAATTTTTAGATACACTTTATTTCCAAACAGATGAACCCTGGCGAAATTAATATTTTTTAAATTTTTAGATTTTTTTTTTAAATTTTGAATTAATTTTGTTTAAATTAAAATAAAGTTTATTTTATTTTAAAATTTTTAGAAATAAAGAAAATTAACATTTATTTTAATATTTGCATTAAAAAATACAAAAATTGTTTTTTCGGACTGTATAGATTTTTGTACATTTTCGTAATATTGTTCTCAGGCACCCGATATTAATACTTTTAAAACGTTTTATTTTGTTTTTTCCTCAATAAAAAAAAATCACTTGTCTACAAATGAATTTATTTTTCTAGATGGATATTTTGTTTTCATCAATTTTTTTATTTTTTGTTTTCTTTTCGAAAACAAAATTTAAATAATATCGGTATCGGTCATGATAGACAATACAATTGTTTCGTGGACATCACCCCAACTCATCAGTTGTCCGCAATAAGAAAATGATGATTAGAATACACAAATTTGCGGACAACTAATGAGTTGGGGTGATGCCCACGAAGCAATGTACTGTCTATCATGAAAATGGTCAACCGTTTTGAAACAATAAATAAAATCTAATTTAACAATAGGGGTTTTCATACAAACTCGTAAATTCCTTGTAAACCTTGTATAAATACAAACCATATTTTTTATGTATGGAGTTTGACATTAAACTCATAAACATACCGGGTTTACACCGCACAGTGGTGTAAAATGAAAAAAAGTGGTAATAAGTATAGAACTTCGAAAGTACTGAACGTATTTTTCTGAAAATTGAAATGGTTCTAGGGGAGGAGTTAGATTTTCAGAATAGCATCTTGCTAAGTCTGTAGCTGAACCAGGGACGGAGTTACAGGGGGCAAAATTTAACTACCTCGGGTATGAAAAACTTTGTGCTGCTTTTAGTTTTCTTAAATACTAACCGATTTTAATGATTTTCACCTTTTTGGATTCTGCTAAACAAGACGTCGCGGACAAAAATAATGAAATTTTAAAAAATGTGAGAATGGAATAAAAAAATACAGGATGAGTTCAAGAAACATGGCTTAATCATCGACAAACCTTTATATTGTTATCGGGGCTCTAATGATGGTAATACTGCTAGGCGTTTTTTCGATGATCCCGAAACTACTTTCCTAATAAAGCACTGCAACTGTTGAATAGGGTGTTATTCCTTTTCGTGGTTTTCACCGATGAATTTAACATTGACTTGTCATAGGAAGGAAGTTGTTCGTTTTAAAAACAAATTATGTATATTTGAACCAATGATAAAGAAGTTCTTTTTCACTTCTTTTTATTTTAATTTAATAAAAAAAAAAAGAAAATCATCATGCGGCGTGTGTGGTTTGAACCCAGACTTGTTGTCATTTCAAGCAGACGATCTACCCCCTCTGCTATCGCTTCTTATACATGATAGCTGACTTTTAGCAGTCTTGTTCAGTAAATTGTTGTTAACTTCCTTTCTTTAATTTTTTATTAAAAAAAATATATAAAATATTGGAAAAATATATAAAGTTGTTTTTTTAAAGTGTTATTTTTTTATAAAAAATAATAGACTCATAGAAAGAAATAAAGCTGTAAAAATAGGAGAAAAAACTACTAAAATTATGTAATTAAAAATAACTTGCAAAAAAACTGCTGATATTAACAGATTTTTTTTTTTTTGCTAAATATAGTATAATAAGAACAGCAGAAATAAAACTTATAAATTTAGAAAATTCTAGTTACATTTAAGTTAACTTTTAGTTTATTAAAAATAATAAAAAAAACCTTGATAAAATCCGCATAGAAATTTGCAGCATATTAGTAGACAAAAAATAGTTTTTTCTGCAAGGTAATTTTTAACTTATTTTTCGTAGTTCTAAATAAAATGTTTACAGTATTTTTCTTTTTCTGTTAGTGTAATAAAAAATACATTTCGAAAAATTTGTTATTATTTAAAAAATTATTTTTTAAATAACAACGAAATTGTAATATTTACTTTTTGTTATTTAAAAAAATATTTGAATAATTACATTACCATAAAATTTTATTAAAAATTAATAGAAAATAAAAAAAGAAAAACTTTTAAATCGTTTCAAAAATTAATTGAGTGTACAAAAATAAAAATAAATTAAAAATTTTACATTGAAAACTGCAAAAAATTATTAATTGTGTAATAAAAAATTTTTTCCGACCTGTTAGAATTTGAACCCGCAACCTATACAACCCCCATACAAAATATTAACTTCTTATCACCCATGAAAAAGAACTTCTGACTAGCATATATTTATTTCAGCATTAGATGTTGTGGAAAAGCCATTCCTAAGGGGGCCATTCTTTGTGATGTAATGAAGGAAGTGATTCATTTAGAAGTCATTCCATTTATTTTTGCTGGGTGGTATCAATTACAATCTCATACGACGTTTTAAAGTAACACTAGCGGTTATAACTAGCAAAAAGAAAATTAACACCGAACCATTCGAAAAATATGTAGACGAGACCATGGTGTTAAAAAATAATCTATATCCGTGAAGACCAGTAGCGCCTATCGTACACGAAGTTCTAGCGCATAAAAAAGAAATAGTAGAGAATAATATTCTTCCTTTAGGGGAATAAACACAGGAAGCACAGGAAACAGGGATGTTAAGCAGTATAGATTCTTTAATACACGAAAGTGTTGCAAAACAGCTCAAAATAATGATCTTATGAATCATTTACGTCTGTCTTCAGAGCCAGTGTTGCACGCTATAACATTGAAATGGTTACCAAAAATTACTATTGAAATAGAGAAGGATGATCCCGAAGCAATCGAAATTTTAAGTCTATTAAGTCATGATGTTTCTGATTATTTTGTAGAAATTTCGTAGATTAAGTTTAAAAAAAATTTTAATGTATTTATGTTTCTTAATTTATAAATAAAATATATTTACAATAAAACCGTGAAACACCAATTTATAAATAAACCCATAAAAAGTATGGGCGCATAGGTAAGCGGTCAACTTGTCACTGTTTATATGAAATTGTGTGAAATTTTCAACCCTATTTGATTTTGAATATTTCTCAATACAAGTTAAAAATATGGTATAAAAACAATAACATTTTTACCTGGGATATTTAGGTATTTTTTTAAAAGCAAGTTATGAGAGATTAACAAAAAAGAAAAAATAAATGCACTTGCTAATATAATATAAAAATACTCATATTTTTACCTGTGTTATTATATTTAGGTAACTTATTTAAAACTGTTGCAAGCACAAGAGTATAAAAATAACGAGTAAAAAGGTTAAAGTCGGGCATGCCGACTATACAATACCCTACACCAGTCTGGTGTATTGTTTGGATCCGAAATTCGAATGGGTTAAAATGGGGCTTATGTCAAAATTTTCTATAATGTGAGTCAGCGCACCAAATTTCATTAAAATATCTTAATATTTGCGACCTGCAGTTTGTAACCAAGCCAATTTTGGGGGGACCCTTATATGGGCACTAGTTCTAAACATGGACCGATGTTCATCAAAATCAATAGGCTTCGTCCTTGGGCCAACATAGGTCTATGTACCAAATTTCATCAAAATATCTTAATATTTGCGACCTGCAGCGTATAAACAGTATAATTTTGGTAGGACCCTTATATGGGCACTAGGTCTAAACATAGACCGATGTTCACCAAAATCAATAGGCTGCGTTATTGGACCAATATAGGTCTGTGTACCAAATTTCATCAAAATATCTTAATATTTGCGACCTGCAGCGTATAAACATTATAATTTTGGTAGGACCCTTATATGGGCATTAGGTCTAAACATGGACCGATGTTCACCAAAATCAATAGGCTGCGTTATTGGGCCAATGTAGGTCTGTGTACCAAATTTCATCAAAATATCTTAATATGTACGACCTGCAGCGTATAAACAGTATAATTTTGGTAGGACCCTTATATGGGCACTAGGTCTAAACATGGACCGATGTTCACCAAATCCAATAGGCTGCGTTATTGGGCCAATATAGGTCTGTGTACCAAATTTCATCTAAATATCTTAATATTTACGACCTGCAGCGTATAAACAGTATAATTTTGGTAGGACCCTTATATGGGCACTAGGTCTAAACATGGACCGATGTTCACCAAAATCAATATGCTGTGTTATTGGGCTAACATAGGTGTGTGTACCAAATTTCGTCAAAATATCTTATTATTTACGACCTGCAGCGTATAAACAATATAATTTTGGTAGGACCCTTATATGGGCACTAGGTCTAAACATGGCCCGATGTTCACCAAAATCAAACTTGTTCGTCCTTGGGCCAACATACCAAGTTTCATCAAAATATCTTAATAGTTGCGACCTGTAGAGTGCGCACAAGATTGCATGGACAGACAGACAGACGGACGGACGGACGGACAGACGGACATCGTTAAATCGAAATAAAAAAAAATTCTGAACCGATCGGTATACTATAAGGTGGGTCTACGATCAATATTTTTTGGTGTTACAAACATCAGCACAAACTTATAATACCCTGACCACATAGTGGTGTAGGGTATAACAAGGATTTATTTCGAAACTAAAGCTACTATGAAAATATAAAATATTCATTGGCTCATATGAATAAAAAATAGATATTACTAATAGGGGGAAATACAGGGTTTTTTAAGCAATTACTTCACAAATCTAGTCTACTTGGGAGTAGACTAGAAATTAGTTTTTTGACTTTTCGTTTACATTTCATCCTATTCTACCAGCCAATTGGTAAATTTGGAGTTAAAAGCCATTCCTAAGCCCAAAGTAATTACTTCGAAGTAATTGCTAAGTTTTATTCATATGACCCATTGTATAAGAAAGAAAAAAGGTAGACACGTTATATACTGTTGGAAAGAGAACTTCCCAGCAAAATCTTTCATTGCCAAATAAGTGGTTATATAATAGAAATTCATAGCTCCGCACAACTTATTTTTTGGCGTCTAAACTCATTATTTTTGTTTGGCGTGGTCGTTTTTATAAGTAGTCACGCTTACCCGCTCGCTTACGAAAAAATGAGAAATAAGTAGTTATGAGATTTTGAATAATAAGTGGTTACACACCTGCTTACAAAAAGTTGAATTATAAGTGGTTATCTGCTTACTTGATTCTTAAAAATAAGGAGTTACACAAATACTATTAATTTAAAGAAATACATTCACTATACAAATTTAAGTTTTTCTAGTGCGTAAATTTAGGACTCGTCATAAAAATTTAAATATAAAACATATTTACATATAATAAATAAAAATGTATAAAATTTAACTGTGTAAAAAGGACTTATTTAAACTATTACGAGTAAGTCATTATTTTATTAGAAACAATGAATACAATAGGTCGTTATTAGGAAGTCATTATTTTATATTATAAAATAATGCAAAAGGTAATGATATATCATTTTTGGTAATGCAGATAGTAATGAGGTGTCATTACCAATATTTTGCTGGGTTTATATTCTTTTCAGATTTATAAAAACTTTTTAACCAAATTTGCATTGTTAGGTCACTTTCGTTAAAATAATAAAACAAGTAAATATGGGGAGCTTTCCGCACATACTTGTTACAATACAACTTGAATATCTCGAGATCGGTAAGATCTATATATATTTAGAATTCAGAATACAAATTTTAGAAAAAAATAACATTTTCTAGTTAATTTTTTAATAGTACATAAATTTTCTTTCCGAAATTTTAGTTTCTTTTATACAAAATTAAAAATATTAAAAGCATTTTTTTTTACAAAAATTAACGATTTTTTTATTAAAATTCAAAGTTTCGAATTTAGATCTTTTTTACGACTTAACGGAATAAGATATATCAAAGGTTTTTTCTCTATGTTTACTTAGAATGTGATTGCCAGCACCAAAAATATAATTTTGAAACGTTGGCAAAGCATTGGTAAAACAAACAATAAATTGCCTATTCAATTATAAAATAAGTGCTTTGCCAAACCCCAAAATGATAACACCGGGCTGGGCTTGGCTGACTGCATTTTCAAGAGTCGGAAAAGTATTGGAAAAACAAAAACTATAGTGGTTTCCTAGTACTAAAATAAATAAATGTAAATGTGGTCGGAATTTAAGTGTATTCTTACTACTATAATGAAAGAATTGCTATAACTCTTTACATAAATAATTGCAATAAAATATATAAAATAAAATTTAAAAAAATAATACCTATTTTTTATTTAATTAAGAGCTGCTAACTTATCTGAAACAAAGTGAATGCTTAATAGGGTTGTGACCAGAGCTTTGAAGAATTAATTGAATTCAGTAAGGAATTAATTCACTTTTTTCCGTTCGATTTATAAAATTGAACGCGTTCACCGGTGAATTAATTCATTTGATTTAATAAAAAGAACTATTGCAAATGAATTAATTCTTTGAATTTGTTGTTTGATGAACGCATTCAGTTGAACGAATTCAGTGAATTACTTAAGAAAGGAATTCATTCAATTCTAGAGAAAATTGAATTCGATTGGTAGTGAATTCATTCAAAAAGGAATTAATTCTTCAAAGCTCTGGTTGTGACCCATTTTTAACACAAATTTTTTTCACTAGAGTTGTGTCGTTCATAAACCAACTAGTTCATTTGAACGGTTCAGTTCATTGAACGATATGACATCGTTCACCATTATTGGTTCTTTTCGTTCAATCGTTCATTTCGTTCTTTTTTTTAGTCATAGACAATTTGTATCCCTTTCTTATTAATTTTATTACAGAATTAAATGTTTTTCTTAATAATTTTTAATAAAATTTTAAATTGACACTACTAGTCTATGCAAAATAAAATTACTATAAACATGTAACATGTAGTGCGCCAATAAATTGTCGAACCAACGACACCGTTCACGAATCACTGTTCAGACACAGCTCATGACAAAAAAGAACGACAACAAAAAAGAACGATTGAACGAACTAGTTCAATGAATTTTATTGAACGATATGACCGAGTCACCAAAAAGAACGATTAAGCCAAACTCTACCCATCACCAAGTGATAGACAATACTAAATTAATAATAAAAATCGTTTCTGCGGGTCGTTTTGGCCAAATGCAATTTCTAAAAACAATTTTTTGCTCTGGGATTTTGTTTAATTTAATAAATAATTATTACAAGAATTATTGTAAACGACAAAAAATGTAGCCAGAAGTCCCTCCAAAAAGGTTTCGTAATTTTTACTGTAAATAGCTTTTAATACGCATCGTTTGAGTCTCATTTGTTTAACACTTCGAAGAAATATTTTAATTAAACTAAAAAAATATAGACCAAATTTCAACCCTTTTGGTGCGGGAACTTTTTTGACAGCAGCGAAAAAGTATGATTGCGCTTCTTAATATTTTTTATGGCCTTTTTGGCTAGGGCATATAAAATTTGATATTTGAAAAAAATCAAAAAGTCATAACCCTAATGTTTAATGATTTTTTACAATCGGAACCAAGAGTGAATTTTTTCTTAAATCTTATTTAGTTCAAAATTTTCCACAAAATTTCTGAATTAAGAAATATCTTAGATATGTAAAAGGAATATTTAAAACAAAATTTAAGGAGAATATTGAAGGTAAAAAAGATTGAAGATTAATTTAATTGAATAATTTAGGTCAAGTGACTAAACTTAAAAATTAATAGAACTCAGAATGATTCAAATGCTGGCAAAACACTTTTTTCCAGTGCTTTTATTATTTTTACGGTTGTAAATTTTGTAAATTAAGTACTGTCGAAGCTGTTTTTGTCAACTTTGGGAAAATATTCTAAAACAGGTCTATGCCAGCACTTTTTATACCCTACACCACTATGTGGTCAGGGTATTATAAGTTTGTGCTGATGTTTGTAATACTAAAAAATATTGGTCCTAGACCCACCTTATAGTATACCGAACGGCTCAGAATTTTTATACCCTACACCACTATGTGGTCAGGGTATTATAAGTTTGTGCTGATGTTTGTAACACAAAACAATATTGGTCCTACACCCACCTTATAGTATACCGATCGGCTCAGAATTTTTTTATTTCGATTTAACGATGTCCGTCCGTCCCTCTGTCTGTCTGTCCATGCATTCTTGTGCGCACTCTACAGGTCGCAAATATTAAGATATTTTGATAGAAATTTGGTACACCGACTTATGTCGGCCCAAGGCCGATGCCTATTAATTTTGGTAAATATCGGTCTATGTTTAGACCTAGTGCCCATATAAGGGTCCTACCAAAATTATATTGTTTATACGCTGCAGGTCGCAAATATTAAGATATTTTGATGAAATATGGTACACCGACTTATGTCGGCCCAACGACGAAGCCTATTGATTTTGGTGAACATCGGTCCATGTTTAGACCTGGTGCCCATATAAGGGTTCTACTAAAATTATATTGTTTATACGCTGCAGGTCGCAAATATTAAGATATTTTGATGAACTTTGGTACACAGACCTACGTCAGCACAAGGACGAAGCCTATTGATTTCGGTGAACATCGGTCCATGTTTAGACCTAGTGCCCATATAAGGGTCCTACCAAAATTATATTGTTTATACGCTGCAGGTCGCAAATATTAAGATATTTTGATGAAATTTGGTACACCGACCTATGGCAGCCTAAGGACGAAGCGTATTGATTTTGGTTAACACCGGTCCATGTTTAGACCTAGTGCCCATATAAGGGTCCCCCCAAAATTGGGTTGGTTACAAACTGCAGGTCGCAAATATTAAGATATTTTAATGAAATTTGGTGCACTGACTCACATTATAGAAAATTTTGACACAAGCCCCATTTTAACCCATTCGAATTTCGGAGCCAAACACTGGTTGGCTTTTAACTAGACTGGTGTAGAGTATCGTATATTCGGCATGCCCGACTTTAACCATTTTACTCGTTAGAGCAATACTTAAGTGGGTTTTTGGATGTTGTTCAGAAGTAATTCTAAAAAAGCTGAAGCAATGAAAGAAGTGATTTTTTGAAGTTGTTCATAAAAACTTTTAAAAAAGCAGTAAAAATACATTAACGGATACTTGTGAAGCAGTGAAAGAAGTAGTTTATAAAGCATAACTTCCAATTTAATTTTAAATGAATCAAATAAGCCATTTTTAGTTGAAATGAATCAATTTATTCATATCTTATTTAAAGAATCAAATTGATTCCTTGAATAAGATATTGATTGAATAAAGTAGGTAATAATTCAATAAATAAAATGAGTTTTGCGAATCGATTCGTACTAAATTGATTACAGATTTAAAAATCGAATTAAGGAATTATGTTTTTAAAAGTCTGGTTTAGATGATAAATTTAAAAAAAAAGATTTGAAAAATGAAAAAAACGGTTATCCGGTTTTTAATACTCTAATATTATCGCTGTAATTGAGATGATTTTTGAGTATTATAGATGGCGTTTGGTAAACTCGTGTTTGTAAGAGTAAATTCCATCTACCGTTCGCTGAAGAATCCGAGCTCTGTCTGTTCTACGCAGCATCGGAGTCGGAAAAAATTGCTTTATTCGAACCATAAATTTTGAGAGATCATGTTTCACTGTACATTCATTCATACTAAAATGTTATCAGTGATATTCAAAGAAAAAGTTTGTAGAAAACCCCTTTTTTTGGAAGAACCATGATTTCTATTAAAAACAAACACAAGACTGATAATGAAAAAACAATAATGCTAACGAAGATCAGCTTAAAAATTTTGCAAAATACAAATATAATAAAAATATATAAACAAATTGAAATATTGCATACTGTCTGGTGTAGAACATTTAAAGTAGTGTTATTTTGCATTTCAACAAACTAGTTGTACAAATTTATAAAAATACAATAAGAGTTTTTTTAATCACCTGGATTTAGCATTTTTCATACAAAAAGTGGATTTATTAAATACAAAAAAAAGCTGGATTTATTTGCCTGGGTTTAAATATAACAATAAAAGCACAATTATAACAATAAAGGCACAAATATATGAAATATCCTATTAATTTAATGTCAAAAAAAATACGAATGAAAATTAAAAGAGAAACAAAAAATATTGAAAACCTAACAAATAAAAGGTTTTTATTAAAATTTTTTTATGAAATATGTTTAGAGAAAAAACTACACCTCACCAAATTGCTCAAAAAAATAAAAGTAAAGAAATAACCGTTATTTTTTGCTCGAAAAAATAAAAATCAAAAAATAACTTTTATTTCTGCTTAAAAAAATAAAAATCAAAAAATAACTTTTATTTTTGCTCGGAAAAAATAAAAATCAAAAAATAACTTTTATTTTTGCTCGGAAAAAATAAAAGTCAAAAAATAAATTTTTTATTCTAACTTTTATGATAAAAGTCATAACCTTTAAGGTCCCTGAAAAATATTAATCTTTATAAAAATATTAGCATGTGAAACGGCTACAACTTATAGCACACGTCTGGCTAATCGTAAACAATAAAAATTTTTAGAGGCATCTAGGACCTAGAAGCAAATCTATGTGAAGATTTTTATCAATATGCCTGTGGTAAATGGGAAAATTTGTATCGAGTCGGGCGATAAATATCATGAAACTATAAGTTTGTTGGATAATAATGCGAATAAAGAATTATAGCGTGTATTTAATCGTATAAATTTACGTAATAAACCGAAATATGTTAAAAATGCTTATGAATATTACAAGTCATGCAAATATTTGGTAAAATATGAACCTTTGAAATATCTAAAAGGGATGAAAGAAAGCGAAGCTATTAAATGGACCACACTATGGACACCTTCCAAGATACCAGTTGATTTTGATTGGCTAAAAACTATTGGTCTAATTCATAAACTTTTACAACAGTCTTATTGCAGGATTTTAAGCTAATTTGTGGAAAACAGTATTCATAATTGCTTAATAATGAAGAAAATAATAAAGGTTTATAGTTGGCACTCACTAACTTTAAACCTTTTATAAAGTTTGGAGTGAGGAAGCCACCATTTAATTGTTAATTATTTCATTTTCAGGCATGAAATGATTTATTAAAGCCATCCCATCCCTAGAATGTGTGGCTTCCAACAACTTGCATCCATCAAACTGAAAAAAACTACAACAATTGCATAGCCAATGACCATTTTCGAAAAAATTTAAAAATTAAATTAAAAAGAAAAACAAAACAATAGTGATGTACAGACTGTCAAAACATTATTCGAAATTCTTTTACTTTTGTATGCTTCGAATAATATGTTCTAAAAAATTACTTGTTTACACACATTTCCATTGATTTGATTTATAAATAAAAAAAAAATATTTTTAATGGCTTTTAAATTTATCTTAGCACATCATTAGTTCTCTAATATAAGGAAATAGATTTTCACTTCCGATTACCGAGTTAATCGTTTACTAAATTTGTAAATCACTTACGACTTATTTGGGAGAAGAGAGAAAATAAACAATAGTGTTGCCAGTATCAAATCGAAAAATGAATTTATAGTTAAAATACGATTATGAATCAAGATTTCTAATAACTCTATATTAAGCGAAATATCTACTTTAACTATAGCAAGCTTCAAATACCAAATAAATTTTTTTTATGAATTAGCACATATATCTATAATGCGTATATATGGTTTAATAATATATTAATAGAAGAAATTGCAAAGAACGGATGATCCTTTAAAATATATCATCGATTTAGACAAACCAGTAACAGATGAAACTATTGGTAGAGGCACCGATGACAACAAGAACATTTTCCAAATTATGGGATGAAATAAAAGATTTTGAATTAAAACTTATGGAACTGAATGATATAGAAGATGTTGTAGCAGAAGTAGAAGAAAAGAAAGGCGATGACAATGAAAAGGATTTACGTTTAACAACAATTAAAAATCTACAACTTCCCTGCTAAAGGAATAGTTGCGAATTATTTTGAAACCAACTGCTCTTAATTCAAATATGGAAATTTGTATACAAAATTTGCCTTACATGAGGGCTTTAGTTTAATTATCCAAACAGTATACTCAATGTTTTCTATGTAGGTATTTAGAAATATCATTTTTATGGTATTTACATATACAAGGACCCACAAATCTTTTAGCTGATGATTTTGTATCCAGTGCTAGAAATTTTCTACCCATGTCCATGCATTTGTTGTATGAACAGCAGCATCCAGATTTGCAACCGGAATTTACTAAAATTATGGAATTATATGAAAACTTAAGAAAATATTTAAACAAAACAATTGTGGATAATAATCATGGATTTAATTCAACTGTAGTGGAGTATCTGTCGGCTAAACTTAGTAATATGCAATTCAAAATAGGTAATTCCCTCGAATTGATACCATCCACGCCTTGGAAGAATTTTATAAACACTTAATTTAAATGTTTCGCAATTCTATGCAAATCATTTAAAATTGTTAAAATTTAGCTTTCAAGCAAGTCATAATTTAATAAAATTTTCTCGTGCGGGAATCGAACCTGGGACTTCCTGTTGCCAGTCAATAGCTCTACCATCTGAGCTATATCGACATTTGATGTTTGATAGATAAAAACATAATTGACTTCCCAGTGTAGAAAATCATTACCAGATATGTGGTTATGTAACTACATATTTGGTAGTGGTCACAAGTTACTTTTGTTATTACATTTCTTATTACCTTTATATGGAGGTGTCGCGAAAAATAATGAGTTATGGTTACACACCAGCATACGAAAAATCAAAAAATATATCGTTACCTATGTGCTTACCAGTACTGACCAAAAAACTGATTCTAAAAATAGATTTTCAAAAAAATAAATTACATAGAAAAAATATTTTTTATTGTATTATTTTTTTTTTAAATAAAATTTGCTGGTACGGGAATCGAACCTGGGTCTACAGATTGCCAGTCAATAGCTCTACCATCTGAGATATATCGACATGTAATATTTAATAGATAAAAACATAATTGACCTGCTGCACACAAGCAAGCTTATTCGCCAACATACAAAAAATCAAAAAATATGTGGTTACATATACCTTACCAGTGTTTAAAAAATATTAAGTCTAAAAATAGATTTAAAAAAATTTCAAAAAAATCTAGAAAATTTATTTTCTATTTGAAATAATGATAAAAATATGTCATTATCAGTAACTCATTATTATATGTTTTAAAATAATGCAGAAGGTAAATGGGTGTCATTACTGGTAGTCCAAAAAATAATGATATGTAATTACCGTTTCTACACTGGATTGCTGCGCACAAGTCAGCTTACTCGTCAACGTAGAAAAAATAAAAAAATATGATGTTACATATATCATTACCAGTGTTGAAAAAATATTGAGTCTAAAAATAGATATCAAAAGAAATTTAAAAAAAAAATCTAGAAAATTATTTTATTTTTGAAATAATGATTAAAATAAGTTATTATTGGTAATAAATTACACAGTACAACACTAAAAATGCATCGGGTTTTTGAAATATTTGCAAATTTAACTTTTAGCAAAAAGACAGTTTTTTTGTTAAAATTTCTTATTTATTCATACACCTGACTGAACCATGGATAATTTTTAATATGGTTTAAAAATATAGACTTTGCGCTTTTGGAAACATATCAATTTATTTTGATTAGATAAAGGATCTAGGATATAACTGCAATTAAAATGAAAACTTCACTTATTTTCCTATTTTGCAAATCTAGTAAAACCCTTAATCGGATTTGCAAAATCCTTATATATGACGTAAATTCATATTCCACTAAATTCTTTTTCTCAAAAGAATCACAAGTTCTGCATCAACATTTGCAGAAAATTCAATCTGAAATATACATTTTACGTGGGCGACCGCAAAAGTAACTGGCCTAACATAAAAAGAACCGTTTTTTTGGAATTATTATTATTTATTTTTCAACATAATCTACTTCCAACTCAATACACTTCATCAAACGTTTTTCAAGTTTTTTAATTCCATCCGAAAAATAAGATTTTTCAAGACCTTCAAAATATGCCTCAGTTTCAGCAATAACCTCGCTATTGGACGAGAAATTTTTTTTAATTTTGGAAACAAGAAATAATCAGAAGGAGCTAAATCTGGACTATACGGTGGATGCGGATTAATTCGGCCAGTTTTTGTTGAGTTAAAAATGCAGTGTGTGAAGGAGCATTATCTTGATGAAAAAGAACTTTTTTTTCTAAATGCGGTCGTTTTATCTTGATTTCTTCACTCATCCGATCCAATAGTGCACAATAATATTCACTATCTATAGTTTTTCCTTTCTCAAGATAATCAATAAATATTATACCCTTGCATCACAAAATACTGTCGCCATTACTTTTCCTGCTGACTTAACAGTTTTCGCCTTCTGGTCCCACTTTTACCATCTTCTATCCATTTTTTGACTGTTCTTTGCATTCTGGGATGTAGTGATGGATCCATGTTTCATCAACAGTTATGAATCGACGCAAGAGCTCTATTGGATTATGCTGATAAATCGCTAAAAGCTCCTCGGAATTGGTCCAACGGACGATTTTTTGGGGCAAAGTCAACAAACGCGGCACCCATCTTGCAGATAGCTTTTTCATGTGGAGTTCATCATGTAAAATACTCCAAACTTGTTTTTCGTGTATTTTAACAATATCAGCAAGTTCTCTGAGCTTTATTCGTCTATCTTTAGTCACTTCATTAAATATTTTTCTAATGTTTTCAATAGTACTAGCAGTTTTCGGTCTTCCAGAGCGTTGTTCATCTTCCGTACTTGAACGACCCATTTTAAATTGTTGAACCCAGGATTTCAAGGTGGAGTATGATGGTGCATTATCACCATGAACATAATTTTCATTCATCTTTGATTAATTGTGGCGTATAACCTTTCATATAAAAGTGTTTAATTACCGCACGAAACTCTTTATTTTCCATTTTTAATAATTACAAAACTTGTTTACTTCAATCACCTGTAACAAAGAAAATAATCGTTAAATATTTCGAAAATTTTGACAGATGGCTTAAAAAAAAAAAAGTTGCTAGTAAAACAGAAAATGTGCCAGGCCAGTTACTTTTGCGGTCGCCCTCGTACATCTTCTTTATTTCAAATAAATTTTATATGAATTTACTATGGCAAAAGAAAATAAAGTACATTTTTGAACATGCATATTTTAAAATCGTCATTTTTTCAAAATTTGCGCTTCAATTAGCTAAAACTTTATTGAAATTGATTGGAAAACATATGTTTAATATTTCTGAATGGTTTTATCTGGGTTTTATATTTTAAGATTTGTTACAGACTCCTTAATTTTTAGGTTTTTTTTCAGGTTTAGTCAATATTAACTTTAAATGGAAACAGGAAATGGGAAATTTTTTTGATAAATTAAGTAACATGAGATGTTTACAAAGGTACAAATTCAAATATTAGATATTCCTTTCATCGCAGATTATTTATAAACGAAATCGTGCAAAAAGAGAAATTTCAATTTTAAATGCATATATAGGGAATATTATCGCAGCTGTCAAAACGTGCAATATATCAAATTAAAGGGCATATTTCATCATTTTAAAATGTTGCAAAAAAAAAAAATAGCGGTTTACTTTCAATTTTAAAAAATTTAATTTTCCTACAAAAACGTTTTTGCAAATATTTCTTAAACTATAGCTAAGTTTAAAATTCTAGGGCCATATTCGTGATCTGCGTTCCAAAGTCTATGATATGATATGTCGCAATCCCGATGCATCAAATTTTTCTTATTTTCTTGTACTGTGTTGTTTTTTATTTTGAAATAATGATAAAAGTAAGTATTTATTAGTAAATCATTATTGTACATTTTAAAATAATGCAGAAAGTAAGTACGTGTCAGTACTGGTAGTCCAAAAAAAAATGACATGTCATTACCATTTCTACACTGGGTTATCAAATATTATTGGACTCTTATCCCAATGCTCGGACAACATATCGTAGAATTTATGGCCGTGATGTTTCACTGGGTAAATTATTTTTCCTTAATTTTGCTCAATTCTTTTTGTTGCAATGCCAGATCATGGCACAGATCGTGATCGTGTTATTGATGCTTTAACACATTTTCCGGAATTTGCAAAAATTTATCAATGTACTAGCGAAAATCGTATGCATCTAAATGAAACGTGTCATATATGGCGTAGATGAAACTGAGTGATAATATTTTAATAAATGTCATATACTATAGATTTAATCGAACTTATATTTAGCTTAAAGTGGTTTTAATAGAAAATAAATTGATATAGTTGCAAATTAGAAAAACTATTTTTGTTTGCGGTTTATTAATATACACTTAAAAATAATAAGTTAGGAGAAATACCAAGCAAAATATTGGTAAAGACACCTCATTACTATCTGCATTACCAAAAATTATATATCATTACCTTTTGCATTATTTTATAATATAAAATAATGAATTCCTAATAACGGCCTATTGTATTTATTGTTTCTAAATGTAAAATAATGACTTACTCGTAATAGTGTAAATAAGTACGTTTTACACAGTTAAATTTTATAAATTTTTATTTATTATAGGTTTGTTTCTTTTCGAATTTTGTATAAATATTCCATACAAATTTAAGCATTTATAAAACTTTTAAGTAGGTATAAATTTAGCTTCTTAAAAATTAAGTAGTTATAAAAATGCTACCAAGTCTTAAAAATTCTTGGCTTTTCTCTTTCAAATGTAAACAAAAATATTTGTCATAAAAATATTTGAAATTTTATAATTTTTTATTTCATAAAATATCTGAAACAACAAAAGCTAACAAATGAGTTATGCGTTTGTTGGTAAAGGTACAGCAGGGCACACAAGATTATTGCTCCATTTCGAGTTCCGGCGAAGTCTTTGTACGAAAACAGCTTTTGTACAAAGGCGACCCCAAATATTTAAATTTTGTTTGTTTACAAAAAATAAAAGAAAATCAGGTAAGGACGGATATTCGTTTTTTTACAAGTCGTTATAGATATAGGTATACAATTCAAAAAAAAAAACAAACCTTATATGTAAAAATATTTTATGTTTAACTTTTTTTTTGTGACGAGTCCTAAAACTACACACTAGAGAAAACTTAAATTTTTCTGAATGTAAATCTCATAACTACTTATTTCTCATTTTTCGTAAGCGAGCGGGTAAGCGTGACTTCTTATAAAAACGACCACGCCAAACAAAAATAATGAGTTTAGACGTCAAAAAATAACTTGTGCGGAGCTATGAATTTCTATTATATAACCACTTATTTGGTAATGAAAGATTTTGCTGGCTTGCTTTGAATTATTTGTTGTTAAATAAATTAAATTTGCAGCGGTATTTACGAACAAAATATTTTAATTGTAGATGAAAAGAGTAATACACTCAACCAAAAAAGTCTGTAATGGCTACTGAAAATTTTGCTGTTATTACGGGAAATTTAACTGTTTTGAGCCCAGTGGTATTTTTTGTTAATTTTACCAACACATGTCTTCTCATCTGTAGTACATTAAATTAGTAGAAAAAATTAGTAGCCGCTACTAAATTTTAGTAAAATTTATGTACACTGCAATTCAAAATCAATTTGCTAAAATCAGTTAAAAAACTTACTAAATATCATAATTTTAGTATAATGAAATTAGTATAAATAATTAGTTGCAGCTACTAAATTTCAGTAAATTGTTGTAAACTGTAATTTAAAACCAGTCTGCTGAAATTAGCAAAAAAGTGTACTAAAAAATAAAAAAAAACTGTAAAATCTAAAAAAAAACTTTTTTTTCTTTCGATTGTAATAAGCGTATAATTACTTCATCGTACTTGAAATTTGGAGCCAAGATTGCAAGCGGTTCTACAGTTATTACCTTTTTATGTATTGGAGATACAATAAAATTTTCTGAGTGTTGTTTCCAAACTAAGAATATATCAATAGTAACAAATATAAACTAAACAAGAATTGTAAAAAATAGAAAATTTAAATTAGTATATTTTTCTGCTAAATTTAGCACTCGGTTTTGAAAAATTAGTAAAATATTTGGCTGAAATCAGCAGCGTGAATTAGTAAAAAAATCCGTAATTTGTAATAAGAGAATAGCAAAAATGATTACTAAAAAAATGTGCTAAAAATCAGTATAAAAATAGTATAGTGCGATGGGAAACTGTTTACAAATTTATTTACTAACCTTTTTATCTGAGTGTAGTAACATATAAGTTAAGAATAACATGCTACTAGGAAAGCAGCTACATCGATGGACATGTCCTTGCTAAAATAATAGGTTGTATAATATAAACGTAACCACTTTCCCCTGCATTACAAAACGCTTATTTACAAAACCAAAACTTTTTATAAAATTTTATATATATATTTATATTTTAATTTAGTACTCAATATAAAACAAGTTAAACATTAAGAAAAAAACTCATTATTTTCAGGTTATTACTAGGAAAGGAGTCCCTCGATAGATATGCCCTTGTTGAAATAATAGGATTTGTAATGGAAAAGTAAGGGTTTACTTACCTACCTGTATTTCTTCCTACAAAAATACCGCATAATAAAAGGTTTCGCTGGGTTACTAAAACTATACAAAGAAATTGAATTATTGACTAATATCTGTCGTAAAACATTAAAAGCAGTCGTTATTTTGCACTTAAATTAACAAGTTGGGAAAATTTTTAAAACATTATTTAGATTTAAATTAAATATGAAATTTGTGCTAGTGCTTTCACAAATCTTAATCTTTATAAAAATACTAACATGTGAAATGGCTATAACGTACCGCTCACGTTTGGCTAATCGAAAACAACAAAAATTCATACAGGGTTCTATGGACCTGGATGCCAATCCATGTGAAAATTTTTATCAATATGCCTGTGGTAATTGGGAAAATTTACATCGGGAGGCTGGTGTTAAATATCTCGACACTATTACTATGTTGGATCACACTGCGAACAAAGAATTGTCGCGAGTATTTAATCGTATTAATTTACGTTATCAACCAAAATTTGTAAGAAGTGCTTATGATTATTACAAATCATGTAAAGATTTGACAAAATATGAAACTGTGCAATATATAAAATGGCTAAAAGAGAATGAAGATATTAATTTGCCATTATTTTGGATACCTTCTGAGACACCAGTTGATTTTGATTGGCTAAAAACTTTGTCTACAATGCGTATATATGGTTTAAATAATATATTTATTGAAGAAATTGTACGGCAAAGAAGAAGTAACCCTTCAAAATATATAATATATCTAAATAAACCAACCACATATGGAAAATTTAAACCCCTCACTTATGAGCACTTGAAACTACTGGTAGAACAAATAAGAATAACAATGACAACAAGAAGCTTTTCGGAGTTATGGTATGAAATAAAAGATTTTGAATTAAAACTTATGGAACTAGATGATATTGAAGATGATGAACACAATTTATATAAAACAAAAGTTAAAAATCTACCACTTCCCTGGCTAAAAGAATATTTACGAATTATTTTAAATCAAACTATTGTTAATCCAAATATGAAAATTTATTTAAAAAATGTGCCTTATATGAAGGCTTTAGATGAGTTGTTGAAACAATATACTCAACGGTTTCTATGTAAATATTTAGTACTGCGGTTTTTAAATCAATTCCGTGACATACCACCCACAAATTTTTTCGTCCTTGATTGCGTATCCAGTGTTAGAAGTTATCTACCCCTGGCCGTGAATTGGTTATATGAACAGCAACACCCCGAATTGAAACAGGAATTTCCTAAAATTATGGAATTATATGATAATATTAGAAAACATTTAAATAAAACAATTTTCAATAATATATATGGATTTGATTCAAGCACAGTGGAGTATTTGTCGGCTAAACTTAATAATATGCAATTGAAAATAAATAATCTTCCTCGAATTGACACGGTCCATACATTGGAATCTTTTTATAGAACTCTTAATTTAAACGCTTCGGAGTTCTATGCAAATCATTTAAAATTATTAAAATTCGACTTTGAAGCTCATCATAATTTACTTGATGCAACTCTACCTCAAAAGGATTTTTTTTATTTAGAAAATTGGCAATTCGAAAGTCTTACTTCTTCACATTTTTTAAGAGGATGGAATATAGTGGTAGTTCCCTTAACACTATTGCAACAACCCATCTATCATGTAAATTTAGATAATATTTATAAATATAGCTCACTAGGTTTTCTTTTGGCTCACGAAATTATACATGCTTTTGATTACACTGGTTTGCAGTATGATCACAAGGGTAAAAGGTCTTCTAAGTACCATGATATAAGAAATAATCCCCTATACAAAGCCTCAATTAATTGCCTCTTGAAATTTAACTCCTCAGTTCTTGATGAAAAAATTGCAGATGTTAGCAGTTTACCGTTTGCTTATCAAGTATTTTCGGATTTCTATCCCGATGCGCTGAGACAATATCGTAGAATTCATGGCCGAGATATGTCATTGAGTAAACTCTTTTTCCTTAATTTTGCTCAATTCTTTTGTGGGACTTCAAATTCTCAAGATTTTATTACGAGCACCATACATGGCTCAGAGCGTGATCGTACTATGGATATTTTATCACAGTTTCCAGAATTTTCGAAAACTTTTCAATGTGATAGCGAAAGTCGTATGACTCCACACGAAACGTGTCATATGTGGTGAAGATGAAATTTTGTAATAATATTTGAAAAGGCGTTATACACAAGTCTCCAGCTTATTATTTGTTTGACTCATATACCAAAATTTCATCGAGAATCTGAGATATTTACCAGATATCAAGAAACGGGTTTTGAGATGAAAAAAGATAATATCTCGGTTAAATACAATCCATCGGTAACTAATTATTTTCTTAAACGGTTTCAAGCATTTGTATATTTAGCTCAAAGTAGTGTTAATTCCAATTTAATTGATGTAATTACAAATATTTTTTTTTTTTTTTACATTATGTAAATAAAATAAATCCAATATTAAACACTGAAGCAATGTCGGCTTTCATTTATATCCATATTTTGATTTACCACTCAAACGCATAAGTCGAGTGTACTCGCCCTGTCAGTATATGAAGTACACGAATATATTTCAGTTTTTGCATAAAACCAACCAAGTTCTACTGGAACACATCCATTGAAACTTTTCATTGAATTAATGTAGTTTTTCATAAAATGCTGTAAGAAATTTAATTTTATTTATTATAAGTTTCATACACTCATTAAAACTAGGTTCATAAAATATATCAAGTTTTACATTAAATTTAAGAAATTTTTCAACTACTTTTTGAAAAGAAAAACTTGATTAGTTTACTGAAAACATTCATTAAAACTTGTCCAGCTAAATTCTCTTTGTATACACTTAAAAAAGTTAAAATTCCATTTATTTATCTAAAACAAAAGCGGACGGAACCAAAGTTATTTTTTTTAATCGGCTTCAATTTCATCTATTCCAAAACCAGTTTTACAGGAACCAATTGCAAATTGAATTTTTGCAACTTCTATTTTGGCATTCTTAAATAAAATAAGTTGAATTACAAAATGTTTGACATTTTTTCATGGATGGCAACCGAAACGATGCGGTTATCGGTGAGGGTAACGCTATTTTAGATTGTTTCGGTAACGGTATTTTAAGGTTAACGCTATTTAATTCATATCGGTATTTTAAGGTTAACGGTATTCTAGTTATTTGGGTAATGGTAGTTTAAGGCCAACGGTATTTTGATTACTTCGGTAATGGTATTTTAGGGATAACGGTATTTCATTTATTTCGGTAATGGTATTTTAAGGGTATCGATAGTTCATTAATTTCGGTAACGGTATTTTAAGGATGAAGGTACTTAAGTTATATCGGTAACTGCATTTTAAGGATAACGGTATTGTGGTTATTACGGTAATGGCTTTTTAGGGTAACGGTAGTCAGTTGAAAGAGTTTTGAATCCATAGCGGTATTTTAGCGGTATTGCCTGCATTTTTTCATATTTTTTGTTTTGATCTGCGGTGCGCGGAATCGACCAAATGAAAATGAAAAAAACTCAAGCAGTTATAAGAGACTGAATATTATTATGATAACAAAAATGTATATAAAGAATCACAATAGGCTTGATTAATTTTTTTTTTAATAATTGCGTTGCTCAGAGCTCTTTAAACTAAAGGGTCAGTTTAATCGATGATTACAAACTTAAAGATTTTGTCAGTATTTTGAATGCTTTTTGATTAACTAAAACTCCAACCTTTTCATACAGTCCTAAATTTAAGATCAATGAGGGCCAGTATTATAGTCAGTAGTAATCAGGAAGGTATCCCAATGGGTTATGTGCGATCTTAGTGAGATTCGAACGTGTCATAGAGGATAAAAAAATAATGTAGACGTATTTTTTTGGAGCGGCCCAATCTCAATTGGGCAGTTAAAAATTGAGGTCAACAATTATCCAATTTTTAGTGTTTTTAATTTATTTCTTATAGTTTTAAAGAAAACAGACAAACGGGGTATCAAATGAAGGCTTTACTGAACACATCTACTGGTATACAAAATATGTACGAACATGTCAAATTTTTTTGTTATTAAATTTGAATTTTTTTTAATTAAACCAGGGGTTTAAGTTATAACGACATCATTATCACTAGGTGGCGTTTTATTTAAAAATTTACACTTTTCTGTTTTTATTTAAATTTGAATAATAACAAACACATAAAGAAAAAAACGATCGGATATCTCAAATTTTATTATTTGAATATATATAATTTGCGTTTGTTTTTATTTTGCGCAGTTTTCAGAAATTTTTGAGTTTTTAAATATTGGCTCAGCTGATACTAAAGTGATACTAAATAGTTGCTCAGGCAATAATAAAGTGCAGCGCCCACTACCGGTGAGTAATGTAAGTTTTGATTTCCCATCTCTATAATAATATAAAACATATATAAAAGTCTGTGAATAAAACAGTTTGTATTTGAAATTGTTTTTGGTTTCAGCTCAAATTTACATATAATAATGCCAATTGAATCAAGCGGGTTTCTGAGTTTTTTTTTCGATATCTGTTACCGGTTGGCTTTGTGACGACTTTCCCAATAGCACCTTTTACATATATATTTGAATTATGCGGTAATCCTGTGTTCGCAACACAGGCAATATGGGAAGCAATTTTTTTCTCGAGTACTTTAATTTAAATTTCGCAAATTTCAGATATGTTTTTCTAGTAAAAAACAGTGCTCTTCCAGTACAATTTTTGTTGTAACGTCGGTAATTTCTACATGGGTACATATTCAAATTTATATACCTGTTTAGGCATTTAAAATTATTAACGAGAAGAAAATTAAATGCATTAAAAACTACAAGAAATATTTAGTTATTATTTTCATTTGTTTATTTTTTTATGTAAGTTTCCTTTTTTTGATATCGCCCTTTTGCATTTTGAAATTGGAATATACAACTTTCTGTCCCCTTCCAGCATAGATATTGGGCAGCACGTCATCAATTAGACTTCTCCAAATAGATTTAACAAACTTTTGAGTACAACTTGCGGTCTCCTATTCAAAATTTGATACCTGGAAATAAGAAATTAAGTTATTGTGGATTAGGGTATTTAGAAAAACGAAACCACATAAAATTCTGCATTTTTTTTTTAACAAAAATAACATCAAGTTTTATGAAAAACGAATATTTTTATGTGGATTCGTTTTAGAGAAAACCCGAATACTTTTTAGCGGAGATTTTTAAATTTATCTATATGTTTTTTTTTTATCTGTATGGTCCTTATCAACTCAGAATACTTCACCACATCATTTGCTACCTCCACTTCCAAAATTTAAAACAACAGATGAAAATGATTTTTTTTTTGATTAGTTGTACTTTTGGCTTCATCTTTAAAGTATTTATAATTCTTACCTCCTCTAAAATACGTGTTATAACCAGAGACCCAAGATAACTGTTATATTTGTTAAAAAGTCACCACCCAAATTTATTTAATTATAATGTTTCAATAATGCACTATATTTTATAAATCATATTGCACAAAAAAAATCACAAAGTTTGGCAAAGATTTTAATTTTTTCAATTTTTATATTTTACTCTATAAATTTCTATTGTTTTTGATTTTTATTTTAAAACTTTTTATAAAAGTTACAGAATAAAAAAATTAACCTAAATTGAATGCCGGAAGTTGCTGGAATATACATATTTACTCACTTTAAATCACTGTTCAATCTTTTATTAACACTAGTTGACATCATCAGGATATTATAATTGTTGAAGTCATTGGTAGCATTCGGCAGAGAAACCTTAAACTGATACCGGTGGCTTGTAGCGCTTTGTGATTACTTACTCTGCTGAACGATGTTTTCTTTGTTTTGTTTTTAAATACATTTTTTCTATATTTTCCTTTGATTTTATAAATTTTTTATTTTTGAATTATATTTGTATGTTTTTATTTGTCAATCATACAAAACAAAAATTTTTTAAAATCAACAACAACAAATGTATCACTATTTGATCAAAAGTAACAAACATTTTTTACGCTACCAAAATATGACAGCGCTCAGACTGAGCGGTTAGTGATCAGGTCGTTCAGCAGATAGTTGCACAACTGTTGTAGAACTCTTGACTGTCAAATTGTATCTGCCGAACGTACCCATTGGTTCTATGGCTTTTGATTTATATTCTTAATTGTTATTTTTTGATAAAGAAAAAAAATCACAAAATAACTTTTATTATTTTTGAAAAAATAAAATTCAAACAAGAAATAATTGTAAAACAATTAGGTAGTTCACAAGGGGTGTGCTATTTGTTGTATCGTCCTAACAAAAAACAGAGTTGTTAGAATTCAAATTGAAAAAATACAACATTTGAGAATAGCACGATACAACATTTTTAAGTATGTTTAGTGTCCTATGTTTGAGTGTGCTAACAGATGGAAAACCGAATAGAAAATCGTTGTTAAACTTAAATAAAAATTTTAACAACTCTGTTTTTTGTTAGGACGATACAACGATACAACAGATAGCACACCCCTTGTGAACTACCTAAATCAGTTTTTTGAATAAAAGTTTTAACTGTTACGTCCCTGGTTATAACACTCTTTTATTGCTTCCAGGTTGCTCTTTAATGTCTGTAAAAACCCCAATTAAGAGTATAAGCACAATGCAGAGGTCCCAGTTTTTTTCCATACAATTTGACAATTAAAATCGTGCAACGATTTCCGTGAGAGATAAAACTTATTTTATTTTCTAAACGGAATTTCTTATTCTCCTGTTTTTACTCTCAGATTATTTTACTAATGTTGTCAGATTTTCACACAATTTCAATCACAGTACAAGTATAGTACTATTACATGGTTGATTTCGTCATGTACATGCATTAGTAATATCAAGGATTTAACTTTATATATTTATAAAATATATAAAAAAACAGTAATAAAACAATAACACTTTCACAGCCTTTTATTTGAACTAATCTCAAACAGCTTTAATACGTTGCAATGTTGCAAGAAGAAAAATTTTAAATATAACCACTTGGCTTTCTATATGTTATGTGTTGTAAAAGTCAGATTCCGTTTCCGTTGCTATTTTGTTCAATTTTTTTCCGTCACGATTTAAGATTCCTTTTCCATTTGTATTGTACTTATTCTCTAAAGATTATAAGAAGCATTATGTATATAAAACGAGAAAAAGGTTAAAGTCGGGCATGCCGACTATACAATACCCTACACCAGTCTGGTTAAAAGCCAACTAATGTTTGGATCCAAAATTCGAATGGGTTAAAATGGGACTTGTGTCAAAATTTTCTATAATGTGAGTCAGCGAACCAAATTTCATTAAAATATCTTAATATTTGCGACCTGCAGTTTGTAACCAAACCAATTTTGGGGGGGCACTAGGTCTAAACATGGACCGATGTATAAACAATATAATTTTAGTAGGACCCTTATATGGGCACTAGGTCTAAACATGGACCGGTGTTAACCAAAATCAATAGGCTTCGTCCTTGGGCTGATATAGGTCGGTGTAGCAAATTTCATTAAAATATCTTAATATTTGCGACCTGCAGTTTGTAACCAAGACAATTTTGGGGGGGACCCTTATATGGGCACTAGGTCTAAACATGGACCGGTGTTAACCAAAATCAATAGGCTTCGTCCTTAGGCTGCCATAGGTCGGTGTACCAAATTTCATCAAAATATCTTAATAATTGCGACATGCAGCGTATAAACAATATAATTTTGGTAGGACCCTTATATGGGCACTAGGTCTAAACATGGACCGATGTTCACCAAAATCAATAGGCTTCGTCCTTGGGCCGACATAAGTCGGTGTACCAAATTTCATCAAAATATCTTAATATTTGCGACCTGCAGCGTATAAACAATATAATTTTGGTAGGACCCTTATATGGGCACTAGGTCTAAACATGGACCGGTGTTCACCAAAATCAATAGGCTTCGTCCTTGGGCTGATATAGGTCGGTGTAGCAAATTTCATTAAAATATCTTAATATTTGCGACCTGCAGTTTGTAACCAAGCCAATTTTGGGGGGACCCTTATATGGGCACTAGGTCTAAACATGGACCGGTGTTAACCAAAATCAATAGGCTTCGTCCTTAGGCTGCCATAGGTCGGTGTACCAAATTTCATCAAAATATCTTAATAATTGCGACATGCAGCGTATAAACAATATAATTTTGGTAGGACCCTTATATGGGCACTAGGTCTAAACATGGACCGATGTTCACCAAAATCAATAGGCTTCGTCGTTGGGCCGACATAAGTCGGTGTACCATATTTCATCAAAATATCTTAATATTTGCAACCTGCAGCGTATAAACAATATAATGTTGGTAGGACCCTTATATGGGCACTAGGTCTAAACATGGACCGATGTTTACCAAAATCAATAGTCGTCGTCCTTGGGCCGACATAAGTCGGTGTACCAAGAATGCGCACAAGAATGCATGGACAGACAGACAGACGGACATCGTTAAATCGAAATAAAAAAAAATTCTGAGCCGATCGGTGTACTATAAGGTGGGTCTAGGACCAATATTTTTAGGTGTTACAAACATCAGCACAAACTTATAATACCCTGACCACATAGTGGTGTAGGGTATAAAAATTGCAAAAATTACCATCAGTGATTCTTTTTTCTGCCTTTTGTATCTCATCTTTAAGTTCTTGCTTGAAAGTATTGAAATCTAAATCTAAGATATATAAATATAATATAAATAAGAGGCATCCCTACGGGGAATGAGGAGTCAATTGCCCTCCAAGGACCTATCCCGTGACCGGTCAACCGAAGGCATATTACTAAATTAGTACAAATATGAACAAAAGAAAATGAATTAATTTTCTAATTATTTTCTGATCCGTTATTTTCACTGTTGCTTTTAAAAAAAACTTGACCAATACCGAAATAAAAACAAAATTCGCGGCATATTTTTAAAAATATTTTTTATTTATTTTACTCTTTTATTTATTTTTAACTTTATTTTTTCACGATTTACTTATTTTAGCTCTTATTTTAAATTTCTATAATGTTTTGCTAAGAAATTTTAAGTTTTGTATTTTCAACGTTTTTTTAATGTTAAAGCTGTTTTAGTTTTAACAATTGGTATTTCATTTAACTTTTCTTTGTAACTTAAGGGGAATTTTTTAAATTTTTATTTATATTATCAGTTTTGAGGTAATTTTCAAATTTTTAATTGATTTTTTAATTTAATTTTGGCCAACGAAAAAAACAAGTCAACTGCCATTAGGGGACCTATCCCATGACCGGTCAATCGGGGGCATATGCAAGGCACTTCCACCATATTTGTGTGTGTGTTAATGTTGTTTTCTTTTCTATTTTTTTCTTTGCCATGTTTTTTTTATTTGCTGTGTGTGTGTTTGTTTTTCATTCTCTTTTTTATTTGAACAGAAACGAAAAACATAACTTAACCATCAGCCAACCATCTCGCATAAGCAACGTTAGCTCAAACGGTAGATCGTTTGCCTTACAAGCAGAAGGTTGTGTTATCGAGCCCTACTTCGACGCCAAGTAGATTATTTTTAATTCTTAATTTTTTATTAGTTTATTTGAAAAGCTATTTTTAGACACACCACCTTACTGCCACAATGTGTCTAAACTGTGGCAATTGGTCATTTCCAATGACAACGCCATGTTAAAGTGATATGTCTCTTTCAAACAAAAAGACCGATCAGCGACCGGTATCCGCCCCCTTGGGACCTATCCTGCGTGTCATCTGGGACCGCTCCCTTTCCCCGTAGGGATGCTACTTTTGCAGATTAATAGAACTTAGTAAATTTAATCTTAAATTCTAATTTCTGAAATTTTAAATATTTAGATTAATGCAGAGACCAACACTTAATAATTCATAAATTTTTATATGACCAAATGGTGCAAAATTGGGATGAAAAATTTCAATAGAATTTGTAATCCAAATTTAATATACTTACCGGCTATTGTTATAAAATTTGAATTTTTTGCACTCCTTATATTTCTGTAAGCACTTAATTTTAATAGATTTGCGGATTTTTTAAGCACAACGAAAATCCTTAACTATTTAAGTTGTGTGCACCACAAATTAAGGATAATCTTTTTTGGATGCGCTAAATTGTTATTAATATACTGCACAGAACAAAATTAAATTGAAAATTTTTTACATTTTTTGAAACAAAATTTCAAAGATTTTTGATTACTTTTATTCCTGTAAAGTGAAGCTCGAGGAACGTTTGAGAAACCTGAAAATGTTCCCATCATTCTCAAATGTTAGCATTAGGTAACAGAAAAAGCTTCGAAATGAGTTTTGAAATATAGCCTTGGTAACAGTAGTAGATTTAAAATTTTTCAACAATAGAATATTCGTAATTTTTGATTTGAGAAAGATTTGATAACAAAACTGGATATCTAACACTCGAATTGTACTAGAAACTGACTTGAGCTATACAGTGGATATTTTAGTATTTATTTGTTAATTTGAACGCAATTTTCTAGTACAATTATCAAATGATTTCCTTATAGTTTTCAAATCTAATTAAAATGCTCTACTTTATTATCAGAAAGTGACTTTATAAATACACTTGTTATCCATGAAAAATCTCAATATTTCTCTAAGGCTAAAATTGGTGTTTGTTGGGATATTTCATTATTTTTTATATATTATAAAATTTAGTATAACAAAGACGTATATTGGTTAAAATAAATTTGAAACAGGTAAAATATAAAAAATAATGATATATAAGTCCTAAAATTAATAATAAGTCGATAAAATATGAAGTAATTTAATAAAATGCATTGTTGAACTGAATAAAATCCATTGGTAAAACAATAAAATAATTATTCAATTTGATTAAATGTAATTGTTAATATAACTAATTGTTGTTAAAACATTTGACGATATTTTGTCAAAGTTGATTTCACTGCTGTTTTTGGTTCAGTGTATAGTTCTTTAAAACATCTCATTAAAATTGGAGAGAACCCATTGGGATACCTTCCTTGTATGTACGAATTTTTTCTATATCGTACTTAAGTAAAATGTCAGTATAAAATCGATTTGTTTCTTAAATACATTATTTCTTAAGTAAGAAATTTTAAAACGGATCTAAGTTATAATCATAAAACTGGTATTAATTTTTTATCCAAAAATTTTAGAAATAAAAACTTTCAAAAAAATTTTGAAAAAAAAATATCGAAATTTGAATTTCAACAAAGGCGGCATTTGCCCATCGTTGCAATAAAGTATACCGAAACGGTGATCAACTTTTCCATCGAATTGTACTGCAATGCCGCTTCCAACGACTATATCTATTGTTTCTTCGTTTACTGTTGTTTCTTCGTTTATTATTTTCAAAAGAATAATTTTACAAAACAATTAAATAGTTGACAAATTAAATTTAAGTCTAGGAATACTGTGTTTCAATTTTGTTTAAATCTACAGTTGTTTAAGTTAAAGTTACAAACAGTAGAACTAACAACATTCTCCCCCCTGTGAATCATCCTGATTCACAATTATTAGTTTCAAAAACTGCTAGCTTTGAAACAGGGCGGCGAGTTATACCATTGACAGTTTTGATTTCAACAAAACTAATTTGTCTATCTTTGGCAGCAAAAACTTTTACCACACGACCTTTTAACCATTGACTTCTTGGGAGGGTTGAATCAAGTATAACAACAATATCATCTACTTTTATTGGATTGGATTTATCTTTCCATTTTGTTATCTGAAGAAGCTGGGGAAGGTATTCTCTCACCCATCTTTTCCAAAGCCGATCTTTTAAATTTTGTGCTATTTTCCACTGTTTACGAAGGCACAAATGTTCATCACCATCACTTGGAGTTTGTGTTGAGTTTAGACAACCTAAAAGAAAGTGATTAGGGGTAAGTGGTTCATCCTCGTTTGAGTTCAATGGAATTTCCGTAAGAGGTCTTGAGTTTATTATATTCTCAGCCTCAATCAGTAAACTTCTGAGAGTTTCCACCTTCGGCGACGAGTCTTTTAAAGTTTTATTCAGGAGTCGTTTGATTACTTGAATCAATCGTTCCCAGACTCCACCAGAGCTGGGATTGGCTGGTCAGTTGAACAACCATTCAATATTTCGGTTTGAAGCTTCTTGTTGAAGTTTAGACACGTCAATTAGTCGATCTTCTTTCTTTAGGAGTTTTTGGGCTCCAATAAAGTTCGTACCATTGTCACTTCTAATTCTTATTGGAGTACCACGACGATTTACAAAATTTCTAAAGCAAAGGAGGAAGGCGTCAGTTGACAAATTCTCGGCAAGTTCTAGATGTGCTGCTCGTATGGTGAGACAAGTAAAAATTACTCCCCATCTCTTTTCTCTTCTACGGCCAATTGTAACATTGAAAGGCCCAAAAAGATCTACCCCAGTATAAGTAAATGGTCGAACAAATGGGGTGACGCGATCTGGTGGCAATTGTCCCATCAAAGGTGTTTTTGGTTGTATAGAATCATGCTTACATATAAAACACTTACGTTTAACTTGTTTGAATAAGGACTTAGCATGTGGAATCCAATATCTTTGTCGCAATTCATTGATTGTAAGGCTCATATTTTGATGATGATTTTTGATATGGTAATGGGTCATGATTAATTCAGATACCCAATGATTTTGAGGCAATATAAGTGGTCTCCGAGCCTCAAATGGCAAATAATGAGCTTCATCTAAACGTCCTTGAATACGAAGTAAGCCTTCGTCGTCCAAGTAGGGAACGAGTGGGTACAATGGACTTCTTTTGGAAACAGGTATTTGATTGTTTAAGTTATTTATCTCGTCGAAATAACATTCAGATTGTACCATTTTACAAATCAGTTTATCAGCAATATCAATATCTTTGGCGGGCAAATGTTCAGAAGAATTTGGCATAAGTTTTGCAAAGCGTAATACCCATACAACCGTTCTTTTAAGTTTTACATAAGAGGAAAATCGGGAATAATCAATCAAAATGGTTGCTTTTGTAGTTATAAGTAATCTTGGCTTTATCTCTTCTTGTAATGTGGTTTTGGATAAACTAATTCCACTATTTGGCCAAGAGCTTTCATCCATTTGAAGGAAGTCAGGACCAGTTATCCAAACACTTTTATTGTTGAACTTTGGTGGGTATAAAACTCTAGTGCCAGCATCCGCGGGATTCTGAAGCGTTGGAATAAACCTCCATTGCCGTGGCTTAGAGATGTTCAAAATTTCGGCAATACGATAACTTACAAATGCTTTAAAGCGCCTTTCCGTTGAGTAAATCCATTGTAGAACAGTTTGAGAGTCTGACCAGAAATGTACAGATGAAATATTTAATTCATGATTTTGCTGAATCGTGAACCCAATACTGCAGCTTGAAGTTCCAAACGTGGGATACTCATCAATTTTAGGGGTGCACATCTTATCTTTCCCATCACAAAGGAAACTTCGATACCATTTTCATGTTGAATTCGAAAATAGCAAACAGCAGCAAACGCATCTTGGCTGGCATCTACAAAAACATGCAATTGGATATTGGAACCAAACAGATTAGGGGATAAACAGCGAGGTATTTTAAACTCCTTAACATTCTTAAATTCGTTCCACCACAATATCCATTTTCTGTGTAGTTCAATTGGTATTTCATCATCCCAGGCAATCTGATGCTTCCAAGTGTTTTGGACCAAAATTTTAGAAAACAAGAGAAAATCTGCTATCATTCCATAGGGATCAAATACAGCCATAGCAATCTTCAAGAGATCACGTTTTGTAGGAGCACGGACACCATCAAGTACATCTTGCGAAAGGCAGTAGATCTTAGTTTGGAACTCCAACACATCTTCACTTTTGTTCCAATACAACCCCAAAATTTTATCGGACTGCTTTTCCATATTTACTTTATCAGAACTTGTAGTTGTGGTATAATTCAAAACATTTTCTAACATTTTGCAATTAGAAACAAATCCTCTTAATTCGAAACCACATTCCAAATGAATTTCTACGATTTGTTTACAAATCAAAATGGCTTCTTCTTTACTTTTGAAGCTGGAAACAAAGTCATCCACATAATGCTTTTCAATGATAGCTTTGGCGGCTTCGGGATATTTTAGGGAAAATTCGCTGGCATTATGATTTTTTATATATTCTGCACAACATGGGGAACAAATGGCACCAAAAGTTATAGAGACCATTACATAATGTTGTAGTGGCTCATTAGTTTTGCCATTTCTCCATAAAAATCTCTGTGCATGTTGATCTTCTTCACGAATTCTAACCTGCGAAAACATTTCTCGAATGTCAGCCGCAACGCCAATAGTACCTTGTCGAAATTTTAACAGTATGCTCAATAATGGTTTAGCTTGCTCTGGACCTTTAACTAGCAGGGAATTTAAGGAAGTGCCGGAAGCCTTTGCAGAGGCATCGAAAACTGCTCTGAGTTTTCCTGGCTTTTGAGGCGAAACTACGCCAAAATGCGGTAAATACCACATAGGATAACGAGTTTGTGTAATTTCTTCATCGGTTAGTTTTCGAGCATAACCTTTTTGGATATATTTTTCGACTTCCGTATTGTATTTTTCTGCATATTGGGCATCTCTTACCATTCTTCTTTCAATTATCATCAGACGTTTTTTAGCCATTTCCAAGCTAGCTGGCATTTCAGGTGGGTATTTCTTCCATAATAAACCAATTTCAAAGCGCTTTCCTATGCGTTTGGTAGTTTCCTCCATAATCTCTTCGGCAACTTGATCATCATTTGATAAAAGAGGTGTGATATGGGGATTAACACCAAAATTCTCCGTAGCTAGCACAATACTATTTAACTGATCATCTTTGATATGTAAAACCGTGGGTTGAATAGAGGATGAAGAAGAACCGTATGCGAGCCATCCAAGTTTGCTCTGGATAGCAATAATCTCACTATCTCCAGCTTCTTTGACAGCGGAAGGTACACCAAGGAATGCGTTATCTAGACCCAAAAACAATATAGGTGTCACATTCATATATTCTTCAATTGTCAATTGGGATAAGTGCGGATAGTCGGTTTTCGAAAATGATTGACAGGGTAACTTGAGTTTTTCTACAGTGTGTATATTCTTTAAGGCGATTTTTATTGCGGGTTGGCGTACTCCGTCAATCTCAAAATTAACGCGGAAAGACTTTTCTTTAACAGTTTTATCTCCATACCACTGGAGACTCAGATCTGATGATTTACCCTTCAAACCCAAAAGTCTAGCAGTATTTTCTTCGATTAAGGAAATGGAGGATCCATCATCAAACAATGCGTAAGCCTTAAGAATACCAGAAGGGCCAGACAATTTTACAGGTAATATTTTAAAAAGTGTACTTGCCTGTATGTGTTGCTTCATACAATTCAGCAACTGGTTTGAGGAATTTAACTCCACAGCAGCTTTATCTTCATGAAGTGATTTATGATGACTCTGCTTACAGTTATTAATACCGCATACCTTTTTGTAACGGCAGCCCATGGAACCGTGCCCTTTATGAAGACAGCAAAAACACAACTTCAGTTGCTTAGCTTTTTCCCACCGTGATGACAAGTTCATTTCTTCAGTAAAAGTTTTACATTTGGAGACATTATGTTCTCCATTACAAATATCGCACTTGGATTTCGGCTTCTTGTTATTTTCAACGACCATCATTTGCTTTACAGGATTGTTTTGTTGTGGCGATAACTGCGGCATTAAACTTATTACTTTTGCCAAATTTCCTAGCCATTTTGAAAATTCCAAAATAGTGGCATAAGGCTTTATACCACATGCTGTTTTGGCCCACTCGAACTGTTGATCGGTTGGAAGTTTCGATACCATTTCTTCCAAAATCATTTCGGCCAAAGTTGTGTTTCAGTCTATTATTTTATACGCAAGCCCTGTCTGGGGTGTCTGTGCTGCTTCGCATGTCAAAAAGTTGCAGATTTGTCAAAATAAGCTACTCAAGAGGATGTTGAATTTGCCATGGCACTTCTCCACCAAATATCTTCATAACCATAATAATATCGAATTAATACGTCATAAAATACACTCTACTACGGAGCGATTTAAACTATTTTGTACATTATCAGATAATCCGCTTATCTCTAGCTTGTACGATCGTACCTGAAACTCAACAGTAAACATAAACCTATGTTTGTCTGGCTGAGCGCATATGGTTGTCCGGTCATAAAATATTGAAGTTTTTTATACGTTTTTGTAAATATTTATACCCTACACCACTATGTGGTCAGGGTATTATAAGTTTGTGCTGATGTTTGTAACACCAAAAAATATTGGTCGTAGACCCACCTTATAGTATACCGATCGGTTCAGAATTTTTTTTTAATTTCGATTTAACGATGTCCGTCTGTCCGTCCGTCCGTCTGTCTGTCTGTCTGTTCATGCAATCTTGTGCGCACTCTACAGGTCGCAAATATTAAGATATTTTGATGAAAGACCTATGTTGGCCCAAGGACGAACAAGTTTGATTTTGGTGAACATCGGTCCATGTTTAGACCTAGTGCCCATATAAGGGTCCTACCAAAATTATATTGTTTATACGCTGCAGGTCGTAAATATTAAGATATTTTGACGAAATTTGGTACACATACCTATGTTAGCCCAATAACGCAGCCTATTGATTTTGGTGAACATCGGTCCATGTTTAGAACTAGTGCCCATATAAGGGTCCTACCAAAATTATACTGTTTATACGCTGCAGGTCGTAAATATTAAGATATTGTGATGAAATTTGGTACACAGACCTATATTGGCCCAATAACACAGCCTATTGATTTTGGTGAACATCGGTCCATGTTTATACCTAGTGCCCATATAAGGATCCTACCAAAATTATACTGTTTACACGCTGCAGGTCGTAAATATTAAGATATTTTGATGAAATTTGGTACACAGACCTACATTGGCCCAATAACGCAGCCTATTGATTTTAGTGAACATCGGTCCATGTTTAGACCTAGTGCCCATATAAGGGCCCTACCAAAATTATACTCTTTATACGCTAATTGGCTTGGTTACAAACTGCAGGTCGCAAATATTAAGATATTTTAATGAAATTTGGTGCGCTGACTCACATTATATAAAATTTTGACACAAGCCCCATTTTAACCCATTCGAATTTCGGATCCAAACAATACACCAGACTGGTGTAGGGTATTGTATAGTCGGCATGCCCGACTTTAACCTTTTTACTCGGTTTTTCTTTATTTGGGCATACGTTGGTTTTGTGTAATTACAATAAAAATATTACATTTTTTGTCCTGTTTTTAAGAGGATGTAGGGATTTTCGTTTTTCGAAAAATGCGAAATTGAGCGAAAACGCACCTCAACTTCAATATATATTATTCAAACTAATAAGTTTTGCTACTTACACCAAAGATATTCTTTTTACCAAATTTCAGAAAAATTCGTCTATTTGTTTTCAAGTTAAGGCGATGTCCTTAAAAGGTATCCTTATGGAATTCTGTATGTCCTTGGACCAAAGTAAGAAATTTTGTGAATAGTTCAAGCTGCAGTCTTACTTTGCGTTCATTATCAATTGTTTTATTTCATTTAAATATATTTTTAAAATTTTTGAAAATTTTGTTTGTTTTAAAATACCTACTTATTTTTCGAAATTTTAAATTACTCAATTCCTGTCTAAACTGAAGTTCGTAGAAGATTTTTTTTTTTTGTAAGAAAGAATTTTTTTTTTTGTAAAATGTAACATTCCATGCGAAAATCGTAATATGTATGAGCATACATACATTGGCTTGTATATGATCATGTCCATGCATATTTCAATGTATGACCATATATGATCTCATATATTTCCATATATCTATGGATACGAAATTTGAGAATATATGGAGGTATATGGCCATATATGAACACCAAGGCAGACACTTTCATACAAATGCAAGTTTGTAATCAATAATCCAAAAATGATTTTAACGAAAAACTCTTACGAATCAGAGAATCTGCAACAAAATGGCATCGATTCGTTATTGCATATTTTTGCATATTTTATAATTTTTATTGCATATTAGTCATTAAATTCCATATTTTCTTCATATATTTTTTTTTAAATACGAGTAAGATTTAATGAAAAATAAAGAAAAAGAAAAATTTGCAAACTTTAACGCAGCACTTAACTAGAAGGAAAACATCAAGTTGTCATCTTCTTCGACATTTATGTTGGATTTAATTTTTAACCAAACGCTCGAATAATGAATATGATTTTTAAAAATCGATAAATTTAAAGTGATTTTTTTTGGTTCTAAGCATTTATTTTTGGTTTCTAAGTGCATATTTTTGGGTTTTTAGTGCATATTTCCATTTAAGTGAACATTTTAAGCCCATATTTTCGATTTTTAAGTGCATGAAAGTCGCTGCCCTGCTGATCATATATGAGTACATATGGGCATATATGAACACTTACGGTCATATAAACTCAAATTTGGGATCCGAACATATATAGAAATATATAAGATTATGTATGGTAATATATTGAGTTATGCACTAAAAAAAAAGTCAGTAAAGTCAGCAAAAAATGTTGCTATGTCAGCATATTTTTAGTCAGGAGCGTGCTT
The DNA here is from genome assembly GCA_949987735.1 of Leucophora obtusa. Taxonomy (NCBI): domain Eukaryota; kingdom Metazoa; phylum Arthropoda; class Insecta; order Diptera; family Anthomyiidae; genus Leucophora; species Leucophora obtusa. The sequence goes on from OX465297.1 coordinate 143,217,642, forward strand.
GCAAAAAAGTTGGTAATTTTAGCAAAAGGTTTGCTGAAAATCAGATAGCTGATTTTTACCAAAAAAAAAAAATAGCTATCAGCAAAAGTTTTGCTAACACTTAGTCGATTGCAAATGAAAACAATTCTTGTTAAAATCATTAAACTTTTTGCTGAATATTAGTAGACTGAAAAAAACTCAAAAAACTTGTAGCGAAATTTTACTTTATTTAGATTATTTGCTGAAAATTTAAATATAGAAATTGTGTAGAATTGTTTTTCTTTTTTATCATTTCCATTGTCTGTACTACATCCAGAAAAGCTGCGACATGTACATCTTGTCTATCTGGTTGTCGTCCACGCTATAAATGCGGTTATCAGCACAATTTTTGTAGCAAAATAAATAAGTAAAACATTACTTCAAAAGCAGTTTAGTTCTAAAAAATATAACTAAAACTTTAGCTGAAAACGGAACTCCAGCAAAAAAAAAATTGCTGAAAAATAGTTCACTTGATATACAAGACGTTTTACTAATTTATTTTTGTGAGTATACATGGCCGAACATGCCAATGTATGATAATATACAAGTCAATGTAGCATATGTTCATATATAATTCGTCACACAAAGCCAGTCAATACCAAGGTAATCCCAAAATTCTCTGTGATGTTTCGACTGAAACAGCAACCTTATTGGTTATACATGTTGTGTGAGTAATAAGCTAAATTTTAAAATGATAAGGATTAGTAGCTTAAAGATTCTCGAAAATAATAATATAGCAAAACTATATAAAAAAATATTGATATAATGCATACTGTATGTTACGAAACATTAAAAGTAGTCGTTATTTTGCATTTAATTAAACAACTTGTTCAAATTCATAAAAAAAATATTTAAAAATGAATATGAAATTTGTGCAAGTGTTTTTAAAAATTTTAATCTTTATAAAAACATTAACATGTGAAACAGCTACAACGTACCGCTCACATTTGGCTAATCGTAAACAACAAAAACTCATACAGGGTTCTATGGACCTGGAAGCCGATCCGTGTGAAAATTTTTATCAATATGCCTGTGGTAATTGGGAAAATTTACATCGGGAGGCGGGTGATAAATATTACGAAACGCTGGCTTTGTTGGATTACCATGCGAATAAAGAATTGTCGCGTGTATTTAATCGTATTAATTTACATTATAAACCAAAATTTGTAAAAAGTGCTTATGAATATTACAAATCATGTAGAGATATGGAAAAATATAAAGCTTTGCAATATGTAAAATGGGTTAAGGAGAATGAAGACATTAATTTGCCATTATCTTGGACAAATTCTAACACACCAATTGTTTTTGATTGGCTGAAAACTTTAGCTATAATGCGAATATATGGTCTAAATACTATATTTATTGATGAAACTGTAATGGAAAGAAGCGACGATACTTCAAAATATATTATAGATTTAAACAAACCGCACAAAGGTGGAGAGTATGGAGCCCTAACATATGAACAACTCAAATTATTGGTAGAATCATCAGGAGTAACAATGTCAATAAGAGACTTTTCGAATTTATGGTATGAAGTAAAAGAATTTGAATTAAAACTTATGGAACTAGACGATATTGAAGATGATGTAACAAAAGAAGCTAAAAGTTATGGTAGTGAAAAATATTTGTATCTAAAAACAGTTAAAGATCTACCATTTCCCTGGCTAAAGGAATATTTACGAATTATTTTAAATCAAACTATTGTTAATCCAAATATGGAAATCTATATACGAAATATTCCCTATATGAGGGCTTTAGACGAATTATTGAAACAATATACTCAACATTTTCTATGTAAATATTTAGAAATACGATTTTTAAAGCAATTCGAAATCCTACCACCCAAACATTTTTCAGCCACTGATTGTGCATCCAGTGCTAGAAGTTTTCTACCCATGGCCATGAATTGGTTATATGAACAGCAACATCCCGAATTGAAACAGGAATTTCCCAAAATTAGAGAAATATTTGATAATATTAGAAAAAAATTTAAATAAAACAATTTTGAATAATAGATATGGATTTGATTCGAGTGTAGTGGAATATCTGTCGGCTAAACTTAATAATATGCAATTGAAAATAAATAATATTCCTCGAATAGATACCGTCGGCACTTTAGAAAATTTTTATAAAACTCTTAATTTGAATGTCTCACAGTTCTATACAAATCATTTAAAATTGCTAAAATTTAACTTTCAAGCTGACCATAATTTACTTGATGCAACTTTGCCTCAAAAGGAATACGTTTATTTAGAAAATTGGAAAAGTTCTGGAAACTGTTTTTCATATTTTATAAGAACATCGAACATGGTGGTAATTCCCCTAACACTATTACAACAACCCATCTATAATGCAGATTTAGATGATATTTATAAATTTAGCTCGTTTGGTTTTCTATTGTCTCGTGAAATTATTCATGGCTTTGATCATAAGAGTTTGCAGTTTGATCATAAGGGTCAGATCTCTTCTAAGTACTATGACATAATAATGAATCCCTTATATAACGCCTCAATTAATTGTCTTTTGAAAATTACCCACTCACAACTTGATGTAAAAATTGCTGATTTTAGCGGTTTACCTTTAGCTTATCAAATATTTTTGGATTTCTATCCCGATGCAATGACAAATTGTCGTAGAGTTTATGGCCGAGATATATCATTGAATAAATTATTTTTCCTTAATTTTGGTCAGTTCTTTTGTAGTACTTCAAATTCTGCGGATTATTTTTTGAAGACAATACATGGCTCAGATCGGGATCGTGCTATGGATACTTTGTCACAGTTTCCAGAATTTTCGAAAACTTATCAATGTGATAGCCAAAGTCGTATGCATCCACACGAAATGTGTCATATGTGGTGAAGATGAAATTATGTGATTATCTTTTAAGAGACATTATATCCGAGTCGCCAGCTTATTATTTGTGTGACCCATTTGCCAAAAAGTCGTCATCGAAAATCTGAGATATGATAAGTTACGAGGTATCAAAGAACGGGTTTTGGAATTAAAATTAGATATTTCTGTTAAATATAATTCATTCATAACTAAATTTTTGTTAAATGGTTCGGTCAAAACAGTAATTAGCTGACGAAATCTAGTTGCAAGCAATTGTAAATTTAGCTCAAAGAGATGTTAATTTTAACTTTATTGATGTAATTACAATAAAAAGTTTCTTTATTTGTATTTTATAAATAAAATAACTCCAATATTAAACGTTGAGGCAATGTCGGTTTTCTTTATAAACGGAACAATTCTTTATTTTGACAAAGATGAGGAGTATACTCGCCCTGTCACCATATGAAGTACACGGTATTGGCTTGTTGTTAAAGATTTTTCGTAGACTTAACATTGCACACAGAAAAGAAATTTGACGGAAATCGACTGTAACCATAATTTTGATACTATTAAAAAACCTTATCAGCGATTTTCATTCGGCAAATAAATATGCTGATGTAAGAATTCTTCTTTTTGCAAGTTGTTTTCCCGCGAATTTTTTCGCGATTTTTTTTTCAATTATCCACCAAACTTTGTTCTATGAAATGGGTACTATAGTCTCTAGATTTCATATTTAACAAAACCGCACCAAAAAAATTACGAAATTTGGAGGAACGCGAAAAAAACTTTATGGTAAAAAAAAAATTGTATTAAAAAGCCTTATCAGCGATTGTCATTCTGCAAACAAATATACTGATGTAAGAATTTTCCTTTTTGAAAAATATTTTTTCCGCGACTTTCTATAGTCTCTAGATTACATATTTAACAAAATCGCACCTAAAAATTGCCAAATTTTGGCGGAACGCGAAAAAAGACTTTATGGTAAAAAATTGTATTGAAAAACCTCATCAGCGATTGTCGTTCTGCAAAAAAATATACTGATGTTAGGATTTTCCTTTATGAAAAATTTTTTCCGCGACTTTTTTCGCGATATTTTTTCAATTAGCCACCAAACTTTGTTGTATGAAATGGGTATTAATAGATTACATATTTAACAAATCCGCACCGAAAAAATTGCGAAATTTTGGCGGAACGCGAAAAAAAACTTTATGGTAAAAAAAAGTTGTATTAAAAAACCTTATCAGCGATTTTCATTCCGCAAACAAATATTCTGATGTAAGAATTTTCCTTTTTATAAATTTTTTTTCCGCGACTTTTTTTTCGCGATTTTTTGGTTTTTTTGCAATTAGACACCGACTATAAATTTTAAAAACCCGCACTTAAAGAATTGCAAAATAATCGCGGAACGCGAAAAAAGACTTCATGGTACAAAAATTTAATTAAAAACTTAATCAGCGATATTCATTCTGCAAACAAATATACTGATGTGTCATGAATTTGTTTCCAGAATGTACTGAAACTAAAATTTTATAAATTGATACATAAAAACTGTTTTTCTTAGTAAAGAAACTTTTGTTTTCTCCAGAAAACTTCTTTTTTTTTTGTACAAAAACTTTTTTTTTTTATTTTTTCACTTTCTTTTTTTGTTTGGAGTTGAAAATAAAAAAATATCATTTGTAAATTTTTTTTTTCTTCTTTTTTTTATAAAGATAAATATATTTTCAATTTTTGATGAATATAAAAAAAAAACAATTTAGAAATTTACTTTATTTTGAACAGAATATTTTTTATTTCTTGATGAAAACTTAAAAATAAGGTTTTTCAGATTTATAAGGTTTTTTGTTTGTAAACTCCGGTGCCTGCTTCTATCTTAAAATAAACCTTGGTGGGGGCTTGAAACCTCGGAAATTTTTAATAAAAATTTTCCACTGCACTGAGAGAATTGAGAGAATTATCTTCACTTCAGCAATGTATTTCTTCATAGTTTTAATGAAAATTGTCACTGGAACTCGTCCATTGAAACTTTTCATAGAATCTATGTAACAAGTTTCATTAAAGTCAATGTTTATGAAAAGTTCAAAAACTTAATGAAACTCTTCATAAAATGAATAGACCACTCCTCCAATGAATAAATCATTCAGCCAATGAAGAGCTTTATAAAATCTATGAAGCAATTGCATTTATTATTATTTATTATAGTTGATTGTTGTCGTTGCTAAGCTGGAGTGAATAAATAAAAAGTATTTAGCAAATGCAAAAAACGTAATAAGTTGTAGTATATTTTACGGATGAACAGAATATATCTAATGAAAGAATTCATTAAATTAAAAAATTTCATAAAATTTTATAATAAGCTTAATTCAATTAATGAAATTTCTTATTAATGTTTCGAAAAAATTAATATGATTTATAAAAAAGTGTCATAGTCTAAAATTAATAATAAAAAAAAATAAAAATAAAAATTACAAAAGATACTCGTAATTCTCTCAGTATGGAAATTAATGCACGCCTCATGGTTACTTAAAACTATTGTATTTGAGAATAAAATGCTTAATATAAAATTGTAATTGCATGAAAATTTTTAAAAATTAATGAAATGACAATATTTTATGAAAAAATTAAAAAAGTAAATACAATAGAACAATTTTCATATATAAAGAACATTTGCATTAAATTTATGAAGATCTAATTTATGAAATTCAATGAATTATTTTAATGAAATTATGAAATTTTATGAAAAAAAAGTTATGAAAAATTTCATAATATTAATTAAATATTATATACATAATGAAATTCTTCATTGATTCTGCGAAGAGAATTCAATGAAATTATATCATTAATATCATGAAGTATAATTCTTTAAGTGTGTATAATTACAAATAAAACTGTAGTTTTAGTAATTTTTTTTTATTAAACTTAGATTTGTTAAATTTAACCAAAAATGTTTAAAAATCAACAAATTTTATTTTAAGCCAAAAAAGCAGTAATAAATCTAGCTAAAATTATAAATTTTTCTGCCAACAGACTTATTATTATGAGTGTAGGTTGGATTATAAAGTTGGCCCATAATTGTTTGTTCTGCCGTTTGTTGGTTGCTCCCGTAAAATTATGCAATTGACGTCCAAACTAAAGTTCGTAAAATACACAAAAGTTTCGTATATCCACGAAAGAATTTTTTGTCAGTGGAACAATAAGTGGGCTAATATGGGGCTACAGGTGGTTAATTATAAATGTTTCGACTGAAAAAGCAACCCTATTGGTTATACATGATGTGTGATTAATAAACATAATTTTAAAATAAAAATTATCAGCAGCTTAAGAATTCTCCAATATACAGATATAGCAAAACTATATAAAACAAATTTAAATAATATATACTGCTTGTTATAAAATATTAAAAGTAGTCAATATTTTGCAAGTAATTAAACAAGTTGTACAAGTTCCTAAAAAAATATTTAAAATTAATATGAAATTTGTCCAAGTGTTTTTAAAAATCTTAATCTTTATAAAAATATTAACATGTGAAACGGCTACAACGAACGGCTCACATTTGAATAATAGCGAACAACAAAAACTAATAGAGGGTTCTATGGACCTCAAAGCCGATCCATGCGAAAAGTTTTATCAATATGCCTGTGGTAATTGGGAAAATTCACACAGGGAGGCGGGTGATAAATATTATGAAATTTTGGGTTTGTTGGATTACAATGCGAATAAAGAATTGTCGCTTGTATTTGATAGTATTAATTTACGTGATGAACCAAAATTTGTTAGAAATGCTTATGAATACACTCAAAAAAATAAGTTAGTAGAAAAATTAGTAAAACGCCTTGTATATCAAGTGTACTAGTTTTCAGCAATTTTTTTGCTGAAATTCCGTTTTCAGCAAAAATTTTTGTTATATTCTTTTAGCACTAAACTAATTTTGAACTAATGTTTTACTAATTTATTTTGCTACAAAAATTGTGCTGATAACCGCAGTCTTAGCGTGGACGACAACCAGATAGACAAGATGTAGATGTCGCAGCTTGTCTGGAAATGGAAATGACAAAAAAAGAAAAACAAGTCTACACATATTCTACATTTAAATTTTCAGCAAATAAATTAACTAAAGTAAAATTTCGTTACAAATTTTTTGAGTTTTTTTCAGTCTACTAATATTCAGCAAAAAGTTTACTGATTTTAGCAAGGATTTTTTTTCATTTGCAGTCGACTAAATGTTAGCAAAACTTTTGCTGAAGATTACTACTTTTTTGGTAAAAATCAGCTCGCTGATTTTCAGCAAACCTTTTGCTGAAATTACCAACTTTTTTGCAAGCACGCTCCTGACTAAAAATTTGCTGACACAGCAACATTTTTTGCTGACTTTAGTGACTTTTTTTTTAGTGTATTACAAATCATGTAAAGATTTGACAAAATATGAAACTTTGCAATATGTAAAATGGATCAAGGAGAATGAAGATATTAATTTGCCATTATTTTCGATAAATTCTAACACACCAGTTGATTTTGATTGGCTGAAAACTTTAGCCATAATGCGAGTATATGGTTTAAATAGTATATTTATTGATGAAACTGTATTGGAAAGAAGCGACGATATTTCAAAATATATCATAGATTTAGACAAACCAGACAAAGGTGAAGAGTATGGAGCCCTAACATATGAACAACTCAAATTATTGGTCGATTCATCAGGTGTAACAATACAACAAGAGACTTTTCGAAGTTATGGTATGAAATAAAAGATTTTGAATTGAAACTTATGGAAAATATTTCAAAAATATTTCATTACCAAATTTTTTGGCGTCTAAACTCATTATTTTTGTTTGGCGTGGTCGTTTTTATAAGTAGTCACGCTTACCCGCTCGTTTACAAAAAAATGAGAAGTAAGTAGTTATGAGATTCTGAATAATAAGTGGTTACAAACATGCTTACAAAAAGTTGAATTATAAGTGGTTATTCGACTGCTTACTTGATTCTTAAAAATAAGGAGTTACACAAATACTATTAGGTTCAGGAAATACATTCAGAGAAATTAAAGTTTTTGCTAATGTGTAATTTTAGTACTCGCCATAAAAATTTTAACACAAAACATATTTACATGTAATAAATGTAGTATTATTCTTTTTATTTATTCAATTTTTATTGTTAATAATGATCACGTAAAACTATTATTATTTAATTATTTACTTTATAAAACTTAAAATACTTCACAAAAACTAAAAAAGTAGCGGCTTGAAACTTCACACGTCTTTCACTGTTCACGTCTCTATAACAACTCCACTTCTGACAGTCTGCCAAATCACATCAGTCCGTCAGTTTCAATTCCGTTCTGTCCGTATTTCATCTCCCTTCTCATCGTCAATAAATCTTTCAATTACATTAACCCTTTCCCTTCCGATCCCACATAAATATAAATGTATAAAATTTAACTTTGTAAAAAGTACTTATTTAAACAATTGCAAGTAAGTCATTATTTTATATTTAAAAGCAATGACTACAATAGGCCGTTATTAGGAAGTCATTATTTTATATTACAAAATAATGCAAAAGGTAATGATATATCATTATTGGTAATGCAGACAGCAATGAGGTGCCATTACCAATATTTTGCTGGGTATATATCATCTTTTTGACTTCACAGTGCTATGCTCTATAATACAGGGTGGCCCAAAACTACCTAAGGGGTTTGAATTCCTTATAACTTTTTTATTATAATTTTTTTTTTCAGTATTTTGTAAAGAAGACTAGTAGTATTTAAAATGGAACAGTACACAATTCAAGAACTTGCCCAAATCGTTTCCGACAAAAAGCAAAAGAAAATCATTATTTCGTTCATAATTTATATATGAGCGACGAAGCCCATTTCCACTTAAATGGGTTCGTTAATACGCAAAACTGCAGGATATGGGCTACGGAAAATCCAAGAACAGTGCAACAGCGACAATTACACTCACTTAAGTGTACTGTTTGGTGCGGTGTTTCGTCGGAAAGGATAAGTGGCCTATATTTTTTTAAAAATGAATACGATGTTCGATATCGGGCAATGTTGGAAAATTTTTAAGGCCAGCCACGGAAAACTATCCGCAGGTAAGGTACCAACAGGATGTAGCCACAGCGCACACTGCGAGGGACACAATGGCTCTTTTAACTCAAACCCCTTCGGTAATTTTGGGCCATCCCAAAATTCGGGTTGACACAACCGAATTTTCGGTTGCACCAAGCGAACGATTCGGTTGGAACCAAATTTCGTTGGGACAACAAATTATTTCTTTTTTTTTCGAGGTGCTGAGTACAATACCAGTTGTATCAGTATGAAATGAGCGTTTTTTTTTTGTGAAATCAAAACACTAATTTTTAGTGGTTAAGTAACATTTTTCCAATCTTTCAGGCAATTTTTGGATTCCACGCCAATAAAACTGTTCGACTTTTGAAGCAAACCAATTAGCCACCCAATTTTTGAATTCCTCGTAGGAAACGAAGTGCTGCTCAGCAAATGCGTGTCCCATCGATGAAAACAAACAGTAGTCGGAAGGAGCCAAGTCTGGTGAATACGGCGGATGGGGCAGCAGCTCCGAGCCTAATGCGTTGATTGTACCGGTTTTGCTCTGCGTACAGGTGCATTGTTATGTTGCAAAATTATCTTGTCGTGTCTTGTGGCCCATTCTGGTCGTTTTTCGATCAATGCATGGTTCAAATTGACAATTTGTTGTCGGTAGCGATCTGTATTAACGGTTTCACCAGGTTTTAGGAGCTCGTCGTACCATTCCTTTCTGGTCCCACCAGACACGTTCTTCATTTCTCACATCAAAATCGTTATCTCTGAACAGTCGAAACCATCTTTTGCATGTTGCTTTTGATAGAGCATGATCACCATATGCCTCGACAAGCATTCGATGCGACTCTGCAGCACTTTTCTTCAAATGAAAACAAAAAATTAATGCTTTCCGCAAATCTTCATTTTCAGGTACAAAATTCGCCATCTTTAACACAATGAAAAAAATATGATGTTCTTTGTTCACTGATTTGATGTATACTGAATATGTTTGACAGATGTCATTGCCAACACACAAAGAAATTAAGGCTCGTTCACAGTAAATGTTCCCTATGCAGACATTTGTATCTTGACGTTCACTTCATACCGGTACACCTTATAGAAATATCTTCTTTCTAAATCCATAAATTGGTTTCTCGATATCTCGCTTAATATCTGACATTTTCAATATCGAATTCGATCTACCAGAAAATTTTGCATACAAAAAGGTAAACTGTACAATTTTTTATCGTTTTTATCGATAATCACTTTTTAGCATATGGGTCAAACAAATAATAAGCTGACGACTTGTAAACAATGCCTCTTAAAATATCACCACAAAAATTTCATTTACGCCACATATGACACAGTTCATATGTATACATATGATTTCCGACAGTACACTGATAGCTTTTCGAAAATTCTGCAAACTGTGATAAACTTTTAATAACACGATCATGATTTATGCCGTGATTTGTCACCTCAATAAATTCTTCAGAATTTGAAGTACCACAAAAGAATTGAGCAAAATTAAGGAAAAATAATTGACTTAGTGACATATCTCGACCATAAATTCTACGATATTTTGTTAGATCATCGGGATAGGAATCCAAAAATACTTCACAAACTAAATCTAAAGCGGTAATATCAGCAATTTTTTCATTACTTAGTTGTTCCACGTAGCAATCCTGTGAGGCATTAAGTATTTTATCCATCATTACGTCATAATAATACCGGTTAACCTTTTAACCCTTATAATCAAATTGCAAGTCAATATAATCAAAACCACTAACAACATCAAAAGCCAAAAGGAAACCTAATGAGCTATATTTATAAATGTCATCCAAACCTACATGATAGATGGGTTGTTGTAATAGTGTTAATGGAACTATCAATGTGTTTGTTGTTCTTATAAAAAAGGAAGAAAAACCTGCAGCAAAGTCCACACTTTCCACAAAACACAGATCTTTTTCAGGCATAGTTGGATTGAGTAAATTATGATGAGCTTCAAAATCGAATTTTAATAATTTTAAATTATTTCCGTGGAATTCCGATGCATTTAAATTAAGAGTTTTATAATAATTTTCCAAAGTGCTGACGGTATCTTTTCGAGGAATATTATTTATTTTCAATTGCATATTATTAAGTTTTGCCAAAATAAATTCCACTACACTTGAATCAAATCCATTTTTATTAGTCAAAATTGTTTTATTGAATTGCATTCTTATTTTATCAAATAATTCCGTAATTTTAGGAAATTCCTGTTTCATTTCCGGATGTTGCTGTTTATATAACCAATTCATGGTCATGGGTAGAAAACTTCTAGCACTGGATACACAGTCAATAGAGAAGAAAGTTCTGGGCGGTAGGAAGTCGAGTTGCTTTAAAAACCGGAGTTCTAAATATTTACATAGAAAATGTTGAGTATATTGTTTCAGCAATTCATCTAAGCCTGTCATGTATGGCATATTTTGTACTAAAATTTCCATATTTGGGCTAACTACAGTTTGATTTAAAATAATTCGTAAATATTCCTTTAGCCAGGGCAGTGGTAGATCTTTAACTGTTATTACAAGTTAATATTTTTTAATAACATCACGTTTATCTTCTTTCTGTTCTGCTACATCATCTTTAATAGCGTGTAGATCCCAGAGTTTTAATTCAAAATCTCTTATTTAATGCATAATTTCGTAAAAGTTCTTGTTGTCATTGATACTGCATCTATTAATAGTTTCAGAACTCCATATTCAAAGGGTTTAAAACCTCCATTTCTAACTGGTTTATCTAAAGATATGATATATTTTGATGGATCTTCTATTCTTGGCGTCATAGTTTCTTCTATAAATATATTACTTAAACCATATACATATACGCATTGTAGCCAAAGTTTTCAGCCAATCAAAATCAACTGGGTTCTCAGAAGGTGTCCAAAATAATGGTAAATTAATATCTTCATTTTATTTTAGCCATTTTATATATTCTACAGTTTTATATTTGGTCAACTCTTTACATGATTTGTAATATTCATAAGCACTTCTTATAAATTTTGGTTATAGCGTAAATTAATACGATTAAATACTCGCAACAATTCTTTGTTGGCATTGTATTCCAACAGCCTCATAGTTTTGATATATTTAAATGTAAATTTTCCCAATTACCACAGGCATATTGATAAAAATCTTCACATAGGTCGGCCTCAATGTCCATAGAACCTTCTATGAGTTTTTGTTGTTTGCGATTAGCCAAACTAGAGCGGTATGTTGCAGCCGTTTCACATGTTAATATTTTTATTAAGATTTTCAGAAATACTTGCACCAATTTCATATTTATTTTAATTATAAGTAATTTGTGTTGGAAATTTGAACAACTTGTTTATTTAAAAGCAATATAGCGACTGCTTTTAATATTTTACAATAGACAGAACTCAATAAATCAATTTGTTTTTTATAGTATATTTGTATTTTGCAAAATTTTTCAGCTGATTTTCCTTATCAATGTCGTTTTTCATTTTCTGTTTTGTTTTACATAAGCATCTCGTCTGATCCTAAGAAAGTGATTTTATTTAAACGTTGCTTTGCGTTTCATTGATAACATATTAGAATTTGGAAAACCAAAAGAAAATAAAATTTTGCAAAACGTTAATTTTGACAAAGGTAATTCGGTTTTTTATAAATCTTCTATATATAAAAGAATAACGTGACTGACTGACTGACTCAACATCGCCCAGCCCAAACCGCTAAAGCTAGGAAGTTGAAATTTGGTATGTAGGTTCCTCTTTCGGCGTAGACGTCCGCTAAGACGGGATTTTTGGAAATTCCTACCTGAACGGGCAAAAAGGGGGAAAGTCTCCCCCTTGACGGCCTGCCAAAACCCCTTTGGCTAGAAAGCTGAAATTTTAGTGTTCCTTGAGTTATGTATATTCACTCTTAACCACATTCTTACCCTCTCCCCTCTATATTTGTACATCTTATTATCTATATAACTTCTTTATTTTAATTTTATCTTGTATTTACAATCATCAAATATTTTCTTTTAATTAATAATTATCTAATGTTTCTTAATTTCTCTTTTATTACATTTTAGTACTAAATATTATTATATTTTTTGTTATATTCTTAAATTGTTTCTTATTAAATTAACCGTTATATTTATCACTATAAATGAACCCAGCATTGTTAAATCTGAGTCAGTTTCTTATTACCGTTAAAGTAATAAAGTTGTCCAATAAAAATAAAGATCATTTATAAAATCGCGCACAATAGTTTCATTTACATATTATTGGCGCAGTCGGGCTTCACGGACCAACATTAATAGAAAAATTTATTAATGAAGAAGTAAAAGAAAAGCACTTAAGTTGTTTTATAAAGGCGAAAAATTTGTTAATAATTTTTCAGAAAAAAACTCAAAATTTCAAGACGTTTTTTTTCAAAAAGAGACAAATTTTTATAACATTTGTCGTAAAAATATAACGTGAAACTTAAAAAGTGCGTGTAAATGATCGTTTAAAGAATTAGCAAAATAATTTAGAAAATTTTAAATATTTTATCGGAAACTTTAAAACGTTTCGATTGACAAAGTTTTAAGCCATTTGTCTTTAATTAAAACAAAAACACATATAAGATCAATAAATTTATGAAAGTATATAAAAAAATAAATCAAATAAAATTTAAAAATTGAACAATTATAATTGGTTCAGTGAGACTAAACATTTAAAACATATAAAAAATAAAGTCGGGAAATAATTTTAATAAAATAATTAAAAACCAAGAACAATGGATAGACAGGGAAGTATGTGAAGTATAATTTGAAAGAATAAAAATTGAAAAAAAACGAATGTAAAATAATATAGAAAACAATAAAACTTTTGCAATTGGAAATTTGAAAGTAATACTAAAAACTGCAAATATAAAAGAGTTATGAAAATCTACATTTTTAATTTCGGAAACAAAAACAAACAAAAGTATCTAACTAAAAACTAACAAAGCAAATATTAAAATTAATACCAAAGAAAGATCGAACAAATTACAATAAAAACACAAAATTTAAAAAAAAAAACATACAATATCAAATACTTAACAAAAATATAAAAACAAATCAGAAAGAAGAACTAAGCATCAAAAAAATAAAGAGAACAATAATAAAAAAAAAAAAAATCTCCCGATAAATATAACAAATAAGGCTTAGAAACAAAACAGAATTAAATAATAAAAAGAGGAGAAATCATCATCAATAAAAGTAACAACAACACAAAATTAAATCATCACCGCAACAATTATTAAATTTTTTGTTTAAAACAACAAAAATAACTATAGGAAATAAATGATCATTAACAACGAGTTAAATATGTCAACAACAACAATAATGATTCCATTCCAGCTGTTAAATGATGTTCCCCAATTCGATGGGAGGAAAGAAGAGTTGCAGATATTTATAAACAATGTGGAGCAGATTCGCAAAAATGTTGACGCAACTTTCTTGACACTTTTCGATATACGGGTGAAATACAAAATTGTTGCAGAGGCCAGTGTATTTCTTGTTATGTATGGTAATCCATGTAAATGGAATATTATAAAGCAAATGTTGGAATATCATTTTGATTATGAAAGTTTTTGTTCTAAGAATGAGGTAGATTGTAGTGAAGAATTTTTTATAAGTGAGAATGTAAATTCAGAAGAGAATTTAGTTAGTGATACAAATGATAAAGGAGATAAGGGTGAATATTTGAATGAAAATAGTTTTGAGATTGAAGAAAATCAGGAGCTTACGGGGGATAATATTGATACAAATTCAATACTCTTTGATAAGGGAATGGAAGCGTTTGATTTGAATTATATACAGTCTATCGATTCATTCATTGAATTGAATGAAACCGAATATACTGCTGTTGGGGATGTACTTGAGGATTTTAATGAATTAGGTATAGTGGAAAATATTGGGCAAAGCGCCGTAATTGATTTGGATAATGGTGGAAATTTAAGGAAATTGCTTGGAACGGGTAAAAGGAATTCGAAATTTGGGATGGCAAATGCTAAATATGAGGGACAAGTTCAGGGAACTTGCTTGGATAGGAAAGATTGTGGAATAGTAAACTTTTTGGTCAGTAGATCTTGTGGGGAATTTTGGAAAATCGGTAAAGGTAAATATAGTTGTGAAATTCGTAGCATTAAGTATAGTGGGATGAAAACTGTAACCGATGTTTTCATAGCCAAAAGGAAAATAGCCAATTTTGTTAATGGTCTAACTTTGTTTTTAGTAATTAAGAATTATAAATATAAAAGGAAAATAATTAAAGTAATTTATAATAATGTAAATTTAATCAGTTTGATAACTAAAATCTTAAATATTAATTAATTTATAATTATAACAAAAATGTATGAGAAAGAAAATCGTAAATATAATTTTTTACAAAATAATGAGTTCATTTGAAATATTTTAAGAATTTTTAATTATGAAAATTAAACAAATCTAAAAACAATAATATATTTTTTGTAAATTGTAAAATATGTATTAACTTTTAAATTTAAATATTGAAAAGATTAATAAACAATATTTGTAAATTTAAAAAAAAAAAAAAGTTATACCTCTCCACATTCCAGGAGTAATGTGTGCTCAAAGGGTGGGGGAGTTATGTATATTCACTCTTAACCACATTCTTACCCTCTCCCCTCTATATTTGTACATCTTATTATCTATATAACTTCTTTATTTTAATTTTATCTTGTATTTACAATCATCAAATATTTTCTTTTAATTAATAATTATCTAATGTTTCTTAATTTCTCTTTTATTACATTTTAGTACTAAATATTATTATATTTTTTGTTATATTCTTAAATTGTTTCTTATTAAATTAACCGTTATATTTATCACTATAAATGAACCCAGCATTGTTAAATCTGAGTCAGTTTCTTATTACCGTTAAAGTAATAAAGTTGTCCAATAAAAATAAAGATCATTTATAAAATCGCGCACAATAGTTTCATTTACATATTATTCTTGGAGTAGGGGCTAACTTTTCTAGAAAGTACTTTCAAGACTTTTAGACAGGGACGTTGTAAAAATGGGGGCTAAAGAAAGGGAAAGAGTACCAAAAAAGTACCTTTTTCCAAAAAAGTGCCTTTTTCCAAAAAAAGTACCTTTTTCCACAAAAAGTACCTTTTTAAAAAAAAGTACCTTTTTCCAAAAAAAGTACCTTTTTCCAAAAAAATTATATTCGGCATAGACGTCCCCATAGACGGTCTCACAAATTGGAAAAGTGTCCCCATTAACTGCCTGCCGAAACTACTGGAGATAAGAAGTTGAAATTTGGCATAAAGATTCCTCCACTGTAGTAGACATCGACTAAGTTTGTATTTTTGGAATTCCCTACAGGATATCCCAAAAGGGGGATGTTTCGCCCCGACGGCCTGCCCAAACTGCTGAAACTATGTAGCCGAAATTCGGTATGTGAGTTCCTCCTACTGTGTAGGCGTCCGCTTAGACGGAATTTTTGAAATTCCTATCGGGAGGGAGATAAGGGGAAAAGTATTCTCCTTAACGGCCTGCCCAATCCCTTCTGGCCAACCTAAAATTTTAAATATGTATTTCCTGGATTAGGACTAACTCACCGGCAACGTAATTTTTCTATTTTGGAACAGAAAAATAGAAAAATGTGGGTTGAAAGGGGAAAATATCCCCAATAATGGCCTGCCCAAACCGCTGAGGCAATGAAGTTGAAATTTGGTATGGATGTTCCTCATCCATCGCAGACAGCCGCGAAGATCGAATTTTTGTAAATTCCTAAAGGTAGGGCCAAAAAGAAGAAAGCCTCCCCTGGTGGCCTGTAAAAACCCCTTCGGCTAGAAACCTGAAATTTAAAATGTGGGTCCCTGGAGTAACGGCTAACTTATTAGAAAGATAGTATTTTGAATTTTGGACAGGGTCGTTGTAAAATAGGGGCTCAAAAAGGGAAAGTGGCCCCTTAACGACCTGTCCAAACTGCTGGAACTAGGAAGCTGAAATTCGGTACTTAGGTTGCTCTTCTAGCCTAATTTCAACCGGGAGGGACAAAAAAAAGAAAAAGTGTTCCACTTGACAGCCTGCTCAAACTGCTGGAACTAGGAAGCTGAAATTCCCTGTCGATGGATTTTCGGAAATTCCTACCCAGAGGGGTACAAATAGTAAAAGTTGGCTAGAATCCTGAAATGTAAAACAAATGTTCCTTGGAGTATGGGCTCACTTATCGGGAAGGTGCTTTGTGGAATTTTGGACAGGGGCATTGCAAAAATGGGGATTAATGAAGCGAAAAGTGCCGCTTAAAGGCCTGCCTAACTGCTGGAGGTAGGAAGTTCAAATTTGGTACTAAAGTTCCTCCTCTATTGTAGACATCCGCTAAGATGAGATTTTTGGAAATTTCCACAGGTAGGGTCAAAACCAGGAAGTCTCCCCCTTAACGGCCTGGCCAAACTGCTTAAATTCGGTATTTGGGTACCTTCTCCAACGTAGACGTCCCCTAAGACGGTATTTTTGGAAACTCATACCGGGAGGGGTAAAAAGTAAAAAACTTCCCCCTTGCCGAGTTGGGCAAACTGCTGGATATAGAGACCTAAAATTATGTATGTAGTAGGTTCCTCCTCCAATGCAGACGTTCTCGGCATTGGAAATTCCTACCGGGAGGGGTTCTAGCCGAACCCTTCGGCTAGAAACCCGTAATCTATAATATGTTTTCCTTGGAGTATGGGCTAAATTATCGACAGGGCATTTTTAGGACTTTGGACAGGAACGTGGTAAAAATTGTGGCTCAAAAGGGGAAAATTGCCCCCCCTCCTGAACATCTGCGTCTTTAGCTAGAAACCTAAAATTTAAAGAACGAAATGGAACACTAAAATTAAGAAACTAAATAGGAAATGAGTGGAATTGAAACACTACACAAGTGGAACGAAATGGATATAAACGTTGAACGAGTGGAATTGAAATTATAGACAATGGAAATGGATTGGAAGAGGAATGGACTATAGAACGAAAAGGAATGAGAAGCGAGATGGCGTAGAATGGGGAACGAGTGGAATTGGAACACTGCAGTTAAAAGAGGAATGGCACGGAGCAAGTTCAAAGAAATGGAAATAGAAGCGTCTGATATCAATATCGATACACAAGACAGTAGGAACAAAATGTAATGAAACGGGGAACGAGTGGAATTGGAATAACAGATAATGGGAACGAAATGCAATGTAATGGTGAACAAAATGGAATCTTGGAAGGAGTTGCATTGGAACACTAAAATTGTTAAACAAAATGGAATGGAATTTGAATGACTCAAACTGCCGGAGTTTGGTACTTGAAATTTCGCAAGCGATTGAGGCAAGATTATATATATTTGGGATTTTTACTGGGGGGAACAAAAAGGGGTGAAGAATCCCTTTTAATTACCTGTTCAAACACTATCCACGGAATATGAAACTTATGTAGCATTGAAACATACTATCCAAAAAGTTAAACAAATTTTCTAAAAGAGAAAAAACCTTAGAAAAGGAATGGAACTTATATGTATATTCCGATATTTAAACTGCAGGTAACGAAGCACCGGTGGAAGAAACCGACGCAGTAAATTTTCCAACTGAATTTGTGAATTTACTTGAATTGCCAGGTCTACCTTTACATAAACTGGAATTAAAAAAAAAAAACTTTAAGGCACGCTAACAACATAGCGGACTTTGCCCGCTATTTTTAATATTATAAAATGCTTTCCAACCCTGCTTTACGTTATTTATTTTCATTCAAAAGACAAATGAACAAAACTACTTACGGGTCTATCTACCTAAGTTCGCACTTTACCAAATTATCTTAACATACACACGTATATTGCAATTTATTATGGATTCGTTACTAGCAATCCACTTTCATGAGAAAAAGTGATCAAATATTTATTTATTTTAAACCCATTGTTGTGCAGAATTATTTATTTGTGGTGGCTGGGTGAAGGCTTTTATTATAAAAACTGTACTTTAAATAAACAAAGCGAATTTAAAAAAATTGTAGGGGGCCAGCCCCCCCTAAAATTTAAGGCACGCTAACAACGTAGCTAGTATATTAATATTTCAATATTTAAGAAATTTTTAAATAACACTTTATAGAGAGTTTTCTAACAGGACGGTACTTGATCTCATTTTATTTTATTGTATATATATATATGAGCGGCTTAGTGCAATAAGTCGATAATGCGTAAAATTAGCTTTTACCTAAATAACACTCTTGATGGCCGTAATAAGTGTTTAACCCTTTGAAGACCATACATTTCAATTTTGAAGTTTTTGCTATTTTTATGATCTCTGACCTAGTAATAGTTATGCCAAGAAAAATTGGCTCCGTAGAACCCCTCCTTACCCCTCATTTCGATTGCCAAAAATATTTGACATTTGACGACCCTGCCGTTCCGGACGAAGCGATTTTTATTATTATTTTATTTTTATTTGATCTGGAACTAAATTATAGATATGTCACGAAAAATTGGCCTCATAAAAACTAAAAATCACACATCCCCTTCTGGATGATTATTAAACATCTCGTTTCTATTTGTAAGAAAACATAGCTGCTCTTTTTACCCTAGAAACTTGTAAAAAGTGCTAAGGTTAGAAATCTATCATATATCTTTCAAACTTTATTCAAGATTTTTTTTATTTTGAAGAAATTGTAGGTGTTTTGTAGGCCTTTCATACTCTATATATTTTTATAAGTGTTAAAGTGAGTCTTATACCATATATCGCTCGCTGGAAACTAGAAGACAGTAAAAACCCTTTTATTCAAATAGTGTGGCTTCAGGCGGTTTTCATCGCCTCTTTCGAACATTGCCAATTAGTATCGAAAATGTTAGCCTTTGCAGATGTGTGTAATTCTTATGGCTGAATTTTCGATATAAATTAAGAACAGAGTGATTTAACAGAGGTAGGGAGAGTTGAATGGTCTTTTAATGATATAGTCGTTGGTGGCTTATCAAGTTTTTGCATAAATT
This sequence comes from Leucophora obtusa, assembly GCA_949987735.1. Taxonomy (NCBI): domain Eukaryota; kingdom Metazoa; phylum Arthropoda; class Insecta; order Diptera; family Anthomyiidae; genus Leucophora; species Leucophora obtusa. The sequence goes on from OX465297.1 coordinate 143,237,513, forward strand.
TTTTTAAACATTTTTTTAATTAGAAGAAATGATAGCCGTTTGACAGGACTCTCATACTCTGTATTAATTTTATGAGTATTAAAGTAAGTCTTATACCACATATTCCTCGCTGGAATAGACTGTGAAACCCGATTTATTAAAACAATGCGGCTTATCAAGTTTTTGCAGAAATTTTATTAAAGATTTTATTATTTTGAATATATGGTATATGGTTTGCAAGACTTTCATATTCTAGATAACTGTTATAAGTGCCAGAGTAAGATTTCTATCTAGAAGGGTGAAGGATTCTCTATTTAATTTGAGACCATTTTTTTCATTGTCTTCTGATTTTCCAGCAGCAGATATATGGTATGAGAGGTATCTTACATTAGCACCTTCTACAAGTGTATTAAAGTCCAACAAATACCAACCTTTTCTTCAAAATAGAAAAATTATGAATAACATTTCAGCAATAATTTCATACGTCACATCATTTTAAAATAATGGTTTGCACTGTCTTCTATTCTTCCAGCGATTGATTTGTGCTAGAAGTCTTAATATACACCCAGAAAACAGATTCAGTTCTGATAACCGCATTTGTAGCCAATCGCATGGTTCGGTTGTGGTAGCCGAAATTTTCAGTTGCGGCAACAGAAAATCAATTGAGACAGGACTAATTTGACTATGGCACCAGAATTTCAGTTGTGTCAAGAATAATTCGGTAGCCACAGCCGAAAAATTCATTTGATGCAACTGAACCATTCGATTGGCAACAAATAGGGGTGTCAGCACCGAATCTGTTTTCTGGGTGTAGCACTTATCAGAAGTTTCAAAATTTTTACAGTTCTACAAAAAATCTTCCTTTCCTTCAAAATAGAGGAATCTCTAATAATAGTTCCGCAATAACTTTATAAGCCACATTTTTGAAATAATGTTTTTCAAAGGCATCTAATCGCCCAGTACTGGATATATGATAGTAGTTTTGCAAAAACTCTGAGTAAAAGTATCCTAAGTATGATAGTCATGAAAAGGAGTTACGATTTTTCAAAACAAAAATATCTTTAAAAATTTCTGCAATAACTTGATAAGCCACATAAGTAAATATAAATCACACAGGGCTGGTTACTGAAATTACTTCATCATCAGTTTGCAGAAACCCTTCGTCCACTATAATACCATCATTATATTATGATATGTAAGTTTGACATTTCAATCACTAATATCTTTGTACAAAAGGGTCAAATATTTCTGTACAAAAGGGTCAAAAATTTGTTTTTTTATAGAATATCCTTAAAAATAGGACATGTCAGGATATGCTGGAACATGTTATATACACCGCTGGACGCACCTCTAAAAAGCCTTTCATATGACACCAATATTGAGTATGTTTTCCTCAGTTAAGATGCAAATTTCTTACAAAAATAACAAAAAGGACTTTTTTTAAAAATGGTCCAGCTCGTGAAATCTTATTTCTAGACCCGAAATATTTTGGGAATCATCGTAAGACAAACCAAGATTTATTTTGAAAGGGTCACTTTTTCGTGAGTCGGTCTAATGTATATATAAAAAAAATGATGAGAAATTTCTATTTATGCACCTGTAAAAATAGTACTGAAAACAATATTGAATTCGAGTACACCTTTTAGACTTGTTTAATAAGTACTTTTATTGAAGAGAATAAGGAACAATATCTCGCAGTAGCAAAGTGGTATTTTTATGCCAATCAATTTTCATATCAAATAATAGCTCAGCGGTAGAGAGAGTGCTAGACTAGCTATCATGAAGTCGCAAGTTCGATACCCGGTGTCGGCAATAAAAGGCTTTTTTTTAACTTTTAATTGGTGATAAAGAGCTTGCTTTACACTCGTTCAAAAGTACTTAAAAAATTTTAAAGTGGGAGTACATCCTCTCCTATGATAATTCAATGTTAAAATCATTAGTGTTTTTGTCAAAAAATAAGTACGACTAGATCATCAATTGTAGTGCTTTTTCTACTGCTTCGGCATCTTTTTTTTGCTGGAAAATGCCTTAATAACGTTACGTATTTTAAAAAATCGCGTTAAAAAATTCCGAAATACGCTGTGTTTGGCTTATTTGTAAATTATAGAACAATTATGACGTGACTGAAAATTTTAAAAACAGAGTTCAAAATTAAGGTGTATATAAATTATTCCTGGCAATTTAAGTCGTATAACGTGAGGTGTTTTATCTGTTACCACGTAGCATAAATACGACCTTTTTACAGATGAAGAAAAAAATAACGTCCAGTTCTATAAAATTAAAATGTATAAAAGCTCTGAATTATCTTAAGAGCGGTAACTCAGGCAAGCAGTTAAAATTAATTGTTGCATCAGTTTCTGTGAAACCACTTAGGTATTTATATTTCATTGGTAATGATTTTTCACAAAATTGCTGATCATTTTGATGATTTCTTTTTTAATTTTAGACTATTTTTGAAAACACCAATTTGTCAAAGAGTCTTAAATCTCTTGAAAAAAAAACTCGGGGTCGGTCAAACTCGATAAACAACATTTTTCATAAGTTAAGTTGAAACATTTTGTCAATTTTGTTACATGTGTGATATTAGTGATAATTTTACCGGTTTTTGGTGAAATTATGCCCGTTTTGCAATAAATTGTGATCATTCTCTGTTTTACGCCCACTTTTTATATAAATTTGTAGAATTTGTATATAATATCACTAATTGTAAGCAAACTTTTATTTACTTTTTTAACATATTTTACTCAAATTTGAAAAAAAAAATGTGTACAGTTCTTAAAGCACATTTACACGCGAGAGAAAACATCTAGAGATAGAGCAAAAAACACCTGTAAATAGCTTGATTGTGAATGATTTAAGCTATTTAGGGTTGTTTTTTGATCTATCTCTAGCAATTTTCTCTCGCGTGTACATGTGCCTTTATAATCATTTGTAAAATCAAAACCAAAACAAATTTTTTTACTCTTTTCGAAATTTTTCTTTATATGCATTCTGAATGCTGCAAACCCCAATTCTGGATTTTCAAACACAATTTTTTTTTTGTTAAAAGAGAAGCAACACTCAGGAAATTCTTCTTAATTAACGTGTTGCTTCTTTGGAAAGAGGATATTGAAGAAAGGTGGTGAAAGATGAAGGGCTTCAAATATGGCAACACGGTAATTGCGCGAGATGTTAAATCTTAGAACAGTTGCTGCGCGCCATCTGATGAAGAGTTGGCGAACTTTGTTGAAGCAACCTTTTAATTATTTTTCTTTTATTTACTTTCATATATTTAGTAACAATATTATTACATCTCAAGTCCAAGTTCAAATATGATATTGTCATATTAAATTTTATTCGTTGTTTCAAAACGGTTGACTATTTTCAAGATAGATAATAAATTGTTTCGTAGGCATCACTCCAACTGATCAGTTGTCCGCAATAAGTTTGTGAGTTGGGTCTACGAAACAATTGTATTATCTATGATGAAAATGTTCCACCTTTTTGGAACAACAAATAAAATCTAATCTGACAATATCATATTAGAATTTCAACAATATTACGAAAATATACGAAAATTTATAAAGTCCGAAAAAACAGTTTTTGTATTTTTTTTAATGCAAAAATTTAAATTAATGTTAGTTTAATTTATTTTTAAAAATTAGTTTTCTTTCTTTTGATTTGAGATCATACAAGTAAACTACAGAGAAAAAAAAAAATTGTAAAATTCGATAAGGCCAGCAGGATAGAATACATATTTTCGCGTCCCGCTACAGACCCATCTGCAGTATCCTATGATATTAAGGGTTAATATTTGATGATGATCTATTTATAATGAATTTAAGCCAATAAACATATGTTAACAACTCAATTAGACTAACATCAACGAAATTTTAACCCTATATGGATCAAGTTACACAAAATAATAATTTTTATCAAGTGGGAAAAAGATTTTTTTGATCTGTTGGAAGTGATATTTTTCCGAGAATTATGAAAGGTGTTATTCTGTAAATTTCCTAGTGGGTCGTTTTTGGCCAAAAGAATAAAAATTAACCCAATATGGATCACGTTACATAAAATAATTATTTTTATCTAGTTGGGATTTTTTTTAGTCAATCTGATGGCCTTACAATCTCGTAGTCGTAATAAATATTAAGTTTCTTGGGTCTTTTCTAACCCCAGATCACTAAGGGTTAACTATTTTTTAAGCGGATGTAAAGATAATTATATTCTAACTAACTTTAAGTGATATTTTTCCGAAAACTATGTAAAATTTGATGAAAACATTCAAATTTTTTTAAAATTTTTGACAAAATAAGCAATTTTTGTAAATTATCCTTGATAGCAGTCGCTCCAAACACAACCTCGTATTATCATTTTTCCAATTTATTTTTTTCTTTAATATCAACTACTCCATGGTACAAATAGCAATCGACATCTCCAAATTGGGAATAATAAATCTTTAAAATTAATTTAAAAAAAAAACACGTTTTTGCATTTTTATCAAATTTGTGGGTCATTTTGGATTCCAGGCTAGAGTGGGTTAATGATATCCGATGAAGTCAAAATTCCATATTTGAATCCCTTCGGCTATATTAAATGAATAAATGAAATAAAAAGTAATTTTTTTCGAGATTTAGAATTTTGGGAATTTTTAATAGTAATACACTTTTTTTCCAAAATGGGACATTTTCGTCCAACTTTCGGCACGGGTTAACGATTTCCAAAAAAAAAAAAAAAATATTTCTTCCATTGTGGACTATTTCCAATAAAACTGGGGTTAGGGGGGGGGGAGTGTAATGACCAGGGAAGACAGAAAAAAGCAAAATCCGATGTTTTTAAAACAAAAAAATATGGTGAAAAAAGCAAAAGTAAAAAAACTTGGAAAAGCACCAGTTTTTTTTTTTAATATCAAAGTTAAAAGAAAAAATATGTTTTTGTGGGCAAAAAGTCTTTAAAAAGGCAATTCAAATCTCAAAAATCTTAGGAAAAAGCATTTTTAAAGCTAAAAAACGGAAAATCCAAAAAAGCAAAAAAAAGCAAAAACAGCAATTTGGTCTTCTCTGGTAATGACAAATCTATTTTTAAGGGACACTCTGATGTATATATACATATATGCTTGTATGATCTCAAATCAAAACAAAGAATATTTATTTAAAAAATCAAGTATACACACCCTAACATATTTTTAAAGATTTTAAAATAAAATTTATTGAATTTAAACAAATTAATTAAAAATATTGAAAAAAAAATCTAAAAATTTCAAAAAATATTATTTTCGCCAGGATTCATCTGTTGGGAAATAAAGTGTATACAATAATTATTTAGTTAATTTTTTTTATGTTGTTCAGGATTACTTCTAAAAACTTTTAGAAATATGTTATCGGACACTGTGGAAGTATTGAAAGAAGTGTTTTTGTTTTTTTTTCTCTAAAAAAGCAATTAAAATTCAGCAACGCATACTTGTTAAGCAACGAAAGGAGTGGTCTGTAAAGCATGACTTTCAGTTTTTTTTTGTGGATTACGTAGTTTAATTTAAAAAGCAAAGTCAAATTCAGGAAAAGTCTTTGCTTACACGCAGAGAAAAGACATGGTTGCAATATGATCACGGCTACACAACTATGATCCCCACTGCTACACATGGTTGTTGCAATCATATTATTAATGTATATATCATACTTTACAAGTTATATGGTCATCTTTAATCATTTTATAGTTAAAATCTCTCCTTTTTACGCTTATCATATTTGTCTCTGGGCTACAATTATATATAATCCGGACAACCATATTCCTCTCTTCGAATTACAATCATATTATTATTTGAACTGAGAGATATCATGTTCACAATCATTGGTATGCATTCGACAACTATAAGATGGTCAGTATATCTTTTTATGAGCGTCATTGATCAGTTAGCGTCATTCTTGATTCAGATTTTGTTAAAAGAAGTTATAAGACGCAATGAAAGAAAATAATATATAATAAACAAAACAAAAAATAGAAAACAACTTACTTATATTCATTTTAATAGTGACATTGTTTGTAGAAGAAAGAATTCGGTTTAACCAGGAACCTTCAAATTAGATTTTACTTTAAAGTGCTCAGTGTTATAAAATAAGTAAAAAGTGAAAAAAAGTGTTTTTAATTTTTTTACTCAAGTAGAAAAATTATTGTTGAAGAGCGTCCATAATAAGGAGTGTAACAATTTTCAGTTTTGTACGAAAATCAAATTGAAGAAATGTACAAAATTGAAGAAAATGTAAAGAGTGCACAAAATAATCATAATATGTTCCTAGTGATCATAATATGATTATAAGTGATCACAAAATTTTCGATAGGACAATATTATGATCACTGGTAAAATTTTATGATCATCAAGAATATATTATGATCATAAGCAAAATATTATGATGATTTTTGGATGTATCGTGAAATTTTAATCCAGCTTCAGCAAAATATTGGGAGAATTCTATAGGGGTTATAGGACAAAAATATGATATGCAGGACTATAATATGATTATATTGGGAGAATTTTATAATCATAGTGTGATAATTTATTGACCATATTATGATAAAAATGAGGTAAGAATATGATTGTGCCAACTATGTAATAACATGATTGTTGCAATCATAAATCCAAAAATATATGATGCTCTTAGAATATGATTATCCCAACCATGTTTTTTCTTTGCGTGTACTTGCCAATATTCGGAATTATTCTATAAGTGAAATAAAAAATATCTTTTTTTAATATTTATTTTTATTAAAACCACTTTAAGTTAAACATGACTATGAATAAATATATACTACGTCAGATTATTATTAGTGTGACCCATTGGATTGGAAATATTTCATAAGGTACAGTTAGAAATTACATGCACATTTAAAATGTTTTCTTGTAAATGCTGATGCAAACCAGGGCTGCCAGATAATTTTGATGAAAAATCGGCACTTTCTCTAAAAAAAATCGACATTTAAAAATATCGGCAAATATCTGCAAAATCGAAAATACGCAATAAAGTAATATTTAATTTATTTTTCTTAAAAATATATATAAAAAGGAGATTTCAGTGTAAATTTATATAATTTGGAACTTATAATTTTAACAATTAAAATAAGGGTTGTTAATTTAAATGATAGCAACAAAATTTAATTGTATATTTCATACACTCATAGAAATAAATCTGTAAAAATAGTAGAAAAAGTAACTAAAAATTAGTAAAAAAAAAATGATGCTGCAGAAAAAACCGCTAAATTATCAGACTATTTTTACTAAATATTAGTAAGTTAGGAACAGAAAAAATAAAACTGTTAAATGTACAGAATTTTAGTTAACTTAAATATAACTAAAATTCCGTAAATTTAACAGTTTTATTTTTTCTGTTCTTGTTTTACAAGTATTCAGCAAAAACCCTGCTAATTTAACAGTTTTTTCCGGAGCATAATTTTTAACTAATTTTTAAAGTTATTAAAAATTAGTTTTGCTATTTTTTCAGATTTATTTCTATCAGTGTAAATATATGATACAACTTCGGATATTATTTGAATATGAAAATAAAAAAATTACAAGGTTTAATTCAGAAACCTTAAGCTCAATTTTTAAAGATATTTTTTCTCTGAACGTAAGTTACCGACACACCTCCCAATATTAGGCAAACATAATTGGCCCATATTTTTTTGAAAATGAACACGGTGTTCGATATCGGGCAATGTTGAAAAATTTTTAAAGCCAGCCGGTGAAAACCATCCGCAAGTATGGTTCCAACAGAATAGAGCCACAGCGCATACTGTGAGGGACGCAATGGCTCTTTTAATTCAAACCCCTTCGGTAATTTTGGGCCATCCCAAAATTCGGGTTGACAGAACCAAATTTTCGGTTGCAGCAACCGAACGATTCGGTTGGGACAACACATTTTTTTAGTTTTTTATGTGCTGAGTATAATAGAAATATTTTCTTTCCAAATCCATAAATATGATTCCCGATATCTCGCACCATATCTGAGATTTCCAATATCGAATTTAATCTACCTGAAAATTTGCATACAAAAAGGCAAATTGTAATTTTTTTTTTTCGTTTTTATCGATAATCACTTTTTAGCATATGGGTCAAACAAATAATAAGCTGACCACTTGCAAACAACTTCTCTTAAAATATTACCAAAAAAATTTCATCTACGCCACATATGACACATTTCATATGTATACATATGATTTCCGACAGTACACTGATAGGTTTTCGAAAAATCTGCAAACTGTGATAAAGTTTCAATAACACGATCATGATCTGTGCCGTCTTTTGTCACCTCAATAAATTCTTCAGAATTTGAAGTACCGCAAAAGTATTGAGCAAAATTAAGGAAAAATAATTGACTTAGTGACATATCTCGACCATAAATTCTACGATATTTTGTGGGAACATCGGGATAGGAATCCAAAAATAGTTCATAAACTAAAGGTAAAGCGGTAATATCAGCAATTTTTTCATCACTTAGTTCCACGTAGCAATTCTGTGAGGCATTATGTATATTATCGATCATTACGTCATAATAATACCGGGTAACCTTTCTACCCTTATAATCATACTGCACGCCAATACCATCAAAACCATGAACAACATCACGAGCCAAAAGGAAACCTAATGAGCTATATTTATAAATATCATCCAAATCTACATGATAGATGGGTTGTTGTAATAGTGTTAATGGAACTATCAATGTGTTTGTTGATCTTATAAAAAAGGAATCACAAGCTGCAGCAACTTCCACACTTTCCACAAAAAAAAGATCTTTTTCAGGCATAGTTGGATTGAGTAAATTATGATGAGCCTCAAAATCGAATTTTAATAATTTTAAATTATTTGCGTAGAATTCCGAAGCATTTAAGTTAAGAGTTTTATAATAATTTTCCAAAGTGCTGACGGTATCTTTTCGAGGAATATTATTTATTTTCAATTGCATATTATTAAGTTTAGCCAAAAGAAATTTCACTACATTTGAATCAAATCCATTATTATTAGTCAAAATTGTTTTATTGAATTGAATTCTTATTTTATTAAATAATTCCATAATTTTAGGAAATTCCTGTTTCAATTCTGGATGCTGCTGTTCATATAACCAATTCATGGCCATGGGTAGAAAACTTCTGGCGCTGGATACACAATCAATGGAGAAGAAATTCCTGGGCGGTAGGAAGTCGAGTTGCTTTAAAAATCGGAGTTCTAAATATTTGCATAGAAATTGTTTAGTATATCGTTTCAGCAATTTATCTAAGGCCCTCATATATGGCATATTTTGTACTAAAATTTCCATATTTGGGCTAACTACAGTTTGATTTAAAATAATTCGTAAATATTCCTTTAGCCAGGGCAGTGGTAGATCTTTAACTGTTGCTAAATGTGAATCTTTTTGAATAACATCACCTTTATCTTCTTTTTGTTCTGCTATATCATCTTTAATGTTGTCTAGATCCATAAGTTTTAATTCAAAATCTTTTATTTCATACCATAATTTCGTAAAAGTTCTTGTTTTCATTGATACTCCTGATGAATCTATCAATAGTTTCAGCTCTTCGTATGTAAGGGGTTTAAAACCTCCATTTGTAACTGGTTTATCTAAATCTATGATATATTTTGAAGGATCGTCTCTTCTTTGCATCACAGTTTCTTCTATAAATATATTACTTAAACCATATATACGCATTGTGGCCAAAGTTTTCAGCCAATCAAAATCAATTGGTATCTCAGAAGGTGTCCAAAATAATGGTAAATTAATATCTTCATTCTCCTTTAGCCATTTTATATATTGCACAGTTTCATATTTTGTCAAATCTTTACATGATTTGTAATATTCATAAGCACTTCTTATAAATTTTGGTTTATAGCGTAAATTAATACGATTAAATACTCGCAACAATTCTTTGTTGGCATTGTATTCCAACAGCCTCATAGTTTCGAGATATTTATCACCCGCCTCCCGATGTAAATTTTCCCAATTACCACAGGCATATTGATAAAAATCTTCACATGGGTCGGCCTTCATGTCCATAGAACCCTCTATGAGTTTTTGTTGTTTGCGATTAGCCAAACGAGAGCGGTATGTTGCAGTCGATTCACATGTTAATATTTTTATTAAGATTAAGATTTTCAGAAATACTTGCACCAATTTCATATTTATTTTAATTATAAGTAATTTGTGTTGGAAATTTGAACAACTTATTTATTTAAAAGCAATATAGCGACTGCTTTTAATATTTATTTTACAATAGACAGAACTCAATAACTCAATTTGTTTTTATAGTATATTTGTATTTTGCAAAATTTTTTAGCTGATCTTCCTTATCAAAGTCGTTTTTCATTTTCTGTTTTGTTTTACATAAGCAAAGTGATTTTCTGTAAACGTTGATATGATTTGACCATGTTAAATTACTGTTAAACACTACTTCCAGATTTTTTGGCGTACCTACGGTTTCAATTTCCTCATTCCTGACATCTTCTATTTATGATTGGATTTGCCTTTTCCTTGTGAATCACTAATCATTTAGATTTTCGTGGATTTTAGCACATGCTATTTGCAGAAGCCCAACTGTATGTCGTCGCTGCGCCTAAGAAAGTAGCTATTTGTCGAAAAACTTTTTTGTGAGCAGACATACAAATCTGCTTCAATTCAGCCTTTTGCGGAACTTTTTAGAAATTATTTTTTTATACACATATAAACCAAACTTCAAGTTTTTCATTTATAAAAGTATTACTTCCAAAATACATGGCCAAGATACAAAATAAAGACCTAATTTAACACTACGATGCATACCCAACTTTTTCTACGAGAACACACACCCGGGATACATTTGTACCTACTAGCTTATTTTGTCTTTTTCTAATGTTTAAATGGTCCAATTTCATTTTTTTTTAAATGCGTATATTAATATTTTACAAACGTTTTAGTTTCATATTTCGTCACAGTTTTTCTGAAACCGAATAATGATGAACCAATTGGCCTGTCCTTGTGGGCTAAAATCCCACTTTGACCCATTTAGAGTGCCCCAATCGAGTCCAAATGTATGAGCGACCCCCACTAACTTTGAAGGGCCGACCCACCCATGCCAGTGGCACACCCCCAGGAACCCCTCTGGGGTGTTCCCCGACAATTTTGCTGGGATGTAACGATAATTCATATTTATAGTATGTAATTTAATAACTTTAATTTTTCAAATAAAATAATATAATTTAAACACACTATAAAATGGTTTGTTGCTTTTTATTTTGATACAGAGTACGCCATCTAACGTTTTTTTTTTTCAATTAGTGCTTATTTCGTGAATGGTAACACTTAGCTCATGTCTGATTTGACAGATAATTAGTTTTATCCTTCCGCTGAACGAATATGGTTGTGTGTGGTTGGTCCATAGGCATAATTGGGCCATTTTTCTTCGAAAACGAGCAAGGAGTGGCCGTTACAGTCAATGGCGATCGTTATCGCGCCATGTTGAACGAATTTTTGTTCACAAAAATTGAAGAGGAGGATATTGGCAACATTTGGTTTCAACTGGACGGCGCTACGTGCCACACAGCCGAAGCTACACTCGATGTTTTGCGCCCTGTTTTTGAAGATCGCATTATCAGCCGCAGAGCTGATGTCGTTTGGCCACCTCGGAGCTGCGACTTGACACCGCTGGACTATTATTTGTGGGTGCCGTCAAAGATAAGTGTTACGCCGACAAGCCAGAGACAATTGACGCTTTAAAGGACAATATTCGTGTAGCCATTGCTGAAATACAGCTGCACACAATCGATAATGTGCTTAAAATTTGGGCCGATCATGTAGGCTACTGCATGGCCAGCCGAGGCAGCCATATGAATGAAATTATTTTCCATTATTAACCGGAAGGATTGTACTTTCAAATAAAAAAAGAAATTTGAGAAAATATTCAGTAGTTTTTATAGCATTTTCAAAAAAAAAAAGTTATTTGGCGGACCCTGTATAAACTGGTTTGGTACAAACGTATCCCGGGTGTGTGTTTACGTAGGTGTCGACTTTGGAAGCTCGTAGCTCCTAAACCACTGATCCGAATTGGATCAAATAACCTTTAAAAGATCAGAAATTACCCATGTTTCCCAGATTCGAAATCCTTATGCCCTAAGTTAAGCCGTTCCTGAGTTACAGCACTGCAAATTTGCAAGTGGATACATTTGTACCCGGGTATGTGTTCTAGGGTTAAGTCTTACACAAATAGTTTTAGAAAACAAATAGCCATTTTCTTAAGCGCACCAAAAATGTGTTATTTAAATTGTGATTAATTTTATTAACGTTTTCTATGATTGATTGAACTGAACTACTTACAAGGAAAGTATCTCAAGCAACAGCCTCCGATCTTAATGAAATTCGGATATTTTGTATAAAAAAATTCTAAATTCAAATATGACCAATTTTTTGTATTTTCAACTTATTTGTTATTTGATCCAAGGAAACTATAGATTATACAAATGGTATATTTTTGGATAGGGATTTTTAGGGGCCAGGTACCAAAACCTTCCTTTAGAACGTTGTTGTTATTTTGTGGTTGTTGTGAGAAATGTGTTCATTTAAGGGTACTTTAAATGGACGTATATATTCGTACGATTGTGAAATTCACATATATTAATCCCTGTTAAGTTTAAGCGGACCCGTAGTTTTCATTAAATTTTATAAATTTTAGACAAAAAAGTATGAAAATTGTAATTTTTTTCCAAATATATTTTTTGGTTATTATACAACATGCCATGTCTTTCCGCATCAGATACTGCAGTTTTAAATAAGCTTTCCAGCGATATATAGCACTATATAAATATAATGAACAGAAACATACATAAGTATTCGTAAAAATATATTTTCGAAGTACTTCAAAAGATTAAAAAAATCTAGATCAAATAATATCTTGAAAGTTAAAATACTCGCTATTTCATAACCGTTATACCGATTTTGATGATTAGTATCTTATTTTAAAGAAAATAGACCGGATTTTTATTTGATGTTTTTATCATCTTTTTCATAGTGTTATCATTTTTAATATATTTCACAATATTATGTTGCGTTTTAGTTTAATAAAATTTTCATCAAAACCAAAAAATAGACCACAAAATTTCCTTTAAAATTATATGAGTAGCTGAGATGCAAAACTCATTCGTTAAACCTTAACTAAATTTTGGGAAGAAGCAAAAAACTTGTTGTGGCTAACTAATTTACAAAATTAGTTGAATGCTTTTAATTCTTAAATGTTATGCCATTCTTAATTAAAAACTCAACAAATCAAAAATCAAAAATATTCTCACAAATCGCCTAAGAACTGTCCGAATCAACTGTTATCTCGTTTTTTTAATGTTTGCATCTCAGCTACTCATATATAACATGCTATACAAATAACTTGTATACTAATTGTAAAAATCAAATACTTTTTTGAACTGTCTAATCCTAGCGTGCATATCTCTATATATTTATTATTAGAGATTCCACTATTTTGAAGGAAAGCAAGATTTTTTGTAGAACTGTAAAAATTTAGAAACTTCTGATAAGTGCTATGTTAAGACTTCTAGCACAAATCCATCGCTGGAAGAATAGAAGACAGTGCAAACCATTATTTTAAAATTATGTGACGTATGAAATTATTGCAGAAATGTTATTCATAATTTTTCTATTTTGAAGAAAGGGTTGGCATTTGTTGGACTTTAGTACACAAGTAGAAAGTTTTAATGCAAGATACCTATCATACCATATATCTGCTGCTGGAAAATCAGAAGACAATGAAAAAAATGGTCTCAAATTAAATAGAAAATCCTTTACCCTTCTAGATAGAAGTCTTTCTCTGGCACTTATAATAGGTATCTAGAATATGAAACTCCAGCAAACCATATACCATATATTCAACATAATAAAATCTTTAATAAAATTTATGCAAAAACTTGATAAGCCTCATTGTTTTAATAGACGGCTTTCACAGTCTATTCCAGCGAGGGATATATGGTATAAGACTTACTTTAACCCTCTAACCGGCAAGCCCGCCTCCAGGCGGGGTATATTAAATTGACCAGAAATGCGCCAAAGGGGTATTTTATAATAAGAAATTATACTTTTTCAACAGAAAACAAAATTTATAAAATTTTTTGTGAAGAATTTTTTTGTATACAATGCACGGTTTGGAAGCGAGAAAGAGTCAAAGACAAAATTTCGTAAAATTTCAAAAATTAAATATTTTAAAATAACCAAAAGTTTCAAAAATCTTAAAAACATATTTAAATTGACTAAAACAATTGATAGTGACCACGAAGTGAGATTGGAGCTTAAGCTATTCAAAAAGTTTCCTACTTTGGTCCAAGGACGCACAGGATTCCATAAGGACACCTTTAAAGGACATCGCCTTAACTTCAAAGCGAATGGACGGATTTTTTTGAAACTTGGTAAAAAGAATATATTTGGTATAGGTAGCAAAGCTTATAAGTTTGAATAATATATATTGAAGTTTTGGTGCATTTTCGCTCAATTTCGCATTTTTGAAAAAACGAAAATCGCTACATCCTCTTAAGTAACAGCACAAAAAATGTAATTTTTTTATTGCAATTATATCTTGGTAAGAGAAATAATTTGTGCCTAAGCCTAGTAATTTTTATGCGCTAGTTTTCGAGATTCAACCTTAAACTGTTTTGGCCCATATCGCCTAAAGTAGGCAACGAAAAAAAAGAAGAACTTATTGTTTATTTTTCGTGAAGAACACATGGTATAAATTTCATTGCAAAAAAGCTTAGGCCGGTTAGAGGGTTAACACTCATAACATGTATATAAAATATGAAAGTCCTAGGAAATTGCTATAATTTCTTCTAATTAAAAAAATGCCAGGTACACTCTCAAAACAATTCCGTTCTGACAACCGAATTTTTTCCAACCGAATTCGTTCGGTTGCCTCAACCGAATTCAGTTGTGACAGCCAATAATTCGGTTGCCGCAACCGAATTGAAATCAAATTCGGTGATCTTAAGAAAACAATCTCAACTCCACAGAGTTATTTTTCAACGAAAAAAAAAAAAAAAATATCGGATGAAACTGTTAAAAAGAGAGATTTATTTTTCCGTCATAAAATAAAACTCTTTTGAGGAGTTTCATTTTCTAATTTTTTGCAGTCATAAAATAAACCGTCATAGAATAAAACTCTTTTGAGGAGTTATATTTTTTTTTGCCTAAAAAAAAACCTATTTTGGTTATTTTATTCATTTTTGCAGTCTCTTTTTATTGAATCTACCTGATAAAATATGTATAGTAATTTATTTGTTTAATTTAATGAATGTAATTTCAAAGTAATTTTTTTGGCATATTTAGTTTAATTTTCGATGAGGGTGTCAATTTACATGAAATGAGTTTTAAATTTCTGACGGGAAAATAAAACTCTTCAAATGAGTTTTATTTTATGACGGCAAAATATAACTCTATTTTTAAGAGTTTCATCCGACCCTTTATTTTTATGTTGAAAAATAACGGTTTTAGATGGCCTTTTTCTTTTTCAAGTCACAAAATAACTGTTTTAAAAGAAAATTTTTGATATCACTTATAACCGTTAGGTCCCTGAAAAATGCTTAAAAAATGTTTGCAAAAACTTGATAAGCCACTCTATTTTAATAAAACGTGTTTTTACTGTCTTTTTCTAGTCTTCCAGCGAGCGATATATAGTATAAAACTTACTTTAGCACTTATGAAAATATATAGAGTATGAAAGGTCTTCATACCACCCACAATTTCTTCAAAATAAAAAAATTTTAAATAAGGTTTCTGCAAAAACTTGATAAGCCACATTGTTTTAATAAATTGGTTTTCCGTTTCTTTTAATACTCCAGTTAAGGATATATGATAGATTTCTTACCTTGGCACTTCTTAAAAATAAAAAAGAGATGTTTAATAAAATTTCTGCAAAAATAATTCGCAAGCCACGTTTTTTTAAATTATTGGATATTACTGCATTCTAGTCATCCAGAAGGGGATTTTTGATAGGAGATATACTTATTCAGATACTAGTTTTTCAAAGTATAAACTTCTTAAATATACTTTATGGAATAACTCGAAACACACTTTTACTTTGAAACAATGGTTTCTGCTTTGCTCCTGGTATCCATCGGTAGATATGATGTAGTGGTATTCCTTAACCCTTTGACGACCACAGGCCCAGACAAAAGGTATGGTAAATATGTCCAAAAATGATTTGTAAAGGAGGGTTGGGGAAACAAAAATGTAGAAGGAGATAAATCCCTACCTGGTCCTGCTTTCTCCTTGCGAGCGCTCGAAGTTTATTAACAAGAATTCTTCATTTAAGGGGTAAAAAGCACAAATTTTGACAAGCGATATGAAGGGCAAGCAAGAGGTTTATGAAGCCAATTTTTTGTGACATATCTATAATTTAGTTCCAGATCACGAAAATAAAATAATAATAAAAATCGCTTCATCCGCAACGGCAGGGTCGCCAAATGTCAAATATTTTTGGCAATCGAAATGAGGGATAAGGAGGGGTTCTACGAAGCCAATTTTTCTTGGCCTAACTATTACTAGGTCAGAGATCATGAAAATAGCAAAAACTTCAAAATTGAAATGCATGGTCCTCAAAGGGTTAAACACTTATTACGGCCATCAAGAGTGTTATTTAGGTAAAAGCTGATTTTACGCATTTTTTCAACTTTAGAGGTGATTATTTCAATATTTTGATTTTGTGGCATATCGACTTATTGCACTAAGACCCTCATATGTATATATACAATAAAATGAGATTAGGTATCGTCCTATTAGAAAACTCTCTATAAAGTATTATTTAAAAATTTATTAAATATCAAAATATTAATATATTTACAAAAAAACCGAATTACTTTTTCAAAATATACGTTTTGCAAAATTTTATTTTCTTTTGGTTTTCCACACTGAGATTCAACGTTTACAGAAAATAAAAAAACGAAACAGAAAATGAAAAACGACATTGATAAGGAAGATCAGCTAAACAATTTTGCAAAATACAAATATACTATATAAACAAATTGAGTTATTGAATTCTTTCTATCGTAAAATATTAAAAGCAGTCGTCATTTTGATTTTAAATAAACAAGTTGTACAAATTTCTAACTCAAATTACTTATAATTAAAACAAATATGAAATTGGTGCAAGTATTTCTGAAAATCTTAATCTTAATAAAAATATTAACATGTGGATCGACTGCAACATACCGCTCTCGTTTGGCTAATCGCAAACAACAAAAACTCATAGAAGGTTCTATGGACATTGAGGCCGACCCATGTGAAGATTTTTATCAATATGCCTGTGGTAATTGGGAAAATTTACATCGGGAGGCGGGTGATAAATATCTCGAAACCATGAGGCTGTTGGAATACAATGCCAACAAAGAATTGTTGCGAGTATTTAATCGTATTAATTTACGCTATAACCAAAACTTATAAGAAGTGCTTATGAATATTACAAATCATGTAAAGAGTTGACCAAATATAAAACTGTAGAATATATAAAATGGCTAAAGGAGAATGAAGATATTAATTTACCATTATTTTGGACACCTTCTGAGAACCCAGTTGATTTCGATTGGCTGAAAACTTTGGCTACAATGCGTATATATGGTTTAAGTAATATATTTATAGAAGAAACTGTGACGCCAAGAATAGAAGATCCATCAAAATATATCATATCTTTAGATAAACCAGTTAGAAATGGAGGTCTTAAACCCCTGAAATATGAAGAGCTGAAACTATTGATAGATGCGTCAGGAGTATCAATGACAACAAGAACTTTTACGAAATTATGGTATGAAATAAGAGATTTTGAATTAAAACTTATGGATCTAGATAATATTGAACATGATGTAGCAGAACAGAAAGAAGATAAAGGTGATGTTATTAAAAAAGATTCACGTTTAGCAACAGTTAAAGATCTACCACTGCCCTGGCTAAAGGAATATTTACGAATTATTTTAAATCAAACTGTTGTTAGCCCAAATATGGAAATTTTAGTACAAAATGTGCCATACATGAGGGCCTTAAATGAATTGTTGAAGCAATATACTCAACAATTTCTATGTAAATATTTAGAACTCCGATTTTTACAGCACCTCAAATTCGTAAGGCCCAGAAATTTCTTATCCACTGATTGTGTATCCAGTGCTAGAAGTTTTCTACCCATGGCCATGAATTGGTTATATGAACAGCAACATCCAGAATTGAAACAGGAATTTCCTAAAATTACGGAATTATTTGAAAAAATAAGAATGAAATTCAATAAAACAATTTTGACTAATAATAATGGATTTGATTCCAGTGTAGTGGAATTTCTTTTGGCTAAACTTAATAATATGCAATTGAAAATAAATAATATTCCTCGAAAAACTACAGTCGATACCTTGGAAAATTATTATAAATCTCTTCATTTAAATGCCTCGGAATTCTACGGAAATAATTTAAAATTATTAAAATTCGATTTTGAAGCTCAGCATAGTTTACTTAATCCAAATATGCCTGAAAAAGATCTATTTTTTATGGAAAGTCTGGAATTTGCTGCAGATTGTACTTCCTTTTTTATAAGAACAACAAACACATTGATAGTTCCATTAACACTATTACAACAACCCATCTATCATGTAGATTTGGATGATATTTATAAATATAGCTCATTAGGTTTCCTTTTGGCTTTTGATATTGTTTGTGGTTTTGATTATATTGGCTTGCAGTTTGATTATAAGGGTAGAAAGGTTACCCGGTATTATTATGACGTAATGATGGATAAAATACATAATGCCTCACAGGATTGCTACGTGGAACAACTAAGTGATGAAAAAATTGCTGATATTACCGCTTTAGATTTAGTTTATGAACTATTTATGGATTCCCATCCAGATGCACTGACAAAGTATCGTAGAATTTATGGTCGAGATATGACACTGAGTCAATTATTTTTCCTTAATTTTGCTCAATTCTTTTGTGGAACCTCAAATTCTGAAGACTTTATTGAGGTAACAAATCATGGCACAGATCATGATCGTGTTATTGAAACTTTATCACAGTTTGCAGAATTTTCGAAAACTTATCAGTGTATTGTCGGAAATCGTATGTATACATATGACATGTGTAATATGTGGCGTAGATGAAATTTTTGTGGTAATAAGACGTTGTTTACAAGTCGTCAGCTTATTATTTGTTTGACCCACACTCTCAGAACAATTCCGTTGTGACAACCGAATTCGTTCGGTTGCTGCAACCTCGTAATTCGGTTGCCTCAACCGAATTCAGTTGTGACAGCCGATAATTCGGTTGCCGCAACCGAATTGAAATCGAATTCGGTTGCCGCAACTGAATTTGGTTGGGCAACCGAATTACGAGGTCGCAGCAACCGAATCAATTCGGTTGGCAAAAAATTCGGTTTTCACAACGGAATTGTTCTGATAGTGCATATGCTAAAAATTGATTATCGATAAAAACGATAAAAAATTGTACAGTTTACCCTTTTGCATGCAAATTTTTTTTTTGCATGCAAATCTAAGATATTAAGAGGTATCAAGAAACCAATTTATGAATTTAGAAAGAAGATATTTCTACAAGATGTACCGGTATGAAGTGAACGTCAAGATACAAATGTCTGCATAGGGAACATTTATTGTGAACGAGCCTTAATTTTTTTGGGTGTTGGCAATGACATCTGTCAAACATATTCAGTATACATCAAATCAGTGAACAAACAACATCATATTTTTTTCATTGTGTTGAAGATGGCGAATTTTGTAACTGAAAATGAAGATTTGCGGAAAGCATTAATTTTTTGTTTTCATTTGAAGAAAAGTGCTGCAGAGTCGCATCGAATGCTTGTCGAGGCATATGGTGATCATGCTCTATCAAAAGCAACATGCAAAAGATGGTTTCGACTGTTCAGAGATAACGATTTTGATGTGAGAAATGAAGAACGTATCTGGTGGGACCAGAAAGGAATGGTGTACGACGAGCTCCTAAAACCTGGTGAAACCGTTAATACAGATCGCTACCGACAACAAATTGTCAGTTTGAACCATGCATTGATCGAAAAACGACCAGAATGGGCCACAAGACACGACAAGATAATTTTGCAACATGACAATGCACCTGTACGCAGAGCAAAACCGGTACAATCAACGCATTAGGCTCGGAGCTGCTGCCCCATCCGCCGTATTCACCAGACTTGGCTCCTTCCGACTACTATTTATTTTCATCGATGGGACACGCATTGGCTGAGCAGCACTTCGTTTCCTACGAGGAATTCAAAAATTGGGTGACTAATTGGTTTGCTTCAAAAGTCGAACAGTTTTATTGGCGTGGAATCCAAAAATTGCCTGAAAGATTGGAAAAATGTTACTTAACCACTAAAAATTAGTGTTTTGATTTCACAAAAAAAAAGGCTCATTTCATACTGATACACTTGGTATTGTACTCAGCACCTCGAAAAAATCTAAATAATTTGTTGTCCCAACCAAATTTGGTTCCAACCGAATCGTTCGAAAATTCGGTTGTTTCAACCCGAATTTTGTTGTGGCCCAAAATTACCGAAGGGGTTTGAGTTAAAAGAGTCATTTTGTCCCTTGCAGTGTGCGCTGTGGCTACATCCTGTTGGTACCATACTTGCGGATAGTTTTCCGTGGCTGGCCTTAAAAATTTTCCAACATTGCCCGATATCGAACACCGTGTTCATTTTCAAAAAAATATAGGCCAATTATCCTTTCCGACGAAACACCGCACCAAACAGTACACTTAAGTGAGTGTAATTGTCGCTGTTGTACTGTTCTTGTATTTGCCGTAGCCCATATCCTGCAGTTTTTCCTATTAACGAACCCATTTAAGTGGAAATGGGCTTCATCGCTCATATATAGATTATGAATGAAATCATGATTTTCTTCTACTTTTTGCCGGAAACCATTTGGGCACGTTGTTCAATTGTGTACTGTTCCATTTTAAATTGCCCTAGTCTTCTTTACAAAATACTGAAAAAAAAAAATTATAATAAAAAAGTTATAAGGAATTCAAGCCCCTTAGGTAGTTTTGGGCCACCCTGTATTATACAACATAGCACTGTGAAGGCAACAAGATAATATAGTGGTAATAATGTTAGCGTAATATTGGGAGGTGTGTCGGTAACTTACGTTCGGAAAAAAAATATTTCTAAAAATTGAAATTAAGATTTCTGAATTAAACCTTGTAATTTTTTTATTTTTATATTCAGATAATATCTGAAGTTGTATCAGATATTTACACTGAAAGAAATAAATATATAAAAATAGCAGAAAAAGTAACTAAAAATTCGTTAAAAATTATGCTGCAGAAAAAACTGTTAAATTAGCAGATTATTTTTCTAAATACTACTAAAATAAGAACAGCAAAAATAAAACTGTAAAATTTACAGAATTTGAGTTATATTTAAGTTAGCTAAAAATCTGTATATTTAACAGTTTTATTTTTACTGTTCCTATCCTACTAATATATGGTAAAAATAGTCTGATAATTTAGCGGTTATTTCTGCAGCATCATTTTTAACTAATGTTTAGTTACTTTTTCTGCTATTTTTACAGATTTATTT
Organism: Leucophora obtusa; assembly: GCA_949987735.1. NCBI lineage: Eukaryota > Metazoa > Arthropoda > Insecta > Diptera > Anthomyiidae > Leucophora > Leucophora obtusa. The sequence continues at coordinate 143,259,065 of OX465297.1, forward strand.
CTATGATTGTATGAAATATACAACTAAAATTTGTTGTTAACTTAACAACCTTTATTATAATTGTTAAAATTATAAAATCAAAGTTATATAAATTTCCACTGAAATCTCATTTTTATATACATTCTTAAAAAAAATAAAATAAATTTTACTTTATTGCGTATTTTCGATTTTGCAGATTTTTTGCCGATATTTTTAAATGAAAGTGCCGGAAATGTAGATTTTTTTTAGAGAAAGTGCATATTTTTAAGTAAAATGATCTGGCAGCCCTGGTTTACATCAGTATTTACATATAAAATATTTTAAATGTGCATGTATTTCCTAACTGAACTTTATAAAATATTTCCAATGGGTCACACCAATAATAATCTGACGTAGTATAGATTTATTCATAGACATGTTTAACTTAAAGAGGTTTTAATAAAAGTAAATATTAGAAAAAAAAGAGATTTTTTATTTCAATAATATCCCTGCGGGAAATGAAGGGTCGATTGATCCAAAGTGACAAATCTGTGACAGGTGAATAGGGGACATGTTACAAAACTGATTTATACCAAAATATCGGTGCATCACAAAGTGATAATTGCAGCAAAATATTCAACCTCGTGACTATTGAAATGGAGGCAAACATTAACTGGTTTATTTTGGATATATCATACAATTGGAGAAAAAATATCATAACATCAAATTGACAAAAGTTACTAGTACCGTTACAGTTGAAGTAGTGATATAACACACATCAGTTGCAGTATAATTAGATGCGTGCGAAAAAATGACAATCGGTACCGTAAAACCCTATCCCGTGACTGTTACAAAGTTCACATAATACTTAACTTTGTGGCCACAGAAATAATGACATAATACTAAACTACGAGTAGTTCAAAAATATTTTTCGGATACGAGTATGAATAATAGAGTGTCAATGACAAGCAAAACAAACTGTTCAGTGACAACCCTTTTGGATTTACTCACAAACCCTTTTGGATTTACTCACAAACACTTAGGGGATGTTATATCTAAAAAGTCAGATTTTTTTTGGATATTTTAATTACCGTTTCTTTTCTCTGATCGTTGGTGGAGTTTGACTTTAATATTCGTAAAAGTGTTAACAAAATAAATCAAAAGAAAATGTTTTATAATACCGATATTACCATTATAAAATAAGGGAAAGTATTCCAAAAAATTACTATAGAAGCTTAAATCACTAAGGGGTCAAAATGACCCATTCGGTAAAAAAAAGTACATCACATCTGTATTTGCAAAAATTAATTAAAAAGAAGTTTAAATTTACATTTTTTGAAATAGTTTAACAGTCTTGCCATTTCAATGCTTTTCGGGTGTTTTTTGGTGCTTTTTTCCTTCCCGTACCCGGTGATTTTTTACAAATACCCGTTTAACCCAAAAACACACACCTTGGTACATATGTATTAGGGTATTCAATTAATCGACATTTTAATTTAATCGATTAATCGTTCAAATAATTATTCGGGTTTTTTTCTTAACCGATTAAGCGAACACAATTTTAGAATTAATCGATTAATCGAAAAATATTATGTAAAATAATATACATACATTTGTTGTATTTTTAATAATTTTATTTAAAAAAAGAACAAAAAGAGTTTCGGAAACTCTTCTAAAAATCATAAAAATAAAAAATGCTATAATTGAGATCATATTTTATCAAAATTTTTATTACTTATGTCCTCTCTGTAATATATGCAAATTTTATCCAAATCAGGGAGAACCACACCGCAGACCTTTCTTTAAATTTATCATTTTATAAAAATTAGCCAGACGTTCATATATTATACATAGCGCTCTATAATATCTTCAATGAGAAGAAGAATAGAACAACTCGTAGATTAATTTGTATATATTTCGTATGCATTCAACTCATAAAACACCTAAATGTAAAGAGACATTCTATTGAGAATTCGTTTTCCCTCCTCGTTTACGTCCCTCCATTCCCTTATTTGATTTTAGCAACTATTACGCAGGGAATTAAAAAAACTTTGTGATTAATTTTGGCAAATTTGTTTCTAGCAGAGTTAGCTGAATTGGGCTCTGAAAAGCTCATACGTACACACAAAAAAACAATTTTCATATTTGAATACGAAAATTGCAGATTTAAAAAAAAAATTTTTTTGAATTTCCTGTGATGACGATTTTTGCAGAATTGATAATGAAAATTGTAAGCACGTTGTGGAAATTATTTTATTTTTCTGTCAATAAAGAAACTTGTTGATTTGATTAAACACAATTATTGAATGTTTGTGATTTTTCAATGAAAGAATGTGTTGATTTAACACAAAGTTTTAATAATTTTTTTAATAAAAAAACATGTTAAAGTTAATTAAAATTTATTTATTGAAAAATAAAAAACAACAAAAATTATAAAAGGGTCAATAAATTCTAAATGTTTTATATTACTAAATAACTTTATAATTTCATTAAACTTTTCCGGTTCACACATAATATGTGCAACCGCATCAAAGTTCAAAGAGCAACTAAATTATAAAACTTCAAAAGTAATAGACAAATTTACAAAAAGAAAAACAAAACAAAACATATCATGCCTTGAAAAAAAATCAAAATAACGGCCAAAATTAAAAAAATTTGATTCTTACTTTGATTCAAGTATTATGTTTATTGAAAATGAAAAATGATTCAATTATTTGTTTATCAAATGCATTTTGTTGAGTGTTATTTTTAAAAGTTGCAATAGTGATAAACATAATGTTTGAATCAAATTCAAAGGGTTATTGTATTTAACTTTTATATCAAACAAACGAGTTTGTTAAATTTTTTTCTGATATATTTTTTTGTGTGTATAAGAGGTTATTTAGTTCTCATTAAACATTATTTAGAACTCATAAATACTAATTTTGACTATAATCTTGTTAACAACTTATTTGAAAATTTCTTTGTTTTACTTTTCAATTCAAATTCTATGGCTTGGAATAATATCCTTTGCTAAAAGATATTATGAATGCAGAGTACTCACTACTTTGGAAGATGACAAAGCAAACTGTTGAATTTTTGGTTTTTTCTTTGATATTTTAGATGTTTTTTACAGTTTGTTAAATAAGTTTTAATAAAATCCCATTATTACTTTTATAAAAAATATATATTTTGAAATATTTTATTAATTTTTTACCAATTTCGATTAATCGAACAATCGTATTAAATTATTCGTTATTCGAAATATGGCCATTTTAAATTATTCGAACAATTTTTGAGCAAAATTGTTCGATTAATCGAATAACAATTAAACGACTGAATGCCCTAATATGTATCCACTTGCAACTCAGAAATGGCATAGAAATTTCGGCTCCAGGAAATATAAGTAATTTCTAATCTTTTAAAGGTTATTAAGGGATCCAATAAGGATCAGTGGTTCAGGAGCTACAAGCTTCCAAAGTCGGCACCTACGTACCCGGGTTACGTTTGTTTGTTACCAGTTTATATCAAAATAAAAGGCCACAAACCATTTTATAGTGTGTTTAAATTATATTATTTTATTTGAAAAGTGAAAATTATTAAATTACATATTCGGCCTGATTACGAGTGTCGAATTTGTAGGCGAAATTTTCGACTCCATATAAAATGATTTTGTATATAATAGAAATTATAAAGAAATGAAACTCTGATGCTAGATTTTTTTAAATCTGAGTGCTATATATGGTAAATCCAATTGAAAAATTGTTCAAAAGCTGTGTTTTTAGCGAATTTCCAGCAAATTCGACTTAGACTCGACAACGTCTACGACACTCGTAATAAGGCCGATTATAAATGTGAATTATCGTTACATATTATGCAGTCGGTATTGATGATCGAATGTTCAAGTAATATTGGCTTCTTACATTTGCCGCACACCTTTCTCGTTTTTCTACGCCGTTTTGTTTCTTGAGCATAACATAAATAGCAGGAACCGCTGATAGGTTTTGGCGTGCGGGCTGCGGCAGATGTGGATCGTTCCGTGTTCAACATTGATTCCAGCGGTCGGTTGAAATATGACTCAATCGCTATTTTAGTGGAGAAGTTTCGCATGACTTGCCGATTTAGTACACGTTCTTCAATAATTGGCATACATAATCCTTCAGCCAAGCTGCGAAGGAAGTGCTTACGCTTGTTTGATTTAGCAGGCAGCATGGGGTTGTTGATTCCATATACTATATACGCTGCAAGAGCCGTTACCCAGCAAAATATTGGTAATAACACCTCATTACTATCTGCATTACCAAAAATTATATATCATTACCTTTTGCATTATTTTATAATATAAAATAATGAATTCCTAATAATGGCCTATTGTATTCATTGTTTCTAAATATAAAATAATGACGTACTTGTATTAGTTGAAATAGGTACTTTTACACAGTTAAATTTTTTTATTATATGTAAATATGTTTTATGTTTAAATTTTTATGACGAGTGCTAAAATTACACACAACAGAAAACTTAAATTTTTCTGAACGCATTTCCTTAAGCTAATAGTATTTGCTTAAATCCTTATTTTTAAGAATCAAGTAAGCAATCGGATAACCACTTATAATTCAACTTTTTGTAAGCAAGTGTGTAACCACTTATTATTCAAAATCTCATAACTACTTATTTCTCATTTTTTCGTAAGCGACCGGGTAAGCGTGACTACTTATAAAAACGACCACGCCAAACAAAAATAATGAGTTTAGACGCCAAAAAATAAGTTGTGCGGAGCTATGAATTTCTATTATATAACCCCTTATTTGGTAATGAAAGATTTTGCTGGGTATGTCCAACAAGTTGAAAAATAATGACAATGACCAACGCTTCGTCTATCGTTGTGTAGGATATTTACTGAACAATTGGTCCATTTTATCAACGCCACCCTTGGTCATATTATAAAATTCTATGATTTCAGGCTTCCTACCCGTCACTACAGCGTCACTGATTTATTTTTTCGTGGAACATAAGAGCACATCGTCTCAATTTTTCTGAAGCCGAATAATGATAAACCAATTGGCCTGTCCTTGCGCGCCTTCATTTCGGCAGGAATATACGTCTTGTTTTTACGCAAAGTTCCAACGATTGTTAGGTTCCAGATGAGAAGAAGTTCTGCACCTGGCAACGTCGTGAAAAAATTGTCCATTGACCGTGCAGTGGATATGCATTTTTGGCATCGCAAATCCACCAAACTTTGATACCATATTTTGCAGGTTTTGACGATATATATTGTGTAAACCGTGTGCGTCCACCGAAAGGAAATAATTATTCGTCAATGGTTAAGTTTTCACTGGGCTTGTAGTGTGCATGAAGATTGGCATTCATTATGAGCCACAACTCAGTGATCGGTGCTGCTTTATCAGTTTGTGCGCGTGCAGCCCGTCAAACCTTATAAATCGCAATACATATTGAACTCCCATCGTGGCGCGATACAGAGGACAGCTTTTGACATTCCACAAATCTCGAACACTTTCTGAACTGCTATGGTTTGCGCCAGTCATAATAAGTATGCCAAAAAATGCATACAACTCTGCTACCGTCAGTGACTTCATTGACTTGGGAATTGCATCGGGGTGCCTTATGTTGTAAGCATTATACGTTTCTATTGCTTTTTTGGTGTGTGACGCATAATTATATCCGACATTTTCAAGCTCATAAAATATTTGAATGGTTTCTCTATTGACAACATTTCGGTGCTCCTAGATGGTCCGCACCGTTCTCGTACAATACTCTGGCGAGGAACTTGTCGATTGATGTTTGGTTGTTTGTTGCACTCAGTACCATCACGTGCCACAAATTTTTCACTGCTTACAGAAACTGGTACCTCCACTTCATCCGCTTCATCCACTTCATCATCAGAGTCGACATTGTGAGCTAAATCTGCTTCTTCACATTGCTGAATTTCAGGATCGGCTTCAACATTAGATTGTTGAACTTCATTCTTGTTCATCTTCCGACTCAGATGCATAGGTAACATCATCATCATCACAGATTTCATCAAATAGAGACTGTACATATGACTGTCGCTGTTCAGTAGTTAGTCCGCAGAAGAAAAAAATTTAGTATATGGGTGAAAAGATCTCAATTCAACACAAAAAAGTGGCATTTTAGGATTGACCATCTCCGATTTCAATGAAATTTACCTTAACTATCGTACATGATAACAGCTCATTAAAGAATAAATTTCAGAGCCAAATCTCTTTTGGTTTCCGAAATATGACTTCACGAAAATTGGAAAAAACCGCAAAATTTGACTAAAGTATGGTTACAAAATCGATAATAACTTAAAAACGATTCAAGATATAAAATTTGTTTTGGTATTATTTATTAGGTAAGAATGTACCCTTTAAAATGGTATACTTACATATCGATTTTTTTCATGGAAGGGTCAAAGGTCATTTCTTGGGGTCTTGACTTCAAATAGCCATTGCTCGAAATGCGAAATTTTTAAAATTCTTAAAAAAATATATGATTTTTGTTAAACTCTCTTCTACATTTGTGTGAAAAATTTAAGGTGGTATCTCGATTCGTTTCTGAGTTATAGACAAAAACGTTGTTGTAGGTATGGATTTTTGTGAATTAACACATGCATATACCACAATAGCATGTACCACATTTTTTACATTTTTTTGGCTCTTCACCTACACCAGTCTGGTTAAGAGCCAACTAATGTTTGGATCCGAAATTCGAATGGGTTAATACGGACTTGTGTCAAAATTTTCTATAAAATGATAAAAGAAGAAAAAATCGGAAATATAGCCCATATGGGCGATAGGTCCAAATATGGACTGATCCTTTAATTAAGCATTTTCCCAAAAAAAAAAAATCAAAATTAACCTGTTTGAGAGCATGTTGTCAAAATGACCCATTTTTCATGTTAAATAACGCTGGTTGGCTGAAAAATGTATTTGGGAACCATAAAAAAACCGAAATTAACTCCTTTCTTCACATTAAAAAAAAAAAAATTATGGCTTCTACATAATTTATTTATATAATTTTTTAATTTTGAATTTATATTTTTCTTCTAGAAAATGCTTAATTAAAGGTTTTAATATCAATTTTCACGTCAAATGACACTTAAACACTTTTTAACATTTCAAAAATTTGGGGTCATTTTGACCCTATGGGCTTAATTTCTAATTTTTCCTTACTATGTATAAAATTTGGTGTTCACAGACTTATTTGGACAACTTTTACCTAATTCCGCAAGAAACAACACATTGTTTTGATATACTTCCAGGAAAAATGGAAAAATTTCAAAAATTTCACTTTTGACCTTGGTAAAGAAAGGGTTAACGTTTTCGGAGTTTTACAAGATTTTCGGAAAATAATCTTTTGTATCAGAATTAAAAGAAATCGGAAGTGATTTTGTTACAGCTAGCTAAAAACACAAAAATTAATTCTATTATCTAAATTATTGGCCAAAATCACACTTTTCTCCAAAATTTTCAAATTTAAAACGACGTCACTATTATGTAAGTTATAAGAGGAATATGTGTAATTTCCAGTAAAATTATTCTCTAAGGTGTATTTAATAAACTCCTATGTGTTGACAACTTTTTTTTTATATTTTGTTAAACAAAATTTTCGAAACTAGGGATTTTCGAATTTATAAAAAAATCCCATCTTTGGCCATACCTGGGAACAGGTTATCATTAACCAAGACAGACAAAAATTTATTACCTGAATATTTGTTGATCTTAGAAATGAAACTAGAGTACAACATTGTAAATTTGTTGAAAAGATATTTAATTTTTTACGATTTTCATAAGTTATCTCATTTTAACCTACTAAGTCTAACCGATTTTGGACTTTTCTACATTACCAGAAAGGTAATTCAGTCTAGATTATGATTCTATTTACATTTTCTAAAAATACGGTATTTAAATAGCCAGTATTTTGAAAGAAATCCAAAAAAGAAATTTTTTCGCCTTGTAAATAGTATTTCAAACTTCAGGGCCGATGCGGCACGTGTTCTCGTTATCCGACCACCCTAATTTTTTGCATGGTGTATTTTTATACCCAATGGCACATTTCTAGTGGGGCGGCCTTAAATCGCAAGTTGAAAAATAAGGTGCACCCTAATATGCATACACTAGGGCAACAAATGATACTTAGGGACACGGTTTTGGCTATAACTCAGAGACGAATCGAGATACCGCCTTAAATTTTTCACACAAATGTAGAAGAGTGTTTAACAATAATCATATATTTTTTTAAGAATTTTAAAAAATGCGCATTTCGAGCAATGGGGATTTGAACTCAACACCCCAAGAAATGACGTTTGACCGTTTCAGGGGCACCAAGACTTTTGTTGCGAATTTCGAATTATAATTTTTTGTTTCGCATAGCACATGACTAATTTTTTGTTTTGTTATAGTACAAAAAGTTATTACATGAGATAAAAATAAATATTACATATTTTGTGAAATATTTTTTGAGAAATTTTAAAAAAACTTTTATTTCAAGTGGGGTACCATGACTTATGCTGCTCACTGTATATATACAATAAAATGAGATCAAGTATTGTCTTATTCGAAAACTTTCTATTAAGTATTATTTAAAAATTTCCTAAATATAAAAATACTGATATTTTTACAAAAAAACCGAATTACCTTTTTCAAAATATACGTTTTGAAAGATTTGATTTTCTTTTGGTTTTCCACACTGAGATTCTAATATTTTATCAATGAAATGCAAAGCAAGGTTTACAGAAAACCACTTTCTTAGGATCAGACGAGATGCTTATGTAAAACAAAACAGAAAATGAAAAACCACATTGATAAGGAAGATCAGCTAAAAACTTTTGCAAAATACAAATATAAAAACAAATTGAGTTGTTGAGTTCTGTCTATTGTAAAATATTACAAGCAGTCGCTATTTTGATTTTAAATAAACACGTTGTACAAATTTCTAACAAAAATTAGTTACAATTAAAACAAATATGAAATTGGTGCAAGTATTTCTGAAAATCTTAATCTTAATAAAAATATTAACATGTGAATCGACTGCAACATACCGCTCTCGTTTGGCTAATCGCAAACAACAAAAACTCATAGAAGGTTCTATGGACATTGAGGCCGAACCATGTGAAGATTTTTATAAATATGCTTGTGGTAATTGGGAAAATTTACATCGGGAGGCGGGTGATAAATATCATGAAACTATGAGGTTGTTGGAATACAATGCGAACAAAGAATTTTTGCGAGTTTTTAATCGTATTAATTTACGCTATAAACCAAAATTTGTAAGAAATGCTTATGAATATTACAAATCATGTAAAGATTTGACAAAATATAAAACTGTACAATATATAAAATGGCTAAAGGAGAATGAAGATATTAATTTGCCATTATTTTGGACGCCTTCTGAGACAGCAGTTGATTTTGATTGGCTGAAAACTTTGGCCACAATGCGTATATATGGTTTAAGTAATATATTTATAGAAGAAACTGTGATGCAAAGAAGAGAAGATCCTTCAAAATATATCATAGATTTAGATAAACCAGTTACAAATGGAGGTTTAGAACCCCTTACATATGAAGAGCTGAAACTATTGATAGATGCGTCAGGAGTATCAATGACAACAAGAACTTTTAAGAAATTATGGTATGAAATAAGAGATTTTGAATTAAAACTTATGGATCTAGATAATATTGAAGATGATGTAGCAGAACAGAAAGAAGATAAAGGTGACGTTATTAAAAAAGATTCCCGTTTAACAAGAGTTAAAGATCTACCACTGCCCTGGCTAAAGGAATATTTACGAATTATTTTAAATCAAACTGTTGTTAGCCCAAATATGGAAATTTTAGTACAAAATCTGCCATACATGAGGGCCTTAGATGAATTTTTGAAGCAATATACTCAACATTTTCTATGTAAATATTTAGAACTCAGATTTTTAAAGCAACTCGACTTCCTACCGCACAGAAATTTCTTCTCCATTGATTGTGTATCCAGTGCTAGACGTTTTCTACCCATGGCCATGAATTGGTTATATGAACAGCAACATCCAGAATTGAAACAGGAATTTCCTAAAATTACGGAATTATTTGATAAAATAAGAATGCAATTCAATAAAACAATTTTGACTAATAATAATGGATTTGATTCAAGTGTAGTGGAATTTCTTTTGGCTAAACTTAATAATATGCAATTGAAAATAAAAAATATTCCTCGAAAAGATACCGTCGGCACTTTGGAAAATTATTATAAAACTCTTAATTTAAATGCCTCGGAATTCTACGGAAATAATTTAAAATTATTAAAATTTGATTTTGAAGCTAATCATAATTTACTCAATCCAACTAGATTTGTTTTTTGTGGAAAGTCTGGAATTTGCTGCAGCTTCTACTTTCTTTTTTATAAGAACAGCAAACACATTGCTAGTTCCATTAACACTATTACAACAACCCGTCTATCATGTAGATTTGGATGATATTTATATATATAGCTCATTAGGTTTCCTTTTGGCTCGTGAAGTTATTCGTGGTTTTGATGATACTGGCTTGGAGTATGATTATAAAGGTAGAAAGGTTACCCGGTATTATTATGACGTAATGATGGATAATATATATAATGCCTCACAGAATTGCTGCGTTGACCTAAGTGATGAAAAATTTGCTGATATTACCGCTTTACCTTTAGTATATGAACTATTTTTGGATTCCTATCCCGATGCTCTGACAAAATATCGTAGAATTTATGGTCGAGATATGTCACTGAGGCAATTATTTTTCCTTAATTTTTCTCAATTCTTTTGTGGTACTTCAAATTCTTATGACTTTTTTGAGGAGAAAAATCATGGCACATATCATGATCGTGTTATTAAAACTTTATCAAAGTTTGCAGAATTTTCGAAAACCTATCAATGTACAGTCGGAAATCGTATGTATACTAATGACAGGTGTAATATGTGGTGTAGATGAAACTGTTGTGGAAATATTTTAAGATACGTTGTTTGCAAGTCGTCAGCTTATTATTTGTTTGAACCATATGCTAAAAAGTGATTATCGATAAAAACGATATAAACAATTTTACAGTTTGCGTTTTTGTATGCAAAATTTTCAGGTAGATCGAATTCGGTATTGCAAATCTTAGATATGATACAAAATATCTAGAAACCAGTTTATGGATCAGAAAGAAGATATCTCTACTATACTCAGCACCTACAAAAAAAATTGTTGTCCCAACCGAATTTGTTTCCAACCGAATCGTTCGGTTGCTGCAATCGAAAGTTCGGTTGTTTCAATCCAATTTCGGTTGTCATAACCCTATTTAGGTTCCTATAGCCCTATTTCACTTAGAACAATAAAAATAGGGTTGTGAGAATCGAATTATCGGTTGCAGCAACATAACGATTTGGTTTGAACCAAATTCGGTAGAGACAACAATATTTTCTTCTAGGTGTGCGATCAGGATTTTACAGTTTTTTGAGTTATTTTCAAGAGAAAAAAAATCATATGTGTAAATAATGTAAATTTTAACTACATTTGTAAGTCACTTAAAAATTATACAACAAATGTAAATACTGCGAATTCGTAACATTCATTCTATTCAGTCATTTAAAAAAATAAAAAATAAACCATGACTATACACCTAATTTTTGTCAATTGTTGTGACTAATTTGTGGTTCGTTTAATTATCAGTCAAAAATAAAAGAAAGTGTAATTTGAATTTAATAAAATATTCTCAAATGAAATTTCAATTGTTTTAAAATACTTTTGAATCAGTATTTACATACAAAATATTTTAAGTGTGCATGTAATTCCTAACTGAATTTTATTAAATATTTGCAATGGGTCACACCAATAATAACCTGATGAAGTATAGATTTATTCATAGGCATGTTTAATTTAAAGTGGTTTTAATAAAAATAAATAATTAAAAAAAATGTTTTCTTAGTTCAGTGATATAATAATCCCGACTATTGTCTAGTAAGCAAATACTTTTCCTAGATTTGACTTTGCTCTTTAAATTTAACTACGTAATCGACGAAAAAAAAACTGATATTTATGCTTTAAGCACCGTAAGTTGTTTCGATTTCACGTGAAAATACTTTTATACTCCATATAAAAAAATGATTTTTCACGATAATGAGTTTCACATGAAAATTTTGTAGATTTTTTTCACGCAAATTTAATGTACAAGACTATTATTTATCTTGGGAAAAAGTGACATTTTGTGTTTATAGTGATTGTGTCTTTGCTATAAAATTATACAATTGTTCATTTTTATAAATTAAATTGCAATTTGAGGCCTTTAAATTTCGAGTGCAATTTTTCCACATGAAAAACAACTTACGGTGCTTTAGAGACTACTCCTTTCGTTGTTTACCAAGTATCGGTTGTTGAATTTTAGCTGCTTTTTTAGATGTAAAAAAAAAATCAAAACCGCTTCTTTCAATACTTCTAAAGTATCCATTAACATATTTCTAAAGCTTTTTAGAAGTAATCCTGAACAACATAAAAAAATCAATTAAGTAATTATTTCCAAACCCTGGCAAAATTAATATTTTTGAAATTTTGAAATTTTTTTTTAATATTTATAATTGAATAAATTTTATTTTAAAATTTTTAGAAATAAAGAAAATTAACATTTATTTTAATATTTGCATTAAAAAATACAAAAATCGTTTTTTCGAACTTTATAAATTTTTGTACATTTTCGTAAATTGTTCTACCTCAAGTTCAAATTCTAATATGATATTACCAATTAGATTTTATTTGTTGTTTCAAAAAGGTGGAACATTTTCATGATAGACAATATAATTGTTTCGTCGACATCAGCCCATTGTTTTGTGGGCATGACCCCATGTTGTCCATGTCCATGTCATTAAAATGATGATTGAAATACACAAACTTATTGCGGACAACTGATGAGTTGGGGTGATGCCCAAGAAACAAGGAATTGCCTATCCTGAAAATTTGAAACAACAAATAAAATCTAATATGACAATATCATATTTGAATTGGGACTTGAGATAGAATAATATTCTAACTAAATATATGAAAATAAATAAAATAAAAAAATTTAAAGGTTGCTTGCTATGCGCTTGCAAATAAAGTTCTGCAAGAATGTTGAATTGCAGGTCAACTTTTTTGTGGTTCATTCAACCCTAAAAGTGCATCGCTATTTTTCACGCTGCTTGTAAAGCACGGTTGATGTTAGTCAAAACGGCTAACAATGCACTTCTAGGGTTAATTTATTGAAGAGAATATTTTATTGCAGAGAATAAGACACAATATCTCGTAATGACAAATTCAGTTTGTTAGTCTTTGCGACATGTCATCTAATTTTGTTCCCAGTCTGTCCCCGACTCGATAAACAACCAAAGAGTAAACATTCTCTAATTTAAGAAAATTTTTAGTTTGAATTCGCAGAAATTTGATCTGAAAGCACAGACATTGGTTTGAATGCACAGAAATTGTGTTTGAAAACACAGCATTGGGTTTAAAGCATTCAGAATGCCCAAATTTAAAGAATCTCCAAAAGAGTAAAATAAAATTTTGCAATTTGCTTTTTATTTTTTTTATTATTTAGTTTTGATTTTGCAATGACTATAAGAATTGTAAAATTTTTTTGTCAAATTAAAGTATAATATATTGAAAAAGTAATAAAAACTTTCTTACAATTTGCGGCATTAAGCTCCGTAAGTTGTTGTTCACGTGTAAAAATTTTACTCAAACTTTAAATGTCCCAAATTGCAATTTAAGTTATAAAAATGAAAAATTTTTTAATTTTATAACAAAGCCACAATCACAATAAAAACAAAATATCACTTTTTCACCAGAAAAATAATAGTCTTGTACATTAAATTAAATTAATTAAATACACAATTTTCACGTGATTATATAGAGTATAACAGTTTTTTTTCACGTGAAACAACTTACGGTGCTTTGCATTGGAAAATCTACGAAACAGGTCGATTTCAGATTATAAAAATGAAAAATTTGAAATTAGTGGCACACTAATAAACAAAAAACCGCACACATTTTCGCCAATAAATATTTTAAAATTTTTGGATTTTTCGGGCATGTGACAACACATTTTAAAGTAACCTTTTCGTGCTGAGTACCAATTTGGTTTCCAAATTTTTCCAAAACATCTGGTTGTTGAGAAAATTGAGGTCAATTAAACCAAAAACCTTTTTTTGTGATGCAATTTTTGGGTTGTTTTTAGACACTTTTACATGGAGTTAATGAAAAACGATCACACAAATTTTGCAGCTATCACGGTAATGTTATTTGAAAATGTATAGCCGCGTTATATTTCCATTATTGATTTTAATAAATGTTGTTTTTTTAATTTTTCCGTCCGTCTGTCTCTTCATGTATTCTTGTGCATGCGCAGGTCACCTTATTCGGTCCGACTTATATCAGCCCAAGGACGATGTCTATTGATTTTGGTTTAAATAGGTCTATGTTTGGACTTAGTGCCCATATAAATTTCCCTCAAAATTGCAGCACAAAATTGAATGGCACACCCATGGTTTAAGGAATTGTGGGATCAAATACGTCTTGAATGGTACATATCTTCATTATAACTATTATCTGAAAGTGCTAAACGGATCGGACGAATTTCGTATTCTCTACAACATATCTTTCTCCAAAAGTCGCTAAAAGGTTAAATTCAAATTGAAGGCACATCCACAGTTTTAAGAATTATGAAGTCCAATCTATCTAGAACTGTAGATGTTATCATAACCGTCATTATTTGAAAGTGCTAAACAGATCGGATTTTTGTTTTAGGCTTTACATAAATTTTCGCTGCACAATACGCTAAAAATCCAATATCCACAGATAAAAGAATTAATGGCTAAAATCAGTTAACAGTTTACTCTTGATTGAGTAAGACGCGTTTAAATTGTCGGATCAAGATTCGATTTGTTCGTTCTGTTTTCATAATATTTCACAGCAAGAATTAATTACTTGTGCTGTTTGTAAATGCCACTTTCATAATATTTGAATAAATTTGAAAGATGAATACGTTTTAAAATCATTAATTTCTAATAAAAACATTGTATTTAATTGTAATAAATGTTTAATTTCTTCTAATGAGTTAATTTCAACAGTTTCTGCTTTGTCTATGAAATTAAAGAGTTAAAATTGGTGGTAATCGATCTCTTAAGGAACGTTAAATATGGATGTGCAAATGTTACTTCTCAATCTGGCTTTAATTTACATGCTAATAACTCCTATTCGGATGATGTTCTTATTAAACAAACTGACTCTAATTTGCAGTCTGATGTTGTTGTAAATTTCTTGGATAATAATAATAACAACAAGAGTCATTGCAGTCAGTGTTGCCATAGCCAGTTTTAACTGTTTTTTACAGTTTTTTGGGATGCCTAACAGTTTTTCAGTTTTTTCATGTAAAAAATAGTTTTTTTAAATTTTTGGATTTTTTACAGTTTTTTCATATTAAATCGGGACATTTGTTTAATTTACAATTTTTTTATTTTTTTAACTAAAATTTAAGAACTAAAATATAAAAGTGCTTATGCATTATTATTTATTTCAAAATCTTATAACGCGTTTATAAAATGAATTTTCTATAAAAAAATTTATTTTATAAGCCATTTATAAACATAGAAAGTGAAAAATTACAAAAAAACTTTCATATTGTAAAAAATTAGATAAAATCGAAACATAAATTAATTTAAAAATGCCAATATATTACTGCAAAATATCTTACTGGAAAAACGAAACATTTTTATAACAAATTTCATCAAAAATTAGCACGGAATAAAATTGGCTAAACCAAATCTGACACGTCATAGATGCGATGGACATTTTTTAGCCGAACTTTTCATATCATTTCTAAATGAAACAAGGCAGAAATTGATTTTTTATTTTTTAAATAAATATTTGGCAATTCTGGATAACAATTCATTACTATTTTTTCAATTATGATCGAGGATAATTCCAAAAAAACGTAATTTTTTACGGGGTTTTTTTACACACCGTCAAACAATTCCCGACATAACAATACTTAATCCCATGAAAGGCAATTTTATGTGGAATGCAAATCCATAAAGAATATTTTGTAGTCCAACATTGACCAGTAAAATATTCTATCCTAAGTTAGGGGTTAATAAAAAAAGGTTCACATCTCGGAAGGTTGATTCGGTGAACTTTTTTTAGCTTCAGATTCGGACCTTGGAGACCAAAATTCTTAAAAAAAAACGTTTTATTAGAAGGCTGTGCAAAAAGTTGATTACTATAAATGCCAACGCAATTAAATTATTCAAATTTCGATATTTTGAAAACTGAGACCCTGGGATAATATCTTAGTCCCAGGATACTTCGGCATCCCAAAATTTATTATGATTTTTAAAATTTTTTACAAAAACAGTTTTTCTATAAAGAAACAGTTTTTTTTTACAGTTTTTCTAAAAAAATATATGGTAACACTGATTGTAGCTTACCCGCGCTCAAAACAGGTTTAAGCTCTGGTTTGCCTTTTGCTGATTTTACAATCAACAAAAACAGCCTCTGTTGATGCCAAAGTTGTATCAACAAGTATAAACCTATAGAGAGACTACCGTCCTCACCAAATTTTGTTGTTGTGTGGCGAACTTGGCAAAGGCTAAGAAAACATGTTGATAATGTTGTTAAGAGAAAAAATGAGTCGGAAGAGCATTTTGAGAAACATCTTTTCGTTTTTTGCTTTTGAAAAAACTTCTTTGATCAGTGTTGTCAAGTTTGATTTTCCATTTAGGGGTTTTTTTAATGAATGTAGTAAATTTTTTTCAACTACTGTTTTTAATAATTTTTGTTAACCCTTTGGTGAGTGGCGTACATTATAATGTACGTCGACTTCATCAACTCGTAACTGATTTGAATTTTAACTAAAGCGCTATTCATTTACTGTTATCGGATCGTTATTTTGTTATTATTAAAATGTTATGCAGGCTGTGAAATCTCAAAACAACATTAGATCAGTAGAGCGATTTTTGTCTTGTGATCATCAACGCTGCTGAGAATGTGTTAAAAATTAAAAGTTGAAAAAAGGCTAAAGTTTAGTCTCAAAAATTGTGTGATGAATAAAATTCAAAAACTTAAAAGATTTTATGTAGAGATTAGTAACAGAAAAAATATAAAATTAAAATTTTAAAAAAATTTTAACCCGTTCGGGGTCGGCAGCATGTTAATATTTGAACTTTAATTCCAAATATCTCCGCTAGGCGGTGTAGCAAAGCCATAAAAGTAATAAACAATATATCTTTTGCATAGATCTACATTTCCACGAAGTTTGGTCGGAAAATTCCCAGCCATTTAAATTCCCGTGTCAAAGGGTTAATATTATTTTAAAATTTTTTAAATAATTTATTTTACTATACAAATAATATATAATTCAACTAATGTTTTTAATAATTTTTGTTAATATTATTTGAAAATTTTGTAAATAATTTATTTTATTATACAAAGAAATGAAAGAAATGAAATTTAATGAAAGATTTTGCTGGGATATTTGCTTTTGTTTATTACTTTTTTTTAATATTTTAGGCAAAAAATATTTTTTCTTCATACATTTATTTTTACCGGCAAAACTGTTGAGTATATAGAAAAACATTATATGAACAGATTAAAGGAATTGTGATTTTTAATTTTTTTAAAATTGTTTGAGCAAAATCGGACTAGTGGTTCTCGAGTTATGTCAAAAAAAGACCACCAGAGGTCAAATCGATATATCTCGATTCCTAGGGGTGACCCAGCGAAACGCCGGGACACGTATAACTTCTTTTTTACCGATATAACTTTCGCCGGTAGTTTGAACCCTTCCCGATCACTGACCCCTACCATTTGTCTCACAGTGTTATTGTGTGTAAGTGCTTAATGGATCGTACTATTATTTTGGTATCCAGAGCCATTTTCTCATTTCTCATTCTTTATTTTTTATAAAGTCTATGGATAACAATGATCCTTACAGACTACTCGCTAAAAATAAAATTAGAAAATTAATACAAATTATTTAAGTAAAGTTTAAACATATCTTTTGAATAACTAAAATCTAAAAAAGTATTATTCTCTACTTGTATAGTTGGCTAAAGGGTTTAACAAATATTAATTATTATATAAATGCAGACAGACAGACGGACGGACAGACAGACAGACGGACGGACGGACGGACATCGTTAAATCGAAATAAAAAAAAAATTCTGAGCCGATCGGTATACTATAAGGTGGGTCTAGGACCAATAGTTTTTGGTGTTACAAACATCAGCACAAACTTATAATACCCTGACCACATAGTGGTGTAGGGTATAAATAGGATACATCTTTACGCCATTCTTTGATTCCAATTTGTGGGGATAGAAAAGTGATCTATGATTTAAATGTTCTTAGAAATTTGATTTTAGATCAGAAAATTTATTCATTTTATGAATCAGTCAATAATTTATAACAACCTTAAATCAATGATTTGATACTGACTAAAGTGCCCAGCCTCTGAATTTGTTCTAGAACAGGTCTTTTTAAACCTGGAACAGGTTTTAGAACAGATTCCTGGGAGTCAAAATGTAACGTTTCACAGTCGCAGAACCGATTGTATAACTGGTTCTAGAAGCGGTTACAAAGCAACCTGTTCTAGTTTGGAGGAAAAGAACCTGTTGCTTTTGGGACAAACTCAAAAATCTCCGATGATACAACATAAAGAAGAATAGGTTGCATTCAAGTACAAGTTGTTCTACAACCGGTTCTTTGCATCCGACAATTTCGCTGGGTGTAATTTTGTTTAATTCGTATTGATTCAATTTTGAATCAACTGAGTAATTTTTTTTATGGAATAATTCGCGAAGTATAAATCAAATCAGAGCTTTGAAGCATTGATTAAAAAAAATTATTTTCGGAATATAAATTCGCGAATGAAAACAATATAAAACTTCGAACGAATTATTTTTATATTTTTTGATTCGTGATTTGATGTCAATTTTTTAGTTTATTGGACGGACTCTATTTCAATTTATAACATTCATTTATTAGGAGGGAATCTAATTTTGTATTTAGAATTATCTTACAGACATATTGGTGAATAAAATTGATTCGCAAATCATAAAAGAATATATAATTTGCTCGAATCAAAAAAATCAACATATAATTTGCGAACCAAATATAATTTTTTTTTTAATATTAAATGAATGTTTTTAGTTCTATTTTTAGATCATAAATTAATATCAATTTCTGTAAAAATCGAACTAAAAACATTAATTTACCAAATAAAAATTCAACTATACATACCAAATAAAAAATCAACTATACATACCCTTAATTTATCTTAAAAACACAAAGATACGGTGAAAAATATAATTTAAATAATATACATTTAAATTTAAATTTAACTGTTCGTTGTAGTTTATAAAATCTGTGTTTATTATACACAGAGTTGAATATAACCAGCTGTTAAACTTTAAAAATTAAAGTTCAAATCAAAAAACAGTAATAACAAAAGTATAAAAATAGAATTGTTAGATTTCGTTGATGTTAGTCTAGTTGAATTGTTAACATACTATATTTGTTTTCACATTTAGCATAAGTAAATCATCATCTATGATTAACCCATCAAAGCAAATGACATTGATGATGTCTTAGTAGCAAAAGCCGAAAATATGTATTCAAATTCTTTCAAAATTTTCTATTCTTTGTAATTTATTACTTGTGAAAATTGTATCATCTTTCTTTAATTTGAAAAATAATTTAAACAGAAAGTGATAATTTATGATCTAAAAATCGAAATAAAATCGTTCATTTACCAAATAAAAATATCAACTATAAATACCGCTCATTTTTTTTATATCTTTTTATAAATTGATGATTTACTGGTTACTGATGATTTAAAAAAAAAATTAGTGAAAAACGCATTGAAAACAAAGATGCCTATCATCTTTCTTTAATTTGAAAAATAATTTAAACAGAAAGTGATATTAATTTATGATCTAAAAATCGAACTAAAATCATTCATTTACCAAATAAAAATATCAACTATACATTCCGCTCATTTTTTTAATATCTTTTTATAAATTGAATTATTACCGATTATTTAAGAAAGAATTAGTGAAAAACGCATTGAAAACATGACAATAAATAGTTTCGTTTGTGACTTACTCCAACAAAAAAACAAAAAATAATGAATTGTCTGACATTACGTATTCTCCACCCAAAACAAATGGACAAATTTTTCTCCTTATTCTGCCGACGATTAGTTTTTGGGAAAACAAATCAATGTCTCGTCAAAACTCAGAGTTAGATCAAATGACTTAAAAAATATTTAAATTTGGTTGCAGAAGCCCATAAAAAACCTTCCAGAATTAAAGGATTTGAAAAGTAGCATAATCATAAAGATGCATGTCTTCCACACGACGAGATAGCTCTTCGATAACTCACCTTTGTTGCTTTAAAAAAAAATGAAAACTTTAACAAACTTCTTTACAGCCCTATTTTTCTCTTCTTCGAAGTACCTGTCATCTAATTCCCCTTTTACATTTGTTGCTTTGACATAAATAATTTTTTTAAAAGCTAGAATTCACATTCTTTATGTGACTAAATTTGATTTTGGCACAATTGGAGATGTTTTGGCACTTTTTTGACTCCAATTTGGCACGAAACACAAATTCTCAAATTCCATCACTGCTATACATTATTCAATGTTTGTCGGAAAAAATTGCTTTATTTGAAGAATAATTTTTGAGAGTTTTTTTGTGTTCGTTAAGATCATGTTTCACTGTATATTCATTCATACTAAAATGTTATCAGCGATATGCCAAGCAAAAGTTTATAGAAAACCCCTTTTTTAGGAAGAACCATGATTTCTATTGAAAAAAAAAAATACACAAGACTGATAATGAAAAAACAATAATGATAAGGAAGATCAGCTTAAAAATTTTGCAAAATACAAATATAATAAAAATATAAACAAATTGAAATATTGCATACTGTCTGGTGTAGAACATTGAAAGTAGTCGTTATTTTGCATTTCAACAAACAAGTTGTATAGATTTCTAAAAAATATTTCAAATTAAAATATGAGAATTATACAAGTGTTTCTAAAAATTTTAATCTTTATAAAAATTTTAGCATGTGAAACGGCTACAACTTACAGCACACGTCTGGCTAATCGTAAACAACAAAAATTATTAGAGGCCTCTATGGACCTAAAAGCAGATCCATGTGAAGATTTTTATCAATATGCCTGTGGTAAATGGGAAAATTTATATCGGGAGTCGGGGGATAAATATCATGAAACCATAAGTTTGTTGGATAATAACGCGAATAAAGAATTATCGCGTGCATTTAATCGTATAAATTTACGTAATAAACCAAAATATGTTAAAAATGCTTATGAATATTACAAGTCATGCAAAGATTTGGTAAAATATGAACCTTTGCAATATTTGAAATGGATGAAAGAAAACGAAGATATTAAATGGCCCACACTATGGACACCTTCCAAGATACCAGTTGATTTTGATTGGCTGAAAACTATGGCTGTAATGCGTATATATGGTTTAAATAATATATTTATAGAAGAAATTGTAATGCAAAGAAGGGATGATCCTTTAAAATATATAATCGATTTAGATAAGCCAGTAACAGATGGAGGATTTACACCCCTTACATATGAACACTTGAAACTATTGGTAGAGGCATTGGGAGTACCGATGACAACAAGAACATTCTCCAAATTATGGCACGAAATAAAAGATTTTGAATTAAATCTTATGGAATTGAATGATATAGAAGATGTTGTAGCAGAAGAAGAAGAAAAGAAGGACTATGATAATGAAAAGGATTTACGTTTAACAACAATTAATGATCTACAACTTCCATGGCTAAAGGAATATTTGCGAATTATTTTAAATCAAACTGCTCTTAATCCAAACATGGAAATTTATATACAAAATCTGCCCTATATGAGGGCTTTAGATGAATTATCTAAACAGTATACTCAACGTTTTCTATGTAAATATTTAGAAATACGATTTTTATGGCATTTACATATACAAGGACCCACAAATCTTTTAGCCGATGATTGCGTATCCAGTGCTAGAAATTTTCTACCCATGGCCATGCATTGGTTGTATGAACAGCAGCATCCAGATTTGCAACCGGAATTTCCTAAAATTATAGAATTATATGAAAACTTAAGAAAATACTTAAACAAAACAATTGTGGATAATAATCATGGATTTAATTCAAGTGTAGTGGAGTATCTGTCGGCTAAACTTAGTAATATGCAAATAAAAATAGGTAATCTTCCTCGAATTGATACCATCCACACCTTGGAAGTATTTTATAGAACACTTAATTTAAATGCTTCGGAATTCTATGCAAATCATTTAAAACTGTTAAAATTTAGCTTTCAAGCAAATCATAATTTACTTGATGCAACTCTGCCTCAAAAGGAATTTTTTTATTTAGAAAATTGGGAAACAGGTGCAAGCTCTTCTCCATATTACGTACAAAGATCTAATACAGTCGTAGTTCCCTTAACACTATTACAACAGCCCATCTATCACGCAGATTTAGATGATATTTACAAATATAGCTCATTAGGTTTCCTATTGGCTCATGAAATTATACATGGTTTTGATCATACTGGTTTGGAAATTGATCATAAAGGTAAAATGGTTTCTCAGCATTATGAAGCCATAATAACAAATCCTCTATATAATGCCTCATACAATTGTCTCTTGGAACTAAATCCCTCAGTAGTTGATGAAAAAATTGCTGATGTTAGCGGTTTACGTTTAGCTTATCAAATATTTTTGGACTCTTATCCCAATGCTCTGACAACATATCGTAGAATTTATGGCCGAGATGTTTCACTGGGTAAATTATTTTTCCTTAATTTTGCTCAATTCTTTTGTGGTACTTCAAATTCTGAGGATTTTGTTGCAATGACAGATCATGGTACAGATCGTGATCGTGTTATTGATGCTTTAACACATTTTCCGGAATTTGCAAAAATTTATCAATGTACTAGCGAAAATCGTATGCATCCACATGAAACGTGTCATATATGGCGTAGATGAAATTGAGTGATAATATTTCAAGAAATGTCATATACTATAGATTTAATCGTACTTATATTTAGCTTAGAGTGGTTTTAATAAAAAAATAATTGATACAGTTGCAAATTATAAAAAAGTATTTTTCTTGCGGTTTATTAATATACACTTAAAAAAAAAAATAAGTTAGAAGAAAATTTTATAAAACGTCTTGTGGATCAAGTGGACTAGTCTTCAGCATTTTTTTTTTTGTTGCTAAAATTGTGTGTTTCAGCAAAAATTTTAGTTATGTTTCTTCAGCACTAAACTAATTTTGACTTTTGTACATTTTTTGTTTTTTTTTTTTAAGAGAAGCAACACTCAGAAAATTCTTCCTATTAATTAATGTGTTGCTTTCTTTGGAAAGGGAATAGATGAGATGTGAAAGGTGGTGAAAAATTAAGGGCTTCAAATATGGCAACACTGTTATTGTGGAGATGTTGAATTTTAGAACAGTGGTTGCGCGCCATCAGATGTTGAGTTGGCGAGCTTTTTTGAAGCTGCATAGTTCATAGTCCTGTTATATTATTTTACTTCGGAGGGATTAAGTGCTATGGGAACACCGAAGGTGACCGCTGCGCTATGTATTAGAGACAGAAGGCACTACGAAATTAGCCCCAATGAAATAACCCCCAAACCCTAAAACGAAAAAAGCCCCAAAAATGGGAAAAAAGTAGTTTGGAGATTATTTCGTTTATTTTGGGGATTATTTCGTTTATGATTTTTGGGTTTTTTTTTTTTCATTATGAAATAAGCCCTAAATGAAAGTATTCCCAAACATATTCATTTGGGGATTTTTGCATTTACTTACTTTTTGGGGAAAATTTCATTTTTTTAGGGGGTTATTTCATTTTACTAATTTCCGAAATTTTTAAAAGTTTGTTGCTTTCAAACGGGTTTTAGTAAACATTTCTACAATTTAAGCCATTAAGATTAATAATTATTTCTACGTGAAATCATAACTGTATTTACCTATATGACAATTAGTTTTAATTGACCAGAGCTTTGTGGCGATTTTTTATACCAAATTTTCGTCTGTGGCGCTTTCAAAAATATGAATAAAAAAATAAAAAGCCTGCAGCATTGTTTTATTTAATTTGCAATAATCTGACTTTCGGTATCTAAAGAAGTACTACAACAAACCTCACTGTACGTTTTAAAATTGCAAGCAGATGTAATTTCTAATTCCATGGAGAACTTCCAATGCCCAGTGTGCCGTCAGACTGTTGACAAAACTATACAAGGGTTTAACAAATATTAATTATTATATGAATGCTTCAGTTGCCAAATCGATTAACTCCACTTTCTGAATTTTATAAAACTTTAATTTCAAAACACTTTATTGACCTGTATAATGTATAAAACAAATTTCTCTGATAATAAATATTAACACTAAATGACAAAATTTACACTCGTAATTTAACAGGCATTTTAAAAAGCAATTATATACTATTTTCTAATTTTTCTCATTGAGACTCATTAATTTTTCTTTATGGAGTTAATCGATTTGGCAACTGAAGCATTTATGTATATTATACCGACTCACCTTATATGGACAGAAAAAAGCAAAAAAAGTGACCCTCTCAAAATAAACCTTGGATTGTTTTACGATGATTCCCAAAATATTTCGGGTCTAGGGATGAGATCTCACGAGCTGGACCGTTTTTAAAAAAGATATTTTTGTTAATTTTTGGCAGAATTTTGGTATTTATCTAAAGTCAATATACACAATATTGGTATCATATGAAAGGTTTTCTTGACGCGCGTCCAGCGGTATATATAACAAATTCAATCAAGGATATTCTACAAAAAAAAAAAAAACCTTTTTGACCCTTTTGTATGAAGAGTTTTTTGTTTCAGGTTTTTTTCAAATTCGCGATTGTTCGCGTTTTAACAGAAATTCAATATGGTGGAGAAAATATGTTTAAAATAGGGCAATATGGATATAAAAACTTTGCTTTTGATAAGCAAATAATCGCTAAGTGGATATAGTTTAGAATTTTTCTAATTTAATTCATTTTTAACGGTACTCTGGACCACATTTTGATAAAATTTGGAGTTACTCCAATTCAATAACAAAATTTTATGAAATTTTTTGTAGGTTTATTATTAAATAATATATTTCATTAAAATACGCGTGTATGTAATTTTTTTAAGAAAAATCTAAATATATGCTGACCTTAAATAAAATTTTATAATAATTTTTTTCGCGGAAAAAGATATTCCGCCAAAAAAAGCGCTTTTTTGGTTTTTTCCGTTAAGTTGCATCTTTATTCTTACTTATTTTTACTTTTTACTGAATTAAAATTATTACTAAAATTTTATAAAAATTTTTTTCCCAAAAAAAAAGATATTCCGCCAAAAAAAGCGCGTGTTGGATTTTTTTCTGTTAAGTTGCACTTTTATCTTACATCAACTAGATGCTGTATTCAAATGCAAATTGCAGTAACTCAAAAATTTTAACAAAATTTGGTCCATAGCATCACGCAGTATATATGAAATTTGCAAAATTCCGAACTATATCCACTTTGCGATGATTTACTTATCAAAAGAAAAGTTTTGGTATCCATATTGCCCTATTAAGAACACATTTTTTCCTCCACATTGAATTTCTGATAAAACGCGAAAAATCGCGTTTCAAAAAAAATCTGAAACACGTGTTCACTTAAATCGACTACAGATTATGATATGTATGTTTGATATTTCAATAACAAACATTTCCGTACAAAAGAGTCAAAAATTTGTTTTTTTTACAGAATATCCTTCAAAATAGGACAAAATATGGACAAAATATGGACGCGCCTCTAAAAAACCTTTCATATAATACCTATATTGAGTATGTTGTATACAGCTAAAATGCAAATTTCTTACAAAAACTAAAAAAAATACCTTTTTAAAAATGGTCAAGCTCGTGAGATCTCATTGCTAGACCGGAAATATTTTGGGAATCATCAACCAAGGTTTATTTTGAGTTTATGAGTCGGTCTAATGTATATTCGTATAAAATAACATGGATTTCTGAAGAAATATTTTTGGTCTTTATTTCTTTTTTTTTGGGGGTCAATTTCATTGGGAGTTATTTCATATTTCTTTTTAGGAGTTCTTTCAATATGAAATAAAGGCCGATATTTGACCTAAATTTCATTTTCCGTTCAGGAGTTATTTCATTTATTTTGGGAGTTAATTCATTATTTTCCTTTGGGTATTATTTAATTTCTTTTGGCTCTTATTTCATTGGGGGTTTTTGCATTTTTCTGCTTGGGGGTTATGTCGTTGGGGCTAATTTCGAAGTGCCAGATCATAAATATTATTTTTCCAATTTGATATTGCGGTCTCTGGGAATCGAACCCGAAACTTCATGTGTAACAATCCAGCGCGCTAACCATTACACCACACCATAATTTTTTATAAATCTCGAAAATAGATTTATATAAAAGATATATGTATATATTACACCATTACAGGAACAATGTAGTCTAATAAAATCAGACATTACATATTGCAGTGTGTGGCTGAGTTAAGCGGTATATACTATACTCTAGCGGACCAGATTCGAATCATGTTTTTTATGTTAGGTGGTGTTTCTAGATGACGTTTTGCTCCACACGAACGAAAATACAATAACAAAATACATGGAACACAAAAACAAAATACATGTAGTCACTCATTCGTATTCTAGAAACATATATAATTTGGTATTTTATTTTTATTTAATTTTTTTTTATAAAAATTCGTAAGTTTATATGTATTTTTTTTTAGATTCCCAGCCAGCAATTTCGGAGCGCTCATAAATAAGATTCTTAAATAGATCATAGAAATGATTATTGTTTTTTTGAAAACACTCTTTTTTTGGTAGAAAATATGAACCCTCAGAAAACAATCCAAAAAGTTGTCTTTGCAATCTAAAAAGCTGTCTCAAAATGAGGGTTCATTTTTCGGACTCAAAGAGGATTCCAAAATTATTTAAATTTATGAGGAAAATTTCAATTTTATATGTTCTTTTTTCTGAGTCATTTCTGAGTACACGGCGGGCTCTTTTGGACGGACCACTTTCATAGGAAAAAGTTGAAAAATGTTTATGTTTTTGGAGCTCATTTCTGAGTCATTAATGATCATCTTTGTTTGCTGGGTTATATTAAATATACTGAGGTTGTTCACAAGGGGTGTGCTATTTGTTGTATAGTCCTAAGAAAAAATAGAGTTGTTAGAATTTAAATTGAAAAAAATACAACATTTGAGAATAGAACGATACAACTTTTTAATGTATGTTTAGTGTCCTATGTTTGAGTCTGCTAACAGATAGAAAACTCAATAGAAAATCGTTTAAAGATGGCGCTATTTCTTTCCCTCCCGATTTTTTAAAATGGCCCATATCTCGAAAACTAAGCGAGATAGAGCAAAATTGATGATAATTTCGGCTACACTCAAAAAAAAAAGTTAGTAAAGTCAGCAAAAAATGTTGCTGTGTCAGCAAATTAGTTAGTTAATTTATTTGCTGAAAATTTAAATGTAGAAATTGTGTAGTTTTTTTATTTTTATTTTCGTTGCCTGTACTTCTACATCCAGCAAGCTCCGACATCTTGTCTATCTGGTTGTGGTCCACGCTATAAATACGGATATCATCACAATTTTTGTAGCAAAATAAATTAGTAAAACATTAGTTCAAAATTTGTTTAGTGCTAAAAAAATATAACTAAAACTTTTGCCGAAAACGGAATTTCATCAAAAAAAAATTGCTCAAAACAAATACACTTGATTTACAAGACGTTTTACTAATTTTTCTACTAACTTTTTTTTTGAGTATACCCCTAACCATATAATATCACAGTAAAAATTTTCCATTTCATAAAATGGTCCATATCTCGAAAACTAAGAGTGATAGAGCAAAACGGACAAAATGTTTGCTCCATTGGAGTGCCCTTATATGCCCTCACATGATATGGACTAGGCCCGCCGAGACTCTAAATTTTAATAAATTCTACGACTCAGTATAATTGGCTGTTCACCCAACATACTTATTATTTTGAGTGCAGATATTACAGCAGATATTAAAGAATGTAAAATTTTATATGATTACACTCCGAGAACTTCTTCATTCCATACTTGTTAGTTGTTTGAGTATTTCAGATTTTTTGATTTGAAGTGTAAAGGTATTTATTTGTGGAAGAATAATAATATTCAATAATATTTGTTAGTCATTAAAAAAACAAGCTACATAAATTACAGAAAATAAGTACCATTCATTTCATTCAGTCATTTTGTTATTATAAGATATAAAAATACACAAAACAAATGTTTTATTCGTATATTTTTACTATCAGAATGACTTACGAGATAATAAAATTGGATGTTATTACACCCAAAATAATAAGTCTGTTGGCGGAACAGAAAACTTTATTACTTTAACAAAACTTATTCCTGTTTTTTGACTTAAAATAAAATTTGTTGATTTTAACACTTTGAAGTTTGGGGGCAATTGAATAAAGAAAAGTCGAGGCGGATGTCGATTGAAAATTTCAAGAGTGTTCATATGGAAAAATGTGACTTTTTTTCAGTTTTTAGGAAAATTTCGTTCTATAGTTTATCGATTTCACTATAAAATTGTTTTTCAAAAAGCTACATAACTTCAAAATCCGTTAAGAACTCGCCAAGAAATAGCAAATGCCCCAGACCAATTTTGTGCCAAAAAAACACAAGGTCATGAAATTTGATGGCACTTTTTTAAACTTTCAGAAATTGATTAAAACCATAATTGGTTTTTGCTCTCTATACCTATAAATACTCAGAAATGAAATATTGTTTAATTAACCTGTCGCGCAATAAGGCAAAAAACGCATATATTTTTTTTGGCATAATTTTCAAAATTCCATTTTAGACTTTTAAAAAATTTTCTTAAACAAATTAAGAAAAAATGGATTTTGCACTTCAATACCTTATTAAGTACATCCTAGAGATGAAGTACGCCAATTTTATGGTAAATCCCTCCATGGACCTATCGGTGACAAGCTCTTATTTTTTGTGGATTTCGAGAAAAGAGTGATTTTTATTAAAAACTAAGTAAATTTACTCTTTTTAAGTACTTTGTATCAAAAATTAATCAATTTTGTAATTTCAAATGTTATGTTTTATCTTAATAGCTTAGCGGTTTGGAAAAAAATAATATGACCTCATTAACCCTTTTAGACATGGGGTCACATATGACCCCAAACTAATAAAGGACAATTTACTCAAAAAAACGCAAATATGTTGTAACTGCTGTTGAATTTTTAGAAGTAATGCTTAAAATATAATAGACAAATGTGCAGATCTTCCATGCTAAACATTTGGAATAAATCGAACAATGTTAACCCATTCCTTGCCAGGCCAAGCTTTGAATTTTTACATAGAAAGGAAACAAACTGGACCCCGACACTTCAAATTCGCTCTTTAAAAAATTGCCATATAACCTTGGACACCTATAATGCAGATATTACCTCAAATTTCGAAAATGCACAAGTGTGTTCATGTATGGATGCATGTATGGAGATTTATGCAACCATATATGGAAGAGCATGCATGTTTATGAGAATGAACGAACATACATTAATCCTGTATGTATCCATATATGTCGATTTTCACCTGGGCTCTAAAGAAAACCTTCTAAATTGAAAAAAAGGAAAAGAATATTTATTATGTAAAATTATTTCAATTTGGCTGGAAATTGAACCTGTCCAGCCCACGTCAAAGGCAAGCATCACAACCACTAGGCTATCAAATAGTAGCGGTTTGCGTAAACAATATTGCATATACACATATGTTTTGAAAAATGTAATAAGTGATTTAATTGTGGTCTATTCTGATTGGAAAAATGTAACATTTTAGTGGGATGAGAGCAACATTTTTAAAATGTTATGCTTTAACAAGGCAACATTTTTTTTCCAGAAAAGAAAACACCATTAATCAGCGATTTATATTCTGCAACGAATATACTAATACAAAAATTTTATTTTTTGGAAATTGTTTTTTTAAACGAACCACCAAACATTGGTATTAGATGGGTATGAATTATGAGTTTAAAAAATCCGCACTTAAGAAATTAAAAAAGCTTTGTGATACAGACAATTAATTAAAAACTTAATCAGCGATTTAGATTCTGCAAGCGAATATATTGGTGCAAACAATTTTTTTAAAGAAGCGAGCAAGCTATATTTTGATGGCCATTTAACTTTTTACAAAAGAGCGAGCTAAATTTTTGGTACCGTGAAATAACTCCCAAATGAAATAAGTCCCAATAAAATAACTTCCAATGAAATAAGCCCCAACAAAAATGAAATAATTCCCAATTGCAAAAAATTAAATAACTTCCAAAGAGGAAAATGAAATAAGTTCCAATATTTGGGAGTTATTTTCTAAAGTACTAATAATTCCCATAAAAAATGAAATAACTCCCAATGAAATAAGTCCCAACAGAAAGGAAATAATTCCCAATTCAAAAATATCGAATACTATTTATTTAATAAATATACTTTAAAAATGTTTGTAAATTTGCTGCTATAAAGTCAGTAAAATTTTATGTAATGTTACGCAAAAGGCTTAGGCGAAAATTTGGTTTGGTTTAAAAAATAGCGCGATTTTCAACTATTTATTTTATAAATTTTAAAAATTAACTGCATTTTAAAAATTTTGTAGTAAAAACTTTAAACTGACTGTATTTTTAAAAATTTATAACTCAGTGATTTTAAGAACGTTAAAAAGTAGTTGCAAAAAGTGGCACAGCGAAAACTTGGGTTGCTTTAAAAATCGCACGGCCAAACCAAATTATCGCCAGTGATGATTTCTTCAACCAGATTATACATTTTAAAAATTAATGCAATTGTTGAAAAATATAATTGATTTTCAAGAGGTATTCCCTTTAATCTTCATATTGATGAATAAATATAATGGATTTGAACAGAGAAGTTATCGAAAAAATCAACTGTTTAAAACAACAAACAGAAGTGAATAACTCCCAACGATAAAATTTTATTCAAAATGAAATAAATCCATAAAAATTAAATAAATCCCAACTGTAAAAAAGAAATGAAATAACTCCCAACAAAATTTAGTTGGAAGTTATTTCATTTTGAAGTTTTTTCCTAATGCAATAACTCCCAACACAAAATTATGAAATAAGTCCAAACGGATTGGAAGTTATTTCATAATGAAATAAGTCCCAATTTGTATGGAAAATTTTTGGGAGTTATTTCATGGTACCTAAATTTTTTTCGTTCATTTCAAAAACTTAAAGCACCGTTAAGCTTAAAATAAATAAACGAAATAGATTTAAATACCGTTAAGTCTAACCGTTAAGTTAAATAATTAACTTAAAATACTGATAACCATAAAATACTCTAACGAAATAACGCTATCCATTGTCGTTAACCTTGCCAACCCTGTTTTGTTGTTATTTTTTAAATTTACTATCTCGTAAGTTATTCTTGTAAGTAAAAACAAATGCATATTAAATTTGTTTTGATTTATGTTGTAGTTTATTTATTAACAGTAAAAAACAAAATGAAAATTAAAGTTAAATTTAATGAAATGTTAGTGGTACTATTTTCAAGTGAAATTCCATTTGTTTAAAAATACATTTGAAGACGTCTTTACCTACATAATAATCTAAATGTATATATTGCGCCAGATCAACTGTTTTTACTCCCGAAGCTTAGCGCCAGAATCACGAAATTTTGACATCTCAGATGTGCGCCACGCAGCAACATATTCCACACATAATGTCATTCATATACACACAGAAAATAGATTCGTTGTTCCAACCGAATTTTTCGCCAACCGAATTTTTGTAGTTCCAGGTATAATCACTTTTATTTATTTTTAATTACCGAAATTTATTTACAATTTTTGAATTTTTGTCGTATTAATTGATTACTTTAATGTTTGTGGATTATAAATTCTATAAATAGAATACACGTTCCACAAAATTTATTTAAAAATTTAATTTTTTTTTATTTCGCTAACTGGGGTGGAACCGGCGACCTTCTGCTTGTCAGTCCGTTGCTTTTCCTCTAAGCCAAGCCCTATTAAAATTTTTGTAGTCAAATTTCAAATTTGAATTTCTTCAGGTTTGACTATTTTTTCTATAAATAAAATTATATCAACAACAGAAAATCAATTGTGTCTTTTAATTTAAATAAAAAAACTAAAAAAAAAATTATGTCGCGAACCGGGCGACCTTCCGTTTGTCAGCCTATTGCTTTTCCTCTGGGCTAAACTCGATATAAATTATTTTTGTCAAATTTTATATTTGAATTTTTTCAGGCTGAAAATTTGAATATATTTTGTTTTTGAATAACAACAGAAAATCAATTGTGTCTTTTAATTTGAATCAATAAAAAATTATTTAAAAAAAATAATGCAATGCCTTGGTTGAGGTTTGAACTCAGATCTCTAAGGCTGTGTCTCTAACCCCTGCGCTACAGATACTTACATTTAGATGTTGTCTAACTTCGAATTTAAATATGCATTTGTATGAAACGAAAAAATATGATACATTCCAAAATTTTATTATGATAAATAAAATTTCTGTTCCTAGTCTCCATGCGCGGTTCCAGCAATTAATATAAGGGGAAAATCATACGCCTCAGTGGCCAATTCAATGTATTTGTCTACTCTGGCGTATGATTTTTCCCCTTATATTAATTGCTGGAACCGCGCATGCTAGTCTCAATATATTATTATAATTATTAAAATAATGGAAATTAATGGTTAAAGCTACTAAAGTTGAAAAAAATTTAAATTGATTGGAAAAACTAATACTTTGGATAGAGTGATCGATTTTATTGAAACACAACTGATACTAGACTTTTGCTGCCGATATTTTATTCAAATGACCAAATCTTCGATAAATTGGTGGTTGTTGGTATTGAAAGTAATGTAGAAGTTAGTAGTTTTTCAATATTGGTTAGAAAAGCCAATATTTTGGATAACGTGTCAGTGTTTTGGTTCATCGTATATATCTTATGTTCGCAAATAAATTTAACTTTCCTGATGATGAATTTTAAATAACTGCAATTAAAATTATTGGATAACGAAATAATTTCGTTGGTACTGATAGAATTGCAACTAATTTATTTTCTGTGTGTACCTTTAAAATAAAACAAAAAATCGTAACTGGAAAGGTAATATTTAAAAACAAAAATACATCAGCCGATTTTTTTTTTGTTACCTACTAACAAAATCTTAAAAATAAAAGTTGAGATAAAGTCAAAAAATTGAAATTTGGGCGCTTTGAAAATGATTTTTTTGATATGTCGTAGTGGAACTTTTTTTTCCTCATGCCAAAATCTATCGAAAAATCGATGGCACAATATCGATTGCTAAATTCACCCACCCTAATGTACAATTACACATGAGAGTCATTGAAAACATTTGAATAATATCTTCCAAGAAGATATTAAAATTATATATTTTATTTTCCACTTGAATGGAAATAATTAGTCAGTGTACTATTCTTCAAATATAACCAAAATTCTTTATATTTAACAGCTTTATCTAATCAGTTAATTTTCACAATTTATCATAAATTTAGTTAGAAAATTGTTCTACCTCAACTCCAAATTCTAATATGATATTGTTATATTAGATTTTATTTCTTGTTTAAAAAAGGTCGAACATTTTCCTGATAGACAATACAATTATTTCGTGGGCATCACCCCAACTCATCAGTTGTCCGCAGTAAGAAAATGATGACTTGAACATACAAACCGAGTCACTAGATAAGGTATATGAACTGTCTGATTTGGTAAAACCAGCTATAAATCAACACTTTTTGAAAAACAACAATTTACATAAAAGTACCCTTTGGGTATTATTGTATGTATGTTTGTGTGTTCGTTGTTAGTAGCATTTGTAAAAATAACGAGACTTATCCCAAACAATATAAATATTTTGTGTGGGACTTAGCCTCGTTTATCATAGAAATTGTCAACCTTTTCAAAACAGCAAATAAAATCTAATATGACAATATCATATTAAAATTTGGACTTGAGGTAGAACAATATTCTAACTAAATCTATGAAAATATGGAAAGTCGGAAAAAATAATTTTTGTATTTTTTAATGCAAAAATTAAAATAATTGCTGAAATTTAATATTGTTATAAAAACTGGCTTTAAGACCTTGTACTTTATAGTCTCCATATTATATAAAGCAACCTTTTTAAATTTGTCTTTAATTTTTAAATAATTTTTTGTAAATCATAATTCTTTCTAGATTTTTATAAATAAAACAGCCAAAAATAAATAATCTTAATTTTATTTATGGAAAACATTTTGGTTCCTAAAGTTTTTAATACAAAACAACAAAAAAGAAGGAAATACTTATGTAAATCATCCCCTAATTTTATTTAATATTTTAAAATAAAAAAGGCACTTGCTTGTCTAACTCTAAGTTTTACACCCATTAACCAGCCAACCTTTACACTTAATAAACTTTTGATGAATTGTACGTGCGTAATGAGAGTAATTATAATTTGTTACTAATCAGACTATTTTCATTACACCGCATAATAACCGACTAATATCTATAGAATATACACTAAGAGAAATTAACTTCAAAATAGAGTTTGCTGTTCGGTTTTATTCTAAACCGAAACCGCGGTTTTTTTTTAAATACTTTAACCAATTAAAATAATTTAATAAATTACATCGGACTGTACAATAAAAATCAGAAAATATTCATAAAAGAACCCTAACACCTTCTGATGCAGCCTCCGAATAATGAAAATTATTGGAAAATTTATAATTTTCCGAGCCATTATTAGTCATTTATTATTAATTTTTGAATAATGGAAAAAATTTTTAATACACTCATAAATACGAGTCAAATATGTTTCATTTCTGAATCCACAATTTGAGCAATCTGAAAAAATGTTAAATGAACTCATAAATACGAGTCTAATATGCTTAATTTATAACTCCAAAATTTGAGTATTTTTCGAGTCAAAATTTCTGAGCGCTCAGAAAAATGACGGCTGGGATATTATTGAATCTTGGATTTCAAAAAGGGCTGATCCTATTTTACAAAATTTTCTATTTAATTGTAATAAAATTTGCTCCATTAAATATTACTTTAAAGAATTTTTATTTTTTTATTACGGGTGGCTTATAATTTTAGAAGAAAAATTGTACCAAAATCTCAAGTGGTTTAGGAGATATTGAGTTTTACATATTCAATTCAGAGTCCGCGAAATTTACGAAATTTTATTTTTATTTTGTTTTAAATAAATTGCTAAAATTTAGATTTATACTCTTGAAAATACAGATTTAGTTGCGGATAAAAGAATAAACAAATTTAATTCTAATAGTTTTCCGCGTTTTTTTCGCAAAGCCCTCGAAACAGGTTTATTGCATATATTTGAGTGAGAAATTCAATTGAATTTTAAGTAATAAATATTGTGCGTTTTAAACTATTTACTTTTTATACTTATTTAATTATTAAAACAATTCTATTATAAGCATAAGAAAACCGAAAATTAACCGAAACCGCGGTTTTTATAATTTTGAAAACCCGAAACCGCGGTTTTCAGATTTTTCGGTTTTTAGCAAACTCTAGTTAAAAATGACCTTGGAGAAAAAACTGCTGAAATTAGCAGATTTTTTTCCGCTAAATACTAGTAAAATAAGAACAGAAAAATTAAACTGTTACCAGACCTGGGGGATTTCAATTACTATTACTTGTAATTTGTAATGAATTTGTATTTATATTCTCGTCAACAGACGACTTGTCAGTGACAAATGAAGATTTTTTTAAAAATTAAAAATGGATTTTGTAGGGGAGAGTAGCACTTTTAGCCACCGAAACGATCTTTCTGAAATTTTTTGTTTTTTTCTGGAAGTTACAGGACCTAAAATGTATCCAAAAAAACCTACTTTTTGCACTTCTAGAATAGAATATCTCGAAAACCTGATAGGGCTATTCTGAGATTTGGATTCAGCACGTCTAAAACCTTCGGGAAAGTATAGTCTGATTCTTGGTTAGAAAATCTTGTGTAATTGCTTTAAACAACTTTTTCGAAATACAGTTGTTTTCTAAATGTCACAATAGTTGTTTTGTATTACTCCATAGCAAACGAAATGCAAAACAGTTAAATCAACAGCTACTTATTACTACACAAACAACTGTCATGCAGTAACTCTCAAAATTTTTTAAGCGGATAAAATTTTAGGACTACGTAAATTGGAATCGGCATAAATTGAGACCTAAGTTTACTTTTACAATGTTACTCTTACTAAATAATTTTTTCTTAATAAAATTAGGAATGAAAATAAAAAAAAACTATTTTATTTAAAACAAAAAATTAACAAAAGCTCTTTGAAACTGTTTTCTAATTGAGTCTGTAAAAAATTTGGTATATATTTTGAATAAATAAAAAATTAAATTTTGAAGAAGGTGTAAATAATTTTTAATATACAGAAAATAGGCAATAAATTATGCTTCAGAACCAAAAAAACTAGGAGTAATTTTCAAGTTACTTATTAAGTTAAAATCCGAAATACTACATTAAGAACATGTATCTACTCATGAATAATTTTGGAATTGCCTTAGAATAATTTCCAAAAGAGCGGTAAAATAACACTAACTGAAACTTGGGAAGGAATGAAAAAAGTGATCATTAAAGAATGACTACCATTTATTTTTGCTAAGCTATAAATGGGAATTAATAGAATTATATATAATCAGATATTATTACATCCACCAATTTTTGCATAAAATTATATATATATATATATATATATATATATATATATATATATATATATATATAAATGCATATAATTTATTAATGGACTATATATAATTTAATATGGTAGCATATATAACCAATTTTTCAAAAGGTTACCAAGTTTCTCATCAGCACGTCAGATATTCTTTATTAAGGACTTCAAAATATTAAAGTATAATGACAATATATTTTTGTTCATCTAAATGTGTCAAAAATAGATACACTCATAATATTTTATCGTTAAAAACAACCTAAAATAAATATTAAATTAAGAGAAAACACAATTAAAAAAAGGACTACTGACTTTTCATTATATTCAAACCATTTTGCTATTTCTTTTCAAACATTGTTTAAACATTCCATAAAAGAAATAATTTTTTGTTTAATTTTTAAAATACTACACCATACACAACAAACACGTTCATATTTTTATTGGCTATGTTTGTGTGTATGAGTAAAGAATTTCTTGTAATTTGAATTGAAATAATTTTGTATCTAAAGAAACTATTTTAACAAAAAAGAAAACCGAAAATATTTGAATTTTTTGTTTTAAAACAGAAAACAACGAAATTATTTAAATTATTTTTTCTAAAAATAGAAATCTAAAAATAGAATATTTGACTGAAAATAACAACTCCTACAGACGATACATATTTTTTCCTAGTTTGTTTTTTATTGATTGATAAAAAAAGTTGTTTCAATGTATTTTAATTGATTCTTCAATTGAAAAAAAAAAAACTTTACCTATTACTTTTTAAATAAACCTCAATCGGTTATGGGAAATATATTGCGAGTGTATGAAAAAAGAGGGGATTATCTCCACAATTCAGTGTTAACATAATTTTTTACAAAAAAAAGGTGAAAAAGATAACCGTTACACGATTAATTAATAAAAATCCGAAAATGGTTTTAACCGGTTTTGTTAAAAAACCCATAACCAAAATCTGATTTTTTTTTAATTTTCAAACACACTCAAAAAATAAGTTAGTAGAAAAAATTAGTAAAACGTCTTGTATGTCAAGTGTACTAGTTTTCAGCAATTTTTTTGCTGAATATCCGTTTTCAGCAAAAGTTTTAGTTATATTTTTTTTAGCACTAAACTAATTTTGAACTAATGTTTTACTAATTTATTTTGCTACAAAAGTTGTGCTGATAACCGCATTTACAGCGCGGACGACAACCAGATAGATAAGACGTAGATGTCGCAGCTTGTCTGGATGTAGTACAGAAACGGAAATGATAAAAAAGAAAAACAACTCTACACAATTTCTTTATTTAAATTTTCAGCAAATAAATTAACTAAAGTAAAATTTCGCTAGAAGTTTTTTAAGTTTTTTTCAGTCTACTAATATTCAGCAAAAAGTTTAGTGATTTTAGCAAGGATCTGTTTCATTTGCAATCGACTAAGTGTTAGCAAAACTTTTGCTGAAGATTACTATTTTTTTTTGGTAAAAATCAGCTCGCTGATTTTCAGCAAACCTTTTTCTGAAATTACCAACTTTTTTGCAAACACGCTCCTGACCAAAAATTTGCTGAAACAGCAACAATTTTTGCTGACTTTTTTTTGAGTGCAGTTTTGTTAAAAACCCCGTAACCAAACCTGACTTTTTTTAATACTAATTTGTAATTCGAACATACCGAATTCCGGTTTTCCGAAATGGCCGGTTTTTTCGACAT
Organism: Leucophora obtusa; assembly: GCA_949987735.1. Classification (NCBI taxonomy): domain Eukaryota; kingdom Metazoa; phylum Arthropoda; class Insecta; order Diptera; family Anthomyiidae; genus Leucophora; species Leucophora obtusa. Next base: position 143,297,532 of record OX465297.1, read on the forward strand.
ACTAGTGTAAATAAATTTTTGCATTTTAGATAAAATGGTTTGGCTTCTTTTAAACAAATCTATCAATATATGTGACAGACCTGGGGGTTAACCAATAGATTTTGTAATGAATTACACATTCAATTACACAATAACTTGTAATTGTAAAAACTCAATTACAATTACATATTATTTGTAATTGTAATTTACAATTGTAATTTGTAATTGAAAATTTTCCATTATATATTACATGTAATTGTAAAAATGTCAATTACAATTACATTTTATTGGGAAAAGAAACGATAAAAAAAGCGCAAATTAGGCATAAACTTAACATAACGTATTCTTTTTACTCCTGGCTATTCCTTTAATTTTAACAAAAAACCTATTTCTAATTCTAAATGTAATTGAAAATGTAATTTGTAATTGAAAATTTTCAATTAAAATTACTTTAAAAGTAATTGAGTTTTTTTTTTAATTTCAATTATGTTTATTTGTAGTTGTTATTGAAAATTTGTCACTTACAAATTACAAGTAATTGTAATTGAGATCCCCCAGGTCTGATACATGAGAGCTAAAATTTTTCGCAAAAAATTTAACTTTCACATATTTTGGTACCCAGCAAAATCTTTCATTACCAAATAAGTGGTTATATAATAGAAATTCATAGCTCAGCACAACTTATTTTTTGGCGTCTAAACTCCGCTCGCTTACGAAAAATGAGAAATAAGTAGTTATGAGATTTTGAATAATAAGTGGTTACACACATGCTTACAAAAAGTTTAATTATAAGTGGTTATCCGATTGCTTACTTGATTCTTAAAAATAAGGATTTAAGCAAATACTATTAGCCTAAGGAAATACATTCAGAAAAATTTAAGTTTTCTCTAGTGTGTAATTTTAGGACTCGTCATAAAAATTTAAACATAGAACATATTTACATATAATAAAAAAAATTTAAACTAATACGAGTAAGTCATTATTTTATATTTAGAAACAATGAATACAATAGGCCGTTATTAGGAAGTCATTATTTTATATTATAAAATAATGCAAAAGGTAATGATATATCATTTTTTGTAATGCAGATAGTAATGAGGTGTCATTACCAACATTTTGTTGGGTAGTTGCGAATTGTTACAGATTTATCAAAATAAATTTATTTTATATAATTTATTGATTGTTTGGCGACTACAGCCCAAAAATCATGTAAAAATATATTTCTTACACACTCAAAAAAAATTCAGTAAAGTCAGCAAAAAATGTTGCTGTGTCAGCAAATTTTTAGTCAGGAGCGTGCTTGCAAAAAAGTTGGTAATTTCAGCAAAATGTGTTTGCTGAAAATCAGCGAGCTGATTTTTACCAAAAAATAGTAATCTTCAGCAAAAGTTTAGGTAACACTTAGTCGATAGCAAATAAAACAAATCCTTGCTAAAATCACTAAACTTTTTGCTGAATATTCGTAGACTGAAAAAAACTCAAAAAACTTGTAGCGAAATTTTACTTTATTTGCTCTTTTTCATTCCGTGTCTGTCCTACTACATCCAGACAAGTTGCGACATCTATCTGGTTAGCATTCACGCTATAAATGCGGTTATCAGCACAATTTTTGTAGCAAAATAAATTAGTAAAACATTAGTTCAAAATTTAGTTTAGGGATAAAAAATCTAACTAAAACATTTGCTGAAAACTGAATTTCAGCAAAAAATAAATTGCTGAAAACTAGTACACTTGATATACAAGATTTTTACAAATTTTTATACTAACTTATTTTTTTGAGTGTAGAAATTCAACAATTTTTTCATCTTATATATTATATTGGTTTTTTAAAAAGTTGTTGAAAACAATAAATACTACAAACTTTCTTGAAGAGTCCAAGCAAAATGTTTCCAGATTGTTTTCGTTTTGTGTATAATATTGTATTTTCTACTCCAATATTGATTAATTTTATAAAAGTAAGCTCTACAAAAATACTTATCCCCTTATATATAAAACTAGTGGTTAGAACTTAAGTTCTATTTGAGGTTTGAAGTATGTAATGGACGGTTGATAAGTTATTAGAAGTCTCATTTTTCATTATATTTTGTGTAGCTGTTATAGTCAATCAAAACTTATGGGACATAAGTGGTTATTTAAAGTTGTCATAAACAAAATTTACACTCAAAGAAGTTCCTCGGTGGAATCTACTGAAAATTATAGTTGAATCAAAGATATATGTATTTAAAAATTTGACAAAATAACTAAAAATATAGCTTTTTTTCAATAACAACTGTAATTACATTTCAAAACAAAAACTACTATACAAATAATCTAATGTTGTAACTAAAACACTATTTTGTCAGTGTAGCAAAATTCATCTACAATATTAGATTAGTGAATTTCAATTTAAAAAATGTAAACACATGCGTTTCACAAGAAAATGGAACTCGTTCTACCTCTATTCTTTCAGTAGTCATATTCTGGAATCTCTTGATGAATTCTTAGATCTTGGTATTTTAATAGATCCTAAATTAAACTTCATTAAGCACATTGCGATGACGACAAATAAAGCCAATTATGAAATATGGATCAATTATATGGGATCCTGATACTGTAGTTCATAGTAATCGTATTGAATCAAATCAAAAACAATTTCTTCTGCTTTGCTTAAGAAGTACTATTTCGAACCGGTTTAGAAGATCGTCCAGCACACACCGATAGATTAGCAAGTATAAGGCACTAAGAAGCAGAAGAATAATGCTCTATACTATATTCTTGACTTCCTGCTCAGCAATATAAATATTGACGTTCCCCAGCGATCAACTCGCAACTATACTACCATATATCTTCAAGTCGTGCAAACAACCTATGCTAATGCTGATCCTCTCAGAAGATTATATCGTCAGTTTATTGAAATGTATGACTTTGTCGATTATTCTATAGATATAGGCATTATAAAACGAAATAAAATACTGTTTTAAAATACCTAGCTTTAACATTATATATATTTGGTTATACTATTTTAATATATACAATATTATAGTCTGTAAGGGTTTAATACCATAGATTTAAATTAAATAAAATAAAAGAAATAAATATAAAAAATATAATAAATAAAAGAAAAAAAAAAATAAAAAAAAATAAAAAAATATTAACCTTTTCACCAATTTTAACTACCCACCTTAAAAAAATAAAATCAGTTAATGCAAACAACTATATTTTCTGCAAATAAGTTTATTAGATTCTTGACAATTAAACAAAATTCACTATATGTACAAACTGTTCATCATGGCAATACAGTTGCTACACTTGTTAGCGAAGTCTAATTTTAATTGAGGAAAGGGCAAGCACGTTACATATTTTTTTTTTATTTGGCAGATCCTTAACGAGAATCTGAAATCAATTTACTAATGCATGCAAAACTAGGTAAACTTAAAATACATACATACATAACAGCACTAAAGAGTTAATTTTCTAAAATTAGAAAAATTTTACACAATTTGTTGTTAAAAAACAATATTTTCATATTACTGTTATTACTCGGTAGATGGCGCCATCAATGTATCCGAAGTTTTAAAGATGGCCCCGTATCTCGAAACCTGAGAGAGATATAGCAAAATTGACAAAAATTTCGACTACTTCTAACCATGTAAAACCCCGTGAAAAGGTTGTGTCTCTATACAAAATGGGCCTTGGCGGGAACATGGACCCTCGGAAATTTTTAACAAAAATGTTCCACTTCATAAAATGGCCCATATTTCGAAAACTAAGCGAGATAGAGCAAAACGCTTCCGTTGAGTGTCTTTATATGTCCTCAAAAAATATGAACTAGGCCCGGGGAGGGTCCTGAAACCGTAAATTTTAACAAATTTTAAGCTCAGTATAATCACAGAAAAACTGTAGTTTTACTATTTTTTTTACTTAAATTTAGATTTGCTAAATTTAACAAAAAATGTTTCAAAATCAACAAATTTTATCTTAAGCCAAAAAACAGGAATTAATTCCGTTGAAGTAACAAATTTTTCTGTTCAGACAAAAAATTAAAAAGTCGTTCACTCAAGAAATTTTTTAGGTAGCCTCAACTGCAAATGACAGTTAAAATAACCGCATTTCCAGCTGAAAATGTGTACACTACATTTGCATTTAAATCAACTGCAATATATAATTATTTTTAACTGTAGTAAAAATAACTAAAATGCAGTTAAATCACCATACACGAAACTTATTGTAAAACTATATAAACAACTACAAATGCAGTTAAAACAACATATATAAAAATTATTGCAAAACTGTAAAAACTACTGCTTTCCTTATTTAAAAATGCTGCTAAAATTAGAAACACCACCCAGTGTAGAAAATCATTACCAGATATGTGGTTATGTAACTACATACTTGGTAATGGTAACTAGTTACTTTTGTTAATTCATTTCTTATTACCTTTATATGGCGAAAAATCAAAAAATATATCATTACCTATGTGCTTACCAGTACTGACAAAAATAATGAGTCTAAAAATAGATTTTCAAAAAAAAACTATATAAAAAAAATTTTTTTTATTGTATTTTTTTTAATAAAATTTGCGGGTGTTGGAATTAAACCAGTGTCTACAGATTGCCAGTCAATAGCTCTACCATCTGAGCTATATCGACATGTAATATTTAATAGATAAAAACATAATTGACTTGCTGCACACAAGCAAACTTACTCGCCAACATACAAAAAATCAAAAAATATCAGTGTTTAAAAAATATTGAGTCTAAAAATAGATTTAAAAAAATTTTAAAAAAATCTAGAAAATTATGTTCTATTTGAAATAATGATAACAATAAGTCATTATCAGTAACTCATTATTATATGTTTTGAAATAATGCAGAAGGTAAGTGGGTGTTATTACTGATAGTCCCAAAAATAACGATATGTCATTACCGTTTCTACACTGGGCAATTAATAATTTAATAAAGCACTTTTGTGTAAATACCTTTACATTAATTTTATTTGTAAAAAAATTTCGTAATAAACTAGCAAACAAATTTTCACTCAATGTCACTTTATTATTCACTTTTTTTAATACCAGTCTATTATTATAGGTGCCTGTAAGAGATGAAATGTTTGTTTGCTTCCTACAGTTAGAATCAGGATAAAAATATTAAAGAGTTACAAGAAAATAAATACAATGTTTAGTAAAAGGTACACTCACAATATATTTTTCAATAACCGATTAAAGTTTATTTGAAAAGTAATAGGTAAAATTTGTTTTCAATTGAAGAGTTAATTAAAATATATTGAAATATATTGTTTAACTTTTTTTATCAGTCAATAAAAAACAAACCACAAAAAAATACGTATTTGTGAAATATGTCAATGTTGTAAAAAAACTTGGATTTGTACTTAATTCTGATCTTAACTGCAAGGATCACATTAATTATACAGTATGGCATTCTTCTGCATATATTTCGAGTGAAATGAAACTTAAACTTGTAAGGACATTAATTGTACCCATAATTACGTACGGCGCTATTGTATATTATATGGTAATCTTGATGCGATATCATTAAATAAATTACAAATGACTATATTTATAGTGCCAGATATGTTTACAACAAACGAAAATATGACAGAATATCTCAGAACTCCATAAATATTTTGGGATGCAGCTTACAAACGTATTTGAACATCCGTAATTTAACATTTTTACACAAAGTTATTTTTTCGAAGGAGCCAGAGTATTTATTTGAAAAGTTAACTATCTGCCAATCTAGTCGCACAGGCAATCTGGTTATGCCTTGCTATAACTATTTATCATCCTCAAGAATGTTCTTTGTTAGTGCTGTGAAATTGTGGAATGATTTACCTAATCGCATTAAAACCGATTGCCGTGTTTTGTTATTTAAAATGGCAGTTACTAGTCATTTTAATAATTAAATATTCAGGCATGTCACAAGTTTTTTTCGGAATTGATTTGATTTCGCAATTTCACTGCCGCAATTTTTTTCCTAAAGTGATCGAAAACAATTTTTTCCCTTCTGACTTTGCAGTTTAGGGCTCTACTGATAATTTTGTATTTAAAATAAAACATTCTGGTAAGTATCGAGTATGCTACAGGCTTTATAGCGATACTTAAAACGTTAAAAGTCTCTCCAAAAAACGTAAAACGAAAAAAAAATCGTTTTCATTCCACTTTCGAAAACCAAAGTGGAATTGGTATTTAGAGCAGCTTAAACTCACAAAACGTTTTCAATAGTGCTTGGTATGTATTCCCTAAAATATCATTAACTAATTCACTTAAAAAAATTTACATTTAAAACGCTTTTTGTTGGTAATTTCAACAATTTTCTTATTGATTAGCAAAACGTAATTTTTTCTGAAAAATTAATATTTTTAATTTTGATCAGCGATCTTCTATTTTTTAACTACAAATGGCAACTTATATCAAAATTTAGCAGTTGGAAGACGAATTAACCACCAAAAGTCTTTTTTCAACGTTTTAGAATTTACGAAAACTCAAAAAAGCTGAAGAAGCAAAAGTAAAACGTTACGAAATTGTACATCGAAATCATATTAATTTTATGCGAAATATGTGTTAAAACTTTTAATATGCTCTCTAACAAAAACTTTTTTAAGTGAAATTATTAAAAATAGCATTCTTAACTTATAGTTAATTATTTTTATTTGTTATATTTGGTCTAAATATGCAAAAATACCATTTACTTCTGGAGAAGCAATTTGCGTTTGCTGATTATGTCCGTCTGTCCGTCCGTCCGTCTGTCTGTCCATGCAATCTTGTGCGCACTCTACAGGTCGCAACTATTAAGATATTTTGATGAAATTTGGTACGCAGACCTATGTTGGCCCAAGGACGAACAAGTTTGATTTTTTTGAACATCGGTCCATGTTTAGACCTAGTGCCCATATAAGGGTCCTACCAAAATTATATTGTTTATACGCTGCAGGTCGTAAATATTAAGATATTTTGACGAAATTTGGTACACAGACCTATATTGGCCCAATAACGTAGCCTATTGATTTTGGTGAACATCGGTCCATGTTTAGACCTAGTGCCCATATAAGGGTCCTACCAAAATTATACTGTTTATACGCTGCAGGTCGCAAATATTAAGATATTTTGATGAAATTTGGTACACACTTTCACTAAAAATTTCTAATTTTCTTACTCACACTCGCTTGAGTATACGTAAAATTACTTAATATCAGGAAATTCTCATGTGAGGGGAAATATAAGAACACATCTCAAAACCCCATACAAATGGGAAATTTCGAGGTATCCCTCACATTTTCACTCACACCTATTACGATAATTTTTAGCATTAAATTCCTCACGAAAATGGCAAACAATAAGGGCAAATATTAGGAACTCCATTAAAACAGGCAGAAAATTCGACAGCCCATGAACTAAAACTCCGAGTATCTTAATTTCGTTTTGGAAGCATTCCGACCGACAGCGATTATCAAAACTTGGTTGCACAGTGTTATCAGCATATTCGAATATATGTATACATACATATGACTAACAAAAACATATGTCATTAGAAATAAAATCCGAAATTATATAAAATTATAATATTTTGTCATACCTTCACTTTAATAAATAAACTATACGAAATAGCATAGTTTCAATATAATCCTTTAAATAAATTCTAAAGCTTTTTTTTAATAAAATTTTTCAACTAACTTTGTGGTTTGTGTTTCTATTAAGTTTAAATTATTTTATTCCACAATTCATATAAATCACTTTAAAATATTTTAAATCATTAACTCACACTCTTTAAGTGCTAACAAAAATTCTACTCCGGGTTTCTCCCAGATGTTTGTAGTGTGACGAATGAGTGAAAAAAAGTGGTTTGTTTTAGGATTGCATGCATTTTGTCATTGTATTTTATTTTCGTTCGCCTGAGACAAAATGTTGTCTGAAAACATCATGTTAGTGTAGCACGAGCAAAAACTGTGGTTACTTAGCACAGTAAAGCAATTAATTATAGCATATTTTCTTTATAAATTTATGATAACAATTTCCATTTCATACTAAAACTAACATTTTGAATGGAACTTATTTTTCAATTACTTTTTGCGAATTTATCATTTCAAAGTAATTTATTTTACAGTTTTACTTTCGCTTCTTTTGTATGGTTTACGAAAAAGGATTTCAATAAATTAAATCTGCACTTGAAGAAAAAATTTTATTATAATATTTATGAAAATTCTCATAAATGTTTGTCTAACAAAATGTTGTATTATCTCAGGCAACTTCTGCAGTCAGAATTTGTAAGTGGTTTAAGAAGTATTTCAGTTTTGTTATTTTAAGTCCAAATAAAATTCATTTGTAGAAAAAATATAAATTTTAACTACATTCGTAAGTCTTTAAAAACAACAAATAATATGAAATACTAAGAACTCCTTAGCATTCATTTTATTCAGTCAATTTGTTTGTGTGTGTGTGTTTTTTTTTTCAAATATACCAAAAAATATGTGCAAGTCATTTTTGTTAGTTATTTTGACTAATTTGTGGTTCAATTTATTAACAGTCAGAAACAAACGGCCTTACTATCTATATTTTCCAAATGTATATTTTTGTTAAAGTCGATTTTAGTTAAAATTTTGAATGGTTTGGTTTGCTTTATTTTTGGAGCATTCTTATTGGTTCATTTATTTTCAGCCAATCAAAATGTTTGAAAATATAAATATTTTTGTAGGGTTTTCATATAAAAAATGAACAAAGCCGTATGTTTAAAATAAAGTCGGCTTTAAAATTAAAATACACTTTTATAGTAAAAGCCAAAAAATATGTAAGTTGAATTTAATGAAAACTTAGTGGTATTGTTTTCAAGTGAAATTTCATTTGCTTTTAGTGCATTAGTGGTATTTACATAAAAAATATTTTAATTGTATCCCGAAAAATTTAACATCCAAAGATCTGTACCCTACACTCATAGAAATGAATCTGTAAAAATAGCAGAAAAAGTTACTAAAAATTAGTTAAAAATGATGTTGCAGAAAAAACTACTGAAATTAGCTGATTTTATTGCTTAATACTAGTAAAATGAGAATAGCAAAAGTTAAAACTGTTAAATCTACAGAATTTTGGTTATATTATAGTTAACTTTTAGTTAATTGAAAATAACAAATTGTACTGTAAAATATGCAAGAAATTTTGCTAAATATTAGTAGACTAAAAATAACAAAAATAAACTATTATATCTAAAAAATTTTTGCTATTTTTAAGCTAAATTTAATTTAATACAAGTAGCAGTCTATCCTGCTAAAATAAGCAGAAATATTTGCTTAAAAAAATTTTAAACTGGTGTTTTCAAAAGCCGCGATTTTTATTTACATTAAAAAAAATCGAAAAAAACTTCGAAAATTTTAAACTTTTTGTGATTTTATAGTCTACAAATTATTAAGCAAAAATGTTTGCTGATTTCAACGAGTTAATTTGCTATTTTCCACTAACAAAAATTTAACTTAAATATAACTAAAATACTGTATATTTAACAGTTTTATTTTTGCTGTTCCTATATTACTAATTTATAGCAAAAAATATACTGCTAATTTGAGCAGTTTTTTCTGCAGTATCATTTTTGACTAATTTTTAGTAGTTTTAACTAAATTTTTTACAGACTTTTTTTCCATTAGTGTGATTATGTATGATTCTAACGACACACGATAGTGAAATGACACCTAAATTATTATTATCGTTGAAGCAATATGAATAATAAAATTTTAGTTGTTTCAGTGTCCTATGACATTTATAGCGTATGAGATTTATAAATAAAATCAGTTGGATAGGTGTCATTTTACTATTATTATATTATAGGAACCAAAAAACAGGACAGAACAAATTAAAAACCCCTAAAAATGTGGGTCTCACATGTTCCTAAATTACGGCAATACCGGTTTTTAATGCAAAAGATGGCGCTGACTGCTGTTTGGTTTTTTCTGGCAACACTGCTCTATATAGTGGGGAACAATGTTGCCAGAAATGTTTCAGCTCAGTCGCATTTTGAATGTTTAAATCCCTAATTTTATACCCCATTCATTTTAATTTAAATACAAACACAATTTAGCATTGCTCTTAAGTCCAGAAAATTATTAAGAAATAACTCAAAAAAGTAAATATAATTGAGTGTTTTTCGAAAAAATATTTACTTTTTATTTTAGAATCGTGATCAGCAATACTCAAACTCTTCTATGTTATGCTATTTCGTCTCATATGCTAAATATTCTAGTTTTGGCCAAAATTCGTTGATGTTGGCCCACTGTTCGAGTTAGATGTCTATAGAAAAAGCTGAAAAAATTTAAAGACTAGATAGTTTTGATTTCATTTATATGCCAATTACACATCTATCTACTAACAGCGATATGGAAATTATTTATAATTATTATTTATTTATAAATAAATATAATTCCCAAGTCCAGTGACTCCATTTGGTATTGATTTAGATATCTGAAATTTAAAATATATGAGAAGAAAGATAAAACAAATGGAAAACTTTGAATTTTCAAGTAATTTTTTTAATTTTTCGACTTTTAAATTGCCACCAATTTCACAGATAAAACTTAAGAAGATAAAGGCATCTTGAAAAGTTTCAACAAATCTCCAAAAGTAGAGAATTTTCTTTTAATTTTTTTCTTAATTTATTGTAATATAGAAATTTCTTGTCCCTTTATTTGATGTATCTTTTAGATTTTTTTGTTTGTTACAATAAATATAAACGATTTAAAAATTCTGAAAAAACACCTGAATTATGCTCGCTTTATAAAGCGAGTAGAAGTTTTCATGAATATTTTAAAAACGGTATGAGGTCACGTTCGCATCTCTTTTACAAAATTCATCTTTTAAATCGCCAATTATGTTCTAAGTGTTAACTAAGGGCAATTTTGTGAAAAAATCATAAATTTAAAACTTAAATCTAGCTACCAAACCCCACCCCTATTGGGTACGTGCTTGTTTTTTCTAGTACAATATATAAATTGTGTTTATTACGGGTATGAAAAGTGTTCCCTGGCGTATGAGCAATAAATTTAAATAATTGTATATTGATCATACAACATGTAGTCCGTTCTAAAAATATATAAAATGTGATTTAAAATTTAAAACTTTCTTTCATTTGCTACGCTATTTTATTTTTTTCGTTCAGAAAAAAATATACAGTAGCAAATATACAAAACGTATACTTACGTATACTTTTTCATCTATAAAGTTCCTACTTTATTTCTTATATTATGTATTCTACATTTTTCAAATTGTTCACTTTTTCAAAAACCTGCACATGTTAAACTGTAAATACGTTTAGATATAAAAAATTATCGTAAAATATCTATACAAACGCTATGCTTATTTGAACACATGCAGGTCAATATAGACGGGAAAATATGCATTTTATGTTGAGGAAATAGAGACTTAGTTGCATGATATAGTTATTAGTAAAGCACTTATTTGTCAAACTAAAATAAGGTTTGCATATATTTCTATTCAAATTCGTTTAGAAAGTTAAAACTAAGAAATGAGCCATTCTAATGCGCATTTCAAGAGAAATGTAGGAAAAATCTAGAATAATTCACGTAGAAAATCATATAGGTTTAAAGTAGAACCATTCGTTTTTATTTGCATATTTATTTCTTGTTTATTTATGGACTTTTTGAGCAAATACACTCACAATAAATTTCCCGTAAGGGTTCAGTAGTTATTTAAAGAGTAAATAAATAAGGTTGTTTCAATTGAATAAGTACATTTAGTTAATTATGTAGGTAAAATAAATTGCAAATTACCATTTAAAATAACTGCACTTGAAGTTAAAAGGAGAACACCACATTTGCACTTAAATCAACTGCGATATGAAGTTATTTTTAACTTTTTTTTACCATACATTTTAGTTGATCTGAAGATTGTTGCAATGAGTGTTAATTTTGTTCGGTTTTAAGATCAAATATGACAAATTCCCAATTCCGAATTCACAACCCAGGAAAATTTTTTACAACCGGCAGGAACCTATTCCATCGAACTGGTTCCGGAACCAGTTCTTGGGATCCTATATAAAAGGTATGACTGACGTAGAATCAGTTCTAGAACTAGTTGAAGAACTGATTCTAGGGCAACCGCTTCCACTTTGGAGCTATAGAAGTGGTTGCTTTTGCGACAATTTCAAACAAATAAAATCGGTGTTAGAATCCACAGTAGAAGGGGTTGTAAATGAAAAGTAGCTATTCTACAACCGATCCTTTGGAACAGAACATTTTCCTGGGAATTTATTTTACAACAAATAGAGAAAAAACTTATGAAAAAAAAACTTTCCTAGAACCAATGGTTGACAATTAATGCATTTTCAAGTGCTCCAATCACTATCATCAGATTGTCTTTATTGGGTTCTCTCTAGGTTATAATGTAGATTTTAGTTTTTGTATGTATGTTAACTTCTAAGTGAAAAACAGTTAGAGAAGTAAACTCAAACATTTTTAACAAACAACAACACAAACTTATTACACCCTGTTAGCGTAGTAGTGTCTTATCTTATGTTTAGGTACCTTATAACGGATACACCCAGAAAACAGTTTCGGCGCTGACAACCCCATTTGTTGCCAATCGAATGGTTCAGTTGCATTTAATGAATTTTTCGGTTGCGGCTACCGAATTATTCTTGATACAATTGAAATTCCGTTGCCACAGTCAAATTAGTCCTGTCTCAATTGGTTTTCTGTTGCCACAACCGAAAAATTCGGATACCACAACCGAACCATGCGATTGGCTACAAATGCGGTTATCAGAACTGAATCTGTTTTCTGGGTGTACAAATTTTATCCAAATCGATGTGTGTCCAGTTAGGATACCTTCTTTTTATGTTATTTTTATAAACATCTTAGCTTATATTACATATTAATAAGAATCCATTATAAAATGTGGACTTCGAAATTAACTTTTATAATTCAAAAAAAAAATATTAATTTTATTAGAAACTAATTCCGCTCCACAAACTGCTACTTGTAAGAAGCATAGAAAAATTCAACTATTATAAATGCAAAACAATGTACCTACTAATGTCTAAGTATTGGACATTTCCAGACATTTTCTATGTTTGAGTACAGTCCGACAATCATGTCATTAGAACTTCTTACTCGTAACAAAATAAATGATTCTAAAAATGCATCGTAATAAAAAAATAAATAAATTTAAAAAAAATGTGTATGAACTATTGCATTGACAATATGATATCGATTTTCAGTGATTGTCATATCTTAAACAAAAATGATTTGGATCATGCAAATTTGTAAAATTGCCATCTCGCTTTCTTGCGACTGTATTTCCTACTGTAAGTATTATAGAATTCCTTACACAAACACTTTATAAAACTGCTGTCATTATACAATAAATGTGAAAGAGATATCAAATTAACTTAAGAGGTAATCGCAAAACTATGCAATTTTACAGGCGGCAGCACTCTACATAATTGACAAGTTTTAACTATGTTGACTGTTAATGGCAAAGTTCATGAAGTGTCTACTACCACAAGAAAAAAAATGTTCAACAAGATATACCCAGTTAGAAAAAATAAACAGAAAAGTGTGTTCATAATATTATAAATGGTGGTTTACATGTGTATTGGTAGCATATCAGATTTTTTATAAAGTTAAATTACTTTGAAATAGTAGCATCCTTTCGGCGCCCAGCCTGTGTAAAAAACCAAAGTTATGACTAGCGCAAGGAATTTCATGCAAATGCATGTTTTTTGTCGATAGTCCAAAACTAATATGGACTAAATATTTATCCGAATCATCAAATTTAGAACAAAATGGCATCGATTTGTAGTTGCATATTTTGTCATAAATGCATGTTTTTGCATATTTTGACCTTAAATGCATATTTGGTGCCCTTTTAATGCATATTTTGTGTTTTCTATTGCATATTTGTGGATATTTTTAATTTTTAGGTGCATTTTTATGAGCATTAATTATTTTGTAAAAAAATATAAAAAATTAAAATTTTTATATTTTGATTCAATCAAAATAAACATTCTTAAAAACCTTATTGACCTATGGCAAATCGTCGAGTTCTGTGTCTGTTTGCAAAATAACTAACTTAATTATATTTTCAAGTTTTAAATTACATTATTTTTGCAAAAATAATAGTTTTTAGTGCATATTTCTTATATTTTTAATGCATATTTTTCTTTTTTAGCCGAATATTTTAGGCGCATATTTTCCATTTTTAAGTGCATGAAGTTCCTTGCCCTAGTTATGACATTTTGGTTTTTGGCAATTTTTGACATCCCAAAACCCCACCGAAATAGAAAAAGTCGGTAAAATTATAAGTTAGAAATAATAAAAATTAATTAAAAATTACCTTAGAGAAAAAACTGCTGAACTGCGGGCATATTATTTTGCTAAATATTAGTAATAGAGGAACAGCAAAAACAAAACAGTGGTTCACATTAATATACATGTAAGATGATTTCGTAAATTTTTACAGTATACCGATCGACTCAGAATCACCTTTTATTTCGATTTCACGATGTCCGTCTGTATGTCCGTCCGCTATGGTTCGCTGACTCACATGCTCCCGAGAACAAAGCCGATAGATTGTAGATAGAATTGCTCCATATTTGGACCTATCGCCCATAGGGGCTATATTAACGATTTTCTCTTCTTTTATAATTTTATAGAAAATTTTGACACAAGTCCCATTTTAACCCGTTCGAATTTTGGATCCAAACATTAGTTGGCTAATATAGTCGGCATGACCGACTTTAAGCGTTTTACTCGTTTTAATCTCTTTCTCTCGTTTGGCTCTGGAGATTCCCCACATGCCGGATACCTATATGTTATTAAGCCATGTTATTATTTCCTATTTTCCTCTAGAAGGCAGTCCTTCAATATTTGCTCTCATAAAGGCAGGAATACACGTTCAATATTATGGATCAAGTTTTCAGAAACCAACCTATCATAAAGAAGGGCATACATGTTCAATATTAATGATAATTTTTTCAAAAATCGACCAATCAGAACATTTTATTTTTAAATACTTTGTTCTGATTGGTTGATTTTAAAAACATTGATCAATAATATTGAACGTGTATGTTTGCCTAAATTGATAAACTTTCAGTACATGTTACAGACCTTCAATTAATTTGTAAACAATCAAAAATATTGAAAATGTATGGTGCACTTTAAGTAATTTATTTTGATTGGTTGATTTTAAAAACATTGATCAGTAATAATAAACAAATTATCAAGGCAACCGCCTTGATAATTTGTTACGGCTTATATTTTGGGTTTCTCAAGTATGCCGTGTTTTGTTTCTTAAAGTGGCTAAGAGCTCTGTTTGTTCTGTTCAATTAATGCAAATAAAAATGTAGTTTTCTGAAATAAGTAGTTTATTATTTTTTTAGAAAATATTTTTGTTGATTTTAGCAGGATAGACTTCTATTTGGATTAAAACAAATTTGGCTTAAAATTAATAAAAGATTTCTAGATATAACGGTTTGTAAATGAATGTTCTTTTTAGTTTGACTCTAGATCATAAATTAATATCACTTTCTGTTTAAATTATTTTCAAATCAAAGAAACATGATACAATTTTTACAAGTAAATTACAAAGAATAAAAATATATTTGAAAGAATTCGATAAGACCAGAAATACAGAATACGTATTTTCGGCTTTCGCTACAAAGCCGTCATCAGTGTATTTCGTCTTGAGTGGGTTAGTATTGAATGATTGTGTACTTATGTGACCGTTGAAAGAAAATCGAATTTCTTATCAACAACTCAACTTAGACTAACATCAACGAAATTTAACAATGCTATTTTTATCCTTTGTTATTATTACTCTATTTTGCTTTGAACCTTAATTCTTAAGATATCTCAGCTGATTCTATTCAACTCTGTGTATGATAACCACAGATTTTATTAATTTATGATCTAGAGTCAAACTAAAAAGAACATTCATTTACTTAAAAATAAGAGATCAACTAAATATTCCCCCGTTCATAACGGTTTGTTTTTGCTACTTTTATTCCACTAATATTTCGCAATTTTTCCCCGCAGATTTTACAGTATTTTACATTTGGCCGATATTTTGTTTCACACATTATTGTCATATATCCTTATAAAAAATATTAAGATAATTCTCTTAACACTTTTTGTTTTATTTACAATTAACATCGTGCGTTTTGGTTGGACCACCCTTTACATTAGCCTAAATATAACAAAAATTCTGTAAATTCAACTGTTTCATTTTTACTGTTCTTATTTTATTAGTATTTAGCAAAAGAAATTTCAGCAGTTTTTTCTGAAAGTTAATTTTAACTAATTTTTAGTACTTTTTTTTTATTTTTATGGTTATTTCTATGAGTGCAGAAAAATTCACGGTAAGCGTGAGACGAAAAAATATTGGACCTAGATAGGAGATATTTTTTTAAAATTTGGTACACAGTCTTATGTCGGCTGAAGGATGAAGTTAAAATCGGTTCGTGGTTAGACCTAGTTCCAGGGACGTAACAGTTATAACTTTTATTCAAAAAAGTGATTGTTTTACAATTATTTCCTGTTTGAGTATTTTTAGTTTTCTGTTTATTTGCTCTGTTTGATTTATATTTTTAATTCAAACAAAAACAATCCAAGCACGATTTTTATTTTTTCAAAAATAATAAAAGTTATTTTGTGATTTTTTTTCTTTATCAAAAAATAACAATTAAGAATATAAATCAAAAGCCATGGAACCAATGACTTCACCAATTATAATATCCTAATGATGTCAACTAGTGTTAATAAAAGATTGAACAGTGATTTAAAGTGAGTAAATATGTATATTCCAGCAACTTCCGGCATTCAATTTAGGTCAATTTTTAATTTTTATTTTATTATCAAATAAAAAAGTTAGTGCTTAATTTTTTCAAAAAAATCATTCTGTAACTTTTATAAAAAGTTTTAAAATAAAAATCAAAAAACAACAGAAATTTATAGAGTAAAATATAAAAATTGAAAAAATTAAAATCTTTGCCAAACTTTGTGATTTTTTTATGCAATATGATTTATAAAATATAGTGCATTATTGAAATAATAATTTTGGGTGGTGACTTTTTTAGAAATATAACAGTTATTTTGGGTCTCTGCCTAGTTCCAATATAAAGGTCCCCCCAAAATTGGTATGCTGACTCACATTGTCTCATGGATAAAACCTATTGATTTTATGTAAAAGTTAGAACAAGAAAATGATATAAAAGTACCCCAAAATTAGTATTTTCGCACGCTACACTTCGCAAGATATTAAGATATTTTGATGAAATGTGGTACAGCGATTATTTAATGACCATATAAAGGTCTTCCAAAACTAAGTTCTTCGCATACTATAAGTCGGAAATTCGAAGACTCACATGTGCTCAAGGACAAATTATATTTAGCCAAGGTAGGAACTGTCCATATATTTACGATTTTCTCTAGAACTCACCTAACTTTAGGTAAAAGCAAAATTTTGTACCGTTATTCGATTTTTTCACCATTAATAGACAAATTTTTACAGAAGTCTATTTTAATCCATTCCGAACATTATTTGGCTTCTAATCAGGATGGTGTAGGGTATCATATTGTCGGCACACCCGACTTTAGCTTTGTTTCTCGTTTTAAAAAGCTACCAAGTTTTAAATATGCCTGTACTACCTTAATTTATTAAAAGTTTCTCCAACTTTACAATTGGCTCAGTTCACTGTGCATCGGCAATTTCGAACTGGGTAACTACGCAGTTAATTGCATAACTATAGGGAATGAGTTGAGTTTATCATTATGTTGTTTATAATTTAACAACGATTATCATTACCGTACTTTGTATCCCAAAGGGTTTTATACATTGTTGACAATTTTGTTTTAATTCCCTTAAATCTATTAAAAAGCCCTCTAGATTAACTCTATCACCAGAAAATTTATACAGAGGGAAAAACAGACTGACAGATATTCCTAAATTTTCCAAGAAATAATAATGTTGCTGGTCATAAGTGAATACATCCCAATTTATGGTGAATATAAAAAAAATATGTGAAATATATTTTATAAATTATGTATTTTACAGTCTCCAATTTTGGTTGGTTGATAGAACTAACAAAGATATCGCCCAACGCCTTTGTTTATTTGTTGTTGAGTATTCAGATTTTTATACACATATATGTTTAAAAGAATGAATTCTTTAATTCACTTTTTAAAAATTAATTAATTTTGGGTTAAGTTTCATTCCGTAATAGCATTCTTATGTAATTCATTCAATATCTTAACTCCCAAAAGCTTTACATTATATGAATACATTCTATTTTGATTGATTTCTAATTGAACAAAACTAAATTCGCCTGAATTCATTTACTAAAAAGGGGGAACGAAAAATTATTTTTTTCATTCCTTTATTCAAAAGAAAAATTTAAGTTTGCAACTAGATGCTGAAATATTATTAGCACAATACAAATTAAAATCGTTTAAAATGTATCTAACATTATAACATCCATGTCAGCAAAAAGGGGTCAGTTGAATACTACGACCGATGCCAATAGGATCGGTCCGAATAGACCTATCCCTTGACCTGTCCTGTGACCGGTGAACTCGTCTATTGAAACTTTTCTTTGAATTAATGGAATTTTTCAAAAAATGTTGTGACAAATTTTATTTTATTTATAAAAGTTTGATACTCCCATTGAAAATGTTTCAATAAAACTCGATTTAGGTCCTGTGACAGGTCCTTTTCCCATAGGGTTGTGTGCTTTGGTTTTTATTATTTGATAGTTTCAAACTACACGGCACTAAGTGAATGATAATAAAATTTCTTCATTCAAACAATAAAATGTTGATTGAACCTGCGATTTGAATGATTCAAGTTGGCAATTTATTTAATTTATATTCGATATTTGGGAATGAATCTTCCACTTATAGAAATAAATATGTAAAAATAGCAGAAAAAGTTACTAAGAATTAGCTGAAAATTATGCTCCAGAAAAAACTGCTGAAATTAGCAGATTTTTTTGCTAAATACTAGTAAAATAAGAAGCCCAAAATTAAAAATGTTAAATTTACAGAATTTTAGTTTTATTTGGATTAAATTTTTGTTAATGGAAAAAGCACATTAACATGCTAAAATCAGCAAAAAGTTTTGCTAAATAATTTGTACCCTAAAAAAATCACAAAACAATTTAAAATTTCCGAAGTTTTTTTTGATTTTTTTTTAATGCAAATAAAAACCGAGCCTTTCGAAAATATCAGTTTACAATTTTTTAGCAAATATTTCTGCTGATTTTAAAAGGATAGACTGCTATTTGCATTCAACTAAATTTAGCTTTTTTTTATTCCTTTAGTAAATATTTAACATTTGAAATTACATGTAAAAAAAATATTAAATATAATTCTTATACTAAACATTTATAGCTCCTAGTCGGATCATAGGGCGGAAACAAATTCAGTCCATCGTCGCCTATCTTGCGCCAATACTTTGATCTGCTGCCATGTTCCCCTAGATCGATGTTCAGCATGAATAGATCATATCTACGTTGTAAAGAGTCTTCCTGGACGTCGTGAGCCTTGAGGGTTTCATTCAAATGCCATTTTTGCAATATCGTTGTTGGGTTTACGCAAATTTAGCTTAAAAATAGCAAAAGTTTTTTAGATATAACTGTTTGTTTTTGCTATTTTTATTCTACTAATATTTAGCAAAATTTTCTGCAAATTTTATAGTACAATTTGTCATTTTCAATTAACTAAAAGATGACTTAAGTATAACTAAAATTCTGTAAGTTCAACAGTTTTATTTTTACTGTTCTTATTTTACTAGTACTTATCCAAAAAATTTGCTAATTTCAGCAGTTTCTTCTGCGACATCTTTTTAACTAACTTTCTGCTCCTTTTTCTGCTATTTTTACAGATTTATTTCTACGAGTATACTTATATTTCCCCATTTAGAACAAAGAGTTTCCACTCAATTGAATTTCTGGTAAAACGCGAATTATCAGGAATTCCAAAAAAAAATTGGAAAAATGTATTTACTTAAATTGAGTGGAAATTAAAACATTTTAATTGGACATTTAAATCACAAAACCCTCTGTACAAAAATAATTACAAATTATTTTTTTTTTATAGAATATCCCTTCAAATAGGACTTGTCTGGTTATGCTTGGACAGGCTGTGTACATCTGTGGGAGCGAAAATCTTTCACATGCAGACATAACTAAAAACGAGGTTTAATTACGAAATTGATTATATTATTTAAAATTTTAATTGATTTTTCACCTATCACTCAAATGATACCATTAATTACTAAGAATTTTATGCGATTAATTGAAGCAATTAAAATATTAGTTAATTCAATTAAATATTCAATTAAGATCAGTTTATATTTTTATGCTATGTTTAATTCGATATTTTAGGTTAATTATTTTTTCTGTGTATGATAACCATATTGTTTAGCCTTAAGCTGAAATGCAAAATTCTTTCAAAAACTAAAAAACTGATTTTTTAGAAACGACGCAGAAATGGTCCAGTTCGTGAGATGAGGGGAAATTTTTTTCAGTATTAAGGTAAGTCGGTCTAATAGGCATATATGAATTTGTATGACTTCATATACCAGCATGCGTGCATTCACATATGTTCATGAATGGAATCATATATGTTGATATTTAGCCTTGATGTCAAACTGCATTTAAATTTGAATTCTTGATTTTTCATTTGCGTTAAATTTAACGGTATATATTTTTTGTTAATGATACTACCCAGCAAAATATTGTTAATGACACCTCATTACTATATGCATTACCCAAAATGATATATCATTACCTTTTACATTATTTTATAATATAAAATAATGACTTCCTAATAACAGCCTATTGTATTCAATGTTTTTAAATATAAAAAAATTACTTACTTAGTTTAAATATGTACTTTTATACATTAAATTTTATACATTTTTATTTATTATATGTTCAAATTTTTATGAGGAGTCATAAAATTACACACTAGAGAAAACTTAACTTTTTCCGAATATATTTACTTAAGCTAATATTATTTGCCTAACTACTTATTTTTAAGAATCAAGTAAGCAGTCGGATAACCACTTATAATTCAACTTTTTGTAAGCATGTTTGTAACCACTTATTATTCAGAATCTCATAACTTATTACTTACTCATTTTTTCGTAAGCGAGCGGGTAAGCGTGACTACTTATAAAAACGACCACGCCAAACAAAAATAATGAGTTTAGATGCCAAAAAATAAGTTGTGGGGAGCTATGAATTTCTATTATATAACCACTTATTTGGTAATGAAAGATTGTGCTGGGTAACTATTATAAACAACTGTAGTATAGTCAATGAACATTATTCTTTTATGTTTTCTATTTTGTCAACATCCTATATTTTTCATGTTCACTTTTGCAATTACAAGAAAAATATGTTTCTAAATACCATTAGATTACCTTGCCATTAAGGTCTTCTTCAAGATTTTTTATTTAACAACTTTTTTGTGTTTTTTACCCAATTTATATCATTTTGAAATCATTATAGTTACTACGTTAAAGAAATATAAAAACATGGAAAAATAAAACAGACGAAGCAACAGGAAAATTATCTACGTCTGATTTTTTTTCATTCCTTTTTATAGATGGTACACAGAACCAAATTTGTTCATAAATAGTATGAATAGCTTTAATTGCTTTTCATTCATAATATGTATGAACAAATTCACTCAATGTATGAACTTTTATTTATATTTTGTAATTAAAAAATATCAAGTCGTTTTGAAAACAACAGAAAAAATAACAACATATATTTTTTTAATTTTAAAATAATAAAAAAGCAAATGCAGCGAAATTATCGGCAAATAAATTGTACGTGGATGAACTGCTAAAGTCCTTATTGAGGTTTGTAAATTTTTACGCGTTATATACATACAAAAATATTTGCAAAAAAATAAAATTTTTCTTTCTTAAACATTTTTACAGCTGCCGTTGACTTCTCCTAAATTTTAACATCCAACATTTGTATATATTTGTCAAAAGCTTAAGGAGCGGTGGAGCATCCTATTTTTTGACACCAAAGACACTAAAGATTTGTACAGTAAATACGGCCTAACGACGAAATTTATTGTGCGATAATTTGAAGTATACAAGTAAATTTATTTTGCATATTTGTCTTTCGCGAAGATTTTCTCAAGCGGTCAACGATTTTAATCCACGTCGCGACGTTTCTTTTAAATTAAAATGTTATTTTTAGTACCACAATTTTATCTGTATAATGTCTTGCAAAATATTAAAATAAATACATTCATTTATTTCAGAAGTTCTTTCTTTTCCTTATTCTAAATGTGCAAAAATGCACTTATTATTCCCATTATTAAAGAATTTTTACTAAATTTTTAGAGTTTTTTTATTCAGAGTATGAAAAGTTCATATATGGAATAAATTTCATTCATATATACAATAATTTTTTCATAATGTGTATGAACAAATTCATACTCCGAATGAAAAAGTTTTGGGAAAAAAATATAATGTTCAGTTCATACAGTTTATGAAAAAATTCATTACATGTATGAACTATTTTTTTCTGTGTATGATTTCTCTTTTCTACAAAATGTTGATTTAGAATTTTAGTTTTTTGGTTTCTCTCATTTCCTACATATGGCATGATTTTAGTATATTGAAATGACAAGAATGAAAATTATGGTCCATGAACAAAATGTAACACTTTTAAAAATCAAACACTTTTGGGCTGTCATATGTCGTAAAAATCGATGCAGTTTATTTACGGAAACAAACATTGAAGTGATTCACAATTAAAGTGCTAAGGTTGTAAAATAGATCGAATTTGGAAATTTAAACCACAAAAAATATCAAATATCATGTAACATTATCACTTAAACCGTGAATTATTTCATTATTTTAATAAAGGGTTCTTCAACAGGGACGCTACAAAAGTAGAAAGACAGGGACAGCAAACGACGCCATATTTCTTGCCGCTCTTTTGACATTTCTCTTCACTAAGGTTTGCCATTTCATGATGGAAAGATATACGAGCCAACAACGGGTCGAAATTATCAAAATTTACTACCGAAATTCGGAGTCAGTGGCCTCAACTTTAAGAGCGCTACGTCCAATTTATGGTCGTCATAATGAATGGCTTCGTCAATAAACAAAATATGCGGTATTGGTCAGACAGCAATCCACACGTACTTCATGAGTCATCATTGCATCCCGAAAACATTACGGTTTGGTGCGGTTTATGGGCCGTCGGCGTCATTGGGCCGTACTTCTTCCGTGATGATCAAGACCGGCACGTTACTGTGAATGGGAATCGCTACCGTTCAATGATAACCGAATATTTTTGGCCCCAATTGGATGATATGGACTTGGAGGACATGTGGTTCCAACAGGAAACCAAGTTTGGAGAACGTGTTATCTCACGAAATGGTCCAGTCGATTGGCCGCCTCGGTCGTGCGATTTGACGCCGTTGGACTATTTCCTGTGGGGCTACGTCAAATCTATGGTCTATGCCAACAAGCCAGCGACGATTGATGAACTTCGTACGAATATCGGCCGATTTATGCTTGAAAACCGTCGAAAATTGGGTTCAGCGTCTGGACTTCTGCAAGCGTGCCCGTGGTGGCCATGCAAAAGAGATCGATTTCCATACATAATGGCATCGAACGTACTTTCACAGGAATACAGAATTTCATTGATATCCAAAACCGTTTTTGTTTTATTTAAAAAAACTTTTGTAGCGCTCTTATTGAAAAACCCTTTACATATATATTAGACTCGTCCAAAAAAAAAGTTGGAATTCTCACGCTCCACAGCAAACAGCAAAAATAAAACAGTTACATATCGAGAGCCTATATTCAATACGCTCTATCGGAAGATTTTTCGAAAATGACTTTTTGATGGCAAACTCTTCACTGATGACGGCTACATCTCTGACAAAAATTTCAGATAGAAAAATGTATTTTAGTATCCTTTTTTCATTACTGTCGGATATAAGATTTTACTTTTTTGAATCCAATATGGTCTATCGGAACATTTTGGTAATCGACTTAATAATATTATAATATTAATACATATACTGAACAAAATTGTACCCTACAGTATAATATGGAACTGTGCCCAATATATTAAGGTCGTTTAAATGTTTGTTTATTAGTGTGTTCCCTAAAATACGTTTTCGGAATTTCCATATAAAAATTTATAGAACGACTTTGCTCACTACGGGGAAATATATAAGGTAACAGATTAATTTTTGACGACCGCTGCGATTTAAGAAAAAATTAGAGTTAGAGGATATTGACTTCCCTATTTTTTTACAAAGATCTTTGGTGTAATTATACCCTACACCACTACGTGGAGTTTGTACTGATGTTTATAACACCAAAAAATATTGGACCTAGGCCCGCCTTATAGTTTACCGATCGACTCAGAATCACTTTTTTCGACTTAAAGGTGTCTGTCTGTCAGTCCGTCTGTCTGTCTGTCTGCCCATGCATTCTTGTGCGCACTCTACAAGTCGCATATATTAGGATATTTTGATGAAATTGGGTATACCGACTTACGTCGCCCCAAGGACGAAGCCTATTGATTTTGGTTCATGTTTAGACCTAGTGCCCATATATGGGTCCCCCCTCCAAAATTGGCTTCAGTACACGCTGCAGGTCGCAAATACGAAGATATTTCAATGAAATTTGGTTAGCTGACTCACTGGTCCCAGGGAAAAAGCCTATTGATTCTAGATAGGATCGGCCCATATTTGGACCTATCGCCCATATGGGCTATATTTCCGATTTTCTCCGTTTTATCATTTTATGGAAAATTTTGACACAAGTCCGTTTTAACCTATTCAAATTTCGGATTCAAACATTAGTTGGCTTTAAGTCAGACTGGTAGGGTATTATATAGTCAGCATGCCCGAATTTAACCTTTTTACTCGGTTTAGTCTACCAGCCTGTTTTAGGATGTTTATTATGTACTTGAAATGGTGGACTAAAATAACATGTTTGTCTAATTTAAGTAAATTAATTGGAATGTTTTTTTTAGAATTGTACCAAAATATTATATAAATCTGCTCTTACTTAGACCTTTGTATCAAGGACGTCTATTAAATGCACCCTATCAAAAATTTTGATTCAAATGTTTTTTGATAACAAACTATTATATATATATTCCTCTAACTCCCATTGGAGCATAGGGCGCTTAGCGATTCGTTAGCAGTTCAGAAAAGTGGGTTGCTAGCCCTCCTTTCTTAGATTGGTGATAGGGCTGCTATCCTTGTGTCCAATCCCACGTTGCAGTCATGCTTCAGCAGACGTTCATTCATCATTTACCTATATTTTTGAGACGCCAAGTTGTCCGTGGCCATTCAGGTTACATGACTGTGCGCCTTCTCACTCTAGCTAGCTTTCAGCGGGTGCTGGAAAACCATTGCCCGGGAAATACAAACAATTCAGTAAAATTAAATACTGTAACCAATAAACTATTCGATGCAATGTTACGATTTACAAAAATAAATTACGATTTTTTTAAAAACTACAGTGATGCCAGACTTATTCGCTTTTCCAGCATTAGACCTGGTCGAGCCAAAAATGATCCAACAGTTTCACAATTAAGATCACTAAAGTATTTACCAAGTGGTGAAATTATGTTTAAAGTGAACTTTAATGATGAATAGAATAGCTTACCTACCCAAATTAAAGAATACACAGGATATACTTAACCAAAACCCTTGCATATTGGTCAACTCCCAATGCAGCCTAGTAAATGGAAACATCTACAATATTTAAAGTCTGTTTCACCAGAATATCAATACTTTTATGATAATTTATGCAAATTGTATCATAAAAAATCAAATTTTTATTATTTTACAATACGCTCTATCGGCATAAAAATATTCGAAAATTTCAGTTGAAATACGCTCTATCGGACAAAATGCCCTTTAGCGCCGCGAATAATGTAAAATGTTGTATGTTTTCTTATGCAAACTTCAGTAGTCAACTTTAACAAATATTGTGGAAGATAGTAGATTAGCTCCTACTTAAGGAATTTAGTAGGAGGTAATCTATCTATTTTATGCTCTCTTTTTTCCGATAGAGCATATTGAATATAGGCTCTCGATATACAGAATTTAAGTTAAATTTCCATTATTTTCTTCATTGAAATTATATTGCTCATGACCAGGGCAAGTTTTTTTTGGCATTTGCGATTAAGTGCCATTTTTGCTATTTTTTCACTTATTTTGTAAAAATGCCATTTTTACAAATCCTTACCAAAAAAGACATTTTGTCTATTTTTTAGACTTTTCATTAAAAAAATGCTATAAAATTCAGTAAAAACTCAATCTTTGTAAATAATTTCTGGGAAAATTTACAAAATTTTATTTTATTTACAGATATTATTTTTAAATCATACTAATATCCCAGCAAAACCTTGGTAATATATGGGTATTACTATGCATATTACCTGGTAATATATCAAACAGCTTACCCTTGCATTACTTTGGTAAGGTATAATTACCCTTGCATTAATGATAATACCAAATTCGTACGTTTGGATGTTTTATTGGTATAAATAATTAGTTTTTCTAGAAAATTTTAGAAATTCTATTTTTTTGTTAAAAAACTCTGAATTTAAAATTGATATTCGGTTTAAAAAATTAAAATTTAAACAAAATGTTTTTAAAAACTCCTTACATGTAAGTTCGGAATAACATGTTACTAGGTAAGGAGTTACCTCGATGGACATGCCCTTGTTAAAATAATAGATCTAGTAATAGAAAAGTAAGCGCTTACCCCATTTGTTACAAAATGCTAATTTTTGTAACCAAAACTTATAAAAAAAATTTTCCAAAATTTTTTATTAAAAATAGGTAATTTTTAGTTTAATACTCAATATAAAACAAATTAAAATTTTAAGAAAAACAACGTATTATTTTAAGGTTATTTGTAATCAAGAGGTAATAGATACGCGTAACATGTAAGTTCAGAATAACATATTACTAGGTAAGGAGTTACCTTGGTGGACATGCCCTTGTTAAAATAATAGCTTTGGTAATAGAAAAGTAAAAAGTTACCTACCCTTATTTCTTCTTACCAAAGTCATTACCGGGTAATAGAAGGTTTTGCTGGGATATGGCAAATGCACTTTAGCAGTTCAACGGTAAATTCCTTCAGTATTGTATTTTTGTTAAAAATATTCAGAAAAACACTTTAATCAACCATTATACATTAAAATTTTTGGAATAAGCGTGCCACTTTTGCATTTTTTGTGCCAATTTTACTATTTTTCCGTGCCATTTTGCCTGTTAATTTCAACTTTTTTTGTGCCACTTTAAACTTGCCCTGCTCATGACACATTTACACGCGAGAGAAATCTGCTAGATATTGAGCAAAAAACAACCGTAAAATGTTTTTTTTTTTGTAAATTTTTTTTAACAAGAGTGATTTTTCTAAATTAAGAAATCCAATTTTAATGTAAAATATTTTTGTCAGTCCAAAATAAGTTAAAAAAAGATAAAAACTACACCCAAAGATGCAAGAATTGCTCGTAGTCTTTAAAGAAAAGCCAATGACTAATCAGTGGGTACAAGAAATCAGAAACAAATACAAAATGAATTAAATAATGTACAAAATAATAGCATTTTGACCGAAATGAAATATATAATAACTTTGCTACCATCGTTTTGAAGATTATTAAGGTTAATATATCAAATATCCTTTAACCGATTCGTAACAAATTTCATACACATGTAGAAAACTACGAGGTCTAAATTTTGCTCATAAGCTGTTTTTTGAAATTTTACTGTTTTCTTAGTGTAAAATTAATTTTAAAGGCGTTTTCCCACAACCATGAGTCCAAAATCCGCTGCCACTGTAGGGTAGAGGGGGGATCCTTCGCCAGTGGGGCACATACACTAATCGCATACACTAATCGCATTTTTCTCCGCTGTAAAGGAAGATAATATATTGTAAAAAAATATATTTTCCGCATTTTTCAATTACCTTTCCTTGACATCCACTTTGATGAACTTACATCACATGTGGTCGCAGACAGACGTGTTTTTGTGTTTTTGGAGTGCCAAAAAAATAACTGAAATCAACTACATTTTGCAATAACATCCTCAAATCGTGTGATAAAAAAATAATTTTTCATTATGTTAGACCTATGATCTTAAGCTTTCAAATAATAATAATTTGATAAATGCTTAAAACGTGTGAAAAAATAATAATTTTATGTTAGCGCCTGTCTCTGGTGCAAAATCACCAGAGCTACAAAGAGTTGGTGCATCCCTGCCTAAAATGCTCTATAAGACTTTTCTATATGTTTAAAATATGTTTAGTAGTAAATTAGAAAAATCGTGTTCATTCTTAAGTTTATATTAATTATTCAGTTTTTTGTAATTTTAAAGAATCATTATATTATAGTTTTAAATTATTATTTTTTTAATGTAGGGGGATTGTAAACAAAGTATCACATATCTTAAAGAACTTATTCTATATTATTTTTTTCGGTCATTAAAATATTAACTTTGTGGCATTAACAATTTTTTGTTAAAATTATATCTAGCTCTCTTGGCGAATATCCCCCAAGTTGGAGGCAGTTACGACGATTTGGTTTACTTTGAAAATCATTAAAGAATAATAGAAAATATGCAAATAATTTGAATAAAATCGAGTAAAAAGGTTAAAGTCGGGCATGCCGGCTATACAATACTCTACACCAGTCTGGTTAAAGCAAACTAATGTTTGGATCCCAAATTCGAATGGGTTAAAATGGGACTTGTGTCAAAATGTTCTATAATGTGAGTCAGCGAACCAAATTTCATTAAAATATCTTAATATTTGCGACCTGCAGTTTGTAACCAAGCCAATTTTGGGGGGACCCTTGTATGGGCACTAGGTCTAAACATGGACCAGTGTTAACCAAAATCAATAGGCTTCGTCCTTGGGCTGATATAAATCGGTGTACCAAATTTCATCAAAATATCCTAATATTTGCGACCTGCAGCGTATAAACAATATAATTTTGGGGGGACCCTTGTATGGGCACTAGGTCTAAACATGGACCGGTGTTAACCAAAATCAATAGGCTTCGTCCTTGGGCTGATATAGGTCGGTGTACCAAATTTCAGCAAAATATCTTAATATTTGCGACCTGCAGCGTATAAACAATATAATTTTGGGTGCCCATGTGAAAATCGAAATATATATGAACACACATGCTCATACATTGACTTGTATATGATCATGCATGGGCATACATTTTCATATACGTACATGCTTAGTTCAATATATGACCATACATGATCTCATATATTTCCATATACCTTTGGATCCGAAATTTGAGGGTATATGACCGTATATGACCATATATGCTCACATATGATTCATGTATGATCATATATGATCATATATGGTCATATACCTCCATATACCCTCAAATTTCGGATACAAAGGTATATGGAAATATATGAGATCATGTATGGTCATAAATTGAACTATGCATGTACGTATATGACTATGTATGCCCATGCATGACCACATACGAGCCAATGTATGTTCATGTATGCTCATATATATTTCGATTTTCACATGGGTGGCCCTTATATGGCCACTAGGTCTAAACATGGACCGGTGTTAACTGAAATCAATAGGCTTCGTCCTTGGGCTGATATCAATCGGTGTACCAAATTTCATCAAAATATCCTAATATTTGCGACCTGCAGCGTTTAAACAATATAATTTTGGGGGGACCCTTATATGGGCACTAGGTCTAAACATAGTGCCCATATAAGGGCAACACGCTTCGTCCTTGGGCCAACATAGGTATGCGTACCAAATTTCAACAAAATATCTTTATATTTGCGACCTGCAGCGTATAAACAATATAATTTTGGTAGGAATCTTATATGGGCACTAGGTCTAAACATGGACCAAAATCAATAGGCTTCGTCCTTGGGCCGACATAAGTCGGTGTACTAAGTTTCATCAAAATATCTTAATATTTGCGACCTGTAGAGTGCGCACAAAAATGCATGGACAGACAGACGGACATCGTTAAATCGAAATAAAAAAAATTCTGAGTCGATCGGTATACTAGGTAGATCTGGGACCAATATTTTTTGGTGTTACAAACATCAGCACAAACTTATAATACCCTGACCACATAGTGGTGTAGGGTATAATCAAATAAATTAAAGCCAAGATATGTAGAGCTTCAATTTGAAAGTAATTTTTGAAAAATAATTAGGTGTTCAAAAATTACAGTGGTTTGAAAAAAGTGGTGAAGGATCTCCCCTCAACCCTATAGCTTAGGCGGGTTAACCGATTTCGATCCGGTTTTTTTTTATTTCGTTGACATAAAAAACTCTAGTCCTTATCTTGGCTCTTTTTTGAATTTTAGTCAAATAGATTTTTTATCCCCAAACAAATTTGTTTTTTCTTGCCTTTCTTGTAATTTTTGAGTTTTTATGGCAATTTGGGCCACGGTAAGGACTAAAGAATTTATCTCGCATTAAGAATCACTTTTCATTTTTATTTTTCGATAATTAGCACAGTGGCAGCCGATTATGCCTTTTCTAAAAAAAGCCAATAATGAATAATAATTTTTGAAAATATACAACAATTATTGCGTTAAACCACTACAAAAATTATTGTCTGAATTTAGGTTGACGATTTCTGAATTTCAATTGATATTTTCTGAATTCCAATTGATATTTTCTGAAACTCAATTGATGTCTTTCTGAATACCAGTTGATATTTTCTGAATTTCAATTGATATTTTCTGTATTTCGAAAGGAATTTCTTAATTTCAATTGATGTTTTCTGAATATCAAATGGAAATTCTAAATTTTGATTGATATTTTCTGAATCACAAATGCTAAAGTTGCAGTGCCCCTTATTATTTGAATTTTATCCGAAAAAATACTTTGAATTGTTTAAATTGATTTTCAAATTTAAAAAACAAAAATAATAATATATATTTTTTTAAGTACTCAGTTTTGTAGTCAGAACTAAGATCGATTTTTTTCCTCAAATATTTCGTAAATAAGAAATCTTGTTTTGTTTTACATTCTGATAAACGTGGCCTTAAAAGAGGTACAAATAAAAACATTTAGGAAACTAAAACAAATTAGCAGCTGAAATTTTAAGTTAAAATTTTTGGTGTTACAATGGGATAAATAATAACTATAACTTAATAACTCATTTAAATGAAAACAACAGCGAAAATTCATTTAACTGAATAGGATACATTAAACAGGCTTTTGTACAAACATTTTGTAATTTATAAAAGTTTAAATACAAAGTAGTTTCCTACTACGTCCACCAGAAAACCATTTTTCTATTTTTAATAATGCCATAGCAATATTTCCACTAAAGTACGTGTTGACAATGTCCATCAATCAATTTTATATATACTACTTCCCAAAATAGTAAATTGTAGTGCTTTAAGCTCATATTCATTACTTTTTACAACCATACAACAGAAACTTTGTATGAAACTGACATTTAGTGTCTTCCTTTCAAACAATTTTAAAAGCATTTCAGAGCACGACCCTGTGGGAAAAGGAATCGTCCACAGGATATATCACGGTCCTTGACGATAAGGTCCAGCATTCGGACTATTTTCTCTTTATGAAAGGGACCGGTCATTTTCACATGGGACTGTTTAGGATGTAATCTACTAAATTTGTGATGTGCCACAAGGTTAAGCCAAAACCCCTGTTACAAAGATAATTTTTTTTTTTATTAAAAGCGATCTTATTCCAAACACAATTCTAGTAGTTTTTGAATTTTTTTGATTTTTAAGTATAGAATTTTAAATACACTTTGAATCATAAACTAGAAAAATAGCAAAAAAATAATTTTTGTTCTTTCTGCAAATGTAAAGCCTTGGAAAAACTTATTTTGTAAAAGGCAACATCATGATACCATTAGTAAATTCCAGTTACGGCAAACATTTGAAATATTCCGCCTTTGATATAAATTTCGCCTTCACGATAAGTTCATACTTAACACATTTTTATAAAAAATTGTTATTTTTATTTAGACAATATTTTCTCAAAATAAATTGAATTTTTACCCAAATTTCAGTATGTTGTTTATATCCAAGAAACTCTAGTTTTGCAATGCGGACAATTCAGAGGGTTTTATTATTTCTCAGGACAGGTGTTCGCACTTCAATTGACCTATATTTCCCACAGGGTAGTTGCAAAAATATGTACATGCAGTTGATGTTACGCATAATGATCAAAGCGATAGTAATGTTTGAAAATTTATTGCGGTATATATTCCATATAGACAAGGGTTATAACTTTTTAAACATTTTTAGTTATTTCCACTTCACGGATAAAAAAAAAACTTCCGCATAAACAGCAATGAATTTTTTACATGTTTATCATTAAAGTTAAAGTGTGGACTTAAGTTAGCGCAAAACATATTTTAAAATATTTTCTGTTCTGTAACGGTTCTGTAAACAAACATAAAAAGTTATAAGCCTAATATGCACACTAGGGATATAAGTTTTTGTAATTTTTGCAAATAACATTTCTCCCAAGGCGAAATAAAGTAAAGCATGAACCAAATGCATTAAAATTTTATATAAATGAATATTTTTTTTATTTAAAAAAAGTAATTTTTCATTCCAAATTAGTAAGATTTTTCTAATTTTCTAAAACAAGCATCAGTAGAAATAACTTCCCACCATTTTGAAAAGAAAGTTTTACCAAATAGCTATACTTATGTAATATTTAAAAATTTTAAGCATTTTAGAAATCACTTACGCTGCGGGAAGTTTTTTTTTTACCAAATTGATTTAAAAAAACTGTTTTTATTATTAGAACAATATTATCTATTAGGTTTTGCCTTCGGAGCTTACACCTCAAAAAAGTTGTACCCCTAATGAACACTAGTGGTGTAACCATATTCAGTCATATCATTACAAGGTGACCGATATCGTATTGATTATGAAAACAGTCCACAGCATAATCTAATAGAATCAGTTATACATAAATCTATTCTATAATGGGTTCTTTTGTCATCGGTTCCATGGGACAGATTCTCGAACTTTAACTTCTAGATATTTAAATTAAAAACGCTATTCAAGTTTAAAAGAAAATAGCTTATTGTAGGTACACTGTAAATAATACGTCAGTAGAAAAATCTGTCACACCGGTTTCAAATCGATTTGACTAATTTTTAACAACTTTCTAGTTGAAACACCGATTTAAGCAAATATTTTAGTTATCTTCATTTAAAACAATCCTCGGTAGTTTAACTAATTTTGGATGTTAATGTTGAAAATTCTTTAAAACTTTAATTAAATAATTCTCCAAGCTCGAGGTCTGTTTTCATTAATTCTTTATTTATTTAAAAATATATTCTCAATATTTCGCCATCCAATTTGGATAGCATCTTCTGGAGATCTACAATTTGACAAATAAATATTAAATTTAAAAATTATTTAATAAAATATTTAACAGAAAAAATATAAAGTCAAAACCACTGTCACAAACAAATAGATGCTATCCAAATTGGATGGCGAAATATTGAGAATATATTTTTAAATAAATAGAGAATTCATGAAAACAGACCTCGAGCTTGAAGAATTATTTAATTAAAGTTACAACAAAAAGGTCGACAAAACTCAACATATTGATTATTTAAAACTAATTTTTAAGAACCCATTCGTTAAATTTTACAAAATTTATTGTTAAAATATAATATTTTCATGTTACTGTTAGTACCCGGTAGATGGCGCCACCAATGTATTCGAAGTTTTAATGATGGTGGTATCTCCTTCGTTCCCGATGGCCCATATCTCGAAGACTAAGAGAGATAGAGCAAAATGGATGAAAATTTCGACTGCCTCTAACCGTATAATACTTATCCCAGCGAAAGGGGTAATGTCTATCCAAAAATGGTCCTTGGTGGGGCCTTGGACCCTCGGAAATTTTTAGTAAAAATTTTCCACTTCATAAAATGGCCCATATTTGGAAAACTAATCGATGTAGAGCAAAACGGATAAAATGTTTGCTCCATAGGAGCCCGGGAAGGGCTCCGAGACCTTAAATTTTTAATAAATTCTACGACTTAGTATAATTTCAGATAAAACTGTAGTTTTACAAATTTTTTACTTAAATTTAGATTTGTTAAATTTAAAGTAAAAAATAATTTTATTTTAAGGCAAAAAACAGGAATAAATTTTAATAAAGTAACAAATTTTTCTGTTCAGCCCACAGACTTATTATTTTGAGTTTATAGACGAGACTCCATACAAAAATAACAGGTTGTGGAATTTAATTTAGAAACTACCCAGGAAACTTGTTTACAATTGGTTGCTAAGCTCACCAATTCTGCAACTTATTCGACTAGAACTGATTGCATGGAATTAGTTCAGGAACTCGCTCCACGGATCTTACATATAAGATACAAACGCCAGAGAATCGGTTCTTGAACTTGCTTCAGAACTGAATATAAGGACTTTTTTGCTTTTTCGAGCATTGCTGGCCATAAGTCTCGAATAACACGAACAGTGTTGGTCTCCAAGGCGTCAGTTGTTTTTCTTTTAATTTTTTAAAGAAACGGAAAGCAACACTCAGGAAATTCAGGAAGAAGTGAAAGGTGGTAAAAAGTGAAGGACTTCAAATATGGCCTTGGAAGCTAATTGAGAGGTGCATTTCTCGAAATCAAATTTTGATTTCAATAAGTCGATGTTTGCGTTGGCCGTATGGACGTAGCGCCATCCTGTTGAAACCACATCTCGCCCAGATCAATGTCATCCATATTTTTAAACAAAAAATAATCGATCATGGTGTGGTAACGATCTTCATTGACCGTATCGCGAGCTCAGGCTTAATTTTTGTAAAAATAATGTCCAATGATGCCACCAGCATGTAAACTGCACCAAACGGTGCATTTTTCTGGATGTAGTGGAGTCTGTACACACATAATAATCCATGCATAAAATTACGAAATAAATGTCAAAACAACAAAAACTTTCGTAAAATAAACCATTTTTCGTATATTTTACAATTTTTTTTTGTTATTTTGCCGTTTTTTCGTATTTTTATGCATGTATTATGTGTTATTATGTGTGTAGAATCTGTTGTGGATTAGTTTCACTCCATATGCGGCAATTTTGTTTATTAACAAATCCGTTAAGCCAAAAATGAGCCTCATCGCTGAACACAATTTTACGTCTATAGGTTGAACGAGCTGATGACAGATTTTCAAAGTAAATCTGAATAATTTGGGAACGTTGTTCAAGCATCAATCTATTCATGATGATTTGCGAGAGTATACTTAAATGTAAAAACGAGAGCGCAGTATGGTAGATCGTTTGACAGTTAACCCTTTCGTAAATTCTATCGGGCTTAAAAAAAAACACACAAAAAGCAGTAATTTTGTCTTGTCTGATAATCCCTACTGCCAAACAAGCACTCTAATAAAATATTTAAATTTGCCTTATTTATAGTAGGTAACTCTTTATTTGAAATTCAGAGAATATCAATTGAAATATAGAGATCATGAATTAAAATAGATATTATGTTTTTTGAACTTTAATTGATATTTTCTGAATTTAAGTTGACGATTTTTGAATTGCAAAAAGAGTTATGAATGCTTCGCCTCCTGTTTAACTCTTTACCTACTAAGATATCGGTAAAATTACTCTATCGCCCTTAGTATCTAAATTTTCCAAATGCATATATTTTTTAAAGTCGACTTTAGTTAAAATATTGGGTGGCAGTATGCCTTGACTTAGTTTATTTTTGGAGCATCCTGATAGGTAAATTTATTTTCAACCGTTTGAATATATAAATATTTTTTTAGGGGTTTCCTACACAGAATGAAGAAAACAGTATGTTTAACTAGTAAAAAGGTTAAAGTCGGGCATGCCGACTATACAATACCCTATACCAGTCTGGTTAAAAGCCAACTAATGTTTGGATCCGAAATTCGAATGGGTTAAAATGGTATTTGTGTCAAAATTTTCTATAATGTGAGTCAGCGAACCAAATTTCATTAAAATATCTTAATATTTGCGACCTGCAGTTTGTAACCAAGCCAATTTTTGGGGGGACCCTTATATGGGCACTAGGTCGACACATGGCCCGGTGTTAACCAAAATCAATAGTATTCGTCCTTGGGCTGATATAGGTTGATATACCAAATTTCATCAAAATATCTTAATATTTGCGACCTGCAGAGTATAAACAATATAATTTTGGGGGACCCTTATATGGGCACTAGGTCTAAACATGGACCGGTGTTAACCAAAATCAATTGGCTTCGTCCTTGGGCCGACATAGGTCGGTGTACCAAATTTCAGCAAAATATCTTAATATTTGCGACCTGCAGCGTATAAACAATATAATTTTGGTAGGACCCTTATATGGGCACTATGTCTAACCATGGACCGATTTTCACCAAAATCAATAGGCTGCATCCTTGGGCCAACATAGGTCTGTGTAGCAAATTTCATCAAAATATCTTAATATTTGCGACCTGCAGCGAATAAAAAATATAATTTTGGGGGGACCCTTATATGGGCACTAGGTCTAAACATGGGCCGCTTTTAACCAAAATCAATAAGCTTCGTCCCTGGTCCAACATAGGTCGGTGTACCAAATTTCATCAAAATACCTTAATATTTGCGACCAGCAGCGTATAAAAAATATAATTTTGGTGGGACCCTTATATGGGCACTAGGTCTAAACATGGACCGATTTTAACCAAAATCAATAGGCGTTGTCCCCGGGCCGACATAATTCGGTGTACCGAGCTTCATCAAAATATCTTAATATTTGCGACCTGTAGAGTGCGCACATGAATGCATGGACAGACAGACAGACAGACGGACAGAGAGACGGACATCGTTAAATCGAAATAAAAAAAAAAAATCTGAGCCAATCGGTATACTATAAGGTGGGTCTGGGACCAATATTTTTTGGTGTTACAAACATCAGCACAAACTTATAATACCCTGACCACATAGTGGTGTAGGGTATTATTACGTCGGCCTATTGATTTTGGTTGAAATTGGTCTATGTTTAGACCTAGTGGCCATATAAGGGTACCCCCCAAAATTTTCTTTTTTACACGTTGCAGGTCGCAAATACGACGATATTTCAATGAAATTTGGTATACAGACCTATGTTGGCCCAGGAACGGAGCCTATTGATTTTGGTTGAAATCGGTCCATGTTTAGACCTAGAACCCATATAAGGGTACCCCCCAAAATTGTCTTTTTTACGCGCTCCAGGTTGCAAATACGAAGATATTTCAATGAAATTTGGTTCGCTGACTAACATGGTCCCAAGGAAAAAACCTATTGATTCTAGATAGGATCGGTCCATGTTTGGACCTATCGCCCATCGGCCTATCGACCTATCGGCTATATTTTCGATTTTCTCTTCTTTTATGATTTTGTAGAAAATTTTGACACATGTCCGTTTTAACCCATTCAAATTTCGGATCCAAACATTAGTTGGCTTTAAGTCAGACTGGTGTAGGGTATTATATAGTCGGCATGCCCGACTCTAACCTTTTTACTCGTTTTTGTTTGAGTTTATCTCAAAAGCAACAGGTTGCTTTGGAACCAGTTCTAGAACCAGTTATTGTACCCGTTCTGCGACAGTAAAGCCTTCCATTTTGATTTAAAGGAATCAGTTCTAGAACCGGTTTCACGGAACCGGTGGCAAAAACACCTACTCTAGGACAGATACAGTTCAAAAAAATTTTGCTGGGTCTTTAATAGTAAGGCAATATCCCAGCAAAAAAAGAGGTGCCGAAACAGTAGAAAAAGCAGTACAATTGATGATCTAGATGTACTTTTTTTTAACATAAACACTAATGATTTTAACATTGAGTTGTCATAGGAAAGGAGTACTCCCAATTCAACATTTTTTCAGTACTTTTTGACCGAGCGCAAAGGAATCTCTTTTTCACCAATTAAAAGTTAAAAAAAATTCCTCGCAAAAAAACTATATTTTTTTAATTTTTCAAAATTTTTTTATTGCCGCAATTGAGTATCGAACTTATGACCTCACGAATACTAGTCTAGCGCTCTACCCCTGAGCTATTCTTTGATATGAAAGTAGGTGTCATTATTGAATTCACTGGAATTCAAGTTGAAAACAAGTCCAATTCCAGCCCTGTTTTCCAGTTTCAAGGCTTGAATAAAACTTTAATTACATTTTATTTCAATAGCATATTTCAGCAAAAGGGAAACAAAAATTCAAGTTTGATCTATTTTTTTTAAATATACAAATGCTGGATTTTGAAATATACCTACTTTACTTCAAGCAAAATTTAAAGCACTTGAATTTTTAAAACCTACCCAGCAAAAATAAATGGAATGACTTCTAAATGAATCACTTCCTTCATTACATCACAAAGAGTTACTACCTTAGGAATGGATTTTAAACAACATCTAATGCTGTAATAAATATATGCTAGTCAGAAGCTCTTTTTCATGGGTGATAAGAAGTCAATATTTTGTATGGGGGTTGCATAGGAACGTGCTGGCACAGAAATCAGGTGGTTGCGGGTTTGAATTCCACCAGGTGGAAAAAAAAATTTTGTAACTTTTTTTACACAATTAATAATTTTTTGTAGTTTTCACTGTAAAATTTTATTTTTTTCTACTTTTATACACTCAAAAATTAATTCTTGAAACGATTTAAATTTTTTTTTAATTTTCTATTAATTTTTAATGAAATTTTGTGGAAATATAAAAGTTCTAAATAAATATGTAATTCTTCAAATATTTATTGTTAAAATACCAAAAAGGTAAATATTACTATTTTGTAATTTAAAAAATCTATTTTGATAAAATTTTTACTAAATGTACTATTTAGAAAATAAATATAAGAGAAAAAGAAAAAAAACTCTAAACATTTTAGTTAGAAATTATAAAAACAAGTTAAAAACGAGTAAAAAAGTTAAAGTCGGGCATGCCGACTATACAATACCCTACATATATATTGTTTGGATCTGAAATTCGAATCGGTTAAAATGGGGCTTGTGTCAAAATTTTCTATAATGTGAGTCAGCGCACCAAATTTCATTAAAATATCTTAATATTTGCGACCTGCAGTTTGTAACCAAGCTAATTTTGGGGGGACCCTTATATGGGCACTAGGTCTAAACATGGACCGATGTTCACCAAAATCAATAGGCTGCGTTATTGGGCCAACACAGGTCTGTGTACCAAATTTCATCAAAATATCTTAATATTTGCGACCTGCAGCGCATAAACATTATAATTTTGGTAGGACTCTTATATGGGCACTAGGTCTAAACATGGACAGATGTTCACCAAAATCAATAGGCTGCGTTATTGGGCCAATATAGGTCTGTGTACCAAATTTCATCAAAATATCTTAATATTTGCTACCTGCAGCGTATAAAGAGTATAATTTTGGTAGGACCCTTATATGGGCACTAGGTCTAAACATGGACCGATGTTCACCAAAATCAAACGTGTTCGTCCTTGGACCAACATAAGTCTGCGTAGCAAATTTCATCAAAATATCTTAATATTTGCGACCTGTAGAGTGCGCACAAGATTGCATGGACAGACAGACGGACGGACAGACGGACATCGTTAAATCGAAATAAAAAAAAATTCTGAGCCGATCGGTATACTATAAGGTGGGTCTACGACCAATATTTTTTGGTGTTACAAACATCAGCACAAACTTATAATACCCTGACCACATAGTGGTGTAGGGTATAATT
Organism: Leucophora obtusa; assembly: GCA_949987735.1. NCBI lineage: Eukaryota > Metazoa > Arthropoda > Insecta > Diptera > Anthomyiidae > Leucophora > Leucophora obtusa. The sequence continues at coordinate 143,337,232 of OX465297.1, forward strand.
ACCTTGCAGAAAAAACTATTTATACCCTACACCACTATGTGGTCAGGGTATTATAAGTTTGTGCTGATGTTTGTAACACCAAAAAATATTGGTCCTAGATCCACCTTATACCGATCGGCTCAGAATTTTTATTTTATTTCGATTTAACGATGTCCGTCCGTCCGTCTGTCTGTCTATGCATTCTTGTGCGCACTCTACAGGTCGGAAATATTAAGATATTTTGATAAAACTCGGTACACGGAGTTTATCAAATAGAATATGTTATATATTTTTGTTATTAAAAATAGAAATAAATAAATATAACAATTTACTGAACAAGACTGCTAAAAGTCAGCTATAAGTTATAACAAGCGATAGCATAGGGGGTAGAGCGTCTGCTTAAAATGCCAACGAGTTTGGGTTCAAACCCCACACGATGCATGATGTTTTTTTTTTTTTTAATTAATTTAAAATAAAAACAAGTAAAAATGAACTTTCTTTACTTTGGTTCAAATATACATAATTTGTTTCAAAAAAGAACAAATTCCCTCCTATGACAAGCCAATGTTGAATTCATCAGTGAAAACCACAAATTTTCACAACTCCCTATTAACCTGTTGTTATGTTTTTACTATTTCTTTTTCTTCACTTTTTTTCCTGGGTATGTGCTTATTGGGTACTTATTAAACAAGTGTAAAAGGTGTTTGGAGTATTATCAATCAATATTAATTTCAGAACCATTTTTACAGGTGCATAAAAAGCAATTTCTCTTCTTTTTTTATATGTATATGTACATATTTTAAAAAATTAAAAATATTGAATTTAAACAATTTAATTATAAATATTAAACAAAAAAAAATTAATAGGATAAAAAAAATAAAAAAGTGTTGATCCCGCTGGGAATCGGACCCGGTTTGGAAATGCCAAATGATACCAAAATCACTTGCGATCACTTTTAGAGCAATTACTCTTTAGAAGCAAAACTTAAGTGATTTTTTGGATGTTGTTCAGAAGTAATTATAAAAAAGCTGTAAAAATATACTAACAGATACTTTGGAAGCAACGTAAAGATTTTTTTGTAAGTTTAAACACGTTTTTATATTTACATTACAACAAAATTACAATATTTTGTAAATAACTCCCAGGTCTTAAAAAGATTTTAGCTTCTAAAGACTTACTCCTATTTAAAATTCCGGGTAGTTGTATCAAACTGAACGATCTCGAAAAATGTCCAAATTTTGTTATAAACTGTAATATTGAACAAAAATTTTATTTGTATCTCCCCAAAAAATCCCCAAAATATTTTTATGTCCCCAAAAATGTTTGTACAAGAAGTCTGGCAAAACTGGAGCTAATAATATTTTAAATAATTAAATTAAGAAAATCCCATTATATACAAAATATGAATATTTGGTAAAAAGTTTTCATAATCAAGATTTATTTATTTTAATGAACAATGTTTTCTGCTAGAAAATTAAAGGGATGCTTTTAGTAAAGAAATTAAGCTTAAGCCACAAGGCACGTAACTAATTGAAACACATAGCAGCACATAAAATTTAAACTTGTGTGGTGAGTTGTTAAGGCATATATGACATCTTTGACGTGTGCTAAACTATGCCAACGATATAAGAGGCATTCGTAATTCAAACCCACAACTAAACGTTTACTTTACTAAACCTTATTGAAACAAAGGGGTTAGAAAATAAAGGGCATGAAATCCTCTCATTTACTGAGAAAATAATTATAAAATGTGGCTGCAAATAGGAAATTGAAATTTTTTTTTGCTTCTTTTAATTGATAAACTGATATTTTTTATTATTACTGCTGATAGTTTTCGTCATATTTATTATATTTTAAACATAAAATTGATCAATTCACCATTGGTTTTCCTAAAAAATTACTGGCTTCACTCTTGCAGCCACAAATACATAGCCATTGATTATACACAGTATAAAAGTTTCGCTATAACAACAAATAAAAAATTGTGTTAGCTGTGTTAGCTCTGCAAAATATGACAATATTTATAAGTCGAATAACTTTGCAGTGGTTTTAGGATAATTAGGGGGTGATGATTTCAAATCTGCAACCAGTTTGTTCAAATTGGCGCTAGGTTTCGCACACTTTAAATTTTTTTACATTTTCATCAAATTTTTTCAATAAAAAATTTATAATTTAGTAACTATAGCTTCCAAAAGAAAATGCTTTACACAGTTTAAGTGTGTATCAATATCTCAATAACTTTTCTAAATATAGTCGCTCAAAGTCAAAATTTCAAAATTCTTTAAGGTTTTAAAAAAATTTTTTTTTTCATATAAGATGAATTCCGATTTTGAATATCAAAGCCTATTTGGAAAGAAAAATGTCAAAATTTTGTATATATGTAATATTGCAAAAAAAAAAAATTATGTTCACTTTTAGAGCCTTTTGTAATTCAATTTAGACTTAAAAAGAACAAAATAATATTTTACTGTACTAATTTTTTTCTTATAAAAACATCAGGATCACTTTTAGGGCAATTATGCTTTAGAAGCAATATTTAAGTGATATTTTGGCTGTTGTTCACAAGTAATTCTAAAAAAGCTGTAAAGATATATTAAAAGCTACTTTGGAAGCAATGAAAGAAGTGATATTGATACACTAACGGAGACTTGTGAAGCAGTGAAAGAAGTAGTTTTTAAAACATTATTTCCAATTTTTTTGCTGGGTATTTGAATGTTTTCATCTGAGTTTGATAATTTAAGATTTGTCTTTAATTTTGAAGTGTTAAAAAGTCAACATTTTTCAGATTTAGTAAATTTTTTTATAAAATTTAAAAAGAAAATATGCCATTTTTTATAAATTAGGTAACCTGTGATGTCCACACCGATAAAATTTTATAGTTGCGTTGTTAAAAAAATCAGTAGTTGATGTGAAATAAATTTTAACCAATTATTGTAATCATTAACAATGACAAAATTGTGACAAACACTGACCATTCACCTCAGTGTTGTCACAATTTTTTTATAGTTATAAAGTTTAGAATAACACCCTTAGTCTTTGATTTTGATCATTTTGTAATTCATTTATGTCCTAGAAAAATACTTAATATACGGCATTAAAACGATCCCAAATTGGCCATTGGGAGAAAATTCAAGAACCAAATAACCTTAAAGTTATGTGCTATGAATTTGAATAGGTCAAGAATTAATAAGCGTTTTTTAATCACCTGGATTCAGAATTTTTCATACAAAAAGTGGATTTATTAAATCCAAAAAAAAAAACTGAATTTATTTTCCTGGGTTGACATATAACAATAAAAGCACAAATATGTGAAACACTCTATGTCAGAAAAAAATAAAAATAGTTTTGCAAAAAAATTTGCAAAACTAACAAATAAAAGGTTTTTCTTAAAATTTTTTGTATAAAATATGTTTAGAATAAAAAAACTACAAAAATTAAAGTAAAATCCTTATCATCGAATTCGGTATTAAAAATTAGGGTTAAAGAAGTGTCGGACAGAAAAGTATTTTTAAAATACGGTGAATCCAACCCGATCTGTTGAGCACTTTTAGAACTACTTTTTGGATTTATTAAATCCAAGTGATTAGAAAAAGCGTCTAATATATCAAATCAGGAAGGCAAAATGGACTAAAATGGTAAGAAAGAACGACCAGATATGTAAATAATAAAATTTAAAGAAATGTGAGTATGTATCTTAATTTGACTCTATAAAAAATTATAAAAAAAACTTAATATCTGTGCTGAGATTTGAACTCAGATTGCTAAAACTATCAGGCACAGACACAGTCCCCTGCATCTAAGACACTTACGGTTAGTTATTGTCTAACTTTGAATTTAAATATGGATTTGTTTGAAATGAAAAAAAAAATAGTAATATATTCCAAAATTTTATTGTATTCATTGAAATTTCTGTTCATAAGCTCAGCATATTATTATAAATACAAAAATATTGGAAATTAATGGTTGATTGCATTGAAGCTAAAAAAAACCGTTCTCAATTGATTGGAAAAACGAATTCTTTGGATAGAGTGATATATTTTATTGAAAATTAACTATTCTGCAAACATTTTGTTAAATAACTAAATATTCAATAAATTGTTGGTTATTGGTATTGAATGTAATATAAGTAGAAGTTAGTATTTTTTCAATGTTAAATAGAAAAGCCAACGTTTTGGATAATATGATAATGTTATGGTTAATTCCTTCATAATTAACATAAATTGAACTTTTCTGGTTAAGTAATTGTAAATAAAGCTATTGAATAACGGAAAGTTTTCATTGGTTCCGGCAAAATTAAAACCAATTTAATTTCTGTGTGTATACCTTTATATTTTCAAATACTTTTTTGACAGAGTGTAGTTTATTTTGTAAAAAACATAAAAACCTAACAAGGTTATTTGCTTTTTTAAATATATAAATCTTTTTAATACAGATCTCAACTCTATATAACATGGTCTGAACAAAATAAGCCATCACTGTCATTATTGCTGTCTAACTTTTAGTGTCTAAATTTTCTCGTACTTAGTGCCATCACTTTAATAATTTAAAATGAAATGAAAAAATGTGCAACATTGTTGCAGAGATAAAATTTTATTACTGTTATAATTAGTAAAGTGTTTTATTGATCGAGTTGCAAGACCACCAGAAAACCAGAACATACATTAAATATTAAGGTGGCTATAAGGACACATTTTTTTTATTATTTTGGTGAAATTTAAAGTTGAATAAAATTTAAACCACTTAATAATACAGAAATTTATAATTTTTTTATTATTTATTAGAATTTTATGAAAAATTGTTGTATATAATCATTTTTTTAAAATCATTTGCCGTTAATTAATTTATTCACTTTTTCGGGAATACCAGCCATTAAGGATTTTATTGTTCCTTCTGTGATTTTTTTGGAGCAGGTACACCACTGACGTTTAAAATCTAAAATATTTTTGGATACCTTCTTAGTGGCCTTCTTACTTCTTTTTACTAGAGCCAAATATCTCTCCCAGGCCTGAGCTCCGGGCAGTTTGGTGGGTTTGCCTCTCTAGGTACAAAAAGTACATTATTTATTGAATACCATTAAAGTATAGCTTTACTATAATGTCATGTCATGATGCCAAATCAGGCCAAAAGTATGTGGAGACATTGTGCTGTTTCAAGAATGGCAGCAGTCTTTTAGAAGACACTCCCTAATATATACTTCCGAGTTAATGGAACCAGAAGTCACAAACGACTGGCTTCTTTTGCCGCAACTGAAAATTGCTTGCCAAACAAGGAATTTTTGGTTTGCTTTTTTGTTCCATATTGTTCTTCTAAATTTTCTTTTGGCATCAGCAACATAAAAATTTTGGCCTGGCAGCTGCGAAAAGTCAGCTAGTACATACGTCTCATCGTCCCTTACGCAGCAGTCATATTTTTTTTTTATAAAATTTGACTTTAACTTTTTTGCCCTTGTTTTTGCCTCAGTAGTCTTTATTGCATTCCTATTTGGAACTTTTTGAACTTTAAAAGTCTTCAATCCTGTACTGGCTTTCACCTTTTGTACAAAATAATCTGAACATTGAGCTAATCGGGCGGCTTTTCATCCTGATACATTCGGATTTCTTCTAAGGATATTCTCAACCTTTTTAGCCCTATTAATATCCTGCGGACCTTTTTTCTTCCCGATCCATGTCTCCGGTCAATACTAAGGTACTCTTGATATCGTTTGATGATTTTGGAAACAGTATCACGGTGAACATAATGCTTTTTTGCAATTTTTTTAAAAGACCAATTGCATTTTGTTGAAAAGCTTTTATTATTTCAGCACGCACTTTTTTTGATTATCCATTGTGGATAAATTAACGAATAGAAATTATGTGTGTCGGTTTTTTTCGATCTCACTTCTTAACAAAGAGAATCTCATTCTGGGTTTCTGCAGATTTCGATCAAAACAAAAACTTAAAAATGTTGTTTTTTATTATAAAAAAATGCATATTTCATTTAAAATTTTTAAATTACTTTTAGATAAAATCCAACTTTTTGATGGTCTAGATAAAAAAAATTCTGAAATCTGATATCAATTTTTATGTACTGTGAGCGTCAAAAAAAAGTAAACAATTATTTCATTTGTAGCGTTTATTACAGTACAGTAATTAATAAAAATTAAAATGTTTAATTAGCTGTGTTTTTGTGACTACCTATCAATGCTATCTAGAATGATTTTGACAGTTTTTCAACGTATTCCTGTTTTCTACTGTCATCTTATGCCTTCATGATTCACGGCCTTATTTACTAAAATTATCGTTAAGGCATATGATGTCAATAAAATACCTTAAAGACCCAGCAAAAAAAAATAGATGCTGAAGCAGTAGAAAAAGCACTACAATGGATGATATAGATGTACTTCTTTTTTAACATAAACACTAATGATTTTAACATTGTGTTGTCGTAGGAGAGGAGTACACCCACTTCAACATTTTTTCAGTACTTTCTGAACGAGTACAAAGGGAGCTATTTTTCACCAATCAAAAATTAAAAAAAAATTCTTGGTAAAAAAATTATATTTTTTTTATTTAACAAAAGTTTTTTATTGCCGCTATTCTTTGATATGAAAGTTGACTGGCATAAAAACACCACTTTGTTACTACGAGATATTGTTCCTTATTCTCTTCAATAAAAGTACTTATTAAACAAGTGTAAAAGGTGCACTCCAATTGAACATTGTTTTCAGTACTATTTTTACAGGTGCATAAAAAGCAATTTCTCATCATTTTTTTTATATATAGTACATATTTATATTTAATTAATTATAAATATTAACACAAAAATTAATAAAATAAAAATAAATAAAAAAAATATTGGTCCCACCGTGAATCGAACCTGGACCCTCCGTTTGGAAATGCCAAATGATACCAAAATCACTTTTTACGATCACTTTTGGAGCAATTACTCTTTAGAAGCAATACTTAAGTGATTTTTTTGAATTTGTTCAGAAGTAATTCTAAAAACGCTGAAAAAATATACTAACAGATACTTTGGAAGCAATGAAAGAAGTGATTTTTTTGAATTTGTGCAGAATTACTTCTAAAAAACTGTAAATATACACTAACGGATACTTGTTAAGTAGTGAAAGAAGTAATTTGTTAAGCATTATTTACTTCCATTTTTTTTTTTGCTGGGGATTAATATAATCAGTTTTTTCTCTCTCCTGAAAACATATTACAAAACACATAGAATTATGAGTTTGAAATGAATATGAGATATAAAAATATGTTGTTAAATATATCAACATATATAAACATATATTTAGCATACATTTTGTTGGAATATTATTCTACCTCAAGTGCAAATTCTAACGTGATGCTGCCATATTCGATTTTATTTGTTGTTTCAAAAAAGTTGACTATTTTCATGATGGAAAATACAATTACTTCGTGGGCATCACCCCAACTCATCAGTTGTCCGCAATAAGAAAATAATGATTAAAATACATAAACCGAGAGATTACATAAGGTAGAAGTATGCAACGGGACGAGAATTTTGTAGTTTTTCATATGAACTGTCTGATTTGGTAAAACCAGTCATAAATCAATACTTTTTGAAAAGCAACATTTTACTTATAAGTACGCTTTCGTTAGTATTACATAGAGTGGTGGAAAATTTAATAGGAACGATTCAAGTTTTTTCTAATTTTTTTTTGTTGCGTTTATTTTAAAAAATTAAAATAGTGGCTAAATTCGCTCCGGGAGGCAAATATTTGGTTTAGAATATTGTGCAGAATTTTAACATAATGTCTGTTTTTTTTATTTTGTCACTTGTTTTAAGTGGGCTTGGTTTTCAATGAAAAATTAGCGATATCGACCTGTTATCAAATTACAGAGTAAAATTTAGCGAGTACTGATCGGATCTATACAAACTGTATATTTTTGGAAATTCTACAAAACTTCATTAAGTCTTGCAGTTTTTATCCAGAAATGTTCGCCAGACTTAAAATGACAGTATCTTAAACATGAAAAAAAATTCTTTGTTTTTAGCAATTTTAAAATAAAGTTAACAACACAAAATTAAACATTTTAACACCCTAATATATATTTTCAGTTTCAAATTATACATATGTCCTGCATTAGTAAATGGCTACTACAAGAGATGCTGAACTGTTTTAAAATTTATGTTTAGCAATAAACTTAATACGCTTGTCATGATTAATTGTATGATAATATTTTTTATCTTACTAGAATCTGTTGACAGTAAATAATGTAAATTACTGCCAGGAAATTAAATAAGATTTGTGTGTTAATTACTATTAAAAATTTCTTTCACACAATAAGGGAAGGAGAATATCTGTCAAATAAAGTAAATATTATAGAGAGAAAATATTTGTGTCCACTAATAAGCAGTTAAATCATTTTATAAAATATTAGTAATGAAAATACTTTAAAAATAAAATTTATTTTGTTATTTAAAATTTACTTTTATCGGGATAAACATTAATTACATTAAAGGAAATAAATGTGCTAAAATCCCAAAAGTTATTTAAGAAATTGTGGAAAATAAATAATCTGTTGGAGGCCTGTCTCTATACGGATTTAATTCTTGCATAAGAAAATCGTCAGGGAATGACGTTATTAGAATTTCTAGGCAAGAATGAAATCAGGATAGGGACATGCATTCAACAGATTATCTTTCACAACTTATTAAATAATAAACTTTTTTTCGCTATTTGTTTTAGCTAACTTTTTTTAAATATTTTGACATCCTAAATACGAATTTTAAGTCACGAAAGTCCCAAAAATCGCCTTTTACATATAAAGGCATTACTTTTTAAAAGCTTGGCCTAGACAAATATGGCTGAATATTGTAGCGTCGCTAACTACCACTCCAATTTGGCTATTTACATAATTGAAATTTAATTCAATAGGAAAGCACGATAATATTTATTTTTACGCAATGTGAATACGATATGGGTACTGCTTGTATTCTTTGTTTGTATTGTGTATGTTGTTTACGTACTGCATACAAGTTAGTTTCTGTGTACATTAAAGCACACACTATTGATCATTATTTTACATATTTTTGTGCTTTGTTTTTAGCCACATATATTTCTCATTTGGTAATTTTTTTTAATTCGAATAAGTAGTTAAAGTTGCTAATTACTCAGGGTGGTTAATCCGAACTATCAGAGTGCCATACTGGCCAGTACTGACTTTTGGGAAGAAGATAAACTTCGGTTGGTTGTCTCATAAATAATTTCACAGCCTTCTAGGTCTGTTCTGATTTTAGAGCCTTCGCGGTCTGTTCTGATTTCATAGCCTTCGCGGTCTGTGCTAATTTTACAGACTTCGCGGTCTGTCCTAATTTCGCAGCCTTCGCGGTCTGTTCTAATTTTACAGCTTTGATCACTACCGCCTAGGTGATCTAGAAATGCGACTCTCGCCAAATGGAGGAAATGCTTCTCTCGCCAAATGGAGGAAATGCGACTCTCGCCAACCCGAAGATACCTGAACCGAATCCGACAACGATCATCTACCGATCCAATAACTAAGTCGGGAGCGACAACCTGTCGAACCGATATCCGAGTCGAAAACGACTACCTGCAAAACCGATACCGAAATCGAAAAACGACTACCTGCCGAATCGTCACCCGAGTCGAAGGACGACCACCTGCCGACGCAATAGTCGATAAGTGCTTTGCCGATAAGTGGTTTGCGGAACCGAGTGAATATCCGAGTGTATAAAATTGGTGTTGCCATTTGTGAAATACATTGTTTTTTTTTTTCTATTCTTCCTATTAATTAACGTGTTGCTTCCTTTGGAAAGAGGATAGAGAAGAAGTGAAAGGTAGTAAAAGATGAAGGGCTTCAAATATGTCAACACTGTAATTGCTCGAGATGTTGAATCTTAGAACAGTTGTTGCGCGCCATCTGACGAAGAGTTGGCGAATTTTGTTGAAGCTTTTTAGTTCATAGCCCTGTTATATTATTTTACTTCGGTGGGGTTAAGTGCTATGGGAACACCGAAGGAGGACGCTGAGATATGTATGAGGGATAGAAAAAACTCATACGTATTATTTTTCATAAATTGATGTTGCCTTGGTTGAGGCTCGAAGCCGCAACCTTACATGTAACAGTCCAACGCGCTAACCATTACACCACACCGCCCACTTATTTGTATTTGAATTTAATTATTAAATATAGTTAATCTTATAAGCCTTAAAAAAAGAAAAGCGATTGTGTTGTTACTCAAGGTTTTCGGGTCCTCAAGTAGGTCCTGGGCATGACTGAACTACCTCAGCTGACGACAAAACCCTGTTATAAAATGTGTGTTGATATTTTGTTAGGTTCCAGTACTGAACATTTTATTTATTTGGGTTTTTTCTTATCACTTACGTTGGGGAATAAATGAAATACTTGTGGTATGAAAAACTACAAATCACAATGCCCTAGATAAATAATTTGGGAAGACAAATGTAGGTGATCAAGAAAATCTGTCAAAGAGAGAGAGTTCATTGTTTTTTGTGAATTCACTTCACTATCGTGTAGAATATTTAAAATTGTTGGCTCTTAGTTTTTGCTAAATCTTTATTATACCCAGCAAAATTATCGGATGCAAAGAACCAGTAGTAAAACAACTTATACTTGCACTAGGGTTTGGGGTTCGGGAATTCCCGGGAAAAGTTTGGCGGGAATTCCCGAGAAAATAATATATTTTTCCCGGGAAAACGGGAAATTTTAAAAATATTAAATTTTTTTAAATTGTTTTTGTTCGGAATAGGATTTTTTAATTTTAGTCATAAAAAACATTTTAAATACCAAAACAAAAATGTCATTGTTAAAATCTTTTAAAAGGGAATCAATCATATTTGACACACAAAAAAAATCTTTTGCAAGTAATTAGGAGCATTTCAACTAATAAAGATTTTTCGCATAACTTATTCAAAATATAAGTAGTAAAACCTAAAAACTTGGTAAAATGTTTAAAAAAAAATATGAACAAAAAGTTTTGTTTCTTACAAATAATCGCCCTTATTATCTAAATTTTTCAAATGTTAATTTTAGTTAAAGTCGACTTTAGTTAAAATATTGGGTGGCAGTATACCTTGGCTTGGTTTATTTTTGGAGCATTCTTTTGGTTAATTTATTTTCAACCAATCAAAATATTTGAAAACATAAATATTTTTGTAAGGTTTTCATACACAAAATGAACAAAACCGTATGATTAAAAATAAAGTCGACTAAAAATAAAGTCGAAATAAAATACTCCTTTATATTAAGGGCCAATAATTTTATAAGTAACGTTTTCATTAATAAATGTGATACTTTCAAGTAAGTTTGCTTTATTTTAATACACCTGATTTCAAATTAATATATTCTTTTATAATAAAGAATAAAATGTCAGTAGTATGGAAATACTTCACAAAAAAGGACAATGCAGCGCAGTGCAATATTTGCCCTAAAAGACTAATCGTTAACGGATGTATCTAAATTTGGTTCGCAAAAAAAAAAAAAAAAATTGATGGTCATGCATCTTCTCTTGAAGAAAACAACAACAAGAATAACGTTCCAGCTAAAATTAGCAAAGTACCCGAAGAAACAATTGTAGGCTGAATAGGCATTGAACGTTTTATGGTAGGGCAAACATTTCCTGAAATGGTATCCAAATTAGCCGCAGTCAATCCGCACCATAACTAGATCTTCGTTTATTCGAGAAAGTTTTTATAATAAAAACATGGCATTGCCAAAAAATGAAACCGATGTAGAGAACATTATATTAAATTATTACAATCATGTAAAAGATATAATGATAAAAGAAATATCGAGCAATATTTCTAACAATAGGAGATTTACTATAATCTTAGATGAATGGACAAGAATATCACAAAAGAGATATTTGAACATATGTATGAACGGTAATAATTCATTTTATAACCTGGGGTTGGTTTATATATCAGGAAGATGTAATATTGATGAAATAAGAACTGTAGAAATAAGACTAGAAGAGTTTTATTTGTCTTTGGAAATTAACATTGAGGCCACCATATCTAGTAGGCCAAATGTGATGAAATTGTTTGTTTCCGACAGTCCAGTAGTGGGTGCTTTCTGCTGGAATCATGCAATTCATTTGGCAGAGCTTAGAGTAATTTATGTGAAATCAAATGTTCAACATTCTGATATTTTTATTTTGAATTCTCACTACACAGACTGAATTTGTACTGAAATAGTATTTTTTTTTAACAAAAATTACTTCATTAACAAATTTGTTCAAAAATATTTCCCGGGATTCCCGGGAATCAAATTTTTTTATTCCCGTTTCCCGGGAAATAAAAAAGTCCGGGAAATCCCAAACCCTAACTTGTATGCAACCTGATCTACTTTATTTTCTATCATAGGTGATTTTTGTCTGAGTTTGTCCCAAAAGTAACAGGTTCTTTTTCTCCAATCTAGAACAGGTTGCTTTGGAACCGGTTCTAAAACCAGTTATAGAACTGGTTCTGCGACAACGAAACATTACATTTTGACTCCCAGGAATCAGAACTAGAACCTGTTCCATGGAGTCGGTGGTAAAAAAACCTGTTCTAGAACAGCTTCAGAGGTAACCAGTTAAAAAAAATTTTGCTGTGTATAAGAGTAGATCCGTGGACACTATGGGCAATTAAAAAAATCTTGAATGGTTGGCTTGGGGAAGGACTATGTCATCAGTAGAAATTGTAATTTCCACAAACCACCTCTATGTTAGTCATTTAGATATTGGTCATTTGATATTGTAATATATTGCAAAAGATGTGATAATTAACATCAAGTTCTAATAATATTAAACTGTCTGTTTAATTTTGTATCCACAAGGGTACATTAAGTAGCCTGCAACAAAGAACAATATTGTGAGTTTATATTTTTTTATTTTATTTTTATTTAATTAATATAAATGCACTTGTTTGTTGTTGCTGTTAGCATGTGAGATCATTTCTTTTTGTACATAGAAATTACGTGAGGCCATATGCATTTTTCGGTACACCCAACCAAAAAGTCTGTAATGGCTACCGAAAATGTTGCTGTTATTACGGGAAATTTAACAGTTTTGAACCCAGCGGTATTTTTTGCTAATTTTAAGGACACAGGTCTACTGATTTGTTGTACAATAAAATTAGTAGACGCAACTAAATTTTAGTAAATTGTTGTAAACTGCAATTTAAATTCAATTTGATGAAATTAGAAAAAAGTGTACTAAAAAACAAAAAACTGTAAAATCTAAAAAAAATGAAAATCAAACTTAATAAAAATAATATTTTTTTTCTTTTCGGTTGTAAAAAATGTATAATTACTTCATCGTACTTGAAATTTGGAGTAGAAATTACAAACGGTTCTCCAGTTTTCACCTTTTTATGCATTGGAGATACAATAAAATTTTCTGAGTTTTATTTCTAAACTAAGAATATATCAATAATAACAAAAATAATCTAAACAAGAATTCTAAGAGATCAACGTATTCTTGTAAATAAAATTTCCTTAAGTTTCCACTTGTTGTTAAATTAGTATAACATATTATTTAGCTAAGTTTAGCACCCGGTTTTGAAAAATTTGTAATATATTTTGCTGAAATCAGTAACGAAAATTAGTAAAAAAAAATACGTAATTTGGAATAAGAAAGTGTCAAAAACTATTAATAAAAAAATTGTACTATAAATCAAATAAATTTACAATAGTAAATTGCGATTGAAACTGTTACAATTTTTTTTTACTAACTTTTTATCAGAGTGTATAATAAGAAATGAAGCCTGCAGTTAAAAGGCCAACTCTAAGCAAGTATTTTGTTGTAGGATATTTAGTTTTATTTTAGTATATAAGAATTGTATATTTGAAAGTAATATGGTTGTTAAGAACAAAATACTAATATCAACATAAAAGCTTGTATTTTATTTTTCTTTTCCGCATCGTAGAAGATTATACACTGTCAATATAAATACATGTATGTATACACTTACAATATTTTTTCGTTAAAATCAACCGTATATGTACACTGAAACAATTGAAAATAAGTTAACATTTTGTCGTTTATTTTTAATTGTTAATTAATTAACTGACAAAGTCGGTAAAAATAATAGATTGCTTGTTTACTTTAAAATTTATTATATAACAACAACTGATTAGTTTTAACAAAAAATTTGGACTGAATATTTTAACTTATATCATAAGTTTATAATTGATAGAAAAAGTTAAAAAATATATTTCTTTGCAATTTAGCAGTTTATTCAATTGAAACAACTTTACTGTTTTCTTTTTAAATAACTATTGAACTTTTATGATAAAGTTATTGTGAGTGTAATAATATATAATATTGTAATTAAGCATTTTCAATTCAATTTTCTTTCATTTACAGACATCGACTTTTAATAGCCCACCGTGTTCGTTTGCTAATAGAAGATTTCACAGTTTTTTTATATTTCTATCATTAATGACATCTGCCATCATCGTCAACATTATGTTTGATATTTTTATTTGACACTAAAGCGTATGAGTGTTATAAATAAATAATAAATATTACTCATACGGCTTATATGAAAAAAAAACAATCATAACCACAATATAAACGTGAACAACATTTGACGTTCACTTCCTTGTTGATTGCTTATTATTTTTAATTTCAATAACTTTCTATAAATAAGATTTCATTAATCTGAGTAACTTCTACATATACATAAGAGTGTCCCGATAAATGTCTTATTTGTGAATTGGTACAAATAACAACGATAAAATGAATCATAAAAATAAGTCCGTAAAAAAAGCAGAAAAAGTTACTAAAAATTAGTTAAAAATGATGCTGCAGAAAAAACTGCTAATATTAGCAGAATCAGTTTGCTAAATATTAATAAAATGAAAACAGCAAAAAAAACTGTTAAATTTACAGAATTTTAGTAATATTTGAGCTAAATTGTTGTTAATTGCAAATAACAATTTAACTTGCTGAAATCAGCAAAAAAATTGCTAAATAATAGTAAAATGAAAATAGCAAAAAAACTGTTAAATCTACCAAATTTTTGCTAAAATTTTCTGAAATCAACAAAACTTTTGCAGATTACTAGTGGACTGGAAAAAGGTAAAAAAGGAGCAAATGAAATGAAAATTAATAAATAAATGAAAAATAACCCCTAAATTCATAAACGCTTTGTAAAATTATAAAAGGTTTATTGAACAAATTTTGTATGTAAATGACGTTTTGTAAACCTGCTATAACTTTACAAAGCATTTATGAATTGAGGGGTAAATGTGTATTTAAAAATATATTTGGGACCAGTTTATTGAATGTGTCAATTAATTTAAATTTTTTTCAATTGGCATTGTTCAATGCCTAAATGCCCATTTATAATTGATGAAAGAAGTATTTGTATTTATGTTTTAATAAAAGAATAAATTAAGAAATAAAATTAAAAATTCGCGTATCTCTTATATTTTTTTTTATATTAAAATGCTTTTTCTTCAATTATGTGTACATTTCATTACCATTGTTTTCATCAATGCAAATTGAAAAAAAAATTCATTGGCATTGAATGGTGATGAAATTTTTTGGCATTGACATTGATAAAAAGTAATGCCAATTATATTTCAATGTCAATGAAAATTTCCCAAGAATGATTTTTTGTAAAAGTAGTAATATTTATAGACAATAATACACTCTAAAAAATGTTTGTAAATTTACTACTATAAAATGGGTAAAATTTTGTTTAATTTTACGAAAATTCGGTAAATATAAACAAAAAATGCGTACACTTTTTTCATACACACTTCCATACACAATAATACACACACAAAGTATTTTTAGACATTATGTGATTATAAATAAACACATTGTGCTTAAAATTACTGTTGTTTTGTTAAATAAAATTTTTACGCACAAAGTTGGTAAATATACTATCCTATAATAGTAATATATACTCTGGCATTTCAAATTGGAAAAAATTTAAAAAAATTATAAATAATAAAAAGAAAAACCGAAAACGGATTATTTTTTGTGAATTACAACATTTCCACAAACACATTAGAGTCTGGAAATAGTAACATAAGCATGAAATTGTTTTTGGTAATTATTGTTAACGCATGTGGTAGTCTAAACCTCATTTCAAAATTGAAAACGCCGTAAGAGAGATACGGCCTACGCAGGAACAACTGGGTGCAATGACTCCTGCTCAACAAAATGCCTTCTTTGCAAGGGAGGCAGTCAACCAACAACCGTCAACAATAACGGGAGAAAACGCCGTAAGAGATATACGGCCTAGGCAAAACAACTGGGTGCAATAACTCCTGCTCAACAAAGTCAGTATTTCATTGAGTACTGCCTAACTTGCAAAGAAAGCATTTTGTTGAGCAGGAGTCATTGCACCCATTCAATAGTTATAACAAAATTTTATATGAATTTTATACAAATGCCTTAAGATCCCAAAACGACTAATTGGGACATAAATGATAATGAGAGAAGGACTCGGATATTATTATTAATAAAATACGTACCAAAAATTAATTTGTTATTTTATTTAGCACAACTGTTGTAAATGTACGCATGTTATTGGATTTTTACGCAATTTCTGTGGATTTTTGCGCATTTTTTGTGGATTTTTACACATTTTATGCGTACATTTACATATGAAACGTGCTTTTTTACACACAAATTTAGTAAATTAACACACTAATTTCAAAATTTTATTTAATTTTTACGCACTTTCAATGTAAAACTACAAATTATTTGTGCACCAACTTAAACACAATGTGCGTATTTTTTTTTCAATTACGCACATAGAGTAAATTTACCCAATTTATAGTAGGAGTTCAGTTTCCTACTACAAGTTGGGTAAATTTCAATAGAATTTAATTAGAGTGTATGTTAACCCATGATACAACTATTCTAGGTAGATGCATTAGAACACCAAACACAAAAAAAAACAACAACAAATGTAATCGGCTATTTTTGATACAGCGAAGGCATACGAAAAAATCCCTGAACTGTCATAATAATAAAACCCTGAACTATCAAACTCTCCCTAATGCATCTACCTAGTATGGTTGTATCATGATGTTAACCATAACAAAATATATTTCAGAGACCCTTCTTTTGATTTTCATTGTTTGCTGATCGGATATGTACTTCCAAATTTATTTGAGTTTCCATTTTTACCTCTAAAGCTCCACCCACAGGAAAGAAGGTGTGGCCGATTAAAAATATTGTATTCTTTAAATAAGCTTAAAAAGTACAATATTGGGGGAAAAAATTAGGGTTATCCCCGTAAATCATAAAAATTGGGTCGTCCAAAATAAACTTTGATCTTTGAAAATTAATGTATTACGATAAATAGAAACTTTTCTCATAAATTTTAATAATTTATATATTTTATGAGTAGGACAAATTTTCATCCATTTTAATTTAGCTTTATTTAAAAACTTTTTGCATTATTTTTGTCGAGTTAAAAATATGCAGTAATTTTTATGAGTCATTTAACATTCTGTATATAAGCGCCACCAATTTTGGATAATTTGGTAATTTTACAAAAAATTTGTAAAATTAGCAAATCTTCTGTTAAAAATTAGTAACTAAAATTCAGCAAAATACTGTAAAGTTAGCAAATTTATTGTTAAAAATTAGTAACTAAATTCAGCAAAAAAAATAGCAAAGAAGTTTGTAAGTTAGTAATGTGGACGTAGCAAAAAACTTAGCTAAAAATTAAATTTTAACTAAAAATTAGTTAAAAGTTTGTTAAGTTGAAGTACTTACAGTTTTACTAACTTTTCTGCAAACTTTTTTCTATAAGTGTACTAATGTGGTGAATAATGAAACAAAGCAACAAATTTTTCAATAGTATCTTTAGCTCCCTACCAGTAATTAAAGATGACGATAGTAGTTTAATTTGGCATAAAAATTTTGTAATATTTTTGAAAAAAAGCAAAACGACTAAAACAAGTGCTTGGAAGTGCTTCGTCCTCACGAAATTTTTGATACCAATCTTGTGCAAACATCTTTGTTAAATAAACGTCAGTATCGGCAACTTTGTTAGGAAACTAAAGATCTCACTTAACAATTTTTGCCTTACAATATGTTTTTAATCTTGCCGAGATGACTTAATATACATATGTATACCCAGTGTAGAAACGGTAATGACATACCATTATTTTTTGGACTACCAGTAATGACACCCACTTACCTTCTGTATTATTTTAAAACATATAATAAAGAGTTACTGATAATTACTTATTTTTATCATTATTTCAAATAGAAAATAATTTTTTAGATTTTTTTGAAAATTTTTTGAAATCTATTTTTAGACTCAATATTTTTTAAACACTGGTAAGGATATATGTAACCACATATTTTTTGATTTTTTGTATGTTGGTGAGTAAGCTTACTTGTGTGCAGCAGGTCAATTTGTGCTTTTATCTATTAAATATTACATGTCGATATAGCTCAGATGGTAGAGCTGTTGACTGGCAATCTGTAGACCCAAGTTCGATTCCCGCACCAGCAAATTTTATTTAAAAAAAAAATACAATAAAAAATATATTTTTTTATATATTTTATTTTTTAGAAAATCTATTTTTAGACTCATTATTTTTGTCAGTACTGGTAAGCACATAGGTAACGATATATTTTTTGATTTTTCGTATGCTGGTGTGTAACAACAACTCATTATTTTTCGCGACAATGCCATATAAAGGTAGTAAGAAATGTAGTAACAAAAGTAACTAGTTACCATTACCAAGTATGTAGTTACATAACCACATATCTGGTAATGATTTTCTACACTGGGTATGTAAATATTAAATGAAAAGTATTATTATGGTATTATATGTCATAGTAGCTAAAATGGTCGGTATTTCTTTACAGAGACTATTAGTTATAGACATAACGCATGTGAACTTGAACTACTGAATAATAGTGGGGGCTAAAATTCATTATTACCTGAGAAACTATTTAATATCGGTTTAGTATCAGCTGGACTTACTCACACCCAGAAAACAGATTCAGTTCTGATAACCCCATTTGTAGTTAATCGCATGGTTCGGTTGTGGTAGCCGAATTTTTTAGTTGTGGCAACAGAAAACTAATTGAGATAAGCCTAAATTGACTATGACAACGGAACTTCAGTTGTATCAAGAATAATTAGGTAGCCGCAAATGAAAAATTCATTTGATGCAACTGAACCATTCGATTGGCAACAAAAGGGATTGTCAGCACCGAATCTGTTTTCTGGGTGCAGGAAAATTTTCTGTTCCAAATCGGTTGTGAAATTGTCCCAAAATCAACCACTTCTTTAGAACCAAAGTGTAACCGGTTACCCTAGCATTAGTTCTGGAACTAGTTCTAGAACTGATTTTACGTCAGTCATAGCTTCCATATGGGATCCGAGGAACTGGTTCTGGAATGAGTTCCATGGACTCGTTTGCAGTGGAACCTGTTTCTGAATTTGTGTGGTTGGCATTATTACCTGAGCAACTATTTAGCATCGGTTTAGTGTCAGCTGAGCCTACATTTAAAAACTCAAAAACTGCTGAAAGCTGCTCAAAATAAAGAAAAACCAAACGCGGAATATATTCAAATAATAAAATTTGAGATATCCGTTTGTGTTTTTTTGCTTTGTTGTTTGTTAATATTTAAATTTAAATAAAAAAATACAATTGTCAATTTTTCGAACAAAGTGTCATCTAGTGATAACGATGTTTTTATAACTTATTTTTTTGGTGATGCCATACCCTTGATGAAAACAAAAATATTTGATATGAAATTTTTTTTTTATGTTGGTTTTTAATTTTTATTTAAAAATAAAAAAACTAAAAATTGTTTTTCGACGTTTTTAATTGATTAATTAGAAATTTGTTAATTTAGTTCGAGGCCAATTTCCTTATTTATAACATCTAAATTCAACCCCATTCGAATGGTTCAGTTGCATCAAATGAAGTTTTCGTTTACGGCTACCGAATTATTCTTGTTACAACTGAAATTCCGTTGTCACAGTCAAATTAGTCTTGTCTTAATTGGTTTTCTGTTGTCACAACTGAAAAGTTCGGCTAACACAACCGAACCATGCGATTGACTACAAATAGGGTTTTCAGAACTGAATCTGTTTTCTGGGTGAACTTTCGTTTTGTAAACCTCCTATAATTTTACAAAGCGTTTATGAATTGAGGGGTAACATAATAAGGTCGAAAAAAACAATTTTTATTTTCAAATAAAAATTTAAAACCAACATTTTGACAACACTCATAGAATGGAGAAAAAATGTTTTGTCTCTTCTTGTAGTAACAAAGAAGTAAGGAAAAAATAAAATTTGTATTTATTTATACCGATGGTATGAAATACAAAAACAAAAACTTTCATAGTATTCCTATTGAATAGTATTCCTTCGAAAACATATTTTATTGTTTGCTTCATTCGCATTTTGTTGATGTCAGAGTACATTTACAGTGCAAAAGTTTGGGTAATTTTTTTGCATTCCCTTTTGCTTTTGTAAATTAAATTGTAAATTCTATTTGAGATTTTCCATATTTAATCCTAAAACGGAACAAAAATAACACTCATTGCGAAAAAGGTTTTTATAATATAAAAGCCGTAGTTTATATCCTTTTTTGTTATTTAGAATTGTCTACTAATGTGGAAGTCTGGACATTTTTATATTTTACCAAGTTTCCTAAATAAGGTTCGAAAGAATAACAAAAACACAATTTTCAGACTTAAATTTTCAGTAAAAAAATTAGATAAAGTACACTTTCTCTGGAAATTTTTTGAGTTTTTTCAGTATACTAATATTTAGCACAAAACTTTATTGATTTTAGCAAGAATTTTTTCATTTTCAATCGACTAAGGGTTAGAGAAATATTCAAAAATAATAAGAAAATTTTTAAAAAATTGTAAACAAAATTTGAAAATAATAAAAACAAAGGCCCTTACTATAAAAGAGTATTTTAAATTTAAAGTCGACTTTATTTTTAATCATACGGATTTGTACATTTGGTGAATAAAAACCCTACAAAAATATTTATATTTTCAAACATTTTGATTGGTTGAAAATAAATTAACCAATCAGAATGCTCCAAAAATAAACCAAGTCAAGGCATACTGCCACCCGATATTTTAACTAAAGTCGACTTTAACTAAAATATACATTTGAAAAGTTTAGATAGTAAGGGCGAAAATAAATAAATATAAAATAAATAAATACAATCATTTCAACTTCAAGTTTAAAAGAGAATTTTAAGGTACATTTTAAAAATTTTTCTGCTGCGGAATTTAAAATAATTGTCGACTTTTGTGATAGGTGTGTTCCAAAATTTGCATTTATTTTATATGTACTTACCAGTGTTGAAAAAATATTGAGTCTAAAAATAGATTTTCGAACGAATTTCCAAAAAAAACTAGAACATTAATTTGTATTTGAAGTAGTGATAAAAATATATCATTTATTTTTTGTCTTGGACTAATGGAAAAAGTAAATAATTAGTAACTCATTATTATATGTTTTAAAATAATATATAGAATAAATCGGTGTCATTATTGCTAGCAAACATAACGATACATCAGGTTTCTGTACTGGATATGTGGCTACGTAAAGTTTTTTAGGTATGTGTTGAGGGTTAAACAAAATTAATAAATAAATGCCGAAAGCATGTATCGTATCACCATCATCATGTATTTATATGGGCATTTCAAACTTAAAATAATTTCTTTATATTTTTGTGTGGAGCGTAAGTAAGAAGCTCTATATTTTGTAATAGATAAGAAAACAATCGAACTGCATTGTCCTAAAATATAAACAATTACTCGTAGAGAGGGTGATGCGATGTTAAAAAAGTAGAAGTTGGTTTTTTTTTTACTGAAACGAAAAACTGCGCATTGCTCCAGATTTGTTTGATAAAACTTTTTTTTTATTATGATTATGAATGTAATAAGTTTATTTAGGAATTTTCTGTATTAATAAAACTCTATTTTCTTTTTTTTTACAACCCATAGTGTGTAACGTCACGTAACGTAGCGTGATGTGACATAAATTTTCTTTTAAGTACATGTGAATGTGATTTTAGAATGCCATTGAAAGGAAATCAAAGATCTACGGTTTACTGGTCTTTATTTGGAGTTACTTAATTGAAATGATCGTTTTTTCATTCCTGAAAGTGTAGAGGTTTTTGAAAGCAAGAACTATGTGAAGTATTTGTCAGGGCAATATCCTGATGAAGAAAAATAACAGTTTTTGGAAAAAAGTAATTATTGTGTTAATTCATAATAAGGAAATTGGCCTCGAACTGAATTAATAAATTTCTAATTAATCAGTAAAAAGGTCGAAAAAATTATTTTTATTTTTTAAATAAAAATTAAAAATCAACGCGTTAATTGTTGCTGTAACAAATATGTAGTTACAAGAGTGCGCTTGCATTATCACACTTATGAGAAACACCAAAACCTTCTTTTCTCGGACATTATGTTATAATTAAAAAAATCAGATTTCATTAACAAATACACATAATGATTTTTATTTGAAGGCCAAGAGCCTAATAAACTTATTTACAAAAAGTAGAAAGTTTTTTTTTTCGCATTATCAAATTTTATATATTCTTTTAAAGATATGTACACTGTAGTGTACAAGGGTAGCGAAAGAGTTAAAGAAGTAAATATCGAGGAGAAAATGTTATTAAAAACGAAAAAGGTGACCAAAACCGGAACGCGACTTTGCGGTGCATTTTAAAATATAAGATCAAATTTGGACTCTTTTATTTAATTAAATTTAAATACTTTTTTTTTACTAATATTTACAACTCAGAAGGTATTTTTTGTCGACTTTTAATTTTCAGGCCACTGTGGACCTTTCTGTGGAAATGCTCATATGTATAACATAAGCTCATTATTTAATTGTTTTTTTTTATGTTTATTGGGGTGTATAAAATTATTAATTTAGAAAACAATAATATAACTTTATAACTAAACTTTTATTTATTTACAGACCCTAACCACTTCAGTTAGTAGTATATTAAATACCATAAAGTTTATTTGAAATATTTATTTATTTGTTTTGTTTGAGAATATAAAAATGATTTATACAAATAAAATCGTATGGTTTATCGAATAACTTACAAGGAAAGTATTGCATGTGATAGTCTCCGATTTTAGTGAAATTCAAATATGTGAGAGAGAGTGGAATGCTAAGAACATGTTTCATTATTTTCCCCACCACGAGTATTTAGAGGGCAAAATAGGCGAAAGATAGTCAAGTATTTTTTGCACTTTTTTGTTCAGCAGCATGTCCGAAACTTTTGACATTCAATACAAAAACATAACGCATTCGTAAAATGAAGAAGTTTGAGGCGCACAGTACCTACATTTTCAAAAAGTTGCCAACTCATTTCAAAAAGTACCAAACAAAGGGCTTCAGCAAAAATTTGATAATAGCCAAGAGAAGAAAGAAAAACATATGTCTCCTTAAATTTATTAACTGATTTTGGCTGTCTTACTAATACATATATACATATAAAGTACCCTAAAATATATACATTTTTCACAACCAGATCATAACAAAAATATTCAAAAAAAGATACTAGTGATAGGCTCTTGAAAATCCCTATCCGAAAATATAACTCTTTGAAAGCTAAGACAAACAACTTAAAAAAAACAGAAATTGTTGACTCAACTTTTAACCCACTAAATTCTCGAGATGGTGGATAATCTCAGACACCCAACCTTTTTCAATATTAATTGGCATGAAAAATGGTTGTTACTAAAAATTTCCGAGGGTTCAAGGCTCTACCATGGTCCGTTTTTGGATAGATAACCCTTCCACGGGCGTATCACATGGTTAGGGGTAGTCGAAATTGTCATCAGTTTTGATCTATCTCTCTTAGTTTTCGCGATATGGGATATTTTAGAAATCGGGAGGGAAAGAAAAAGCGTTTTTTCAGATACTCTGGTGGCGGCATCTGTCGGCTAATAACAGAAACATGAAAATATTATACTTAAAAATAAAATGTGTAAAATTTAACGAATGGGTTCTTAAAAATTTGTTTAAATAATTTTGAAAATTTACACTCAAAATTAGTTAAAGTACTGTGGATTTTTATTAGTGTTAAATGAAGATAACTAAAATCTTTGTTTAAATCAGTGTTTTAACTAAAAATTCGTTAAGATTAGTCAAATCGATTTGAAACCCATTTGACAGATTTTTTTAGTGACGTATTATTTTAAGTGTACTAATATTTTGTATGCAGCCTCAACTTGTAACATTCCTAAACAAAATTAAAAAAAGAACTTAACCCAGACGTAAATCCCCTGTCAGAAATGGAGTATAAAACGAGTAAAAAGGTTAAAGTCGGGCATGCCGACTATATAACACCCTATACCAGTCTGACTTAAAGTCAACTAATGTTTGGATCCGAAAATTAAATGGGTTAAAACGGACTTGTGTCAAAATTTTCTATAAAATCATAAAAGAAGAGAAAATCGAAAATATAGCCCATATGGGCGACAGGTCCAAATATGGACCGATCCTATTTAGAATCAATAGGCTTTTTCCTTGGGACCATGTGAGTCAACGAATCAAATTTCATTGAAATACATTCGTATTTGCGACATGCAGCGTGTAACCAAGCCAATTTTGGGGGGACCCTTATATGGGCACTAGGTCTAAACATGGACCGATTTTAACTAAAATCAATAGGCTTCGTCTTTGGGCCAACATAGGTCTGTGTACCAAATTTCATTGAAATATCTTCGTATTTGCAACCTGCAGCGTAAAAAAGCGAATTTTGGGGGTACCCTTATATGGGCACCAGGTCTTAACGTAGACCGATTTCGTCCTTGGGTCGACGTAAATCTGTGTACCAAATTTCGTCAAAATATCTTAATATTTGCGACCTGTAGAGTGCGCACAAGAATGCATGGACAGACAGACGGACGGACAGGCGGACATCGTTAAATCGAAATAAAAAAAAATCTGAGCCGATCGTTATACTATACAATATTTTTTGGTGTTACAAACATCAGCACAAACTTATAATACCCTCTCCACGTAGCGGTGTAGGGTATAAAAATAAGAACATTAGATTTAATCCTTTTCTCAATTGAAAAATTCAATAAGTTTTCTGTAGTAAACAGGCGGAGAAAGAGAAAATGATTTTAGTTTATCAGGCCAGTAATTCTAAGAATGAGCTACCGTTATCAAAAATGATTTCTTGAAAAGTGAACACCTCGCCAAAGGAACGAATATTTGCACATTTCTATAAAAATATAAAAAGCTAAAGCGCTGCGGCAAAAAAAATTGGTATGTAGCTGTTCAAGATTTTATAAAAGTTTAAAGATACTGAATGGTCAAAAAATTGTTAAATGAACATTTGAGGAACCGATAGCCATATGGTGATTTGTGAGTGTAATATTCCTTTCGACTTTGTTATTATTAAGTTTGCTCAAATTACGATGGCAATGTTTAATATTATAAACAAATCGAACAATTTTGTTTACCAAAATTTTTAAAGTATAACACTGTGGAAAAAATGAGGCTCATGGCCTTGGGCGTGGATGATTCTTATACTGAACGATTGTATAGCTTAGTATAGTAAACCCCCAAAGCGTTTGGTCCTGTGTGGGTACAGTCACATTTTATGGCCGCTTAAATTTTTAATTTGTTTCGCCATAAGACTCAATAAGTAGTGTAACTGTTCTTTAGAACTAAATTGTGAGTGCGGATGTCCCCAAGAGAATATTAAGAGGAATTTTTCATGGAATATTTTAACCCTATGTCTGCAATTTTCATAGGTCATATAAGTCTGCTTTTCAATAAATACCAAAAAAGTATCGTAAAACGTGCGTTAAATGGGTTAAAATGTTCTGTAAATACGAGGAGTACTATTTATATTTCGGGAATAGCAAATAATAACAAACATTTTTAAATGAAAATGGCTTTATTGTTTTTCAAAATATTTCCTTTGATGATCAATACACTTTTGCATTCGTTTAATCATTCCCTTACAACAATCGACGTAAGCCTTTTTTTCTTGATAAATTATAGTGTATCTATCGAGAGCAAATTTTTTTTACAACTAAGTGTTCATGCCTCTATCTCACGATATGTCACATGACGATCTTGCAATATCAGTTCAGGCACTGCATCGATGTTTTGTGGCACAACATCCGATTTTGGACGACCTTCACGGGATTCGTCGGCGACCGAACTACGACGACGATTGAATTTACTATACCAGCGATATACTATGGATTTTGATGGTGCTTTATCGCCATACAAAGAACTGAGTAGTTAATGGACACATTCTTGTTGAGATAATCCACGTCGAAAGTTGTGAAAAATAATCCAACGAAAATCTCCTCTTGAAATTTCCATTTTTTTGGCCAAATTGATTTTCTCAACTCACTGTAAAGAAAACCAAATAGCACTTGTACATCAAATCCTTGTGAGTACGTTCATGCTAAAAAATGTCAAACTTTATTATGGTGTTGCCAGATTTTAGCCAGTTCTCAAAATATAAATAGTACCCCTCGTATGTTCTGCAGCAAATTTTACTATAAGCTGTCGAAGACTATTACGTCTTTCGGTCATATTAAATCACTAAAAAGGTTAATTTTAATTTACCACTTGCAGCTCAGTTAATTAACAATGCCAGTTAAATTTTTCTAAATTAATGTTTTTACATCTAATGTAATATTTTAATGGATTTTTTTTCTTTAATATTTGAAAAACTTATTTTCGTATTTTTCTTGGTAAAAAGAAAAACTTTTTTAAATTATCAAAAGTTAAAACTAACGAATTTCAAGGATTATAATGTTGCGCTTTTTAATATTTTTAATTTACAGACTTATTTTTACATATTTTTCGAAACAAATTACGATTGTTTTCAATAACAATTTAACTATTAATTTATTTTATTCATCACTATCATCAGTATCTGAATTACAAACAATATTCAACTGGGATCATTCGTCTTTTTCATTATCTTTTTCCCCCATTTACTTACATTTTCACTACTCCAGCAAAAAAAGAGATGCCGAAGCAGTAGAAAAAGCAATACAATTGATGATATAGATGTACTTCTTTTTTATCATAAACACAAATGATTTTACTCCCACTTCAACATTTTTTCAGTACTTTTTAAACGAGTGTAAAGGAAGCTCTTTTTCACCAACTAAAATTAAAAAAAAAAATCTTAGCAAAAAAAATTATGGTAGATCATAAATTAATATCACTTTCTGTTTAAATTATTTTAAAATTAAAGAAAGATGATACAATTTTCACAAGTAAATTACAAAGTTTAAAAATTTGAAAGAATTCGATAAGGCCATATAAGGCTTTGTAGCGAAGGGCGAAAATACGTATTCTGTTTTGCTGGTGCAAAAAAAAACTTATTGCGACAATCTGTAGTAGAGATTTTTTCCAATTAGGTTTATAATGACTAAACTTACTGATTCCGTTAAGAAAAAACCGAAATATTAACACTTTTTGCTTCCCACAAATTTGGCCCAAATTTGGACGAACAAGTTTGATTTTGGTGAACATCGGTCCATGTTTAGACCTAGTGCCCATATAAGGGTCCTACCAAAATTATATTGTTTATACGCTGCAGGTCGCAAATATTAAGATATTTTGATGAAATTTGGTACATAGACCTATGTTGGCCCAAGGACGAAGCCTATTGATTTTGGTGAACATCGGTCCATGTTTAGAACTAGTGCCCATATAAGGGTCCCACCAAAATTATATTGTTTATACGCTGCAGGTCGCAAATATTAAGATATTTTAATGAAATTTGGTGCGCTGACTCACATTATAGAAAATTTTGACACAAGCCCCATTTTAACCCATTCGAATTTCGGATCCAAACAATACACCAGACTGGTGTATTGTTTTACTCGTTTTTGTTTGACGTGGTCGTTTTTATAAGTAGTCACGCTTACCCGCTCGCTTACGAAAAAATGATAAGTAAGTAGTTATGACATTATGAATAATAAGTGGTTACACACCTGCTTACAAAAAGTTGAATTATAAGTGGTTATCCGATTGCTTACTTGATTCTTTAAAATAAGGAGTTACACAAATACTGTTGGCTTAAAGAAATATGTACATTCAGAAAAATTTTAGTTTTTTAGTGTGTAATTTTAGGACTCGTCATAAAAATTGAAATATAAAACATATTTACATATAATAAATAAAATTGTTTAAAATTTAACTGTGTAAACAGTACTTATTTAAACTATTATGAGTAAGTCATTATTTTATATTTAAAAATAATTACTACAATAAGGCGTTATTAGGAAGTCATTACTTTATATTATAAAATAATAATAAAAAAATTAAAAAAAAGAATATTGGTCCCGCCGGGAATCGAACCCGCGAACCCCAAATGGTGTCAGTTGGCATTTCCAAATGATACCAAAATCACTTTTTACGATCACTTTTAGAGCAATTACTCTTTAGAAGCAATACTTAAGTGATTTTTTGGAAGTAGTTCAGAAGTAATTCTAAAAAAGCTGTAAAAATATACTAACGGATACTTTGGAAACAATGAAAGAAGTGATTTTTTAAAGTTTTTCAGAATTACCTACTTCCAAAAAGCTGTAAAAAAAAAACACTAGCGGATACTTGTGAAGCAGTGAAAGAAGTGATTTTTTGAAATTGTTCAGAATAACTTCCAAAAATGCAGTAAAAATACACTAAAGGATACTTGTGGAGCAGTGAAAGTAGTAGTAAATTGTACTGTATCCACGCAGGGCCTTTGGGGGTTTTACTATACTAACCTAAGGCATTTATCTGGCATAGGAATTACACTCTCAAAACAATTCCGTTGTGACAACCGAATTTTTTCCAACCGAATTGGCTCGGTTGCTGCAACCTCGTAATTCGGTTGCCCCAACCGAATTTAGTTGTAGCAACCGATAATTCGGTTATCGCAACCGAATTGAAACCGAATTCGGTTGATACAACTGAATTCGGTTGCTGCAACCGAATTACGAGGTTGCAGCAACCGAATCAATTCGGTTGGCAAAAAATTCCGTTGCCCTAACAGAATTGTTCTGAGAGTGTATTCACCCCCCAAAAAATGTGTTGTACAGTGTAATAGTTGATTTCAATACTTTGACTACCGAATTTATGTTTGCCGATATATCGTTATTTTGACTTCAGATTCTTGTTAAAAGTTCTCAAATTAGAAAAAATATGTAATATATTTACCCCTCCCCCTCATATCCACCAAAAATGACGTTCGAAAACCGATTTTTTTAAATTTCTCATCAGCATTTAACCCCCTAAACATTTGAACATCCAAAATTCCTTTGATTGGTTTTCTTCTCGTCATAAAACGAAGCTCTTTGAGAAAATCCAAAACCCCTTTTCTCGAAGATTAGGATATATTAAAAAAATTAGACTTCATTAACAAATATCGTATGACTATATTGCCATATTGGACTGCTTATATATATAATGATTTTTATATGACGGCCGAGAGCATAATTAACTTATTTGCAAAAAGTATAAAGGTTTCTTTTACGTTATCAAATTTTATGTTTATATTCTTTTAGAAATGTGTACACTTTAGTGTTCAAGGGTAACGAAAGAGTTAAGTGTTTTTCTGAATGTTTTTAATAAAAATACAATAATGAAGGAATTTACGGTTGAACTACTGAAGTACAATCGGCGTATATTACTTTAATATGAACTTTAAAGATTAGACTCTTCGTTGCATTAAAAAAATAATTTTTTTGTAAGTTTTTTCCAAAAATTATCTACAAAAACATTCTTTAACAAAAAAAATGTAAATAGTCAACAAAGTGGTTTTTTTTTTGGCAAGGATTTTTAAAAAGGGTATTTTTACAAAATAAGCAAAAAATGGTAAAAATGCGTTTTAATGGCCATGCCAAAAAAACATGCCCTGTTCATGAATATCGGAGATTGTCACATGGGATACCGTCCTTATAAGTAACACTGTGAGACAAATGGCAGGGGTCAGTGATCGGAAAGGGTTCAAACTACCGGGGAAAGTTATATCGGTAGAAAAGAAGTTATACGTGTCCCGGCGTTTCGCTGGGTCACCCCTAGGAATCGAGATATATCGATTTGACCTTTGGTGGTCTTTTTTTTTGACATAACTCGAGAACCACTAGTCCGATTTGGCTCAAACAATTTTAAAAAAATTAAAAATTACAATTCCTTTAATCTGTTCATATAACGTTTTTCTATATACTCAACAGTTTTGCCGGTAAAAATAAATGTATGAAGAAAAAAATATTTTTTGCCTAAAATATTAAAAAAAAGTAATAAACAAAAGGTTATTGATTTTTATGGTAGCGGTAACAAACATTTATTTTTACCGGCAAAACTGTTGAGTATATAGAAAAACGTTATATGAACAGATTAAAGGAATTGTAATTTTTAATTTTTTTAAAATTGTTTGAGCAAAATCGGACTAGTGGTTCTCGAGTTATGTCAAAAAAAAGATATATCTCGATTCCTAGGGGTGACCTAGCGAAACGCCGGGACACGTATAACTTGTTTTTGACCGATATAACATTTTCCGTTGGTTTCATCCCATCCCGATTTTGACTGTCGCATAGTGTAATTAACTTTTGCAACACTTTGTTTTTAGTTATACAAACCCATACAAGTTCAAGGGCCTTTTATATCCTATGCATAAGCAAAACTTTTGTGTCATCCATTATTTATTTTTAGTTCATAATATACCAAGATAACAATTTGTTTAAATGTGAACAACAAGCTATTAGTAAACCTTATTAGCACGATGTTTAATTAAACAAATATGAACTAAACAATATTAAAACTTCTTACAACCAATAATTTAGCTGGTTGCAGTAAATATATTATCCGTTATTTAATTTTATTTAGAATTCTAAATTTTACTATGCAAAATTATGTATACTTTTGTAGCAAAGTTTATATCAATTTATAAATATGGAAATTATTTATTGATTTTACGCTGTGTGTGGTTGGCTATTAAAAGTTTGCCCTTTATATGTAGATAGTTGTTAGAAGATATAAAAATCATGCACTAAGTATAGGTACTTATTTATTTTGGCACCACCAAACGAACTAATAAAGGGAAATTTTTTTGTGTAAATAAAATTTATACGATTAATATGTTTATAATAAAAATTGTATGAAAATGAGGATTCTGTCCATTTCTAAATAAAATTTTGTAACTGTGATTGGTAAAACAGAAAAATGGCTTAGTTCTGACTTTAAATCTGGCCCGTATATTTTAAAGTGAGCACTAAATTTTTTTCTTACTTTGAAACTTTTAAGTGCACTACTTTTAAAACCTCTTAATGAACTTCTTAATTAATTTTTTAAATTTAGAGGTCTTAGTATGACCTTCACAACCATAAGTAATTCTCAGAAACACCTTAAAATATTAAAATCTATGAAAAAATTTTACTTAAATATTTGGTTTAATTTAAGTGTGTAGTATAATGCACAGTGGGTTGTTTTCGAAATATTTTGGAAATAATTCAGCCATTTCTTACCGGCTGGGCGGATTTTTGCAATAACCTAGTCCAGTTTTTTGCCAATGGCAAAGCCAAATTATGTCCGATAATCCTAAAAAAATGCAGTTATATTTGAAATTAACGGCCTGTTTACCTAAAAAGAAACGAAAACTATATTAATGAAATAGAACCGAACGATCACGTAAAAAATTTGGACGTAAGATCAGAGAGCAACTATTTAGTATCGGTTTAGTGTCAGCTGAGCCCATATTTTAAAACTCAAAAACGGTTGAAAACAGCTCAATATATTCAAATAAAACGCGGAATATATTCAAATAATAAAATTTGCGATATCCGTTTGATTCTTGCTTTGTTGTTTGTTATTATTTAAATTGAAATAAAAAAAGAAAATTGTCAATTTTTTGAACAAAAATGGAAAACCGCTAAATTTTAAAGGCATTTCGCGGAAAATATGTACCTTAGATCGAAAAATAAAGTACTCCATTGTAATCAGCATGTACAAAATATATAGAATTGATCGTCAGAGTTCTATTAGTTTTTAAATGTCAAGATTTTGTCATGCAGTGTTATGTATATTTGTGAAAATTCAAAAAACTTTGTTAAAAAATAGCGTTTTTCTTTTGAACCCATTGGCGTTCCAATTTGAAATTTTCACAGTCTATAGCTGAAATATTGGTCTGCTTCAATAATGTAAACAAAATTAAGATGGGTTTTTTGAGATATTTGCAAATTAAGGATATTTTTCAAATTGTATTATCCTTTTTGCATTACATAATTTAGTTTTGCAATTTATTTTGAATTTACATAGGGATTACTAGCTAAAAATTTTATAACAATCGAATAATGCATTCAAAAGTTGTAATCATTTGAACATCATGTTAATAAATTTTCTGAAAAAAATCAATTAAAAACAGCGATAGAACGCGTACCAAAATGAATTTGAAAAAAAGTTTTTACATTTAACATCGTGATAATTAGTAGAATGCATGTACCAAGTTTTGTAAAAATCAAAAGGGGTCATGTCCAAAAACTTCTATTTTTGTATACATTTAAAATGGTATTGAATGGAGAAAAATATATGTTATACTTTTTAATATGGCACTGCATAGTTTTATTCGGGGAGTGCTGCCATTTCCAAACGAGCTAACTAACATAGTTTAGAAAGAGTTTTATTGTTTATTTTGTTACAAAAAAAATTGATTTAAATATCTCACGGACTACAATAATATATACATAATATTACTTATTATTATTTGTATTAATTATAATCTTAAACTAAAACATAATTTCAAATTAATCACAATTACATAAAAGTCATATATTATGTTGAAATACCAGTACGATAAAAACAACTTTAAATGCACTTAAGCAGACTGTGGTTGAGTTTGTGTCTGAGCATCACATTGACGATTCAAATGATAACCTAAATATGCATCAAATGCATAAAAACTAAAGGCGAGAAAAGCAAAAAACTGAAATGAAAAGAAAAGAAAAGAAGAAAGAATTCCATTATAATACTTTCATATACCACATTAATGTTACCACATACTGTTGCAATTGTGTAGGCTAAAACATCCAAGGATATGCTTACACATCCAGCTGTGAAACAGGTAAATGCCAAGAATGTATGCAAGTAAAACTCATATTTTATAGCATTGAGTTTATAGAATTTACGTTGCCACAATTGAAAGAGACGTGCCAACAGAACAAACAATGTACAAGTGAAGGCAAATATAACAAGTGTATTGTAGAAACAGCCACGAAAATTGTAATAAAGCACCGAGCTACAAATAATACATAGAAAACCAAGAAAACAACATATCTGTAGGTTAGCAGGAATAACAGCAGCGTAAGGCGTAGAATAAACATCATCGTCATCATTATCATGATGCAAAGATAAATGCATGCCAAGATGTGTGTCGTTTGAGTTGTCATAATGAAAAGAGAAAAATAAAATTCACAGTTAAGTCGGCACAATAAATAACTTAACAAAAAAAATTTAAACAGTGGCTTATAAAACTACATTAAATTTAACGGATTATGAATTAGTATCGTTGTGGTCGTACAAGCACTAGTGACGCTGAATATTCTGGACGGCCAGTTGAGGTCAATACAACCGAAAATGTCGAAAAAATTCAGGTTATGGTACTGACTAGGGTATTCAATCGATTAATCGTTATTCGATTAATCGAACAATTTTTCTCAAAAATTGTTCGAATAATTTAAAATGTTCAAATTTCGAATAACGAATAATTCGAATAATTTCATACGATTAATCGATTAATCGAAATTAGTAGAAAATTACAAAAATGTTTTAAAAATATAAATTTTTTATTATAGTAAATGTTTTAAAACCACAATTTTTTTTTTTTTTAATTGTGACAAATAATTTGATGTAGGCTTGCACATATCCGAATTTCATTCTGGCCTAAGAAAATAGTTAAGGAACGACCTTTTAGAATTTCTAGAAATATTTGTTAGCTTCAACTCAATGAGAATTTCATGTTTTCAAGTAGGATCGTTAATAAACATCTTAAATCCCAAAGAAAAAACAAAAACCATATAAAATTATCACAGTTTGCTTTGTCATCTTCCAAGTTACTTCCCTGTTGTTGTGACTTATCGAGTAAAGTAGTGGTATCTATTTACGTATAATAAATTTTGAATTATTTTTTACGACTTTTTAAACGTTAATATTAAATGAAAGCATTCATAATTATTGTAATTAATGATTATTAAAATTATTAATTATAATTAATGCTCAATGTAATAAAGCTTGTTTAGTGAACACACTGAATTAATAAAATAAAATAAAATAAAAGAATAGAGGTACGGAAACGTAGAGGGAAAACAATTTCGCAACTAAATTCCTCTCTACATTTACGTATTCAATGCATACGAAAGAGATACAAATTATTGTACGGGGCTTTATATTCTTCTTTTGGGTGTGGTTCTCCCCGATTTGGATAAAATTTTAATATGTGAAGAGGGTCAATAAAAATATTGACAAAATCTGATCTCAATTATTACACTTTTTTTATTTGTATGAATTTCGGAAGAGTTACTGAATTTTTTTTTGTTCCTTTTTTTAAATAAAATTTTTAAAAACACAAGTGTATGTACATTATTTTACAGAAAATTTTTTAGATTAATCGATTAAATTTAAAATTTTGCGCGATTAACCGGTTAAGTAAAAACCCCGACTAATTATTTTCACGATTAATCGATTAAAATAAAAAGCCGATTAATTGAATACCCCAGTACTGACCGATCGGAGAGGAAGGTGGCATCAGCCAAATCTTAAAATTTATTGAAATATTCTACTACATAAATATATTTTTATTATTTGGATTCCAAGAAACACATATAAGAAGTACTTTTTGTATTGCGTTTTGCTAACTCGTTTTTAAATTAGTGATAAACAGTGCAGAATTTTAAAACACGGTTATCAAATGCACAATTTAAATTTTTTTTAAATTTTTTTTAAGAAATTTAAGAAAATCAATGATTGGACTTTATAGTTTTATTAAGAACATATTATAGATTTAAAATTACAAAAATTGTATGAATTCCTTCTTTCATTCATTTGGTTAGGGCAGAGATTTCATTTCAGCGGATTTCGATAATGATTTTGGCCGAAAAATATCAAAATAAGTTCAAATACTTCAAGCCTGAAAATTAGGGCAAAATAGAAATATATTAAATTCTACCTGTGTAAGGTCAAATGTTAAATTTAAGGAATTTTAAATTTTTTTTTAAACATTTTAATACAACAGATATTCCCGACCGGATATTAATGAAACTTCTTGATATTATTCTTCTAGGTCTTGAAATAATATTGTTAATTGAATTTTATAAAATTAACCCTTTTCAGGATAAAAGTAGTTGATCTTGTTTTTTTTATTTTCCGGCCAAAATCATGTGGAATTAAAAGAAGAAAAAATATAAACTTTCCTAAAAGCTAAATAAATGCCAAAATTCGCTATTTTCTCTAAATCATATATTTTAATACAATAAATTTTTAGAACCAGAGCACTTTTCCGGTAGAAAAAGGGGAATATATTAAACACCTTAAATCCTTACATTCTTAGCATTTAAAAAACATTAGACTATGAATACATTTTCCTCTTTTTCCTTTAGAAACGTCCTAAGAAAGAAAACTTTTTCTAATGAAAGAAAGGATTTTTATACTAAAATATCAATATATTTTAATATGCTACCCACACGCCTTACAAGCGTTGGTACAACTAGGTTGGTAATAAAGTTGTGAGTTTTGCTCATTCACAACACAACTTTATGTAGAACCTCATTGTACAACTTCATTTTGTGAACAATTTATTTTGAGTAAAGATGGCATCGGATGCTGAACAAATAATAAAATAAATAAAAAAAATAATAATATAACACTATTGTTTGTGTTATATTATTATTTATTTATTTTATTATTTAGTCAGCAAAAGAAATCGCATACAATGTCACTACAAAAGTAATTATTATTTATTATTTTGTTTTTTTATTATTTAGTCGACAAAAAAAAAAAAACACACGCGCACATTTTTTTTGGTAGGTTGTCACTACGAAAATAAGTACAAAATTAAATGAAGTTGTACAACATGCCCATTCATGTTGCGAGCAAGTTGTACAACTTGCTAAAAATCAAAACTTTTTGATTTTTC
Organism: Leucophora obtusa; assembly: GCA_949987735.1. NCBI lineage: Eukaryota > Metazoa > Arthropoda > Insecta > Diptera > Anthomyiidae > Leucophora > Leucophora obtusa. The sequence goes on from OX465297.1 coordinate 143,373,339, forward strand.
ATACAACCAAACCACAACTTCATACAACTAGCCCAACACTTTACAATCTCGTGCACAATCTGCTCAAATTGTACAAACGGTTGTAAGGTGTGTGGGTAACATAACTACATTTCCTTAATACACAGGTTTCGATTAGGCACCAATGTACCACCGATGTTACTTTTTGATTCACCGGGCTTAGATTCCATAAGCCTAGAAAGAATAATGTGAAACAAAATCTTCGAAAGACTAAAAAAATGTATCGTTACTTCTCAAGTATTCATGTTGCACAGTAGACCGTACCACCTTAGAGAAAAAAAAAAAAAATGCGCGGTACACCATTAAGGCAATTTCAAAAAAACAAAATTTTTTTTGCCGAAAGTAACTTTGGCGTTTACAGATTTTAAAGTGTGATATATCGATTTTTTTGCTTCGAGGAGACCAGTGTTTTGATATAAAGGAAAAATCCAACGAAAAAATTTAAAAAGGCGACCGCTACGTTCGGCAACAAAAAACAAAATAATAAAAAAAAAACTCTGCTGGATTTATCGAAAATCTTCCTTAGCAAAAGTTTAACGATTTTTTGCGAGCTTTAATTTTCTGAAATTAGGGTCGTACATTTTTGGTGAGATCTGGTGGGTAAATACTAAAACGGGATACTTGAGGTAAATGGCCCTTATAGCAAAACATTGGTCCCCTCGAGAGAAAAATATCGATGTATGCAAAAATAATTTAGATTGGACGGTGTACAGCTAACTTTTTTTTTCTATTGCACAGACATACCACCATTGATGACCCAACTGAAGCCACCGCAGATCACATTGGTATACGTTTTGGTGAAAATTTACAAAAAACCAATTTATTTTTGGAATAATTTATATTTTAAAATTTCTTGAATTTTTTCAAAAAATGTGTGTGAAATTTAACTTTATCAACAAAATAAGAAAAAAATGTGTGCACAATATATTTAATTATAAATAGATAATGCCTGTAATTACATTATACTACTGTGCATGAAAGTTTGTAAAAATTACGCATTTTGTATTTATATTTACTTGCTACTTATAACAGTGAATTTAGAAGCATTTTTGGATAAAAAGCTACATCTCATTCTCAATTTTACGTCTTATGTTTAGTATTATTTATATATGCCACTTTTTCCTATATGGAATAATTTATGATTCGCTGTGTGCATATTAAATAATATACAGATAAGTAGTGACCCAGAAAGTTATCGCAAAAAGACCAGAACTCAAACCACTGTACCCTTGCGGAAATATCCAGAACAAAGCACACAAAAGAAAAGTGAAAAAAATACCTAGTAAAATACGCACACGTTTCCAGATTATTGTATATGGAATGTAAGTTATTGCAAAGTGGGTGTGTATTTACATTAGTAAAGAAGAAAGAATTGCCGAGGTTTATATGTCATCATCAGCAAAAAATATTTCCATAAAATACATACCATACAACAGATTTTTAAAATACCGGAAATGGATTTTAAATAAGAGCCATCGTATGCCAACGGTGCAGACATATTGCGAATATTTGAATGGAATTATGCGTAAGGAAACGATTCAAATGATTCAAACATATCAAAGTTAAATTTAAGAATGTTTTTGCTTTTAGTTTTCATATTTAAATAAATTAATTGAAAAGAATTTAATCATTTCTAACTTGTATTATATGGTGAGTATTATCTTGTTTTTGTTTACAAAATTTTTTTAATAATTTTATTTTTTTTCGTATTGTTTTTAATGTTTCCACTTGTTTGGTTTTATTAATACTAAATACTGAAACCCCACTTGCGTATGTTTGGTTTCCAATGAGAGTGTGTAGATTTGTATTGAGCGTGCTGAGTATTGATATTGCGTTTACCACATCAAATTCCGAGCAAATCAACAGAACCCGCATATTAAGCACCATAATATCTCATTGCTCCACATACAAAATGTGGTTTTTATTATTCTGTATTTGATTTTGTGTTTTTATTTTTTTTGCGATAATAATAATTTAGTTTTCAGTAAATGCTGTGTAAAACCAAAACACTTTCAACATAGTTTGATAGTGTATTTATATTTTAATTAAAACATACTAAATTGTAATTAAATAATGTTCAAGTTAAAACATTGATAAAAATGTGATTTTATTATCAATTAGATATTGGACGATTTTAAGATACACTTCATATCTTGCATGAATTTGCAAATGTTACTTTTCCAAACCAATAAAGTCTGTGTTCTGATAATACAATAAATTATAAGCAATAAGTAAAATTATATTTTTATATATCATATATATCGGTTCAGAAAATAAATACAGTCGTGCCGATATTTACGTAAAAGACAAATTTGTAACTTAGCATATCTAGTCTAACAGACTGCATGTAGTCCAGAGCCCCGGGATTTGCACTTTTTAAATGCGTTTACCGCGCAAAGTGGTATAGGGCCGATCTTTGTTATTACGAAAAATATTTGACCCACAGCCACTTTTCATTACATCTATTATTTTTATATTTCACTATATTTTATATTTTCCCGAAATTTGACTGAAATTATAATGTGGTGTAGGAAATCATATAGTCGGCATGCCCGACTTTAATTTTTTTACTTGATTTCATTGTTTTTTTTTTTTCTTTCTATGAGAGAACAAAAAAACCCACCTCACGTCAATTTGTGTAAACAAAATAATATGACCAATTTATATGCATGACGTTAAATGATTTATATAAAAAAGTGTGAAACTAATAAAAAAGATTCTAAAAAACAGAAGTTCAGATGTTTGCTCCAAGGGAGAGTTTGTCTAAAGAAATTATTTAATTTTTTATTGATTTGTATAGAAAGATGATTCATTTATTGAAAAACGTGCGTTTAACATGAAAAATTGAGTGAACATAATTTATTTAAAGCAATTAAGCGTATAATATTAAAGTCAGTTGTACAAATTGTTTATATAGCAAGGTCATGGTTTGGTATAAATTATTAATCAACCAAAATTTTCTGTTCAAAAAATTCAGTTGTAGAACAATATTTTCCTTCTTGCCCTTCTGCTCTCGGTTTTAATACCGATGATTTTTGTTCAATTTTTCTAAGGAAAAATTTTTACTACCGCACCAATTCAACAATTGGATTAAATGGAATTAGTTCCAAAACCCGTAAGGTGTAACTAATGGTGAATGGTGAACGTTAAACAAACCAATTTTTCAAATAACAACGTTACTCGTTATTATTTCAAATTGTCCCAAAATAAACCGCTTTTTTTAGAACTTTTTCTTCTAGAATTAGTTCTGGATCTAAAATTTTAACGGCTTGAAATTAACTCATGTTAAGATTTGTCTATAAATTGAAAAAAAGAAAAAAAAATACGAAATCAGTAAGATAGTTTAATTTGGCTTTATATTAGGCGTATTTAAGACAAAATCCAAAATTCAGTTCATATGGGCACTAGTTCTAAATACGGACCGATCTTAGAAATATCGATAGGCTTAGTCCTTGGGCATATATACACTCTAATTAAATTCTGTTGAAATTTACCTAATTTATAGTAGGAAATTGTACTCCTACTATAAATTGGGTAAATTTACTCTATATGTGTAGTACACACATTGTGTACCCTAGTAAAAATGATTTTTATATATTCATATATGATTTTTATACAATCATTTATGATTTTATACAATTATAACTTGTCGAGTATTGTGAAACATATATTTTTATATGATTATATCAAAAGATATTTAATTATATAAAATTATATTAACCAGATCCACCATTTTTCGGATCAAATAATATATTTTTTATATAATTATATGAACCCATACATAATTTGATCTGGCAAATGGTGGATCTGGTTAATACAATTTTATATAATTAAATAACTTTTGATATAATCATATAAAAGTATATGTTTCACAATACTCGACAAGTTATAATTGTACAAAATCATAAATGATAATATAAAAATCATATCTGATTATATAAAAATCATTTTTACTAGGGAATTGCAAAAAAATAATACGAACATTATATTTAAGTTGGTGCACAAATAATGTTTAATTTTACATTGAAAGTTCGTAAAAATTAAATGAAACTTTGAAATTAGAGTGTTAATTTACTAAATTTGTGTTAAAAACATGGACCGATTTTAACCAAAATTAATAGGCTTCGTTCTATGTCTGTGTACCAAATTTCATAAAAATATCTTAATATTTGCGATCTGTAGAGTGCGCACAAGAATGCATGGACAGACAGACAGACGGACATCGTTAAATCGAAATAGAACGTCATTCTGAGTCGATCAGTATACTATAAGGTGGGTGTAGGTCCAATATTTGTTGGTGTTACAAACATCAGAACAAATTTATTATACCCTGACCACGTAGTGGTGTAGGGTATAAAAATACACCAAAAAGTCAAGAGGTTTGAGGGGTGTTGAGTTTTATATATTCAGTTCAGATTTTCACCGCGTATTTTTCAAAAAGTCCTATTTCGTAGTTCGCGAAATTTTTAAAATTTTACGTTTATGTTGTTTTAACCAAATTGCTAAAATTTAAATTTAAACTCTTGAGAATACAGTTTTAGTTGGCTACAAAATAATAAAAAAAATTAATTTATAACGAGCTTCCAAGGACGAAGCTTATTGATTTTGGTGAACATCGGTCTATGTTTAGACCTAGTGCCCATATAAGAGTCCTACCAAAATTATATTGTTTATACGCTGCAGGTCGCAAATATTAGAATATATTGATGAAATTTGGTACACAGACCTATGTTAGCCCAATAATGCAGCCTATTGATTTTGTTGAACATCGGTCCATGTTTAGATCTAGTGCACATATAAGGGTCCCCCAAAATTGGCTTGGTTACAAACTGCAGGTCGCAAATATTAAGATATTTTAATGAAATTTGGTGCGCTGACTCAAATTATAGAAAATTTTGACACAAGCCCCATTTTAACCCATCCCAATTTCGGATCCAAACATTAGTTGGCTTTTACCCAGACTGGTGTAGGGTATTGTATAGTCGGCATGCTCGACTTTAACCTTTTTACTCGTTTTAATTTTTTTTTTTTTTGCAATAAGTCCTCGTAAAATATAAAACTTTCATTTATATCATTATGAAGAATCCGAATTTATTTCCAAATTCTAGTTGGTTTTTAATATTCCGAATTTTTATCCATTTCGGGAAGTTGAAAAATTATACATAATAATTTTGGTGGAGTTAAATGTGACGTATTAAGTTTGAAAATCTGTCACTTAAAAAGTTACTAAGGCTAAGAAGAGTTGCAATTCGATCTGATGATCATTAAATAGGGACCAGAATGGAATTTGTAAATGCAAAAATAAATTATTTTTTACTTTTTTGTAACTTTGAATTTATATTTTTAAAGGATTTTTATATGAAAAACAACAATTTACAAATATTGGAAAAAAATTTTCTAAAACACTTGGGTGGTGTGTTGGGTTGGGTTATTTCTATAGAAGTTGTTTTTGTTACATTGAAAGTTCCCTTCGCTTCACCCAAGTGTTTTTCGGAATTAGGTACTTTATTCAAATAAAAGTTGTAGGTGCTCATTTAATTTCTGTGTATTATTGACAAAACAGTATTTCTTGGTATTTATTTAATAACTTAACTTTAAATAACATTTAAAACAAATTCAATATCTTTTTAATTTGTAAACCACTGATATTGACAATAAATAAAGTACATGTTATAAAAATAGAAATCATTTTCCAATTAGAGAAAAGAAAAACATTCATAGCATTGATATAAATATGTAATTAAAATTGTTAGTATGTATTTATATTTCAAAGTTGTTTTTCTGAAAATAAATGTAACTTAAATGACAGCTATTTACAAAGTATTTCAATTTACCTTTTGATTTATTCTAAGCATATTTCATAAAATTTTAGTTAATAGAATTGTTACTAACCCCCTACCAAATGTATTTATATCCACCAGAAGAATTGTGTGTAGTTTCCATTTCTACAAATAGAGAAAAACTTTATCAGCTTCCAAATGAAATTCGGTTTCTTCAACTAAAACCGGTTTGACAACTGAATATTGGTTGTTACAACAAAACTCGGTTAAGACAACTGATTTTTGGTTGCTACAATTTAACTGTCCAGGAATAATATTTGAATTTGTTTAGACTTAAAATTCGGTTGGCACTTTATTTTTCTGTGTGCAACAAAAACAAAACGCATATGACCGCATAGAGTTATTACTCTCTACACTTTATAAATATAAGGTGAGGTGTAAAGCCCGAATTAGTTTGGAAGTAAAGTGCGGCTAAATAAGGTATCGTGGGGAAGAAATTTATTTTCAATATATTTTCTTACTTCAAGTATATGTACTTCCAAACTAAGTAGTTGCGTGCACTGTCATTAAATAAAAGTAAACACATTGAACCTTAAGTTAATCATTTTTGTCTTTACAAAACCTTGCATGAAACTTATTTAGAGTGAAAATTTTCATAGATTTAATATTTTTTTAATTTAGTCATTGGACTAATTGGTTGAATTTCAACCAGACTTAATAGATTTCATGGAAGAATTCATTACACTCTGGAACTAACATTGTATGACCACGCCAGATCAAGTACTGTCATATGGTAATAAACCGAAGCTGGGTTTTGTTTTACCTTAACGATATTCTTTTTTCTTGTCCTTATAAGCAGAGTAGGAAAATAAACTCTAACGAACCGTACTTTTAGGTTTGCGTACCACACAGTACACAAGCATATTGGTTGGGTAGAAAACACATACGCTATCCTCTCCAATTAGTGTTTGTGTTTATACACACAACTCGAATTCGGTACGCTACGGGCTGTGAATATGTGTTGAAAGTTCAGTACATAATCGTAGCATTTGCGTTCATCAGACAATCATAGTGTACCGCATTCGGTTTGTGTACAAACACACAACCGCTAAAACGATAGATACGGTATGTGTTCCTTAGCCGTATCCTAGCCTACATGTTGTGTACAGTTTATTTTCCTACTCTGTTTATAAGGGTTGGCAATAGGATATTCAATCGATTAATCGTTATTCGATTAGACGAACAATTTTGCGCAAATAATGGTTCGTATAATTTAAAATGGCAAATTTCCAATAAGGAATAATTCAAATAATTTTATACGATTCACCGATTAATCGAAATTGGTGAACAATATTTTTTATGCATATTTTCATATTTTTTTCAACTTAATAAAGGCCGAATAAAGAAACAAATAAATCAATTTTTTATCTTCATATTCACAATATTAAAATACTTATGCGTAATAAATTGAAAACCTTACAACTTGTTTACGAAATGAATTTTGTCGCTACGTTTACGTCTGACTAATCCACACTTAACTTTATAAAATGCAAAGAAGAGAAGAGACGTCTACCGTATGGTTCCCTACAATTTGGATAATATTTGAATATGTGTGAGAGGGGGCAGAAACAGTACGAACGTTTACAAAATATTGTCTCAGTTAACACATTTTTTAAACTTTCTTTATATATAAAAAGTTTTTTATTTTCAATATTTCGCTACTCCATTGTGTAGTATCTTCAAGAAATAACAATTAAATTATTGAAAATATTTCTGTTCCTTTTTTTTAAATAAAATGATTATAAATATAAAAAAATGTATTTAAGTTTATGTAAAATTTTGTTTTATTAATCGATAAATTTAAAAATTTTATTCGATTAATCGGTGAAGATAAAACCCGAATAATTCTTTGGGCGATTAATTGAATACAATAGTTGGCAATCGCTAACTTAATAATATCGTTATTCATTTCGAAACTCTTTCAAATTAATAAACGTTATCAATATCAACGAAACTCTTGGTTTCAAAAATAACGGCTTTCCAAAATCGTTTCCATTATTTTCAAAATAATATGAACACTTATTTTGAAATATCAAACTTATTTTGAGCCTCTCAGCCAGCAAAATTTTATAGTTTTTTGAGGGTTCTTATTCTATGAGTCAAAACTTACTCAAATTAAACAGATCTTTTTTTTGAATTTTTCAAATTTTTTTAAAAAATTAATAAAATTTTGGACGAAAATATGAGCTTCCTAAAATGAATCATAAAAAACACAAAAATTTGAGCCAAATTATTAAATCCAAAAGATGGTTCAAAAATAACTCAGAAATGTAAACAAATTTGAATATTTTGTGAACAATTCAAAAAAAGGTTAAAAAAAAAGATTAGCCTGAGCCTTTCGAATTTTTGTAAATACTTTTTTTGAGTAATTTTTGAATCAGAAAAATAAGCTCTTTTGGATGAACCAATTTCATACAAAAATCTAAACTTTCTATAATATTTTTATGAGCTTTTTTTGATTAATTTTTGGCCTTGTTTGCTGGCTGGGCTACTTGTTTTTAAATGAGATATAAAAGGTTTTGCCTAGGGTGTTGTCTAAAGTATTTAAAAATATTATTCAGTAAATTTTACGTATGTTTGTAATCACTAGGGCAAGGAATTCCATGCATTTAAAAATCGAAAAAATACGCCTAATAAATGGGGCTATAAATAACAAATATGCATTAAAAACATAAAAGGTATGCAATAAAAACGTATATTTTAGCAAAAATAATGCACTTTAAAACATAAGAATATATCGAGCCACGACCGCCAAAATATCTTAAAGGACAAAATCAAAATTTTACCGGAGGACGCTTTTTATTATTATAATTTTTTTGTGTTTAGTCTTATAGATAATCGATTAGGATGAAATTTAAATATGTGAAAAGGGATAACAAATTAAGAGATATTGGTTACTTCTTAACGCCCAATCTTACTTTTAGGTTTCAAAAGCGTGGGGTAACAAAAGGCCCAATTTTCTTTTTGCAAAAAAGTTAATGACGCATCAAATGATGCATAATATATATCCGAGGGTGGCGAAGTTTTTAAAATATTTAATAAAGGAAAAATATCTTAAGCGACACTTTACGGTCACAAAAAATGTGTTGGCGCTTTAGACATTTTTGCCTTTTGCTTAAATTCATTAAAAATATGTATTCAGGTCAAAATATGCAACCTTAAATCGATTCCATTTTATCCCTAATTTGATGATTCGGATAAATATATAGTCCATATTAGTTTTTGAATATGGAAAAAAACATGGATATGCATGGAATTCCTTGCCCTAAAAATCAAGTATATTTTGATTTTTCGTATCACAAAAGGTTTTTAATATATTTTGCGAAAATAACTTTTTTTAAAACGGTGAGTGGATTCATGCACTTAAAATAGCACGTTAGTAGAAAACTCTGTCAAATGGATTTGGCAAATTTTTAACAAATTTTATACTGATTTAAGCCAAGATTTTGGTTTTGTTCATTTAACACAATACTAAAAACCCTCATTACTTTATTTAATTTTGAGTGTTAATTTTCAGAATTATTAAAAACTAATTTTTAAGAACCCATTCGTTAAATTTTACAAACTCATGTGAAAATCGAAATATATATGAACACACATGATCATACATTGACTTGTATATGATCATGCATGGGCATACATTGTCATATACGTACATGCATAGTTCAATGTATGACCATACATGATCTCATATATTTCCATATATCTTTGGTTCCGAAATTTGAGGGTATATGACTGTACATGTTCATATATGACCATATATGCTCACATATGATTCATGTATGCTCATATATGATCATATATGGCCATATACCTCCATATACCCTCAAATTTCGGATCCAGTGGTATATGGAAATATATGAGATCATGTATGGTCATACATTGAACTATGCATGTAAGTATATGACAATGTATGCCCATGCATGATCATATATAAGTCAATGTATGATCATGTGTGTTCATATATATTTCGATTTTTACATGGGAAATTAATTGTTAAAATACAATATTTTCACTAAGTAAGTTTGAGGTTAAGAAGAACAATAAAATTTTTTTCAAAGTTATACTGTTATTACCCGGCAGATGGCGCCACAATGTATTCGAAGTTGATGATGAAGATGACGATATTTCTTTCCAACCCGATTTTTTAAAATGGCCCATATCTCGAAAACTAAGAGAGATAAAGCAAAATTGATGAAAATTTCGACTACCCCTAACCGCGTAATACCCCAGCGAAAGGGCTTATCTCCATCGAAAAATGGACCATGGCGGTACCTTGGACCCTCTAAAATATTTAATAAAAATTTTTCACTTCATAAAATGGCCCATATCTCGAAAAGTAAGCGAGATAGACCAAAACGGACAAAATGTTTGCTCCACTGGAGTGCCCTTTTGTGCCCTCACATGATAGGGACTAGGCCCGGGGAGGGTCCCGAGACCCTAAATTTGGCTAATTCTACGACTCAGTATAATTGCAGATAAAACTATAGTTTTACAAATTTTTTACTCAAATTTAGATTTGTTAAATTTAACAATAAAGGTGTTAAAATCAACAAATTTTATTTTAAGCCAAAAAACAGAAATAAATTTTGGTAAAGTAACAAATTTTTCTGTACAGCAAATAGACGTATTATTTTGAGTGTACAATAGATAATTCTTCTAAGTTTATGTTAGAAATTTTGTGGTTAACTCGCACATTTTCAAAACACCTAAAACTCAAAGTAGTGGTGCTTTTTATATGGTTAGAATTCAGAGTTTTGAATACAGATCTTTTTTACGACCCAGTGTACAAACGCTAATGACATATCATTATTTTTTGGACTACCAGTGATGACACCCACTTACCTTCTAAATTATTTTAAAACATATAATAATGAGTTACTGATAATGACTTATTTTTATCATTATTTCAAATAGAAAATAATTTTCTAGATTTTTTTTAAATTTTTTGAAATCTATTTTTAGACTCAATATTTTTTAAACACTGGTAAGGATATACATATGTAACCACATATTTTTTGATTTTTTGTATGTTGGCGAGTAAGCTTACTTGTGTGCAGCAGGTCAATTATGTTTTTATCTATTAAATATTACATGTCGATATAGCTCAGATGGTAGAGCTATTGATTGGCAATCTGTAGACCCAGGTTCGATTCCCGCACCAGCAAATTTTATTTTAAAAAAAATACAATAAAAAATATTTTTAGACTCATTATTTTTGTCAGTACATACGGGTAAGCACATAGGTAACGATATATTTTTTGATTTTTCGTATGCTGGTGTGTAAGCATAGGTAACTCATTATTTTTCGAGACATGCCCTAAAGGTAATAAGAAATATAATAACAAAAGTAACTAGTTACCATTACCAAGTATGTAGTTACATAACCATATATCTGGTAATGATTTTTTACACTGGGAACTCCATATTTTTGCACAGCAAAAGTGTTGGTACCCCTGCGAAAAGATGAAAATTAGTTACAATATGGATAGATATTTTATTATAATGCTACACCAAATATTTAGTATTTAGTATTCCCCTAAAGACGAAGAACTTCATTTAATCGATTTGGCATTGACTACACAAGTTTTTCAGTGTAATTTCGAACTTTTTGCTGCCGTTCAGCATAGCCTTGAGCTGAATTTTATTATAAATTTTATGACTGCGGAATCTTATTTCTAAATGATCCAAAAAGGGTTCAATATATTTCATTTCGGGACTCTTCGGAGGGGTTTTAAGCATATGCGGGTAATGTATGCAACCCACATCTTTACCCCAGCAGAAGTGTGCTGAGGATCATTGCCCTGTTCAAAATAATAATCATTACGAATTTTCAATTTTCAGCATTTTTATTCAGATTATTCTTCAGAATATTAAAATATACTATTTTGTTCATTATTTCTTCGATAATAACCAAATTACCAACTCCTGCTGCTGTATTCTGTGGAATACGTTATTACGAGTTTTTCTCCATACGTCCGTCTGAGCCAACAATGTTGAATTTCGATTAGTTTGTAAAATGACTTTATCCCAAAACTCATTTGTTTTTGTTTTATACTCATTGGCGAAATATATGCGCTTCTTTCTGTATATTTCGTTAATGTAAGGATTCTTGCGTGCTGTACGAGCATTGTACCTGGTCCTTTTGAACGATATACATACCGTGTCTGCAGAAACACTATTGTCAAAAGATTTCTTCAACTCTGCAGCTATCTTAATTGTTCTTATAAATCAATCTTTCTCAATTTTAGCTTCTATTTTTCTTTCTTCTCTATTACTTAACTTTGCAGGATGTCCAGTTCGTGGTTTATTTTCAATTCTTTTTCTCTTCTTTAAAGTGATTACTAATTTTTTGTATTGTCGATTTGCTTCTTTTTATTGTATTATTAATTTCTGAAAAGATTTTCCCATTTCGTGGCTATTAATTATTATTTATCGTTCCTCAATTGTTAATTCCCTTCGAGACATTTTTACAAATCATCTTACTTCACTTTTTTTTAATAAACCAATGATTTTTTGATCCTTGTTACAAATTAGAAATGCATATAATATGTTTGAAGTGTTCCGTTATAAATATCAAAAGAGATTTATTAAGAACAACAGAGTTGCATTTTTTTTTCAAAATGCTTTTAAATGGTACCAAGTTTTTTGCTGTGCAAAAATATGGAGTAGTTGCGAATTCCGAATTATATTTTTTTTTGTTTCACATAACACATGACTAACTTTTTGTTTTTTTATAGTACACAAGTTAATACAAGAGATATTAATAAAAATTACATATTTTGTAAAATATTTTTTGAGAAATTTTAAAAACACTTTTATTTCAAGTGGGGTACCATGACTTATGCTGCTCACTAGAGATGAGCGATCCGGTGATTTTTGAATAACGCTGCTACCAGTGATCGTGATTTTCAAATCACCGTTCTTTTAAACAGTGACCGTGATCACGGGTTTGTAATAGAGATCGGCGATTTTTCAGTAACATTGTTCTCAGTGAATATGATTTGCAAATCGTTGTTCTTTGAAACTGTGATCGTGATCAGGGTTTTTCTATGGAAAAGATTGCGATTTTCTGATAAATAAAAGAAATAATATTTATGGCGAGTTTTCAAGATGTCAGTTGAACTTGGTTTAGTTAAACCGAAAACGAATTTTGTCAGCCATTTCAAAGTTTGTTAACAAAAATTTGCCAGAAAAACTTTTTTTCGAGTATAATTTATTTCTTTATTGAAATAAAACAAAATAAACCACATTTTAAAAGCAGTATTCAGTTACAAACTGCATTAAACTAAGTTTAAAGATAATCCACTTCCTAAAAACTGGGCCTTAAAAGAAGAATAGTTTCGACCGGTAACAAAGACATGATAGAAGGAGACATTTTATTCAGAAGAGTGTGAAAGCGAGTCACTGTTATTGAAAATAAACATGTATTACTGTGCACAATGAAGTTTGCAAGAAAGAATAGTACAAAAATATTAAAAGAACGACATTCCGAGTAATTGCGACTTGAAATATTTGATCACTGCCGTTACCAGTGATTTATCAATAACTGTGATTAAATCACCAGTATGAAAATATCGCTCATCTCTAATTTATATACAATTGCCTGTAGCCATATTCAACTATGTTTTTTTTTTTCTGTGTGTAGTCGAATCGATTTGGGAAAAATTTAGTAGACTTTTACCTTAAAGGCTGAGTTACCCAACCGTAAACGTATCTGTAACGAATCAGCTGTTTCGATACCACAAGAAGAAATGTATACGAATGGTTACTAACACGTAAATGTAAACGAACTTGCCGGATCATTCTGTTGAAATCAGAATTTTCTATCCGGCATCGAAACAGCTGACTGATTTTAGTCGGGAAAAAATATGAAATGAATAAAGAAAAATGATTCAAACAACAAATAAGGAATAAAAATTAACAAATAAATTGAAAATTTTAGAATAAAATATAAAACCACATGAAATAGATGCTAAATAGTAATGTCGTTTACGATAATCTATAAGTGTACTTTTTAGCTACGGCACGGTACAGTTACATCACATATACGTTTAAGGGCGGATTATGGGACCGTAAACGTAAATGTCATGTAACTGTACCGTGCCGTAGCTAAAAAGTACACTTATAGATTACCGTAAACGACATTACTATTTAGCATATATTTCATGTGGTTTTATATTTAATTCTAAATTTTTCCATTTATTTGTTAATTTTTATTCCTTATTTGTTGTTTGAATCAATTTTCTTTATTCATTTCATATTTTTTCCGACTAAAATCAATCAGCTGTTTCGATGCCGGATAGAAAATTCTGATTTCAACAGAATGATTTACGTGTTAGTAACCATTCGTATACATTTCTTCTTGTGGTATCGGAACAGCTGATTCGTCACAGATACGTTTACGGTTGGGTAACTCAGCCTTTACGGTCCCATAATCCGCACTTAAGTGTATATATTTATCTGTTCCCATTCACATCAATTTAACGGTGCATGTCTATGCTTTGCTATAACATGATTTTGTACTAAATTTTTCTTGATGATTCGTGCACACAATATAAGTTTTAGTACACAATAAAATAATCCATTACAAGGTGGCGCACATTAATGTCTACAGAACTAACAGTATCTTTACATTTTATGGATATGTCAGATTAGATTTTTTAACATGGACAAAATTTACTGGTTATATTTTTTATAGCAGAGTCTGTAATGGGAAATATTATCATGTAAAATGTATATTCATTACATATGAACAGACTTGGGGGTTAATCATTAGGTCCATTCGATTACTGGAGAATTTGTACAAATTTGTACCAATTTTTACTGGATGGCGTTCGTTAACACAAATACTCAGTAAACAGAAAGAAAAAAGAGAGAATAAAGTGACAGTTCTATGCTGAGAGTTCTAAGTCTTCTTCTTTTTCTTGCAAATTTTTACTGGATAAATTTTTGCCAGTAAGAATTTGCAAGCAGAAAAAAACATGTGTTTCGAAAACATATTAAACTTATTTTCCAATTATGTTATTTTTTGGAAATGCAAAGCAGTAAAACTTTCAAAATAAATTATGGAAAAGATAAGAAAACCTTCTAAAAATTTTCTGCTTAAGATTAACATCAAAAATTCTATTCTTCCGTAGCGACCAGTTAAAATTTATTTGTATATTTGTGTGTTGTAATCAGCTGTGTCTACAAACTTGCAAATTGTTGCAAATTTTCTGTTCGCATACATGTTTGGGAAAATTTTATTTTGAGAGTAAATCTTGTCTTACTCTCTGTAAGTTTGTACTGAGTAATTCTTACTGGACTTGACTGAGAAAAGTAATCGAATGGACCTATTATATTTGTAATATAATGCAGTTACACAATATACTTTAATTGTAATTAAAAAAAGCGCAATTTATTTGTAATTGTAATTTAAAAAAGGGAAAATACATGTAATGTGTAACGGAAAATTTTCAATTACAAACTACATGTAATTGAAAAAATGTCAATGACAATTACATTTTATTGGGAAAAGAAATAATGACAAAAAGCGCAAATTAGAGCGCAGCCCAACATGACGTATTTTTATGCCTGGCCACGCCTATGCCTTTTATTTTGCAAAATTTTAACAAAAACCATTTTCTAATTCTTTTTTTATATTTTTTTAAAATATTTTTTTGTATTTATTTATGAATAAATAATAAATGAATATGAATAAATAATCACTTTCAATTACATGTAATTTGTAATTGAAAATTTTCAACTACAATTACATGTAAATGTTATTGAGTTTTTTCACTTCTATTACAATTTTTGTAATTGTAATGGCAAAATTTTAATTACAGATTTCACGTAATTGTATTTGAAATGCAGTTGAAATCTGCATATGAAGATATTTTTCATGTAAAAAAATCACAAAACAAATCAAAAAGAAATGAAAGTGCTTGCAATAATCACTATGCACTAGCCCCGCGATTTCTGCATTGCTTAATCGTTATCTTAGGATTATCCATCGATTATGATGCCAAATTATATTTTTAAAACCGTGGTTGTATTTAGAACTCTTCAGTTTTCGTTATTGATTTTTAATTACCGTTTTTAAAAATTGCCTCATATGTCTCCAATATAATTTGTTTTGCTTTTTTAAAATTACTGAAGAAAAAACAATTCCGGCTAACTTATCTAAAAGTACGTCCAATTTAAGACTATCCAAAGTCATTTTAATGAAAATTTTTCTCGTGGTTAAGATTAAAGACCAATTTAACTACCTTAACCAAGAGTAAAATTTTCATCATAATAACTCTGAATAGTCTAAAAATTGGCAGACTTTTAGATAAGTTAGCCGACCTTTATGGAGTTATCTGTAGTTAATGTTTAACTATGGTTATGTTGGAAATAAGTTACTCGCCCTATATGTAAATATATTTTATGTTTAATTTTAATGACAAGTCCTAAAATTACACACTAGAGCAGCGGTTCCCACTAAGTTTTGCTTCACGGACCCCTTGAGACATTTCTACTAGCTCACGGACCACCCAAATTTTTTTTGTCAAATATTAAAAAATGTAAAAGTATCGAAACAAACAAAAATATATTTAATATGTTAAATAAAAAACGTTACAAACCAAAAATTTAAACAAAATAAGTTTTTATTTAAAAATCCGTTAAACGATCATTTTAAAGTTTTTCATACATGGGAATTTTTCATTACCATTGAAATTTCATTACCATTAGTTCATACTAATGACAATGAAAAAAATTTCATTCCATTTAATGGTAATGAAATATTTTTCATTAGAAAAATCATTACTAATGGTAATGAAATTACACTAATGTATAAAAAAAACTAATTACAATTGATTAAAAACCATTTGTTTACAAAAAAAATTCAGACAAATGAAAACGAACAACGGGTTTGGCCGGGGAAGTTATAAAACATAATTTTTTAAGGAGGATCCATTCCATTCCGTTAAACTTTACCTGGATACAAATAACAATGATTTAATTTCAAATGAGCATGAGCCTGAATGAGCATATTCCATCTTCGATTTCAGCGAGTTTTACTCCATTATTACGTTTTTCTGTCAATGGCAATTATTTTGTTTAATTTATTCATTATCAATGGTAATGAAATTTAAAATCATTGTCATTAATCAATGAAATTAAATTTAAGAATCATTACCATTAATTAAAAAAATGGTAATGAAAATAATTTCATTACAATTGATATCAATGCAATGGTAATGAAATCATCAATTAATTAGTCCACCTAATTAATTAGTCCCATGTATGAGTAAAATACGTTCTTAAAATAAATTTATTGTTTTATTTAAAAAAAAATGTGTTCGGATATTTAACTTCTAACACATCTGCTCATTTACAAATGTGCTCATTTATGGGGGATTTTTACCTATGTTTTGTGGATTTTTACGCAATTTATGCGTACATTTAAACTTAAAAAACGCTTGTTATGCACAAATTTAGTAAACTAATACAAATACTTCAAAACTTAATTTAATTTTTACACACTTTCAATCTAAAATTCATTATTTATTAAACAACATAATGTGCGTATTATTTTTCCGATTACACACATAGGGTGTATTTACCCAGTTTATAGTAGGAGTACAGTTTCCTACTATAAGTTCGGTAAATTTCAGCACAAGTTGATTAGGTGTAACTCACCTGCATGTTAGATCAAGCTACAACTTTTTACATCACGCTCAATTTTGGACAGGGGAAGACAACCTCCATCCACAAAAGATTTTTGTAAAACATCGATTTCAGCAGAAAATTTTTTATCTGGAAATCAAATTGTTTTTAGTAACTATTTTCGATATTATTAAGAAGCACATAGAAGTCTAAACCTCCTTTCAAATTTCCATTTAGTTCAAAAGTTTAAAAAAATGTTTATGCCACCCAGGAAAATTTTTTAAAATCGGTTGCCAACCACACCAATTCTGCAACTCATTTCACTATAACCGATTCCATGGAATTATTTCCGGATTCCGGAAACAATTCCATGAATCTTATATGTAAGGTATAACTGACGGTGAACCAATTCTAGAATTAGTTCCATAACTGATTCTAGGGTAACCGGTTCCACTTTGGAGGTATAGAAGTAGTTGCTTTTGGAACAATTTCAAACAAAAATAATCGGTGTTAGAATCGACAGTAGAAGGGGTTGTGAATGAAAAGTAGCTATTCTACAACCGATTCTTTGGAACAGAAAATTTTCCTGGGATAATCGATTTTTTTGAATAGAAAAATTTCCCGGGCAATTTTATGCAAGTACCTTAAAATCGCAAAACAACGAATTTAGTCTTAAGCGATTATGCAAAAACGATACGGATATGATCCTTTGAATGTACTAAATTTAACAACAAAATCATCTTATATAATGAATTACCAATAACAAGAAAAAAAAACATTAATGCTTAAATCATAAATCAGTTGATAATAACTAGTTATTAAATATATAAACATGATACAAATTAAGACATTTAACATATGTCTGTCTGTCTGTCGAACTGTCCGTCTGTCTATATGTCTTAGCATAGCATACAAATATTACGTGAAGTATGGCATGGCATGCGTTAAAGTTGATATGAACAGTTCATGCCGTATTGAACGCATTTTAAAATCAAAGTATGAAATAGTAGGCAAATTAAATGTGAAAACACCTTAAATATACACCTGATGCAAGATGAAATGTAACTGATAACAGTTATTGAGTAGAAACAAAAATATAACCAAACTACACTTAAACAAAAAGCTTAGTAAAATTAAATGCATGTGATTTCTCAATATTTTGTATAAATTTTCTTGAGTGTTGTTGTGATTAAACTTAAGTACTCTTGATGTATTTTATTGAGTGTTGTACTAATTTAAATTGTTATTCATTGAAGATATGTTAGATGCGAAAACCCGATTTTTCTTTTTAACACATACTAAACTTACAGTTTTTTTTTCTTTTATGAACAAAATTAATCCACAATCACCGGTTTAGTCTATTTTAAATGAGTTATGAGGAAATTATTTCAAATTTTAAACTAATATTTGAAATTATTTCTTTGATAATTGTACACATTACCACTCGTTTTATTTATTTTTTGCTTTATTTTCAAGTTTCCATAAAACTGTCATCATCTCATAAATTTTTCAACATTCATAGATTGTGCATGTGTAATAGATCTTATGGTTTCAGCGTAAAAGAAATGTAATGAAGTGGATTTTTTTTGCATTCATACAATATTGAATGCTTAAATATCATGTTGGTTTTTATACCTGTGTAATTAATCAAATAATTGATTAAAAATGGCTTTGCGTAATTACTTTTTCTTATACAACTCCCTAATAGAAGGGGGAGATATATTTAGTTTGTTGTTTCATGTGAGACTTTTAATCTGAATATAGAACAAGTGAAGCCTGATTGTTGCTACCGAATTTTTTAATCATAACTAGGTGTGAAAAGCGAAAATTCATTAGTTGTCAACCATTGGCTCTAGGAAAGTTTTTCTCAAAAGTTTTTTCTCCGTTTTTTCTAAAACTAATTCTAAACTTATTACAGTTTATCTTAATTTGTGGATTTTAATATATAACACTCATTGTACCAACCTTCAGATCAACTAAAAATTCAATGTGTTAGTCAACAAATATGGCATGTAACATACAGGAATAACAAGTAACCGTTGTAAAAGTTATTTGCTTTCGTTGTAACTATAAACAGAATTAAAAAGCTTGAAAGTTACTAAGGAACTTTGGTTGAAGCAACAACAAAAACATAGAGAAAAATAATAGATTTGTAAAAAAACATGTAACTTTAATTGTCAGCTCATGACATTTTTTCAGCTCACGAAAGTCACATGCTTTTTACAAATCTATTATTAATCTATGAAAATAGCGGAACGCGAAAAACGACTTTATGGTACCAACATTAATTTAAAAAACTTAATACGCGATTTACATTCTGTAAACAAATATACTACTGGAGAGACGATTTCCTTGGGCAAGAATGAAATCCGGATAAGGACATGCCTTCAACAGATTATTTTTCACAATTTGTTAAATACGTTTGGGATTTTAGCACATTTAATTTCTTTAATGCAATTAATGTATATTCCAATAAAAATAAAATTAAAATTTTTCTTTTTGCGAATTTTTTTCGTGATTTTTTTTTCAACCAAACACCAAATTTTATTGTATGAAATGGGTACCAAAGTCCCTAGATTATAAATTTAAGAAATCGCACTTTAAAATTTCAAAATACCAGCGGAATGCGAAAAAAGGCTTTATAGTGCAGAAAATTGACTAATTAATTTCTAAGAACAATAAAGGAAGATGGTATCATTTTATACATACACTCAACCAAAAAAGTCTGTAATGGCTACTGAAAATTTTGATGTTATTACGGGAAATTTATCTGTTTTGAGGCCAGCGGTATTTTTTGCTAATTTTAGCAAATTTTTTGCATGTCTGCTGATCTGTAGTACAATAAAGTTAGTAGAAAAAATTAGTAGCCGCTACTAAATTTTAGTAAAATTTATGTAAACTGCAATTCAAAATCGATTTGCTAAAATCAGATTAAAAAACTTACTAAATATCGTAATTTTAGTACAATGAAATTAGTGTAAATAATTAGTTGCAGCTACTAAATTTCAGTAAATTGTTGTAAACTGTAATTTAAAATCAATCTGCTGAAATTAGCAAAAAATATACTAAAAAATAAAAAAAACTGTAAAATCTAAAAAAAAAATGTATTTTTCTTTCCATTCTAACAAGCGTATAATTACTTCCTCGTACTTGAAATTTGGAGTCAAAATTGCAAACGGTTCTCCAGTTATGTCCTTTTTATACATTGGAGATACAATAAATTTTTCTGAGTGTTATTTCCAAACTAAGAACATATCAATAGTAACAAATATAAACTAAACAAGAATTGTAAAAAATCCAAAAAAAAAAATTTTTAAATTATTATATTTTTCTGCTAAATTTACCACTCGGTTTTGAAAAATTAGTAAAATGTTTTGCTGAAATCAGCAGCGAGAATTAGTAAAAAAATCCGTAATTTGTAATAAGATAATAGCAAAAATGATTACTAAAAAAAAAAAATTGTACTAAAAATCAGTATAAAAATAGTAAAATTCGATTGGAAACTATTTACAAATTTTTTTACTAACTTTTTTATCTGAGTGTATGTATATCCGAAAGTACCTTAATTCAATAATTTACAGACGTATTTAGAAAGTTTGTTTTAATATGAAAAACAACTAAGTTGAATATTTAAAGAAACCAGTAAAACGTACACTAATAGAAATAAATCTGTAAAATATATTTAATAATTTAGCAGAAATCATTGTAAAGTGATAAAATTTTGTGTACACCTAATGAGCAAATTACGTTTAGTTACAGAAATTTAGAAATAAATCTGTAAAAATAGCAAAAAAAAATTACTAAAAATTAGCTAAAATGATGCTGCAGAAAAAACTGCTGAAATTAGCAGATTATTTTTGCTATATAAAGGGTTTTTCAACAGGGACGCTACAAAAGTAGAAAGACAGGGACAGCAAACGACGCCATATTTCTTGCCGCTCTTTTGACATTTCTCTTCAGTAAGGTTTGCCATTTCATGATGGAAAGATATACGAGCCAACAACGAGTCGAAATTATTAAAATTTTCTACCGAAATTCGGAGTCAGTGGCCTCAACGTTAAGAGCGCTACGTCCAATTTATGGTTGTCATAATCGTCCTAGTAGATCAGCAATTGAGCGTCTAGTGGAAAAATTTGAATCCACAGGCACAGTACAAAATGTTCCCGTACCAGTGAGACAAAGAAGTGCCCGTAGTGGCGAGAATATTGCTGCCGCTGAGGCTTCAGTTGAAGAACGTGTCTCTCACACGTCGTTCTCAAGCGTTGGGCATCTCTGTGACGTCGTTGTGGCGAATTTTGCGAAAAGATCTTGCCCTACATCCTTACAAGATCAAATTGACGCAAGAACTGAAGCCGCTTGACCACCAGAAGCGTCGTATGTTCGTGAATTGGGCTGAGCAACAACTTGAAAATGATTCGGATTTTCATCGAAAAATCATCTTCAGCGATGAGGCTCATTTCTGGCTGATTGGCTTCGTCAGAAAACAAAATATGCGTTATTGGTCAGACAGCAATCCACACGTACTCCATAAGTCATCATTGCATCCCGAAAAAATAACGGTTTGGTCCGGTTTATTGGCGGGCGGCGTCATTGGGCCGTACTTCTTCCGTGATGATCAAGACCAGCACGGTACTGTGAATGGGAATCGCTACCGTTCAATGATAATCGAATATTTTTGGCTTTGGAGGATATGTGGTTCCAACAGGACGGCGCCACAAGCTACACAGCCAGCGAATGTCACAATCAATTTCTTGCAAACCAAGTTGGAAGAACGTGTTATCTCACGAAATGGTCCAGTCGATTGGCCGCCTCGGTCGTGCGATTAGACGCCGTTGGACTATTTCCTGTGGGGCTGCGTCAAATCTATGGTCTATGCCAACAAGCCAGCGACGATTGATGAACTTTGTACGAATATCGAATGTAAAATTGCAGCAGTATCGGCCGATTTATGCTTGAAAACCGTCGAAAATTGGGTTCAGCGTCTGGACTTCTGCAAGCGTGCCCGTGGTGGCCACGTAAAAGAGATCGATTTCCATACATAATCGAACGTACTTTCACAGGAATAAAGCATTTCATTGATATCCAAAGCCGTTTTTGTTTTATTTAAAAAAACTTTTGTAGCGCTCTTATTGAAAAACCCTTTATTACCCAGGAACATTTTCAACAATCGGTAGCCAAACACAACTGGTTCCACTGCAACTGGTTCCACTGCAACAGATTTCATGGAACTGGTTCGGGAACCAGTTCCGGAGATCCTATATGGAAGGTGTGACTGACGGATATGGAACCAGTTCTAGAACTGATTCTAGGGCAACCGGTTCCACATTGGAGGTATAGAAGTGGTTGCTTTTCGGACAATTTCAAACAAAAATAATCGGTGTTAGAATCGACATTAGAAGGGATTGTATATGAAAAGCAGCTATTCTACAACCGATTCTTTGGAACAGAAAATTTTCCTGGGTAGTATCATAGAAACAGCAAATATACCCAGGAAAATTTTCTGTTCCAAAGAATCGGTTGTACAATAGCTACTTTTCATTCACAACCCCTTCTACTGTCGCTTCTAACACCGATTCTTTTTGTTTGAAATTGTCCCAAAAGCAACCCCTTCTATGGCTCCAAAGTGGAACCGGTTGCTCTAGAATCAGTTCTGGAACTAGTTCTGGAACTGATTCTACGTCACTTACACCTTCCATATAGGATCCCAGGAACTGGTTCCGAAACCAGTTCCATGGAATCGGTTGCAGTGGAACCAGTTGTAGAATGGGTGTGGTTGGCTACCGATTGTAAAAAATTTTCCTGGGTAAAACTGTTAAATATACAGATTTTAGATTTCCTTTTGTCTAATGATATTATAATTTTGGTATTGGCAAAACACATTTGCCAGTACTTTGCAATTGCTTTCCCCTTTGTATTTTTCTCTTTGGATATGGTAATATTTAAGAAACAGCTTTTCGCCTGTCACAAAAAGGTTTAAAATATTTTTGATAAACCTAAAATCTTACACTTAAAGAAAACCTTAAAAGTGCGACTAATTTTAACACTCGATACTGAAAAATCTTATTTACAATGGCCGATTTTATTGCTTATAATCGGGGCAAATTCTTCTATTTTACAAAATTGTGAAAAAAGTAATAACTTCCCAGGAAAATTTTCTGTTCCAAAGAATCGGTTGTACAATAGCTACTTTTCATTCACAACCCCTTCTACTGTCGATTCTAACACCGATTCTTTTTGTTTGAAATTGTTCCAAAAGCAACCCCTTCTATGGCTCCAAAGTGGAACCGGTTACTCTAGAATCAGTTCTGGAACTATTTCTGGAACTGATTCTACGTCACCCACACCTTACATATAGGATCCCAGGAACTGGTTCTGGAACCAGTTCCATGGAATCGATTGCAGTGGAACCAGTTGTAGAAGGGGTGTGGTTGGCTACCGATTGTAAAAAATGTTCCTGGGTTAATTACTAAAAATTACCCAGGGAAATTTTTTACAATTGATAGCTAAACACACTAATTCAGCAACTGGTTTCAATGCAATCGATTCCATGGAACTGCTGGCGGAACCAATTCCGCGGACCTCATATGGAAGGTATGACTGACGTAGAATTAGCTCTAGAACTAGTTCCAGAACTGATTCTAGGGCAACCGATTAAACTTTAGAGCTACAGAAATGGTTGCTTTTGGGAAAATTTCAAACAAAAATATTCGGTGTTACAATTGACAGTAGAAGGGGTTGTAAAGGAAATAAAGCTGTTCTACAACCGATGCTTTAGAACAAAAACTTTCTCTGGCTAACTTTACCGCACATGTATTAATTTTTTACAATTATTTGCTTAAAAAATAAAACAACTACCCAAAATAATTGTTAATACCTTTCAATATTTTTAGTTAGTTAATTTTTCAAACAACTGTCAAAAGTAATTACCTTATATTTATACATAGCAAAATAACCACAGTTACGGTTAAAAATAACTACTACAGTTGACTATACAAATTAACTAAATGTAGTCACTGTAGGAGTTCTGGAACTAGATAACCGGTTCCAAAAATTTTCTTGGGTTATTATTGAATATTTCCGTTTTCAATATTATTAGTTAAATGTTAGTAGTGTTTTGTCTTAACTTTGTGTCGATACCAGGTCTTAATTTTTTTGAAATTTTCAAACAAAAATTTTATTAAATATAATTTATTGTGACTTTGCAGCAACAAATACATGGGGAATGCAGTCATAACTAAGAGTCACAGACTTTTCGTAGAAATAGGAAAGTTAATAAAATATTAAAAATATACATTTAAGCCATTAGTCATATTATTTGGAGCGTAACAATATATTTAATAAGATATTCTCGGCTTAAATGTGAATTTTCGTTGTGACAGATATGAAATTACAGCTTAATCGATTTTAAGATCGTTTTGTTGATATTATAAGTTATTATTCATGACTTACAGAATATTACAAATATATTACCTATGGTAAAATTATTATGCATCAATTTACTTTTTTGCTCAAAACAAATATTACTTGTTTTTTATTACGAGTTGGGATGTTGTGATTATTAAACTTTTGTGTGTAATTACTTTTTAATGAAATCATTAAGCTGTTTTTTTTTTGTTGCTTTAAAATCTAACTTCTATTACATTACACATTACAACACATTAGTTTGCTATTACATACATAATTTTTTTGTTTGTTTATCTGCCTATAATTTCTGTCCAAATGTACAATACAACTTAATGTTAAATGCTTCCTGCTCTGGCTGGAAGAAAATGAAATGAAAATTACTTGTTTAGTTCAGATTCAATAACCGCTTTCTCTGCTTATGACAACCCCAAAATAAAAGAAGCAAACATTATACAACCACACAAAACGGTGTTCCCATGGAAAAACTTGGAAAAAAGAAAAGATGCTGGGTGCGTAAATTGTAAATCTGTGTTGTTTGCGTCCAGTTTTTCTTTTCTTTATAAATTGTAGATAATTTATAAACCTTTAAGCTAATGTGAGCACAACATTAGTAGAGGCGTTAAATATATTTCTTTTTGGATGTGGTTTATTAACAGCTTAGTATTAGTATAATGTCTTGTCTATCTGGCTATCGATATGTCTGTTAGTGTTTGTCTAATATTGTCTTCAACTGCCTGTTTGGTTGGCATCATCGTCATTTAAATCTTATCGTATTTCCGACAATTTGTTTTGATTTTTTTTTTTTTTTAATTTTTCATCTGAACTACTTATACGATTAGACTAGTTTTACTACATTATAAACTTCTTCATAAATGCGCTTTATGTGAATAAACAGTGAATGATTTTGAAGTGGGACATTAAGTTTCTCGCAAAATCAAAGAAAATTGTACGTCAAATTACAAAATTGTTGTTGACACACACCTAATGCCGAGTTAATGACTTAGAAAATGGAAATATGTTTTTGATCGAATAAACGATGTCTACCACTTGACCATACTGTCGAGTTTACAATAAGATAAATAGGAGTACCTGAAGGTCGTCCGTCTGACCGTTGTTGTTTTCTTAATCAGATCCTTTAATTTAAGTTTTCTCTGTCTATATTATTTGTTTTTACTAGATATTACGCTAATATTATTATATGTTTATTTTTTTTCTTTGGCAGTTTAATGTATTTTATTGAGCATAAACATATTTATTTTTCTCCATCCCCACCAAATAAAAAACAGCTGCAATAAAATCGTTATAAGAAAAATCAATTGAACGACGGACCGACCAACAAGTGCGTTACGCATTTATATTTGTTTTAAGTCTAAAAATATTTGTATGCTTTTGTCCATATGATTGGATCTGTCTGTTTTGTTCATATATCTTTCTATATAGTACATGACCGTCTGTACATACATATGTCGGTGTTTTGTTAAAC
This sequence comes from Leucophora obtusa, assembly GCA_949987735.1. Taxonomy (NCBI): domain Eukaryota; kingdom Metazoa; phylum Arthropoda; class Insecta; order Diptera; family Anthomyiidae; genus Leucophora; species Leucophora obtusa. Next base: position 143,399,721 of record OX465297.1, read on the forward strand.
ATTCAATAAATGTTTAAATATGTTATTTGTTTTCAGTAAAATGATCTCTTTAACAAATTTGTTTTTCGTTTGATCTGTTCATATTTCAGTTGTCTCTGTCGCTTACAAAATATTAAATATTTTATAACTTCAGGCAACTCAATGGGGGATTTATTGAATAATTTTGTGGTTTAAATTTGGCAATAAATTTAAGCATCAAGGAAGAAATCTAAAGAAAGAAAGTGTGTTTAGGTGGAGTTGTTATTAATTTGTATATTGGTTGCAATTAAATAATGTGCAGACCCACAAATATATTTCACATGTGATCTTAAATCATAAATTGCCAAAAATAAATGCTCCACAAACAGTCAATATATAGTTTTAACGCACATTAATTTCCACATCTACTCAAAAAGTAAATTAAAGGTTATAACCAATTCACACAGGAAGGCTATTGTAGTAAAAGTCGGATTTAATGCTTTATCGAGCACTAAAAAAGTTAATTAAAAAAAATATATTTATCTTTCTGATTAACAGTTAATCCAACCTTTACTGTAGTTATTATAATATTTCTAAAGTTCTCTGTATTCATATTACTAATTGTATAACACGCGGTTTTTTTTCTTTTTATACCCTACACCACTATGTGGTCATTATACCCTACACCACTATGTGGTCAGGGTATTATAAGTTTGTGCTGATGTTTGTAACACCAAAAATATTGGTCCTAGACCCACCTTATAGTATACCGATCGGCTCAGAATTTTTTTTTATTTCGATTTAACGATGTCCGTCTGTCCGTCCGTCCGTCTGTCTGTCCATGCATTCTTGTGCGCACTCTACAGGTCGCAAATATTAAGATGTTTTGATGAAACTTGGTACACCGACTTATATCGGCGCAAGGCCAACGCCTATTGATTTCGGTTAAAATCGGTCCATGTTTAGACCTAGTGCCCATATAAGGGTCCTACCAAAATTATATTGTTTATACGCTGCAAGTCGCAAATATTAAGATATTTTGATGAAATTTTGTACACCGACTTATGTCGGGCCAAGGACGAAGCCTAATGATTTTGGTGAACATCGGTCCATGTTTAGACCTAGTGCCCATATAAGGGTCCTACTAAAATTATATGGTTTATATGCTGCAGGTCGCAAATATTAAGATATTTTCATGAAATTTGGTACACAGACCTATATTGGCCCATTAACGGAGCCTATTGATTTTGCTGAACATCGGTCCATGTTTAGACCTAGGGCCCATATAAGGGTCCTACCAAAATTATACTCTTTATACGCTGCAGGTCGCAAATATTAAGATATTTTGATGAAATTTGGTACACAGACCTATGTCAGCCCAAGGATGAAGCCTATTGATTTTGCTTAACACCGGTCCATGTTTAGACCTAGTGCCCATATAAGGATCCCCCAAAATTATATTGTTTATACGCTGCAGGTCGCAAATATTAAGATATTTTGATGAAATTTGGTACACAGACCTATGTTGGCCCAAAGGCGAAGCCTATTGATTTTGGTGAACATCGGTACATGTTTAGACCTAGTGCCCATATAAGTGTCCCCCCAAAATTGGCTTGGTTACAAACTGCAGGTCGCAAATATTAAGATATTTTAATGAAATTTGGTGCGCTGACTCACATTATTGAAAATTTTGACACAAGCCCCATTTTAACCCATTCGAATTTCGGATCCAAACATTAGTTGGCTTTTAACCAGACTGGTGTAGGGTATTGTATAGACGGCATGCCCGACTTTAACCTTTTTACTCGTTTTGTTATAATGATGGTTGGAAAGACTTAAAAACACACACAAAGTCAGGTAGAAATCAGCATTAAGATGCTGCCACAAAAATATTTTGGGGCTGTCGACAAATATATTGCTAACGCCGACATTTTCCATTTTCATCTTCTGCCAGACCGCTATCGGCTCCACCTTGTTATGATATTCTAAACTGACAGAGTTAAACTTTTGACCATCAAGTTATTCTTTTACTATCAAAAATGCGTAATATAACAATTTGTTACCGTTAGAATCCAGGTATCCATAAAAATCCCAAAATTCTATTTTTATAGTTCTCGGGATCCCAAAAAATCATGTAATTCCAAAAATCACGGAATTCTGGGATCGGGATTTTCAAAATTCCGAATTATTGTTGAGGCAACCAAAATTATTTTACACTCATAGAAATAAATCTATGAAAAAGTTACTAAAATTTAGTTAAAAATTATGCTGCAGAAGAAACTGCTGAAATTAGCATATTATTTTGCTTAATACTAGTAAAATAAGAACAGCAAAATTAAAACTGTTAAATTTAGAGAATTTTAGTTATATTTAAGTTAACTTTTAGTTAATTGAAAATAACAAATTGAAGGTACTGTAAATTTGCAGCAAATTTTGCTAAAAATTAGTGGACTAAAAATAGAAAAAATAAACTGTTATACCTACAAAATTTTCGCTATTTTGAAACTAAATTTAGTTGAATGCAAATAGCAGTCCATTCTGCTAAAATCAGCAGAAATATTTGCTAAAAAAATTGTAAACTATTGTGTTCAAAAGGCTCGGCTTTTATTTGCATTTAAAAAATATCGAAAAGAAATTTCGAAAATTTTAAATTTTCTGTTGATTTTTAGGCTACTAATTATTCAGCAAATTTTTTTACTGATTTTACCAGAGTAATTTTCTATTTTTCATTAACAAAAACTTAACACAAATATAACTAAAATTCTGTATTAATAGTTTTATTTTTGCTATTCCTATCTAACTAATATATAGCAAAAATAATCTGCTTTTTAGAAGTTTTTCTGCAACATCATTTGTAACTAATTTTTAGTAACTTTTTCTGTTATTTTTACAGATTTATTTCTATGAGTATACTATTGCCGCGAAAGATATTCAGTTGTCATATCAAACAGAATCGCCAAAACCGAACAATTCGATTGGCAACAGATTCGTTTGTTAGCACGAATCTGTTTTTTCTGTGCACTATCTTTACTATACCGTTAATTAAAATTCCGTTTCCGGAATTCTATCCGTTTCTGGAATACGACACAAACCGTAATACTGTGGAGGGTTTCATATAGTCGGCATGCCTGGCATTAACTTTTTTACTTGTTGGTATCAATGGCCTTGCAACTCTCTCAATATTTTTTATTTGAAAAAAATATTATGCGGCTTGGAACAGGAACGAACTCCGACTGGTTCATCAGGGATGGAAAAGGCTCACTTAATCGGGCTCTTATACCAAAAAATGTTAGATCGCTCTTACATATTTAAAAATGTAAGTAACTAAAAAATAGCTTCCTCTTTGGCTCGTTAAAAAAAAATTAAAATTAAATAATTAGATATTAGCACAAGTTGCGAAAAAAAAACATTTGCAAAAAGCGAAACGAAAAATCGCTGATTACCTCTTTTAATTCATTTTCTGTACCATAAAGCCTTTTTCGAATTCCGCCGTTATTTTGCAACTTTTAAGTTCGGTTTTTTTTAAATATATAAATTCCGCTATTATTTTGCAATTCTTTACGTGTGTTTTTTTTTAATTTATAATCTAGGGGCTATAATACACATTTCATACAACAAAGTTTGGTGGCTAGTTGCAAAAACAAATCGCGAAAAATAAAATTTGCAAAAAGGAAAATTTTTGCATCAATATATTTGTATGCAGAATCTAAATCGCTGATTACGTTTCCTAATTACTTTTTTGTACCACAAAGTCTTTTTTCGCGTTCCGCTTTTATTTTGCAATTTTTTAATTACGTTTCTTTTTAATTTATAATCAAGGGACTATAATTTATAATTTCATACAACAAAGTTTGGTGGCTAGTTGCAAAAAAAAAATCGCGAAAAATAAAATTCGCAAAAAGTAAAAATTTTTTCATTAATATATTTGTTTGCAGAATGTAAATCGCTGATTAAGTTTTTTAATTAATTTTTTGTACCATAAAGCCTTTTTCCGCTTTCCGCGATTATTTTGCAATTTTTTATGTGTGGTTTTTTTTTTAATTTATAATCTAGGGCCTATAATAGCAATTTTATACACAAAAGTTTGGTGCTTAGTTTGCAAAAAAAAAAATAAATAAATCGCGAAAAAAAATATTTTTAAATTATTTTTTCTACCACAAAGTCTTTTTTCGCGTTCCTCTATTATTTTGCAATTTTTTAAGTGCGGTTTTTTAAATTTATAATCTACGGAGTATAATGCCCATTTCATAAAACAAAGTTTGGTGGTTAGTTGCAAAAAAAGGAAAATTTTGGCATCGTTTGCAGAATGTAAATCTTTTAATTAATTTTTTGAACCCCAAAGCCTTTTTTCGCATTCCGATATTATTTGCAGATTTTTACGTATGGTTTTTTAAAATTCATAATCAGGGCGATAATACTATTGGAATAGTATAATTCCATAGTATAGTTCCATTCTTGTTTTTTATAACTAAATTATTATTTTCCATCCCTGGTTACAATCGATGTTTTGAGTCATACAAAGAGCGCACATAATGACCCTACAAACATTTAAAAGATACCTTCCAAGAAGATATTAAAGCGGTATCTTCTATTTGTCATTTGAATGAAAATAATCAAGTAGTATTTACTTTGAAATTGTCTTCCTTTTATCACTTGGAAGATAATTCGGCGATATTTGTAAAAATATAATTCAAAAATTTTTTCTTTTGTCATAACTTTTTATGACAATATTGCGGCAATATTGTTTGAAATCTTTTATCAATTTGGAAAAAATTAAAACTTAATTAGTACAAAATGAATCAAAAGATATATACATAGGAAATAAACTCGTGAAAAGTTAAGATTAATTGCGCGGGAAAAATCGGCTAAGATGAAATCAAGATAATTTATAAGTTGGTCAATGGATTATGTATGCAGATATTGTTTCTCAGGCATAAATTTAATAATGTAAAAATTAAATCGTTTTTTTATTGTACCGGGAGTTTATTTAGCGATATCCCTTTTATCTTCCATATGAGTTATTGCTTTCATATTGCCTGGAAGTATTGTTTTAGTGTAACAGTTGTTTCCGACGGAGGAAACTTCCGGAATACGAAATTGATATTGCCGGCAATAAATAATTTCTTCCTGGCGATATGTTCGGAGAATCTTTTTCGTATTGCCATGTTTGCTGGGTGATATTGGTTTGAGTATGTTCCTGTTCCAAGGCACATAATAGAACAAATGCTTTCTCAGTGATAGAGAGTCCCCCAATCTCTTTATTATGTATACTCTTTGTTGGTATTACGGTAAAAAAGATACTTAAAATATTGAATTAAATCAGTGTTTCATTTATGTTATGTAATTTAAATTAATTTAGAAAAGGTTTTACAGTTTTTTTTATTAACGTATTTTTGTTGGTGTCTAATTTTTGTACTAAGTACATACGTATCTATTGTGTTTAAGTTTTGCTTAAATAAATTAGGGTTTACTTTACATTTTTTTTTAACTCGCGACAGTTTATATGATCACTCTTTTTGATAGCATAAGTATTTATGGTAACGCTAGTTATACCCCTAATTTAAATCAGTGGTCGGCACAAAGAGAGAATGTGAATGTATTGTGTTTCTTCACTGTGAGAAATTAGTTTCTCATTTTTAAATTTATATTTGTATATTAAGAACATGAATTAATGAAGAAATGTAATAATGAATGCATTAATGAATTAAAGAAATAAAAAAAAAAAATTATAGTAATTTAATTGTTTTAAATAATTCATAATAAATTTTATTATACACATTATTTAAAAAATATGTTTTTTTTTGTAAATAAATTATTTATTCTTAAAAGGTATTCCATAAGTTAGTAAATTTTAATGAACTAAAGAAATAAAAATAATTCATAATAAATTTCCTGTTCTTGTAAAATTTTAAGAGTGTAATATTTTTCTAAAATTTCTTAAACGAAGCGACGTTAACATGCTTTGTTGAAAGCTACCATGCTACTAAATAAATTTTACGCTCTTAGTTGATAATTTTGTTGCCATTCGTATTGTGTACGTGTGAAAAGCCGATTATGATCGGCCACTGGTGGCTATGGTTGCCGACCACTGATTTAAATACATTGAATATATTTTCATGAATATTTCTAATTCTAAATATATGTCCCGATTAGTGTTAACTTTTTGTAATATCATTTCTAAATCAACATATTATTAACATTTCTGACTCCTTAAATGTTAGTATTTAGTTAGCAACCATAAAAATGTTGGCCTTAAGATACATATCAAATAACATATTAGCATCAATTACATGTTTGCGTGTACTGATTTATAGACATAAATGTGTAAAAGATCTGTGAAAGATAAGAAATATCTTGTAACTTATAATTAAATTTAAATCACTGCGATACTAGAGAAAAAAACCGAAATTAATGTCTTACAACAAACTAAACAATTAGCAGTAATAAATGTTGAAACATAATAAAAAAGATAAAAGAAATTAAGTGTATTAAGAGTTGGCTAGCAAAAATGATGCCAATGGTGGCCCAAAAAAATCACCAACATTCAGTAGTTGCTGCTGCATATAGCAACTATGGTCATTAAATTGATATTGACCAAGTAACATGAATATCATGTAATATCAAATGTTATCTGCAAAGAAGAAAAGCAAAAGCAAAACCACAACAACACAGCAGCTCAGAAAAACCAGCTAAAAATAAAATTAATGACTTTAGTGGCTAAAGTTGCTGGTTGTAGCAAAATTGAAGACACTTCCCGGTTGTTGTTTTATAAATTATAAATTTAGCAACAACCGCAATGAGAAAAAATGTTTTTTTAATTGTATGTCTTGTAGTGGTAAAACAAAGTATGCGTATTACATAGTAGAGAAAAGCAAATTTTTTTATGCGAAAAAATTATTTCGCCACAACATTTTAAATCACCTTCATACATGTGTAGGAATATCTGAATATGTTGGTGCAATTGAAAATACGCACATTTAGTTGCTGTTATGTGGGCAGCATCTAATTTCTGCAAACATTTACCATCATTTATTGTATGCAACATGCGATAAAAAATTTAATTCATAGCGAAGACAATTGTGGGTCCCCGAAACAAAATTGTCTTACAAAGAAATGACACGCAACAAGGTTTTTCTATTTTCTGCTGGCAAATGCAGCCTCTATTATGGGCGTTATCTAAGATGCACTCACCAACACTTTTTAAAGTGCGTAACAGGAAATAATTTCATAGCAGCAATAGCCGCAAGTTGTATACCACTTACAAGGAAGGTATCCCGTTGGATTCTCTCCGATCTTAATGAGATTTGGAAATAATTTAGAGGAGAAAAAAAATAATGTACACATATTTTTTTAGCGGCCCAATTTAATGTTTAGGAGTTAGAAAATGGGGTCAAAAGTTAAGCCATTTTTAGCTTTTTTAGATTTATTACTCATAATTTCAGAGCAAAAGAGACAAATTGGGTATTAAATGGAAGCATTTTTAGAGCCTCAGCTATCGGTATACCAGACATGTAGGAACATGTTTAACTTTTTCTTTTATTCAGTTATCTTTTTTTAATAGCACATTTGTTTTAGAAATTGCTGTTCGTTTTAGTTAAAATACAAATAACCATGTCTGTTTAATTTAATCGAGAAGGCGTCTTTCGTTTTTCGATAAGGGCTGTAGGACATCTTTTCCAATAGCGCATTTTTCAGTACATATTTTATTTTATTACAAATATTTAATTTAAGTGGCAACCCTGAGTCCAGAAGATCAGCAACATAATTATCAAAATTGTTACTTTCTCAATCAAAAACAAATTTTAATTTCGTATATTTCAGATAAGTTTTCATAGATAAACAGGATAGATTTTTGCCCGGGTTTCAAATCGATATGACTAATTTTTAACAAATTTTTAGTTGTAATACTGATTTAAACAAATATTTTATTTTACTTATCTTCATTTAACACAATACTAAAAATCCTCAGTAGGTACTTTAATTTTGAGTGTTAATTTTCGAAATTACTTATAACTAATTTTTAAGAAAACATTCGTTAAATTTTAAGCAATTTATTGTTAAAATAAAATATTTTCATGTTTCTGTTATCACCCGATAGCTGGCGCCACCAGTGTATCCGAAGTTTTAAAGATGGCGCTATTTTTTTCCCTCCCGTTTTTTTTTTAATAGTCCATATCTCAAAAACTAAGAGAGAGAGAACAAAATTGACGAACATTTCGACTAACCCCAGTGTAGAAAATCATTACCAGATATGTGGTTATGTAACTACATACTTGGTAATGGTAACTAGTTACTTTTGTTATTACGTTTCTTATTACCTTTATATGGCGATGTCGCGAAAAATAATGAGTTATGGTTACACACCAGCATACGAAAAATCAAAAAGTATATCCTACCTATGTGCTTACAGTAGTGATAAAAATAATGAGTCTAAAAATAGATTTTCATAAAAATTAATTATATAAAAAAATATTTTTTATTGTATTTTTTTTTTTTTTAAATAAAATTTCCTGGTGCAGGAATCGAACCTAGACCTACAGATTGCCAGTCAATAGCTCTACCATCTGAGCTATATGGACATGTAATATTTAATAGATAAAAACATACTTGACCTCCTGTACACAAGTAAGCTTACTCGCCAACATACAAAAAATCCAAAAATATGTGGTTACATATGTATATCCTTACCAGTGTTTAAAAAATATTGAGTCTAAAAATAGATTTCAAAAAATTTAAAAAAAAATATAAAAAATTATTTTGTATTTGAAATAATGATAAAAATAAGTCATTATCCGTAACTCATTATTATATGTTTTAAAATAATGTAGAAGGTAAGTGGGTGTCATTACTGGTAGTCCAAAAAATAATGATATGTCATTACCGTTTCTACACTGGGACCATAACCAGGTTACACCCCCGTGAAGAGGTTATCCTATCCAAAAGTGGACTTTGGTCAGGCCTTGGACCCCGGAAAACGGACAAAATGTTTGCTCTTTTAGAGTGCTCTTACATGCCCTCAGATGATATGGACTAGGCCCAGGGAGGGTCGAGAAATCCCAAATTTGAAAAATTTTACGACTCAGTTTTTTTTTTTTTTTTTTGTATTTATATTAATTTTTTACTTAAATTTAGATTTGCTAAATTTAACAAAAAATAATTTTAATTCAACAAATTTTATTTTAAGCCAAAAAACAAGAATAAATTTTATTAAAGTAACAAATTTTTCTGTTCAGCCAACAGCCTTATTATTTTGAGTGTAAGATTGGATGAAAAAAAAATGCGTGCCTCTTATTTTTTTCCTCTATCACCTATCCGAATTTCATTAAAATCGGGGATACATTCGCAAATGTTGCCAGATTGTGAATGATTTATACGCCAAGAATAGGAGAGCTTAAACATTAGAGTGACATTTGTTAAAAACTTTAGATTTTTTTCAATTGTTTGAATTATTGTAGCACGAGGTGTAAACTTATGTGGTGCACATAGAAAAAAATCGGGAGGTATACGACCTGCGAACCAGGTTTCCGATTTTTAATTTTTTTTTTAATTCTCATAACAAAAACATAAGCTGTGAAACATCATTATACCCTACACCACTATGTGGTCATTATACCCTACACCACTATGTGGTCAGGGTATTATAAGTTTGTGCTGATGCTTGTAACACCAAAAAATATTGGTCGTAGACCCACCTTATACCGATCGGTTCAGAATTTTTTTTTATTTCGATTTAACGATGTCCGTCCGTCTGTCCGTCCGTCCGTCCGTCCGTCTGTCTGTCCATGCAATCTTGTGCGCACTCTACAGGTCGCACCTATTAAGATATTTTGATGAAATTTGGTACGCAGACCTATGTTGGCCCAAGGACGAACAAGTTTGATTTTTTTGAACATCGGTCCATGTTTAGACCTAGTGCCCATATAAGGGTCCTACCAAAATTATATTGTTTATACGCTGCAGGTCGTAAATATTTAGATATTTTGACGAAATTTGGTGCACAGACCTATGTTAGCCCAATAACGCAGCTTATTGATTTTGGTGAACATCGGTCCATGTTTAGACCTAGTGCCCATATAAGGGTCCTACCAAAATTATACTCTTTATACGCTGCAGGTCGTAAATATTAAGATATTTTGATGAAATTTGGTACACAGCCCTACATTGGCCCAATAACGCAGCCTATTGATTTTGGTGAACATCGGTCCATGTTTAGACCTAGTGCCCATATAAGGGTCCTACCAAAATTATACTGTTTATACGCTGCAGGTCGTAAATATTAAGATATTTTGATGAAATTTGGTACACAGACCTACATTGGCCCAATAACGCAGCCTATTGATTTTGGTGAACATCGGTCCATGTTTAGACCTAGTGCCCATATAAGAGTCCTACCAAAATTATATTGTTTATACGCTGCAGGTCGCAAATATTAAGATATTTTGATGAAATTTGGTACACAGACCTACATTGGCCCAATAACGCAGCCTATTGATTTTAGTGAACATCGGTCCATGTTTAGACCTAGTGCCCATATAAGGGTCCTACCAAAATTATAATTTTTATACGCTGCAGGTCGCAAATATTAAGATATTTTGATGAAATTTGGTACACAGACCTATATTGGCCCAATAACGCAGCCTATTGATTTTGGTGAACATCGGTCTATGTTTAGACCTAGTGCCCATATAAGGGTCCTACCAAAATTATACTGTTTATACGCTGCAGGTATTAATATTAAGATATTTTGATGAAATTTGGTACATAGACCTATGTTGGCCCAAGGACGAAGCCTATTGATTTTGGCGAACATCGGTCCATGTTTAGAACTAGTGCCCATATAAGGGTCCCCCCAAAATTATATTGTTTATACGCTGCAGGTCGCAAATATTAAGATATTTTGATGAATTTTGGTGCATAGACCTATGTTGGCCCAAGGACGAAGCCTATTGATTTTGGTGAACATCGGTCCATGTTTAGAACTAGTGCCCATATAAGGGTCCCCCCAAAATTGGCTTGGTTACAAACTGCAGGTCGCAAATATTAAGATATTTTAATGAAATTTGGTGCGCTGACTCACATTATAGAAAATTTTGACACAAGCCCCATTTTAACCCATTCGAATTTCGGATCCAAACAATACACCAGAGTGGTGTAGGGTATTGTATAGTCGGCATGCCCGACTTTAACCTTTTTACTCGTTTATAAATAATTTTGGCATGCTGAACTTGATTTAGCTGAAAACTGTTTTACTGTTTTATTTATTAAAATTATATTATTATATTTTTTTTTTCAAATGACAAATTCATTTTTGATGTCACAAATTGTGAATCTTCGAGTCTATGGGAAAATGTACTAACAAAAAATTTGCGCTGTGATTTACTACGTTTTGAATATAATTTGGATTAGTTGCACCGCAGACAAAATGATAAATATGGGTTTTTACGATTTTCATATTTCTGCCAAAGATACAATAGATCATATTAATTAACAGATTTATTTCTGGGTGTACAAAAGATTAATCACCTTTTTTAAAAACAGCAATTAATCCAAAAAAACTTAAATTTTTTTAAACAAAATACGGCACATTGACACATAATTCTCAACAATATCAATAGACATGGATTTTCTAAAAATCTGTTAAATCATTTACAGCTGATTTTATTTTTTAATAAAGGTTTAAATTTTTTTACTTTGAAAAATGAATTACAGATCCGGATTCATAATGTTTCAATATATGCCAATAAAAACGCAATGGGAACGAAATGGAATGATACTAGTGGAACTGGGACACTAAAATTGGCAAACGAAATTGAATGAAACGGGGAACGAGTGGAATTGAATCACTTGCAAATGGGAATGAAAGATAATGTAATGGCGAAGGAAATAGAATGAAACAGGATACGAGTCGAATTATTAAAACGTAACGGAATAGAATGGGGAATGGGTGGAATTGAAACAATAAACAACTGGAACGAAAACTACCGGCAGTGCAGTATAAAACTTTTAAGCTATAAAGTGATTGAAGAAATCGTAGTAATTAACTTTCCAACAGAATTTTTGAATTAACTTGAATTTGCACACTCAGATAAAAAAGTTAGTAAAAAAATTTGTAAACAATTTCAATCCACTTTACCATTTTTGTAGTGATTTCTAGTACAATTTTTTTTTTTTTTTTTGCTATTCACTTATTACAAATTACGGATTTTTTTTACTTATTTTCGCTGCTGATTTCAGCAAAACATTTTACTAATTTTTCAAAACCGAGTGCTAAATTTAGCAGAAAAATATACTAATTTAAAAATTTTTATTTACAAGTATTGGCTGATTTTTTACAATTTTTGTTTAGTTTATGTTTGTTACTATTGATATATTATTAGTTTGGAAATAATACTCATAAAATTGTATTGTATCTCCAATGCATAAAAAGGTAATAACTGGAGAACCGTTTGCAATTTTGACTCCAAATTTCAAGTACGATGGAGTAGTTATACGCTTGTTACAATCGAAAGAAAAAAAGTTTTTTTTATAACTTTTTTTTTTAGATTTTACAGTTTTTTTTATTTTTTAGTACACTTTTTTGCTTATTTGAGCAGATTGATTTTAAATTACATTTTACAACAATTTACTGAAATTTAGTAGCTGCTACTAATTTTTTCTACTAATTTTGTTGTACTACAGATCAGCAGACATGTGTTGCTAAAATTGGCAAAAAATACCGCTGGGCTCAAAACAGTTAAATTTCCCGTAATAACAGCAAAATTTTCAGTAGCTATTACAGACCTTTTTGGTTGACTATAGGCTAGTGTCCCCTAAAAATAGATTTGTCGTTACACCCCCAGTTTTATTGGAAATGGTCCCAAATGGAAGAAATGGATTTTTTTTTGGAAAAAAAGAGTATTAATATTAAAAATATCAATACTGAAATCAGAATTTTAAAACAAAAATGGCGGATCCAAAATGGTGGCTGTGAACTTTAAAAAGTTTATATTTTTGATCTAGAAGGTACAAACCAAAATTCGTGTGCCATTTTTTATTTCGAGTTTTGGGTTTCAGAGTCATAATCAATTACCCGCACTAATATAATTTAAAATTTTTTAATTTGGATTTAAAATTTGTCATAAACAGTCTGCAAACGACCAGTCTCAGAAACAGTCTTTAGTGATTTTTGTTATATGGGCTCGATTCACTATGTGGGAGAGGAATTTCTGCAGACCCCTCTATTTTTTCATTTTTTTGGCTCTATTTTTAACAATCTTTCCAAAAATTTAAATGCGATACCGCATACTCATAGAAATAAACCTGAGGAAATAGCAGATAAAACTACTAACAATTAGTTAAAAATAACCTTGCGGAAAAAGTTGCTGAAATTAACTGATTTTTTTTTTTTTAATAGGATTAAGGTAAGAATAGTAAAAATAAAACTGTTAGGTTTACAAAATTTTAGCTGTATTTGAGTTAGCTTTCAGTGAATTGCAAAAGATTTAAATTTTTTTGTTGTGATTTTGTGATTTTTTTAATCTACTAATTACACAGTACAACAGCCAATCTGGGGGGTGAGAAATTCCAAGTCAGGGTGATGGTACTAGGTCAGTATAGTAAAACCCTCAAAGGGTTTGGCGTTCGTATGTGTCATTTTTTTTTATGACCTTTTAAATTTTTTCCTTATCTTGATGTTTTTTCGCTTAGTTGTAACTCGAGAACCACTTGTCCGATTTTGATGAAACAAATTTAGAAAAATTTAGAATTACAATTTCTTTAATCCGTTCATATAACATTTTTCTTTATAATCAACAGTTTTGCCGGTAAAAATAAATTTGTGGAGAAAAAAAAATATTTTTTTGCCTAAAAATTAAAAAATTTTTTTTTTAAATTAATAAAAAATTTGAATTTGAAAATTTGATCGAGTTACAACTAAGCGAAAAAACATCAAGATAAGGAAAAAATTTAAAAGGTCATAAAAAAAATGACACATACGAACGCCAAACCTTTTGAGTGTTTTACTATACTGACCTAGTACCATCACCCTGACTTGGAATTTCTCACCCCCCAGACAATAATCCCAAAAATGTTCCATAGTGTTATTAAGTGAAGTATTTTGCTGAGATTGGTAGGTAAAGTTGTTATTATCTATTAACTAATGTTTAATTTAAATATAATTAAAATTTTGAATATTTAACATTTTATTTTTGTTGTTCATATCTTACTAATATTTAGCAAAAATAATCTGATAATTTCAGCAGTGCTAAAAACCGGCCTAAAAAACGAACTTTTGTTAGTCCCTCTATTTCGTACGAAGTTTTTGTTTTTTGCATTTTTTATTGTCGTACCCCACCCTCTATCAGATATATTTGCAATCAAAATCGAAACATTGACCTACCGATATTCTTCAATGGATCCAAATTTTCCCAAAGTTATATTTTTAGTTTGATTTCTAAATTAAAATCTACTTAAATAATCAAGATTAAAAGGAATTAATACATAATTTTAAGATTTTTTTTTTTAAATTTTGTTTTTTGTTTTTTTTTTCAGTTTTCAAAAAAAGTCCGACATTAAGATTTCAAAACCTGTAAGTGGCAACCTTGCAAAAATAATCAAACATTTTTAATTTGTTCTTATAGCCAAATTTTTATTCCATGTTTTGGTTTTTAACTTCGTTGTTATATCGGATACAGTTTTAAAAACATGTATCTATTCTTGAAATTGTGTGGTCCTGTGGCAATGTTAGGATAATAAGGCTTAAGGTAATAGAAATTCTGCTTTGACAACACAATTGCAGTGTCGCAATAAATATTCAGTACTCACAATCAAAAACATAAGTTGTACAGACAATTTTAATGAAAGAATCTACATCTTTCTGCTCTTTGCTAACATAGTTAGTAATTTAAGTTTTTAGAGAAACCAAAAATTTTTCTTTTTTTGTCTATATTGCCAACAAGAATTTGCAATTTACAACCGTTACCGGTTTATATTAAAACAAAACAGCTGTTGTTTTTTTGCCTAAAGTCAAACGTAAATAACAAAATGAACACTTTCATTCATAAAAAATTCAAAAACATTTAAGAGTTTTACACTACAAAAAAAAAAAAAAAATTCTCTTAACTTAGAAATGAACACAATTCATATTCTCTTCGAATGATTGCAAATATTCTCTTAATTTGTTGTAATGTTTACAACATATAAAACTTCTTTTAAAATGTTAGAACTAAACAGTTTGATGACTTTTGTTTAAAGCGCATGATTGACGACGATCTGAACAGGTTAAATGTAAATTCAAATTGCAAATTTGCGATAATGCAAGATCAAACGAAAGAGGATTAAAATATTTCCATATTAAAAAAGTATTATGAACAAGTTGTAAAACAGGATGCATATTTTAAGTTTAAAACTTAAAAACCTGTTTAAAAATTAAAAAAAAAAAAAAAACTAATTAAAACGGAAATGAGTTATCGATAGATAAATTTTGTATCAATAAATTTCAATACAGTGATTAAGAAAAAAAAATTTATAACTAAAAGATCATTAAACGAAGACATGGCGAATCATAAATATTTAATATGCATCGTACAGTGTTTATTGAATTCAACAATGATTTCGTCTTCTGCTTTAACAGAGGATTTAAAACTTAAACATACTTTAACATCGAATGAATCTTTACTATTAAATCAAACCAACATTAAACATAATAATGGTAAGTTAAATAATATTAAATAATAAATCACACAACACAGTGGGTTACTTATTACTAGGGCAAGGAATTTCATGCAAATTCATGTTTTTTTTCTGGGTAGTCCAAAACAAATATAGAATATTGTTTAAATTCATAAATACTTTATAAAATTATAGGAGGCTTACAAAACAAATTTTTCATACAAAATTTGTTTCATAAGCCTTTTTGCATATTTTGACTTCAAATGCATATTTGGTGCCTTTTTAATGCATATTCGTGCATATTTTTCACTTTTAGGATCATTTTATAATTTTTAAGAAAATATAAAAAATTTATACTTTTTCGTATTTTATTCGACTAAAATATATTTTTTTTATTATTATTAAAAATAAACTTTCTTAAAAACCATATTGACACATGGAAAAGCTTAGAGTTTTATGTCTGTTTGCAAAATAACTAACTTACATATATTTTCATATTTTAAAGTGCGTTATTTTTGCAAAAATAATCGTTTTTAATGCATATTTTTTTAAGTTTTTAATGCATATTTTTCTTTTTTAGCCGCATATTTTCGATTTTTAAGTGCATGAAATTCCTTGCCCTACTTATTACGAAATGTGTATAATAAAATACAAATCTTTTTAAAAAATAATTATAGATCATTAATTTGAAAAATCAAACATCTTTTTTTCTTGTTTTTGTTTTGTGGAATGCTTCTGTCGTTTAACTCTTCACAAAAATGCTTTTAATCAATATATTTTTATTTTATATGAATTTTCAAACAACAATAACTGAATAGTTTGAACATTATACTTACATATATACAAACAGAAGTAGACAAATATCAATCAACAGCTGTTTGAAATGTTGTTTTTTTATTTGATCATACTGGAAATCCGGAGAAAGTGTTTATAATTACGCAAAAAAAAAAATGAACAAGATAAAAGATACAACAGCAAAAAGTTGTTCAATCAACAATAAAAATTGTCTTTTTCCAGTTTTTAAAGATAAATTTATATTGCATATACGACTACACTTATAAAAATGACAGTAGAATCAACTTAGTATAATAGCTTAAATAATATTGCACAATATACAGACAACTCTAGGTACCGAGAACTTGCATTAAACTTTCCCAAAAGAAAAGTAATAAAAACCTATAAATTTTATGAAAATTAGCTAACAAAATCAATGTAATAAATTTACTAAAGATTGATTTTAATTTTGTATAGGTTTTTTAAATTAGTATGAAAATTATTAATTCTAACGAAAGTCTTAAGTTTGGTAGTAGAAAACTAAAATTCCAACTATGTGTTATAATTTCAATTTAATTTTCTTTTTGTCTTTAAAGTTTTTAAGAGTTATAATCACGTAAAAATTTTTCTGAGTGTTTCTATATTTATAATGAATGTTTACCGGTTTTTATATGATTTTACAAAAATATGTAAAATTTGATTTAAATCATAATAAAAGTGATATATTTTTATATGTGATTAAATTTATTGTCATATGATTTGAAAATCAAATAATGTGTGTCCAATTCACAGTTAAAAATAGTGGTAAAAAACAATTCCGAATACTTTTGAAATAACCCATAATTATGTATGTTAAAATTTTTTTTAATATTTTATATATAATTATGTCTAATTTGCTTTTATTTAATAGTCAATTATTCCAAACAAATTCGCAGACTACTTTAGTTATTTGTGATATATCATGGAAATTTTCGAATCGCGTGAAAATTATTGTCCCGATAATTCCCGCTGACAACTTCACATAGATCCAGAGAATATGGGTTAAGATGATATAATCCTAAACCGACATAAATAACCCTGTCGTAGGTTATTTTAAAGGAAAGTATATCGAGACCCTAGATTCAATTGTCTATATCTACAAAAATACAAATGCATTATTAGAAACATATTGACAGTGTAATATATTTTTAAAAAGTGTTATGCAAGTTCCTTTAAAAAATGACAAACATAAAAACTTACAAATTTAACTCATTCACGACGAATAATATATATTAGACCGTACCACCTTACAGGCAAAAAAAAAAAGTGCGCGGTACACCTTTGTCTACAAAGTATTTTTGCAATGCAATTTCAATTTTTTTTTTGCCGAACATAGGTCGTTATAGCTTCGGCATTTACAATCGGATTTTAAAGTGTGGTATATCGATTTTTTTTGGAGGAGATCAGTGTTTTGCTATAAAGGAAAAATCCAACGAAAAAAAAAAATTTAAAAAGGCGACCCCTACGTTCAGCACAACAAAAAAAAAAAAAAATAAAAAAAATGTCTGCAAAAGTTTAATGAGTTTTTGCAAGCTTTATTTTTCTTACATTAGGGTGGTATATTAGGGTAGTTGGAACTGAGATCCGGGGGGTAAATACTAAAACGGTATTCTTGATGTCAATGGCTCTTAGAGCAAGACATCGAGACAAAAACATCGATGTATCATACTGTAAATGCCAAAGATACGTTCGACAAAAAAAAAGTTCTTAAAACTCCTTGCAAAAATAATTTAGATTCGTCGGTGTACGGCGGATGATTTTAACTACTCTTGATTTAATCGACAATAGAGAGTTCTTGTTTATAAACTGTGGTCTGATATATCACAGTAAAAAAATTGCAAGTAATGCTTTACGAACTACTTCTTTCAATGCTTCACAAGTATCCGTTAGTGTATTTTTACTGCTTTTTTAGAAGTTATTCTGAACAACTTCAAAAAATCACTTCTTTCATTGCTCTCAAAGTATCCGTTATTACATTTTTACATAATTAATTTGTTTAATTTAAATATTTTAAAATTTTTAAAAATATCAATTAGAAATTTATTAATTCAGTTCGAGGCCAATTTCCTTATTATGAATTAACATAATAAGTACTTTTTTCAAAAACTGCTATTTTTCTTCATCAGAATATTCTCCTAACAAATACTTCACAGAGTTTTTGCTTTCAAAAACCTCTACACTTTCAGGAATGAAAAGACGATCGTTTCGGGGATTTTCCAGGTCCCCTTCTTCAGTTTTCTTTAGAAAGAAAGAAACCAATGCAAATTGGAACATCAAAATTTCTTATTAAACGTAGTCTGCTACATCAACGAAATGAGAATGGAGCAAACAATAAAATATTTTTTCGAAGTCTCTGCAAAGACATAACCAACAATGGTGTACTATTTGTTGTATCGTTGTATCGTGCTAACAAAAAACAGAGTTGTTAAAAATTAAATTGAAAAAATACAACATTTGAGAATAGCACGATACAACATTTTTACGTATGTTTAGTGTCCTATGTTTGAGTGTGCTAACAGATAGAAAACTGAATAGAAAATCGTTGTTAAATACAACTAAAAATTTTAACAACTCTGTTTTTTGTTAGGATGATATGACGATACAACAGACAGCACACCCCTTATGAACAACCTAATTATGAAAGTTTTTTTTTTTTGTATTTCGTACCGTCGGTACAAATAAAATTCAAATTTTATTTTTACCTACTTCTTTGTCAATACAAGAAGAGGCAAAAACATTTCTCCGTACTATGAGTGTTGTCAAAATGTTGGTTTTTAATTTTTATTCAAAAAATAAAAATTGTTTTCTCGACCTTTTTATTTATTAATTGGAAATTTATTAATTTTTTAAAAATATCTTTATAAAAAATTTGGGGTGCTTTTTTTGCACCTGTAAAAATAGTACTGAAAACAATACAATGAATTGGAGTGCACATTTTAAGCATTAAACACATAGACGACTGCAGCTACACGACTACAGCCTGTCAAAAATAAAATACACACGTTTATATGAAAACGATTATTTTGACACCAACACAGCTACACGGCTACACGACTACTTTTGCCGCTGTAGTCAACTTAGGATAATTTCTATTTTTGTTGGCTACAAAACAAAAATAGTGTTGACAATATAACAAAATAAGTAAAACAGGACAATTTTTCCCGCTAGAGGCGAAATAAAATCGCTAGTTCTGACTAGAAAATCACCGTTTTGGGAACACTGAAGAAACAGCTGTTTATATTTTACAATTGTTTGAAAGTTTCATTAATTTATATTTGGAAATAACTTTATTGTGATGTTTTGTAAAAAAAAATGGATCTTACAAAATTAACAAAATATTCCTCAGCCATTATTTTAGAAGCACAAACCAAAAAAGATTAACATTTATCAAAATGTCAAATATTTAGGATTATCTGTTTACATGTTGCTGCCGTTTTCAAAAAAATTAAGTAGCTGACTACACGACTACAATTGCAGCCAGCAGCATTTGTAGTCGTGTAGTCGTGTAGCTGCAGTCGTCTATGTGTTTAATGCTTTACACTTGTTTGATAAGTAAATACTTTTATTGAAGAGAATAAGGAACAATATATCGCAGTAACAAAGTGGTGTGTTTGTGCCAGTCAACTTTCATATCAAAGAATAGCTCAGCGGTAGAGCGCTAGACTAGCAATCGTGAGGTCGCAAGTTCGATACCCGGTGGCGGCAATAACTTTTGTAAAATAAAAAAATTTAATTTTTTTTTTGTGAAGAATTTTGTTTTTAACTTTTAATTGGTGAAAAAGAGCTTCCTTTGCACTCGTTCAAAAAGTACTAAAAAAATGTTGAAGTGGGAGTACTCCTCTCCTATGACAATTGTAGTGCTTTTTCTATTGCTTCGGCATCTCTTTTTTTGCTGGGACTCAAAGGTTATCGCAATTTGGAAATTTATTTTTTTTATAAATTTTAAACATTTCTGTTTTTAGATTTTGTTTAATTTTAAAATTTATTTTATATTATATACTAAATTTTTTAATATTATTTGCACTAAAAATATAGTAGGAAACATTTCATTGGAACTTGGTTTGATCGGACTGATCAAAAATTAGTCATACTGTTGTGGTAATACAGGCCTTAAATCTAGGAAATGTTTCCATTTAGTTGCAGTTCTTTAGTGCGTTCTGTATAAACAGAACTTCTCTATAATACTGATGGTACTTCTGATTTCAGAAGGGCAATTTTTAGTTGCATAAAAATAAATCCAAAAAAACAGCCAGCAGTATCGGTGCGTTCATAGTAAGAGTTTTGATTTCATTAAGAGGATAGTTTTTCTTTTTAAATACGGTCAAAAATAACACCCCTCTGAAAACCATTGAAAAAGTTGACTCAACAATCTATGTGTGTGTGATAGGGTGACCCGAGTCGTGTACGCGTTAAATATAAGCACTCAAATGGTGCTTTCAATCCTTCTAAGATTTATAAAAATAAAAAAATGCATTAATCGATTGAATTCCCTAATGTGTATAAAACACGATTTCTAATGTATGAACTAAATTGCCATGCACCCAATTCTTGTATTTGTCGAACCGAAAAAGTTTTTGCAGAAATCATATAAAATGCAACCCTATTCTATTTTATATAGGGTGAATCGACACATACACACATGATTAATATAATAGATACATTCAAATTTTTCTAATTTTATTCTCTTTGCTTTTATTTTTAAAGATCAAAGTAGTGGATAAATTCACATCAAAATGCGAGGAGATTTTTCAGAAAATGGTGCAGAATTTTAACGTAATGTCAGTTTTTTTATTTTGTAACTTGTTTGAAGTAGGCGTGGCTTTTAATAAAAAATAAGCGATATCGACCTTCTATAAAATTACATAGTAAAATTTAGCGAGCACTAGTCGGATCTATACACTGAAAATATTATTACAGTAACTGACTGTAGTTTATTTAAAAAGTTATCCGTATATTAATTTTTAAATGAATGAAGTTAAAGCACAAAGAGATATATTTTTTAATTGTTTTTGTCGTTTATTTAAAAAATAAATTACATATAAAAACGGATTTTCTGTTACAGTTAATATTTTCATTTAAAATGTTTTGTTAAAAAATAATTCGTTTTTGATTTCTAGGTCAGTTAAAAAAACGAAGTAAACTAAATATCATTTATTCTTACTGATTTTGTAGTTAATTTTTTGAAATTTAAAAAATGGAAATAAAAAGCAAAAATCATTACTTTTCAAGGATTTTGTAGTTTATTTATTAACATTTAAAAATAAATAAAAAGTTCTTTTGATTTAAATGAAAAGTCAATAGACCGGTTTTCAAGTGATTTTTCATTTATTTTAAATTATATTTTCAGTTAATTTAAACTACAAACTATTTTGAGTGTACAAACTGTATATTTTTGGAAATTCTATAAAATTTCCTTAAATCATGCATTATCCTTATCCACAAATGGTCTCCAGACTTAAAATGACAGCGCTTTAAACATGACCAGATTTTTCTTTGTTTTTAGCGATTTTAAAATTGAGTTAACAACACTGAAACTTTAAAGTGAATGACCTTATTTTATACTTACCGCGATATAACAAATCAGTCAAACTTTATTTTATGTTATACTTAGTATAAAGCATTCCGTGTTTAAATTTCAGTGTTGTTAATTAACAATAAATAAAATAAAGTTAACTTTATTTTAAAATCGCTGTAAACAAAGAAAAATTTAGTCATGTTTAAGGCACTGTCATTTTAAGTCTGGAGACCACTTGTAGAAAAAAATAATGCAAGACTTAAGGAAATATTATAGGAATTTCAAAAATACACAGCTTTTAGAGAACTCATCAGTAATCGCTAAATTTTACTATGTACATTGACAGAAGGTCGATGTCGCTTATTTTTAATTAAAAGCCACGCCTACTTAAAACAAATGACAAAATAAAAAGCAGACGTCACAATAAAATTCTGCACCATTTTCTGAAGAATCTCCTCGCATTTTGGGGTGAATTTATGGACTATTTTGATTTTTAAAAATAAAGGCAACGAGAATAAAATTAGAAACCATTTTAATGTATCTATTATATTGATCATATGTGTAGGTGGCGCCACTAATAAAATTTCCATATGATTTTTTGGAACTACTAACCTTCAAATGATACCTGTCAAAATTTAATGACAATTCGTTCATTAGTGAACAAGTTTCAGCTGTTTTAGTGACGCTACTTTTGCGATTTTGAAAACAATCTATCAAAGCTATTTCTTGTATTGATTTATCATTGCTTTTAAGTGAGGACCGGTGAAACCGAATGCTCTGGTCGCCCAAAAGAGATGGTGATACTGGAAAACATCAAAAAACACAAAATCGTTTTGGCAGACCGTAAAGTGAAGTTGCAGGAGATATGTAGCTGATACCTTAAAGATATAGAAGGAACGTGTCAGCTTTATTTTTCATGCACACACACCCAGGAAAAAGATTGGTTGGCTTTCGATCAAAACCATTAAAATGAATTTGCCAGGACTTTATTTTATTTATAATTACCTATAATTGAATACTACATCAAAAATATTTTACTAGGTATTAAAAATAGGGAAAATGAACTAAAAAAGAATCCTTTTAACAAATTATTGGTATCTCCAATCAATTTTAAAATTAGAATCAGTTTAGTAATTCTATGCAGTAGAACCAGCCATTTATTTAGTGAATATACAAGAAAATTGGTGTTATCTATAACCTTTTTTAAAAAAATTTCAATATTCGAAAGTGGTAACTACAAATAGGGGTATCCTAATCAAATATGACCTTAAATTCAAGTTTCTATAGAACCAACCGAATTGTGGATTGTATTGATAACACACACAACTATTAATTGGTAATGATAAACGAGTTTTATACTGTATTAATAAAACACATAAATTCAAAATTAGTCATTAAAATTATTAAGTGTTTGTCGTGTAGTGGGTGAGGAGTTGGCCTAGCACTCCGGATTTCCGGGTTCGAATCCCGGAAAAGACAAAAATTTAGATGTTTTTTTTAATTAAAATAAAATATTCATATGTATAAACAGTAAATATGGCTAAGAAATTTAAAAGTAGTTGTGGTGCAGTGGGTAAAAGTGTGAACTATTAACCTGAAGGGCCGGGTTCAATACCAGAAAATTCAAAAAAAGTTTTTTAATTTCAATAAAATTTTGTAGAACATAATAATATTTATGTGGAACATAATATTGAATTAGACAACCGAATATTGGCTTTCACGACGAAAAATATAATTTAATATAAAGAGAGTTGTCGTAACCGCACGAATTCGATTGGCAACAAATTCGGTGGCCACAACTGAGACTGTTTTCTGTGTGCAGGAAAAAAATTGCCAACCGAATCGCTAAGCTTATTTTTGTTGTTACAACCAATAAATTCGGTTGGTGAAACCATATTGGAATGTGATTCTTAAATATTTTGGGTATGGCAACTAAAAGTCAGTTATATAAACCGAATTTTGTTGTGATAACCAATATTCAGTTGCACCAACCTATTTTAGTAGATCTACATTGATTTCCCTAGAAAAAGTTAGTCCTTCAGTAGTGATTGCTACAGGGCCTAACTAGTGATTTTGAAGTAAGAAATCGCAAAAAAACGGTTCCATATGAGGAAGAAAAAAGTGATTTTTCACCAAGACAATGCGCCGTGTCATAAGTCGTTGGCTACCATGGCCAAATTGTACGAATTACATATTCAATTGCTTCCGCACCCACCGTATTCGCCAGATTTGGCTCCCACCGATTTTTACCTGTTTTCAGACTTCAAAAAAATGCTCGCTGGAAAGAGATTTGGTGCGAATGAAGATAATTTGAGAAGAATTGAGGTCAAAGATAAATCATTCTTTAAAAAAGGTATCCAAATGTTAGAAAGTCGTTGGAGTGATGGCATCGCTCTTGAAGGAGTCTATGTTGGTGAATAAAGTCGAATTTTGCCAAAAAATTGTTGTTTTATTGGTTATCCTACGGACTTTTCATACGATGTGTTATAAAGCAGGATGACCATTAGACCGTACCTCAAAAAAAAAGTTCGCCGTACACCCTCCAATATAAAGTATATTTGCAAGGCAATTTCAAAAAAAAATTTTTTTTTTTTGGCCGAACGTAGGGGTCGCCTTTTTCAATTTTTCGTTATAGCTTCGGCATTTAAAATCGGATTTTAAAGTGTGATATATCGATTTTTTTGCCTGTGCTATGCTATAAAGGAAAAATTCAATGAAAAAAAATTTAAAAAGGCGACCCCTACGTTCGGCAACAAATATATAAAAAAAATTCTACTGGGTTTATCGAAAAACTTCATTAGCAAAACATTAATGATTTTTTGCGAGCCTTAATTTTCTGACATTAGGGTTGTACATTTGGGTGGTAGCAACTGAGATCTGGTAGCTAACTACTAGAATAGGATACTTGAGGTCAATGGCCCTCGAGAGAAAAACACTGGTCTCCTCGCGAGAAAAACATCAATGTATCATAATTTAAGATCCGACTATAAATGCCCTACGTTCGGCAAAAAAAATAAAAAAAATTTTTTGAAACCTCCTTGGAAAAATACTTCATATTGGAGGGTGTACGGCGAACTTTTTTTTTGCCTGTAAGGTGGTACGCTCTAATGACCATGGATGAAACGTGGTACTGATAATTACACTGTGAAACAAATGGTAGGGGTCAGTGATCGGGAAGGGTTCACTGGGTCACCCCTTGGAATCGAGATATATCGATTTGACCTTTGGTGGTCTTTTTTTTGACATAACTCGAGAACCACTAGTCCGATTTTGCTTAAACAATTTTAAACAATTCCTTTAATCTGTTCATATAACGTTTTTCTATATACTCAACAGTTTTGCCGGTAAAAATAAATGTATGAAGAAAAAAATATTTTTTGCCTAAAATATTAAAAAAAAGTAATAAACAAAAGGTTATTGATTTTTATGGTAGCGGTAACAAACATTTATTTTTACCGGCAAAACTGTTGAGTATATAGAAAAACGTTATATGAACAGATTAAAGGAATTGTAATTTTTAATTTTTTTAAAATTGTTTGAGCAAAATCGGGCTAGTGGTTCTCGAGTTATGTCAAAAAAAGATATATCTCGATTCCTAGGGTTGACCCAGCGAAACGCCAGGATACGTATAACTTGTTTTTGACCGATATAATATTTCCCGTTGGTTTCATCCCATCCCGATTTTGACTGTCGCATAGTGTTATTGATCATACAGGGGTTTATTTAAAACGATCCACTCTCAAAGGAAACATATAAAACATGTTTTTGATATTTCATTAATTGTTGAATCAAAAATTACTGTTTTTGATAGCTGCCTGAAGACAATAAAAAATTTCAAGTAAAAAAGCAAATAAAACCAAAAATAAAAACATTGTCCCACACCGGCCTATCTCCGCCTATGAACTTATCGTAAAAAGCAACATTGTATTTTTTATTTTTCCGAATTTGAAAGTATTGATTACGATTCCTGTAAATAAACCAAAACACATATCCTAAAATCGGAAAAAAGCTCCGCTCAAAAAATATCGCGATTTTCTTTTTAAGTCGCTAGTGACTAGCCATATATTTTTTGAGGTGTAATAAATATGTGGTGCTTGCGAATTGATATAAATTTTCTTAAAACTAAATAAAATTTTTTAAATTAAAAATTTTGAACTTTAAACCACACACACAGAAAACAGATTCGTAGTTCCAACCGAATTTTTCGCCAATCGAATTTTTGTAGTTCCAGGTACAATCACTTTTATTTATTTTTAAGTACCGAAATTTATTTACAATTTTTGAATTTTTGTTGTGTTAATAAATTACTTTAATGTTTGTGGATTATAAATTCTATAAATAGAAAAACACGTTCCACAAAATTTATTTAAAAATTAAAATTTTTTTTGTCGCTAACTGAGATCGAACCCCCGACCCTCCGCTTGTCAGACCATTGCTTTCCCTCTAAGCTAAGCTCTATTTAAATTTTTTTTTGTCAAATTTCAAATTTGAATTTCTTCAGGTTTGAATATTTTGTCTATAAATAAAATTATATCAACAACAGAAAATCAGTTGTGTCTTTTAATTTGAATAAAAAAAAATTTAAATCGCGAACTGGGATTGAACCGGCGACCTTCCGTTTGTCAGCCCATTGCTTTTCCTCTAGGCTAGATAGATAGATAATTTTTTATTTATTATTCTTTAAATTGTTTACAAATAATTGCTTAAAATAAAAGTACAATAATAAATAAAATACAGCATGGTTTAAAACCGTCAGCTGGAAAATTGGTTTATATAATTTACATTTTCTAGTAATTAAATTCAGATATTAGAAAACTTCTATATTTTAGTGACTCCCTAACATAGTAATAAAGTCTTTGCCAATTAGTATCCTCACCCCCGTTCAGTGGATTAATAACCTCGTCCTCCGTTAACATTTGACGACAAAAATACTTGTATCTTATATCTTTCAACACGGAGCACCTGTCCATAAAATGATTTATGTTTTCCTCCTCCCTCAAATTGCACATAGAGCACAATCTCGTACTCTCACTCCTAAACTCATTCCCATTTAACCACAATAGTCCCCCTCTTGTCCTCATTATAAGAGATATTTGATCTTGTTTAAAACCTTCGATACAATATGTCAACCCTTTCGAATAATCTAAATATTTGTAGATTCTACGCTCACTAGCTTGTGCCTTTTCCATATGCTCCAGATGTTTTCTGAGCTTCATTGTGTCAATTAAACGAATGCAGGCACTGCTCCAAACTATTTTATCCTGCTCTATATCGTTGGCAGAAATATTGTACTGCAACAATTTGTTTTTTAGTTCAGCATACCAGAAAATATCTTTAGCCATAATTTTTCTTGACAGTATGTATGGCAGTCTGTTGTGGTCATATTCAAAAATCGTTTTAAATATATATTGAAGATGTAAGCTATAAGAATAAAAATGACCTGCTTCTTGTCCTGTTTCCAATGCCAGCACGTAATTTGGAGTAGAATCAGGAAGGCTTAAAATTCGTTTTGTAAAATATTTTTGCAATTTATCTACGTCATCAAACCAAGCGTAACCCCATATTTGGGCACCATAACATTGTATGGATCTACACACTGCCAAAAAAAGTTTCCACTTTGCACTTATTGAGATATCTTTCCTTCCAATAAAATTTTTCCAAGTAGCATTTACACTTGATCTGGCCGCATCGTTCTTTGCCTTTATATGCTTTGTAAATGACATTTTTGGTGTCAGCAACATTCCCAGATATTTGTATTCTGATACAATATTCACGTATTCGCCATTGAAGGTCCAATTTTCTTCGACACCCACTCGTCCACCATTGCGAAAAATCATTATTTCGGATTTGGCAAGATTAACCTGCATACCCCATATCGAGCAATATTCCTCAAGTTTATATATCATCTTCTGTAGAGTATTTACATTGTCTGCCAGTAGCACAATATCATCCGCATACATTAACAATCTGATATTGATATCGTCAATAAACAAGCCTCCTGTCATATGATCGTGCATATCGTTCAAATATAGAGAGAACAATAGCGGTGACAACAAACAGCCTTGCTTTACTCCTGTACATGTTTTAAATTCGCTTGATATTTCAGATCCAGTCCATACAGCTGATTCAGTATTTTGGTAGACTTTCTCAATGAAACTTACAACTTTAGTTGATAACCCCATCTGATGTAGTTTAAATATTAATAAATTCCTTGGTACTCGATCAAATGCCGCTTTAAAATCTACAAAGAAGCTATAAACTTTCTTCCTTTCTGCGAGTTTTATTTTAACAATTGATGTAAGATTATATACATTGTCAATGGTAGAATATCCTTTACGGAAACCCGCTTGGAATTCATTCAATATTTGATTTCGATTAACCCATTCAGTTATTCTCTGACATATCACACCCATCATTATTTTACCAATACAGTTTGTAAAAGATATTCCTCTGTAGTTACAGGGCTGGTTTACATCTCCTTTCTTATGAATTGGGAAAATAATACTTATTTTAAAAGCTTCACATGATTCATTTCCATCTAATATACGGGAAAATATATCCGCTAGTGTTCCCAAATAACCATTGCTGGCATTGATGAAAAATTCGTAAGAGATACGGTCCTCTCCGGGCGCTTTATTGGGCTTTGCTTTAGCAAGCTGAGCTTTTAATTCCTGTAGCGAAAAAGGTCTATCTAAACGTTCATCACTTATTAAATTAGCAGCATAGCATATCTCTGCAGATCTGACTGTGGGATTAAGTAATTCTTTAAAGTAATCTCTAAAACTTTCAACCATTATACCACATCCAATATGATTCTCTTGTTGTCGTATTTCCCTCGCTAGGGCCCACCAGCTTTTGCTATCAGTCACAAAGTTTAATTTACATTCCACCTGTTTATAATACTCCCGTTGTTTAATCTTACATAAATACTGGTACTGATTTCTCTGTTCGATATACATTTCCTTGTCTCTATTTTGTTGTGATTTTCTAAATGCTTTTAACAACTCCATCGATTTTTCTCTGCCATTTTGACATTCATTGTCGAACCATTTGTTTTTAAAAATTTGACTTCTAGCGTTTGTTTTTGGCGGTATGTATGATTTCATAATCAAGTTTCTCATATCATTTAGATTAACTTCTGGCTTGTTTTCTATTAACGTTCTAAGATTATTATCCAACTCGCGCTTATAGTATTCGGCTTTTCTAGGATTCCATTGTAATTTAGGAGGTAAATTTAATTTCTTCGAGACACAATTCGCGTCATTAACTGCCAGATTAAGTTTTATTGGTAAATGATCCGACCATATTTTGTTTTCTACAACAAAGCTCTCTACCTGATTAAGTATGTCAACGGACACTGCACAAAAATCATTTACCGAGTTACCATTTCTGCTTAGAAATGTGTATTCACCTTCCTTATCACCATAAGTCCTTCTATTTAGAATAGCCAGTCCATAGTTATTACAAAAATCTAAAAATCGCCTGCCAATTACATTTGGTGTTACCTTGTCTTCAGATTTTCTTATTTTCATACCAGCAGGAAATGTTGCCACAACATTTTTATCTAAAAATTGTTGTTCTTCTCCCAATCGTATGTTGAGATCTCCAATGATTAGAGGATTTTTTATCTCGTATGATTGAATACAACGATTTAAGCACACAAATTCTTGTTCCCAATTTGCACCCCTTAGATAAAGTGGAACAATTGTGACCGCAATACACTTTCTGGCCAAATAGATAAGTTTTAACCGAATTTTTTCACTAAAAAATGTACGATTGTAAGTAAAACACGTCTGCCACAACCAAAGCTCAAACAATTTTTTATAGGCTAAACTCGACCTAAATTTTTTTTGTCAAATTTCAAATTTGAATTTCTTCAGGTTGAAAATTTGAATATTTTGTTTTTGAATAAATTTATATTCACAACAGAAAATCAATTGTGTCTTTTAATTTGAATCAATAAAAAAATTAATTGTGTCTCTACCTCCTGCGCCACAGATACTTACATTAGGTGTTGTCTAACTTAAAATTTAAACACGCATATGTATGAAACGAAAAAAATATGATAGATTCCAAAATTTTATTATGATAAATAAAATTTCTGTTCCTTGTCGCAATATATTATTACAATTACCAAAATAATGGAAGTTAATGGTTAAAGCTACTAAAGTTAAAAAAAAATTTAAATTGATTGGAAAAACTAATACTTTGGATAGAGTGATCGATTTTATGAAACACAACTGATACTAAATTGTTGCTGCCGATATTTTATTCAAATGACTAAATCTTCGATAAATTGGTGGTTGTTGGTATTGAAGGTAATGTGGAAGTTAGTAATTTTTCAATATTGGTTAGAAAAGCCAATATTTTGGATAATGTGACAGTGTTTTGGTTCATCATATATATTTTCTGTTCACAAATAAATATAACTTTCCTGATGATGAATTTTAAGTAACTGCAATTAAAATTATTGAATGATAAAAATATTTCGTTGGTTCCGATAGAATTCCAACCAATTTATTTTCTGTGTGCAATAATTTTCAAGATGTTATTGAAAAATGATTAACGGGGATGGATTTAGGGTACTAAAATATCGGCCTACACCAACACAAAACCTCATTCATGTCATAAAAAATTTTTAATATTGTTTTCTCAAAATTATTGCAACTCCCCATATAGAGATTTGATATCGAATGCAAATTTTGTAATAACCAAAATATAAATTAACGATAACTAACAAAATTTTAAAGTTTTTGCATTTCGTAGAAATATAAATCAAATGGTTAACCGACTGCCACTTTATAACGTACGAAATTAGATGTTTTCAAAAGTAAATTCAAAATGTCTCGTCCCAGAATTATTATAAAAACTTACTATAGCCAAACTCTTCTGCAAAAATACTGTTTTTGTGTTAAAGCTTTTATTCAACTATTTTTCATATGCTTAACAAAAGAATTTATTACACGAAATCCCAGTAATTATTCCCGCTTGTGTTGTTAATGCCAAAAAAAAAACATCAGAAATTAAGCAATTGTTAATTTTCGTAATGCAAAAAGTATTGCCGAAAAAAACTAAAAAGAAAAAAACATTATCGTGTAGCAATAAACCAGTAACTATGTACAACATAAAAACTATACATACAATAACGAACAAGTTGAGTCATAAATACTTTGAACAACAATCCAAAACTAAAAATCTCTGAAAAAAATTAAACGCGTTTTTCATGCGCATGTGCAACAGCTTTTACACGCCCGCTAAGCAGCTAAATAAACATAATCTCGTCTCTAAAAAACCATCGTGGAGGTTCACATGAATAACAGCAACAACAATAACAACTAAAAAATCGCTAGCATACAAAGCTATTTTGTTAACGTTTTTTGAACAAACAAAAGAAATTTTGTGGCATGGAAAAAAAATTAACTTCATGATGAATAATTATACCAAAACAATACACAACATAATGTTTAATAACTTTTGAGCATGCCACCAATAACTGCAAACAGTGATAGCAACTTTTTTCATTTAAAAAGCGCTAGAAGGCTCTAATTATGAATTTCTGGCATCTTTTCCCCAATATTCTGCCTCAGTGGATGTTTAAGTTGCAGATATAACCTTCACGTATAATTTTATGTATGAACCTCCAGCAGTTTGAGCCCCGTTTAAGGATTTGATTTTAGTTATCATTGACTATGACTAAATTGCTTTAAAAAAAAAAAAAATTGTGAAAAATAAAAACATGTTTAAATAAAAGAATATTACCAAAATTCAGGCTTGCTTCCCTAATTCGCTGTGCAAATGTAACTTATAAATGTATTAAGAAAAGTAACTTTTTACCATTTCCAGATATGTATTTATATAATCATATCTCTGGTAATAATTTTATACACTGGGTACTTTCAAATAAATTCCCTGGGCTTGAGAACATTAAAATTAGCCAAAACTATATTAAAACCAACGTTTTATTGCAAAAGAAACATAAAACGTTCCAAACAGAAGTGCCAAACACAGCGCAATTTTTTCAGAAACTCTGACAAAAAATAATGCGAATTTTATTTGATGTCTCCACAAGACATTAAATATATGTTAAAACACAAAAAATACATGCAAATCAACATTTTAGATGCTGTTACTTTTCATAGTTTATAAATTTTATGTTAGGTTGCTAAAAAGCGCTAAAGTTGGTGCGAAAACCGCTAAGATGGCATTGCTGACTGAAAATGAGAAAACAAATATTTAATGGCAGTAGGTGCTTTTATGGAGAGGATAAAAAAATTAAATTAAGATATTAAAAAAAAAACAAGTAAAAAAGTAAAAGTCGGATTTACAGATTATATGATAACCCATACCAGACTTCTTGAAAGTACCAGTACCTTTGAAATATAATCCATATAGGCGATTGGTCTAAATATGGATTGATCTTATTTAGAATCAGTAGGCTTTTCTTCTGAAAACATGTGTGTCGGCATACAAAATTTCATTAAAATGTCTTCGTAGTTGTGACCTGTAGCATGCGCATAAGCCAAATTTGGGGGGACCTTTATATGGGCACTGAGTCTGAACTTAGACCGATTTTAACCGAAATTAATAGGCGGCGCACTATGTTTCGTCCAATATATTTATTCCCGTCGTTCCAAGTTGGACCATACGGCCATGGACAAAAATAAAAAAAAGTATTTTGTCTCAAATTGTTATTAAAGAAGGATTTTTTTAAAGATAAGAAAGTAACCCAAACAAATGTGAAAAAAAATATTTGGTGTGATTTTGCTGCCAAAAAACTCAGAGAATTTTATGCAAAAATGACTTAAGAGAAAAAAGGGTTTTAATTGTTTCACGAAAATAATTTTAAAAAATAAATTTTTTTAAAAACTTGTTCGAAGATTTGTTTTTTATTACTTCAATATATTTGTAGTTAAATTAAAATATGGATTTTAGTATACATATGTTTACAAAACAATTATTTTTTATTGCTCCGAAAAACACATTTTTTTGTTGAAAATCCAAAAATTACTTAAGTTTGATGGAGTAAAAAAAAATTATATAAAATTAGATATTTTTTCCCTTTTTTGTAAGTTTATACTGTTATATAATAGATTATTAAAAAAAATAGTTACTATTTTTTACCACAAATTAAAAAAAAATGGATTTTTTTAAATGCCTAAATTCATGATTTTTACACAAATTTCAAGCATTTGAGAGTGTTTAGTATTCAAACCATGTGAACCTTCCTTTTTTGGTATAGGCTGTGTTGAGCGATCTTTTGTAAAACACTACGAGGAACATTTTTGTGGAACAATCTAACCCTTTAATTCTTAAATGAAAGGGAATTTTTTGGCTCCTTTTTAAAAAGGGACAAAAAGACCAGTAAGTTGAAGAGTTAGAGGGTTAGAATGTTGCACAAAAATGTTCTTCGTAGTGTTTTACATACGTTCGCTGAACACATCCTATACCTAAAATGGAAGATTCTCATTGTTTCTCCATAAAATACAGGTTTGTGGGACATTTGAGCACCAATTCTGAATAAGTACGAAATTAACCCTAAAACACATTTTAAGTTTTTACTTATTACTGGCACTTAAGTTAAATTTTCAGAGCCGATGTCTTCAAAGACTTATAGTAGAATTTCATGACAAATATTTTTGCGCAAGATTTTAACCCTCTAACTCTTCAACGTACGGGTCGTTTTTGTCCGTTTTAAAAAGGGACCAAAAAAGTCCCTTTAATTGAAGAGTTAGAAGGTTAAAATGGTCCACAAAAATATTCCTCGTGGTGTTTTACATAAGTTCGCTGAATATACGCTATGCCTAAAATGGAGGAATCACATGGTTTCCTATTTTAATCCTATTTAATTTTTTTTTGTTTTAGAAAAATAATTTTAAGCGTTTAAACCCCATTTTTTGTGAAAGGCATTTTTTTTATTAATGAATTGATATTACCCAAATTTGTATTAATTCACGTGCTAAATTTCATCACAATCGGATCATTTTTGTAAGTTTTATAAAGATTTTAAAATAAACGATATAAATTGACACAAACGTTTATAGTTTTATGTGTATATCAATGGATAATTTTTGTAATTTTCCGTCCATTTATGTAGCTAATATAATATTTTTAAATTTCAGGACCTATGGGAGGTGGGCGTGTCCTTGGCCGGATATTTGCCATGTCAGTATACCAAATTTCAAAACTCTGCCTCCACTCCTTCTATTCTTGTCCAATCGTTATGCAGGATCAAAGCACTATGCGGCGTCCTTGCGCCAAAATAAGTCGGTGTTCTTAATTTTTTCAGAATGTTCTAATAATTGCGACCTGAAGCGTGCAAACATGTCCATTTTTGGGGGTCCCTTATACGGGTACTGGGTCTAAACTTAGACCGATTCCAAATAAAAGCAACATGGAAGTTCCATGAGGCAATTTGAATTAGCGTGCAAAAAAAACCTATTTTGGGAGACCTTTATATGGGCACTAAGTCTAAACAAGGACCGATTTTAACTAAGTTCAATAGACTGCGAGATTTGGTTGACATAAATCCGTGTACAAAACTTGATGAAAATATCTTAATATTTGCCACCTTTAGCGTGCGGACAACAATACTTGGGCAAACAGACGAACGAACGGACAGAAGCACATTGTTAAATTGAAACAAAAAGCGATTCTGAGTCGATCGGTATACTAAAAGTTAGGTATGGATCCTATATTTCTTTATTCTTACAAATATCAGCAGAAACTAAGCCAGGGTATAGGTCACAAGTGGTGTAGGGTATTAAAATTGATTTCGTTGCAAAAACTAAGCAATGAATGGGAACATATTTGATAAAGGAATTTCACAGATTTTTTCCCAGTCATTGCTGACATAAGTACGATAAAAATAAAACTGCCAAATACACAAAACTTAAATTATATAGGAGCCTAATTTTAGTTAGCTGAAAATGACAATTTACACCGCTAAACTGAGTAAAAAATCGTTCTGAATGTTGGTACAGTTTTCTTTGGATAAATTAGATAGTATCGTTCTGAAAGCAACAGTTTAAGCGGGCCATACATTTGCAATATTATGGTACAACTTTCCAAGTGTTTGAGATCTCACGAACTGGACCATTTTTAAAAAAATATATTTCTTTTAGTTTTTATAAGAATTTTGTTTTTTAGCTGAAGACAACATACTCAATATGCTTATCACATGAATGCTCTTTTTGAGGCGCATCCAGCGGTATATTTTCAAGGATATTCTACAAAAAAATAATTTTTGAATCTTTTGTACGGAGATGTTTGTGATTGAAATGTCAAACTTACATATCATAAACTATAGTCGATTTAAGTGAACACGTGTTGTGGTGGAAGAAATATGTTCTAAATAGGGCAACTTGGATACCAAAACTTTTCTTTTGATAAGTAAATCTTCGCTAAATGGATTTAGTTTGGAATTTTTCAAATTGCATACATTTTGCAAAAATTTTTTTCAAAATTTTTGAGTTACTGAAATCTGCATTTGAATTCATTATCTAGTTGATGTAAAATAAAAATGCAACTAAGAAGAAAAAATCCAGCACGTGCTTTACCTTTTTTTGCGAAAAAAAATGTTATAAAATTTTATTAATAATTTAAATTCAGTTTCTCATAAATGTAAGGATAAAAATGCAACTTAACAGAAAAAAACTACACGTGCTTTTCTTCGCGTAATATTTTTTTTTAGAGAAAAAAAGTTATTATAAAATTTTATTTAAGGTCAGCCTATATTGAGATTTTTCTTAAAAAAATTACAGACACGCGTATTTAAATAAAATATTTTATTTAATAATAAACATACAAAAAATTTCATAAATTTTTTTTATTGAATTGGGGTAACTCCAAATTTTATCAAAATTGAATCCAGACCACCGTGAAAAATGTGCTAAATTTGCAAAATTCTAAACTACCCAGGAAAATTTTCGGTTCCAAAGAATCGGTTGTACAATAGCTACTTTTCATTCACAACCCCTTCTACTGTCGATTCTAACACCGATTCTTTTTGTTTGAAATGGTCCCAAAAGCAACCCCTGCTATAGCTCCAAAGTGGCACCGGTTGCTCTGGGATCAGTTCTGGAACTAGATCTGGAATTGATTCTATGTCACCCATACCTTCCATATAGGATGGGTTGCAGTGGAACCAGTTGTAGAATGGGTGTGGTTGGCTACCGATTGTAAAAATTTTTCCTGGGTATATCCACTCAGTGATGATTTACTTGTCAAAAGAAAAGTTTTGGTATCCATATTGCCCTATTTAGAACATATTGTTTCCACCATATTGAATTTCTGATAAAACGCGAACAATCGCGAATTTCAAAAAAATCTGAAACACATGTTCACTTAAATCGTCTATAGCCCAGAAAAAACAGATATTATCGAGTAATTAAGCTAGTAAGTAGCACACAAAGGGTTTCACTAATTACCAGGCAATTTACTCGTAACATTACTTTTATTCGCGATGCCCAAAAATTCATGCGTGGTCATTACCCTCTCGCTTACAAAAAAAGTGCGAATAACGAGTTACCCATAGTAAAAGAATAAGTAGTTACTATAAAGATGGAATAAGTGGTTAATCAGAAGTAAGGAAATAAGTGGTTACCCTATATTGTGAAATAGTTCCCAGCAAAATCTTTCATTACCAAATAAGTGGTTATATAATAAAAATTCATAGCTCCGCACAACTTATTTTTTGGCGTCTAAACTCATTATTTTTGTTTGGCGTGGTCGTTTTTATAAGTAGTCACGCTTACCCGCTCGCTTACGAAAAAATGAGAAATAAGTAGTTATGAAATTTTGAATAATAAGTGGTTACACACATGCTTACAAAAAATTGAATTATAAGTGG
Source organism: Leucophora obtusa (assembly GCA_949987735.1). Classification (NCBI taxonomy): domain Eukaryota; kingdom Metazoa; phylum Arthropoda; class Insecta; order Diptera; family Anthomyiidae; genus Leucophora; species Leucophora obtusa. The sequence goes on from OX465297.1 coordinate 143,436,503, forward strand.
TTATCCGATTGCTTACTTGATTCTTAAAAATAAGAAGTTAAGCAAATACTATTTATTAGCTTAAGGAAATACATTCAGAAAAATTTATGACGAGTCCTGAAATTAGGACTCGTCATAAAAATTTAAACATAAAGGATATTTACATATAATAAATAAAAATTTATAAAATTTAACTGTGTAAAAAGTACTTATTTATACTATTACGAGTAAGTCATTATTTTATATTTAGAAACAATGAATACAATAGGTCGTTATTAGGAATTCATTATTTTGTATTATAAAATAATGCAAAAGGTAATGATATATCATTTTTGGTAATGCAGATAGTAATGAGGTGTCATTACCAATATTTTGCTGGGTTGGTCATATTGGAAACATAACTTTTTAACTCGGGAATTTTTCTATTCAGTTGGAAAAATGTTCGAAACAATATAATAAATAACATAAAAAAGACTAAAGCAGTACTTATTTAATCAATTACCAGTAAGTGATGACTTTGCAAGAATATGTAAGTACTTCTATAACTTATTATCAGTAAGTCATTATTTAGTATTTTAAAGTAATGTAAAAAGTAATGACCTATCATTACTTGGTAATCCGTGACAGGTCATTACCATGTTTTTGCTGGGAGATTATGATATGTAAGTTTGACATTTCAATCTCAAACTTCTTCGACCAGAACAGTCAAAAATTTGTTTTTTTTTATATAGATTAGCCTTGAAAATAGGACATCTCTCTGTATGCTTGAACATGTTATATATACCGCTGGACGCGCCGCAAAAAACCTTTCATATGATACCCACATTGTGTATGTTGTCTTCAGATAAAATGCAAAATTCTTACAAAAACTAAAAAAAATACATTTTTTAAAAATGGTTCAGCTCGTGAGATCTCATTGCTAGACCCGAAATATTTTGGGAATCATCATAAAACATACCAAGTTTTGTTTTGAGGGGGGTATTTTCGTGAGTCGGTCTAAAATACATAATTAAAATTTTGTAGATGCAAACATTTTTATTTGATGTTTTTATATGTTAATACTCGGAAAAATTCTTTGTTGATTTTACCAAGGTAAATTGTAATTTTCATTTAACTAAAATTTAACTCAAATAAAACTTACGCTGGTGCTCACACTGTAGGGTTAAATTTAGCATTGTTTTATGTATTATAAAATTGTTCTAAACGAAAGCAAAGCAATTAAAAAATTTTATACAAAACAGGAACAATTTTTTGAATTAACTAATTGTTAACTCATAAACCGGCAATATAAAACCCAGCTTTAAATGTTTAACATTTGACAGATTTTTATTTTGCTGTTCGTATCTTTTCAATATTTATAGACAAAATTTGCTAGTTTCAATGTGTTTTTCTTCAAGGACCTTTTTAACAAATTTTTAGTATCATTTTCTGCTATTTTACGGGTTAATTTCTATAAGTGTAATACTGAAAACAGTTTTTGGTGGTCCCATTCATTTGTTCGTTAATTGTAATATATGTGTAAAAAAAATTAACAAACCTTCTGACACAATGACACAGTGCTCTACAAATGTTCACACAAAGCATAATATAAAAAGTTTTAGTTTGTAAATTTCTTTTTTGCTAAACCCATAATTAGTTTTAATACGGAAGCTGCTGAATAATAATATGTGGGAGCTAAAAGGTAGGTAGTTGGCTTTTTTTAACCATATTTAATATTTTTTTTGTGTTTGTTTTTAAAACTTTGATTAAATTTCTCTACTTCTGTAGCGGCATGTTAATTGAAATGAAGAAAAAACACTAAATACGAATGTTTGTATAGGGGTATTTTGTAATAATAGATTATGCAACAAAAACTCAAAATCATTTTAATTGCCATACATATTGGAATAAAATACTATGAATAAATAATCGTATTTAAAAAATAATTTTAAATCTGTTGCAAAAGTTTAGGAATTTATTTGAAGTTAGAGATAATGCAGTGTGACAAATTATGCTCTATTAATTTTTAGTTAAACAGCAACTTTTTTAATATTTAAAAAAAATATCTACAATTAGAATAATATAAACATAAAATAACTATAAAATATTGACGGTTTGCTTTCAAAATTTTTATTTTCTTTGTAGTATCTCAATGCATCTGCATAAACATCTTTTTGGTTAGTGCATACATATTGAATTAGTGACAGCCAGTTATCACATATTTTAAATTTGGTAACACTCAAACAACCTATGGAATTTTGTATATTAAATTGATTTTATAATGGAAAAATTTATGTTATTATTCAAAAATTTTGAAATATTTTATGTTGCTCAATAAAAAGAAATCATAAAATCTTGTATATATACCCAGCAAAAAAAGAGATGCAAAAGTAGTAGAAAAGTATTTAAAAGGAAATGAAATTCCACTAACATTTCATTAAATTCAACTTACATTATCTTTTGGTGTCGGCTATTAGTAAAATGAACCACAAATTAGTTAAAACAACTAACAAAAATTATCTGCATATATTTGTTTTATTTATTTTTTATAACAAAATGGCAAAATAAAATGAATTTAACGAATTCTCAGTACTATATGTTGTTTGTTTATATAATAACTTAAATGTAGTTAAAACTTCCATTTCTTCTACACGTGGAAGTCTTTTTTTTCACTTAAAACAAAAAAATTAACTAGTAATCAAACAACAAACAATTCCTGATTGCAGAAGATCCCTGATAATACTATTAATGATTTTAGAATTGAGGAGTACTGCCACTTCAACATTTTTCATTACTTTTTGAACGAGTGCTCTATTTCATCTATTGAAAGCAAAAAAAAAAAAAACCTGAAAACAAATTTATGTTTTTAAAATCATTTTTATTGCTCTACCGTGTATCGAAATTTCCACCTTAAGATTGCTATTTCCACTGCACTTCAATGTGTTTTTTAGAACTTTTCGCACAAAAACAGTTTTTCATCATTTTTATTTAAAAAACGCAGTAAATATACAATACAATAACGTGTATTTTGGAAGCAATAAAAGAAGAGGTTTGTAAAGCATGACTACCAGCTGTTTTTGCTGGGTATTTTATTAATTTTAAATTGATGCATGCATATTTTGAAATATTTTACTAATAATGGAGTTAGTATACGAATTAAAATTGATCTTAAACGTCTATTCCTATGCATTAAATAATATGTGACTGGTGACAACACGATATATCTGTGAACCAGTAGAAATATGTTCGATAAAATCAATTAAAAAAATGTATATCGCACTTGATCAACAAGAGGTTATTAAATAAAAGAAAATTTTAAAATTTTCAATGGAGGTGAAAAACTGTTTGTGGTTACATTTCAAGAGAATTTTAAAATCCGAATACATCATAGTAAGCAAATTCCATTTGGAAATATATTTACATTGTTTTTCTTTTAAATTTTTGCAATTATTGCAAAAACAATAAATTTTTTGTGTTATTACCATTTTTCTGAAACTTTTGGTTGATATAAAGGATATACTATCACGAAAATGGTCTCCAATATGGTTTTCGAGATGAAAGAGTAATCGGAATACGTTGAAATTTTTACAGTAGATAGATATTGATATTGTTAGTTGATTTCTTGCAAAAAGTGAAAATTTAAAAATTTTGAGTTAATACCCTCTTGTTGAGCAAGTGCGAATAGAATTTTCCTTAAAACACAAAGAAAAAATATTAGGCATCAACAAAGGAATTTGTAAAAAGAAACACATTTTCTTTTAAATTGAAATTTTATTCTCAACAATTTTTTTTTGTTGGAAATGTTTGTAAATTGTCATTTTTCATATAAAAATTGTTTAAAAATAAAAATTCAAAATTACATAAAAATACAAAAAAAATTTTTTGGAATTTACAAATTCCAATTTGGCGCCTTTTAAAAAGTTTTTTTTTTGTATTTACTTAACCGGCATGAGAAAGATATTAAAAATTTAATTAGAATTTTGTAAATTCTTTCTGTGTATAATTTGTCGATTTTCATTCATTATTCTTGTTGTTTCAAAATGGAAGAATTAAATTTTTTTTACGTTAACCCGTGTAGTCGAGACCGAAAGTGTCCCATTTGTGGAAAAACAGCATTTCTATTAAAAATTACTAAAATTTGAAAATTGGCTCTTTATTTCATTTATTTAAATAAAATTATTCAGATAAGGAATTATCGGTTTCATTGGATATCACTAACCCACTTTAACATGGAGCCGAAAATGATCCATAAATTTAATAGAAATGCAAAAACGTCTTTTGTTTAATTTTTTTGTAACATTTGTTTTAATTGCTTAATTTGGAAGCATCAATAGTTCACCCAGAAAACAGATACGGTACTTACAACCCCATTTGTTGCCAATCGAATGGTTCAGTTACATCAAATGAATTTTACGGTTGCGACTACTGAATTATTCTTGATACCACTGAATATCAAGAATGTCACAGTCAAACTAGTCCTGTCTCAATTGGTTTTCTGTTGCCACAACTGAAAAACTCGGCTACCACAACTAAACCATTCGATTGGCTACAAATGCGTATGTGAGCACCGAATCTGTTTTCTGGGTGAATTGTTTTAAAATACAATAGTTATAATTAAAGAATAAAATGAATTCAAAATATAATAATTCTTGTTTTGTGCAGAGCTTTGAAGAATTAATTCCCTTTTGAATGAATTCACTACCAATCGAATTCAATTTTCTCTAGAATTGAATGAATTCCTTTTCTTAAGTAATTCAGTGAATTCGTTCAACTGAATGCGTTCATCAAAAAACAAATTCAAAGAATTAATTCAATTGCAATAGTTCTTTTCATTAAATCAAATTAATTAATTCACCGGTGAACGCGTTCACTTTTATAAATCGAACGCAAAAAAAGTGAATTGATTCCTTACTGAATTAATTCACTACTGAATTCGTTCAATTTCACTTTCGTTCAGTGAATTAAAAAAAATAAAATTACGTTCAGTGAATTAAAAAAAAGAAATAATAAGTTCACTGAATTGAAAAAAATAAAATAGGTAGATGCATTAGAACAACAAACACAACAAACAACAACAAATGTAATCGGCTACTTTTGATACATAGCGAAAGCATACGAAAAAATCCCTGAACTGTCATAATAAAACCCTGAACTGTCAAACTCTCCCTAATTAGGGTTGCCATTTTGAGAAAAAGAGGACGTCAACCTCAAAAAAGGAGGACATTTGTCTTAAAAAAGAGGACAATTTTTTTTAACAAATTCATATTAGAAAAATCTCCAACGCAAGAAAATATATAAATAAAAATTTATTTTATAAATAAAAAAATTTTTGTTTCCACTAAAAAAAATTCACAAAAAACACAAAAGTCATTCTGAACTTTAAGTTAGTTGTACATAAATAAACAAACAAAAAACAACGAATAACCAATTCATTGCATACATTTTCAGGAATGTACATCTCTATAATTTCTTGATACGAATTGTAAAGAGTTTCATGAATATTTTTCAATTTAAATCAATATATTACTATCGCATTTATTCAAATATTCATAAAACTCTTGAAAATTCATATAAAAATTTTATTTGACTCTAATAATATCAGAAATAGAACTAGAAATAGTTTCTGGATTCAATTTTTTTTTCTGGCGACCACTGTGACTTGATTTATAAAAAAAAAAAACTTCACAAAAAAAAATAAAAAATCATTCTGAACTTAAAATTAGTAGTACCTGAATAAACAAAAAAAAAAAAACAACGATTAACAAATGTTTTGCATACATTTTTCAACGCTTCCAATTTGAATCAATATATTACTGTCGAATTTCTTCAAATATTCATGAAATTCTTCATAATTCATATCAAGATTATATTTGACTCTAAAAATATCAGAAATAGTTTTTCGATTAAATTTATTTCTTTTTTCTATGTCAGCGTTATGTGCTGGTAAGAAAAAATAAAACTCAACAAGTTTTTTCATTTTATAGCAAACATCATTTTTAATAAAAAAAAAATCGCACCAAAACTTGTTAACAGTCATGTTATATGAATTTAAGTTCTTTAAATAATTTTGCAGGATAAGGAATTCATTAAATAAATTGTTATCATTAAAAGCAATGTTCATTTTTTGTTGTAATTCAATAGTTGGCTCACTGCTGATAAGCTTCAAATTTGGGAATTAAAGTAAGTGATGAAGTCAATTGAAATAACAGCGACAAAACAGCGATGCCAACAATTAAAAAAACAGTTATATAGAAAAGTTCAAAAAGTAGAACTACTCCGGACACTTACTGAAAAAGAAGGACTGCCCCGGACGCCCTAAAAAAGAGGACGGTGTCCGGGGAAAAGAGGACGGATGGCAACCCTATCCCTAATGCATCTACCTAGTATGGTTATATCATGATGTTAACCATAACAAAATGTATTTCATAGACCCTTCTTTTGATTTTCATTGTTTGCTGATCGGATATGTACTTCCGAATTTATTTGAGTTTCCATTTTCACCTCTAAAGCTCCACCCACAGGAAAGACGGTGTGGCCAATTAAAAATATTGTATTCTTTAAATAAGCTTAAAAAGTACAATATTGGGGGAAAAAAATTAGGGTCATCCCCGTAAACTCCACTTGTTCCCCACAGATACTTTTAATCACAATTTTCATATTAAAATGGTTCGTCCAAAATAAACCTTGATCTTCGAAAATTAATGTATTACGATAAATAGGAACTTTTCTCATAAATTTTAATAATTTAGATATTTTATGAGTAGAACAAATTTTCAACCATTTCAATTTAGCTTTATTTAAAAACTTTTTGCATTATTTTTGTCGAGTTAAAAATATGCAGTAATTTTTATGAGTCACATAACACTCTGTTTATAAGCGCTCCAAAATTTGTGGTTTAGTTTACAAAAAATTTGTAAAATTAGCAAATCTTCTGTTAAAAATTAGTAACTAATATTCAGCAAAATACTGTAAAGTTAGCAAATTTATTGTTAAAAATTAGTAACTACCCAGTCAGAAATCGCTAGTGGTACAAAAAATCAATCACTGGCATACCACTGGGTAACCACGGTGTTAAAAATAAATGACTGGCAGAACACTCATTTGGGACGCTTTGCCAGCGTTTGAAAAAAGCGTTTTACCAGTATTTGTTTTACAAAAATTTCGGTGGTTTATCAAAAAAACCACTGGTAAAGAATTGGCTTAGAGTGATATGCTAAGGTTTGCAACCAGTGGTTATCCAGTGCTACTTAGCCAATGCTACCAGGCGTACAAAAATCAATTCACTGGTAGGCCATTGATTTTATAAAAATGCTGACGCTTCGTTAAAAAATGTTTGTAGTCAGAAGGTTCCGAGTTCGAATCCGGTTGCAAACAAAAAAATTTTTTTTTGATTTTTTTTAATTTAAAATTTTTTTTCTTTTTAAAATCAATTTTTTTTTGTTTGTGGGAAAGCTCTTCAAGACCAACTTTTTTTTTGCACTCCTAACACTGGCATACTAGTTACAAAAACTTATTTGCCAATACTAGCAATTTGGCACAGCCAATAGTTGTCCAGCTATTATCACTCATTTATGTGTTTAGCCATCAAATATTATATGTCTCGTTAGCTCAGTGGGTAGAGCAATCGTCTGCCAATCTGATGGCCTGGGTTCAAATCACGGCAGGACCAAAAAAAATACATATGAACTTTTTTTAAATTTTATTTTTGAAAATATATTTCCAGACCACCTATTTATTGGTTTTGCCAGCGTTTTGCCAACCTTTAAAAATTTTGTTCCTCCAGTGCTTTTCCGGCGCTTTTTGAACAGCCGGTCCTTTTGTCTAATGATGTTATCATTTTGAGAATGGAAAAGCACTTTTTGCCAGTACTTGTACCACCTGCTAAAGTGCTTTGCCACCACTTTCCCGTTTGTATTTTTCTGACTGGGTAAATTCAACAAACAAAAAAATAGCAAACAAATTTGTAAGTTAGTAATGTGGAGGTAGCAAAAAAATTAACTAAAAATTAAATTTTAACTAAAAATTAGTTAAAAATTTGTTAAGTTGAAGTACTAACTGTTTTACTAACTTTTCTACAAACTTTTTTCTATGAGTGTATATAAATATAGAACATTGATAGCAGGGACACAAAAATATAATAATTTGGAAATAATCGTGGTTTAAATTAGCTGAAAAATTTGTAAAATAAAGAATCACAAATTACTAAAAATTAGCATGAGAAATTAGCTTACATACGCATAAAAGTAAATGTTATGCTAAATTGGATTTACAAAAAATATTAGTTCATTTTAAGACAAAATAACAAACAAATTAATTCAATTGAATAAGACCGTGTTTAACACATTTTGTACAAAATTTTTTATATGAATGTAAATATGAATAAGTGTTATACTTACCATTTTATTTAATTAGAAAATTTTAACCCGGAAGATATCTATTTAAAATATAAGAAATGAAACCATAACAACGTAGGAAAAATAATTCAAGGTATTTGCTAAAATATGAAATCATTTATGTTATATACAAAATTTTCAAACCAATTCTATCAATACGTGAAGACAATACTGTCAGTCATGAAACTATTAAACATTTGCTAAGCAAATACTTAAATTAGTAGTAGGCATTGACAATGATCGTTAACATAAAACATCTCTTCTACAGGTCTTGTATCATCTAATTGTTAATACCTTGTACCAATACACTCAAAATGATACATCTGTAATTTAAGAAAATTATTTCTCATTTTTAGCTTAAAATAAAATTTTTTGAAATTAACAAAATTTTTTATTGAAAATTTGTAAAACTAAAAATAAATTTCTATTCAATTACCAATTATCTTAGTAGTTTTACAAATTTTTAACACAATCTCTTAGATTCGACAAAATTTATTTTAAGCCAAAAATTATAAATAGTTTTTTTTAAATAACAGTAGCTGTATTTTCGACTAAAAGTACACGAAAACTTGTTTGAGACAAAAAACTAACCCATTACTTATCGTATGCACGTTAACTTGTAACGTGGATTATTATCAACGTTTATAGATTTTCGCATCTAACATAACTTCTTCGCATTACTTCCTAAAAAGTTTTGCTGGCATACGTTCGATTATAAGGAAACTATTTATAATCATTAAATATTTATAATTTTTGTATACTTTAATCGGTTAAACGTAGATTTTCTTTAAATACTTAACGCTGATAGCTATGACCGAAAATACAGCTAGCATTACCTTGAGTGTGCTGATTTTTATTTCTCGATTTAATGATTTATTTTTACGATTATTACTATTATTTTCGTACTTATGTTAATAATTAAAAGTTTATACTCTGAAACAATAAATTGTTGAAAAAACAAATAGTAATAAAATGCATTGGCTGTGTTACCGACATTGTGCTTCCAAACAACCTAGCCAACTATGTAATACGAAATACATGAACACTTTGCTAAAACTGGGAAATAATTTGAACAAAGTTGTAATATTTATTAAATCAAAATTCACTATAATTAGCCATGTGATATTTGCATAGTAATGTGCATAACTTGTCACCTCTAAGCAGTACTTTTTAAAAATTTCAGATAAACATTTCAAAGGAATTCATCATCATACACAGAAAAAATTGTTAACCTTAAATATCGAATTAAATATATGTTAAAAAAATAAAAATTGTTCCCTTAGGGAATTATGTAAGCCAAAATGACTACAAATGACAATTAATATAACTAAAAGTGTAATTTATTTTTCATTTTTATTTATTTATCTTGTAGAATTGCTACATACACAAGACTAAAAGTCTTATTTTGCAGTATGGAGCTGAGGATAAGTAAATTTATGAAATCATTAATCAATTAATAAGTTAATAACTAATTAAAATTTTTATATAAAATACAAAATACAAAAAACAATTAAACAATTAAATTTAAACAATAAATATAAAAATAAAAAAAAAAATCAATTTAAATAAATAAGTCATATCATATCAAATAATTATTTTTTTAAATTGTTATGCCGAAAACAGTTTAAAAATATTTTCTTTTAATTTTCGTGCGTTACTTAAAAGTTGCGTGCTATGTGGTATAGAATTCCAGAGAATTACTGCGAATATGTAGAAATGCCACTCCGAAATTAAACTTTTGTATCCAAATGATCTAATTCGTTTTCCCCTGCTTATATCTGAAATACAAAATCTGATTGTAATTGAAAGGCATTGACTGTATTTGCCATAAAAATTACTAATACTGTAGTCAATTTTAACTAATTATAATAATTAAAATATAGTAAAAATAACTGCCGAAAAATTGTCAAAATAACCAACATACAATTAAATAGCTAAACTATAAAAAGAAATACAAATGTGGTCAAAATGACAAATTCAAAATAAAAAACAATGCTATGGAAATAACTAAAATTGTTTTTATTTACTACTTTAAAAAAATCACTTTACAGATGTAAATAACCACTTTAGTACCACTCATAAAAAGTCAGAAATGTCATTCAAAATGCTTATTCTTGACGGAAAAATAATCAAATATTATTAATGCATTAAAAGGTAAATAATTTTAAAAACTTTGTTTTGATAACTTAATAGCTGTTTTTTCTAATCACTTGGATTTAATAAATCCAAAAAGTATTTCTAAAAGTGCTCAACAGATGGGGTTAGATTCTCCCTATTTTAAAAAAATTTTCTGTCCGACCTTCTTTCACCCTAATTTTTAATAACGAATTCGATGGTGAAGGATTTTACTTTAACTTTTAATTTTTAATTATATTTTATATAAAACAGCGATAAACAGTCTGCCTTTTCAGTTTTATCACTTCAATTTATATTTTTACACAATTTAAAAATTCCTTGCAATATTTAATATTCACTAATTGGATTCAATTAAATTACTTACTGTAGAGTGAAAAATTGCCATTTCTCTTTGAGCTATTTCTCCATGTCCAAGATCGAAAATATGTATTTAGTGCGGTGTAGTTTTTTTTCTAAACATATTTTATAAAAAAAAATATTAATAAAAACCTTTTATTTGTTAGTTTTTCAATTTTTTTGTTTCTCTTTTAATTTTCGTTCGTATTTTTTTCTGTCATTAAATTAATAGGCTGTTTCATATATTTGTGCTTTTATTATGGATTTATTAAATCCAGCTTTTTTTTTGGATTTAATAAATCCACTTTTTGTATGAAAAATTCTAAATCCAGGTGATTAAAAAAAACGCTAAATATTTCAATTGCTTTATTTTGTTTTTTCCCTAAGTTTTTTCCGCTTGTATTTCCTTTAAATTATGTGAACACAGTGATGCTCTGGTTGGCGGTGTTACCATTTAGCGTTTTATAGTATATCTAACGTTTTATATCAGTGTTGCATTCAAGTGTTTTGAAAAAGCATCTTTAAAAAATCGTCACAAATTTTTATTTATATTTTATTTACAAATTCATGGTAACATGAATGATTCTTTAGGAACACGAATATAATATATTTATATTCTTATAAATGAAAAATGTGCAATTTCATACATTTGGCATTTAAATATCAATTAATTAATTAGTAAAATATTACAAAAATAGATAAATATTACAAAAATGAATAAAATAAGAGAACACTCAAATTTAGAAAACTTATGATTCCTTTTTCCCAATGAAAACTTTGAATTTTTACCTGTAAAACTAACAGAGTTTTTCTGTAGCATAAACTCCTAGGAACCTGATTTCTTTTTAAAAAAGTAATCGTATTCTGGTAAAATTTCCTCTGAACCTGATAGTTTTATTACTGGTAAAATTTCTCACGATCTCTCGGTCTGTAGGTTCCTTAAAATCTGGTTTCTTTCAGAAAAATATCCTCAGAACAGCCAGGAAACAATAATTAAATTTTACCACTCTAGCAACACTGGAAAATAAAAGGAAAAATTAATTATTAAGTGAAAACATTTTTTTTTGTTTACACAAATTATCTTTAATATAATACATAATAATTCCACCTAAATTCATCAATTATTTGCTTTTGTTGTATTTGATATTTTTTTTAACAATTAATTTGAATTTACTTAACGTCTTTCGGTCGTATTTGTTTTTTCTTGGTTATAGCGACCAAGTGTTTTTTTTTTTAATTTGGGTACTTTAACCGAAAATCTATTATAAAAATTATAGCACTTTTTTCAATTCAGTACACGCAACCATCATTTGGTAGAAAACTCTTAGTAAAGCATTAGTAATGAAATATTAAAAAAAAAATTGATTGGTACAACTGACATGTAAGGCCTACTACTAATTTATAAGGTTTCCAGATAGTTACCTCCACCAAATAAAATGATAAAAATTAATTTTTGTTTTAATTGGTCGGGAAAGCAGATTTTTGTAGTAGTTTAGCCATATATTGGTTAAGTTTAGAATTTTTAGTTACTAAAGCTTATATTTTGCTAATGCAACTGTTTCTATTTAATTATAACAAAAATGTTGTTGCAGAAGTAAAACAATGGCAGTGTTAGTGGATTTCCAACCGATTTGTTCTGTGTGTGTACTTTTATAATATGCAAAAAGTATCAGATATTTTTCCTACAAAAACATATTTTATTAAATTAGATTTCAATATTTTTGTCATAGTACACTGTATAAAACATTTTTTCAAGCTAAAGTTAAGTTAAAATAAAATTTATAATAAATATGTTGGTAAAAAACTATTACTCATTTTTTAAGTATTATAAAGAAAAAAGTTACCATTTTATACTAATACCTACGCCAAAAATTAATTAAGTTCTTAATTCAGTAATTTATATGTGTGTTTAGAAAGCATATCACTGCAAAGCAGGAAGAAAACATTTATTGCCGGCAATATCAATTTCGTATTTCGGTAGTTTCCTCCGTCGGAAACAACTGCTACCCTAAAACAATACTTCCAGGCAATACGAAAGCAATAAATCATATGGAAGATAAAAGGGTGATATCGCTAAATAAACTCCCGGGTACAGAAAAAAACTATTTGCTGTTTTCATTATTAAATTTAAAACTGAAAAAGAATATCTGCATACATAATCCATTGACCAACTTATAAGTAATCTTGATTTCATCTTAGCCGATTTTTCCCTCGCAATTATTCTGGACTTTTCACGAGTTTATTTCCTACACTCAAAATAATAAATTTATTCCTGTTTTTTGGCTTAAAATGAAATTTGTTGATTTCAACACTTTTTTGTTAAATTTAACAATTCTAAATTTAAGTAAAAAATTTGTAAAACTACAGTTTTATCTGTAATTATACTGAGTCGTAGAATTTATTTTAATTTAGGGTCTCGGGACTAGGGTTTGGGATTTCCCGGACTTTTTTATTTCCCGGGAAACGGGAATGAAAAAATTTTATTCCCGGGAATCCCGGGAAATATTTTTGAACAAAATTGTTAATGAAAACCACCTATATAAGTAATTTTTGTTAAAAAAAACACTATTTCAGTACAAATGCAGTCTGTGTAGTGAGAATTCAAAGTAAAAAATATCAGAATGTTGAACATTTGATTTCACATAAATTACTCGCAGCACTGCCAAATGAATTGCATGATTCCAGCAGAAAGCACCTACTACTGGACTGTCGGAAACAAACCGTTTCATCACACTTGGCCCATTAGATATGGTGGCCACAATGTTATTTTCCAAAGACAAATACAACTCTTCTAGTCTTATTTCTACAATTATTCTTATTTCATCAGCATTACATCTTCCTGATATATAAACCAACCCCAGATTATAAAATGAATTATTTCAATTTATACATATGTTCAAATATCTCTTTTGTGATATTCTTGTCCATTCATCTAAGATTATAGTAATTCTTTTATCATGATATCTTTTACATGATTGTAGTAATTTAATATAATGTTCTTTACATCGGTTTCATTTTTTTGCAATGCCAGGTTTTTATTATAAAAACTTTCTCGAATAAACGAAGATCTAGTTATGGTGCGGATTGACTGCGGCTAATTTGGATACCATTTCAGGAAATGTTTGCCCTACCATAAAACCTTTAATGCCTATTCAGCTTACACTTTTTTCTTCGGGTACTTTGCTAATTTTAGCTAAAACGTTATTCTTGTTGTTGTTTTCTTCAAGAGAAGTTGCATGACCATACATTTTTTTTTTTTTTTTGTGAACCAAATTTAGATGTCGGATAACCAAATTTAGATACCACCGTTAACCATTAGTCTTTTCTTTTCACATTTATTAATGAAAACGTTACTTATAAGATTATTGACCCTTAATATAAAGGAGTATTTTAAATTTAAAGTCGACTTTATTTTTAATCAAACGGTTTTGTTCATTTTGTGTATGAAAACCTTACAAAAATATTTATATTTTCAAATATTTTGATTGGTTGAAAATAAATTAATCAATCTGAATGCTCCAAAAATAAACCAAGTCAAGGTTTACTGCCACACAATATTTTAACTAAAGTCGACTTTACCTAAATTATACATTTGAAAAATGCCCTTACTATGGGCGATTATTTGTAAGAAACAAAGCTTTTTTTCATATTTCTTTTAAACATTTTACCAAGTTTTTAGGTTTTACTACTTAAATTTTGAATAAGTTATGCGAAAAATCTTTATTAGATGAAATGCTCCTAATTACTTGGCAAAGATTTTATTTGTGTGTCAAATAAATGTATTCCCTTTTAAAAGATTTTAACAATGACATTTTTGTTTTGGTATTTAAAATGTTTTTTATGACTAAAATTAAAAAATCCTATTCGAAACAAAAAAAATTTTAAAAATTTAATATTTTTAAAATTTCCCGTTTTCCCGGGAAAAATATATTATTTTCCCGGGAATTCCCGGCAAACTTTTCCCGGGATTTCCCGGGAATTCCCGCCCGGGAATTCCCGAACCCCAAACCCTACTCGGGACCCTCCCCGGGACTAGTCCATATCATGTAAGGGCATATAATGCACTCCAATGGAGCAAACATTTTGTTCGTTTTGCTCTATCTCGCTTACGACAGTTTTCGAGATATGGGCCATTTTATGAAGTGGAAAATTTTTATTAAAAATTTCCCTTTAGCTGGGGTTATGTCGAAATTTTCATAAATTTTGCTCTATTTCACTTAGTTTTCGAGATATGGGGCATTTTAAAAAATCGGGAGGGAAAAATAGCGCCATCTTAAAACTTCGGATATATTGGCGGCGCCATCTACCAGGTAATAACAGTAGCATGAATATATTATATTTTAAAAATAAATTTTGTAAAATTTTACGAATGGGTTCTTATAAATTAGTTATAAATAGTTATGGAAATTAACACGCAAAATTAAAGTGCTGAGGATTTTTAGTATTGTGTTAAGGGGGTATCGACTCTAGGAAAAATTTTGTTGTCGAATTTTTTTATATTTTATTTGGATGGAGCAGACTCTTCAGTATATGCTCGAAAAATGTCAATAAAAAATTTAAAGAAATAAAATTTACAAGTGTTTTTTTGGAAAGTGAAAAAGTAATATTCTATGCATTAAATTTGTAGACAAAAATTTTTGGGAGCGTTTTTTGTTATTGTCTTTATTAGAAATCTTATTTTGCATAAAATAGCAGAACAGAAAGAAAAAAGCTATATCCAAAGATGCAAGAATGGCACGCAGTCTTTAAAGAAAAGCCAATGACAATTCCTCGATGGTGGGCGAAGGCACGTTATATGAGGCAGGCACTGATGGCTTTTTATAAGCCACAAAAGTAATTAATGTATATTAAAAATAAAAAACAAATACAAAACTAATTAAAAAATGTACAAAATAAAAGATTTTGACCGAAATGAAATGTCTAATAAATTCTTTACCATTGTTTTTATTATTATTTGGGTTAATATATAAAATACTCTTTATCCGATTCTTCCCAAATTTGGTATACGTATGGAAAACTGCGAGATGTAAATTTTATTCATACACGGTTTTTGAAACTTTGCTGTTTTCTTAGCGTAAAATTAATTTTAAAGTTTAAACGCTTTTTCCCACAACCCTGAGTTCAAAATCGGCTGCTACTGTACATCCAAGGCGGGTTAATCGATTTCCAACGGGGATTTTTTCTTTCGTAGGCAACAAAAAACTTTTTTTGAATTTTGGTCAAATAAATTTTATATCCCCGCGCAAATATGTTTTTTCTTGTCTTTTTTTGAATTTTTAAGTTAGTTTGGTAACTTTGGTAAAAAAAATTTTAAAAATAAAAATCGAGCTACGATATGGACTAGAGAATTTATCTAGGATTAAGAATCACTCTACATTTTTATTTTCCGATAATTAATGAAGGCTGCACAGTGGAAGCCGATTTTGCCTTTTTTAAAAAAGGCCAGTAATGAAGTGGCAACTCTGGTGATTTTGGCTGGGGAAATATAAAACTGATATTTTTTGAAAATACTAAAATAACATGATTTTTAAATAAAAAATAAAATATTTAAAATATTATTAATTGAATTTTTGACAACCGTTCAAATATGCCCTTTAAAATGCTGTTGTTACAGTATTTACCCCCCTTAAATGAAGATAACTAAAATCTTTGCTTCAACTAAAAATTTGTTAAAAATTAGTCAAATCGATTTGAAGCGGGGTTGACAGATTTTTCTACTGACATATTATTTTATTTGTTTATGAACACTCAGAATATTTTTCTAGTAACTACTTGCATGTAGGTCATTTTTCTAATCAAATATAGTAATTACCCTACGGGAAATTTTAACAAACTGTCGCCGAACTGGCCCCTTTATATGAAATAGACTGGTCACTTTTAAATGGCGTTGTCATAGGAAGGGGAAATTGACCCCTTGTGACATGTCACAAGACAAATCCCAGGACAGGTCCCTGAACTTTGTTTTTTATGAGAGTTCAGTTACCTGTCCTAGGATTTGTCTTGTGACATGTCACAAGGGGTCGATTTCCCCCTCCTGTGACAACGCCATGTAAATGTGACCAGTCTATTTCATATAAATGGACCAGTTCGGTGACAGTTTGTTAAAATTTCCCGTAGGGTAATTACTACTGTTGATTAGAAAAATGACCTACATGCAAGTAGTTACTGGAAAAATATTCTGAGTGTTTATAAACAAATATTTGATTGAATCAATTAACATTTTTGCTGACTTTTAAAAATTTCAGTAAATATTTGTTTCATAATTATGTATTTATACCCTACACCACTATGTGGTCAGGGTATTATAAGTTTGTGCTGATGTTTGTAACACCAAAAAATATTGGTCGTAGACCCACCTTATAGTATACCGATCGGTTCAGAATTTTTTTTTTTATTTCGATTTAACGATGTCCGTCTGTCCGTCCGTCCGTCCGTCCGTCTGTCTGTCTGTCCATGCAATCTTGTACGCACTCTACAGGTCGCACCTATTAAGATATTTCGATGAAATTTGGTACATAGACCTATGTTGGCCCAAGGACGAACAAGTTTGATTTTTTTGAACATCGGTCCATGTTTAGACCTATATAAGGGTCCTACCAAAATTATATTGTTTATACGCTGCAGGTCGTAAATATTAAGATATTTTGATGAAATTTGGTACACGGACCTATATTGGCCCAATAACGCAGCCTATTGATTTTGGTGAACATCGGTCCATGTTTAGACCTAGTGCCCATATAAGGGTCCTACCAAAATTATATTGTTTATACGCTGCAGGTCGCAAATATTAAGATATTTTGATGAAATTTGGTACACCGACTTATGGCAGCCGAAGGACGAAGCCTATTGATTTTGGTGAACATCGGTCTATGTTTAGACCTAGTGCCCATATAAGGGTCCCCCCAAAATTATATTGTTTATACGATGCACGTCGTAAATATTAAGATATTTTGATAAAATTTGGTATACAGACCTACATTGGCCCAGTAACGCAGCCTATTGATTTTGGTGAACATCGGTCCATGTTTAGACCTAGTGCCCATATAAGGGTCCTACTAAAATTATATGGTTTATACGCTGCAGGTCGCAAATATTAAGATATTTTGATAAAATTTGGTACACAGACCTACGTTGGCCCAAGGACAAAGCCTATTGATTTTGGTGAACATCGGTCCATGTTTAGACCTAGTGCCCATATAAGGGTCCTACCAAAATTATATTGTTTATACGCTGCAGGTCGCAAATATTAAGATATTTTGATGAAATTTGGTACACCGACTTATGGCAGCCGAAGGACGAAGCCTATTGATTTTGGTGAACATCGGTCTATGTTTAGACCTAGTGCCCATATAAGGGTCCCCCCAAAATTATATTGTTTATACGATGCACGTCGTAAATATTAAGATATTTTTACGAAATTTGGTACACAGACCTATTTTGGCCCACGGACGAAGCCTATTGATTTTGATGAACATCGGTCCATGTTTAGACCTAGTGCCCATATAAGGGTCCTACCAAAATTATACTGTTTATACGCTGCAGGTCGCAAATATTAAGATATTTTGATGAAATTTGGTACACAGACCTATATTGGCCCAATAACGCAGCCTATTGATTTTGGTGACATTAGTTGGCTTTTACCCAGACTGGTGTAGGGTATTCTATAGTCGGCATGCCCGACTTTAACCTTTTTACTCGTTTTTTTAACTGTATGCATAAATAATAAGTTTTTAGTATAAATACCAAATGATTTGCAGCTCACAAATAAAACAAATACATAGCGTCGCTGCGCCTAAGAAAATAGCTATTTGTCGAAAAATTATTTTGTGAGGGGACCTACAAATCTGCTTCATTTCAGCCTTTTGCGGAACTTTTTAGAAATTATTTTTTTACACACATATAAACCAAACTTCAGGCTTTTCATTTATAAAAGAATTACTTCCAAAAAACATGGCCAAGACACAAAACAAAGACCTAGTTTAGGTGTTGCACAAATAATTTTTGAAAACAAATAGCTATTTTCTTAGGCGCAGCAACGATATATAAATATGCAGTATTTCAAATATATAAACGCAATCAATGTTTTAATTGATATTATTACTACTTTTATCGAATTCTGTTTTAATTATTCGTATACAATTTTTAGTAATTAATAGTATCATGTGGCTGATAGGTAAAAAATCAATTAAAATTTTAATTAGTTTAGTTTTTTTTCTGTGCATATAAAAAATTTGTCATCCTTATATTAAGATATAACAAATTTCCAGTATAGAGAGTTGTCAAGCTATGACCATCCATATGTCTAATACTGTAAAAATGTTACTATTTTATTTAAGTATATTTTATGTAGCATTTTATTGCAAAAATAACACCGAAACATAAAACATTTATAGCCTACAACGTGTTACGTTGTTTCCCTGCTTTAAGGCCATAAAGCAAATTACTTGTTAACACTAAAAATATTAGTTGTTTGTTAATTAAATGAATGTATTTTAAAGCTAAAACTATTAGCAAAATATTTATTAACTAGCACTGTATAACAGCATAAAAAACACCCTACTGCAACAGATGTTTGCAAATAAACCTTGGAGTACTGAATCCATTTTTGGCAAAAAGAAAAGAAAAGAAAACATTTCGATAGACCGTTTCCAAAAAATCTCAGTTTTTTATTCGCTACTATGTGTTTTATAATTTTTTACCAAAATTTCTCGATATGAACTTTTAAATCATAAAGTCTGTTTAAAGATGATAAATATCTCTATACATAAAAGAATAACGTGACTGACTGACTGACTGACTCAACATCGCCCAGCCCAGACCGCTGAAGCTAAGTTGAAATTTGGTATGTAGGTTCCTCTTTCGGCGTAGACTTCCGCTAAGACGGGATTTTTGGAAATTCCTACCGGAACGGGCAAAAAGGGGAAAAGTCTCCCCCTTGGCGGCCTGCCAAAACCCCTTTGGCTAGAAAGCTGTAATTTAAGATATGTATTCCTTGGAGTATGGGCTAACTTTTCTGGAAAGTACTTTCTGGAATTTTAGACAGGGACGTTGTAAAAATGGGGGTTAAAAAGGGGAAAAAGGCCCCCTTTAACGGCCTGCCCAAACCGCTGGGTGTAGGAAGTTGAAATTTGGTATAAAGGTTCCTCCACTATCGTAGACATCCACCAAGACGGGAGTTTTGGAAATTTTTACAGGGACGGGCTGCTCATACTGCTGGAGCTATGAAGTTGAAATTTGGTATGTAGGTTCCTCGACCGGTGTAGACGTCCGTTGAGACGGCATTTTTGGAAATTCTTATCGGGAGGGGCAAAAAGGGGACAAAAAAGTAACTTTTTCCAAAAAAGTACCTTTTCACAAAAAAGTACCTTTTTCCAAAAAAAGTATCTTCTTCCAAAAAAAAGTACCTTTTTCCAAAAAAAGTACGTTTTCCCAAAAAAAGTACGTTTTTCCAAAAAAAGTACCTTTTTCCAAAAAAGGTACCTTTTTCCAAAAAAGGTACCTTTTTCCAAAAAAAGTACCTTTTTCCAAAAAAAATTCCTTTTTCCAAAAAAAGTACCGTTTTCTGAAAAAAGTACCTTTTTCCAAAAAAAGTACCTTTTTCCAAAAAAAAGTGCCTTTTTCAAAAAAAAGTACCTTTTTCAAAAAAAGTACCTTTTTGCAAAAAAAGTACCTTTTCCAAAAAAAAGTACCTTTTCCCAAAAAACATGCATTTTTCAAAAAAGTACCTTTTCCAAAAAAAAGTACCTTTTCCCAAAAAAGTACCTTTTTCTAAAAAAATGTTCCTTTTCCAAAAGAAGTACCCTTTCCAAAAAAGTACCTTTTTCCAAAAAAGTACCTTTTTCCAAAAAATACCTTTAAAAAAATAAAGTACTTTGTAAAAACTAAGTATCTCTTTCCAAAAAATTTCGTTTTTCCAAAAAGTACCATTTAAAATAATATATGTAGAATTTCAAAAAAACTACTTTTTTTCCTCCCCCCACTGATATCTCCACTAAAATTTTCTTGATATTCGGCATAGACGTGCGATAAGACGGGATTTTTGGAAATTCCTACCGGAACGGGCAAAAAGGGGAAAAGTCTCTCCATAAACAGTCTCACAAATTGGAAAAGTGCCTGCCCAAACCACTGGAGGTAAGAAGTTGAAATTTGGTATTAAGGTTCCTCCACTGTAGTAGACATCGACTAATTCCTTATAGGATATCCCAAAAGCAAATTCGGAATGTGAGTTCTTCCTTTTGTGTAGGCGTCCGATTAGACGGAATTTTTGAAATTCCTATCGGGAGGGGAAATAAGGGGAAAAGTCTCCTCCTTGACGGCCTGCCCAATCCCTTTTGGCCAACCTAAAATTTTAAATATGTATTCCTTGGAGTAGGACTAACTCACCGGTAATGAAATTTTTCTATTTTGGAACAGGAACATAGTAAAAATGGTGGTTGAAAGGGAAAAATGTCCCCACTAACGGCCTGCCCAAACCGCTTAGGCAATGCAGTTGAAATTTGGTATGAATGTTCCTCATCCATCGCAGATAGCCGCGAAGATGGAATTTTTGTAAATTCCTAAAGGGAGGCGCAATAAGAAGAAAAGCCTCACTTTGGGGGCCTGTAAAAACCCCTTCGGCTAGAAACCTGAAACTTAAAATGTGGGTCCCTGGAGTAAGGGCTAACTTATTAGAAAGATACTTTTTTGAATTTTGGACAGGGTCGTTATAAAATGGGGGCTCAAAAAGGGAAAGTGGCCCCTTAACGACCTGTCCAAACTGACGGAACTAGGAAGCTGAAATTCGGTACTTAGGTTCCTCTTCCAGCCTAATTCCAACCGGGAGGGACAAAAAAAGAAAAAGTGTCCCCCTTGACAGCCTGCTCAAACTGCTGGAACTAGGAAGCTGAAATTCCCTGTCGATGGATTTTCGGAAATTCCTACCGAGAGGGGCACAAATAGTAAAAGTTGGCTAGAAACCTGAAATGTAAAACATATGTTACTTGGAGTATGGGCTCACTTACCGCGAAGGTGCTTTTTGGACAGGGACATTGCAAAAATGGGGATTAATGAAGCGAGAAGTGCCGCTTAAAGGCCTGCCCAAACCGCTGGAGGCAGGAAGTTGAAATTTGGTATTAAAGTTCCTCCTCTATTGTAGACATCCGCTAAGATGAGATTTTTGAAAATTTCCACAGGTAGGGTCAAAAACAGGAAAAGTCTCCCCCTTAACGGCCTGGCCAAACTGCTGGATCTAGGGAGCTTAAATTCGGTATTTCTGTTCCTTCTCCAAAGTAGACGTCCTCTAAGACGGTATTTTTGGAAATTCATACCAGAAGGGGTAAAAAGGGAAAGAACTTCCCCCTTGATAGCCTGCCCAAACTGCTGGATATAGAGACCTAAAATTATATATGTAGTAGGTTCCTCCTCCAACGCAGACGTCCTCTAAGACGGAATTTTTGGAAATTCCTACCGGGAGGGGTAAAAATGGAATAATTCTTCCCCTTGATGGCCTAACCGAACCCTTTGGCTAGAAACCTGTAATATATAATATGTTTTCCTTGGAGTATGGGCTAACTTATCGACAAGGCATCTTTAGGACTTTGGACAGGAACGTGGTAAAAATGGTGGTTCAAAAGGGGAAAATTGTTAAGGGTAACGTCTGCGTCTTTAGCTAGAAACCTAAAACTTAAAGAACAAGTGTATATGAAACACTAAAATTAAGAAACTAAATAGGAAACGAGTGGAATTGAAACACTACACAAGTGGAATGAAATGGATTTAAACGTTGAACGAGTGGAATTGAAATTATAGACAATGCAAATGGATTGGAAGAGGGAATTACCTGTTCAAACACTATCCACGGAATATGAAACTTATGTAGCATTGAAACATACTCTCCAAAAAGTTAAACAAATTTTCTAAAAGAGAAAAAACCTTAGAAAAGGAATGGAACTTATATATTCCGATATTTAAACTTCATGTAACGAAGCACCGGTGGAAGAAACCGACGCAGTAAATTTTCCAACTGCATTTGTGAATTTACTTGAATTGCCAGGTCTACCTTTACATAAACTGGAATTAAAAAAAATCTTTAAGACACGCTAACAACGTAGCGGTCTTTGCCCGCTATTTTTAATATTATAAAATGCTTTCCAACTCTGCTTTACGTTATTTATTTTCATTCAAAACACAAATGAACAAAACTACTTACGGGTCTATCTACCTAAGTTCGCACTTTACCAAATTATCTTAACATACACACGTATATTGCAATTTATTATGGATTCATTACTAACAATCCACTTTCATGAGAAAAATTGTTGTGCAGAATTATTTATTTGTGGTGGCTGGGTGAAGGCTTTTATTATAAAAACTGTACTTTAAATAAAAAGCGAATTTAAAAAAAATCGTCGGGGGGGGGGGGGCTTTAAGGCACGCTAACATACATAAATTAGCCCCTTATTTGAATATAGCCATGATGGTGAGTATTGAAGGACAGTTTAATGGAGTTGTAAGGAAATTTTATATTAACTTTTTTGATTGCAAATTTCACGTTTGCTCACAAGCTGACCACTTAAGTTAACAACATTTTCCTTGAAACTTTATATTTCATTCCTTACAACTGGAAATATTTCACATGCTGTGTTAAATTTTTAACTATACTTGGATATCCTTGATATATATGTATATGTCATTTTTAGTTAAAATTCCTTCCATCAAGAATAAAAATTGACCAAACTAAATATTATGTGAAGAACTTAAGGATGAACTTCTGTCAATCATTTCAAGCTCAAGTAGTCACGACTAAGAACGCTTTTTCGTAAAATCAAAAAGTAGTGAAAAGTTAAGGATATGCGGATCTATTTCGATATTTTGATATATTAAGGGTTTTTTTGTTTGAATGCGATATACATAGAAAGAAGTTATAAAATTCTAATTAAATTACACTATGCGACAGTCAAAATAGGGATGGGATGAAACCAACGGGAAATGTTATTTCGGTCAAAAACAAGTTATACGTGTCCCGGCGTTTCGCTGGGTCACCCCTAGGAATCGAGATATATCTTTTTTTCGACATAACTCGAGAACCACTAGTCCGATTTTCCTCAAACAATTTTAAAAAAATTAAGAATTACAATTCCTTTAATCTGTTCATATAACGTTTTTCTATATACTCAACAGTTTTGCCGGTAAAAATCAATGTTTGTTACCGCTACCATAAAAATCAATAACCTTTTGTTTATTACTTTTTTTTTTAATATTTTAGGCAAAAAATATTTTTTTCTTCATACATTTATTTTTACCGGCAAAACTGTTGAGTATATAGAAAAACGTTATATGAACAGATTAAAGGAATTGTAATTTTTAATTTTTTTAAAATTGTTTGAGCAAAATCGGACTAGTGGTTCTCGAGTTATGTCAAAAAAAGACCACCAAAGGTCAAATCGATATATCTCGATTCCTAGGGGTGACCCAGCGAAACGCCGGGACACGTATAACTTCTTTTTTTACCGATATAACTTTCCCCGGTAGTTTGAACCCTTCCCGATCACTGACCTCTACCATTTGTCTCACAGTGTTATTAAACATCTTTCTCACACCGTTTTTGGGAACTCAAAAAGGCACCAACAATGGAAATTGTAAATCCCAAAAAATATTGTTATTTTTTTTTGTAACTTTGAATTTTATTTTTAAACAATTTTTTATATGACAAATAACAATTTACAAACATTTAAAGAAAGTAAATTTTTGGAAATAAAATTTTAATTTAAAAAAATGTGTTTGTTTTTCCAAATTACATTGTTGGTACCAATTATTTTTTCTGTGGAAGTTCTGTTTTCTATAAAAAAAAAAAATATATATAAAAGGTTTTTGGTTTTCCCTCAATATCTATCAACATGATTACTTTCAAATGAAAGTTAAATTAAATAGATTAATAGTTTTAAGAAATTTTCAGATTTGGAAAAATTAGTTTCTTATAAAATATAAATTTTGCAACAATGACACTATTCGACAAATTTGATGTTCAATAGTGTCGTTGTTTCAGAATGATAATACTACAATACTTTTTAATATTACAAATACATATGTATCGCAAAACCATTGAAATTGACAATGTCATATAAATAATTGTTACATTTTATGACGTTCGAATTAAAAATAAAAAGTTTATGGTCACTTAAATCAATGTAGATACATGTATGCGCTATGTATTTTATTGAACAATAAGCTTTAATTAAAAGTATTTTTAATGGTTTAGCTATTGTTCAAATAAATGATAGCTAACGTTTATTTTAACACTGGCCCGTTAGCTACAAACGGTCTTTATACATTTGTTACTTTTTTCCACACAAAAGTTGTATACAACTGTTCCCAGCAAAATCTTTAATTACCAAATAAGTGGTTATATACTAGAAATTCATAGCTCCGCATAACTTATTTTTTGGCGCCTAAGCTCATTATTTTTGTTTGGCGTGGTCGTTTTTATAAGTAGTCACGCTTACCCGCTCGCTTACGAAAAAATGAGAAATAAGTAGTCATGAGATTTTGAATAATAAGTGGTTACACACATACTTACAAAAAGTTGAATTATAAGTGGTTATCCGATTACTTACTTGATTCTTAAAAATAAGGAGTTAAGCAAATATTATTAGCTTAAGGAAATACATTCAGAAAAATTTAAGATTTTTCTAATGTGTAATTTTAGGACTCGTCATAAAAATTTAAACATAAAACATATTTACATGTAATAAATAAAAATGTATAAAATTTAACTGTGTAAAAAGTATTTATTTAAAATATTACGAGTAAGTCATTATTTTATATTTAGAAACAATGAATACAATAGGCCGTTATTAGGAAGTCATTATTTTATATTATAAAATAATGCAGAAGGTAATGATATACCATTTTTGGTAATGCTGATAGTAATGAGGTGTCATTACCAATATTTTGCTGGGTTAGATATATATTAACGTTATATTCAGTAACCGGGGCTATGATTTAAACGGTAAAATGTAATAACATGTAAAGTTGTAATGAGTTTTCGGTCTAGACAAACTGTTTTTTATACCCTACACCACTATGTGGTCAGGGTATTATAAGTTTGTGCTGATGTTTGTAACACCAAAAAATATTGGTCCTAGACCCACCTTATAGTATACCGATCGGCTCATAATTTTTTTTATTTCGATTTAACGTTGTCCGTCTGTCTGTCCATGCATTCTTGTGCGCACTCTACATGTCGCAAATGTTAAGATATTTTGATCAAATTTGGTACACCGACCTATGTCAGCCCAAGAAAGAAGCCTATTGATTTTGGTTAACACGGGTCCATGTTTAGACCTAGTGCGCATATAAGGGTCCCCTCAAAATCATATTGTTTATACGCTGCAGGTCGCAAATATTAAGATATTTTGATGAAATTTGGTACACAGACCTACGTTGGCTCAAGGACGAAGCCTATTGATTTTAGTTAACAGCGGTCCATGTTTAGACCTAGTGCCCATATAAAGGTCCCCTCAAAATCATATTGTTTATACGCTGCAGGTCGCAAATATTAAGATATTTTGATGAAATTTGGTACACCGACCTATATCAGCTCAAAGACGAAGTCTATTTTGGTTAACACCGGTCCATGTTTAGACCTAGTGCCCATATAAGGGTCCCCGCAAAATTGGCTTGGTTACAAACTGCAGGTCGCAAATATTAAGATATTTTAATGAAATTTGGTTCGCTGACTCACATTATAGAAAATTTTGGCACAAGTCTCATTTTAACCCATTCGAATTTCGGATCCAAACATTAGTTGGCTTTTAACCAGACTGGTGTTTAGTCGGCATGCCGGACTTTAACTTTTTTACTCGTTTTAAATTAATTTTATCGGGACCAACATTAATTGCATTAAGAAATCTAAATGTAATAAATAATAAAATGTGTTTAACAAATTGTAAAAAATAACTTTTTTGTAGAATTCTATTCGGATTCTATTCATGCCTAAATCATCAGGGGACGACGGTTTTAGAATATTTGTAAGTATTTGTTAGGTTAAATTACAAACTCAATGAGAATTTCTTCTTCTCCTCTAGGAGCGTTATTCAACATTTCATATATAACACAAAAACGAAAAAAAAACAATAAAAAAATAGAAAAAATTATTTTTTAACCTTCCGTATATGTCGCACGTTTGAGAAGAAAATTAACTACCCAGCAAACAAAGATGATCATTAATGACTCAGAAATGAGCTCCAAAAACATAAACATTTTTCCACTTTTTCCTATGAAAGTGGTCCGTCCAAAAGAACCCCCTGTGTACTCAGAAATGACTTAGAAAAAAAACGTATAAAATCGAAATTTTCCTCATAAATTTAAATAATTTTGGAATCTTCTTTGAGTCTAAAAAATGAACCCTCGTTTTGAGACATGTTTTTAGATTGTAGAGACAGCTTTTTAGATAGTTTTCTGAGGGTTCACATTTTCTACCAAAAAAAGAGTGTTTAAAAAAGACAATAATCATTTCTATGAGCCATTTAAGAATCTTATTTATGAGCGCTCCGAAATTGCTGGCTGGATATGAACCAAAACTTTGCATTAAAAATCAAATTATGAGAAAAAATCATTAAAAAATAGATGAATATTTTGATACACCGTACGTATGATAAATATTGAATTTGCTATTATTAATCATCATACGCCCCCATGTGCATTTCCAAAATTCTAGGTATGTACACAGAAAAAACAGTGGGCACCAACAATTGGAATTTGTAAAAGCAATCACATTTTCCTTTAAATTGAAATTTTATTTCCAACATTTTTTTTATTTGAAATATTTGTAAATCATTTGTAAATTGTTATCTTTCATATAAAAATTGTTTTAAAATAAAAATTAAAAGTAACAAAAAAAAAAAAAAAATCTTTTGCAAAAAAATATAAAATTGAAAGGTAATAAAGCTATTTTTTGGAGCAATTCAAAATGATGAAATATGCCCTTTAATTTGATATATTGTACGTTTTGACAGCTGCGATAATATTCCCTATATACGCATTTAAAATTGAAATTTTTCTTTTTTCACGATTTCGTTAATAAATAATTTGCGATGAAAGGAAAAGCTAATATTTTAATGTGTGCCTTTAGTAAACATCTCATGTTACTTCATTTATCAAAAAAAATTTCGCATTTTCTGTTTTAATTTTAATTTAATATTGACTAAAGGTGAAAAATATTTAGTTTTTTAATAAATGAAGGAGTCTGTGACAAAAATTAAATATTAAAATCCAGACGAAACCATTAAGAAATGTAAAACATATATTTTCTAATCAATTTCAACCAAGTTTTAGACAATTGAAGTGCAAATTTCAAAAAAAATAACGATTTTAAAGTATTCATGTTCAAAAATGTACTTTATTTCCTTTTGCCATCGTAAATCCATATAAAATTTATTTCAAATAAAAAAGATGTAAAATGTATATTTCAGATTGAATTTTCTGCAAATGTTGAAGAAGAAGTTGTGATTCTTTTGATAAAAATAATTTAGTGGAATAGGAATTAACGTCATATGTAAAGATTTTGCAAATCCGATTAAGGACTTTTATTAAATTTCCAAAATAGGAAAATAAGTGAAGTTTTCACATTAACTGCAATTATATCCTATATCCTTTATCTAATCACAATAAGTTGATATGTTTCTAAAAGCCCAAAGTCTATATTTTTAAACCATATTAAAAATTTTACGTGGTTTAGTCAGGTATATGAATAAATAAGAAATTTCAACAAAAAAGCTGCCTTTTTGCTAAAAGTTAAATTTGCAAATATTTTAAAAACTAGAGCTAATTTTGAAATTTGGTGTTCACATTCGTGATATTCATCCTAAAATCTATCATAATTGATATGTCGCATGCCCGATGCATTTTTAGTGTTGTACTGTGTTATCAATAATAACAACGTAGTTAGGAGTCTCTACTTGTAAAATTGGGAGGGGGACCCTTATATGGGCACTAGGTCTAAACATGGAACGATTTTAACCAAAATCAATAGGCTTCGTCCTTGGGCCGACATAGGTCTGTGCCAAATTTCATCAAAATATCTTAATATTTGTGACCTGTATAGTGCGCACAGACAGATGGACGGACGGACAGCGATAAATCGGAAAAAAGTGATTCTGAGTCAATCGGTATACTAAAAGGTGGATCTAAGTCCAATATTTTTTGGTGTCACAAACATCAGCACAAACTTATTAATCACTCTCCACGTAGTGGTGTAGGGTATAATAAATGATTTTCATTTAATTTTAACTGTCAACAAACTAACCACAAATCCATAAAATCAAACGATATTTCCTTTTTTTTTTAATTGTAAAATATTTAACAAAAAATTCCTGGAAAATAATAATTTTTCTATTATTTCGTTTTTAGCTTTCAAAGAATTAACTACAAATTCTGTTAAAATAAATGATATTTAGTTTATTTCTTTTTTTTTTAACTGTTGAACCGTGTTCAACCTTATGGTTTCGTATATATATATATATTTATATTTTTTCTCTTAAAAAACCAGTATTTGTTTTTTATCTCACTTATTGATCTTAATACTCATTTACGTTCTCCTTGAACTGAATTTAATCCGCTATTTGAAGAGCGCATTTTTTTGTAAATACTTTTTGTAAATAATAAAGTTAAGTTAGTCTAAGAATAATACTCAATAAAGCAAGAAGCTTTAGTTTTTGTTAGAAAAAAACTTGGAGTTTTTTTTGGTTTAACAGCATTTGCTTGGAAAGGGAGTCACCCTGCCCAACATATTGGTCCTTCGAAAAAGTCCTAGAATAGGCTAGGACAGGAAGAATTAGTGACTTGGAGTCTACTAATTAAAAAAATTGGCAGTTGTCCCCCCTAGTGGCAACTTCAACATCAACAACGAAAACAGACAAGGGAGTCTGTGTTAACAAAAAGGTACTTCATCGTGCATTCCGGCAGAAGGAAGTCATAAAATCAAGTGACACATCATTGGACATCCCGTTCTTGTGAAGCTGTCATCATCAACAAAAGGTTTAAAGTGGATATATCTGCAACAACAAAAGTCTACAAGGCAAAGGAGTTGGCAGAACAAAAATCAGATCGGAAAGGGTATGTATGTACTGTGTTTTTAGTGATTTTGTGCGACATTTTTTTTTTTTTTTCTCTACAAGAAGAACGAAGAGGCTTAGATTAAGGAAAAAAAAAAAGCAACAAACAAAGACAATTTGCAAAAAAAAAAAATTGGAAAAAAAAGCTGCCATTTTCAAGAAAAAATTCTAACCTCAATGCAATTATAATATAAAAAAAAAGTTTCATATCAAATAAAATCCCACTAAATTTGTATTTAAAAAGAATACCCATCATTAACAAAAGAACAAAACAAAACATTGACCACTGATAAAAAAACTACAAACTTGTGCCGCTGCATAAAACGAAAGTGCGAAAGAAAAAAGAAATTAAATAATCGTGTGACTTTAAAGGAAAACAATAATAATAAATATTTCCAAAATATTTTAAAGTGGTGAGAGAAAATAAAAACACTAAAATAAAATACAATCAGAAAATATAAAAGACAAGTTTAAAATACAAACAACAAGAAAGTGATAAATACTCAGCCACTGCAATAATAAATATGTGTATAAAGAGGAAAAAACGTCATCAAACAAAACATTAGTTATTTAGTGCAATCCTTTCAACAACAAATAAAAAGAGTGGAAGAAAATCAGTGTGTTTTTTTTTAAATATTATTGAAAATATTTGCCAAATCAATCATACTCCATGTATTAGAAATACATAAGGAAAACAACAACAAGAAAACAAACAAGTGATCAACAGTAAAACAATAGTGTTTCAGTTTAGAACAGAACAACAACAAAAAAAACGGTGACGTCACTTTCAACACAAAGGACAGAATAAATAAGTGTGGAAGGGTTGCCCAAAATTTAGAACCTCAAAATTAGTGGGGAAAATTGTGTAATAAAGGTGAGTCAGAAAATAAATGGAAATTTAATATAATAATATTTGTATGGCATTGGTGGACAATTTAGAGGGTAGTAAAATCGGAAAATTTTGAAAACTTTGTTGGGAAAATAAAAATAGGGCGGCGCGAAATCTAGAATTACCCTAAAAATCTTTCTTGTAGAAAATTTTCGAGACGTAGAACGCTAACAAACCTCGAATATCAAAAATAAATTATTTATGGTACAAAATTTTGGAAATTAGAGTGGCACGAAAACTACAATTGTCTGAAAAAAAAAAAAATTTTCTTGGAGAAAATTTTTCGCAAATTAAAGTGGCCTGAACGTATGATTAATGAGATAAAAAATTTTTATTGGATAAAAATTTTGCAAATTAAAGTGGTGCGGTTTTTTGAATTATAAACAATTTTTATATTGAGGATAAAATTTTACTGTTATTAATTTTTCGTGGGGAAATTTATTGGAACAAAATCTTTGGGTGAGATTTTTTGAACAATAGGGTGGAACGATTTAACGATTTACAAAATAATTTCTTGGAGAAAGTTATTCCAGTTAAATCATTTGGTTATTCTTCACGAAACCAATAAGGGATTGCGATAGAGGGACAATTCACATAAAATACCTCAAGTTTGATTTTAGTCAACAGGGTTGCTTTCGGTCAAAATAGTAAAAATGACAGCGTCAAAAAGAAGATGTAGATTCGATCTGACACAATTAGCTGCGTTCTGCACGAACTTCGAAAAAACCTGTCCCGAAGATTGTACGTTAGCGTTTCTTGATGTCAAAAGGCAAGAATTAGAAAGAAGATGGGCCAAATTAGTAGCGTCGTACGAAGAATATATAATAGAAGATAAAGGGGCACAAGAGGATCAAAAAGATGAAATCTCTTTAGCATATGAGGAGTCTAGTGAATTATATCAGGCCTTGAAAATTAAAATTTTGGAAAAAACCAAATCGGGTACTATTCAAACAAATCAACCCATTAGTAACAGATCTTCATTAAAATTGCCAGCGTGCGAAATACAAACTTTTGACGACGGTTACTCCAAGTGGCCAGCCTTTAGAGATATGTTTCAGGCGGTCATTGGAAGAGATCCATCAGTGGCTCCAGCCCAAAAATTATATTATTTGCGTAGCAAAGTGAGGGGGGAGGCCTACCAAGCTATAAAGGATTTTGACTTGGTAGATGATAATTTTGAACTGGCCTGGGAAAAGTTGAAAAATAGATTTGAAAATAAAAGGCTTTTGGTGCAGGATCAGATGAAAAAAATTCATGCGGTCTCTCCAGCTCAAAACGAAAACGTCAAATCTCTTAGATTGATTCAAAATGCGGTTAATGATTGTTTGGCAATTTTGAAAAATCACAAAATCGAATTGCCTGATTATGATCCATTCATGATTCATGTAGTTGTTTCAAAACTTTCTGATGAAACCATGAAAGAATGGGAAATGTCTTTGAAAAATCATCGTGAGCTGCCCACATGGACACAATTAAATGAATTTCTCTCGGAGAGAATAGAAATTTTAGAAACGATGACTGATAGGAAAAAACCGCCGCTTAAAGAAAACCAGTCTACAAAAACCCAGGCATTTCACGCTCGGGCTGAGCAAAATTTTAGCTGTAGAAAATGTAAACAAAATCACCCTTTAAGAGTTTGCAAATCTTTCAAGGCCATGTCGCCAAACGAACGTCAGAAATTTGTTTTTGCGAACAAATATTGTGTTAACTGTCTCTCGCCTACACATTTCAAATCAAAATGTCTGAGTACCGGTTCGTGTATTAAATGTCACAGACAACATCACACAATGTTGCATATTGAAAACCCTGAAAATTCAAAAAGGGATAGTGTGCCAAAGGGGCATTCACAGTCAAATCCCCAAGATAACGAAAGGGCTTCAACATCAGGTACTCAAAACGAAACCCACACTTTCAATACTCAAGTCGAAAATTTATCTACTTCCGTAAATGTACCAGAAGATAATATTCAGGCTTATTTTGTTCGACGAGAAGGAACTACAGTGTTACCGACAGCGCTGATTCATATAGAAAATTCTGGAGAATTATTTACTATTCGGGCTCTGTTAGATGCAGCAGCAGAAAGAAGTTTTATTACAACACGTATTCAGCAAAAGCTTGTAATACCCCTCGAGAAACATTGTCATCAAATATCAGGTTTTGGTGGAATGGTAGTGGGTAGTTCTAAAGGTAAATGCTATGTTACTGTAAAATCGAGAATTTCTGACTTTAGAATAAAAATCTTAGCCGTTGTCGCACCCAAAATAGCTAATGTTTTGCCCTCCCGTCCCATTAAACTTCGAAATTATGCGGAAATTAAAAATTTAACATTAGCCGACCCACATTTCTATCAACCTGCCGCTATTGATATGATAATAGGAAGCGATTTTTTACCTTTTATCAACCTTAAGGGAGTGCGACAAAATATATCGGAAAACTTGGAGGCCCGAGAGTCACATTTTGGCTGGTACTTATCAGGCCCAGATAATATCAGTGAAATAAATGCATTTTCTACTACCGTATCTACTTCGGATGATCTTCTTCATGATCAAATCAAAAAGTTCTGGGAACTTGAAGAGGTCGAAAAAGACCGTGCCACAACTGAAGCTGATAACTTTTGCGAAAATCTTTTCACAACATCTACTATTAGGCAGTCGGATGGGCGTTATGTGGTACGTTTACCTTTTAAAGAAGAGTATCCAAGTGAAATATTTTTGGGTCAATCAAAACCTAGCGCTCTGGGTCAATATTTTCGAATGGAAAAAACTCTCGAAAAGACTCCAGATTTAAAAGAATTATATCGGCAAGTTCTTCAAGAATACATCGACCTGGATCAAATGGAACCAGTGACTCACCATGAAAATAATGCTGAAAAACAATTTTCGTTTTTTCTACCACACCACGCGGTTATTCGACCCGAAAGTAAATCGACGAAAGTTAGGGTGGTCTTCAATGCCTCTAAGAAAACGAATAGTGGATTTTCATTGAACGACGTTCTTCATCAAGGCCCAACTCTTCAGACCGATTTAATGCAAATAGTGCTTAGTTGGCGCTATTATGAATACGTTTTCACAGGCGACATTGAAAAAATGTTTCGCCAAATAATAATTCACGAAGCTGATCGGCCATATCAGCAAATTTTGTTCCGTAATGAAACAGATAGTTTTGTAAAATCTTTTCAAATGAAAACAGTCACATTTGGGGTGAACTGTGCGCCTTTTTTGGCTATACGAACTCTACTGCAGTTAAGTGATGACTGTAAATATTTATATCCAAAGGCATCCACGATTTTGAAGAGCGAAATTTATGTGGATGACATTTTGTCTGGGGGACATACTCTTGAAGAGGCAAAAACGAAACAAGGTCAGATAACTCAGGCTTTAAATTCTGCAGGCTTCCCCATGAAGAAAATGACAGCCAATGACAGTTTTTTACTGAAACACTTGGCGCGGGAGGATCTTCTTGACGAAGATTTTTTGAAGTTTGACGATTCCAGCACCATCAAAACCTTGGGGATTCGCTGGAATGCGAAATCAGACTTTTTTTATTATGTTGTGGAACCAAAACAAATTTCGCCCTCCTCTACAAAAAGGCAGATTTTATCGGTTATAGCGAAATTATTTGACCCTCTAGGCTGGCTGGGACCAGTTGTGGTAATAGCAAAACTTTTGATGCAAGAGTTATGGGAACTTAAGGCGGACTGGGATGAGGGTATCCCACCGCATATACTCCAAAACTGGAACACATTTTTACAAAATTTACCACAAATTTCATCGTTAAAAATTCCTAGATGGGTACATTTTACACCGACTCATCAAATACAAATTCACGGTTTCTGCGATTCATCAGAAAAGGCCTATTGTGGTGCAGTCTACATGCGAACTTCTACATCTGATGGAGAAATCAACTGCAATTTGCTAGTGGCAAAAACCAAGGTTGCACCGATAAAAAAGATTACAATCCCGAAACTTGAATTGTGTGGAGCGGTTTTACTCTCAAAATTAGTAAAAGGTTTGATAGAAAATGCAAAGTTCTCCTACGAACTATATTTGTGGACGGACTCCTCTATAGTCCTTGGTTGGCTACAAAAACCACCACAAACTTTGAAAACCTTTGTTGCAAATCGTGTAACAAAAATCATTAGTATTGCCAGTAATAATCACTGGAAACATGTAAAAACGGACGACAACCCAGCTGATTTAGGTACCCGTGGTTGTACTCCTCAGGAACTCATAGAGAGTAAATTGTGGTGGCATGGACCCACCTGGCTAACCCAGCCTACTGAAAGTTGGCCGAAACCACGAACTTTCGATCCAACAGATTTAGAAACCAAAAAGATATCAACTTTTCATCTAAAAACTACCCCAGTAGACCCAACCAGCAAAAATACACATTTTCAGGCAGATGACGTTTGCGACATATTGGACAACTTTTCATCTTTCGCTCGATCTCTAAGGGTCGTAAGTTATTGTTTTCGTTTCATTAATAGCATTCGAAAACGTCCATTTAAAACTGAGCAGTTTATAACTACGGAAGAAATTCGATTCACCAAAAATCGCCTAATTTCGATTGCTCAGAAAAACCACTTCTACAAGGAGTATGAATGCCTGCAAGAAAAACGCCATATAAGCAAAAAGAGCAGACTTCTTACTTTGAGTCCTTTTCTCGACGAAAGTAATCTATTACGTGTAGGAGGTCGACTTAATAACTCCGGATTAAGTTTTGAAGAACGTCACCCCGTAATAATTCCTGAAAAATCCCGCATTGCTACTCTTTTCGTCGAATACACTCATACGATTCTGCTTCATGCTGAACATCACATCATGCTACGAGCTATAAGACAAGGGTTTTATATCCCTCGACTTAAAAATCTAGTACGAAAATGTATTCGAAATTGTAAAACGTGCACTATTTACAAGCATAAAGTTCAAAATCAAATAATGGCCGCACTCCCGCTGAAAGAGTAACTTTTTCGCTGCCCTTTACATACACCGGTATTGATTTCGCTGGCCCGTTCAACATAAAATCATCAAATTTAAGAAACGCCAAATTGATTAAAGGTTATGCAGCCGTATTTGTATGCTTCTCTACAAGAGCAGTTCATTTGGAAGCCTGCTCAGATCTTTCTACGGACGCATTTCTAGCTTGCTTTGACAGATTTACCGGGCGTAGGGGTTTCCCAAAAACTATGTTTTCTGATAATGGTCGAAACTTTCTTGGAGCTAGTCTCGCCTTACTTAAAACTCATAACGAATTTTTGAAAACAACGGAGAGGGCCTTAGTAGAAAAATATAGTGCCCACGGATTCACATGGTCGTTTATCCCACCTTATGCACCCCACATGGGCGGCCTCTGGGAGGCTGCTGTAAAAAGCATGAAATCTCATCTGAAAAAGGTAGCTGGTAATCTCAACTTTACGTTTGAAGAATTTTCAACAGTGTTAATCAGAATTGAAGCTGTATTGAATTCCCGTCCCATGTCCTCATTGACTGAAAACCCATCTGAACTACTTCCTTTGACTCCAGGTCATCTCTTAAGAGGTGCACCACTTATCGCTCCGCCTGAAGCCCCTGAAGAACCCCCATTAGAAAATTTAAGTTTCATTAAACGCTGGAACCGTCTAAAGGCTCTTCAACATATCTTTGCCCGTCGTTGGAAAAACGAATACATTACAGAACTTCAACGAAGAGTCAAATGGAAAATTGAACAACACAACATAAAACCAAACGACTTCGTCATCGTGAAAGATGATTTATTACCACCCACCGAGTGGCGTCTGGGACGCATTACCAAAGTAATATATGGAAAAGACAGCAAAGTACGAGTAGCAGAGATCAAAACACAAAATGGAACTATAATGCGCTCGATTGCCAAACTGTGTCTTTTGCCCATATCTAATACCACCCCCGAGAAACCTCACGAAAATCTCCAAATTAATCCACCAGATTAAAAATTGAAAGCCATGTTAAAACAAGAGAAAAAGTCGCTAAACAAAATTTCTAATAACACAGTATATATATATTTTCTTTTCATCCTCTCTAGCCATCACCATACCTCGATGCGAATTGTGCATTTATTTATTATCAGGGTGAAGAAATCTAAGTCGCCCCCACGTGTGAGCAGCACCGCTACTATGGCGACTTCCATTGCGGGATGACGCAATCACAGTCCCACCAGCTATTAAAAATGCAATTAGTTCAACATTTTGAAACGATGCTGCCCCACGCACATCCTGGTATTGCCACTTGCCGTATAATCGATCTACTAGTCCGACGCTTGCTTCTTTTATTAAGAATTCGATGATTCATCCCAAGGAAACCCTCCCGAAGATGCAACGATCAATTTTGAATGGGTCCTATCTAGAGTTTGAAACGTCTACTTTTGTCACCAACATCTTCGCGCGGGAGGATGTTGAACCGTGTTCAACCTTATGGTTTCGTATATATATATATATTTATATTTTTTCTCTTAAAAAACCAGTATTTGTTTTTTATCTCACTTATTGATCTTAATACTCATTTACGTTCTCCTTGAACTGAATTTAATCCGCTATTTGAATAGCGCCTTTTTTTGTAAATACTTTTTGTAAATAATAAAGTTAAGTTAGTCTAAGAATAAT
Source organism: Leucophora obtusa (assembly GCA_949987735.1). Taxonomy (NCBI): domain Eukaryota; kingdom Metazoa; phylum Arthropoda; class Insecta; order Diptera; family Anthomyiidae; genus Leucophora; species Leucophora obtusa. The sequence continues at coordinate 143,473,922 of OX465297.1, forward strand.
ACTCAATAAAGCAAGAAGCTTTAGTTTTTGTTAGAAAAAAACTTGGAGTTTTTTTTGGTTTAACAGCATTTGCTTGGAAAGGGAGTCACCCTGCCCAACATTAACTGACCTGGAAATTAACTACAAATTTAAAAGGGTTTCTTTTTTTAACAAAACATTTTATATGAAAATATTAAACTGTAACAGAAAATCTGTATTTATGTGTAATTTATTTTTAAAATAAAAGACAAAACAAAGTTGAAAAATATATGTATCTCTTTGTATTTCAACTGCATAAATATTTAAAGATAAATATAGGGAAAGGTTTTTAAATAAACTACAGTCAGTTATTGTAATAATATTTTAAGTGTATATATGTAGGTCAAATTTTTGACCATTTTTTGTTGTCTTGCGAGGTGTCCAAAGTTTCAGGTTTGTTCGCATAAATAAATGAATTCACATAACCCAGAATAAATAAACTTGACGCTTTAAATCACACGATCTCGGTGGCCAATCGACTAGCCCATTTCGACAAATAACGCGCTCGCCAAATGTTTCTTTCAATAAGCCTATTGTTAGATACGCAACGGAAAATCATGTGTTTAGTCAACATTCCATTAAATTGGGACGCGAAACAATCGGCAATTGTGGCTCATAGGTCTCGCCGTTGACGGTAACTTCCTCGCTGTTCTCATTTTTAAAGAAGTAAGGACCAACGATTCAAACAGTGAATGTTTTTGTAGGCCGAGAATATTATATAAAATTTTTAAATGCACACAACTGCAATAGCTAATCGACTCATTTGGGTCCTCATCAACACTACGCGCTACAGTAGCAATTGATTTTCGAAATAACTTTGCACAATTTGTAAGCTTTGTTCAATTCATGGTAAAATGGCAAACCCAACTAAGCACAATTTATAATAGCGTTGCCAGATCTGGCGAATTTGTGACCATTTAATCGTTATCGGAAAATGGAACCTCTAAACAAAACACACTTTATTAACATTAATTGCGTCTTCTACTAATGCCTTAATTTTTTTCGACTTCAAATCATTTCATCCAATCGTAATTTTCTCAACAATTAAACATTTTTTTTTAATTTATGACTATAAATTTGATTTGATTGACAGCTATTGGCACGAGTTTTGGTTTTGAATTATAACAAATCATTACAAAATGTACCCCAACTGCATATTTGTAAACCAAACACATAGTTAGTACTTTGTGTATTTGTGCAAAGAAAAAAAAAGTAATTAATGCAATATGCTGGGACTACTAACAATTAATATTTAGTCTGTACGTATAACTCCCGCTCATAGTAGAGCAGTAACATTGCAATAACAACCAGTTACAAAATCACGACCATGATCTTTGAATGTTTAAGCAGAAAAAAACCTTAACATTATATAGAGTTTTTGCTTTTTTCAGCATTTCGAAGTCAAAACAGTCAATAAGAAGAAACGAGTGCAAGTTTGAAATAAAAAAAAAATAAATATCAATCTTTAAACGTGATTGGAAAATTGTATTTGCAAATGAATTACATTAAACTAGTCACATTTTTTATAATTTAATTAACGGATTTGAAGAATATAAACATATGGTTGAATAACTTTTGTACTACTCATCTCAGAGCTATGTATGTCTCATCAAAAAATATATCAAGAATTTCTTTAAGCACTACAGACTCTCTACCTAATTTCGTAAAACACTTGGGTGAAGTGAAGGGAACTTTCAATGTAAATTGTTTTTGTAACAAAAACAATTTCTATAGAAATAATGCAACACTTCACCGAAGTGTTTTAGAAAATTACCCCCTCTGAGTTATGTTTATTACAAGTAATTAAATATATTTTGAATTGTAAATACATAGAAATATGATTTATCACTTAATGTTATACTAATAAATTTTTAATTAATTTCAAATTTTTAACCAAATGAGAATCATAAAAATATTTTAATAACAACAGTTATCATAACTATCGTATTATATTTACAATTAAATTGTAAATTGTAAAATTTTATGATTTGAATTTATATTTGCAATGTGTTGCATTTATTGCAATAATAAAATTAATTTAAAAAAAAAAATAATAATATGAATTGTTTTTTAAATTTTCATCATCTTATAATGTTCTCTAAAAATCATAGAACTCTGATAGCAAATTAAAAAAAAAACTTGATTTTAACCTTACTTAGAAGATCACCACCAACCAACCAGCATCGCCATAATCTTGATAATTGTCCAGTAATATCAAGGCATAATAACATCATTTATGTGGCATTTGATGTTTTGCAATGATCTTGTAGTTTCAGTAATATTTTTTTTATAACAAACATATAAAAACTATATTTTTTTATATTCTTTATTGTCTTTGTCATGGTCTTGGTCTTTAACAAATAAATGTTTTTTTTTTATTTTTTTTAATTTAGCAAAAGATCAGAGGATGTTCTTGCTAATAAATGTCAAATATTTTTGAGTAATTCAAAATTTAACAGAGATTTATTTTTGTAATTATTTGAATGAAATACTACAATAAATTTTAAAAATACACCTGGTACCATAAATAAAAGAATTTATATCTTTATTATGATTCAAAAACAATAAAAAAATCAATTTTGCGATGAGCATTTGCATGGGTATGCGTAAATATGTAAACTTTTTTTAGGAAAACAAAACAACAAGTTTAGCTAAGAAAATTAGGTTGTTCACAAGAGGTGTGCTATCCTAACAAAAAACAGAGTTGTTAAATATTTTATTTGGCTTTAACAACGATTTTTTTTTGGCTTTTCTATCTGTTACCACACTCAAAAATAGGACAATAAACATACTTAAAAATGTTGTAGCGTGCTACTCTCAAATATTGTGTTTTTTCAGTTTACATTCTAACAACTCTGTTTTTTGTTAGGACGATACAACAAATAGCACACCCCTTGTGAACAACGCTGCAGGGTTGCCAAACTTTCTTGTAATAAAAATAAATTTTTTAAATATTTTAAAAAACCATTTAAAAATATAAAGAACACCTGCGGGTTGAGTTCTTTATAAATGGATAAAGTTTTATAAATTTAATGGAAGATCACTGATGAAGCCTGTCCATAAAAAGGCAGAAACTAGATCTAGTCTGATTTGCAAATTTAATGTGTTTATAACTTTTGAGGAAGGTTTATTCTTCTTCTTAGCCTCAAACCTACTAAATTAGAATTAATAAAAATACATATTAATGACAATATTAATTGTATTTGGTCTATACGACGCGTTTGAAAAAACAACACTTTACAAGAAAAACTTTTATAAATAGAAAAAGTCTTTTATAGTGTAAAGAAATAGTTCTTGATTTCAGAAGAGTTTAAAACAACAATCTTCGGTGTTAGAACTTGCATTAAGGTTCAATTAGACGTGCCATAACCATAGCCATATAAAACAGCTGTTCAAACCAATCTTATGGGCTACAATGTATTCGGTTATTGGTGACATGCCATAACGCCATAACCGTAACCGTAGATACCAATTGAAATTTGGTTTTCTGCTATGGCGTTATGGTTACGGCTATGGCGATATGTCATGTCTAATTGAACCTTTAGAATGGATTAAAAAGGAAAAGCAGTTACTTTAAAACCGATTTTTGGAACAAAAATATTTGATGGGTGGTTTGACTTATTCACAAACGCTGACGAACAAAACTAATAATTACACACAACTTGTTGGCAATAATTTTTACCACTCATGCTCATGTAGGTAGTAAACAAACACTAATTAACCCAAATGTCACTTTTTCGCTACAATTTCAAATGGTCATGTCTAGTAAATTGATGCGAAAAAAATTCCACCGCAATTTCGCAACAATTCTACGAAAGTGAAAAATCATTTTTTTTTACATAGAGTTTGACAGCTTTTTTCCAAAAGTAAGAACAAAATACCGGGCTTAAGTGACGGTGAGTTGACAGCTCAGATTTTGAGATCAATTAAAGGTAGTTTTTGGCCCCTTTTTAAAAGGGACAAAAAACACGTTAATTGAAGCGATAGAGGGTTAAAATGTTTTGCAGAAATATTTGTCATCAAATTCTACTACAAGTCTCTAAAGATATCAAAATTGAAAATTTATCTTCAATACCAGAAGTAAGTCAAAACTTAAAATTATTTAAGGGTTAATTTCGTAGTTATTCACTATTGGCGCTCAAATGTCCCACAAACCTGGATTTTAGCGGTTAGCTTGTATGAGAAAAAAGTTTTACATAAAATTTCACTATAAGTTACCTTACAAAGGTAACTCATTGTAACAATCTTCAGATCAACTAAAATCTACGATAAAATACTCACAGACAAGGTAAAGTTGTAAGGTAAATCCCTTAATTGCAACATGTTAGTCATTTGTACATCATGTTGGTTAAGGTGTAAGAAAACAAATAATCATTGTGAAAGTTCTTTGCTTTTGTTCTAATCACTATAAATAGAATTAAATGCTTGAATGTTAAAAAGCACAACATATATTGCTTTGCTATTGAAGGAGCTTCAATCAAAGTAACAACTATAACATAGAGAAAAACGAGTAAAAAGGTTAAAGTCGGGCATGCCGACTATACAATACCCTACACCAGTCTGGTTAAAAGCCAACTAATGTTTGGATCCGAAATTCGAATGGGTTAAAATGGGATTTGTGTCAAAATTTTCTATAATGTGAGTCAGCGAACCAAATTTCATTAAAATATCTTAATATTTGCGACCTGCAGTTTGTAACCAAGCCAATTTTGGGGAGACCCTTATATGGGTACTAGGTCTAAACATGGACCGGAGTTAACCAAAATCAATAGGATTCGTCCTTAAGCTGCCATAGGTCTGTGGACTAAATTTCATCAAAATATCTTAATATTTGCGACCTGCAGCGTATAAACCATATAATTTTAGTAGGACCCTTATATGGGCACTAGGTCTAAACGTGGACCGATGTTCACCAAACACAGTAGGCTTCGTCCTTGGGCCTACAAAAGTCGGTGTGCCAAATTTCATCAAAATCAATAGGCTTCGTCCTTGGGTGAATGTAGGTCTGTGTACCAAAGTTCATCAAAATATCTTAATATTTGCGACCATGTTTAGACCTAGTGCACAGGGTCTCCCCAAAATTGGCCTGGGTTCAAACTGCAGGTCGCAAATATTAAGATATTTTAATGAAATTTGGTTTGCTGACTCACATTATAGAAAATTTTGACACATGTCCCATTTTAACCCATTCGAATTTCGGATCCAAACATTAGTTGGCTTTTAACCAGACTGGTGTAGGATATTGTATAGTCGGCATGCCCGACTTTAACCTTTTTACTCGAGTTAAATTTCTCGTAACAATAGCAAAATTTTCAGTAGCCATTACAGACTTTTTTGGTTGAGTGTACGAGTATGCATATGTTACGCCATGCAGTAAAGGATTAAATAATATATTTCGACACATTTCCAAGTTAAAGTTCCTGCCAAAGTAATAATTATTTGTTATTGTTTTAAGTTAATTTATTTGAGTTAATTTCTCGACTAAAATCGACTTCGATACTTCAGTTAATTAAAAGCATTTCCTAATGGGTCATTAAAATACACATTTATGTCATTATCAAATGGTTTTTTCTCCAGCGTAGATTTTTATCTTGCAACTTATTTTTATAGAAATGTTGTAATTTTTTTTTTAAGCTTAACATTACAGTTGCATAAAACTACCAATGATTTTTTGCTTGATCTCTTCTGATATCATAATTTATGTCTCAGTGAAGTTAAACATAGGTTTAGTTGGTATTTTATGGTTTTGTGTTTTGCTTATACAAGTATTTCTTCAGATGATTATCATTGATCTATGAATTGCTTATGACTTGTCGTTTCAGTTGCTTTTGTTTACTCAAGATTTTTTATATCTCATTTTCTATTGATGGCAGATTAACAATTCAATTGTATCTATTGTTTTTAAGCTTCAATAATTTTTGTCGTTATACTTCCTATCAAGGTGTGTAAATTACGTTAGTTGCAAGTTAGTAATAGACAGTTTACAGATCATCAGCAAATGATTAAAAAAGGAAATAATGCAATAGAGAAATAATTACTTAGATCTGACTACTTTTATATTAAAATTTAAATAATCCCATATTTTGTAACGCCTTTAAATTTTCCATTCTCTTTTCAGATAAATCCTCCCATATCACGGATTCGTCTATGGCCGAAAGTGTTTTTAAACCTCAAAAATTGTATGTTCCCATAGCAATGAAACCAAGAGGATTTAATTTACCTAAAAATAGACCTGCACAATCTAGACAAGATTCTGCTCAACCTGCAGCTCAAAATTACTATTCAACATTCTTTCCCAACACACCATCATCAGGACGTTCTCGTCCTTATTATCCGCTTACCGAAGAACAATTATTGGCTAAATTTTTAACTCCACATAGTAAACAATTTCAATCCAGACAACATGCTGTGTCAGCCTACGATGCCAGTATACTGGGTTCTGGTGATTTTGGCATATTAAAAGGTGGGACATTTTATGCCGATGAAGAAAGTCCTTATAGTAATGAAGAGGCTAGTGATTTTTATTATAGTGAGGCAAGTAATACTCATAGTGGCTCTTCAACTGAAGGTTTTATACACAAATATACCTATCCCGAAGAACAATTTGCACAATTTCGTGATTTTGCTGATTTAAGTACGCCATCGGATTCGGCTTATTCACAATATGTTGTGGTTTATGCAGCTAAAAATTCAACCCGCACAAAGGTGGAAGATACAAAACCCAAAAATATTTTCGAACAATTAGAGGAAATTGATAGAGAAAAGGCATTAGAGCAAAGTAAATTAAAGAAAAACCAAATTGATTTAAGTACTACAAAATTAAAGTTGGTGAAGACAAAATTAACGGAAAAGAAATGGATTAAGAAACTGCAGCCAAAAGTCATTGATGATGATCCTTTAATAGCTTTCAGTTAGTGCTAATTTGAATATGGAATTAGTGTTGATGTAGAATTTTTATAACTTTTACAGGTCAACTCAAACTAATTTTAGATTTTCCTTGCAAATTTGATTAAAGTCTGTTTTATAGTTTTTCCTTAAACTTGGAATAATAACACTCAATTACTAATATGGGCCCTAAAATAAAAGAATATTTTAAATCTTAAGTCGACTTTTTATTTAAACCAGAGACTTATAACAAAGAGATGTGACGTCGATAACTTTTTAAACAAACTATAGATATCGATAAAATGTAGGAAATTTTGCCAGGGAAGGATTTTAGTGTTGGCAGATAAGGGGATTTGGCCACAAATTGGGGATTTATAGTTCGGTTTGAGGACAGATTTTTAGGGAAAGAATTTGTGTATTTCACAAAATATTAGGGATTTTGGGACTATTTTTAGGTACTTCTTGGAATTAATTTATTTTATTGTATTAAATAAATTTTTTTTTTAAAGAAAACGAGTTCAATAATTAATCAAAACCGGGCCAAAAAACTATCACAAAAACTTAAAAATCTTCTATTTTCAAAATACTGAAATTACTGCATTCATAGGGCTGAGAAAAAATTAATATTTTATAGATTCAAAAAGTAGCAGTGGTTTTCATTTAATACCGTGTATACATTGTAAATCGTATAAGTTCGAGTTATGCAAAATTAATGTCAAAAATAGTTTACAAGCCTTAGAACTTATATAATTTTATACTACATTTGTATTATATTTAGACTGAGAAAAAAAGTATCAAGTTTTCGTACAAATCTAGTTTTTCCTTTTTTTTTATAATAGTGTGCGTTTTGGTAATTAAAAACTAGCAAAATACAAAAACTAGGCAGTTTTTTGAAGTCTTAATGCAGCATTACACTTAACTAAAAATTAGTATTTTTGAAAAATACTCGTATTAACAAATTCCATACTAATTTTGAACAAAAAAGATTTTTAACTATAATGATTTTCACGTAAAAATTATGAAGAATTTGTTTCCTCGCAGATTCAATATACAAGATTATTATTTTACTGGTGAAAACGTGATATTTAAGGTTTATTGTGATCGGGCCTCTCTCTGAAAAGAATTGCTTACTTTCACAGTTTAAATAAATTTCCAGTCAAAGAGCAAGAAGTTTTTTTTATATATAATTAATTTTATTTACTTTTAAATTTTATTAATAGAAAATAACAACTTAACTTATTAAAATCATCCGAAAATTTTGCCATTTCTTAGTAAACAAAAAGACACAAAACAAATTGCCTACACTTGAACGTAAAAACCATACGTCATTGTGGCAACATTTGCGAAAAAGGTGACAAGGAGGAGACAAGAAAATAAACATAAAATCTAAAGTAGCATGTTTGTATGTGCGTGTTTGATCACTTCTGAGAGTAAGAACAATAATATAAAGTTGAATAGGAAAGAAGTCTACACTCATAATAACTTTACCGTAAAAGTTCAACAGTTGTTTAAAAAGTAAATCAGTAAAGTTGTTTCAATTGGATAAGTAGTTAAATTGCAAAGAAATATATTTTTTAACTTTTTCTATCAGTCATTCAATAAACAAAATACACAAAATACGGACTTTCGGTAGAAGTTAAAATATTCAATCAAAATTTTCTGTTAAAAACAATAAGTTATTATAATACGATTAATTTTAAAATAAACGAGAAATCTATTATTTTTACCGACTTTGCCAGTTAATAAATTAACAATTAAAAATAAACGACAAAATACAATTGTTTTGAACGAAAAGTGGGTAGTCCTTTTTTTAACTTATTTTCAATTATTTTAATGTACATATTCGGTTGATTTTAAGGAAAAAATATTGTGAGTGTATGAATTAGCCACACTATAAGCAAGGTCTTACGTGGGTGAGATGGCTAAGCTGTCGAAGTCTAACACTGTTCTTGTAAATTTTAAAAATTAGTAACTATTTTTTAATTTTTTTATATATACCCAGTGCAGAAACGGTAATGACATATTATTATTTTTTGGACTACCAGTAATGACACCCACTTACCTTCTGTATTATTTTAAAACATATAATAATGAGTTACTGATAATGACTTTTTTTTATCATTATTTCAAGTAGAAAATAATTTTCTAGATTTTTTTGAAATCTGTTTTTGGACTCAATATTTTTTAAGCACTGGTAGGATATATGTAGACACATATTTTTTCATTTTTTGTATGTTGGCAAGTAGGCTTACTTGTGTGCAGCACGTCAATTATGTTTTTATCTATTAAATATTACATGTCGATATAGCTCAGATGGTAGAGCTATTGACTGGAAATCTGTAGAACCAGGTCCAATTCCCGCACCAGCAAATTTTATTTAAAAAAAATACAATAAAAAATATTTTTTTTATAAAATTTATTTTTTTGAAAATCTATTTTTAGAGTCATTATTTTTGTCAGTACTGGTAAGCACATAGGTAAAGATATATTTTTTCGATTTTTCGTATGCTGGTGTGTAACCATAACTCATTATTTTTCGCGACATCGCCATATAAAGGTATTAAGAAATGTAATAACAAAAGTAACTAGTTACCATAACCAAGTATGTAGTATTTAAAAAAATCACTGCGCTATTGAATACTACTGTCTACACCCAGAAAACTTTTTCAAATTCCAAAAACTTATTTGTGGGAAAATTTATTTTTAACTTTTCCCTATGGGAAATTTTAACAAACTGTCACCGAACTGGCCCCTTTATATGAAATAGACTGGTCACTTTTACATGGCGTTGTCATAGGAGGGGGAAATTGACCCCTTGTGGCATGTCACAAAAAATATTGTGAGTGTATCTTGAATAAATTGATAAAAATATAAAAAAAAAATATTTAATTTAGGAAAATCGATGAAATCGCTGAAATATTTGTTAGCGGTGGTGTAGTGGTTAGCGCGTTGGACTGTTATACGTAGGGTTGCGGGTTCGAGCCCCAACCAAGGCAACATCAATTTATGAAATATAGTAATATGTATGAGTTTTTTTCTATCCCTCATGCATATCGCAACGTCTTCCTTCGGTGTTCCCATAGCACTTAACCCCACCGAAGTAAAATAATATAACAGGGCTATGAACTAAAAAGCTTTAACAAAGTTCGCCAACTCACCGTCAGATGGCACGCAACAACTGTTCTAAAATTCTACATCTCGCGCAATTACAGTGTTGCCATATTTAAAGCCTTTCATTTTTCACCACCTTTCACTTCTTCTCTATCCCCTTTCCAAAGGAAGCAACACGTTAATTAATAGGAAGAATATCCTGAGTGTTGCTTCCCTTTATAAAAAAAAAATAAAAAAAAAAAATAAAAATTTGCTGAAACTATAATTTTTATTTAAAACTGGAGAAAAAATGGTTCAATGGAAAATAATTGGCAACAAAAGAAATCGATCTAGTTGATTATATATAAATATATCCATCGAATAAAAAAATAACGACATAAAATACAACTATCTTTAAAATTGATAAATATTCACCCAAAAAAGTCTTCAGATATAATCTGCCGAAAATGATAATTAAAACAAAGACTTAAATTCCCTTAATGCAAAACATACACAGAAAAAAAATATTTATACATGGAATAAATTTATTCATAAACTGTATGAATTTAACATGACTATTTTTTCCCAAAACTTGTTCATACAATGTATGAATTTCTTCATACATAGTATGAAAAAATTTATAGTGAATTTTTTGTAAATTGTTTGAAATATTTTAATAATTGTAAGATATTATGAACAAATACATGTAATTTGAAGAAAAACAGATTAATTGTTATTAAATAGATAAAAATAGACAATACATAACACGAAATGCATTTAAATTTACATACGAGTATTTTTAGTAGTACTTAAAATTTTCAAACATCCATTGGATTCTGCTTAAACACAGCAATTTAAAGTTGTCATTAGAAGATGAAAAAGTTCCGTAAACAAAGGATGTTTCGATTTCTGAAAAGATCTATTGAAAAAATTTAATTTAAAACTGCAGTCTAAAATGACAATAAAATATATGAGAATTTACACACATATTTTAGCAAAAAAAAATGCACATACCTTTTATATTCCAATTCTTTCAATTAACGATTACATGCATACAGAATATACAAAATTATTCCTTTTTTTACAAAAAGAAAATTAAAATATTTGTTGACAATTTTTATTTTCTTTTTTGTTTTCAAACTTACTTGATATTTTTGAAATTTGAATATTAAGAAAACATTTATAAATTAGCCGTTTTTTCTAATCACTTGGATTTAATAAATCCAAAAAGTATTTCTAAAAGTGCTCAACAGATGGGGTTAGATTCTTCCTATTTTAAAAAAATTTTCTGTCCGACACTTCTTTCACCCTAATTTTTAATACCGAATTCGATGATGAAGGATTTTACTTTAACTTTTAAGTTTTAATTATATTTTATATAAAACAGCGATAGACAGTCTGCCTTTGGAGTTTTATCACTTCAATTTATATTTTTATACAATTGAAAAATTCCATTGCAATATTTAATAGTCACTAATTGGATTTAATTAAATTACTTACAGTAGAGTGAAAAATTGCCATTTCGATTTGAGCTATTTCTCCATGTCCAAGATGGAAAATATGTATTTGGTGAGGTGTAGTTTTTTTTTCTAAACATATTTCATAAAAAAAATTTAATAACAACCTTTTATTTGTTAGTTTTTCAATTTTTTTGTTTCTCTTTTAATTTTCATTCGTAGTTTTTTCTGACATTAAATTAATAGGGTGTTTCATATATTTGTGCTTTTATTGTGGATTTTTTAAATCCAGGTTTTTTTGGATTTAATAAATCCACTTTTTGTATGAAAAATTCTAAATCCAGGTGATTAAAAAAAACGCTAATTGTATGAATTTGTTCATACATATTATGAATCGAAGATAAGGAAAGCAATTCTTACTATTGATGAACAAAATTGGTTCTGTGTATATAGTTAAAAACTTACCTTAAAAAAAAACTTAACTTACCTTACTATTTTTAACTCTTGAAAAATTATTGTAAAATGCATTAAAAATAGTTAACAATGTGAGAAAAATAACTAAAAAATTGTTACTACATACATTTTAAAACACCTCACAAATTTGGAAGAACCTTCTAATAACCACAACACTCTCTTTTTGATTTTGTCGCGAACTCTGGAATTTTTTTTTTTTGTTAAACCAAAATAAAACATGTTGGTAGAGAGCGGTATTTTCTATGAAAATAAGAGCAAAAATGGAGAATTTGAAATAAATTTCCCAGATTGATACGGGAACGAAAGAATTTACCCACGTTGCAAAAAGAACGTGATATTAAAAAAGTCAATCTTTGTAACGAACCTTCCAACCTTGGGTCTACCTCTTCCAGGGCAGGGCTACCTATAAAGCCGGCCGTGCTCAGGGCTGCGGTATGTTCTTGCCCCTTCGGAGGTAGATTAGGGTTCGCTGACAAAAATATTAAAATAAGGTAGCAAAGAGAAGACAGAATAGTAAATGGTAAAAAAAAGAGAAGGAAAGTTGATGATTGATAGGGAGTTTTTTGTGGTACACTCAAAAAAATAAGTTAGTAGAAAAATTAGTAAAACGTCTTGTATATCAAGTGTACTAGTTTTCAGCATTTTTTTTTGCTGAAATTCCGTTTTCAGAAAAAATTTTAGTTGAATTTTTTTAGAACTAAACTAATTTTGAACTAATGTTTTACTTATTTATTTTGCTACAAAAATTGTGCTGATAACCGCATTCATAGCGTGGACGACAACCAGATAGACAAGATGTAGATGTCGTAGCTTGTCTGGAAATGGAAATGACAAAAAAAGAAAAACAACTCTACACATATTCTATATTTAAATTTTCAGCAAATAAATTAACTAAAGTAAAATTTCGCTACAAGTTTTTTGAGTTTTTTTCAGTCTACTAATATTCAGCAAAAAGTTTAGTGATTTTAGCAAGTATTTTTTTTATTTGCAGTCGACTAAGTGTTAGCAAAACTTTTGCTGAAGATTACTATTTTTTTGGTAAAAATCAGCTCGCTAATTTTCAGCAAACATTTTTTGCTGACTCCACTGACTTTTTTTTTTTGAGTGTAGCTACCCCTGTCTATACCCAGCCTACCTTGCCGACTGTAGGGTAGAATACATCACAGTTCAGTAATACCCGAAATATAAATTGAAGAACTCAAATATAAAAATATAAGTTATAATTTATTTATAGAAAAGATAAAAAGAATGCATTAATAAAAGAAATTTGATGCAAACTCAATTATGAGAAATTATTAATACTAACGTTTAAAAATACTTTCAATTAAAATTAATAAATTTATATATTTAGTTAGAATATTCTTCCACCTCAAGTCCAAATTCTAATATGATATTGTCATATTAGAATTTTATTTGTTGTTTCAAAATTACTAATAAATTTAATAAAAAATTTTATAAATTAAATTAGGAACGGTAGAAAAAAAAACTGAAGATTCATCCCTTTACAAGGATAATTTAAAATTGAAATGGCAACCCTAATCCATAACTACGAAAAGTGAGAATTTATTGAAAATGAAAGAAAAAAATAATTAAGTTTAATTTGGTGTATTGTGTCAGTGTTTGTAAACAAAATTTATTGAAATAAATTAATATACATTAATACTTACTCAAAGTCCACCGTTGTCAAAAGACGCCATATGACTGTAGACGAGCAGCGTAAACCACTTATATTTTTCTAAATTTTGGGTGTATGTACTCAGAGAATGAGTGGTGTTGTTAAATTATATGAATTTGTAATGAGCGTAGTATAGTAAGAGTTTTTATCTTGTACACTCACAATATTTTATCCTTAAAAACAACCTAAAATACATATTAAATTAATTGAAAACACAATTAAAAAAAGGACTACTGATTTTTCATTATATTCAAACCATTTTGCTATTTATTTTCAAACAATCCATAAAAGAAATAAAAATATTTGAAAAGTCTATTAAAAGAACCATCAATTTTTAACTGACAAAACCTAAAAAAAAAAAACGATTTTGTGGGTTGTTTTTCTTATTTGAAAGTTTTTTTTTATATTTACTTATCAAAACACTACACCATACACAACACCTTCATATTTTTATTGGGTATGTTTGTGTGTATGAGTAAAGAATTTATTGTTATTTGAATTGAAATAATTTTGTATATAAACAAACTATTTTAACAAAAAAGAAGATCGATAATATTTGAATTTTTTGTTTTAAAACAGAAAACAACGAAATTATTTTTTCTAAAATAGAAATCTAAAAATAGAATATTTGACTGAAATAAATGTGTATGTTTTAAGTGAGTGAAATTGGTAAAGGAATCTATGTTGTGTGTTTGTTGTATAAGATAGAAAATGGTATTTGTGAAAATATGAAAATTAGGTAACCATTTATATAGCGAAATAGAAATTAAAATAAAAAGTTAGAAAATTACGTAAAGGTTAATTAAATTTAAGAGAAATAGTAAATGAAATTTAAAGTAACTAGTATTGTCAGTAATTAGTATTAAATTATGTGTAAATTTGGATTGAGATGAGAAAAGTACGATAATAAAATTTACACCACATAAATTGTAGCTACCTTAATATAGTTGTAATAAGGGTGGTTTTTCTGACAAAAATTATTTCCTTTATATTGATGTAGCTAACATTATGAATATATTGATGAATCTTGAGTGGAATTGATGAACTTATAATACTCTTGAATTTTGAAGTGGGAGAATAATTAGAGATGCAAATTATTTGCTTTTGTCTCATTTAATAAAAAGTGGTCTTTATATGATTTCCGCTCAATATTCCAATTTCAACAATAAACAATTTTTGAATCGCAAATATGAATACCACCGCCTGTTAGCGAATGTGTGGATGGTATTCATTTTCGAATTTCCCCACCGAATAAAACCAATTCTACAAAATAAATTCTTAAGTCCCTTTCAATTTAAAATTACTGACTGTATCCTCTTACCTTACTCTATCACAGATTCCACACACAATCAATAAAGATGATAGATATTTAAAAAAAAATTAACTAAAATATTATTTTGTTGACACCTTTTGTCAGAAATAATTTTCCCACAAATGAAATTTTATGTATATTCAAAATCATTTACAACTTTTCCCCCAAGGCTATTTAGAATTAAATTTGAATTTTTTTATCAACAAAACAATTCCGTATAAGAGTTGCCGTCAAAAATCGTCCTCACATCTTTGAACTAAAGATGTGTGCGTGACACGAAACAGTGGGGAGTCACGTGACTAATACACAATCGTGAGCATTAATCAGTAAGTGTGAACAACTTCAAAACAATTACTTCTTTCATTGCTTCAAATGTACTCGTTAGTATATTTTTACAGCTTAGTTCTGGAGATGCGGACAGTAGGCATCCCAAACTGAAGCTTATTTTTCTGTGCGAGGCTTAGTTTTCTGATTAGCGAAATATTTACAATTTATATGGAATTTGGGAGCTATATTAGAGTTTTTGTGGTTTAGTAGCTCGAATATAGTTTGGAAATTAAAATTTTATCACAGCCGCTTTTCTGGTTTTCATCACAGATAGTTTATTATGACCTCCTTCGGGCAAAACCGTTGTCGCCTTGATTTATGTTATTCATATTTAGAAACACGAGCAATAATAAAAATGGAGTTCTTCAATTGTTTCTATTTTACCTTATTCTTGTGACTTTTATCGAATTAAGGGCGGGTACCTTATTTCCAAAGGTTAACCACAGACATTTCCATATAAATTCGACTTTTATAAATATGGTTGAAGAAACGGGTTAGAGGGAGAGGGTTAGAGTCTGGGATCAATATACATTACCGCGTAAATAGTGCCTTCCAAATAAGAAATTTATATAGGCTCAGTTAAACGTTATAATATATTTGTTTGTATATTTATTATATATGTATTTGGATTTCAATTTACAAACGGTTTTTGGGTTAATTAATTTGAAGTTAATATTCTAAGTTTTCACAGTAGTTTATATATTTTAATTAATCTTTAATTAAAAAACTTTGCGTAACTTCAATGGCTGTTTGAGGGTTTCCAATTTTTTGCCGACGTAGCACACACAAAAGAAAAAAGGAGATCAGACGTTGAGTAGGTTGTGGTAGTTTTCGAACTGAACTTTTAACCAAACGCAAAAGCCGACAGCTGTTGGGTGTGGTGTGTTTAGCTGCCGCTTTGCGTTTGGTTCGACACTCGAATACGTTGAGGTCAGGGTTGGATAGCCTTCATTGTTCACCGAAGTGAACAATGGTTAAGCAGTTTATTTTCAGATAAGTTAACAGGTCTAAGTGATATACATATATAGACTCTAGTGATTGCAATTTTATTCAATTTAAGTAGCTTTTGTCTATCGTTTTGCACTGTTGCTGATTTTTTTTTTAATTTTATTAATTTTTGTGTATAAAATCGTTTCTTCAATATTTAAGGTAAATAATAAAAATAAAATTGAAATAATATTTGGAATTTCTGGCCAGCAGTGTACTTTAATTCTATATGCAAAACATTATTTTTTATTCTAATTGATTTATATCGATTTATGTTTTTTTGTTAATAAAATACATTTAATCGGTTAACATAAACATAAAACGCCTACATTTAATAAATAAAACCATTATTATTAATTTTTTAATTACATGCAGAAAAACTAATTAAAATTCCATAATATGAGTTATAAATATTATTAATTGTCATTTAAGTAAACAGAAAGTAAAAGGTGTCTTTAGTAATGTTTATAACTCAATAAAAATTTCACCTGCATTGATGGAAAATCACATACTAATGAGTGTTATTAGACATACATACTTAATATACATACATACTCAATATGCAGAAGGGGATAAATTAAATAGTGTATAATTGATTATTAAGTAAAATAAGAGCACAATAAACAAGTTAAGAAAGTATTAATTAAAATCAATTAAATAATGTATTATGCTCCTTTAAATATATTATCAAAATTAATGGAAATTTATTAATAAAATAAAAAAAATAAATAAAAAGTTAAAAACCTTCAGAAAAATTTTCAAAATATATATAGTCTGTACAATGTAATCGATTTCTTGTGCTTAACATTGGCGGTACTTAATAAAAGAAATTATAAAAAAAAAATGTCTTACTTATATACCATTATAATTTGTGTGTACTTACGAAGAATTTTGGCTTGTGGGTAAAGTAAGCCAGCTTGTGTGTAGCGCTTGAAAGTACTAACGTACCTACCGAATACTTAAAAAAACTTACATACAAACTGACTTGCTTTATCCAGGATATGTCCACATTGTGAGCGCCCACAAGCCAATTTACTTCATAAGTACACACAACTAAACATAATTAACATGTGTGTTTTACTACATTTTTTTGAAATATAATTATCTTTTATTTTCACATACAATTGTTATAGAAAATAAGGTTCTTAAAATTGCAAAATATTAGAATTTTCCAGCTCCTCAAGGTCCCATCATTATTCCTACCTTTTAGAAGTTTACTCAATCAAAAAAAACAAAAGTTAAGAAAGTTTTCATCTTAGGGTCCAAATTTAATACACAAATTTATGAAGTCAAAATTTCAAACTGAGGAACGGTTTCCGCGATATAGCTAATTAAAAATTTTCAAAACGAACTATTTTTTTTTACAAAATTTTTCCATTTCAGTTTCTATTTTTATAAAACTATTTCACTTGGGAATTTTCAATCTTCCAAAAATTGTTACAACGTTTACGTGAAGTGCAATTTTTAATAAAATTTTAAATTAAAAAATTTGACTAATATCTTAAGAGTTATTAAACAAAAGGAAAAAAAGTCATATTTTACGAAAAATTGCCAGGATAACGTTGTCTTTCCTGCAATGGTGTTCTAATTAATTTCTAATTATGGCTTTAAGAAGGAGATTTAAATTTACATTAATTTTTTTATTAAAAATGTTAATATATTTTTTTCCTCGAAAACATTTATAGATTTTATTTCATAATAAAAGCATATTTAATATTTATAGAGAAATCTTGAATCACATAATCTTAAGTGATAACAAAACTGTATATGTAAATCTCTGTACAAAAGGTTAAAAACACCTGCAGTTTTAAGGGACCTCTAAATGTGATCCAATTTGGTGCAGATATTGCCGCATTCTATTCATCACGATCCTGCGTCGAATACCAAAAATCAGACTATGTCCTATTTCCCCTTACAATCTTTAAGCACCATAATATACAAGTATGCCATATCGTAAGTACAAGCAGTGTGAAGCACTCGAAATCGATTACTTCCCAGTATAGAAAATCATTACCAGATATGTGGTTATGTAAATACATACTTGCCCAGTGTAGAAACGGTAATGACATATCATTATTTTTAGGACTACCAGTAATGACACCCACTTACCTTCTGCATTATTTTAAAACATATAATAATGAGTTACTGATAATGACTTATTTTTATCATTACTTCAAATAGAAAATAATTTTCTAGATTTTTTTGAAAATTTTTTTAAATCTATTTTTAGACTCAATATTTTTTAAACACTGGTAAGGATATATGTAACCACATATTTTTTGCTTTTTTGTATGTTAGCTTACTTGTGTGTAAGCGAGTAAGCTTACTTGTGTGCAGCAGGTCAATTTTGTTTTTATCTATTAAATATTACATGTCGATATAGCTCAGATGGTAGAGCTATTGACTGGCAATCTGTAGACCCAGGTTCGATTCCCGCACCAGCAAATTTTATTAAAAAAAAATACAGTAAAAAATATTTTTTTTTATATAATTCATTTTTTTGAAAATCTATTTTTAGACTCATTATTTTTGTCAATACTGGTAAGCACATAGGTAGCGATATATTTTTTCAATTTTTCGTATGCTGGTGTGTAACCATAACTCATTATTTTTCGCGACATGGCCATATAAAGGTAATAAGAAATGTAATAACAAAAGTAACTAGTTACCATTACCAAGTATGTAGTTACATAACCACATATCTGATAATGATTTTCTACACTGTGTGAAAACATAATTCACCTGCTGCACACAAGGCAGCTTACTCGCCAACATACAAAAAACCGAAAAATATGTGGTTACATATATCCTTACTAGTGTTGAAAAAATATTGAGTCTAAAAATAGATTTCAAAAAATTTTCAAAAAAATTTTGAAAATTACTTTCTATTTGAAATAATGATAAAAATTAGTCATTATCAGTAACTCATTATTATATTTTTTAAAATAATGCAGAGGAGAAGTGGGTGTCATTACTGGTAGTCCAAGAAATATTGATATGTTTTTATCGTTTCTACACTGGGTTTATATAGACTTACACATTTTTTTAAAGGGAACTTAAAAAAAATGCTGTATTTACTTTATTGCCAAAAAAAAACAAGGTGTAGTTTTTCTATTTTACATCTTTAACAAAATTTCATAGAAATCGTGATTATATTTTTTTATATTTGTTATTAAACTATGATTATGCTAGTTTAAAGTTCAGAAGTTTAATTAAATATTGCATTAAAAGCAAAAAGTTTAAGAAAAAAAAAAAAAAGCAAACACAAACACAAAACGAAACTAAACAAAACATAGGACTTAGGCCCGTTAACTTATCTCAATTTATGCCCTGGTTAAGATCTCTACTGGTAAAAATATTTGTTTTAATATCCCTGATCAGATCTGGTTAGATCTAAATATATATGATTGAATCTAATTAGATCCGGTGCCAGATCTGATCACATATGATCAGATACATAGTTACACTTTTTGGCTAGATCTGACCTAGTGCCAGATCTAATAAATGGTGTGATTTTTATGGCCAGATATTAGCAGATCTGATCAGATTTGGTACCAGATCTGGTGCAAAATCTTATTCATTTGAGCTGGAACCAAACATAAAAATGTACGATAAAATTTTGTACTCTGTAAGAAGATCCAATTAAAGGTATAAGTTCTTTAGTTCTAGTTTAAAGTCAAAATCAAATTGGATCTCATTATACAGGGTGCCCCAGATCTGCCTAGAACTGGTAAATTCGGATCTACTACGATCTGGTCAGATCTGATCTTTTTTATACGGGAACTAATCACAACTTTATCCAACTTTCTTCTAACCAATGTTTATATTTAACCATACAAATTTCTGGGGTTAAGAGTCTTAACCGAGGCTATTTTAGAATAATTCACCCTACGTAAGAAATTTAAATAAATCAAAATTTCATTGATGAATATTAACCCAAAAAAGTAATAAAGAGCAGCTTTTATCCAGTGCATTTTCACTGGAACTTTTTATACTGATGTGGGTTCTAGCTGACAAAATCTGCCCTTAGCACTCAAAAACAAAACTCGATGGTAACCAATTGAAAAGATTTTGATACGAACTGTACCCCTTCTACAAATCTGTCTTCCGAATTCGACCATCATCTCTCAATTTTGAGAAAATCGTAATTAAAAACACGAAATATAACTTTTTTACTTATTTTGAAATATAACCCATCCAAAAAGCTTAAGAGTTTTTGTTACGATGGTAGTAAATAATTAACTTTGTTCTCTAAAATACTTAGGACAACATTTTCTTTTAATTTGTGTACTGTTATAGGAAAAATTTTAATTTTTAAAACACTCTCTTGAAAACAATCAAATATTATATTTCTAAGACTAGGCCACAGTGCCGACCAGCTTAAATTTTCCTCTCGTTGACAGTATGAGTCATTTATCAAAGCTCAGGCCATTAAAAGCTTGTTGAGGTTTGTTATCAACGATTTGCAGGATGTTGGTACAATTAAAAAAAAATTATTAAATAAAAAAAGCGTATGGAAATCACTCGCAAATTAACAAAATGTGAACCAATCCTATTTTAAGTATTGAAAAAGCTTGTGACGAACCCCAATAGTTACCAAAAACGTGTCAAACAGCATTTTATTCCATATGAAAAACTCGCAGTTTTGACTCAAAATTACAAAAGGATACAAAATAATGTGCTACGATTGTTTTTCTACTGACTTTGACGTACTCTAAATTGATTTAATTTAATAAACCATCACAAAATTCCCACTAACACAATTTTGTTGTTTTTTTGTAATTTTATACGCGAATTATTCCGCAGCTGTCTGGCTCAGCGCTAAATACTAATAAATATTTCAAATTTTCCACTTTTATTTTACAGACTTAACAAATGGATTTAATCAAATCACCTCGCGTAGTTACGAAAAGGCATAATCAATTTATAGTATTTAGTGACGGCAAATTTTTAAAGAAAAGGAACGTATTATTTTTTTTATGTCCAGAAACAAAATACAAACTTCGCGAAAAGCCTTTAATTTTCTCATTTCAAAATAAATTTTTTTTTATTATGTATTTACATATTTGCTGGTCTTATCGAATTCTTTCAAATATATTTTTATTCTTTGTAATTTACTTGAAAAAATTGTATCATCTTTCTTTGATTTGAAAATAATTTAAACAGAAAGTGATATTAATTTATGATCTAGAGTCAAACTAAAAAGAACATTCATTTACTATTTTTGTTTTCCTTTTGTTTTTGTTCTGATTTTTCGCACTAAAGTTTAACTACCCAGTGAAAAAGTATTGATAAGTTATTATGGTTAAATTGTCCTAGGGATAAATATTTAGTATTAGTTACCCATGGTTAAGTTAAAGGTAACTGATCGAGAAAAGTTAATGGGCCTTAAGCAACAAAATATAAAAACTTATAGTGAATTAAATAGTTACTAAAATGCTACATCTTTATAAAAAATAACTAAAAAAATGTTATCAAATATTAAATTTTTGCAATAAATCTTCAAATTTTAACACTATACAACAGCCCAAAAACTTGGTATTGCAATAAATATTTTCCAGTAAAATGTGGCGGGCTGAATTCAAAATTGGAAAGACAGGTTTCAAGAAATCGCGGTATTTTTATTTTTGATCGATTCCCCATTTGCATTTGTAACTCTTTATTTAATGTGAACTTTAAAATTATAAAGTTTATTAAAAGATAATATATCTATGTAAATTAACTTCCCAATGAGAATCCAAAAAACTAAAGTGAATTGTAGGAATAAGGATTGGGCTAAATATTTTCATTTGCATATAAAAATAACTGATATGAAATTTGGTGGCAATCGGATAAGGAAAAATCTAGCCGGAAATGGATTGAAAATTTATTACAAGGTGAAAGATACAAGGAAATTACCAGACTGCCGCAATTTTGTCTCACAAAATACTCGTCAATGGTTAGTTTATGTGTCAATTGAGCATTTTATTATAATTGTCAAGTTATTGTATTAGTAATGTTTAAGGAAACTGTGTGGTTTTGTGGTCCAAATTTGAAAATTTTGTGAAAAATTTGCAAAAATGGTCCATTGAAAAAATATGTTCTTGCCAGATTCGCCATTACAGGGGGAAGTTCTTAAAAAAACTTAAAATGTGTTGAATAGTGTATTTATTACTTTTTGGAAAAATGGCAGAATTTATTTGAAAAAAAATATTTATAAAAATCTTTTGGTTTGTTTCCTAAGTCTTTTGTTAGTTTGCTTACTGAAAATGGTAAAATGTTACCATTTTGAGTAAGTAAACATACAAAAGACAACAAAAGGGAAGTAAATAAATTAGGAAAATAAATAACAAATTTAAGAAACCAAATAATAAATTAACACATCAGTTATCTAGCAGATGTTCTAAAATAATATATATTTGATTTTGCTTTACTTTAGTACACTCAAGGTAATAACTCAACAAAGTAAAAAAAACTAAGAATAAAAAACTTAATGATTTCTTAAAATAAATTCAATTAAAGTTAAATATTCTATTGTGGAAAAGATCATTACAGAAAATCTCAGCAGGGGAGAAACAGTATAGGAAAGACTTTGAATATTTTAATATATATATATGAATCGTGCTATTCTCCAACTCGTAACAAAAGTATTGAATTGAGATGAGTTTCAGAATTATTTTACTGTTATTTTCGTATTAGTAGTGTTTTCTTTAAGAGTTTGTTTATTAAACCGCCAGCATATATTATTAACGATTTAATATTTAATGAATTATTTTAACAAATTTTTTAACGATGAAATGAATGTGGTAAATATGGTAAAAATATTTTAAATTTAGTTTTTTTTAAACAGATCACTTAAGCTAATGGATACTTGTTTTAAGTTAATGGCGGAAATATATTTTTTAAGGTTAATGTATCGTAACAAGAAAACAAACGGATTTAGAACTTTTAATAGTTTTTATTGATGTATGAAGCTTATATATGTATAAGCTTTGTTCTTGGGAATACAATTTAATCGATTACATGAAGTCTTTTACCCATTTTTAGTCATTATGTACTTGTTTTAATATAATTTTTTTATTTAAGTAATTCCACATGTCAGTTAATAAACGTTTAGAAAAATCTAATAATAAATTACGGCAATTAAAACTCAAACACAATTTTATAATAGTGAATAATTTTGTATCAATGCTAAATCAAATATGTCGTATATTAATAGTATATATAAAATTAACTTCATTTTTTAATAGTTTTGTAATTCATTAAATCTGAAAACCTTCGGCTCCACAATAAAAGCCTTTGTTGACTATAATAAAATTCTGGAGTTTACAAATGACCGATTTCGGGCGCCATATTAAATCTGCCATTACGCTTTTTTTTATTTTTTGAACATTATATTTATTTTAATTGCGCTAACATTTAACCTCCATCGAAAATAAATCACAACTATGTCGACAATGGATAGTTAAAAATTTTGGTAATTTTTATATTAAAAACTCTAAATTTTGCGTAAATATTCTTTAATAAATATGCAATCAAATGTAATGAAAAATTGAATTTTTTAAACTATGCTGCCAAAATTTATAGTTTAGAGTTTTTCGACTGAAATGACAAATACGACACCCAGGTTTTTTTTAAATATGTCGAATTCTAATTATGTGTAATGAAATGTATTTTAAATTAAATTTCTGGTAATTTTGTTTTACACTCTCAAAACAATTCCGTTGTGACAACCGAAATTTTCCCAACCGAATTGGGTCAGTTGCTGCAACCTCAGTTGAGGCAACCGATAATTCGGTTGTCGCAACCGAATTGAAATTGAATTCGGTTGTCGCAACTGAATTCGGTTGCTGCAACCTCGTAATTCGGTTGTCGCAACCGAATTGAAATTGAATTCGGTTGTCGCAACTGAATTCGGTTGCTGCAACCTCGTAATTCGGTTGCAGCAATCAATTCGGTTGGCAAAAAATTCCGTTGGCACAACGGAATTGTTCTGAGAGTGTACGCAGAGATTTATAATAGAGAGATGTGACGTCGATAACTTTTTACACAAAATGAAGATGTCGCTAACGTGTAAGTAATTTTGGCGAATCTTGTCAAGTGTTGACAGGTAAGAGGATTTGAGCCTAAATTAGGAATTCCGACTTCGGTTTGGGGACAGATTTTTGGGAATTTAACTAAAATGATAAATATTAAAACAACGAAAAGCAACCAAGCTCAATAATTAATCAAAAAACCTTCTATTTTCAAAATACTGAAATTGCTACATACAAAGTACTCATAAAAAATAAATTTTGTGTCAGTTTGCAAGCACTAGAGCTTACACCTACTGGATTTACACTTAACCAAAAACTGGTAGCTTTCGAAAACTTCTCGTATTCACTTGTAAAATTTCATACAAATTTTGGAAAAGAAAAGATTTTTCCGATAACACAGGCCAACGATGAAAATTTTGTTCAAAAACTTTAGCCAATTTCTATGTAATTTAGTGTGCTGATTCCGAAAAAGATAACAAAAAGGTCGTATCAGTAACCGATCTCCCACATTTCTATATTAAATAAAAATAAATTTTATTAACCAAAATGTATAACAAATATTTTTACCGCTTAAATATTTTTAAGCTGGCAATATATTCTATTAAAATATTTTTACGAATTTGGATTGGTCTAGTATAGAAAATTATGGAATTTTCGGGCAGAAATATCCTGAGAAGCGGGATGTACTCAAAACGTCAATCTGGTACCACTACATTTAAGTATACACCACAGTCTGTAATGTTAAATGCCATAAATAATGTTAAGTGTTATAATCATAGGCATTGAAAGATTCTAGCATATTCTACAGCCACCACCATTAGACTATAAAAGACCGAACGTTACGAAGGAAAAGGAAGTTGCGCATTACCATTTGTGAAGTGAATTTGTAATTTAACATTTGTGCAGTTATGTTACACATTAAAGATGGTATAGTTAATTGCGCTTAAGATTGTGTATAGTGGGTGGCGCATAAAGTTTGTGTGTGTGTGTTATATTGTTGTATTTAAAGTAACACAGTGTTAAATAAAAAAGTGTATGAGCTCAAAATTTGTCTAAGAGAGGGTGTTCTTTTATTTGCAAAGAGCACCAACCCGGTTTATCTTAAGGAGATAAACGTACGTTTTAGAGTTAAACGTAGAAATTGGTGTCAGCGGAGGGTTTGGTCATTTTCCTTTCAATAGAAAAGAATCCGGTTTAGTTAAAGAAATAAACCAGCATTTTTAAAAGGCAAAAATATCGGAGAAACAGCTATATACGAAACTTTACAGAGAAAAGAGAGAAAAATAAGCATCCAATATTTTGTAATTTTAGTAATATAATATTTTTGTAAGTGAAAACTGTAACCTAATAAAAAACTTAATTTTATTGATTAATTTAAAAAAAATTTTCCTATTTCTTGAAATATTGTTATATTGTGAGTGAATTGTGGGTGACAAAAAGAACTGATATCGAGTACTGTTTTAGGATGCAAAAATACATAAAATTAAGGTAAATTTACACAAATTTTTTTTGTTGGCCTGTGTAATGGGTTTCATGTGAAAATTGTGTAGAATTTGTTGTCTTCAAATTGAGTTTTACTGTAATTGTGTTCTTTTTTTATAATAAAAATTGTTTACTTTCACAGTTTAAACAAGGATTTAAGGCACTTAAAATTCGAGTGAAAAAGTTAGTACTTCTTTATAAAATATTCAATTTTATTTACTTTGCCATACTTATATTCGATTTTTAAGACGCAGATGTATTTCTTATAAATTTAATATCTCTTTGTAATAGCTCTTTTTGATATCAAATAAGAACATTTTTTACAATCAGCTGCAAACTACACTAATCCTACAACTAGTTCCACTAGAACTAATTCCACCGGAACTTTTTCTGGAAGCCTTTCTAAAGATTATATGCCACAGAATCAGTTCCAGAACTTGCAATTTCAAACAAAAATCATCGGTGTTACAACCGATACTAGAAGGGCTTAGAAAAAACCCTTAAAATATTTTGTATTGAAAAAATACAAATGAATTTCAAAACAAATTTCACTAGAAAACAGGAACACTAACACTTCATAAAATTCAATTTATATTTTCTTTTGTTTTGACCCTTAATAAAATTAACCAAAAGTTAATCACAAGAACTAATAAAAATGACTTGCCAACATTAACACATTAATTACCGGAAATTTGAACGTTGGAATGTTTTTATATAACTTCCAGGGACGCCTTATTTTAACATTTTTAACATTTTCTGACAAAAAAAAATTCTGACAAGCAGTTCTCTGAAATTTCCCATGTGTTTGACAACATGTTGTTACTGTAAAGTGTCTTATATAAAATCTTTATATTTGGTACAACTTTTTTTTAGTTATAAATTGTTTATGGTACGTATTTAGGTAAGTGTGATAGCAATTAAGGATTCAGGGTATTTTAGTTGCTGGTAAAACAACCCAGCAAAAAACGTGGAAGTGATCTTAAGGAATCAATTTTTCATTGACTGCAAAGTATCATTAAGTTCTGATTTTCCGCTTCTAAAGCAGTTCTTTTTCACAACTTCCGAAAATGTGATTTTGAAGGAAATTAAGTCTTTCCAAATCTATCTAACTACAGATATTTCCATATAAATTTAACATTTATAACTGTGGTTAAGCACTTAACTTTAATTATTTTGAGACAAGTTGTCAGGTCCAAGTGATTTGCTTAAATTTTTTACGAACAAAAATTAATTCCTTTTCACCAATTAAAAAGAACATCAAAAGGATCATAAAAGAAAACTTCCACCCTACGACAACCCTATGTAAAATTCATTGGTTCTGATCCAAATTTTCACAATATCGAATCCAAATCACTGCTTCTTTTTCTCTTCTTTTGACGATTTTTTTTTTGCTGGGAAGGTAAGTACAGTACAGCGACAGAAAAAAGTAAAAAAGTGCCCCTACCCCAAAAAAAAACCTTAGTTTGTTTTATGATGATTCCCAAAATAGCAATAAGATTTCGCGAGCTGGACCATTTTTAAAAAAGTTTTTTTTTAGTTTTTGTAAGAATTTTGCATTTTAGCTTAACGCAACATACATATATATGAATATCATATAACATGTTCAAGCATATCCAGACATGCCCTTTTTTCAAGGTCTTTCTGAGATGCTTCCAGCGGTATGTATAGCATGTTTTGTCTCTTTTACGGAGATGTTTGTGATTGAAATGTCAAACTTACATACCATAATCTAAAGTCGATTTTTCAGATTTTCTTTGAAATTCGCGACTATTCGCGTTTTATCAGAAATTCACTGTGGTGGAAATAATATATTCTAAATAATGCAATATCGATATCAAAACTTTTATTTTGACAAGTAAATCATCGCTCAGTGGATATACATAGTTTGGAATTTTTCAAATTTAACGCATTTTTCACGGTGCTCTGGACCAAATTTTGTGATAAAATTTTTGAGTTATCTCAATTCAATAAAAAAAATTTACGAAATTTTTGGTCGGTTTTTTATTAAATAAAATATTTTATTGAAATAGGCGTATCTGTAATTATTTTAAGAAAAATCTAAATATAGGCTGACCCTAAATAAAATTTTATAATAATTTTTTTTCGCGAAAAAAAAAAATATTCCGCCAAAAAAAAAGCGCGTGTTGGGTTTTTTTCTGTTAAGTTGCATTTTTATCCTTACATCTACTGCACACTTGAATTCAAATGCAGTAACCCAAACATTTTAACAAAATTTGGTCCAGAGCACGGTGAAAAATAAATGAAATTTGCAAAGTTCCCAACTATATCCACTTAGCGATGATTTACATGTCAAAAGTGAAGTTTTGGTATCCATATTGCCCTATTTAGAACGTATTTTTTCACCACATTGAATTGCTGATAAAACGCGAAAAATCGCGAAACATGTGTTCACTTAAATCGACTAAGTGATTATGATATGTAAGTTTGATATTTCAATCACAAACATCTCCTTACAAAAGGGTACACAATTTGTTTTTTTTTTTTTGTTATGGAATATTCTTGAAAATAGAACAGTCTGGATATGCTTTAACATCATATATATACCGCTGGATGCGTCTCAGAAAAACCTTTCATATGATACCCAACTGATTATGTTGTCTTCAGCGAAAATGCAGAATTCTTACAAAAACTAAAAAATACCTTTTTTAAAAATTGTCCAGCTCGTTAGACCTCATTGCTAGACCCGAAATACTTTGGGAATCAAACAAAGTTTTATTTTGATTGGGCACTTTTTTTACTCTTCTTCGTAAGTCGGTCTAATATACATAGTTAACTTAAAAACACAGCTTCTTTGTTTGCTGCATATTTAGTTGAAATTCCCTACCTGAAATTTGATCCGCTTCCCGAAAAAACCGTACTGGGGAGTAGGGTATCATATAAATAGTTAGCATGCCCGACTTAAATTTTTTACTTGTTTTATTTTTTATTTTGCCAAAATGCATACAAAATAATTGTTGACTTATTCCAGCTGTGATTAATTATTTAAATTAAAAATATTTTTGTATAACTAATTTTGAAATTAGTATTATTTATATACAAAAACAAAATCCAATAAGCACCTTTATATGCGTTACAATAACATTTTTCTGTTTAATGTGGGAGTGTTGCAAATATGCCAATTATTATTTAATTTTTTTGTTGGTTGGTTGGCACCATTAATTTATTAAACTTTAAATACCTTAATTTGCATTTAACATTTGTTTGAAAGAATTGGCATTTAATTCTAATTCACCAAAAAAAGAAAAAAAAAACGAAAAATTTTTCACACAAGAATAGATGAACATTAAACATGATTTGGCATTTCGGCAGATTTAACAAAAAGTAACAAAGAAAAATTATGGCATACAATTTCGCTATTAAATAACAATATATAAAAGATATTTTAAATGCCACATTAAATATTAAAGAATATAAATTATCTGGTAAATTTTGCAAAATTTCTGTTAAAATTAACAACCTTTTTTAATGGGTAAAGACTAGGGTATTCAATCGATTAATCGTTATTCGATTAATCGAACAATTTTTCTCAAAAAATATTCGAAAAATTTAAAATGTCTAAATTTCGAATAACGAATAATTCGAATAATTTCATACGATTAATCGATTAATCGAAATTGGTAGAAAATTACAAAAATGTTTAAAAAATCTCAAAACTTTTTTTAAAAAATTGTGATAAATAATTGTACCTATCCGGATTTCATTCTGGCCTAAGAAAAAAATTCAACTCAATGAGAATTGAATGTTTTTAAGTAGGAGCATTAATAAACATCTTAAATTCCAAAGAAAAAACTAAAACAACATAAACTTATCACAGTTTGCTTTGTCATCTTCCAAATTACTACTCTGTTGTTGTGACTTATCTAGTAAAGCAATGGTGTCTACTTACGTATAATAAATTTAAAAAATTTTTTTACGACTTTTTAAACGTTGATATTAAACGAAAGCATTAATAACACTGTGAGACAAATGGTAGGGGTCAGTGATCGGGAAGGGTTCAAACTACCGGGGAAAGTTATATCGGTAAAAAATAATACGTGTCCCGGCGTTTCGCTGGGTCACGTCTAGGAATCGAGATATATCGATTTGAAGTAAGTAACTATCATATAGGGGAAATTGTCACCTTTGGTGGTATTTTTTTGACATAACTCGAGAACCACTAGTCCGATTTTGCTCAAACAATTTTAAAAAACTTAAAAATTACAATTCCTTTTATCTGTTCATATAACGTTTTTCTATATACTCAACAGTTTTGCCGGTCAAAATAAATGTATGAAGAAAAAAATATTTTTTGCCTAAAATAATAATAATAATAATATACAATACCCTACAGCAGTCTGGTGTATTGTTTGGATCCAATTTTGGGGGCACTAGGTCTAAACATGGACCGATGTTCACCAAAATCAATAGGCTGCGTTATTGGGCTAACATAGGTCTCTGTACCAAATTTCATCAAAATATCTTAATATTTACGACCTGCAACGTATAAACAATATAATTTTGGTAGGACCCTTATATGGGCACTAGGTCTAAACATGGACCGATGTTCACCAAAATCAAACTTGTTCGTCCTTGGGCCAACATAGGTCTGCGTACCAAATTTCATCAAAATATCTTAATATTTGCGACCTGTAGAGTGCGCACAAGATTGCATGGACAGACAGACGGACGGACGGACGGACAGACGGACATCGTGAAATCGAAATAAAAAAAAAAATTCTGAACCGATCGGTATACTATAAGGTGGGTCTACGACCAATATTTTTTGGTGTTACAAACATCAGCACAAACTTATAATACCCTGACCACATAGTGGTGTAGGGTATAAAAAGTAATAAACAAAAGGTTATTTGATTTTTATGGTAGCGGTAACAAACTAAAAAACGGTCATATATGTGCGTGGACAATTAAAAGAAATAAAGGAAAGTGCACTTTTTTAATTATTTTGGTTTTTTGCGTTGGCTACCTGCATGACTTTGTTACACAAATTGCACCCACATTTATGAGTGGTCATGTTTTAGAACGTTTCGAAAAATTTAAAACGCACACGAATCAGATATATAGCCACCCTTAAAAGATGCGCCAATTCATAAGTACCTCTCAGTAAAATATTGAAACTTACGTAGTTTTTATAGGTGTTCATTGATCGTCATTCAACAAGTGTCTCCGAACGCGTAAAGTACGATTTTTTTAAAGTGACTAAAAAGTAATAAAAGTATAAAACCGAAATGAGTGCAAATTGTCCAGAAAATATAAATTTATTTTGTTACGTTTGTGGCAAAAGAGCTTTTTCAACAAATACTGCATTACTCACTGAGCAAGTGGAGCGAAATAATTCGCGGCGTTTCGTGGGCCCCAGACAAAATTTGTAAAACGTGCTACAATGCTCTTAACATGTGGATCCAAGGGAAACGCAGTTCACTTTCTTTTGGTGTAAAAATGATTTGGACTGATCCAGGAGAGCACAATTCCGATAACTGTTACGCTTGCGCAAAAAAAATATGTGGAGTAAATCGTAAAGGCCTTAAACGAAGAGTTTACATATCTGTTAGAAGTGCACAAATACCTCTACCGCATTCGGATTAAATACCAATTCCACCGCTTCCAAGGTCGCAAAAGACGTACGATCCCGACAATGAAGATGAAGAAGAATATACAATGGGAGTTTCCTCCGAGGGTAAGTCACAAAAATGAAGTTAACTGACTGATTAAAAACAATTGATTTTTTCCAGATGAAGACAGATCCTCATCCGATACAGACTCTGAACAAGTGGGCGAACCACCACGCAAGAAAGTAAAGGGCGCAAACAAACGAAAATAAGTTTTGCGTTCATCGATTTTTATAACCCAAGTATCTATGTAATAACCTAATATTTACCTGTAATAATTTTTAATTTTA
The DNA here is from genome assembly GCA_949987735.1 of Leucophora obtusa. NCBI lineage: Eukaryota > Metazoa > Arthropoda > Insecta > Diptera > Anthomyiidae > Leucophora > Leucophora obtusa. The sequence continues at coordinate 143,505,561 of OX465297.1, forward strand.
CGTGTTAATAGTAAGTAATATATAATAAATATTATTCAAACTCATTGAAACATAAAATCAATATTCTTGTCAAAATGAGATACCTTCACTTAATTGTGAATAAAAGCGAAACGCGTCCATCGATTTTCATGATCTATGTCTCATTTTGTTTAAAGGTTATGTGACTTTGCGTGAAAGTAATACGAGTTGCCTTTATTCCGTTTTGGATTTTTTATGAATTTAAAAAATATAAAATTTAATATTTTAGGCAAAAAATATTTTTTTTCTTCATACATATATTTTTACCGGCAAAACTGTTGAGTATATAGAAAAACGTTATATGAACAGATTAAAGGAATTGTAATTTTTAATTTTTTTAAAATTGTTTGAGCAAAATCGGACTAGTGGTTCTCCAGTTATGTCAAAAAAAAAGACCACCAAAGGTGACAATTTCCCCTATATGATAGTTACTAACTTCAAATCGATATATCTCGATTCCTAGACGTGACCCAGCGAAACGCCGGGACACGTATAACTTGTTTTTGACCGATATAACATTTCCCGTTGGTTTCATCCCATCCCGATTGACTGTCGCATAGTGTAATTATTGTAATTAAAGATTATTAGAATTATTTATTATAATTAATGCTCAATGTAATAAAGCTTGTTTAGTGAACACTCTGAATTAATAAAATAAAGGGATGGAGTTACGGAAACGTAGAGGGAAAATCAATTCTCAACAGAATTCCTCTCTACATTTATGTTTTTTATGTATTCCATGCATACGAAAGAGACACAAATTAATATTCGGGGTCTTATATTCTTCTTTAACTCTTTAACTCATTGCAGTGTGGTTCTCCCCGATTTGGATAAAATTTTAATATGTGAAAAAGGGGACAGAAAAATTAAAAATAGCGACAAAATCTGTTCTCAGTTACTACATTTTTTTTTATTTTTATGAATTTCAGAATTTATTTTTGTTCCTTTTTTAAATAAAATTATGAAAAACACAACAAATATATGTATATTATTTTACAGAAATTTTTTCGTTTAATCGATTAATTTTAAAATTTTGTTCGATTAACCGGTTAAGAAAAAAACCCAAAAAAATTATTTGTACGATTAATCGATTAAAATAAAAAGCCGATTAATTGAATACCCTAGTAAAAAGGCTTAAAAAGTGATTTGCCAAATAGCAAACCATCATCAGTGTCATAGATATTTTTAAAGGTTTTGAATAAAATTAATATTTCAATAATTTTGTGGAATAAAAAAAAAGCATCTGTTAAAAATTTTGTAGTTAATAAATTTTTTTTAAAGATTTATTAAAAATTAATTGAGCCCATTTGTTTTATATTGTATTTTATTATTTAAATTTTGTCTCTTTGAATATTCATAATATATTTATATTTATTAGTATGTTGTTGTTAAAAAATTAATGTTTATATATCGTTCTTGTTCGTTTTGTAATCTGTTAATTTATGAATAATTTGTTTAAAAAAAAATTTTACTTTTAATTGAATTCTTTTTGAAATGATTTATTTGCTTTAAATTTATATCTAATTGCTATTTCATTTTCTAACATTTAATTAATGCAATTGTGAACAACTTGATGTTTGTTGTTATTGTTGAAATAATTTTAAATAATATACAATTAATTATTAATATTAATAAAAAAATTATGTTATTTTTCAGTATATACAGAGAAGGTTGGCGTTTTTGTTGTATTTCACATATTTATGTTCACACATTTTTATTTGCAATGTGTTGTTAAGATTTATGAATTAAGGTGATGAATAAATTTTACATTATTGAAAAGATTTACAACAACAAGCGAATATGAGTAAAAAGTGTGTAACGTCATAATATACCACTCCAATTTGGCTACTAACATAAACACAATTTAATGTAGTGAGAACGCACTTTATCGAGAATATTTATTTTAACGTAGATTGAGTCAGAGTAAAGAGTTAGTCTTGAAACAGAGTTGTATTTGCCATTTCTATATATTAGTGACAACACATGGTGGGATATATGTACTCTAGACCGTACCAACTCACAGGAAAAAAAAAATATAAAGTATTTTTGCAAGGCAATTCCAAAATATTTTTTTTTTTTGCCAAACGTAGGGTTCGCCTTTTTTAATTTTTCGCTATAGCTTCGGCATTTACAGACGGATTTTAAAATGTGCTATATTGATTTTTTTGCCTCCAGGAGACAAGTGTTAGCGTTTTAAAATGTTCCACAAAAATGTTCCTTGTAGTGTTTTATGAAACCATGGAATATTCCCATGGTTTCTCCCTAAAATCCAGGTTTGTGGGACATTTGAGTGCCAATTCTGAATAAGTACAAAATTAACCTTTACATATTTTAAGTTTTTACTTATTACTGGCACTTAAGTAAAATTTTCAATACACACATAATAATCCATGCATAAAATACGAAATAAATTTCAAAACAACAAAAACTTTCGTAAAATAAACCATTTTTCGTATATTTTACAAATTTTTTTGTTATTTTGACATTTTTTCGTATTTTGATGCATGGATTATTATGTGTGTACTAATGTCTTCAGAGACTTATAGTAGAATTTCATGACAAATATTTTTGCGGAACATTTTAACCCTCTAACTCTTCAACTTATTGGTCGTTTTTGTCCCTTTTTAAAAAGGGGCCAAAAAGTCTTTAATTGAAGAGATGCAAGGTTAAAATGTTCCACAAAAATATTCCTCGTAGTGTTTTACATAAGTTCGCTGAACATACCGTATGCCTAAAATGGAGGATTCACATGGTTTCCTATTTTAATCCTATTTAAGTTTTTTTTTTTAGAAAAATCATTTTAAGCGTTTAAAACCCATTTTTTGTGAAAGTCAATTTTTTTTAATTAATGAATAGATTTTACCCAAATTTAGCAAAGATATGGCCTGACCTTTTATCAATTCACGTGCTGAATTTCATCACAATCGGATAATTTTTGCAGATTTTATAAAGATTTTAAAATAAAGGATATATTTTACATCCATTTATGTAGCTAATATAATATTTTTAAATTTCAGGACCTATGGGAGGTGGGCGTGTCCTTGGCCCGATATTTCCAAAAATTAAAATTTTTCTTAACTAAGGTGTTCTATATCAGTATACCAAATTTCAAAACTCTGTCTCCACTCTTTCTACTTTTATCCCATCCTTATATGGGATCAAAGTACTGTGCGACGTTTTTAGAATTGCTGGGAATATTTGTTAAGTTAAATTACAAACGCAATGAGAATTTTTATACATAGTAATAAAAAACTAGAAACTAACCCTTACAGGCACATGGGGTCAAAATAACCACAAATTTTTTAAATGTAAAAAAGTGGTTTTTATATCGACCGGAAAATCGATATAAAAACCTTTAATTAAGCATTTTCTAGAAGAAAAAAATTTAAATTAATCTGTTTGAGAGCACGGTGTCAAACTGACCCATTTTTAGTGTTAAATAACGCTGGTTGGCTGAAAAATATATGTTGAAACCACAAATTGTTGTTTAAAAAATGTGAAGAAAGGAGTTAATTTCGATTTTTTTTATGGTTTCTACTTAAATTTTTCAGAGAACACTGAGGGCGGTCAAGAGGCAAACTTTTTCGCTTTTTGCTCGACTCCGTGGGAATTTCGATAAATCCCGTCTTAGCAGATGGTTATGTGGCTGGTAGAAACTTCAAATTTCAACTTTCTAGATCGAGCGATTTGAGCAGACCGTTAATGAGGGATTTTTAACCCCATATTTATGCCCATTTTTACCATGTTCTTAACGAATATTCCAAAAATTTCCTTAAAAATCAGTTAGAATTTTTGTGATATATAACATCTTGTCACTTTTACGATATGTCACATTGAGTATAAAAGACTTAAGAAACAAACTTTAATGGAGGCACTTGACAAGACAGTGTTAATTATCATTAGGCCAACCAAAAAAGCAAAAAGCTATAAAAGCAATATTTTAAGATCTTAACAAAATCTCTAAAAAACAGTCAAATAAGCAACTAAAATGACAAAATGAGCATTGTAATTTCATTAAGTCTTCATTATTTCCTCCATTGACATCCCAGGAAAATTTTCTGTTCCAAAGAATCGGTTGTGCAATAGCTACTTTTCATTCACAACCCCTTCTACTGTCGATTCTAACACCGATTCTTTTTGTTTGAAATTGTCCCAAAAGCAACCCCTTCTATGGCTCCAAAGTGGAACCGGTTGCTCTAGAATCGGTTCTGGAACTAGTTCTGGAACTGATTCTACGTCACCCACACCTTCCATATAGGATCCCAGGAACTGGTTCCGGAACCAGTTCCATGGAATCGGTTGCAGTGGAACCAGTTGTAGAATGGGTGTGGTTGGCTACCGATTGTAAAAAATTTTCCTGGGATCATTATAAAAATTAAATTTTTTACTTAAACTGATGCTTTATTCCCTAGAACTTCGGGAGTCAAACAAGGTTATGACATATTTGAACTATTATAAATCAGGGTGGAAAAATCAAAAAGTTTATTAAAACAAGAGTAATTTTTTAATTTAAAATTAAAAATCAAATTTCAATAATAAAAAAATCAAATTTTAATTCAAAAAATCTAAGAAAAAATCTATAAGCTTAAATTTTAAAAGAAAAAAGCAGCAAAAATAAGCCAATATTTGCAAAATATGCAAAAACAAGCAAAACAAAGAAAAATAAACTAAAACAAGTGCTAACAAATGTAGCTTAAACTTCTTATATTTTTAAGATCAGAACTTGTATGCAATCCCAATTGGTCTATCGTTTCAAATAGAAATCAAGCTATGGCTTTTTTTTTTTGTTGGCCTAGTTATCAGTTATAACTAAATATAATCTTAACGACCATTTTAGATAAAATGCGTTCATTTAAAATATAATCTAGTCACACATTTCATTTGCATATCCAAGTGAGCAACCGACCGTTTGTATAATTGTTTCCACTAGAGTTATATTTATTTTGTTCGCATCAACATAAATCAATTTAGAATTAACTTTTCTAATAAAATACCATTATTCTATGACTTTTGCTAATTAATTATGGCAAAATATTGTAAAATAAATATATGTCAACCATAATAATTTCAATAAATTACGCCTACTTATAAATTCAGGAAATAATAATGCATTTTCATTCAAACGATCAGTTTTGCATTCATTTAGAAATCTATGAAAAATCTAATAAAGTATTAGATAAAAATGCAATATTTTACGTGAGAAAATGAAATCCTATTTTAAAGCAAAATATTAAAACATAAAAATATATGCTTGCTAGGCAATTATTTATTTTATTTAAAAAATAATTTTATATTTTATGTAAATTAGCTTCGTTTTTTTTTTAATTTTGCAAGCAAACAATGCAATTTTTCATTATTTCAAGGTATCTTTTTTATTAGTTTTTATTTGTGAGATTTAGATTTGTATGCGCATGACTTGTTTTCATCTTATTAACAAGAATTGACGACATTTTTATAGTTTGTAAAGCTTTAAGTAAATTACAATTCACACATAATAAATATGTGTAGATAGATGTCGAGAGACAAGTGATGTCAGTGAATAAAATAGCTGAAGGAAAAATTTATTTAATTTAAATTCAAGCATTAACTGATTATAAAATACGCTACAAATTGTAGTAGATATAGCTATTATATATTGTTAGTAGAATTTCCAAAAATATATGTAAAATGAAATGAAATTTTGCATATAGTAAAAAAGGCAGTAGAATGCATAACTCATAAACAAATTAATGATTAATTTTAAATTCCGAGCCTTTTTGTAGAAGTTTGTATGCCAATCTTACACCTAGAAAACAGATTTGTATAACAGATTTTAATTTATTGCTAAGAGAATGTTACTACAGACTTTTTCAGTTGTGAATTCTGAAATTCTGTTTCCATTATCAAATAACTATTTACTCTATTGATATTCAGTTGCCAAAACTGAAAAATTCGGTCACGGCAATCGAACCATTCGATTGGCAACAAATTCGGTTGGAAGCACGAATCTGTTTTGTCTGTGTATATATGTACATATATCATATGTAAAAAAATATTTTCATATACAAAAACTAAAGACTTAAGAAACAAACACTACTATACTTATAGAACAAAATGGTTGTGACAATTGATTTTTTCAACCCAATTGATGCGATTGCTGCAACCTGGCAAATTCGGTTGCCACAACCATCTAATTCGCTTGTAGCAATCGAAGTCGGTACATGAAGCAACTAAATTTAGTTGATGCAGCTGCATTTTCGAGGTTTTGCCAACCGACTTCAGTTGGATAAAATCGTTTGAACTTTTATAAGAGGGTATCCAAAATATTTTATTTTATGTGTTATTTGAAATCGAATTTGTATAAATTTTGCTTTTACTCATATCAAACAGTAGGACAAAATTTTAAATTTTTATTGCAGGGTATTTATTATAAACAGCACCCGCAATTGTGGAAAAAAACACATCAACAACTATTTGCCAATAAATGTCTGTAACCACTAAATTACTACAATGTTTTGATGCATATTCATGTAAATACAACACATTCATTGCAAAAAAAAAAAAAAAAATAAAATAAAAAAAACTTGTTGGCCCAGACCATGACATAGAAAATTATTTATATATTTTGCATATAGAAATATGTTTATGTACATACGTCTGTACAAACAATTATTTATTAATTTTTTTTTTACAATTGAAATATATTTAATGAGAGTGTAATAAAATTATATATATATAAAAATGTTGTATTCATATTTTCAAATAACTCTCTAGACACATGGGTCTTGTTCACAAAGTCGATCATACGATCATTACAAATATGGTTTTTATTTATAGTTTTTCTGTTTTGTTGCATGTTGAAAATATTTAGCATCACATCATCACCACTTGCTGCTGTTGTTTTGCAAAAAAAAATGAAATAAAATTAGCTGAAATTGTTTAATACGAAATAAATCTTCTTTGTGCAAGTGGTTAATCTTGAAATGATTTATATTGACCATATAACTCACTATAATTTTAAACCAAAGCAACAACCATAGAAGCATCGTAAACAGAGCTTTTAAAGAATTTATTTTAGGTTTAAATATATTATTTTTGAATTAGATCTAATCGGAATACTAAAGATGTAATAGTATTAATTTAATATATTTATATAAAATATTTACTAAATAAGCACGTGAAATTACCAAAAGCAGAGACTTAATAATGACGGTGATAGTATTTTGAGAGTTTACCGTAGCGGTACTTTAAGGGTAACTGAATTCATTTTAAAGGATTTTTAATCGACAACAGTCTTTTTTATCGGTATGGCCTTGATTAGGAGGCATCTATTTAGCGAAAAGGTATTCAGTGCGTATGAGTGATATAGGATGCATATACAACTCATATATAAAGTATACGCTAGGGTATCCAATGGCTTAATTCAGGGATGATAAATTTGCCAACATAGTACTTTTCATGGTACTATTAGAACCTTATTAGTACTATGCTACTCCTTAGACTTATTTGGTATTATTTTTAAAATTTCAAAAGAAAAAGTGAAAAATTGAGGAACGTAGTTCAAAGAAAAGGGTTTTAAAATATTACGAAAAATATAAAAAATTTAAATATAAAAAGTTAATTTTACAGAAAATCTTAAAATTTTTGTCACTTTTGTTTACCACTGAGTTTTATTTGATATTAATTAGTTCCCTACGGGAAATTTTAACAAACTGTCACCGAACTGGCCCCTTTATATGAAATAGACTGGTCACTTTTACATGGCGTTGTCATGGGAGGGGGAAATTGACCCCTTGTGACATGTCACAAGACAAATTCCAGGACAGGTCCCTGAACTTTGTTTTTTATGAGAATTCAGGATTTGTCTTGTGACATGCACAAGGGGTCAATTTCCCCCTCCCATGACAACGCCATGTAAAAGTGACCAGTCTATTTCATATAAAGGGGCCAGTTCGGTGACAGTTTGTTAAAATTTCCCGTAGGGTTTCTTCATTTGACTTTGGTTAATTTAATTCGTAGGGTAACTTCGTTTTTAGTAAACTTTAACAAATTTTCAGTTAACTTCAAATATTTTTAAGTTGTTGGCTACTTCTTTTTTATTTGAGTCACCGGAGACTCACATCTGTGATATGTGACAGAGTAGAAAAAATAAAATACACATATTTTATTAGCAGCCCAATCTCATATTAAGGAGAAAAATGGGGATAAAAACCAATACGTTTTTCTTAAGAAACCTGCTATTTGAAAAAAAATAATGATGGAGCTCACTTGGGTACAGTTTGTACTATCTTAGGTAGTAAATTAGCATCGATCGTTGATTTCACAACTTTCTATGGGTTTAAATTCAAAACTAACTGAATTTTATAACGTTGGCGCTTATACTTCAAAAATTTAATAACAAAAATCTACGGTGCTCGGAAGAAAACTATTCTTTTTCACAAAACTCAAATTCTCTTTTATTAAACTTAAGTATCTTACGTTATATACAAGATGATTTATCAACCATGAATTACTAAGGCCTGGAAGTTAACGCATTTATTATTGTATGCACTAAATATTGGAAAATACGCACAGAATATAAGTTGGTTGGAATTTGATTGGAACAAATGAAATAGTTTCAAGGTTCAATAATTTAAATTACAATTACTTAAAATTCATCACCAGAAAAGTTAAATTTAATTGCGAACTGAAAATATATAAGATTATCTAAGATACTGTCACATTCCCAAAAATATTGGTTTCTCTACTCAATATTGAATAATTACTAACCAATTTATCGAAGATTTAGCCATTTGAATAAAATATTAGAAGCGAAAATCTGCTACTTCAATAAAATCGACCACTCTATTCAATTTAACATTAACATTTTTGTTCTACTTCAGTGCTATCAACCATTAAATTCCATTATGTATATCTAAACACGCACACGATTTGTTTGCGGTAATCAACAAAAATTACAAGGAGATACTCATAAAAACTCTTAACGCATATCACAATAAAATTAAATTCAATATGAGAATAAAATACTTGGACATTAAGTATGAAAATGAAAAGCTAATCACAATGAAAAGCTGATCACAATCTGGTATTCAAAGTCGACTGCATCAGGACGAATGATAAATTAACACTCGACACAATCAGCAGAAATGGAAAGAAACACTTCAATAAATTTGATTCAGAAAGTTATACAACATATCGATCAAAGGTTTAAAAGTAATATCATTGTCAAACTACGGGAAATACTTTCCACGAATAAATTACCCTGCATTCATTAGAAATAATCTACTTAACAAAGCACTACACATCAATCAGTGGAACAATGAAAAACAAGCATGTGAAACTAATTTCTATAGTGTACCTTGCATACCAAAACCAATGGAGAATAAGACTTAAATAAAGAGACCAATAATGTGAAACTAAAAATAACCGCTTTTTTAATCGCTTGGAGTTTAAAAATCCAATAAGTAGTTCAAACAGTGCTCAACAGATGGGGTAAAATACTCCCTATTTAAAAAAGAAATTCTATCCGACACTTCTTTCACCCTTTTTTTTTAATACAGAATTCAATGATGAAGGATTTTACTTTAAATTTTAGTTTTTAATTATATTTTATGTAAAATAGCGATAAATAGTCTGCCTTTTCAGTTTATCACTTCAATTTCTATTTTTACACAATTAAAATATTCCACTACAATATTTTATATTCACTAATTGGATTTAATTAAACTACTTACAGTAGAGTGAAAAATTGCCATTTCAAATATTTCTATGTGTAAACCAGTGTTCGGCACAAAGAGAGAATGTGAATGTATTGTGTTTCTTCACTGTGAGAAATTAGTTTATCATTTTTAAATTTATATTTGTATATTAAGAACATGAATTAATGAAGAAATGTAATAATGAATGCATGAATGAATTAAAGAAATAAAAAAAAATAATTTAGAGTAATTTAATTTTTTAAATAATTCATAATAAATTTTATTATACACATTATTTAAAAAATATATATTTTTTGTATATAAATTATTTATTCTTAAAAAGTATTCCATTAGTTATTAAATTTTAATGAACTAAAGAAATAAAAATAATTCATAATAAATTTCCTGTTCTTGTAAAATTTTAAGAGTGTAATATTTTTCTAAAATTTCTTAAATAAAGCGACGTCAACCCGCTTTGTTGAAAGCTACCATGCTACTTAATAAATTTTACGCTCTTAGTTGATAGTTTTGTTGACATTCGTGTTGTGTACGTGTGAAAAGCCGATTATGATCGGCCACTGGTGGCTATGGATGCCGACCACTAGTGTAAACCCAGATAAATAAATCCAATGTTTGTTGGATTTAATAAATCCACTTTTTGTATAAAAAATTCTTAATCTATGTGATTAAAAAACGCACTTAGTAGCACATAAATCAAATGAAATACTGATGCATCATGCATTCACGGGAAAAAAATCTAAGATTGATAAACTCAAAATTGACAATATTGTGGACGAAATTAAATGTGAGGACTGAACAATGAAATAAACAACGAAATGAATCTTAGGTGTAAGAATTGCAGAACACCAATCGGATGTAAAGAAAAACAAAGAAAGCACAGCTTTAACCCAACACATAATGGAAAGGGGGCATGCAGCAAATTTTAAAGAAGTGGGAATATTGGATAAAAAGAAAATTTTTAATAAGCGATATACACTAGAGAGTAGGGTGCTTCAAATTGCAAGAAGTTCCAATTTTCTAGCTCCTTAAGGCCAAATCAATGTTAGAAGTTTATGCAGTCACGAAAAAGGTAAAAAAAATGTTAATCTTAAGGTCCCTAAATGGCGATAATGGTACGACTATATGTGAACAAATATATAAACCCAGCTGGAAAATGTGTTTTAAAGACAATGTCAGCAGCGCCGTTTATGTGACAAGTCAGCAGGCGCAGACATTTACTAAAGACCACTTACTTTTTTTACTTGTTGTTAAGTGACGCTGACAAACTATATATTTGTCATCATCACTGGCATTTATTCTTAACTCGTGTTGACTAGAGGGCTGAATGAATGTCTTACAAGACATTCTCTTGCATGCGCTGATGAGAGATTTGACGATTTCTAATACTAAATATAACAAAAATTTACCATTTTACTTATTTGTAGTTATTTACAAGATGTTAAAATTCAGATCATTACAAAAAAAAAAATAAATAAAACAGAAAACAAAAAAAAATATTTTGGTGTTGTATAAGAAAATGTTTTGTGAATGTCTTGCAAAACATTCATACTGGCCTCTAGTGTTGACTAACAAGATGTTTGTCATCATGACAATAATTGTTTTTTACTCGCTCTGACTAACTGCCTATTTGTCGGTATCATATCGTAATAAATCTATAAAAAAAAAATAAAAAAATATTTTTTCCGTGACAGCGATTTGAACCGCGAACCTCAAACTAAAAACATTTTCACCATAATCGATTTTAAACTTGTATGAGCTTAATTTCAATTTAAAACAAAATTCTAATTTTAAATGAACATTCAAATAAAATTAATATAATTTGAATTTGCTTACAGAAAGATTCAAATAAAAATTAGGATTTGAATTTAAAAAATGTAATATAGCCAACTCCTTAAGATTATTTATGTTAAGATTTTTAAGATTATTATTATGGTTTAGGTTAACGGGTTAGTCGGTGCGCTAACAAAAACAGAAGGCTTCTGGGTCCGAGGCTCGGTGATTATGATACCAAATGAAAAACTTAGAAATTTTTAATACAGGAAAATTAACTACAAGGAAAATAAAGGTAGGAAAGAATGAGCTTTGTGGAAATATGATAAAAAAAAATTTTTTAAGCTTTTTTTTAAAAGTTTCAATTATAATGACAACTTGCTGACCCGCACTGCACATGTCAGCGTAGACTTTATAAAGAAATGCTATTATATATTCATCACAATGACCTCCTGGTGACTTGTCGTGAAGACATTTTTACATTTGTATGAATTTTATTGGAGCGGATCAGCAAGTCATCAATGACAGCGACATGACGCTAAGCCAACTGGGAAATTTTCAAATATAAAAAAAAATCAAATTTACGATAATATAATGGAATGCGATACATCAAATTTATTAAATATTTTGCAGAAAAGTACAAATATGAAGTCTAAATTTCAAATAGAGCAACGATTTTCGCGATATCGGTGATTAAAAATTTTGTAATGAAAATATTTCTTTTTCCAAAAATTTTTAAGTTTAATTTATGTGAGAATATTGCTGTGAAAGATATTGCTGTATTCTATTCACCATGATCCGGTCTTGAGGAGCAAAAATCGGACTACGTCCTATTTCCGCATACGATTTTGAAGAACCTTACTAGAGAGTTTACTTATACAACAAAATATACGAAAAACTTTAAAAACAAAACTGGATCAAAATAACATAAAACTGTAATACTTTATAATGTTAGAGATTAACCACAACAAGGTCGACTGTCGACTAATGACAACAAAAGTCGTCGCGATGAAATAAAATATAATCGTTGACATTTTTTGACGTATAGAAAAAATTAAAGCAAAACAAAAATTTGATTGCATTTGTTTTGCTATATTTTTTCACCAGTTCAATTGGTTTTGCATTAATTTTTGTTGTTTTTCATTTCCTATATTTAATTTTGGTTTTTGTTGAAAATTTCTTATTTTTATTTTTAATTACCTTTCATTTGTCAAAAAAAAAAAAAAAATTATAAACAAGGTACAATTTTTTGCAATTCTGATATGAATTCCTGCAACTATGTTCTGAGAGGCAACCCTTATTCAGGTAATAACATGGCAACAATTCGACAAATATTTTGACCGTGTGTTAGTATGTCGCCGTGAAAATAGAATAAATGCTATTACGACGACAAATCGAAATTTTCGCTGTCTTTGATGACCCAGATGTGATTGACCACTTGGTCTGAAAAGGAAATCCTCTAATTGTAACTATTTATTGAAAAAAATGTGGATACTTTTTTGAGGGTTCTAATTCTAAACATAAGTCAAAACTTACTGGAATAAAATACATTTTTTGGAAATTTTAAAATTTTTTATCAAAAATTGCTCTTATTTTGGACGAAAATATGAGCCGTTTAAAATGAATCATAAAGGACACAAAAATTTGAGCCAAATTATTAAATCCAAAGAATGGTTCAAAACTAACTCAGAAATGTAAAAAAATTTGATTATTTTGTGAACAGTTCAAAAAGGCTCAAAACAATAGATTAATTTTTGAGCCTTTCGAATTTTTTTAAATCTTTTTTTTTGAGTCAGTTTTGAATCAAAAAGTAGTCAGAAATAAAGTGCGCAGTCCAGAAGAAGTTAGGATACCGCCAACGGAACATCGAGTGAAAAAGATGCAATAAATTTGAGTTTTTATTTTACTACTTAAAATCTAATTGACAATAAATAGCCCGTAAAAAATCTAATTGGAATTAGATAATTAATCATAAATTAATATCTAAAAAAAATAAAATTTAGAATAATTTTAAAATAGTTTGCATTCATTACTCGAGTCAGCCATTTAAAATTATTTGGTTATTGTCTAAATAAATTTTATTTTAATTCTTGACAGATTCTGAAGAAATGTATCCATGAGAAATTAATTTAATTACAAATTAGACTTCAATATTAAAATATAAAACATATAAACCCATATATTAGGGCGTCTCTTTAAAATATTCGTGTTAAACAAGTGGGTTTTATTCATCTCTGTCTTGCTTATTTAGTTGGTCGCGTTTCTTATAAATAGGATTTCTAATGAATTTTCTCTTTGCCGGAGTTCGATTTTTGTCGAGAGAAGTCAAGATGTCCAGTAGAGCTTACCACCTTACAGGAAAAAAAGTGCGTCGTACACCCTCCAATATGAAGAATTTTTGCAAGGAGGTTTTTTTTTAGCCGAACATAGGGGTCGCCATTTTACATTTTTCGTTATATCTTTGGTATTTACTGTCGGATCTTAAAGTATGATACATCGATGTTTTTCTCTCCAGGAGACCAGCTCTAAGGGCCACTGAGCTCAAGTATCCCGTTCTAGTAGTTACCCACCAGATCTCAGTTGCTACAACCCTAATGTCAGAAAATTAAAGATCGCAAAAAATCATTAAACTTTTGCTAAGGAAGTTCTTCGATAAACCCAGTATAAATTTTTTTATACATTGATTGCCGAACGTAGGGGTCGCTTTTAAAATTTTTTTTTATTGGATTTTTCCTTTATAACAAAACACTGGTCTCCTCGAGGCAAAAAAATCGCTGTATCACACTTTTTTTTTATTTTATTTATTTATTTATCTTATTTTGTCGTTCCGTACACAAGACTAGAAGTCTCATATTGCAGTACAGAACTGAGTATTCGAAAATACTATATAAAGTAAGCTATATAACTTAAAAACTAATTACAATAAATCAGAAAATAACATATATGGAATTAGTTTTAACAAAAGTATATAAAAAGAAATAAAAACTTTAAACAAATTAATCATTAAAGTTAATCAAATTTTAACATTTTTAATTAGATTAGTGTGAAAAAAAATTGATTATGCTCTTTTTAAACTGAGGTGCGTTACTTAAAAGTTGATAACTATAAGAAATTGAGTTCCAGAGTTGGATGGCGTGGATATAGAATTGCCACGTTGATACAAGGCTTTTGTAGCTATAAGTATTTAAACTTTTGCCTCTGCAAAAATTATTTCAGAAATTAAGTTTCTCGTAAAGATAGTCATGCTGTTGCGTATAGATGATTTTGTGCAAGAAAATTAGTGTTCGCGTTTTTAGAAAATCCTCAAAACTAATGCCGTATAATTTAGCTGAGAATGCTGAAACTCTTGCATATCGCTTTAGACCATATACATATCGAACAATATCCAGCGACTTTCAATTTAGTTTCGCTTGTAGAGCCACAGCTGGCAAATAGCTCACACCCATATAATAAAATAGGTACCAAATAAGTTTTAGCAAGCAGAATTCTAGTCCCAATATGTGTACAGTGTTGAGTTCGCCAAAGTGTTCTGATCATGGAAAAGGTTCGGCCACAAGCATATTTAATGTGATCAGACCATGTAAGTGTATCGTTAAAAAATATTCCGAGATTCTTTGCAGCTTGTACAATTTAGATATGCTGATTACACTATGGAACATTTTTGGGATTATTGTCTGGGGGGTGAGAAATTCCAAGTCAGGGTGATGGTACTAGGTCAGTATAGTAAAACCCTCAAAGGGTTTGGCGTTCGTATGTGTCATTTTTTTTTATGACCTTTTAAATGTTTTCCTTATCTTGATGTTTTTTCGCTTAGTTGTAACATTTTGGCAAAAACGTAGTTTAACATAACTCGAGAACCACTTGTCCGATTTTGATGAAACAAATTTAGAAAAATTTAGAATTACAATTTCTCTAATCTGTTTCTATACCGTTTTCCTATATGTGCAATACTTTCGAAGTTAAAAATGAATGTATGAAGGGAAAAAAGTATTTTTTGCCTAAAAATTTAAATATTTTTTTTTAAAAATTCATAAAAAATCCAAAATGGAAAAAAGTGCCAAAACTAATTACTTTCGCGTAAAGTCACATAACTCATGAGCAAAAAAAGGCATAGATCATGAAAATCGATGCACGCGTTTCTCATTTATTCACAATTAGGTAAATGTATGAATTTCAAAAATTTGCTCCAGATATGCACAACATTATTTGGAGAAAACATTGACACTCACAAGCCGAACTCTCTCATATTTTTCTACTGTACTAAAAGAGAAATATTGATGTGGCAACACTGGTTCTGTAATGTTCACATAAAACATGCATTGTCATTATACTTCTTCTCTTTCTCACACTGACAAGACACTTGGATTTTTTTGGATTGATTTCCAGACCATTAGCCGTTGCCCACAAATAAATTTGATTAAGTTACCGATTCAAAGTATTGACGCATTGATCTAGCGATGATTCTTTGCAACTGATGTAAAGTTGAACTTCATCAGCATACATTCTAATTTTACAGTGTTTCAACATTTTCGGGAGATCATTAGAATATAATGAAAGCAAGAGAGGGCCCAAAATAGATCATTGCGAAACACCTCTTTTGACTGGCAGTGATTTAGAATCCGACTTTAAATGCCAAAGCTATAACGAAAAAACAAAAAAAATTTTTTTTTTTAAAACGCCTTCCAAAAATATTGCATATTGGAGGGTGTACGGCGAAATTTTTTTTGAGGTACGGTCTAATGCCCAGACTTTACTTTTGCTATGGTTGTGTAAAATTTCAGAGCAATCTCACCAGTCAATAAAGTATTGAATTAATTCCAAAATTTTTGATTAAACCCACTGTGTGATGCTGCTTTTAGAAAAAAAAAAACATTCAAGAAAATCGTATTATTTGAAGTTTCTTCTTTCAGAAGTTTTAAATCTAAGTAGTAAAATTATTTTAAATCTTAATTTTTTAAAGAATATCAGAAAGTATTGACTCATTAAAGCTCTGATTTTCTTACATATTGTTTTGCTTTTGATTTATTGTGCTGTGATCTACAATAGATGAGCATATTATAATAACCACTCCAAAATTATAAATGTTACTTTCATAGTTTTTTCGAAATAGGCAAACGATTCCATTCGCGTTTTACAAAAATTAAAAAAAAAATTCTTTACCCAAGCAAAGGTAGTTGGCTTTTTTATAAAAAAGGCAATTTTTATCTATATTGAAAGATAAAACTTATATAATACGATATTTGTTTTTGTCTGTTTAAGGTAACTTAAATAATTTTTATCACAAATTTAATTTGAAGAAAAAAAGTTTTCATTTGTATCTAATAACATGATCACCTACTGTATGCATGCACTGTATTGAACGGTGACATTGACATAAGCGACATCAGTTGTTGTTATGTTACATGGTGTACATGTTACAATTGCATTATTGTTCATTTATGCAAACACGTTTATGTAAGTGTACTAGTATTTTCAAATCAAATTACTCATTTCATTATTTTTGTAATTGTATTTCAATAATATTACGGATATTCATTTTTCCAATTAATTCCTTGGATATTATTTAAAAAAAATGTTTTAAAACAAAAACTTTATTTTTTAATCTTCTATCAAAATTAAGTTTAGTATTTTTTTATTACAAAAATAAGGCTGCTTCAAAATGATAAAAATGAAAAATAGCCAGAATGCGAAAATTAAATGATGAAAATAAATTTGGGGCAATCTTTCCAGTTCAATTGGGGTAATTTTTCTTATTCAAATTTGGTGCAATTTTTCACTTTAAAAATGACCCCAAATTCATGTATATTCTGGACATTATTTCCTCTTTGCTTTGGAGGTAATTTTGCATAATAAAAAATGGATAGAAATTACCAAACTAAATCTTTGGATATCGCAACACCCCTGGGAGGAGAAAGAAATTCCACCAATGTTATTAAAACTGCTAACAGGAATGCATGTGGAAGTTAACAGTATTAAATATACAGTTTCAAATATAAAATTAGGTGCTCACAAGGGGTGTGTTATTTGTTGCATTGTTGTATCGTAACAAAAAACATAGTTGTTAGAATTTTTATTTTATTTTAACAACAATTTCCCATTAGATTTTCTCTCTGTCAGCACACTTAAACATTGGACACTAAACACATGTAAGAATGTCGAATAGTACAATTCTCAAATGTTGTATTTTTTCAATTTAAATTTTAACAACTCTGTTCTTTTTATATTTTTGTTTTTAAATGTAAAAATAAAAGTAGTTTTTCCGACCTTTAATTCTACAATGAAAAATTTATTTATTGTTCGAAGCTATTTATTTCCTTATTGTGAAATAAATAAGGACTTTTTCAAAATCTCTGCCATTTTTCTGAAACAGGATAGTCTCCCAACAAATATTTATTTCAAAAAGTTCTTATTTCAAAATATTCTACACCTTCAGGAATGAAAAGACTAGTTCCATCAGTTCTCTTTAGAATTTAAAGTAAAGTAACATAATAAGGTCTTTCATAATAAGGAAATAATTGGCCTCGAAAAAGAATAAATACATTTTTGAGATCTGTTTTTTGTTAGGACGATATAACGATATAACAAATAGCACACCCCTTGTGAAAATCCTTAATGTTACACATTTGCAGATTTCATAATGAAATTGAAAACAGGCCCTTCCGTAAGATAAGATGGGGTTTTAATTTTAAAAATTGTGCCTCAAAATGTTGAAAGTAAATAAGTTTTTATTATTTAATCCTTTCAGCACCAACGTTGCATATAGGCAACTTTGCTATTATGTGCCTGTAAGTCCCGGTATATTTATTTTTTGTTATAACGAATTTTTTTACTCAGTAAGCATTATTGCAGTTCCACAATGCCTGTGTATAAATTCATATAACAGGCTTTGATAGTGTTCATTTGCGAGCTATTTTTCATAGCATCCACAAACATTTTTTCTCATAGCAAACTTTAAGGAAAAATAAAATTTTTGTTTAAATTATTAGTCTCACAAATTGTATGATGAACAGAATTAAAAATAATAATATAAAATTTAAATTTTGAAAACATCTTACCCCTTTCAGGACTGGCATCATGTTAATGTTCAAACTTTAATTCCAAATATCTCCGCTAGGGGCGCTAAAAGCTATGAAAGGAATAAAAATTATTTCTATTTCATAGATTTACATTTACACGCATTTTGTTGGAAAAATTTTCAGCCTTTTAAAGTTGGGGTCGAAAGGGAAAATAGAATAATATTTTTAAGAAATCTGGTGATGGCAAGTTAAAAAAAAAATGGTTTGGAGACATTTTTAATTTTTCACATTGTGAACATTGGAGTCATTTCTCAAGGAGCCTAAAAATAAATATATCATTGAAGGTCTTATAAATTCCACATCAAAATTTTACTGATAATAAACTCACAAAAGTCTATGAATAAAAATAAGAAATAATATTATGAAAACTGAATGAAGGTATGTAGATAGATAAATGAATGTTTTTCGTTTAAAATGAGATAAAATATTAATAATCACCAAAGAGGATTTAAAGGAAAGAGTTCTCATCCGAAGAAATTATGTTAAATGGTATGTTAATAGTTTGTTTTTTCACAATTGTTGAATAAAATAAATAAAATAAATTTTATCTCATTCGCTATTAAATTTCTTCATATTCTTTGTGTTTTTCCTCTGTTTCCTGCGTGAATTTTTTTGGCTCATAAAGCATTTTCAAATCCAGCTGATGGAAACCACCTGTAATCAACTTTTCTTTTAAAATATTTTCAAATTAAAGAAAGATGATCAAATTTTGACAAGTAAATTACAGAGAATAAGAATTGAAAAAAATTCGATAAGGGCAGCAGCATGTAATATGTCCTGCTACAGACCCATCCTCAGTAGGGGAGAGTCGTGTACCTTGGTACTTTTGAAAATTCTGTGCCAATATCTCTAAGATGAAGATAGATGCGAAAAATCTTTAAATGCAGAAATATTGTTGGTGTTGTTATAGATTGCAAATAATAAAAACTTTAATAATTCTTATGCATTTTAAGAAATTACAATTTTTTTAGAAAAGCGAAAAAGTTTCAAAATTACAAATTGGCGTGTACCTTGGAACTCGTAAAAAATTAGGGGAATTTCTTAAAAAAAATACTACCCCATAATGAAATTTGTTGCATTATTTGCAATAGAGTTGATATCTACTAATGCAATTTAATATTTGCATAAAATCATCATTTTTAAAAAATGGCGAAAATCTTAAATCAAAGGTTATTTTGTAGCGAATTAAATTCAAAAAGTACAACTAGCCTATGGAGCTTCAATTAATAATGTACTGGAATTTGTTGAATACACAGAAGAGGAAATATTCAAAAATTTCCAAGTTAATTTTTGCGAATAAGGTATTTTTTTCTTATTTTTACAATATAGTTAAGAAATTTACTGGTTACTGCATTTAGAAAATGACAAACTTTATATTGATTTAAGCGCATATCCTGAAATATCTTGATTATTAAAAAAAAATTAGTTTAACTTTTTTTAAAAAATTTATTTATATCTGAAACTCTGAGTAGTTTAAAATGATCATTGGGCAAAATAAAAAACTTCATAGAAGAAGACTTTACTGTAAAACATTAACAAATAGGAGAAAAATGCAAAGTTCCAAGCTACAGGCGATCCAAGGAAAACGACTTTGCCCTACCCTATACATTTTTTGGGTTAATAATTGATGATGATCTATATATATTGAATGTGAAACAAATAAGCGAACTGAAGCAACTCAAATGGCCTAACGAAATTTCAACGAAATTCTAACAATGTTATTTGTATCCTCTGTTATTACTGTTTTTGCTTTGAAAATTTTCATAAGATGAAAAAAGAAGGTTCGTTTTATCAAAGCCTTTGTTTTTATGAAATTGGTTCATATGTACACATGTCATTGAGTGTATCTAAAATAAAAGCAACGCTTTTAAATTTCTATTGAAATTAATCATAATTTAGTTCAGGATATAGTGCTTTGAATTAGGAAAATTTACTAAAAGGCCTCTTCAGATATTACGAAATTAATCTTAACAGTCGGAACTCCTGACGGCTTTCATCATAAATAAGTGGGAAACAAAACTCTTTTTTTTTTATTTCCTTTCGTTTGGAAAATTTATATTACACACTATTGTAGAAAAATGTGTCCTTAATAAAATAGCACACATTTTTCTTTATCAAGCAAAGGGAATTTGCATCCATATTTGCAGTAGTCAAGGAAATTATCAGTTGCAACTTGCCAATATAGGAACACATGCATTCAAGAAAAATATTAAAAATATAGCAAACTAATTTCATGTTTAAATCAAAATAAATGCATATGGAAAATTCCAACTTTTATGCTTTTATTTATAAATCACATTACACAGAGCTTGAAAGTAAAACTGGCTTTACAACTTCCTTGCTTCACTAAGTGAATAGTCTAGCTATTATAACACAGTACTATTGCATGTTATAAAAATATTGTTTCGTGTCTATATTATTGTTTTTATCCAAACAAATATCATATTTAATTAATTTTTATTAGAAATATTATTTTTATTATATGAGTGGAAAAATTAAAATACCTATTAAAAAGATATAAAAATTAATTGAAGAAACGTGAACATCCGGACGGCTATTTTCACCATATTTTGTTTTAAACAACAAGTCCGATCCCCTGGTTGTCTTCGGGAGATAAACATACTAAGAAAAAACGTAAAATCGAAATAATTGGCTGCAGAACAGCTTACACTACATTAGAATGGATTCTAATGTATGTTCTATAACCGCCTTATGGGGAAAGGGATCGGTCCCAGCTGACACGCACGATAGGTCTCAATGGGGCAGAGACAGGTCGTTGATCGGTTTTTTTATTTGAAAGCGACATATCACTTTAACATGGCATTGTCATTGGAGGTGACCCATTGCCACGGATTAGACACAATTTGCCAAGTCACAGATCTAATCCAAAAGGACATGTCACCTAACTGACGAAAAGGAACATGTCAGGATTTTAATTTGATGTTTTTGGATCTTCCATTTTTGAGATAAATTTTTATCTAATTTAGTCTTGTAAAATATCCCAGACAAAACAGGCATTACCAAGTAATTAAGCGAGTAAATAGCACGCAAAAGGTTTCGATGCTTACCAGGCTAGTAATAATAGTTTTTAAAAACTACTTCTATTTACTTGTCATTACAAATTGACTACAAATTTTTAATCAAAAACTACACTCTCAGAACAATTCCGTTGTGGCAACGGAATTTTTTGCCAACCGAATTGATTCGGTTGCTGCAACTGTAACGATTCTCGAATGGAGGTCTAATACGTTTGGGAACGGGGCTACCTGCCCCCACGGCTCCGGCCGTGCTCGGCGTTGGGGGGGGGGAGTGTGATTAGTTCCCAGAAAATTTCACTTGAACCGATTACATAAAGATTTTAATTTAGGTAGCAAGATATGTCAACAAAATATTCACAGAAAAAAAATAAAATTTAAACAAATGAAGAAGGAGAAGTGTTGATGATTTGCGTGTAGCGTTCGATGTAATTTACTACACAAATCCTTGGCCCACCCACCATACTGACAATAGGTTGAGATTGTTGTCAGCCCAAAAAAATAATAAAAAAACTCACCTACCTACCCCATACCTCTAACTTCACCTTTCGCAATCATAAAAAAAATTAAAATTCCATCTTAGGAATACCACAATAATAATTTATTTATAATAATAAATTAATAATTAAATATTATGTAAAAAAAATTGGTAAAAATTGGTTAATAAATTGGTTAATAAAAATGTTTAAAAAAAATCTGTTAATTAGTGTAAATATAACTCTCGGTCACCATTTGATTATTATTTTTTTTATTGAATTTAACATTTAAAAGATAGGTAAGAATTTAAAAGTTAAAGAATTTTATTTTTTGGATTTGTCATTTAATCCTTTAGTGAAATGAAATAATGAAATATGGTGAATTCACTTATTAAAAAAAAAAATTTTTCAATATCAAAAAGTATGTTATTAAAAAAAATGTGTAATTAAATTTATAATTCAACATATCATGAATACCCAAAACAAGCATTAATTTAGTAAATGGCAACCCTAATCGCAACTATCATTTCAAAGATAGAACTTAATTAAAAAAATTTTCAATATTTAAAAGATGATCATGATATGTTAAACATAAAAAAATTTGAAAATGTATGTATATAAAAAAAAATTTGAATAAAATAAAAACAAACACACAACTTACATTAACATTGTCCAACGTTATCAACAGGCGCCATATGACAGAGTCGACGAGCTGCGTATTGTAGTTAATGAAAAAGTAATAAAAAGGGTTGAAATTGTGTTAGAATATGGAATGTATGTGTGGATTGTATTATCAGTAATGCATTAAACACATAGACGACTGCAGCTACACGACTACAAATGCTGCTGACTGCAATTGTAGTCGTGTAGTCAGCTACTTAATTTTTTTGAAAACGACAGCAACATGTAAACAGATAATCCTAAATATTTGACATATTGATAAATATTAATCTTTTTTGGTTTGTGCTTCTAAAATAATGGCTGAGGAATATTTTGTTAATTTTGTAAGATCCATTTTTTTTTACAAAACATCACAATAAAATTATTTCCAAATATAAATTAATGAAACCTTCAAACAATTGTAAAATATAAACAGCTGTTTCTTCAGTGTTCCCAAAACGGTGATTTTCTAGTCAGAACTAGCGATTTTATTTCGCCTCTAGCGGGAAAAATTGTCCTGTTTTACATATTTTGTTATATTGTCAACACTATTTTTGTTTTGTAGCCAACAAAAATAGAAATTATCCTAAGTTGACTACAGCGGCAAAAGTAGTCGTGTAGCCGTGTAGCTGTGTTGGTGTAAAAATAATCGTTTCCATATAAACGTGTGTATTTTATTTTTGACAGGCTGTAGTCGTGTAGCTGCAGTCGTCTATGTGTTTAATGCTTAAGAGTTTATTTCCTTACATAATAATAGGATCCATACAAGTGAATTTATGAATGTTTGATTTATATGGATATGTGTTTATGTATGCTTTTCTTAAAAGAAATTTGTGTATGAATGTATGTACGTATGTATGTATATATAGTGTTATGATATATATGGCAAATATACCTAAAAATATTGTTAATCTATTTGAATAATAAAAAAATACATGTGAAAAAATAAAATTTAAAGGAAATTTAAATAATTAATTAAATAATTAATGAAAAATAAAAAATGTTTTATGATAAAAATTTTAAATAATTTAAGCAATGAAAATTATTGAAGAAGGAAATTATTAAAATTTTATATTAACGATTAAAAAAAATTGTTAATTTATCGACAGATATGTCAAATAACGAGAAAGAATATAATGACCTTTAATGATGAAATAGAATTTTAATATAAAAAAAATCAAAAAAAAAAAATCACGTACAGCGACTGGGGTAATTCTATGATGTATGGTAATTTTTCAAAGAAAAAAATAGAAAAGTTTATGATTTCCGTTTTAAATTGTGCACACCTTATTCTCATAAGTAAGGGTGGGTTTCGAAATTTGAATATTATATCAATGAAGTTTTCGTCGGATGAATAATACGCTTCCCGTTGATTTTAAAACATTAATTAATGATGCAACCAGCCTTGATATTAATGCAGCTGGAATATATTCAGAAATTTGTATGCCTTTCCTCCACTACGATTCCGCGAAGCGTATAGCACACTTATTTGCAATTAAAATTTATTTATACTGGCCGATGTAACTCCGATTAACCCAAGAAATCTTCCTTTATTATCTTGATCACAAATTGCAATATAGAACTAAATTCAGCGTTTTCCCCACGGTCACCTTTAAATCACATGAAGCGTTGTTAGATTACGGAATTTTAGTGAACGAAATTCCATTAAATGCGTACCCAAAAGATTAATATAAATTCACAGCTATTCTCCTGTATTTTCAAAATTTATCCTTCAATAAAGAATCACGACGAGAAGACGTATTAACAAAATTTATTAGTAGTAATTGCACCAGTTTTATTTTTCAAATGACGAAAATTTTCATAAATTGATAAACATAATTTTTAAAGCTTATTCGATTGAAATTGAAATTTGAAATTCTCAAACACAACAATCAGAAACCGATTTATGTTAGAGATGACAAAAATATTACACTAAAAAATTTTTTATGAGAAATCAGCCTCACACAACCGAATTCAGTTGTGGCAACCGAATTAGATTTCAATTCGGTTGCGACAACCGAATTCGATTTCTGTTCGGTTGCAACAACCGAATTATCGATTACCACAACCGAGCCAATTCGGTTGGAAAAAATTCGGTTGTCACAACGGAATTGTTCTGAGAGTGTAAAAGATTTTAAAAACACCAGTTTATTTCGAATAAAAAAAAAACTTTTAAAACACTAGAAAATATGCCATTGATATTCAATTTGTCTGCAATTTCTTTGAAATGATACGAAAAAGCATTAAATATATTTTAAATGGGGTAAATTTGCTTAGATGCGTGATTTTTTTTTATGAAAATATGACTCCATATCTGATATTTTGTAATATTTTAGAATTAACAAGTTTGTTTTTTAAATTTAAAATTTTTCTACGGTAAATATTCCAAAAAAATTAGAATATAAGAATTTTCATATCAAAATATCTGCTAGCCGATATTATAGTAAACCCTTAAATAAAATAAATAAATCCAAATATTTAAGTGACATTTTTGACGATATTTTAAGGTGTTTCTGAACATTACTTACGGTTGATATGGTGATCCTAAGACCATCAAATTCTAAAAATTAATTAAGAAGTTCATTTAAGAGATTTTAATAGTAGTGCACTCAAATTTCAGAACAAAAAAAATCTTGAAAGTCCGACTTGGAAAAATTCTAAGAAAATAATAATAAAAAAAAAAATTTCGTTTTAATTTTAAATATAACGGCCAGTTCTATAGTCAGAACTAAGCACTATTGTTTTCATAAGTAAGTAATTTCATTTCAGATCAATCTTTGTTTTGACAATAAAACTGTCCCTGAATATTGATTCTTAAGTAAAATGAATCAAAAAATGTGTTAAATTGCAAAATTATGGTTAATAGTTTCAATAATAATTCTATAAAAACAAGCTCATTATAGAAAACATTTTTTGAAAATTATCTCCTGAAAGAAATGTAGATTCTGTCATGTTTCCTGAACAAAGAAATTCCTTCTTGAATCCAAGAATCTACACAAAATCTCAAAATTTAAAATGCTTGTTTAATGTGAAATTCTAAAATGTCTGTTTAAAAAATTATTCGTGTTGTACGTTATACACTGATAATAATCCATGCATAAAATTACGAAAAAATGCCAAAATAACAAAAAATTTCGTAAAATACAAAAAATGGTTAATTTTACGAAAGTTTTTGTTGTTTTGACATTAATTTCGTATTTTTATGCGTGGATTATTATGTGTGTAGCATTATTTGCAAAAAAAAAAAAATTTCGGCCTCCTTGTAACAGCGCCTGACTGTCATAATAGTTTGTTTGTTGTTTCTATAGAAAAACAATTAGAGATAGACAGGAACTACTGATTACTACACAACTAATTTTATTGTAATACAAAACTCATCACCAAATAACAGAAAGTTTTGTACTTTCAAAGCGTGAAATAATTTGAAATATTTTTACTTTTTTAAATTAGATTATTTTAGTTCTTAGGTTTGATTTTTTCGAATTTTATATCTACATCTATAACTACCTATAAAAAAGCGACTATTTTCACTTACTTGACTTTTGTTTTACTTTAAAAATTAATTAGTAAAAAATTAAATTTAGACATTTCGGCCGCCTTTGTACGAAAGCTGTTTTCGTATATGGACTTCTCAGGAACGCGAAATATAAATATTATTTTGCTTTGCCTTCTCTACCTCCGGTAATAAAAGCATAAAATGCCGATATTTGAAATATTTTTATGACATACTTTTTATTCACATTTAAAAGAGAAAAGCAAAGAATTTTCAAGATTTGGCAGCATATATCTTAGGGCGGGTCAATTTGTATGGAGGTAAAAATAATGAAAAATCGTAGGGGGGAAAATGATTCTACGAAGAATTCTAAGTAACTTTGCTCTAGAAACCATAGGTCTAAAATGGATTTCGAGCTTACGGAAATTTCAAAATATGTTCTGAGTAGTGCTTCACTGCAATGTTTGTGTAAAATTTGCGTTAACATGTAAGTATTGTGCACAAGGATAAGAGTTTTGGACTTTTAAGATAAGAGTCTTCCTTATCTTTCCTTATTGTAAGAAAAAAATCTCTAAGTATTTATATTTTTGATTAACTGCTCATAAAGCACTACTTAATACATATTTTGGAATTTCCGAAAGCTCGAAATCCATTTTAGACCTATGGTTTCTAGGGCAAACTTGCTTAGAATTCTTCGTAGAAACCTCTTGTTATGTTTTATATCTCCACAAATAATCATTATCTTATTCAAATCTATTCTATATTAATATGTTAACGCCTTAGGACATATCAACTGTAAGCGAAAGTTGTCTAATATAATAACTAACATTTCAAGGAGTAAACTATAAGAATAAAATATTTATTATAAAGTTGTTAACCTTTAGTGTAATTTCATCTTATTTATCTATTGTTTTCCTGGTTTACAGCTACAATTACCATTACAATCGTTAGTTGGTGTTTTTAATGTGTTTTTTTTTTTTAAATAAATATCATTTTAACACAATCAACACGTTCTCTTTTAAGAAAATTCTATTAAGAACATATTATTTAAATAATTTGTATCTTACTACGGTCAGAGTGTATAGAAGTATTAATTTTTCAATTAGTTATATTAATAAAAAATTGAAAAATCAACATCTTATCTTTGAGCTTTAATATTTTATTAATATTTTTTTTCTATTTTCAAGATCATACCATAAATTATTCTAAAACCAAACCTCTATTAAAATGTCAAACTCTATGAACAATATCTTTAATACAATTTAATAATATTATTTAATAAAATTGTATCTAAATATCTTAACATGTTTACATATGGTACATTCACTTTATATAACAAATTTTACTATAAATACCGTTATATGCAAATATTCGTGGAGGTACTAATAACAATATTAATATTAGGTGTATAAAGAAATTTTGGAGCATTTATATTTATTTCATTTTAAACTAATTGAAATTCTCGAGAGATTTTTTTTTTATCAAATTTTGAAATCAGTTACACTATATTACTGCGGTCTATAAATATTGAGGGAGTCATTCTTTGATTTAGTTTAATTTTCGGAAACCATTTTATTTCGATTATTGGCAAGGGACAATGACTTTTATTTACCCTTAATATATTTAATTTATTTTTAAAAAATATATATAAAAAGTCTGTGTATAATAACCGTTAGCGGTTAAACGTTCTCTCAATCGGCCATTGACCATTAAAAATAATTATGTCATAATATTCTATTTTTTTTTATTCTTTTGATTCATTGGCTGCTTAATTGGTTGCCTAACTTATTTGTTTGAGGTGTGGCATTTCTTTACTTTAGTTTAGATCAATTAACTCTAGTGCAGTTTGGTTCTTGTATAATTCTTTTTTTGTTTTGTTTAAATAATTACAAGAACAATACCACTATTATGCAATATTTGTACAAAAAAAAAATGGTTAAAATTAAAGGTTTGGTTAACAAATAAATTTAATTAACAACAAAATACATATTGTTTAGATTTTATTAACCATTATTTAAATAGTTAAATTAAAAGCTTGTAAATACAACATATTAAACTCGTACATAAGAGCATTTAACGATTTTTAAAGTGTTGGCTTCCTTGTTCTTGTTTATTTCAATAACTCTTTGTCACATTTATATGTTCTTTTTTATTTTTGTATATTTATATAGGAAGCTACGGTGGCAGCCAAAAATTAATTTAAACAAAAAGCTTTTTCAATCAGTAGCAATCTTGGCATATTCGAGGATTGTAAAGTAAATAATAATTTTTTTATTACTTTAATAATGGGGCTTTCAAATACCATTACTGGTTAGATTTACTTCTATGTTTCCACCCTACGGGAAAAGGCACCGGTCATAGATAACACTCAGGTTACGTCGCAGGTGCGACCTAAACCATGGACAAAACTAAAAAAAATTTTGTCTCAATTTAAGATTAAAGACACATTTTCTAAAAGATAATAAAGTTACTCAAATAAATGTGAAAATAAAATATTTCGTGGGACTGCTTTTGCCGCACGAGAGGGTGCTAAACTCCGAGAATTTTATACAAAAATAACTGAACAGAAAAATGGGTTTTAATTGCTTCACGAAAATAATTCTCAAAAATATATTTTTTTTTAAAAACTGATTCGAAGATTTTTTTAAATTACTCCAATATATTTGTAGTTAAACTAAAATATAGATTTTATTATATCTTTTTGCTGAAAATCCAAAAATTACTTAAGTTTGATGGAGTAAAAAAAAATATATAAAATTAGATATTTGTTTTTCTTCTTTTTTTGGTAGGCTTATACCGTTATATAATAGACCAATAACAAATTAGTTACTACTTTTTACCAAAAATTAAAAAAAAATGTATTTTTTACAATTCCTAAATTCATGGTTTTTACTCAAATTTCACGCATTTAAGAATGTTTAGTATTTAAAGCATGTGAACAATCCATTATAGGTATAGGATGTGTTGAGCGGACTTATGTAAAACACTACGAGGAAAATTTTTGTGGAATATTTTAACCCTCTAACTCTTCAATGAAAGGGAATTTTTTGGGCCCTTTTTAAAAAGGGACAAAAAAGACCCGTAAGTTGAAGAGTTACACAAAAATATTCCTCGTAGTGTTTTACATAAGTTCGCTGAACACATCTTATACCTAAAATGGAAGATTCCCATGGTTTCTCCCTAAAACCCAAGTTTGTGGGAGATTTGAGCGCCAATTCTTAATAAGTACGAAATTAACCTTTAAACACATTTTAAGTTTTTACTTTAATGATTTCATGCCAAATATTTTTCCGGAACATTTTAACCCTCTAACTCTTCAACTTACGTTTTTGTCCGATATAAAAATGGGACAAAAAAGTTTCTTTAATTGAAGAGTTAGAAGGTTAAAATATTCCACAAAAATATTCCCTGTAGTGTTCTACATAAGTTCACTGAACATACCCTATACCTAAAATGGAGGGTTAACGTGGCTTCCTATTTTAATCGTACCCAAGTAAAAAAAATGATATGGAGCCATATGAAGTTATATTTAATTATATATAATCTTTTATGTAATTAGATATAATTATATCCGAAAAATAAGAACATCTTATTGTATCGAAATGTATACAATTGTATACAATTTGGTACAATTTGATACAATTTTATGCAATTCGAAATAATTGTATCCGAATTTTGTCCTCATCCAATTACATCAAATTGCAATTTGTATAAAATTATATAAAATGTTATAAAAGTGCACATAGTTTGATACAATTACATCTAAAACTTGACCTTATACTTTAGATCATATTATATATGACCACATCTAACAATATACAAAAATTATTTTTTCAAATAAAAAAGATATGCAATATCTTGAGATCAGACCTGGGGGATTTCAATTACTATTGCAAATAAATGTAATTGAAATTAAAAAAAATCAATTACATTTCATGTAACTGTAATTGAAAATTTTCAATTACAAGTAATTGTAATTGAAAGTGTTTTTTGTTAAAATTTTGTAGATAAAACTGACTGGGATAGGTTGGATAGGCGTGGATAAGCATAAAAAGAATACGTCATGTTGGGCTGACCCCTCACTTGTACTTTTTGTCATTATTTCTTTTCCGAAAAAATGTAATTGACATTTTTTCAATTACAATTATATGTAATGTATAATTGAAAATTTTCAGTTACAAATTACTTGTAATTATTTTTTTTTAATTACAATTACAAATAGTATGTAATTGTAATTGAATTTTTTTAATTACAATTACATGTAATTGTGTAATTGTATGTTATTAATTTCCAAATATAATGATTAACCTAAAGGTCTGCTGAAGATCCTATAATTTCGATAAATCTGCCATTACTTTTATCCAGATTTACCATGACAGTGCATTAAACATGAACAAAATTTTCTTTATTTTTAGTAATTTTAAAATAAAGTTAATACTGAAATTTTAAAGTTAATAGGATTATGTTATACAACCAAGATATAAGAAAAATAGTAAAAAAAATAGTAAAATATGACAAAATAGTAAAAATTACTAAAAATATATGATGCAAAATTAAAATCACACACGAATCATGACTCACGAACATTTCTAATTCACGCGCCAATCCGTAGTAATTACTAAATCTAAAACTAGTTCAAAATCATTTTTAACATAGAACCACATATAATATAATACGGTTTTATATGGACCTTATATATTTTTATATAAAATCACTTTGAAATAATTGCTTATGTGGGATGATATATAATTATAGATGATTTTAGAAAGAACGTTATATCCCAGTGTAGAAAATTATTACCAGATATGTGGTTATGTAACTACATACTTGGTAATGGTAACTAGTTACTTTTGTTATTACATTTCTTATTACCTTTATATGGCGATGTCGCGAAAAATAATGAGTTGTCGTTACACACCAGCATACGAAAAATCAAAAAATATATCGTTACCTATGTGCTTACCAGTAATGACAAAAATAATGAGTCTAAAAATAGGTTTTCAAAAAAATAAATTATATAAAAAAAATATTTTTTTTTGTATTTTTTTTTTTTAAATAAAATTTGCTGTTGCGGGAATCGAACCTGGGTCTACAGATTGCCAGTCAATAGCTCTACCATCTGAGCTATATCGACATGTAATATTTAATAGATAAAAACATAATTGACCTGCTAAACACAAGTAAGCTTACTCGCCAACATACAAAAAATCAAAAAATATGTGGTTACATATATCCTTACCAGTGTTTAAAAAATATTGAGTCTAAAAATAGATTTCAAAAAATTTTCAAAAAAATCTGGAAAATTATTTTCTATTTGAAATAATGATGAAAATAAGTCATTATCAGTAACTCATTATTATATGTTTTAAAATAATGCAGAAGGTAATTGGATGTAATTACTGGTAGCCCAAAAAATAATGATATGTCATTACCGTTTCTACACTGGGATTGTTATATATTAAATAAATC
The DNA here is from genome assembly GCA_949987735.1 of Leucophora obtusa. Taxonomy (NCBI): domain Eukaryota; kingdom Metazoa; phylum Arthropoda; class Insecta; order Diptera; family Anthomyiidae; genus Leucophora; species Leucophora obtusa. Next base: position 143,537,256 of record OX465297.1, read on the forward strand.
ATGAATTATTGTAGATATGGAACCATATTAATTTATATATGGGTTCTTATTTGTCAATATATAATCATATCTAACACAAATTATAAAATATTTCTTATATGGCGCCACATATAATTTTATATTATTATGTATAGTGGCATACTAAATTATATATAAACGTATATGTAATTATATCTGTAATATGTTACTTTGGCCTTTTTTTTTAATCACTGGATTTATTTTTGGATTTATTTTATTTTGTTAAAAAATCCACATTTTGTTTTTTAATTTTCAAAATTTTATATTTTTATCCAAATCTAACACTTATTCTCTAATATGATGTGAAAAGAACAATTTAAATTTTGCGAAAATGCAATTTCCGGAATAAAATTAAGCTAAATCCAAAACGGATTTATTTATTTTTTAAATCCATTTTGGATTTAGCTTATTTCAATTCCTGTGTTCACATTTTTGCAAAACTTAATGATTTTCTTGCACATTATATTGGCAAATAAGTATTAGATTTGGATAAAAATTATAAATTTTAGAAATTAAAAAATAAAATATGTATTTTTTAACAAAATAAAATAAATCCTAAAATAAATCCAGTGGTTAAAAAAAGGCAATTTATGTACTTATATTTAACACATGCAATTATATGTAGGCCAGTATGTAATAATATAAAAACACATACATGTGTCTCCATATTAAAACCTTTGAGGAAAAAATATCTAACATATGACTATATAAAAGTATATCTGCTTGAATTTAAAAGCATATGTGGCCATATGGAACTATAAGTTACTATATGCAATTACATAAAATAATATATGTTATATAAAAACTTTTTTACTCGGGTATTTAATTTTTTTTTGTTTTGGAGAAATCATTTTAAGCGTTTAAAGCCCATTTTTTGTGAAAGGCGTTTTTAATCAATCAATCGATTTTACCCAAATTTGGCACATATATGGCTTGATCTTATATAAATTCACGTGGCAATCGGATAATTTTTGCAGGTTTTATAAAGATTTTAAAATAAAGGGTATATGGCAGGACTAAGGGTCCTTGCTTCGATTTTGATAAAAATTGGCACAAACGTTTCCAGTTTTATGTGCATCTCAATGGATAGTTTTTGTAATTTTACCTCCACATAGCTAATATAATATTTTTAAATTTCAGGACCTACGGGAGGTGGACGTGTCCTTGGCCCGATATTTCCTAAAATTAAAATTTTTCTTAACTAAGGGGTTCTATGTAAGTGTACCAAATTTCAAAACTCTCTCTCCACTCCTTCTATTTTGGTCCAATCGTTATATGGGATCAAAGCACTGTGGACCGGTCCCAAAGACTATGTTTTTGTCACTTTAACCTGACCTTGTCAGAAGGGGTGACCAACAGCCACATTTAAGAAATTCTTTGACATGTAAAGAGCTGTAGAAATAGAAAATAGGATACGTAGAAAAGGGATTTCAAATAAATTAATAAAAAATTAGGAATATATTTAGTTAGAATATTCTTCTACCTCAAGTCCAAATTCTAATATGATATTGTCATATTAGATTTTTATTTGTTGTTTCAAAAAGGGGTTGATCATTTTCATGATAGACAATACAATTGTTTCGTAGACATCACTCTACTCTTCAGTTGTCCGCTAAGAAAATGATAACTTTCCTACTCAAACCGAGACATTACATAAGGTACAAAGTAGGAAAGTTATCATTTTCTTAGCAGACAACTGAAGAGTAGAGTGATGTCTACGAAACAATTGTATTGTCTATCATGAAAATGATCAACCCCTTTTTGAAACAACAAATAAAAATCTAATATGACAATATCATATTAGAATTTGGACTTGAGGTAGAAGAATATTCTAACTAAATATATGAAAATATAGAAAGTCCGAAAAAACAATTTTTGTATTTTTTAATGCAAAAATTTAAAATAATTGTTAAAAAATTAGGAATTTAAAAATATGTACTTGCCGTCAATACGGTTCGATCACACAACGTTTTGTTGCTTACATGCAAGGACAAAATATGGTTGGGATTATGATTACGACCATCATATTATGAAATACCTAGTTGTGATACATATTCCCACTTTTTATTTATTACAATATTGTAGTTAAATTATCACAATATGATTGCAAAATATCACCAATGTTATCATATTATATTCCTACAAGTCCTACTATGTCCCTATAGTGTTCTCCCAGCATTCTATTGAAGCTGGATTAAAAATATTTGTACTGTTCGTTTTATTAAAAATAGTGATAAGTTATCACTTATGTATTTTATAAATCAAAATAATTTACTGAAGCATATATATCAGCACGTACAAAAATATTGTTCAGAATACAATTTCACAATACATCAAAACTGATCATGTGCCTAATGATCACAATATTTTCCTAATGCTCATAATATTTTCCCAGTGATCGTATTATGGTCACGTAAAAAATGTTACGATCGTTTTGGGATTACATTATGGTCACTAGGATCATATTATGATTATTCCGTCCACATTTCACATTTTTTTAAATTTTTTTAAAATTTTCCTTTCGTACAAAACTAAAATATGTTCGGTATATTTTTTTATGAGCATCATCGATAAGTTAGCATCATTCTTGTTTGCGATTTTGTGCAAAGAAGCAAGAAGCAGTAAAATAAAAAAAACAAAAAGACATAAAACGGAAAAGCATTATAGTGCTTAGTGTAATAAATTAAGTAATTAAGTGAACAAAAAGTAATTTTTTTTTATATATTCACGTAAAAAACAATTGTTGAGGAGGGCTTTTAATATGGATTAAATTGGATAAAATTGGTTTTCGTTCAAGTGTGTCAGTTTGGGTCATATTTGAGTAATCGTATTTGTTCTGTCAAAATTCATGATTTCTTACGGATTTTTATTTTTTTTTCCAACAAGTCTGATGTAGGGTATCGTATCATACATGACTTTAACTTTTTTAGTCGATTTTTTTTACTCGTAAATTAAAAAAAAATGAACGAAAACAAAAATTATTTTTTATATAAAAAAAAATCAATAGTGAATGAAGTCTGATGTTTTTAGAAAAAAAATCTGTAATACTACAGTAGATTTTTAGTAATGTAAAATATTTTTATGTTCATTTTAAGTCTAAATTTAATTACAAAAGGCAAAGACAACAGTGCACATAATTTGTTAATGCAATATGGCATATATTAATTTTGGATCTTTTTCATTCCAAATTGGCTTTGATATTTAAAATCGCACTTCGCCTTATATTAAATTTTTGTTTTTAAATCTTAAAAAATTGTGAAGTTCGGACTTTGAACGACTATATTTAGAAAAGTTATTGAGATATTAATACACACTTAAGTTTGAAAAATAGGACACGGAATTAAGCTTAAACTGTGCAAAGCTATAGTTACTAAATTATAAATTTTTTATTGAAAAAATCGGCTGAAAAATTTTAAAAATTTGAATCTCGAATAGCGCAAAACCTAGAACCACTATTCACAAACTGGTTCGAAAATCAGCACTCTATAATTATCCTAAAACCACTGCATTAAAATTCACCTTTAATTTGTAGAGCAGTGTTATATATTCCCACTAATTATTTTAAAATGCCCCTAAGGGCTAGTAACTTATTTCCAACATTACCAAGGTTAAACATTAACCACAGATATTTCCATATAAATTTGATATTAATAACCATGGTTAAGTACTAAACTCAGTTTATTTTAAGATAAGTTAGCAGGCCTAAATGAGCTTGTACTCTAGACGGCACTTCGAAATATCCTAGCAATGAAAAACAAGAGCTAGATTTTTAAAATTATTTTATTTTTCAATATAATCTCCTGAAACTTCAATAAACTTAGTCCAACGTTTTTCTAGCAACTCTATCCCTTTATTTAAATAATTTTCCTGAAGCTTCTACAAATAATCGTTTACAGCTGCCATTGCATCTTCATTCGAGGTAAAACGTTTGCCAGCAAGGAATTTTTTTAGATTTGTGATCAGGTGGAAGTTAGAGGGAGCTAAATCAGGAGAATAATGTGGGTGGTCAAGCAATTAGTACTTCAGTTCGTTGAATTTTGCTATTGTTAAGACACTCTTGTGGGATGGTGCGTTGTCTTGATGAAAATTTATTTGTTTGTGTTCTAAACTAGATCGTTTTTCTCGAATTTTCAAATTCAATTGATCCAAAAGTTTACAATAATATTCCGAATTTATTGTTTTACCTTTTTGAAGATAGTCTATCAATAAAATACCTTTGTAATCCCAGAAAACCGTTGCCATGACCTTACCAGCCGATTGAACTGTTTTTGCCTTCTTTGGTGCACTTCCACCAGCTTCAGTCCATTGCTGGGATTGTTATTTTCTCTTTGGTATATAGTGATGGATCCATGTTCCATCAACAGTTATAAAACGATACTTAGAATCCATTTTATTTTGCTAAAATCGATCCAAACATGCTTGAGAAATTTTGATTCGAATGCGTTTTTGGTCTACTGTTAGCAAATGCGGCAACCATCTCGCAGAAAGCTTTTTCATCTGTAATTCTTGATGCAAAATAAAATGTACTCGATCATGGATTTTAGCTATGATTTCTGGCGTTGTTGCAGTTTTTGGACGTCAACTTCGTGGTTCATCTTCAATGCTTGTACGACCACATTTAAATTCAGCAACGCAAATTTTTACTATTGCATATGAAGGAGCACTTTCACCTAACACATTCACCATATCACTATGAATTTCTTGTTCCTTTCCCTTTCTTATGCAAATCACACCACGAATTTCTAATTTTTCCATTATAAGAAAATCACTGAAGAACCTTTTTGGAAAACCTGTTACTATACGAACGAAAAGAAATTTAACATGTGTTCATATACCGGATGGAAGTTTCCATTATAGCCTTTGCTGTTTATACCGCCATCTCTATGTTAGGCTAAGAACATTTCGTACTACCTCATACACGAACTAATTGTTTTTGATATACAAATAAATAAATACATATAAAGCCACAAATACTTCCCAGTTTTGGGTCATTGCTTTAACATCATTTGTGTATCTATAATTTGTAAACCTGACTTTTCTGACTCTTATTTTAATACAATAAATGTAGACTATTGGACTATCTTGGGCGTTACGCACCTAAAGGTGTTATTATAATTTATTGTCTTTTATAACGCTGTTATGTTTTGTATTTATAATTTCTTTTTTGTGTTTCTAATAAGAAGTGCGCCGTTAAAAAATGTATACAGATTTTCCACAATAACTTTTTCGAACTTTAATTAAAATAATTTTTCTGGGTCACAATATCTTTGAGAAATATACCAGATTTCAAAATACATCGATTTGTCAAATTCAAGTAGTTTATTAATTTACAATGGAAAGCCAAAAACAGGTGAACAAAAAATTATTGGAACTATTCATCCATATACAGTTCAATAAGTTCCAGATAGGAATGCTAAGAAGAATGTTGCTACCAAAAACTGAAAAAAAAATTCTCTGTTTCGCATTTTTTAATGGTACACTCTTTGGATAAACCAATTTGTTATTTTCCCCCTACAACTTCCTACACTCAAAAAAATAAGTTAGTAGAAAAATTAGTAAAACGTCTTGTATATCAGGTGTACAAGTTTTCAGCAATTTTTTTTGCTGAAATTCCGTTTTCAGCAAAAATTTTAGTTATATTTTTTTAGCACTAAACTAATTTTGAACTAATGTTTTACTAATTTATTTTGCTACAAAAATTGTGCTGATAACCGCATTCATATCGTGGACGATAACCAGATCGACAAGATGTAGATGTCGCAACTCGTCTGGAAATGGAAATGACAAAAAAAGAAAAACAACTCTACACATATTCTATATTTAAATTTTCAGCAAATAAATTAGTTTTTTTCAGTCTACTTATATTCAGCAAAAAGTTTAGTGATTTTAGCAAGGATTTTTTTCATTTGCAGTCGACTAAGTCTTAGCAAAACTTTTGCTGAAGATTACTATTTTTTTGGTAAAAATCAGCTCGCTGATTTTCAGCAAACCTTTTGCTGAAGTTACCAACTTTTTTGCAAGCACGCTCCTGACTAAAATATTGTTGACACAGCAACATTTTTTGCTGACTTTATTGACTTTTTTTTTTGAGTCTACAAATGATTTGCCTACCTATAATCCATTTTTCTATTGTAAGTAATTACAGATCAAATTCAAGAAATAAGTAACAAAATAAAGCATTATAATTGTTCCATGAAGATCACAGCATGTAGGCTTTGTAATAGATGCCACACATAGATATGATTGCATTAATCAGTTAATGATTAATGCAATCAGTTAATGATTAATGCAATCGCCTAAACACTTTGATGTGCTTTGTTTGAATAGTTTAACTTTAACAAGAAACCCTATTTTGACAATAGGAAGGTTGCCTAATGAGATAATTTGCAGGGTAATTCGTTGAAGTTTGGATATGTGATAGAAGACATAAATCTATTCAAAACAGAGCAAAAATTGGATCAACAAAGTTATTTGAAGTTATCTTTGAATGCGCAAGTTATACACAATCATGTTCAAATATTAATATTTTTTTATAAAAACTTCACAATTTTAGGAGGTTTTGTTAGGGGTTTTTATTTAACTTTTCCGGAAGTTTTCTTTAACTATTTCTCTTATTTGTTCAATAGGTGGCAGTTCTGTGTTTAAGAGATGAATATTCGTGAGTACAAACTTAATAGAGAGACTACACTCTTCACAGTTCGATTCCCGGTAAAAATTAACTATAAAAGATGTATCGCACTATAGTAGGTTACCTGGTAAAAATTTAGGTGATCTTTTAATTTTCAGGAACTGCGATAATTCCGATTTTCATAATTTTGTTTTTCCCCAAATTGGGATATATTTGAACAAATTTTTTACAGTTGTATAAATATTTAATACAAATTTTTTTCAACTTCGGCTCAATTTTTTTATACCATGAGATTAGTGTGCTTAAAATACCTGTTCACTAATTCTGTCTCCGCTACCACATATCCAGATTTCGCACAAATCGGAATCCACCACAACGCATGCATTCCCTAGGAGTAACACTTTATAAAATACCAACAAACCAATTTAGCTGCTGACTGATTGAATGATGAGATTTTGTATGCGAGGTGTATTTAAAACAATGTAACAAGAAAAATTCATAAACATATTGTTTTTCATATTCAGTTAATAAATTTTTTATATTGTTGTTTGGTAGGTGGTTCATATAAAAATTGTATATGAGGCTTTCTGTATCAACTATCTCGCTACAGGGAAAAGTATAACGCTTTGTTTGATAGTCAACGGTTTTCCAATCATTTTAAAATTAGCTGCTGAAGACCTGATTAATAAGCGCTCCGTCTGAGCGCCCAGGTAGCGCTGTTATATTTTGTAAGCATACAAAATTTAAACTACTTTCGATCGAATAGTAATACAAATGCTGTTGATAATTTTTTAAGAAGTCAAAAGAAATAGTAAAATTGTTTCTTTTTTTGTTATACATAACGAAAATATCGCCTTTTAGAAGAGTAAGTAATCATAAAGCGCTACAAATCACCGGTGTAAGTTTGAGGTTTTTCTGCTGACTGCTATCAATGTCGAATAAAAAATGGAACATCTTTTACTATTTTTCCAAAAAGTGGTTGAGGTATGCGTGTTAACATATTGAAGAATTTTGGATTCATTTTTAATATATTGTATTATTTCTTTTAATTTAATGGATTTTGGGAATTACTTAAAATTTGACTGTGTCAATCGGATGGAAAAAGTGGAAAATCCATTTAAAAAATAAAAACTTAAAATGTTCAGGACTAGTTTTGAATCTTCAGCGTAATAGAAAACATATTTATCAGAAAATTGGCCAAAATTAATTTAAAACTTTTTATTTCTTAAAAAATCTTACATCCCAGCAAAAAAAAAATGGAAGTTATGCTTTACAAACTACTCCTTTCACTGCTGCACAAGTATCCGTTAGTATATTTTTACAGCTTTTTTTAGAATTTCTTCTGAACAGCATCCAAACAATCACTTAAGTATTGAAAGTGATCATAAAAAGTGTTTTTGGTATCATTAGGCATTTCCAAATAGGGGGTCGCTGGTTCGATTCCCTGCGGTACCATTATTTTTATTTTATTAATTGTTTTTTTCAATATTTATAATTAATTTGATTAAATTCAAAATTTTTTTAAATTTTTTACTTTTTAAAAATATGTATATATAAAAAAATTATCAGAAATTGCTTTTTTTCACTTGTTCAAAAAGTACTAAAAAATTGTTCAAGTCGGAGTACTCCTCTCTTATGACAACTCAATGTTAAAATTATTAGTATTTATGTTAAAAAGAAGTACAGCTAGATCATCAACTGTAGTGCTTTTTTACTACTTCGGGATCTCTTTTTTTGCTGGGATGTTTAATTATCTATTCAGAAATTGATATTGTACATAACATTTATTCAGTCAAATTTATACTATTACTAGCTATTTGTGCCCCGTCTTGCCCGGGATTCACAGTCTTCTGCCTTAAAGACTAAAAAATTAATAACATAGTTGTAAATCCATTATTGGGTACCTTAAGATTTGAAAGAGATTAATATACTCTGATTGTAGAAGTTATTTGTTATGCATGATTTGGAGCCACCGCGCTAGACGCTACCACGCCCGATGCCGTCGAACCCGACCCGACACCACCGTGCCAACTTCTTTCAAACTAAGCACTAACATACCCATTGCGGCGTGCAGCCCAGCCGGTGCACAATGCTTCGTCCCATGGACAAAAATAAAAAAATCTCGCGCAATTACAGTGTTGCCATATTTTAAGCCCTTCATCTTTCACCACCTTTCACTTCTCTATCCCCTTTCCAAAGGAAGCAACACGTTAATTAATAGGAAGAATTTCCTGAGTGTTGCTTCTCTTTAAAAAAAAAAAAAAAAAAAAAAAAAGACACATTTTTGGAAAGATAATAACCTTACTCAAATAAATGTGAAAAAAAAATATTTGGTGTGACTGCTTTTGCCGCCACGAGAGGGCGCTAAACTCAGATAATTTTATACGGAAATGACTGAACAGAAAAATGGGTTTTAATTGTTTCACGAAAATAATTCTCAAAAATATTTTTATTTTAACAATTTCTTTTTTAATTACTTCAATATATTTTTAGTTAAATTAAAATATAGATTTTAGTATATCTTTGCAAAATAATTATTTTTCATTTCTCTTAAAAAACATTTTTTTTTGTTGAAAATCCAAAAATGACTTAAGGTTGATGGAGTATAAAAAAATTTTTTTTGTAAGTTTACACTATTATATAATAGATTGTAAAAAAAAACTAGTTACTATTTTTTTTACCACAAATTTAAAAAAAAAAATTGTTTTTTGAAATTCCTAAATTCATGATGTTTATTCAAATTTCACGCATTTAAGAGTGTTTAGTATTCAAAATCCATGTGAACCTTCCATTTCAATAGGATGTGTTGAGCGGACTTATGTAAAACACTACGGGGAACATTTTTGCGCAACATTCTAACCCTCTAACTCTTCAATGAAAGGGAATTTTTTGACCCATTTTTACAAAGGGACAAAAAAGACCCGTAAGTTGAAGAGTTAGAGGGTTAAAATGTTCCACAAAAATATTCCTGTTAGTGTTTAAAATAAGTTCGCTGAACATATCCTATACCTAAAACGTAAGATTCCCATGGTTTCTCCCTAAATTCCAGGTTTGTGGGACAGTTGAGCGCCAATTCTGAATAAGTACGAAATTAGGCCGTAAACACATTTTAAGTTTTTATTTATTACTGGCACTGAAGTTAAATTTTTAATGCTGATGTCTTCAAAGACTTATAGTAGAATTTCATGCCAAATATTTTTGGGGAATATTTTAACCCTCTAACTCTTCAACTTACGGGTCGTTTTTGTCCGTTTTAAAAAGGGGCCAAAAAAGTCTTTTAATTGAAAAGCTAGAAGGTTAAAATGTTCCACAAAAATATTCCTCGTAGTGGTTTACATAAGTTCGCTGAACATACCCTATACCTGAAATGGAGGATACACATGGTTTCCTATTTCAATCTTATTTAATTTTTTTTATTTTAGAAAAATCATTTTAAGCGTTTAAAACGCATTTTTTATGAGAGACATTTTTTATTTTATTAATCAATCAATTTTATCAAAATTTGACTTGACCTTATATCAATTCACCTGCTATCTTTCATGGCAATCGGATATGTTTTGCAGGTTTTGTAAAGATTTTAAGATAAAGGATATAAGGCAGGACTAAGAGTCCTTGCTTCGATTTGATAAAAATTGACACAAACATTTCCAGTTTTATGTGCATCTCAATGTATACTTTTTGTAATTTTAAGTCCATTTATGTAATTAATATAATATTTTTAAATTTCAGCACCTATGGGAGGTGGGCGTGTCCTTGGCCCGATATTTCCAAAAATTAAAATTTTTCTTAACTAAGGTGTTCTATATCAGTATACCAAATTTCAAAACTCTTTCTGTTTTTGTCCAATCGTTATATGGGATCAAAGCACTGTGCGGTCAAATTTCAGCAGAACTTGAAAAAGAGAAAACAATAACATTAAGAGGATTTGCCATAATAATAATAATTTTCGTTCGATTTTGAGGTAAAATATTATCAAATTCTCTTTTAAATTATTTTTCGAATTAAAGAAAGATGATCAAATTTTTAGAAGAAAATTACAGACATTAAAAATTGAAAAAATTCGATAAGGCTAGCAGGATAGAATACGTATTTTCGGTTCACGCTACGGACCCATCCTCAGTATCCTATGCATTTATGGGTTAATAATTGATGATGATCAATTTATATTGTATTAATTTTAGGGTAATCCGTTGAAAAATAAATTATAATATATAGGGAAGATCCAAACAAACAAACAAACAGAAATTGAATTTTATATAGATATAGATTTTATATACTAGCGGCACCTGAACGTATGACAAACTGATTACCCAGCTAAAAATCGACATATATGAATCCATGCAGGTTAAATATATGTTCATACATGGCCATAAACATGCATTCATGACCACACATGGTTACATAAATCTCCATACATGTTTCATATATTACCATGCGTGTGCATTAACGAAATTTGCACACGCACCAGCAAATTTTATTTAAAAAAAAAAAATACAATAAAAAATATTTTTGTTTATATAATTTATTTTTTAGAAAATCTATTTTTAGACTCATTATTTTTGTCAGTACTTGTAAGCACATAGGTAATGATATATTTTTTGATTTTTCGTATGTTGGTGTGTAACGATAACTCATTATTTTTCGCGACATCGCCATATAAAGGTAATAAGAAATGTAATAACAAAAGTAACTAGTTCCCATTACCAAGTATGTAGTTACATAACCACATATCTGGTAATGATTTTCTATACTGGGATCGTTAATCTTCTAGGGTATTCCAAATTCTATTCAATTATAAAAGTAATACAACAAATAAATAAAATGAATAAATAATATGCTTATTATAAAAGTTGTTTCATTTTGAATTTGTTTAACACACGCTCAAAAAAAAGTCAGTAAAGTCAGCAAAAAATGTTGCTGTGTCAGCAAATTTTGAGTCAGGAGGTTGCTTGCAAAAAAGTTGGTAATTTCAGCAAAAGGTTTGCTGAAAATCAGCTAGCTGATTTTTACCAAAAAAATAGTAATCTTCAGTAAAAGTTTTGCTAACACTTAGTCGCTTGAAAATGAAAAAAATCCTTGCTAAAATCAATAAACTTTTTGCTGAATATTAGTGGACTGAAAAAAACTCAAAAAACTTTTAGCGAAATTTTATTTTAGTTATTTTATTTGCTGAAAATTTAAATATAGAAATTGTGTAGAGTTGTTTTTCTTTTTTTGATTTCCGTTGTCTGTACTACATCCAGACAAGCTGCGACATCTACATCTTGTATATCTGGGTGTCGTCCACGCTATAAATGCGGTTATCAGCACAATTTTTGCAGCAACATAAATTTGTAAAACATTAGTTCAAAATTAGTTTAGTGCTAAAAAAATATAACTAAAACTTTTGCTGAAAACGGAATTTCAGCAAAAAAAATTACTGAAAACTAGTACACTTTTAATAACTTTTGTACTAACTTATTTTTTTGAGTGTAAGTTTGACATTGGTTTAATATATTCCTTTTTAGCAAGACAGTTGGTATGGAAATCTTCATATGTGGGTGCATACCCAAGTGCAGACAGACGGTGCATTGCAATCATATGTATAAATGACTGACTGAATATGAATTTTATATGAGCCTAACCATTAAATATGTAATTATTTCGTAAAGTATTACAATTTTGTTGAATTTTTTTTAAGTGTCGTCATGTTTTTTTTTCTGGTTTTATCATTTTTATTGTAGTATTATTTAATTATATATAATTAAGCTTGTCTAATTTGATATGAATATTTTGAAATAGTTTTAGTACTTCGCTTACGCTATTTTTTAATAATAAATTTAAATAAATTTTATGATAATTTTAGGAATTTTTAAGTTACTATCAATGATTAAAATTTTGTTAATATCTTAATTGCTGTAATTATGTAAAATATGTTATATCCAAAAAAAATTTTTTTTTGAAATTCATAACAAGATGTTGTTAAGGTTTAACAGATTATTATAATAATTATCTTGACAAAAGTTTCATAAGCATCATTTTATAAAAGATACTTGAACTTGAGCTCATATGTTTGCACCTGCAGTCAATGCGGGTTGATATCGACTGGCTTCTATTTAAATTTTAAACAGAGACATGGCCTTACGCAGGAGACCAGCAGGGCATTTTCATGGTAGTTTCTCGCGACAGAATTTTGCAAATTTTAAGAAAAGTTATTACATAAATGAAAATAAACTGAATTTTGAATTACAAACAAAAACAAAATTAACAAAAAACCGAAAATGCGTATCTTAAATGAATTAGCTTACGCTTCAGAAATTACACTCAGAAAATAAATACAGTCAATTTTTCTTTAGTTGTTTCTGAAGTTTTTCCATTCAGTTATTTATTTTTAAAGTAATAACAGTTGTTCGTAGAAGAAAAATAATTTTTAACTTTTTCCACAAGTTATTTAAAAATTTAACTAAATTAAAATACGGATATTTCGTAACAGTCAAATTTTCCCGTCAATTTTTAATGTTTTAAAATAAAACTATAGAAATGAACCAAAAAAGGTATTTTGTGGTAGAAGTTGTTTGAAATAAAAAAACAAAAATACAGTTAATTGAATTGTTTTTATTTTAAATTTTTTAGCAAAATCAAATTTAAATATAGTTCTTTGCACCGTTTTGTTTGTTACTTTTGTAGTAAAATAAACAAACTTTAAGTGGATTTTACGGTTTCTGATAGTCAATTATTGGTAGTCAAAAACTTATAAAGAAATTGTTCAATTAAATGGAAATGTGAGTAGACCGGTTTTTGACTGAAATTTTATTCGTTTTAAATTGTATTTTAGTTAATTTTACCTTCAAAATAATTTGTGTGTACGTATGTAGAATTCAATATTTTTAGCAAAGTATTTGAACAGGACATAATCAAGAGACTTTTTCCCTTTTTGCCAAATTTCAAGTTCTAGCGGCGAAAGTTTGGGCCGCGTGATTAACATGCCACTTTGCCCCTTTTTACAACGTTTAATTCGAAATTTAAAAAAGTACCTCTTTAGTGAATTAATCCATATCCGAGGAAAATATATTTTAAATAATAGATTTCTAGTAGAAAAGGCTCAGGTAGACCGTTAAAAGTCCCATGATATCAGTGAATTAGTCCTTACTCCATTGGACATAATTTAGATCGTTTTCTGTGGAACATCAATTCTTTTCTTAAGGGATATTAAGTTTATTCGAAATTAGTTTCAAATATACTTTAGAAAAACGTGTAAGGCCACACAATGTAATCGATTTGGTGGACTTCATTTTGTGCGTACTTACGATATGGGATACCTGTGTATAACAATTGTATATGAAACACAAAATTTTTGAAAATTTTCAAAAATTTTGTCTAACTTACATGCCACTATACTTGTGTGTACTTACGAAGTATATTGGCTTGTGGGCCATTACAATGCGGTCATACCCTGGGTAAAGTAAGCCAGCTTGTGTGTTGTAACGACGAGTTTCCTCCGTTAGCTGGGGTAAGCTCGCGGGGGTAGGGATCGTCACAGAAATTTGTTTGATCTAGTGACAGAGAGTGAAAGGCGTGGTCTTAAACGTTATAAATTTCAATTTATTGGCTTATATCTACAAACAAAACACTTAGGACTAACGGGACGAAAAGAAAAGAAGGCCTCAGAGGGAGAAGGACAACCTAGTTTCGTTCACGAGGTCTGTTGGGCGGGTTCTATCGGGCGGTGACCAACGCTCGGCACACACTCGACGCTGAAAAAGAGGTGATCAACGCTCGACACACTCGACGCTGAAAAAGAGGTGATCAACGCTCGACACACACTCGACGTAGAAAAGGAGGTGACCAACGCTCGGCACACACTCGACGCTGAAAAGGAGGTGATCAACGCTCGACACACACTCGTCGCTGGAAAAGAGGTGATCAACGCTCGACACACACTCGACGCTGAAAAAGAGGTGATCAACGCTCGACACACACTCGACGTAGAAAAGGAGGTGACCAACGCTCGGCACACACTCGACGCTGAAAAGGAGGTGATCAACGCTCGACACACACTCGACGCTAAAAAGGAGGTGACCAACGCTCGGCACACACTCGACGCTGAAAAGGAGGTGATCAACGCTCGACACACACTCGACGCTGGAAAAGAGGTGATCAACGCTCGACACACACTCGACGCTGAAAAAGAGGTGATCAACGCTCGACACACACTCGACGTAGAAAAGGAGGTGACCAACGCTCGGCACACACTCGACGCTGAAAAAGAGGTGATCAACGCTCGACACACACTCGACGCTGAAAAAGAGGTGATCAACGCTCGACACACACTCGACGCTGAAAAAGGTGATCAACGCTCGACACACACTCGACTTAGAAAAGGAGGTGACCAACGCTCGGCACACACTCGACGCTGAAAAGGAGGTGATCAACGCTCGACACACACTCGACGCTGGAAAAGAGGTGACCAACGCTCGGCACACACTCGACGCTGAAAAGGAGGTGATCAACGCTCGACACACACTCGACGCTGGAAAAGAGGTGATCAACGCTCGACACACACTCGACGCTGAAAAGGAGGTGATCAACGCTCGGCACACACTCGACGCTGGAAAAGGGGTGATCAACGCTCGACACACACTCGACGTAGAAAAGGAGGTGGCCAACGCTCGACACACACTCGACGTAGAAAAGGAGGTGACCAACGCTCGGCACACACTCGACGCTGAAAAGGAGGTGATCCACGCTCGACACACACTCGACGCTGGAAAAGAGGTGATCAACGCTCGACACACCCTCGACGCTGGAAAAGAGGTGATCAACGCTCGACACACACTCGACGCTGAAAAAGAGGTGATCAACGCTCGACACACACTCGACGTAGAAAAGGAGGTGACCAACGCTCGGCACACACTCGACGCTGAAAAGGAGGTGATCAACGCTCGACACACACTCGTCGCTAAAAAGGAGGTGACCAACGCTCGACACACACTCGACGCTGGAAAAGAGGTGATCAACGCTCGACACACACTCGACGCTGAAAAGGAGGTGATCAACGCTCGACACACACTCGACGCTGGAAAAGAGGTGATCAACGCTCGACACACACTCGACGTTGGAAAAGAGGTGATCAACGCTCGACACACACTCGACGCTTTGCAGGACCTCGAAGGATGTGGCAGGACCTCAAAGGATCTTCGCAGGACCTCAAAGGATCTTCGCAGGACCTCGAAGGATGTGTACAGGACCTCAAAGGATCTTCGCAGGACCTCGAAAGATGTGGCAGGACCTCAAAGGATCTTCGCAGGACCTCGAATAATGTGTGCAGGACCTCAAATGATCTTCACAGGACCTCAAAGGATCTTCGCAGGACCTCAAAGGATCTTCGCAGGACCTCAAAGGATCTTCGCAGGACCTCAAAGGATCTTCACAGGACCTCAAAGGATCTTCGCAGGACCTCAAAGGATCTTCGCAGGACCTCGAAGGATGTGTACAGGACCTCAAAGGATCTTTGCAGGACCTCAAAGGATCTTCGCAGGACCTCAAAGGATCTTCGCAGGACCTCAAAGGATCTTAGCAGGACCTCAAAGGATCTTCACAGGACCTCAAAGGATCTTCGCAGGACCTCAAAGGATCTTCGCAGGACCTCGAAGGATGTGTACAGGACCTCAAAGGATCTTTGCAGGACCTCAAAGGATCTTCGCAGGACCTCGAAGGATGTGTGCAGGACCTCGCAGGATATGGGCAGGACCTCAAAGGATACAGGCAGGATGTGTCTTCAAGAGCTAGAATAAAAAGGATAATTAGTGAGATGTACCTTGTTAGTTGTGCACGCGTTGGCGGCTGCCAGCAACTGATCCACATTTCTTTGATGTGCTGCCTTTTATACCCTTTTGGCAGCTGAGTTCGTTATTATTTTGTAGTTGTAGCCTGAAAAATTCACAAGATGTGTAGACAGAAACGAGCGGTGCGACTTCTGTCGTTACACATGGTCCCCCCCTGGGGAACCCAACTGGTACCGATATGTCAATTATTTTAATCGTGCGTGTTTCCTGTGAAACATTATGAGACGGCTAATTTGGTTCTGAAGCGGGGGTCTGACATCTTTTGGTATGCCATCTGGAGATATAATGAATCCAGAATAAACGGTCAGTAGTGTTTTCAGGGGTAAACACGATAGTGTTTTAAACTTAGTGCGCGTTGATATTGGTAATTCTCGTGACAAAACGAATGCTACTGGATATGCTGCTGGTGGTGATGATAATGATGGCGATGACGCTATGGGTGATGACAACGTTGGACACGGCGCTGGTTTTGTTGACAATGATGGAACGGAATCTGGTGGAGATGGTAGCGACGGGCATGGCTCTGGTGATAACAACGGATATGGCTCTGGTAATGATATTGAAGAGGCGCATGGCTTTGATAGTGATAACAGCAATGGTGATGACGACGAAAATGTAGATGGTGGTGGCGATAATGAAAACGATGTAGCTAACTCCGCTGGTGATGGCAAAAATAGATAAGGCTCGGATGGTGAGGACAGCAGTGGAGAAAATTCTGGTGTTGGCGACAATGATATACATGGTTCTGATGATAACGTTGAAGAAGACTCTGTTGGTGAGGACAACGGTGGAAACAGTTCTGTTATTGACGGCAATGATAGACACGGCTCTGGTTCCGATGATAACGTTGAAGAGGACTCTGTTGGTGAGGACCACTGTATATATGACTCTGGTGATGATGAAAGCGATCCGCTCTGTGCACCAGGGGTTAAGCAGGATGACGTTGGCGATAAATTGGCTTGTAACATCTGATGGAGCGATGAAGGCATAGGCAATGATTTATCGATTATCCCGGGCTTGGTAATTACGGACTTAACGTTAGCAGATGAGGCGCTAGATATCAGGAAATGCCGTTCGTGACGACTCTCAGGTGCTTGACGGCTACCCTTGCTGGTCATAATATTTTGGCCTTGCGCGACTTTGGCTTCACGTGAGTATTGCACATTGCTATCAGCGATTATCAGACGGTGATGTTCCTGGGAGTATCGTCGGGTTGCTTGAATGCTTTCTAGATCCGCCGCCATTTCCAAGAGCTCGTCAAGGGTTTCGAAATCTTTCCTTCGAATAAATTTCTGATAGCTGGGCAAGGAATTCCTGTAGATCCTCTCTAGTCGTTGTGTCTCCGTACATTCAGTGTGCCTCATTAAATTTTGAATTGACAGCACGTAGTCCGTGAACGACTCCTTATTCTTCTGATATCGATTTTGTATCGTATTTTCGAGCCGTTCGAAGTATCTCGCAGGTAAAAACAACTTAAGAAAATCTCGTTTGAAACTGGACCAAGTTTTCCAGAAACGATTGTTGTTTCTAAACCACATCAGTGCATAGCTGGTCAGGAGTAAGGGCATCATGCGTGGCAAGATGTCCATATCCACAGCGTACATACCGGATAATTCTTCCAGCCTATCTAGAAATTCAAAGGGACAGGTTGCCCCATCGAATTGTACCTTCCACTCAGATATAAGCTCTGCGGTTGCGGCCATTTTTCTAAGGGATTAAACTTGAAATTAAATAATAAAACAATTAGCTAGTTTCTGTAAGCCCGTTCCTTCTCTTTGACTTGCTGTTAGAAGTTTTTATTCCTCAGTTTGGTGCTCTTGTAGTAGATATATATCAAAAACCTTTAACTCTCTGTCCCTGCTCGGGCGCCACTGTAACGACGAGTTTCCTCCGTTAGCTGGGGTAAGCTCGCGGGGGTAGGGATCGTCACAGAAATTTGTTTGATCTAGTGACAGAGAGTGAAAGGCGTGGTCTTAAACGTTATAAATTTCAATTTATTGGCTTATATCTACAAACAAAACACTTAGGACTAACGGGACGAAAAGAAAAGAAGGCCTCAGAGGGAGAAGGACAACCTAGTTTCGTTCACGAGGTCTGTTGGGCGGGTTCTATCGGGCGGTGACCAACGCTCGGCACACACTCGACGCTGAAAAAGAGGTGATCAACGCTCGACACACTCGACGCTGAAAAAGAGGTGATCAACGCTCGACACACACTCGACGTAGAAAAGGAGGTGACCAACGCTCGGCACACACTCGACGCTGAAAAGGAGGTGATCAACGCTCGACACACACTCGTCGCTGGAAAAGAGGTGATCAACGCTCGACACACACTCGACGCTGAAAAAGAGGTGATCAACGCTCGACACACACTCGACGTAGAAAAGGAGGTGACCAACGCTCGGCACACACTCGACGCTGAAAAGGAGGTGATCAACGCTCGACACACACTCGACGCTAAAAAGGAGGTGACCAACGCTCGGCACACACTCGACGCTGAAAAGGAGGTGATCAACGCTCGACACACACTCGACGCTGGAAAAGAGGTGATCAACGCTCGACACACACTCGACGCTGAAAAAGAGGTGATCAACGCTCGACACACACTCGACGTAGAAAAGGAGGTGACCAACGCTCGGCACACACTCGACGCTGAAAAAGAGGTGATCAACGCTCGACACACACTCGACGCTGAAAAAGAGGTGATCAACGCTCGACACACACTCGACGCTGAAAAAGGTGATCAACGCTCGACACACACTCGACTTAGAAAAGGAGGTGACCAACGCTCGGCACACACTCGACGCTGAAAAGGAGGTGATCAACGCTCGACACACACTCGACGCTGGAAAAGAGGTGACCAACGCTCGGCACACACTCGACGCTGAAAAGGAGGTGATCAACGCTCGACACACACTCGACGCTGGAAAAGAGGTGATCAACGCTCGACACACACTCGACGCTGAAAAGGAGGTGATCAACGCTCGGCACACACTCGACGCTGGAAAAGGGGTGATCAACGCTCGACACACACTCGACGTAGAAAAGGAGGTGGCCAACGCTCGACACACACTCGACGTAGAAAAGGAGGTGACCAACGCTCGGCACACACTCGACGCTGAAAAGGAGGTGATCCACGCTCGACACACACTCGACGCTGGAAAAGAGGTGATCAACGCTCGACACACCCTCGACGCTGGAAAAGAGGTGATCAACGCTCGACACACACTCGACGCTGAAAAAGAGGTGATCAACGCTCGACACACACTCGACGTAGAAAAGGAGGTGACCAACGCTCGGCACACACTCGACGCTGAAAAGGAGGTGATCAACGCTCGACACACACTCGTCGCTAAAAAGGAGGTGACCAACGCTCGACACACACTCGACGCTGGAAAAGAGGTGATCAACGCTCGACACACACTCGACGCTGAAAAGGAGGTGATCAACGCTCGACACACACTCGACGCTGGAAAAGAGGTGATCAACGCTCGACACACACTCGACGTTGGAAAAGAGGTGATCAACGCTCGACACACACTCGACGCTTTGCAGGACCTCGAAGGATGTGGCAGGACCTCAAAGGATCTTCGCAGGACCTCAAAGGATCTTCGCAGGACCTCGAAGGATGTGTACAGGACCTCAAAGGATCTTCGCAGGACCTCGAAAGATGTGGCAGGACCTCAAAGGATCTTCGCAGGACCTCGAATAATGTGTGCAGGACCTCAAATGATCTTCACAGGACCTCAAAGGATCTTCGCAGGACCTCAAAGGATCTTCGCAGGACCTCAAAGGATCTTCGCAGGACCTCAAAGGATCTTCACAGGACCTCAAAGGATCTTCGCAGGACCTCAAAGGATCTTCGCAGGACCTCGAAGGATGTGTACAGGACCTCAAAGGATCTTTGCAGGACCTCAAAGGATCTTCGCAGGACCTCAAAGGATCTTCGCAGGACCTCAAAGGATCTTAGCAGGACCTCAAAGGATCTTCACAGGACCTCAAAGGATCTTCGCAGGACCTCAAAGGATCTTCGCAGGACCTCGAAGGATGTGTACAGGACCTCAAAGGATCTTTGCAGGACCTCAAAGGATCTTCGCAGGACCTCGAAGGATGTGTGCAGGACCTCGCAGGATATGGGCAGGACCTCAAAGGATACAGGCAGGATGTGTCTTCAAGAGCTAGAATAAAAAGGATAATTAGTGAGATGTACCTTGTTAGTTGTGCACGCGTTGGCGGCTGCCAGCAACTGATCCACATTTCTTTGATGTGCTGCCTTTTATACCCTTTTGGCAGCTGAGTTCGTTATTATTTTGTAGTTGTAGCCTGAAAAATTCACAAGATGTGTAGACAGAAACGAGCGGTGCGACTTCTGTCGTTACAGTGTAGAGTCTGAAAGTTTTCGGAGATACTTGTGTGTACTTACTAGTATCTCCGAGTGCTTTCAAACTCTACACACAAGCTGGCTTACTTTACCCAGGGTATGTCCGCATTGTAATGGCCCACAAGCCAATGTACTTCGTAAGTGGATTGTGGGCCATTACAATGGATTGGAAAGGCTACTCTATAAGAGATCTTGCATCAACATTTGAATTTAAAGAAAAGTTTAATTCCATATAAATCAAAAGATTTTCAAATTAGGTCTAGATTGGTGTAAAATATTTAAATGCTGTTTAAAATCGATTTAAAATGTGTATCGCATGTAGATATTACCTCAAATTTCGTTAATGCACACGTATGGTCATATATGATTCATGTATGGAGATTTATGTAACCATGTGTGGTCATGAATGCGTGTTTATGGCCATGCATGAACATACATTTAACGTGCATGGATGCATATATGTCGATTTTTAGCTGGGTTGTTAAAAATAAATAATGTTATAAAGCTTTCCAGGATAATTTTCTGTACCATAGAATCGGTTATAGAGTAGCTACTTTTACTTTGTAACTATTTCTACTATCAAATCTAATACCGATTATTTTTGTTTCAAATTGTCTCAAAAGCAAACAATTCTATAGCCCCAAACGTGGAACCGACAAAAACTAAAATACGATCTGCTCGTAATTTTCAAAAAGCGAAAATCGCCATAAATTCTGAAATAATAAAAATTAATCAACCATTTTCGGTACGAAATTTTATTTTACTGATAGTGTTATTTATTAGAGTTCGTCATAAAAATTAGAAAAAGAGGATGGCGTTTTTTTTTTCTTTTTTACTTCAACTCCTTCCACTGGCGCAAGTCGGCCAAAAACGCTGATTTTAAGACCCTTTTCCTCCAGAGCAAAAACAGCTGCATTTATAGGAAATCTGACATTACCATTCGACTCTACAACAAAATTAAATACAAAAAACTTTTTTTTTGCATTTTCAAAATACACCAGATAGCCATTAGAGTGGTTCGAAAAATCCACTTTTTTCAAAAACTTCTAAAAAGTTACTTTCTTATTACACACAATGAAAATGAATTTTCGGCTGAGTACATGGGTACAAAAATTTTGGATTTACCGCGAACCGCTAAAAAGTTATTAGCTAATCAAATTTGGATTTTTTTTTAAATCTTCAAAAATTATTTTATATAGTTTCAAACAAATTTTCGGAATGATCCTCGAAATCATTTGAAAATAAAATATTATATTGTCAATATATTTAAATAGAAAATATAAAATTTTCAATTACAAATAAATAGTTTTAGAATTTTAACAGGTTTTCTATGTGGTTTCTCAGTTAGATTGGAAATTGTAAGAAATTATAATGACTACACAAGTTAAATATTAAAATTCTTCTTCATCATCGTCAACGCTTACATCAACTTTAAATGATCAAACTAAAGGAATTGTAAAAAAACTATTCACATACTAATACTTGGACAAACAACATTGTATAAGATTTAATCGATTGGAAAAAATTTAAAGGAAAAAAATATACAAGGAAAAAAATAAAATACCGCTAAAGTTATCCAACTGACTCCCGATCAAGTAGTAGCAATAGTAAAAGCGCATTAATAAGCACATGAAACTACAAAAACATCAAACTTCAATTAAAGACTAACAGCGAAATAGTTAATACAAATTATTACAATGGGTCATCATCAGAGAAGGCAAAAATAAGCAAAATGCGATGTAGTTTAAGCAAAAGAATATTGTTGAAAAGAAAATAAAAAAAAGTAAAAAAGCTTGATGAGAAAAGGTTTTATTTTTTGAAAGTTAAGAGAATTTTTTTTTTTAACAAAAAAACAGAAAAAGATATATGAGTAAAAAAGGCAAAAAAGCAATTTAGTATTCTCTGGTCATGATGTAGCAAGTGTGGGGACATAAAGCTCTTGAAGAGGCAAATTTGGAATTTTGATAACTCACGGACACCATATTACACTACTCAACAAAATCGAAATTTTTTGCACAACTTTCTACAAAAATTTTTTTTAATATTTTGATTTTTTAAGCCCGAATCTGTAGTCAAAAAAGTTTCATTGCATAGCCTTCGAATTCTTTTTTATCTCCTCACCCAAGGAGGAAGAACTGCATCAAAATCTTTTATATTTTAGTGAATATGAATTCCAGTATTCGGGCAATGTTCTGGTTATAAGGTTTCAGCTCCTCTAAATGTTTTACCGTCATATTGAGCCTTAAAATATTTTTCTCAGGGTTAAGGTCTATGTAAAGAACTCAGAATTTTTAACATCATATTCGTGTGCAGGAGGCGAAAATATTTAAAAAAAATATTGAGAGGAAGTATGTGCAAAAAAGTCGATATTTGTTGATCAGTATAATTTTTTGTAAGTCTTCATTGCATATTTATTTTGTTACCGCTGAATATTTTGAAATTTTATTTTATAATTAAATTTTTTTAATTTACATTCAATTTTTAAAAATTCGCACTCCAAAAAATTTTTGTAAATTTACTGCTATCAAATGGGAAAAGTTTTGTCTAATTTTACGAAAATTTGGTAAATATAAACAAAAAATGTGTAAACTTTTATTGTACACACTTCCATATACAATAATACACACGCAGAGTAATTTTAGACATTATGTTCTTACAAGTAAACACATTATGCGTAAAACTATTATTCTTTTGTTGAATAAAATGTTTACGCACAAAGTTGGAAAATATACTAACATATCGTCGACCGTCCTCCAAAATGTAACAAGTGTTTTTAATAGATTTTCAGCAGAGCGAAAAAATTGTTACAAAATCTACTTTTAAGATATTTTATTGGCATCATATGCCTTAATGATGATTTTACAAAATGAGGTCGTGAATCATTAGGGCATATGATGCCAATAAAATATCTTAAAAGTAGATTTTGTTACATTTTTTTCGCTCTCCTGAAAATCGATTAAAACACACATATGGCATTTTGCAGGCCGGTCGACGATATAATAGTAAAAAATTAAAATATTTTTAAATATTAAAAAGAAACTAAAACGCATAATTTTTTCTGAATTACTACACTTCTACAAACACATTTTTATTTGGAAATAGCAACATAAGAACAAAATTATTTTTGGTAATTATTGTATACGCATATGGTAGTCTAAACCTCTTTTTAAAATTGTTTTAATTTCCATAGTTATGTATAACAATAACACAAGAAATATTGATCGAAATATTGGAATAAAAAAACAGTATTTGAAAATAATTTTTTAAATTTAAAAACTTTTGTTTTATTTATTTAAAAAACTTTTCAAACAAAACCAATGACCTTAAGCCAAACAAAATGTGAAAAACAATAACACATATATTAAAATTTTATTTAATTTGTCTTAGATTTTTAAATTAATTGCATTTATTGTTATCTAAAATTATTTGCATTAATTTATTTATTTTAAATTAGTACAAGTATATAACTCGTAATGAATAAAATACTTATTAAAAATGAATTTAGTGTTTAATTAAAAATCAAATTTTTTTTATGTGGTTTGACTTTAAACATATCTGTGGTAAAGATACGCAGATAGAGGGATTTTTACGCATTTTTTTTGTGGATTTTTACTAGAGTATCTAAAAAACCGGCCATTTCGGAAACCCGGTTTTCGGTTTGTTCGAAAATTACTATTTTTAAAAACCCGGTTTCGGTTATTGTTTCTTCCAAGAAACCGGTTAAAACCGGTTTCGGTTTTTTTTTTTGTTATAAAAATAAACATGTACAAATAGGAAAAAAGCTTATAAAAATTAGTTTAAAGCGTCCTCCAGAAACAGCTACTGAAAGCATAGGTACTTTTCCACTAATTAAAACTACCAAACATTTAAAAAATCATTATTATGGTAAAATATAATTTAATATCACATTATTATAAATATAATAACGAAACATTTAATTCATATAAAATTGTATCAAAATAAAAGTTTTACCATAAAAACGACAAACTAGTGGCTTTTTTATAAAAAGCACTACCAGAAAATATTGGGTGATACAAAATCGCGAAAGATAGCACGATCAGATGCAATTACTTAGACAAACATTTAATTGCAAAGGTCATTTTACACTGCTGAAATCAGAAAAAAATGCTGAATATAAGTAAATTAATAACATCACAGAAAAACAATTACATTTCCAAAACTTTATTTATATACATATTTTTTAATCGGAAGGCAATCTACTCTTCTGAAAACAGCAGAAATACTATTTATTTTCGCTATTTCAGCAAAAACATCTACTGATTTTAGCAGAATAGAATGTTATTTGCATTCAACTAAAATTTATTTAAATATAACTAAAATTTTTGTAGATTTAGCAGCTCTTGTTTCATCATACCAATCGTACAATTTTCTTAAATGGAACAGATTAATTACACAGAAAAAAATAATTAGGTTTTTTGTAGCAACATTCATCAGTCGCCCTGTATTTAAAAAATATTCCAAACGTTTACAAAGGATTTTCGTATCTTTTTTATTCGAATACATGTGAAAATATGTTATTTTTTATATAAAGGAAAACAAAACTGCAGTTTCGTTTGTTAAAATAATACTTTAAAAACGAAACGCAGTCGAAATATAGTATTTTCGAACGATTAGCTTAAAAATAGTTTTGATAAAAACATGTTTAAAAAACCGGTTAACCGACGAATAATAACCGGGTTTCAGTTTATTCGAATTTATAAATTATTCGCAACCGGACGGTTTTTGGAAATGAAAAAACCGGGTGACCGGTTTTCGGTTACGGTTTTGGACACTCTAATTTTTACACATTTTTGTGGATTATTAATAAATTAATACATCCCAGTGTAGAAACGGTAATGACATATCATTATTTTTTGGAATACCAGTAATGACACCCACTTACCTTCTGCATTATTTTAAAACATAATAATGAGTTACTGATAATGACTTATTTTTATCATTATTTCAAATAGAAAATAATTTTTAGATTTTTTTGAAAATTTTTTGAAATCTATTTTTAGACTCAATATTTTTTAAACACTGGTAAGGATATATGTAACCACATATTTTTTGATTTTTTGTATGTTGGCGAGTAAGCTTACTTGTGTGCAGCAGGTCAATTATGTTTTTATCTATTAAATATTACATGTCGATATAGCTCAGATAGTAGAGCTATTGACTGGCAATATGTAGACCCAGGTTCGATTCCCGTACCAGCAAATTTTATTTAAAAAAAAAAATACAATAAAATATATTTTTTTTTATATAATTTATTTTTTTGAAAATCTATTTTTAGACTCATTATTTTTGTCAGTACTGGTAAACACATAGGTAGCGATATATTTTTTGATTTTTCGTATGCTGGTGTGTAACGACAACTCATTATTTTTCGCGACATCGCCATATAAAGGTAATAAGAAATGTAATAACAAAAGTAACTAGTTACCATTACCAAGTATGTAGTTACATAACCACATATCTGGTAATGATTTTCTACACTGGGATATATAATACACTAGTTTCAAAATTTCATTTAATTTTGACGCACTTTTAATATAAAATTACTCATTATTTATGTACCAAATTAAACATAGTGTGTCTATTTCTTTTTCCATTTACACACATAGAGTAAATTTACAGAATTTATAGTAGGATTACAGTTTCCTACTATAAGTTGGGTAAATTTCAATATAATTTAATTAGAGTGTAGTACATATATGAATTAATTACGTATGAGTGATATTTATTGTTAACAAATATCAATCATACGTACTATGTGAGAAGTTTCTCGCATCGAAAAGTGCTACTCTGCGATATTTAAAACAGGATGAGCAGAATAATCTGAAATTTATTTAGAGGTATACACAGAAAACAAATCAGTTGGAAATCCATCAGAACTATCATGATTTAACCGATACAACATAATTTTTAATTTAATTATGTAATATCAATTATGTTAGTATATCATTGGCGTTAATGACCAACAATTTGAACTCGTTACTAAATTAATAAAATTTGTGCTTTAGTAATTAGTAAGCACCACTAATTTAAACAAAAATAATAATTACTAGAGCAATTCGATAGCGACAATAATTTGAAAACAATAAAATTTAATATTTTCCACCAATAAATTTATATTAAAAGAACTTCTTAGTCGTACCAACCAACTTGGAACTACTAATTTTTAATAATTTACTACTAAGTTGGTTGCAACAACCAATTTAAAATTCATCGATTAGAATTTTGTAATTTATTTTCAGTTATAGCATCCAAAATAAAAAACTATAAAAGAAAATGTAAATCAATTTGGTGATAACAACTGAATAGAATTCAATTATAACCGAATTCTAATTATGCTATCTATCAAGTTTACAAAATTTACAATAACAATAAAAACTGTAAAAAAATAAAAAACATAAAAAAGTAACAAACAAAAAATATAGAAATACTGCGGTAATTTATTTAGAGAAAGTTTGCTCTTTAAGCAAAATAGCAAAAAATCAAAATAATGCAGTCAAAATTCATTTTATTCTCCCTAAGGTAAGTTGCATTTACAATGAAAGTGCAGTTCAGAATATATTTCTAATCATTGATTTATTACCAGTTGCTCATAATGTCCCCATGAAACAAATCGAGGCAAAAACAATTATTGTTGAAAATGGAAATCAAGAATCGCCATAAAATGCTGGTAACTAAGAAAGTATAGTTTTATATCTGAAGATACAGTGCTCAGACTCCGCAGAATGAAACCCCCATTTGTCTGTGGAAAACAACTTCAAATTTGAAGAATTTTCGCTAAGAAAAATACCTCTCAATCTTTAGTTCTATTTTATATAAAAAACTTCTTAAAACCTTGTTTAAAGGATGGTCTAATTTTGTATTTCTAAACTCAAGTGGTTCTTTTAATTTTTGGAAAAAATGTATCTATTTATTTTACATTATAGTTATTAAACAAAACATTATTAATTATTATGGAAACAGTGTTTAATTCAAAAGGAATTCAGAAAATTCGGTTATATCTACTGTGTATGTTAAAAATGTATTTTAGTATATACGAATTTGAGATTTTTATGTGGTGTTTTCGATGTAAAAAACTTCCTATATAGTTATAGAATATCGGTACTGAGCTGTGAAAGGATAGTTATACTTCACCACTTCACATCTTCGTAAACCAATTAGAATTGGTACTCTGGACATCTTCTGGGAATAACTTCGCAATATTAAAAAATTCCGTTTTGTATCAATATTTTTTAAATAATCGCATTTATTCACTTCAAACGAACTTTTTCTGTACATTCTTTGTAATAACAATTAAAATAAACCAAGTAAAAAAAAAACAGAAAAAAGTATTTTGCTGCAATAGCAGTCAATTTGTATTGAAGAGGCTCTTAACCAGTTGGATGAGTTGGTTGTTAAAACACCAGCATTTAGTTAGTTTTTTCATACATCTGTATGCATTGGGCTGGATTGCGCTTCTCTATTTTTAATGTTGTTATAAAAGTGAAAATACAAAAAAATGATTTTCAGAAAACATTGGATGATTATATAATATGAAATAAATTTGTTTAGATGCACTCAAGTGTTTACAATAAATGAAGTGTTTATTTTTTATATGTCACTGGCTTGTCTAGTTTTATACCTACTCTAATCGTTAAACTCTAGTATGGCTTGAAAATTTGTTATACTCGTATACAGCTAAGATGTTTTTCTTGACCAACCATTGGTATAGGTATGCCATTTGGAAAGTAATGATGTGCATAATTCATGACAAACAAAATAACGTATGATGTGTGGAGGAGAAACATTAGTGTAAATATACTTGTAATCATTTTTAGGAAACCAAGCTATTCCTCAGGCTTAAAAAGAGAATACTGTATTTTTTTCTTCGAAACAGTATAAAATTTGAACATTGTAAACATAAAGCAACGGTTTTAGTTTTCGTAAGAACTTATGCTTTTAGAGAACACCAAAGAGATTTTTAATTTTTTCTTATACTAATCTTAAACTCTCGTGAAGTTTAAAAGTTTGTATACACCCTACTGGAAGGTACACCCTAAATAATATATCTGTTGGCTGAACGGAAAAATATATTATTTTAAAAAATTTATTCCTGTTTTTTGGCTTAAAATAAAACTTGTTAATTTTAAAATAAGTTTTGTTAATTTCAACAAATCTAAATTTAAGTAAAAAATTAGTAAAACTACAGTTTTATTTGTAATTATACTGAGACCCTGGGCCTAGTTCACATCATCTAAAGGCATGTAAGAACACTGCAAAGAGAAAGAATTTTGTCTGTTTTGCTCAGACAAAACAGACAAAATGCAAAGTCTCGCTTAGTTCTCAAGATATGGGCCATTTTATGAAATGGAATTTTTTTAATAGAAACCTCCAAGTGTCCAAGGCCCCACCAATGTGCGTTTTTGGATAGAGATGCCCTTTTCACGCGAGTCTTATATGGTTAGGGGAAGTCGAAATTTTTATCCAATTTCCTCTATCTCCCTTAGTTTTCCAGATATCGGACATTTTAAAAAATTGGTTGGGCGCGGGGGTGTAAGAAATAGCGTCATCTTTAAAACTTCGGATATATTGGTGGCGCCATATTCCAGGCAGAAACATGCAATTATAATTTAACAATAATTTGTGTAAATTTTAGCAAATGGGGTCTTAAAAATTAGTTATTAATAATTTTGAAAATAAACACATAAAATTAGATAACTAAAATCTTAGTTTAAAGAGTTTTAAAGCATGGAGTCAGACTTCATCAAATGGATATCTGTACCACCTTAAACTCTGTTGTGGGTCGTCATCAAGTTTGATAAGTCCGTTGGGTTTGGAGGCTGTTGTCAGTTTATTGAGAGCTGTTGAATCTCCGCCGTAAAATACCGTTAGCGAAATAAGCCAAATATCATTATCCTTAAAATACCATTATCGAAATAACTTAAACACCGTTATCCTTAAAATAGCGATATCGAAATAAATGGAACAGCATTACCCTTAACATACCGTTACCCAAATAATGTAAAAAAGCGGTACCCTTACCGATAAGCTCTCCCTTTGTGTTACCAACCTTGCTTAGAATAGAAGTTAAAAGTGAAAAATTAGGACTTTTTTACGAGATTTTAAATATTGCAAACTTTTTTTGCAATAAAATATATTTTTAAAATAACGTTTTTCACCTTGAGCCCCCTTCTTGTATAATTTCGAAAACACTATACATACCTATTGGTCCACTGGTAGGTAAACTTACCATCTCAGATCTCTCCAACAATGCAATCACTTCTTCAGGTCTTAAATACACAGTCAGAAAAACACAAACGGGAAGGAGTTGGCATGACACTTTAACAGGTGGTACAAGTACTGGCAAAAACTACTTTCCCATTCCCAAAGTGATAACATCATTATAAAAAAGGAACAGTTGTTCAAAAGTAATGGGTAAATGAAATTTTCAACGTAGTAAAAACGCTGGTAAAACCAATAAATCAGTGGTCTTAAATCACCATGACGCATAATTGATACTTCAAAAGTATATATAAGAAAAATGCTAGCCACATTATCGCCTGTAGATATGTCCATTTAGTATTTTTCTGTAAAACCTTTACTGTAGGAGTTATATCGCAAAGAAACCTTGAACTATTTTTAGTCCATTTTTAGGGCTAAAAGCCTTGGATGATTAGCCTGCTTAAATCCGGGAGGATAAGTTTTCACAGGAATATTATTTGTTACGCCCAATCTACTAGAAATTGTGTGACGAGGTGGAAAGATAACACTTTTGCACATTTGGGTGCTCTATTGAGCGCCAATTCTGAATAAGCCCGAAATTAACTCTTAAGGCGCGTTTACAATGGTAGAGTGACTCTACTCTGCAGAACAGATTGAAATGTTAACTGTTCAAAATGCAGAGTAGAGTTACTTCAAAAAAATATTTGACATTTGAATACTTACCCAGTTTTCGAGAATTTTTTGCCACTAGTTTCACTGCTTTAAATTTGAAATAATTTTTTATTTTATATATTGTTTGAAATTTAAATTTTTTGTTACTATTTTTGTTTTCTTTAATATTTATTTTTTAATTTGTTGACAGTTAGAGATGGGAAAAAATTAGTGATGTGCTTTTTTAGGTATATTTGTCATGTTAAACAGTTAACAGACCAATGTTAACCCCAGAGTTGAGCAAATCTGTACTCCAGAGTCAAACAAGTTTTACTCTGGAGTGGAATAAAAAGAGATAACAAAATACAAAAATTTGTTGGTATGAAAGAGAAAAGAAATAAAGTTGCTAGAGATTGGAGTACTCCATCATTGTAAACGCAACTTTAAACACAATTTAAGTTTTGACTAATTTGTGGCACTGAACCTAAATTTTAACCATTGTTGTCTTTAGAGAGTGATAGCAGAATTTCATGACAAATATTTTTGCGGAACATTTGAACCCTCTAACTCTTCTAATTGCAGGTCGTTTATGTCCTTTTAAAAAGGTGCCATAAAATCCCTTTAATTGAAGATTTAGAGGTTTAAAGTGTTACACAAATATATTTGCTATGAAATTCTAAGTCTGTGAAGATATCAAAGTTGCAAAGTTAGGTTCAATTCCAGAAATAAGTCAAAACTTAAAATGTGTTTAAGGGGTAATTTAATACTTATTCCGAATTGGCTCTCAAATGACCCACGAACCTGGATTTTAGGAGGAAAACATGTTAATCTTCCATTATAGGTGTATGTGTTGAGAAAACTTATTTAAAAAGTTACCTTGGACACTTCTGTGGAACATTTTAACCCTCCAACTCTTCAACTTACGGGTCTGTGTTGTCCCCTTTTAAAACGGAGCCAAAAAATCCAAACGACTATGCAGGATTTTCGTATCAGTATTTACTTGAAATCGGTCTGAAATTAAAAGAATCGGTTAACCGGTTTTCGATTGCGGTTTTGGGCATGTACACAGTAATAAGCAGTAACTACGACAGCCAGACAGATGGAGACTTCAGAGTTGATTTTTGCACTGAAGCCTGGACCCAGGTGTAATATTTTTCGGTGTTACAGGTGTAGGGTAAAATTAGGAAAACTATTTTTATTTCTTAGTTATAATTTTCTACAAAACGCTTTAATTACATAGTTAGAATTTTTTGGTAAGTAGCGTTTTTTTTTAATAAGCGTAAAACGAATTCCATTTATAAGCATGGCACGCTTCCTATATTATCAGTACTCTAAAGAATTCGTCTTAACCATGCAAGTAATTGTCGTTCTAAATTACATAGTGCGTCTATAAAAACAACGTTTGTCTCTTAAGTCTTTTGTTTTTAGGTTGATTACATAAAATATTTGCAATGCTTTGCACACAAATTCCTTTTATTCTTTGAACAAAGTACAAACAAAAATAAAGTGTTCTTAATTTCGTTGACATTAAGTACGAATTACAACAAATCATGCTATATTAAGCTAATTGAAATTGAAAGTTTACCTTCAATTTAACGCTTTTGATGTTTTTTTTTATAAAAAAAAACAACAACACACATTACTTCCAAATGAAAGAACATGCAACATGAACATCATTTGTGTGATCGTAAAGCAGAACATGACATCAACTTTGTATGCGAGAGTATACAATAAGACAAAGTATGTAGACTATGATAAGAAAGTTTTTTTTTTTAATTTTGAATGACACATGCCCCTTTTTAAAAAAATTTGTCAATAAAAAAAATGTTTGTGTTGCTTTTTTTTCTTGTTTAATAGCTAGACTATAAAAGAAGCGACAGTGTGCTAAAAAAGGCTAGTTGTCTTTAACGCATTGACAACAGCACTCTGTTATCTCAACGCATTTGGTCGCTGCACCTAAACACTTATATGTATGTACTTTTTGAACATATTGTATTACATGTCATGTTGTTTTTGCTTTTATTATTGTTTCATGTTGCTGACATTAAGAATATGACAAAATAACAATTGTCTTTTAGTTGAGTGTTTTTTTGTTTCTTTTTTTCTTAAGTTCGCAATGTGCAAAATGTTGAAAGTTATGTCGCTATTGTAACATTGAAATAACAACATGAATCCGTAAATTGTCTAGTAAACATGTCTGTACGTGCATTGGAGTATGTTATTATTATTGTTATGTATAATAAGCATCTAATGTCAGTGCAATCATTTGTTAAAAATAAAATTTATACCAACATCTAGCAAACATACGAGTACATCATATTGAAAGAAACATTCAAGTTTAAACTAATTTACTAAACAATAATAAAAAAATGATTTATATTACAAAAACTACTTTGAACACAGACGTGGTTATAGGATTTATCAACAAATTACCTAAAAAACAAAGTTCAAATTTATAGCATTTTAAAAGGGTATAATTTAAACGACTATGATTACTTAGTTGAAAAAAATGCTGGGAATTAGTTTGTGTTAAAAATGTGAAACATTTGGTTTGTGGTGAACAGGATCTTCTTAGTAAAATAGTACCTACTCGGCATGTGACAATTCACTTGAGGTCAATTTTCTGTCTAAAGACAAGGAACTGGTTGTGTGATAGTTTTTATAAATTTTTCATTAGGAATGAACATAAACAGTTTAAAGTTCAAGATTTAATGTGACATGGTTAAGCCTTTATTAGCTATGACTCATTTGTAAAAAAAAAATATACAGCCTTTGCAAAAAATATATATATATATCTCATACAACTATTCAAGGCTTTATAAAACATTAAAGCAAATGTTGCTAATAAATCAATTTAAATTATGTTGCTTTTTATAAAAAAAAGAAAAACTAACAAATGCCGCCACATTAAACCAGTGTCAACTTATGACATTTTTTTTTCTTTTTTTAACATTGTTGTGATACAAAATCTTTAATATAAACAAACATAGAAAACTTTAACAATGTAGATTACTAACTCCAAGATATGCAAATGCATATATGAAGTCGACTAAATTGAAAACAAAAGGCAAACAAAAACGTTAAAGATTTAACAAACGCGTGCTTCTTAGCACGCAGTGATGATTACATGCATAAACTAAAGTTGAAGTCTTTGATCTTTTGAGGCAATTTAAAGAATTTTATGACCAACACAAATCTGTTAAATTTGTTTAAGAATTTTTTAAGTTAACTGTTTTCGTGGCATGTTTTGTCGTCATAAACCAAAAGGTGTTGATGGAAAATAATATTTTTGTCCCCAAAAACATCGAAATTAACTGTTATAGTTACAAAACACGCCATAGAATTTGTTATAGTGACAACAACTGTGCTGCCTATATATTTTTTTTTTTTTTGTTTTTTACCTAAAAATTTGATCCTACTATTGTAATAGTTGATTTGATTTGTTGAATGCTAAATAAGATTAAAAATTAGGGACAAGCATAGACCAATAAATGCTCTACAATATTGCAAACTAAACAGGCAACTATGCCAAAGTTAATAAAACACATATAAAAAGTTAAGGGAAGTAAGGAAGATCCCGAAAAAGCTGAAGCCGAATATCTTCTAAAATATTCAAATTTTTTATTTTATTTAATTTTGTTTAAAGGCCTTCTCAAAAAGGAAAAAACTTCCTGAGTTTATACATATATTCTTAAATAACAATTAAAAATTAAAATCTATATAAAATCAGGATCAACTGATGAATACAATTGATCCTGGAAATAAAAATGGTAAGATTAATGCATTAAACACATATATGACTGCTGCTACACGACTACAGCCTGTCAAAAATAAAATACACACGTTTATATGAAAACGATTATTTTGACACCAACACAGCTACACGACTATACGACTACTTTTGCCGCTGTAGTCAACTTAGGATAATTTCTATTTTTGTTGGCTACAAAACGAAAATAGTGTTGACAATATAACAAAATATGTAAAACAGGACAATATTTGCCGCTAGAGGCGAAAAAAAATCTCTAGTTCTGACTAGAAAATCACCGTTATGGCAACAC
This sequence comes from Leucophora obtusa, assembly GCA_949987735.1. NCBI lineage: Eukaryota > Metazoa > Arthropoda > Insecta > Diptera > Anthomyiidae > Leucophora > Leucophora obtusa. Next base: position 143,572,037 of record OX465297.1, read on the forward strand.
TGAAGTTTATATTTTACAATTTGGAAATAATTTCTTGTGATGTTTAAAAAAAAAAATGGATTTTACAAAATTAACAAAATATACCTCCTCAGCCATTATTTTAGAAGCACAAACCAAAAAAGATTGATATTTATCAAAACGTCAAATTTATAGGATCAGCTGTTTACTATGTTGCTGTAGTTTTCAAAAAAATTAAGTAGCTGACTACACCACTACAATTGCAGCCAGCAGCATTTGTAGTCGTGTAGCCGCAGTCGCCTATGAGTTTAATACATGCCGTCCAAAATACTAAAAATTTTGCCTTAAAGCTCAGCGAAAAACGCTTATTCCCCAGGATTGGTCACTATCTTTGAAAAAAAAACCCAAGCCCACAAGAAGGCCAGTTGCTCAGCGAAACTGGCTTCAAACTTATTGCACAAATGTATGTATAATTGAAAATTATGGCTCCTTAAACAGCCTTTTATTAGTCCCACTGTTTTTGAGGGAAAGCATATTTGAGCGGTCCTAAAAAAGAAATCACTAAAATATTCTGTAAAACTGTCTTCAACAAATTAAAAAATTTAACTTTACCATTCCAAAGCCTTACGGGAAATGAGCACAGGATTTTCTTATGACAAGGACTTGTTGCTTATATGGGATTCCATTGACAGGTCCCTTGCCGGCACATTGGTAGTAAAGCAGTTTTAATAGTTATACCCGATATATATGCTCCTGGATCAACTGAAACGTAATACTGGACCTTGAATTCTATTGCAGACTTAAATATAATAGTTAGTAAAACCATTTATATCCCACTTGACAGCTTTTGTAATAATTACATATTATTTTTTTTTTCAGTGGGCGCTGTGTTGTAATGGTTAGCGCGTTGGACTGTTACACATAAGGTGGCGGGTTCCATCCTCATCCAAGGTAATATCAATCTATGAAAAATAATAATATGCATGAGTTTTTTCTATCCCACATACATATCACAGCGGCCTAATTCGGTGTTCCCATAGCACTTAACCCCACCGAAGTAAATTAGTATAACAGGGCAATGTATTAAAAAGCTTCAACAAAGTTCGCCAACTCTTCGTCAGATGGCGCGTAACAACTGTTCTAAGATTCAATTTCATCACTTCTTCTCTATCCCCTTTCCAAATAAAGCAACACGTTAATTAGGGATGATTCGGTTAAAATATTGCTGTTGAAATCACCAACTAATACAATGTCATTATACGTCAGCGATGAGTCTTCTATTTTCGACATTAATGATCCAAAATCCGAATTATTATTAGGTTTATATAATTTCTTATTTGGTATATAAATAGCACCAATAAGCATTTTTCTCTTGTCTATAGCCTTCATCTCCAAGAATACCTATTAAATTTTACTGTGTTGATTAGACTTGAATTTTAGAGTACAATTTATTTCATTTCTAACATATATAGATACACCTCCAGCATTCGTTTCTCTATCAGCTCGAAAAATTCTGAAACCAGGCAAGTTGTAAATATTATCACTTATTTTAGGGTTAAACCAAGACTCTGAAATACAGATTACGTCGTCTCCTGATGCACGGAAAATATATCTAAACTCGTCCATTTTATTGTTCAGGCTTTGGCCATTCAAGTGTACTATTTTTAGTCCAGTTTTTTGTTTAGCCAAAATTCTAATCATTGCAAAGACACTGCCTTTGGAACTATACCCACTATTAGTGATCATTTAATAATATGAAAGTAGCAACACACATACAAGTAAATATATTTATTAAAATTTGAAAACAGTGTATATAAAGAGTTTTTGATTTGAATGAAAAGTCATAAATACAAATTTGAAAACAATTAATAGTATAATAATTTCCGTTATTAGTTTTAGAATTGAAATAAAAAATCATAAATAAAAATTTTAAATAAGTATAATTTATAAAAATAATATTGATGGTTAAACACATAAACTGCGGGTTAATTTGACGATGGAAAAAATTGGTTCAATTGGTCAGGAGACTCAATTGCACGAGGATCATCACAGTCACATACACAATTCCAAGGTTTCACATACACAATTCCACGTAAAGTATAGGCAGCTTTACGGTAATTATCCTTTTTGAGTCTTAGCGCTTTCTTAAATATGTTATAATTATGCGGTGTTAAGTTTTCATTAACAAAAAAGTTTTCATCACTGTCAAATCCAATATCATTTAAACGCAAAGTTGATTTGTGTCTTTGACGAAATAGGGCAATTGTTTTTAATAGAAAGTTTTTATCATAAGGAGTATCAAGCTTTATCAAAACAGGACCATCTCTCATATTCTTAGCACGGAAAATAGATTTGTAGTAAGGCACTTTGATATTCAAAGTACTACATAAATTTTCAAAAAGTAATCCTAGGTTTTAATCTTTAGTTGATGGTATGCCGGTTATGCGTATATCAGAAGCAACTAATGTATTTTCTTGTTTGAGCATTTTTAAGATAATATCTTTTACTTTTGCTCTTAGCTGATCAACTTTCCTAAACGTTGCTTGAAAAAAAAAGTTAAGAGTTATCAAAAGAAATCAAAAGAAAATAATTGAAAGAAAATTAATACCCAAGAAACATTTTTACGGACTCTCCGGCACGTACGGAATCATGAATCCGGCTTTTACGGCACATTAGCGGTCCGTAATACACGTACCCGTCAAAGCTTGTACGTATACGGAACATTAACGGACCGTGTAATCGGATTTTCGAACACAATACGTTTTAACTCCGTTTCCGTACCGTAAAATACGGACTTAGTTGATTTTAATTTTTGCTCAAAATAACAACAATTAAATTATTTTACAAACTGAAGCTCAACCCTTTTTATTTATTTTATTTTACTTTTGTGGCGAGAAATTAGTGGTGGTAGCTGGAATAGGTCCAACACATCATCAATCAAATAACTTCAAGTCGCATACATATCTTAGATGGTAAGATTAATGAAATTTAGTGAGAGTGTGTACAATGGTTTGTTTTTGTAACAAAAGCTCTGTTCTACGTACGTTGACGCGGCTACCGAATTTTTGCAATATTGTGGGTAAATTGTTGTTGTTTCGAGTAAATTGGGAACCCGCGGTGACGACGTAAAATAGACCTAAAATTTGCGAATTTGAATCGTATGCAAAACACCATCATAAATACAATCAATTAAACCATAACTAATTTATTTTTTCTTTGGATGTAGATGATCGATTTTATTATGGGTGAATTGATTCGCTGGATTGGGAGGTATTGATGTATTGTACTAAATATAGTGTAAATGTAAATAATCAATATCGTTATTAATAAATATATAAAAAAGCATAATAATGATTATTCAAAATTAATCAATTTAGATAGATAAAAGGGCATTTGAAAACCGGAGTCACTCCGTTTATACACGATATAACGGTCCGTCATTGACGGACTTTCAACGGACTTGTCCGTTTTTTACACGACTCAACGGTCCGTCAACGACGGACTTTCAACGGACTTGTCAGTTTTTTACACGATATAACGGTCCGTAAACGGTCCGTCATTGACGGACTTTCAACGGATTCGAATCAGTTTCGATGTTCCTTAAAATCCGTTTTCTGGTCCGTATACGGATCCGGAAAACGGTACGTAAACGGATTTGGATTCCGTTTATGACTGACCGAAAACGGTACATAAACGGAACGAATTGTTTGTTGGGTAATAACGAAACAAAATAAAGTATAGAATAATAAATTATAATAATAAGGAAATTAGAAAGTAGAGGACGCATAAAATAAGATATTGTTAGCAGAGTTAAAAATCGTGATGTGTTTTCTTTGGTAATAAAATTGTGAGTGATTTAAAAATTTTATTTTCAATTTGACTTTACTGAAATACAATTCAAAGAAAAACATTTTCATAATTATAAAACAAAACAAGTATATAATTCAATACAGTGTGAATGAATAATTATTGTACAAAAACAAACCAAATCTCAACACTTCCACTTTTGTTTTAATAATTATTCATCCATTTACATTAATTAACATTTAACAAATTCTTAATTTTATTAAACTGTTGCTTTAACAGCGGCTTTGTAAGAATATCGGCCAGTTGTTCCGAAGTTGGCACATACCTCAGTTGGAATCCTTTGTTTTCATATACTTCACGAATGAAATGAAATTTTACCTCAATGTGCTTAGTTCGTTTGTGAAACTGCGGATTCTTGACAAGTTTTATGGCACTTTGATTATCCAAACATAAAATAGGACGTTGAGGATTACCGTCTATTAGATCATGAAATAAATGTTGTACCCAAATAAGTTCTTTAACACATTCACACGCAGCCATATATTCCGCTTCAGTAGTGGATAGCGCTATTGTTTGCTGCTTTCTTGATGACCATGATATCGGACCTTCCGATAACATTATAGTATAACCACCAGTTGAATGTCTGGATTCAGTATCGCCGGCGTAATCTGAATCTGAATAACAGTTTAAAAATAAATCCTTAGTTTTAAAATAAACAATTCCTTGCTCAACCGTTCCGCATAAATATTTAAAAATCCGCTTTAATCCAGCAATATGTTCATCATTATATGAATCTAAAAACCGACTTGCATATGAAACAGCAAATGCAATATCAGGTCTTGTTGCTACTGCTAAGTACATAAGACACCCAACGGCCTCCCTATATGGAAATTTTCCATTGTTTGCGACAGTACTTGAAGTTTTAATATTTTCAGCAGGTGTACTTACTGGTCTTGCATCTTCCATGTTGAATTTCTGAAGCATCTTCTTTATGTATGAGGTTTGACGAACAAATATTTTGCACGGTTGTTGAATTATTTCCATGCCTAAATAGTAAATTGAGCCAAATACTTTAACGTCGAATTCTCCCCTCAAATTATTTATGAACTCTCTAGAAACTTCTTTGGATTCAGCAGCAATTATACCATCATCAATGTATATAGCCAATATAATTTTCTTATTATTGATTTCACCAACAAATACACAAGAATCTGCAGTGCTAACTTTGAAATTAAATTTCCTTAAAATTTCTGTGAACCTCTTGTTCCAACATCTAGAAGCCTGTTTAAGCCCATAGAGGCTTCTATTTAGTTTGCAGACTTTATCACTACCATCACTATATCCAGTTGGTTGATGCATATATATTTCCTCCTCAAGATGCCAATACAAAAACGCTGTTTTAATGTCAAATTGTGTAAGAAAATAATCTGAGGACGCGCTTAAGGCTAAAATCATTCGAATTGAAGTAAATTTCGCCACGGGGCTAAAGGTTTCCTCGTAATCTATTCCTTGTTTTTGAGTAAAACCCCGAATAACTAGCCGCGCCTTGTAACGTTCAACATCATCATCCTGATTTCTTTTTATTTTATATACCCATTTGTTGGATATAGCTTTTTTACCTTTTGGTAGTTGTACAAGATTCCATGTTTCATTTATAATAAGAGAATCATATTCGTCATCCATGGCTTTCTTCCACTGCAACCCAAGATTGCTATTAATTGCTTCTTGATAGTTCTGTGGCTCTTCATAATCAGCGATAAATGCACAATTTATTTCATTCTGAACTAGACCTGTCCTTTTCGAACGTAAATTGTACCGATTAACTTGGATGCCATGTTCGTTGTCTTCTACATTTTTCTCGACTATATCATTTTCCGCATCCTCGAATTCTTCTGTAGAATCAATATCTAATGGAAGTTCTACTCTAGGTTCATTCGTAGGTTGTATTTTAGATCCATTCTCCCCCACAATATCATGTGTAGTACAATCTACAAGATTATCCTGAACTATAATCCCCTTTTCCAATTCCCTTATAATAACGTTACGTTAAATTTCTATTCTTTTTTCAATAGGTATCCAAACGCGATAACCCTTGCAGTTTTCCTGATAACCAACGAAAATACCTTTTTTAGATTTGGGATCTAATTTCCTACGTTTTTCCTGTGGTACATGTACATATGTATCTGAACCGAAAACGCGAAGCATAGAAATGTCAGGTCCTTTTCCAAACCACAACTCAAAAGGAGTCTTATTTTTCTGTGGGCTCTTTCCTGTTCTATTCAATGTAAACACAACGTTATTTACTGCCTCTCCCCAGTAACTAAGACTAAGACCCTTGCTATGTATCATAGATCTAGCTGCTTCAACTACAGTTCTCATATCGCGTTCGGCTCTACCATTGTGTTCCGGTGTGTAGGGTGTAGATTTCTGATGTACTACTTTATATTTACGTAAAATTTCACATACCTCTTTGTTGACATACTCCGAACCATTATCGGACCTTAATACTTTCACTCTCTTACCAGTATCTGCTTCCACTTGCGCTAAATACTCTGAAATTACTTGAGGAACATCAGATTTTGCTTTGATGCAATAAATGTAGCGATAATTGGAAAAATCATCACGAAACACTACCATGAATCGAGCACCACCAAATGACTTTTCTTGCATAGGACCACAAAGGTCTGTATGTACCAGACTTCCAATTTCTTTGGCTCTATTTTCACTTTCAGAAAATGGTATTCTGTGTTGCTTACCCATGACACAACCTTCACAAAAGAATTCACCATCTACATATTTAATATTTTGGCGCACCAACACGTCTTTAATGTGATCTTTGCCTTGATGACACATTCTTTCATGCCATATTTGCAAAGAATTGGATTTTACTGCGACATTTGCGTTACCTGCATCTTCTTCTACCTTTAGCAATAACTTAAAGAGCTTTGAATTTTCTCTTATGCCTTTTAAATAAACTTTACCATTACGTTTGAAAACGCATTCATCTGCTTGAGCTTCCATAGTGTATCCCTTGTCCAAACATGCATTTGTAGAAAATAGATTTAATTTTATATTCGGAACAAATAACACATTTGACAGAAATTTTTCATTCCAGACCTTACCATCAAAAGCTTTAATATAAATATCACCTTTTCCGAATGCTGGAATGATGTCGCCATTTCCGATTCTGATACTTTTTGGAGTATCAAACTTAATATAATTTTTGAACCATTCTATCTTACTTGACATGTGATCACTAGCGCCGGAGTCCACAAACCAGGCACGTTCATCAGAAGAATCTACGAATAAATTTTCTCCCACAAAAGCATTTCTCTCGCTAGACTTTTTACTGTTTTTGTTGTTGGGACACTCATTCTTCCAATGTCCATACTTGTTACAGATAAAGCATTTACCTTTCTTATTGCTGTAACCACTCTTGTTTTGCGGACCATTTTTAAACAATTTGCTACTACCTTGTTTCGCTACAAAAGCTTCCGATTTTGAAGGTTGAATTCCCAATCTTGATTCTTCCATACACAATCTTGACGTTAGATTTTTAAGGGTTCTTTCTTCCTTACCTGTGGCTTCCCATGATGCAAAGACATGTTTGAAGTCTGCAGGTAACGTCATCAAAATCTTAGTAATTAACATGTTGTCGGAAATTTTTTCACCAAGATCTTCAAGTTGTCTAGCCATCTTTTGCAATTTTGAAATATGTACGGAAATTGCATCTTCAGGAGCCTTCTCATATTGAAAAAATTGCTGTTGAAGCAAATGGATTGACGTTTCAGATTTCTGCTCATATACGCTTTCAAGCATCGACCACATAGCTGCTGCTGTATCACAATTAATCACGTGCAACATAGATTCCTCACCCATAGACACATTTCCTCTGAGCCTTAGCATCTGAGGAAATCCAGCTTTCTAATTCTTTTCCAGCCTGTGCGGGTTTATTTGTGACTCCACTTGTAATATTCCAAAGATTACTAGCCCGTAGTACCACCTTTACCTGGAATTTCCACAGAGTCCAGCCTTCCGCACCCTCCAATTTGTTTATCTTGAATTCCTCCATTATCTTGAAACCAATATAATCAATTACGAGTAAATACCACGACAATAACAGTGACCAAATTTTATCCATAAAACGTTTAACCAACTGGGCCCATAACCTGTTAGCAGAGTTAAAAATCGTGATGTGTTTTCTTTGGTAATAAAATTGTGAGTGATTTAAAAATTTTATTTTCAATTTGACTTTACTGAAATACAATTCAAAGAAAAACATTTTCATAATTATAAAACAAAACAAGTATATAATTCAATACAGTGTGAATGAATAATTATTGTACAAAAACAAACCAAATCTCAACAGATATTCACAAATGTTTCCGTAACTCACGCTACAGCTCATAAATATGAAGATATTTTAATGAAATTTGGTACACACACGCAAAAAAAAACATGGTTGGGATGACCATATTCGAAGAGCATCATATATTTTTGGGTTTATGATTGCCACAATCATATTATGAAATACCTTTTTCTATCATAATATGATCCCTTAATTACTACATTATGATTCCAAACTGATCCCAATATTATCATATTATAGCACCGTATATCTTACTATGATATATATACTTTTGTCCCAGCATTCTCTTGAAGGTGACTGAAAAAGCTGTGGACGATTTGTTTTATTCAAAATAGTACATTTATTTATCCAATGACTAATTTACAAAATTCAATAATTTAAATTAATTTTAGTTATCACTTATATATAACTAAAAATAAATTATGGAAACATCTGATGACAGCGCGTAGAAAAATATTGTTGAAAATACAATTTTACAATGCATCCAAAATGATCATAACATGTTTTTAGTGATCATATTACATTCCTTACGATCATAATATTTTCCTCATGATCATATTATGTTAATGAAGAAAATTTTGTGACCATTTGGGAGCATATTATGATCATCAGGAACAAAATATGATAAGTACAAAAATATTATGACAATTTCGTCATGCACTTACACTTTTTTCTTTTATTTTGCTCTTTTTTTCAATTTTATTTTCGTACAAAACTAAAATCTACCACACTTCTTGCTATAGATGCTCTGAAACAATATTTTTGCGACGTAAGTACAAAAAATTATAAAAGTTAATTACTTTGTTTACTTAATTAATAGCATTAAACAGTTTATTGCATAATAAACAATGATTTCATTTGAGGATTGCTTGATAATCTATATCTCTCTAGACTTCTTGGGTAGAGCGAGTTCTTTCTTCCAAAAATAATGTATCTATTAAAATGAATATCCATAAGTTAGTTTTCTATTTTTTAAGTCTTGTTTTTTAATATATATATTTTATTTTAATGCTTATTACAACTTCTTTTCACAAAATCTTAAACAGGACTAACGCTAGCTGATACATGACGCTCTTAAAAAGGTATAATGATCATCTCATTGTGGTGGAAAGTACACCAATGATTGTGAGTATGATCTCTCTCTACTCAGATGCTAATATGATTGTAATTCGAAGAGAGGAATATGATTGTCCAGATAATATATGATTGTAGACGAGAGAATAATATGATAGCCGAAAAAAAGAGAGATTCTAACTATAAAATGATTATAGGCGACCACATCATTTGTAAAGTATGATTAATACATTAATAATTTGAGTGAAACAACCACGTATGGCAGCTGTGATCATATTGCAATGATATCTTTTCTCTGTGTGCATGAGATTCATGGACAAAGCCTACAGATTTTATTTAGAGTCGGTCAATGTTTGAACCTAGTTCCCACATAAAGGTCCCCCAAAGTTGGCTTTTACGCACGCTACATGTCGCAAATATGAATAAATGTAATTCAGATTTGGTACTCTAACTCACACGTGCCCAAAGACAAATCCTATTGGTTCCAGGTAGGATCGGTCTATACATATCGCCTGTATGCACTATATTTTCGATTTTCTCTGGAATGCAACGCACATTAGATAAAATCAAAATTTCTTAGCATTTTTCTAGTTTTTCTCATTTTATAGACAAATTTTGTCACAAAGCCATTTTAACTTATTCGGATTTCGGATTATTTGCATCATTAGTTGGCATGGTATCACATATTCGGCACAAACTACTTTAACTTTTTTACTCGTTTTTCGTTTAATTTTGGATTTAGCTAGAATATCATAATATAGAAAATATACTGACAATGTCTGGCTTTTTTTAGTTCGCCAAGTTTTACTCCTATTGTTACCAAAGTAATAATGAACAAATATTGTTAGAAAACAAAAACTCTGTGCACTGTAGTGTATACTTGTGGCAATCGGTTCTAATTTACAGCCAAATAATTTGTGTTTACACATGGAAGTTACTTGGTTTCTATAATAACCTTTTTTCTAGTTATTGTCTCTGTGGTTATAAGTGCTGCTGCTGGAATTTATTTTCCAAACACACTCGTACTCGAAATTTGTATTTCGAGTACGATTGTGTAAAAATAGTAAAAACGTCCATACCATTGAAGTATGACTGCATATCGATGTCGTTTTTGTGGATTTCTATTATTGCTTTACCATGAAAATTGATCTTTTTGACATAATTTTGTTGGATGTTGTAATGCAAAAACTACAGTAGCATTTTGAGTATGATTTTTTTTTTGTATTGCATCAAGAACTATAATAAAAAGACAAAAATGGGTACTGCTTGAATGCAATAGACTGAGGATTATTGAATTTCATGCCCTTGGGTGGTCAAGAGTTGTAACTATATGTTGTCACAATGTTAACAGATTTAACACTAGATGAATTCATTGTGCAATCACTTATGCAGATGTCTATATATTTTTTTTTTAATTTTGACTTAGGAAGTCTACTTTAAGACATGAGTTGTTATTAAGAAAAAAATTTTGAATAACACAAATTAGGTGGTTTTCAATTTGCTTTAATCTCATACTATATTTAGGCAAACAAGAAAAACCTAGTTTTTGGCTAGTTTTTAACCAAAACGAAGTAGTTTTTGTTCTGTATAAACATAGTACTTATTAAATACCTTTATATGAAATCAATTGCTTTGCCTAAAATAACTTAACACAAAAGTATTAGAAAATACTTAATTACTAAAAAATCCGGCCTACGTAGCAAATACTTTTAAGCGGCAAGGTTAAATAAATTACCCAAATATCTGAGTAACTACAATAGTTACAATTGACGCTAATCTTACACAAAATTGGCAGTTGAGTTGTTTTTTATCGATACATTTTTAACAATACATATTTGAAAACAAAAATTCTTTTAAAAAGAACAACACAACAATAGATCATAGACGGAAAAAATAAAATCAACTACAACCAGCGTATAAATATGTTTAAAACACTCCTTAAAAATAAACGAAATCTTAAAACTATAAACAAAAATATTGAAGAAAAAAATCTAAATAAACAATATTCTGGCATGATTTTGCTATTTTTATTAAAACAAAAAATAAATCAAGATTTAAGGTTTAAGATAGAAGTAACAAGTAGACACCCACACTTTTTAATAGTTTCAAGAGTTTAAAATAAAAGTTAAGTGGATTTAAATAAAAAACAAGAATGTAATAAAGAGCTACTTAAGAAAATTTCTTAAGTACAATTTTTGTTACGATTATGTGATTAATGGATACAGGAAGTTAAAGGTTAATTAGCTTTTGTGGTTGTTAATTTTTCCTTTGTTTAATGAAAAAAAATAATAATAATAACTGAAATCGAAACTATTATAATTAATAAGTGAATGATAAATTATGCAAAATACAATCAATTGTATGAAAAGATTAAGGGTCATATGCATAATCACTTTTAAAATTTATAAAACAAATTTTTCATATAAAATTAATTTTATTAAAGTGTTATAAGATTTTCAAATTATTATGCATAGGCACTTAAATAATTAGAATTAATGTGTAGTAGTTTAAGAAAACAGAAAACTTAAACAACAAACTTGTTATAAAGTAGTGAAATACTTTAGTTAATTTCAAAATGTATACAATTTATAGGTAGCAAAGCGGAGATTTTTTAATTTCAACTTAAATTGTGTGCTGCAAGGCAAGAACTATAAAAACTAACTGTTTTAAATTAAAACTGATCAGAGGTCAGCATGTTATAATTAAACTGTAAAGTGAATAAAGTAGTGCAATGCTTCAATTAATTTTAGAAATATACGCTTTCTACACAAAGAGAATAGATTCACTGTGACAAACGATTATTTTTTTAACCAAATGGTTTGTTTTGAACCACCAATATATTTGGTTGTACCAACAGAAATTCAATAAAGACAATAGAATTTCAGTTGAAAAAATAGATTTTAGTTGTGTCGGGAGTGCCTTTGTTTCCAACTACGAAATAATTCGGTAACTGCAACAAATCAAAACAGTTGTCAAGAAATTCGCTTGCTGCAATGAAACTGTTTCCTCTGCGGATATAGGAATGCGGAGAATTTCCTTTTCGATTTGTACTTCAATTGTGTGCTGCAACTGAAGAACTATAAAAACTAACTATTTACGGTAGTTAAAAACGGGCATTGCGCTTTGAACGACTGCATTAAATCCAGTAGTGCTATCTATCCTTATAAGTAATTTCTTAAAAAATGATACTTGAGTTTGAAGATTATGCTACCACTGCGCCTAAAATGTGTTTCATATCTTCTGAATATTTATTGAAGAAACATTTTATTATTTAATATACATCATATTAAAACATTTTTAGTAAAAATACTCGCATATACTTCAAGGGGTTTATTCTCTCATTAAAAATAACAATTTCAAATTTATTTTTATCGGGATATACAATAATTTCATACATACTGTAATAAACCATACAAATGCGTAAAATGTGGAGAAAATCATATTACTGCAGATGTACAAAAAGTAAAACATTGCCTGCTAAATGTGCAAACTGTCTTGAATCACACCCTGCAAGTTACAGGGGAGGTATTGTCCACCAAGAATTCAAAAGAAAATTACAACACAAAGTTTCTTCTTTACAACAAGCAAGAACGCAAACACCATTCTTTTCTGAACACCCAAACAATAACTCACAACCAACAGCGAATTTAACTTATTCGGATGCTCTTAAAGGTAATTCTGGTACAATCAATGATAACGCAATTTTACAAAAAAATTGAAACCCTATTAGCAAAACAAATGGAGTTAACAAACACCTTGTCAGTTCTCTGTAATAAAATATGTCAATAGATCTTCGATTAGCAACATGGATTGCCAACGGCCTCTCAAATCATTTGCAAGAGGTTGTAAATTTTCTACAGACAAACAGCATAGACATATTTTTAATATCAGAAACCCACTTTAATAAGAAATCATATTTTAAAATAAAAGGATACGACCTGATAAATGCAAACCACCCTAATGAAAGAGCTCATGGGGGCTTAGCAATTTTAATCAAATCTTGTTTGAAGTACGAACCAGAAGAGCAATACATAAAAGAAAGCATACAAGCGGCTATCATTAAAATTAAGTGCAACAACCAAACAGTATCTGTAAGTGCTATTTATCTTCCACCTCGTCATAACATAAAGTGTGATGACTTCAACAATTTCTTTCAAAAACTTGGTCCAATGTTTATTGTAGGCGGAGATTTAAATGCTAAACACCCTTGGTGGGGTTCGCGCCTAATAAATTCAAAAGGTAGGGAGCTTTACAAAAGTCTGACTATAAAAAAATATTCAGTGCTCTCAACTGGTAAACCAACATATTGGCCTTCTGATACCAATAAAGTTCCTGACTTAATTGACTTTTTTATATATGCTGGTATACCTGCCAGGCAACTTCATATTATGGATAACTACGATCTTAGCTCAGACCACTCGCCAATTATAGTATCATATAATACTTCGCCTACGTTTATAAATACAAATAAAAAACTTATTACAAAAAAAAACTGATATGGAGTCATTCTCGTACTGGTTAGATAAAAATCTGAACTTAAACTTACCCAAAACAAATGATTTGGATCTAGATAATGCGGTTGAACAACTTACAAAATTAGTACATGAAGCTGCTTTTTTGTCAACCCCTTCGAACAATTTAGGTGATGTTAATAATAAAGTTCAAATTCCATTAGAGACTCGCGAACTTATTAGAAATAAAAGAAGGCTCAGGAAAACGTGGCAGATGAGCAGAAATCCCAACGACAAAAGGCGTCTAAACCAAGCAAAGAAAAATCTTAAAATTCATTTGAATAATTTAAAAAACAAATCCATTGGGGAATTTTTTGATAAAATAAATACAGCAAAAGATAATAATTACAATTTGTGGAAAGCAACAAAGTACTTGAAACGGCCAACAAAAAGAAGCCCACCGTTTAAAGAACAGAATGGTACGTGGTGTAGAACAGACGAAAATAAGGCACAAGCTTTTGCTCAATACCTATATAATATTTTTCAAGTTCACCCAATTGGCAATCCTGCCGAAGATGAAGAAGTTTCCACATTATTCGATATTCCTTATCAGATGAGCTTACCAATTAAGCATTTTTCACCCAATGAAGTCAAAGCAGAAATAAAAAACTTGAATCCCAAAAAATCTCCCGGATATGATAATATTGACGCCGCTGTTATTAAAAATTTTACGAAAAAAGCCATCCTGTTCCTAACATTGATTTTTAATTCCATTCTAAGATTAGGGCACTTTTCATCCCAGTGGAAATGCGCTGAGATTATAATGATCAAAAAGTCAAACAAACCGGAAAACGAAATTACGTCTTATAGACCGATAAGTCTATTAAGTATTTTTTCAAAAATCTTTGAAAAAATCTTCTTGAGACGCTTATCACCAGTTCTTGAGGGTCTGCAAATTATTCCCGAGCATCGGGTGTACCGTGTTTGGGTTTCGACAAAAACACGGTACACCTGAACAATGCCACAGAGTAATACATAATAAGGGGAAAAGTCTCCCCCTTGGCGGCCTGCCAAAACCCCTTTGGCTAGAAAGCTGAAATTTAAGATATGTGTTCCTTGGAGTATGGGCTAACTTTTTTGGAAAGTACTTTCTGGAATTTTGGACAGGGACGTTGTAAAAATGGGGGTTAAAAAGGGGCAAAAGGCCCCCCTTGACGGCCTGCCCAAACCGCTGAAGGTAGGAAGTTGAAATTTGGTATAAAGGTTTCTCCACTATCGTAGACATCCACCAAGACGGGAGTTTTGGAAATTTTTACAGGGATGGGCAAAAAGGGGAAAAATCTCCCCCTTGACGGCCTGCTCAAACTGCTGGAGCTATGAAGTTGAAATTTGGTATGTAGGTTCCTCGACCGGTGTAGACGTCCGTTGAGACGGCATTTTTGGAAATTCTTATCGGGAGGGACAAAAAGGGGACAAAAAAAGTACCTTTTTCCAAAAAAGTACCTTTTTCCAAAAAAAGTACCTTTTCCCGAAAAAAGTACCTTTTTCCAAAAAAAGTACCTTTTCCAAAAAAAAAGTAACTTTTCCAAAAAAAGTACCTTTTCCCAAAAAACATACATTTTTCAAAAAAAAAAATACCTTTTTCAAAAAAAATTACCTTTTTTTCCTTTTCCCAAAAAACATACATTTTTTCAAAAAAATACCTTTTTCAAAAAAAGTACCTTTTCCAAAAAAAAGTACCTTTTCCCAAAAAAAAGTACCTTTTGTCTAAAAACATGTTCCGTTTCCAAAAGAAGTACCTTTTCCAAAAAAGTACCTTTTTCCAAAAAACATAAATTTTTCCAAAAAAAACACCTTATTAAAAAAAATACCTTTTCCAAAAAAAGTACAAATAAAGTACTTTGTAAAAACAAAGTATCTTTTTCCAAAAAATTTCGTTTTTCCAAAAAGTACCATTTAAAATAATATATAATTTAAAAAAACTACTTTTTTCCCTCCCCCACGGATATCTCCACTAAAACAAAGTTTCTTGATATTCGGCATAGACGTGCGCTAAGACGGGATTTTTGGAAATTCCTACCGGAACGGGCAAAAAGGGGAAAAGTCTCCACATAAACAGTCTCACAAATTGGAAAAGTGCCTGCCCAAACCACTGGAGGTAAGAAGTTGAAATTTGGTATAAAGGTTCATCCACTGTAGTAGACATCGACTAAGTTTCTATTTTTGGAATTCCCTACAGGATATCCCAAAAGGAAACTCGGTATGTGAGTTCCTGCTTCTGTGTAGGCGTCCGCTTAGACGGAATTTTTGAAATTCCTATCGGGAGGGGAAATAAGGTAAAAGTCTCCTCCTGACGGCTTGCCCAATCCCTTTTGGCCAACCTAAAATTTTAAATATGTATTCCTTGGAGTAGGACTAACTCACCGGCAACGTAATTTTAATTTTGGAACAGGAACATAGTAAAAATGGTGGTTGAAAGGGAAAAATGTCCCCACTAACGGCCTGCCCAAACCGCTTAGGCAATGCAGTTGAAATTTGGTATGAATGTTCCTCATCCATCGCAGATAGCCGCGAAGATGGAATTTTTGTAAATTCCTAAAGGGAGGGGCAAAAAGAAGAAAAGCCTCACCTTGGGGGCCGGTAAAAACCCCTTCGGCTAGAAACCTGAAGCTTAAAATGTGGGTCCCTGGAGTAAGGGCTAACTTATTAAAAAGATACTTTTTTGAATTTTGGACAGGGTCGTTATAAAATGGGGGCTCAAAAAGGGAAAGTTGCCCCTTAACGACCTGTCCAAACTGCTGGAACTAGGAAGCTGAAATTCGGTACTTAGGTTCCTCTTCCAGCCTAATTCCAACCGGGAGGGACAAAAAAAAGAAAAAGTGTCCCCCTTGACAGCCTGCTCAAACTGCTGGAACTAGGAAGCTGAAATTCCCTGTCGATGGATTTTCGGAAATTCCTACCGAGAGGGGCACAAATAGTAAAAGTTGGCTAGAAACCTGAAATGTAAAATATATGTTACTTGGAGTATGGGCTTTTTGGACCGGGAAGGTGCTTTTTGGACAGGGACATTGCAAAAATGGGGATTAATGAAGCGAAAAGTGCCGCTTAAAGGCCTGCCCAAACCGCTGGAGGTAGGAAGTTGAAATTTGGTATTAAAGTTCCCCCTCTATTGTAGACATCCGCTAAGATAAGATTTTTGGAAATTTCTACAGGTAGGGTCAAAAACAGGAAAAGTCTCTCCCTTAACGGCCTCGCCAAACTGCTGGAACAAGGGAGCTTAAATTCGGTATTTGGGTTCCTTCTCCAACGTTGACGTCCCCTAAGATGGTATTTTTGGAAATTCATACCGGGAGGGGTAAAAAGGGAAAAAACTTCCCCCTTGACGGCCTGGCCAAACTGCTGGATATAGAGACCTAAAATTATGAATGTAGTAGGTTCCTCCTCCAACGCAGACGTCCTCTAAGACGGACTTTTTGTAAATTCCTAGCGGGAGGGGTAAAAACGGAATAATTCTCCCCCTTGATAGCCTAACCGAACCCTTCGGCTAGAAACCTGTAATATATAATAGGTTTTCCTTGGAGTATGGGCTAACTTATCGACAAGGCATTTCTAGGACTTTGGACAGGAACGTGGTAAAAATGGTGGTTCAAAGGGGGAAAATTGCCCCCCCCCCTTAACGTCTGAGTCTTTAGCTAGAAACCTAAAACTTAAAGAACAAGTGTATATGAAACACTAAAATTAAGAAACTAAATAGGAAACGAGTGGAATTGAAACACTACACAAGTGGAATGAAATGGATATAAACGTTGAACGAGTAGAATTGAAATTATAGAGAATACAAATGGATTGGAAGAGGGAATTACCTGTTCAAACACTATCCACGGAATATGAAACTTATGTAGCATTGAAACTTACTCTCCAAAAAGTTAAACAAATTTTCTAAAAGAGAAAAAACCTTAGAAAAGGAATGGAACTTTATATTCCGATATTTAAACTTCATGTAACGAAGCACCGGTGGAAGAAACCGATGCAGTAAATTTTCCAACTGAATTTGTGAATTTACTTGAATTGCCAGGTCTACCTTTACATAAACTGGAATTAAAAAAAAAACTTTAAGACACGCTAACAACGTAGCGGGCTTCGCCCGCTATTTATACCCTACACCACTATGTGGTCAGGGTATTATAAGTTTGTGCTGATGTTTGTAACACCAAAAAATATTGGTCGTAGACCCACCTTATAGTATACCGATCGGTTCAGAATTTTTTTTTATTTCGATTTACCGATGTCCGTCTGTCCGTCCGTCCGTCCGTCTGTCTGTCTGTCCATGCAATCTTGTGCGCACTCTACAGGTCACAACTATTAAGATATTTTGATGAAATTTGGTACGCAGACCTATGTTGGCCCAAGGACGAACAAGTTTGAGTTTGGTGAACATCGGTCCATGTTTAGACCTAGTGCCCATATAAGGGTCCTACCAAAATTATACTGTTTATATTCTGCAGGTCGTAAATATTAAGATATTTTGACGAAATTTTGTACACGGACCTACGTTAGCCCAAGAAAGCAGCCTATTGATTTTGGTGAACATCGGTCCATGTTTAGACCTAGTGCCCATATAAGGGTCCTACCAAAATTATACTGTTTATACGCTGCAGGTCGTAAATATTAAGATATTTTGACGAAATTTTGTACACGGAACTATGTTAGCCCAAGAAAGCAGCCTATTGATTTTGGTGAACATCGGTCCATGTTTAGACCTAGTGCCCATATAAGGGTCCTACCAAAATTATACTGTTTATACGCTGCAGGTCGTAAATATTAAGATATTTTGATGAAATTTGGTACACAGACCTACATTGGCCCAATAACGCAGCCTATTGATTTTGGTGAACATCGGTCCATGTTTAGACCTAGTGCCCATATAAGGGTCCTACCAAAATTATACTGTTTATACGCTGCAGGTCGTTATTATTAAGATATTTTGATGAAATTTGGTACACAGACCTACATTGGCCCAATAACGCAGCCTATTGATTTTAGTGAACATCGGTCCATGTTTAGACCTAGTGCCCATATAAGGGTCCTACCAAAATTATACTGTTTATACGCTGCAGGTCGTTATTATTAAGATATTTTGATGAAATTTGGTACACAGACCTACATTGGCCCAATAACGCAGCCTATTGATTTTAGTGCACATCGGTCTATGTTTAGACCTAGTGCCCATATAAGGGTCCTACCAAAATTGTACTGTTTATACGCTGCAGGTCGCAAATATTAAGATATTTTGATGAAATTTGGTACATAGACCTATGTTGGCCCATGGACGAAGCCTATTGATTTTGGTGAACAGCGGACCATGTTTAGAACTAGTGCCCATATAAGGGTCCCCCCAAAATTGGCTTTGTAACAAACTGCAGGTCGCAAATATTAAGATATTTTAATGAAATTTGGTGCGCTGACTCACATTATAGAAAATTTTGACACAAGCCCCATTTTAACCCATTCGAATTTCGGATCCAAACAATACACCAGAGTGGTGTAGGGTATTGTATAGTCGGCATGCCCGACTTTAACCTTTTTACTCGTTTTAATATTATAAAATGCTTTCCAACCCTGCTTTACGTTATTTATTTTCATTCAAAACACAAATGAACAAAACTACTTACGGGTCTATCTACCTAAGTTCGCACTTTACCAAATTATCTTAACATACACACGTATATTGCAATTTATTATGGATTCATTACTAACAATCCACTTTCATGGGAAAAAGTGATCAAATATTTATTTATTTTAAACCCATTGTTGTGCAGAATTATTTATTTGTGGTGGCTGGGTGAAGGCTTTAAATAAAAAAAACGAATTTAATAAAAATTGTGGGGGGCGCAGCCCCCCCCCCCTTAACCTTTAAGGCACGCTAATAACGTAGCGGGCTGCGCCCGCTAGTCAAAAATAAAAGAACTACTTCCAGCAACATTTTATTCAATCCTCAAATCGTACTTACAAAATAGAATGTTTTACGTCAAAATCGCTGATGAAAGATCTAATATTCTTGATATAAGAGCAGGGGTTCCTCAGGGCAGCGTTCTTAGTCCTGTGCTATACACGGTATTCATTGCCGACATGCCAATTTTAGAACATATAAGTGTTTCAACATATGCAGATGACACTGCAATATTAGCTGCAGACGAATCCCCAAACATAGCATCCAACCTTGTGCAAACTGAATTAAATTTATTGGAATTATGGCTAAGAAAATGGAAAATAAATGTAAACGCGGAAAAATCAGTAAACGTTACATTTACACTAAGAAGAGGAGATTGCCCTAATCTTACTATCAACAACACACAAATTCCCAAAAAGGATTGTGTTAAATACCTTGGAATGCACTTGGATCGTCGATTATAATGGAAGCAACATATAAAAGCTAAACGCCAACATTTAAATATACAAAATAGAAAACTTTACTGGTTAATTGGTCCAAGATCTCAACTCAGTATTGAGAACAAATTAAAACTTTATAAATCTATTTTAAAACCAGTGTGGACCTACGGGATTCAACTGTGGGGAACTGCAAGCCATTCAAATATCGAAATAATTCAAATATATCAGTCCAAGACACTTAGACTTATAGTCCAATCACCATGGTATATTACTAACGAAGCTATTCATAATGATCTCAAAATTCAAACAGTTAAGGAAGTAATCAGATATTACAGCAAAAAATATTTGACTAGACTAAGCAATCATGTTAACCCCTTAGCTATCGCCCTATTGGACGAAACAGACGAAATTAAAAGACCGAGGAGATATCACATCTTAGACCTTCCTTTCCGAAGCTAGTTATATAAAAAAATTATTATAAAAAAAAAAAAAATGTCTTTTCAATTTTTTTTTTTTCTTTTTTGATTTCACCGTTTTGTATTATTTATTTCTTATATTGTACAATATATACGTACCCAAATCGTTAGCATAGCTAACTTTTTCTTTTGTAAATATAATAAGTATTACTTTGTTAAAAATATAAATAATTCTTTAAATTTACAACTAAATTTAAATTTAATTATTATCCTGTACATATAATGTAAAAATGTAAATTTTTGTGAAACTAAAGAATTCTTTTTTTTTAATTCTGAACTTATAGTTGTACTTTATAAGAGTACATCTACAAATGTCATTTTTAAACAATCATCAAATTTGCTTATTATCTTAATGTATATAGATAGATTGCATTTAAAATAAAGAAAAAAAAAATATATTAGTAATATAGGAACAGCAAAAATAAAACTGTTAAATATACAGAATTTTAGTTATAATTTAGTTAAATTTTTGTAAATGGAGATTAGCAAATTAGCCTGCTAAAATCATTTGAATTCAACTAAATTTAGCTTAAAATTAGCAAAAATTTTGTAGATTTAACAGTTTATTTTGATATTTTTAGTCTACTAAGATTTAACAAAATTTTCTGCAGATTTTACAGTACAATTTCATATTTTCAGTTAACTAAAAGTTAACTTAAATATTACTAAAATTCTGTAAATTTAACAGTTTTAATTTTGCTGTTCTTATTTCACTAGTATTTAGTAAACAAATCTGCAGCATAATTTTTAACTAATTTTTAGTAACTTTTTCTGCTATTTTGACAGATTTATTTCTATGAGTGTATGAAAAAAGTTAAAGTTACATAAATGTATTACATATTTTTTAATCGAATAAAAGTATTCGTTAGTTTTAAGCACTTAACAAATGTATAAAGGAAAAAACTGCTAAATTACCAAACTTGCAATACCAAATTGGATTATAAATACAAGAAGTATTAAAAACAAATATAAAAACTGGTTTCACAACTTTGTACTTAAGTGACCAAAACATACTACCGGCATTTTTGTTTTGTTTGCGTAGATTTATCAAAATAACAAAACAGCTGACCAGAAGAAGTCGGCTTTGAAAAATAAAATCAAAACATATAGAGTTCATTCATAACAAAAAAACAGCTGATAGTAAATTAAAGTTCATTCGTATTAAAAAGAGAAAGATACTCAATTTTATAATTACTAGATTTAAGAGAGAAATTCATTTTGGTTTAAAAACAAATATCGCCATATGGATATTAAAATATATGAAAACAAATATAGTTTAGTTTTATGGTTTGTAAACCACAATTCAGATAGTCTGTAACATTCGTGGTAACAACTTGGTAAACGCGGAATACGATAAATCGAAAAAAATCGACGGTAACGTTATAAACATAAAAGTATACGTAACAATAAATACGAAGACTTTAAGCTGAGCTTGTAATTCAAATTTTTTTTAATGCTTATAAGATCAAACATAGCTTTGTTGTAATTTTTTTTTTAATTTCGTTTTGTGAGTGTTGTTTTTTTTTAAGTTCGTAACGCTGTTTTTAAGTGCAATATACAAGTGCAAGTTAAAGTTGTAATTTGTTGTTAACCAAAATTAAGTGGTAACATTTATTATGTATTAACGTTGAAATATTGAAAACTAAAAAGAAATAGAGGAAGTTTTGTTTTCTATTAAACAAATGACGATCAATATTATTGTGTGTGTGTTTGGATTTTGATTTTAGAGGAAAAGTGTTAAAATTTTATGAAAACCATACACATATTAAAGTTACGCAATAATGTATTTGAATAGTGGCATCCACATGTTGTTATAAGGAAATACGTTTTAATATTTTATAAATATTTTAACCAGTTTTCATTTTATATATGGCTATTTTCTTGTAGTTAATTTTATATTAAAATATTTTAAAACTTTATGGTTCGTGTTGGTTATAAAACTTAAAAAAAAAATGTGTGAATTGAAATTATAAATTTCTGGCAACTTTTTATGAAATTTAGTTTACATTGATTAAATGAAAAAATTTATGTTTTAATAAGTTTTAAGCGATTTGAATGATAATAGAAAAATATTTAATTATTATATTTTTCAACTACAAAAACAAAATATAATGGCACATGCATGCAGCTGTTAAAACATGATTGTTTTTTTTTTTTTTTTACTTAAACTAATAAATCCGGGGCTGTAACTTTAAATAACGAAATAAAGTGTTTAAAATCAAATATTGACTACTGTTTTACTAGTGGCAACAAAAACAACATTTTTTTAACATGCAATTGCTATATTTGCTATAAACTGTATGATTAAATCATATTGTCTACTAATGTTTCTTTTTTTTTTAATATAAAAGTTTTTATTTTTAATTTTCTGCTTTAGTAGTTTTCAAAGCCACATACAAGAAAAATTATTAAAGAAGTAATAAAAAAAGCAAAAAAGTGTTATAATTTTTTACAACTAAAAATCAAAAACTAAACCAACTGACCATAATATTGCAAAAGTTTTAAAACTGAAAAACAAAACAAAAACCATATCAAATATCCGTGTATATAAATAAATACCTAATGCGTGTATTGAGCAAATGTTCAGAAGTATTACAATGTGTTATATATTAGCTTTCATTAAAAAAAGAAATAATAACAATAATAATAATTTAATTACTTAACTAATTTTTTGAAAACAAAATCTGAAAAACAAACAAACTTTGTATAAAAATATAAAGAAAATAATAAAAATTTTACACGATAAAAGCAATTTTTCCTTCAGTGTAAATTAGTTTTGCCAATTATAAAAAAAATTATAAAATCCTACTGCCCTAGTAAAAATGATTTTTATATAATCATTTATGATTTCATAAAAATTATCTTGTCGAGTATTGTGAAATGAATATTTTAAAATATTTATTAGGGTCCGTCAAAAAAAAAAAAAAAAATTATTTTATTTTCGGATATCATCACTTTTTTTAAAGTTATGGCATAGAAAAAAAAGAATGGCGTTTTTTTTTTCTTTTTTATTTCAACTCATTCCACTGGCGCAAGTCGGCCAAAAACGCTGATTTGGAGACCCATTTTCTGCAGAGCAAAAACGGCTGCATTTCTGGGAAATCTGACTTTACCATTCGATTCGACAGCAAAAATTAATTTAAAAAACATTTTTTTTGCGTTTTCTGAATAGAGCAGATAGTCATTAGAGTGGTGCAAAAATCCACTTTTTTCAAAAATTTAAAAAAAGTTACTGTTTTATTACACACAATGAAAATATATTCCCTGCTGAGAATATTGGTTCAAAAATTTTTGATATACCGCGACCCGTTAAAAAGTTATTTAGTAATCAAATATGTTTAGTAAAAAAAAATCTTTGTAATAAACATTACAAAACTTAAAAATTATTTTGTCATTACTAAAAAATAAATTTATAATGCGGCAGCGAGTATTGGAAGCTGCATTTTAATTAGCTCAAATACTTTTTCATTGAATTAAAAAAAAAATCCAAATTTGATTAGCTAATAACTTTCTAACGGTTCGCGGTACATCTAAAATTTTTGTACCCATGTACTCCGCCGGAAATACATTTTCATTGTGTGTAATAAAAAATTTACTTTTTAGAAGTTTTTGAAAAAATCGGATTTTCGAACCACTCTAATGGCTATCTGGTGTATTTTAAAAATACAAAAAAAAGTTTTGTCTATTAGATTTTGTTGTAGAATCGAATGGTAAAATCAGATTTCCTACACCCAGAAAACAGATTCGGTGCTGACAACCCCATTTGTTGCCAATCGAAAAGTTCAGTTGCATCAAACGAATTTTTCGGTTGTGGCTACCGAATTATTCTTGATACAACTAAAATTCCGTTGTCACAGTAAAATTAGTCCTGTCTCAATTGGTTTTTTGTTCCCACAACTGAAAAATTCGGCTACCACAACCGAGACATGCGATTGGCTACAAATGCGGTTATCAGAACTGAATCTGTTTTCTGGGTGTATAAATGCAGCTGTTTTTGCTCTGGAGGAAAAGGGTCTTAAAATTTGCGTTTTTGGCCGACTTGCGCCAGTGGAAGGAGTTGAAATAAAAAATAAAAAAAACGACATTCTTTTTTTCAATGCAAAACTTTAAAAAAAAGTGATGATATCCGAAAATCAAATTTTTGTGACGAACTCTAATATTTATATCAAAAGATATTTAATTATATTATTAACCAGATCCACCATTTCCCGGATCAAATAATATATGGGTTAACATAATTATGTCTAAAAATTTAGTATTAGATCCGAAAAATGGTGGATAATCATATACAATTATACTTGGTGTTACATATGAAAATACTAAACGATATATAAATCTATAAAATCATAAATAGTTATAAAAAAATATTTTTACTCGGGTGTTTAAAAAAGAACTTTTTCAATTTCATTTTGTTTAGGCCCAGAAATTAATCCACTTTCTTTCTCAAATCTCTTTTTTTACAGTGATTTTTTTTTGTTTTTGTCTATTTTTTTATTTTCGTTTTTAGTTTTTCTAAATTCAATATCAAAATGTTACCCAAAATAAAAATACTTTTAATCGGTCTTTTTATATTTCTGATAATAAATGCTGCTAACGCTAAACCCTCAAAGGATACTGAGGGTAAAGTGGATACTAAAAATGATAAAAAGAATGGTAAGTAAAATTTAATGTCCCCAGTAAAATGATTATATAATTATTCTATTACTATTTAACATACACACACTTAAAAAATTTGTCGGTATAATCTACTGAAAATGACTGTTAAAATATATACACTCAAAAAGTATATGCAGTTAAAAAGACGATAAAGTTATTTATCTTTAAAAAAAAAATAGAAAATGTTGTTATTCTTAACTGTTGAAAAATAACAAACAAATACATTGAAAATAATTAACAATGCCGTAAAATCAACTGACAAATTTTTACTACAAAAATATTAAAACAACTGACAAACTGCTATTTTTTAAGGGTTTTCTTTTGTATTATAAAAGTGTATTTTAATAACCAAAAAAAATCTTCTTTCGATTACAAAAGTATGCACAATTATTTCAGCCTATTTAAAATTTGAAATAAAAATTCCAAACGTTTATTATTATTTTAAAATTCAATTTTGTGATTAAATATTATTTGCAAACTAAGAATTTATCAATAAAAACTAAACAAGAATAATATTGTTTTTTGGTCGCTTTATATGATATTAAAAATAACTGCTTTAAACAACTGTTACAAAATTATGGTACTTTTCGTTGGTTGTTTTCTAAAATAGCTGTTACAAACAGTTGTTTTTTATTTTTCCATGGAAAAATAACTATGATTACAATTAAAAACAGCAACCAGTGATTACTACACAAATAACTGTCAAGCTTTTCTGAGTGTATGAATCAACAAATTTTATAATATTTTACGCCAAAAATAAGAGTTTATTTTGTTAAATTAACAAGTTTTTCTATTGAGCCAAGAGACGTATTATTTTGAGTGTATCAGATCTAATTACATATATATGATTCAATATATGTATTCATATCAAAAATATTTTTTTATATGATATCAGATACAATCTATATATATAAATATAATTCTACCTCAAGTTCAAATTCTAATATGATGTTGTCATATTAGATTATTTGTTGTTTCAAAAAGATTGACCATTGTCATGATAGACAATACAATTGTTCATGGGCATCACCCCAATCTTCAGTTGACTTAAATAAGAAAGTATGTAAAATGTCACTAGTTCTCTTTTTCTAAATTCGGTGACATATTATTTTGGATTAGCTCAGTCATATATAAAAAAGTTTATAAAATGTGTATTGAAAAAATAACTAAAAATTTAGTTATTCTTAACTGTTGAAAAATAGCTTCAAAGTTTATTAAAAATTACTAATATCGTCAATACAACTAGCCTGGGGGATTACAATTATATTTCAGTTACAATTATTTGTAATTAAAAACTCGAGCCTGAACATTTTATTTTTTAAAATTAATAATAAATAGGTCGAATAAACTAAACAACTTAAAAGCTTTTAATTACAATTACAAGTAAATGTAATTAAAATAAAAAAACCAATTACCTTTACATCTAACTGTAGTTGAAAGTTTTCAATTATACATGTAATTGTAATTGAAAGTGATTTCAGTTGCAAATTGGAATTACATTTTCAATAACATTTGGAATTAGAAAGTGTTTTTTGTGTAAATTTTGCAAAAAAAAATATCCAGGATAGGCGTGGCCAATCATAAAAAGAATACTTATTTCATCTTGGATTGATCCTAGAGTGTTCAAAATCGGAGAACCGTCCCCAAACTACCCAAATGTCTCCAGATTAAACTGTGGATCGAAAAAATGTCCCCGGAGTACGCGCTCTGCATACATATAGATACATTTATGTGTAACTGTTTTTTACAGTTAATTATTTTTTAAAAATAAAAATATACTTTTAAAGGCACATTTATACGCGAGAGAAAACTTCTAGAGATAGAGCAAAAAACACCTCTAAATAGCTCTATTTTGAATGATTCAAGCTATTTAGGCTTCCTTTTTACTCTATCTCTAAATAATAAAAAAAATCCTACCCTTAATAAAAAAAAATAAATTTCTTTCGATTAGAAAGCAAATGTGTAATTAAAAAATTTCATACGGTTCCCTAGTCATTACATTTTTAATCGTTGAAGAACCAATAAAAATTCCTAATTTCTATTTACAAATTAAAAATTCGCCAACTCACCATTAGATGGCGAGCAACAACTGTTCTAAAATTCAACATCTCGAGCAATTACAGCCCTTCATCGTTCACTTCTTCTCTATCCCCTTTCCAAACGAAGCAACACATTAATTAATAGGAAGAATTTCCTGGGTGTTGCCTCTCTTAAAAAAAAATTAAAAAAATAACTATTTACTACAAATATACTATTTTGCTAGCAGTAATAAAAATTACTGCCTTAAACAAGTGTTATGAAAAACAGTACTTTTCCTTAGTTGTTTTTTGAAATTACTATTATAATAGCGGATTTGCATTTTTACATAGAAAATCAACTGTAATTACAGTTAAAAACAAAAACTATTGATTACTACACAAACAAATGTCATGTAGTAACTGTCAAATTTTTTTTTAGTCTGACTCATTCTGTGACAGGTGACTTACCCTGTGACTAGGTGACATACCGTGTGACTAGGTGACATACCCTTTGGGTGTCTGAACTGTGGTAATTGGTCCTTTCAATGAAAATTACATGTTAAAATGACTTGTCCCTTTCAAATAAAAAGACGAATCGAGAACCGGTCCCTGCCATCTTGGGACTCTTGCGTCTCACCTGGAATTACTTTCAATTTCCCCGCAGGGTATTGTCCATAGGCCATTTTTTATTGTATAAATTAACATTTTCGTAGTTTATGGAGAACAGTAAACAAATTTTAAAATGTTTTTTTTTTGTAATATCGTCTGCTTAAACTGATTTATATTATACTTTTAAGATATTCTATTGACTTAGTGATTCATGAACCCATTTATTACATCATCAGTAAGCATATGATGCGAATAAAATATCTTAAAAAGATAATATAAATCAATTTTTTCGCTCACCAGAAAACCTATTAAAAAACATATACAACTTCTTGCAGGCAAGCCGACGGTATATATATCACAATTATTATTTAAATATCGCAGTTTTTAATAAAGGACCAAAATTATAAGGCCAAATTATTTTTATTTTTGACTTCAAATATTTTCAAGAGTATCTGCTTTTATAGGAGGGCGGATCAATAAGTCCGTGACTTTTAAAACTTCCCTCATGGTTACATGAAATGCAACACCGTTCCGGTCAAATACCATCTGTTAAATACTTTAACAGGTGTTCAAAGCATAAAACCTAGTGGATTTTTGTAAAAATGGAAAAAAGTGAATTTCAAGTGCTCATGAAACATTATTTTTTACGAAAAAAACCGTCACTTAAAACAAGGAAAAGCTATAAACTTCTATGGTAAAAAAGTGGTTAACTGAGTTTCATTGTGGCCAAACAAGCACTACTGACGCTTAACTTTCTGGACTGCGAATTGAGCTCAATAAATCCGAAAATGTCGAAATTCACGATATGGTACAGACCGATGGGAGAGTGAAAGTGTGTGAGATTGTTGATGCCATAAGCTGTGATTTCGATTTTAAATGATCTGTTGGGTTTTAGATGGGTTCCGGATTTGCTATGAATTGACCATAAACGCAATCGTGTGACAACTTCAAAGGATTATTTGGAATAACTGTAGATGAAACATGGATACGTTATAATATGTTTCTCCCAGTGAACCGGCTCCGAAAAAGATCATGGAAACAGTTTCTTGGGATACACGCGGAATAATTCACATCGCTTACCTTCAAAAATGAAAAACAATAAACCGCGAATATTATGCCAACTTATTGGACCGATTCAATGATCTAAAAAACGACATAAAAACAAAGAAAAATTTGGTCATGTTTAAAGTGCTGCAATTTTAAGTCTGGCGACTATTTGTAGATAAAAATAATGCAAGACTTAAGGAACTTTTATAGGAATTTCAAAAATATACAGTTTATACAGAACCGATCAGTACTGCCTAAATTTTACTATGTAATTTGATAAAAGGTTGATATCGCTAATTTTTCGTTAAAAGCCACGCCCACTTAAAACAAGTGACAAAATGAAAAAACAAACATTACGCTAAAATTCTGTATAATTTTCTGAACCATCTCCTTGCCTTTCGTGGCGAATTTAGCCACTATTTTGATCTTTAAAAATAAAGGCAACAACAATAAAATTAAAAAAAAAACTTGAATTTACTTAATTTCGTGAGCACAAGTGTATGCACCTTCAATAATAATTTTAATTAAGTGAGAAATATTGTTCTAAAATTTCTTAAGAAAAATTCATACTTATAAGTATATAAGGGTCAATTTTGTAGAAAACATTCGTCGCTTTTTTTTCGTTGAAATACACATCTACAGAGCTTTGAAAAATTAATTCGTTTTTGAATGAATTCACTACCAATCGAATTCAATTTTCTTTAGAAGTGAATAAATTATTTTTCTTAAGTAATTCACTGAATTTGTTCAACTGAACGCAAAAAATTATGTTCACTAAATTGAAAAATTAAAAATTAAGTTCACTGAATTCAAAAGCTGCTTTCTGCCATTCAGCAAACAGTGAAGTGTTTTCAATATATTTTTTTCGCAATAACTCAGACATTTCTTATTGGTTACTATTAAAAATATAAAAAATTTTGAGATAAAATTTAAAAATCCCACAATTCCCAAAACACTGTGAAAATTTTCCAAAAATTGGATTTTTTACCCGAATTCGGAATGGTCTGGGGCATACATGGGACTAATTAATTAGGTGGACTAATTAATTGATGATTTCATTACCATTGCATTGATATCAATTGTAATGAAATTATTTTCATTACCATTTTTTTAATTAATGGTAATGATTCTCAAATTTAATTTCATTGATTAATGACAATGATTTTAAATTTCATTACCATTGATAATGAATAAATTAAAAAAAATAATTGTCATTGACAGAAATACGTAAAAATGGAGTAAAACTCGCTGAAATCGAAGATGGAATATGCTAATTCAGGCTCATGCTCATTTGAAATTAAGTGGGTTATTTTGTAAAACGCAACGCCTTGCGTTGCGTTGATTTGTGTGTAAATTGTTATTGTTACAAAAACAATTTGTATGGAAAACAACGCAACGCAAGGCGTTGCGTATTACAAAATAACCCCCTATTATTACTTTCTTTTCCATTGTTATTTGTAACCAGGTAAAGTTTAACGGAAGGGAATGGATCCTCCTTAAAAAATTATGTTTTATAACTTCCCCAGCCAAACCCGTTGTTCGTTTTCATTTGTCTGAATTTTTTTGTAAAGAAATGCTTTTTAATCAATTGTAATTAGTATTTTTATACATTAGTGTAATTTCATTACCATTAGTAATGATTTTTCTAATGAAAAATATTTCATTACCATTAAATGGTAATGAAATTTTTTTCATTGTCATTAGTATGTACTAATGGTAATGAAATTTCAATGGTAATAAAAATTCCCATGTATGGTCTGGGGGAAGAAAAATTGACAAGCGGAGAAT
Source organism: Leucophora obtusa (assembly GCA_949987735.1). NCBI lineage: Eukaryota > Metazoa > Arthropoda > Insecta > Diptera > Anthomyiidae > Leucophora > Leucophora obtusa. Next base: position 143,602,680 of record OX465297.1, read on the forward strand.
ATTTTTTTTTTCCATTAGGCCCATCTGGGAGAAGTATGCTTTTAGTAAAATATATATAAATAATATATGTGTTGTTAAAAAAAACTCTTACTCTGGAGGCAAAAGAGTCTTGCTGTGGGCGTCTGAAGTTTCATTTCATACCGACCAACCAATAATGGCTGTATTATTTGCAAAATATTTTGAAAACACTCCACTGTGCACTGAACGGCAGAAAACAACTTTGAATTCAGTGAACGTAATTCTTTCTTTCTTTCTTTTTTCTATTCAGTGAACGTAATTTTTTTTATTCTTCATTGGACAAAAATGAAATTGAACGAATTTAGTGGAATTAATTCACTTTTTATCCGTTCGATTTATAAAACTGAACGCGTTCACTAGTTAATTTGATTTAATAAAACGAACTATAGCAATTGAGTTAGTTTATAAAAGAAATCGAACGAAAATAAATATGAATTAATTCATAGGATTTTCAATTCAGAATTCAAAAACGGAATTAAAGAATTAATTCTTCAAAGCTCTGACTATCTGGCCATTTAAGTAAATTTTAAAATTAAAAATTCAAGTCGGATAGTCTAATAATGCGTATCTCAATTATTGCTAATGGCCAAAGATAGGAAACAAAATTTCACTTAAGATTTTACTAAAGTGTTCACTCTAACTTCGTCCCTAAGTTTTATAGTCAATACTATAGTGATGATTAGGCCAACCAAAAAGAAGCCAGAGCATGTTTTTGTTTGAAAAGATAGAACAGTTTAGATTAAATACAAGTTCTGATCTTTTTTTGCTTATTTTATCTCATTTTGTTTGTTCTTGCTTATTTTGTAAATATTGGCTGATTTTTGCTATTTTCTTTAAAAAATAAGCTTATTTTAGCTTTTTTATGCGAAAATATAGCATATTTTTGTTTTTTTTCCCCTAAAATCAGTAATTTTAAATATTATTTTAAGTGAACATACATTTTTTTTATTTAAAATTTGTTTTTTTTAATTTATTTGAAATTGAATATAATGAAGTTTAAGGGCTTATTTTTGGAGGGCTTAAAGCATTGAGGGCTTAAAGCATTGCTTTTAGAGCTTTTTTTTTGGTTGCCCTAGTGACTATAACAGTGGCCCTAAAACAAGTACTAGAATGATCTAAGAGACAAACATTTCTTGACATACAAAAATGTGCAAAAAAGAGTATCGAAAACTAAACTTAAAACTCCATATGTACAGTACAAGTGTCATGCATTTTAAAAGAGAAAGTGGTCGATGTCATACAATTGTCTGTTAACTGAAAACTTGATGATGTCGTTAATGTTGTTGATCTTGTGCAGTAATAATTGCAAAAATAAAAGTGGATGTTGTTGTATGAAAAATCTAGTACAGAGAAGAAAAAAAAAACAACTTAAACGAGTTAAACGAAGAAAGTTAAAAAATAGTTTTTTCCACAACAAACGTGACAAGCAATAAATAAAGTTAACATGCTGTAAAAGAGTTTCATTTAAAAAAAAAAAGTTGAAATTTTTTAAATGTAGAGTACTCGTATTAATAACATACAACCACATAATAAATGGACAAGAAAATATGTTGACTGTTTACATTTATGACAATCATGTGAACACAAACTATATCAAAAACTAAAAAAAGTACAAGTGCTGCATACAAAAAACTTTAAAAATATAATAAAAATAAAATAATTAACAAAAATAAATAAAATATTCGTGTTATGTAATGAAATATTAAACTTGAAAATTTTAAGCAATATTTTTAGCTAATTTATTTACAAATCTGTTTATAATAATTAAAATAGATAATTAAATTAAAAAAAAAAATTATGCAATATAATTTTTTAACCGAACAAATCGATTACAAAACTATCAATATTAATTAAATGTGACGCATTAAATATAATTTAGATATTTGATTAGTTTTGCTTTACGACAACAAATTAAATGTTTAAAAAACGTCAATAGAACTAATCGGTTTTTATCAACTGACCACATCTTGTACAATAAATTATTTGATTATTGATTAAAAATACATGGTAGTATCTTTCCGATATAAAGACAGGTTTTAATATGATTTTGTCCAATTTTTACACATCACGGTGGAACATAGAATTAAAATTTTAACACTCTAGATTTGTACTGCTGTTATTGTCAAAAAGAGCTACTAGTTTGGCATTTTCAACGATAAATTTATCATGGACTAGTCACAGCGTGGAAGCATTCCATTATGATTCTTCGGATGTTGCTATTCCTAAACAATTTCTTTAAAAAAATATTTATTCATATCATTATTTTTGGATGTTATTTTTACACAATATGTTATAATTTTAATATAATGCTTTAAAACAATATCCAAAGAATTATATACCTAAAAACTTAAAAAAAAATTGGTTGGAAAAATCAAAATCCAACAACGGATGTCGGCAAAAAATGTTCGGTAATTTTTGTGAAAACGTAGATTTCTATTTTACAATAGAATATTTGTTTTTAAATATACTGGGTTCTTACTCAGAAAAAAAATGGTGGTCAGTCTTAAGAACCCCTTGTAAATGTGTTTCAAAATTGCAATATCTAAGTATTTAATTTTATTATTCATATGTTCTGATTTTTCATTTATACACGGAAGTATGTAATGGCTACTGAAAATGTTGCTGTTATTACGGGGAAAATTTATCAATTTTGAGCCCTGCGGTATTTTTTGCTACACAGATAAAAATATCACAAATTTTAAGTAAAATTATGATTAGTATTCAGTTTCCGTTTCAAAAACATTTTTAATTGAATCAATAAAATATTTTGTTGATGCAACAAGTTTCCAACATTTTTTCAATCAAACTTGTTTATTAAAAATCAAGAAACGTATTTGTTGTAACTCAACAGGTTCTTTTCGGATTCGGTCATTAGCGTCAATTCGAGTAAGTGAACTAGTTCGTTCAGTTCGTTCTTTTTTGTTTAGTGATTAAACTCTGATAGATACAAACAGTTGTTGCAAGGCTGTATATGGATGATCAGTTCATATCATTAAAAAAGTGAAATGTTGAATTTAACTCGTTCGTTCATGAACGACACAATTCTAATACACACGCGTAATTTAAATTCCCAGCAAAATATTGGTAATGACACCTCATTGCTGTCTGCATTACCAATAATGATATATCATTACCTTTTGCATTATTTTGTAATATAAAATAATGACTTCCTAATAATGGCCTATTGTAGTTATTGCTTTTAAATATAAAATAATTACTTACTCGCAATAGTTTTAATAAGTACTTTTTACAAAGTTAAATTTTATACATTTATATTTATTACATGTAAATATGTTTTGTGTTAAATTTTTATGACGAGTACTAAAATTACACACTAGGAAAAACTTTAAATTCTCTGAATGTATTTCCTGAAGCTAATAGTATTTGTATAACTCCTTATTTTTAAGGATCAAGTAAGCAGTCGGATAACCACTTATAATTCAACTTTTTGTAAGCATGTATGTAACCACTTATTATTCAAAATCTCGTAACTACTTATTTCTCATTTTTTCGTAAGCGAGCAGGTAAGAGTGACTACTTATAAAAACGACCACGCCAAACAAAAATAATGAGATTAGACGCCAAAAAATAAGTTGTGCGGAGCTATGAATTTCTATTATATAACCAGTTATTTGGTAATGAAAGATTTTGCTGGGTTACAGTAATTTTTCTCGATGAAAATATCGTGAGAATTATGTTAGGTATCAAAATACGCCGCACAGTGCTTTGTCCCATAGAAAAAAATCAAAAAAAAATTTGTGTCTCCGATTTCGATGAAAATATTTTTTATGTATATACCCAGTAGGGTTTGGGATTTCCCGGACTTTTTTATTTCCCGGGAAACGGGAATGAAAAAATTTGATTCCCGGGAATCCCGGGAATCAATATTTTTAAACAAAATTGTTAATGAAAACCACCTATATAAGTAATTTTTGTTAAAAAAAACACTATTTCAGTACAAATGTGTAGTGAGAATTCAAAGTAAAAAATATCAGAATGTTGAACATTTGATTTCACATAAATTACTCGCAGCACTGCCAAATGAATTGCATGATTCCAGCAGAAAGCACCTACTACTGGACTGTCGGAAACAAACCGTTTCATCACACTTGGCCCATTAGATATGGTGGCCACAATGTTATTTTCCAAAGACAAATAAAACTCTTGTAGTCCTATTTCTACAATTCTTCTTATTTCATCAGCATTACATCTTCCTGATATATAAACCAACCCCAGGTTATAAAATGAATTATTTCCGTTTATACATATGTTCAAACATCTCTTTTGTGATATTCTTGTCCATTCATCTAAGATTATAGTAAATCTCCTATTGTTAGAAATATTGCTCGATATTTCTTTTATCATGATATCTTTTACATGATTGTAGCAATTTAATATAATGTTCTTTACATCGGTTTCATTTTTTTGCAATGCCAGTTTTTTATTATAAAAACTTTCTCGAATAAACGAAGATCTAGTTATGGTGCGGATTGACTGCGGCTAATTTGGATACCATTTCAGGAAATGTTTGCCCTACCATAAAACCTTTAATGCCTATTCAGCTTACACTTATTTCTTCGGGTACTTTGCTAATTTTAACTGAAACGTTATTCTTGTTGTTGTTTTCTAACCATAAATTTTTTTTTTTTTTGTGAACCAAATTTAGATGTCGGCTAACCAAATTTAGATACCACCGTTAACCATTAGTCTTTTCTTTTCACATTTATTAATGAAAACGTTACTTATAAAATTATTGACCCTTAATATAAAGGAGTATTTTAAATTTAAAGTCGACTTTATTTTTAATCAAACAGTTTTGTTCATTTTGTGTATGAAAACCTTACAAAAATAATTATATTTTCAAATATTTTGATTGGTTGAAAATAAATTAATCAATCAGAATGCTCCAAAAATAAACCAAGTCAAGGTATACTGCCACCCAATATTTTAACTAAAGTCGACTTTACCTAAATTATACATTTGAAAAATTTAGATAGTAAGGGCGATTATTTGTAAGAAACAAAGCTCTTTTTTCATATTTCTTTTAAACATTTTACCAAGTTTTTAGGTTTTACTACTTAAATTTTGAATAAGTTACGCGAAAAATCTTTATTAGTTGAAATGCTCCTAATTACTTGACAAAGATTTTATTTGTGTGTCAAATAAATGTATTCCCTTTTAAAAAATTTTAGCAATGATTGTTTTGGTATTTAAAATGTTTTTTATGACTAAAATTAAAAAATCCTATTCGAAACAAAAACAATTTAAAAAATTTAATATTTTTAAAATTTCCCGTTTTCCCGGGAAAAATATATTATTTTCCCGGGAATTCCCGGCAAACTTTTCCCGGGATTTCGCGGGAATTCCCGAACCCCAAACCCTAATACCCAGCAAAATCTTTCATTACCAAATAAGTGGTTATATAATAGAAATTCATAGCTCCGCACAACTTATTTTTTGGCGTCTAAACTCATTATTTTTGTTTGGCGTGGTCGTTTTTATAAGTAGTCACGCTTACTCGCTCGCTTACGAAAAAATGAGAAATAAGTAGTTATGAGACTTTGAATAATAAGTGGTTACACACATGCTTACAAAAAGTTGAATTATAAGTGGTTATCCGATGGGTTACTTGATTCTTAAAAATAAGGAGTTAAGCAAATACTATTAGCTTAAGGAAGTACATTCAGAAAAATTTAAGTTTTCTCTAGTGTGTAATTTAAGACTCGTCATAAAAATTTTAACATAAAACATATTTACATATAATAAATAAAAATTTATAAAATTTAACTGTGTAAAAAGTACTTATTTAAACTATTACGTGTAATTCATTATTTTATATTTAGAAACAATGAATACAATAGGCCGTTATTAGGAAGTCATTATTTTATAGTACAAAATAATGCAAAAGGTAATGATATATCATTATTGGTAATGCAGACAGCAATGAGGTGTCATTACCAATATTTTGTTGGGTATACTAAAATTACTTAATATTGTAAATATTATCCTTTCTGGTATACCTCATTCTGTCTACACTAGAGGTCGCTAAAGCCGCTTAATTTTTAACAAAGGATGTAATAAAAAAAGATGAATTTTTTAGATCTCACAAAAAAAAAATTTGTAAAAATTAATTTTTAGAAGTATTTTTGAAAAAAATTTTTTTTTAAATATTTGAATATTTTCGAATCAATAAAAAATAATAAAATTGTAAAAAAATTTACAATTAACATATCAAATTAATCTCTGACGGTGGGTCTCATACTGCAGGTTTAAACTTAGATTAATAGTTAACCCAAAAATTTGTTGTTGTTTTGTGTACATTTTTTTGACATTTTATTTTTAGTTAAGTTAAAGTTAAACCTACAGTATGAGACCCACCGTGAATTTTTACAATATTTTTGCTGGGAGCCTAAAAATATCAAAACTTAAATGGAACTTTAAAAAAAGTACGTTAATTGATTTTAAAATTTTTTAATTTTTTGTTATGCTCTTATAATTTTATATAAGAAAAAATAAAGAAAAGACCCAATTTCTTAATTTAACTATAAAAAAATTCAAAATGTCAAAAAATGTATTTTTGTAATTTCATCTTTTATGGATTACGAAAAAGTTTCCAAATTTCTTGGATTTTAATACAATGTTATAATTTTTTTTCAAAAAATTAGGTAATATTATTTAAAAAAAAAAGTATAAAATTATGCAAAAACACATCATCTATTTCATTAATAAATCCTTAAATATATGTACCTCATTGTTGGTTAAAATCCTAAAAATTACCAAAGTTTGATTTTCTTATTATTTTTTTTTTGGTAGGAATAGACCTTTACTTATTATATGTAAAACAAATATCAACCAATTTTTTTTATAGAAATCAAAATAAATGTTTTTTTTAAGACTCCTTTTCATATCTCATTCACGTAATAAAAGCTACATATATTTAATTTTTTAATTAAATTACCAAATGATAAAAAAAACAAAATCTATTTTTGAACTTTGGGAGCAAATTCACTAAAGTATTACCGCTGAAGAGACTACCAGGAACATTATTGTGGAACATTCTAACCCTCTAACTCTTCAATGAAAAGGAATTTGGTGACCCCTTTTTAAAATGGGACAAAAACGACCCGTAAGTTGAAGAGTTAGAGGGTTAAAATGTTCCACAAAAATATTCCTCGTAGTGTTTTATATAACTTCGCTGAACACATCCTATACCTAAAATGGAAGATTCCCATAGTTTCTTCCTAAAATCTAGGTTTGTGGGACATTTGAGCGCCATTCTCTATATATAAAAGAATAACGTGAGTGACTGACTTACTGACTCAACATCGCCCAGCTCAAACCGCTAAAGCTAGGAAGTTGAAATTTCGTATTTAGGTTCCTCTTCCGGCGTATTTAAAATATGTGTTCCTTGGAGTATAGGCTAACTTATCCGGAAATACTTTTTGGAATTTTAGACAGGGACGTTGTAAAAATGAGGGTTCAAAAGGGGTAAAAGCGCCCGCCTTGGATACTGTATCCTGTTTTTAAAACACCACTTTTAAACAGTTATATTTTGTTACTGGACAACGATAATTCATTGATTTAAAAACCAATATCCTAAACTAGTTTAATATCTATTAATCCAGAGGTGTCAAATATTTATATTTTTTATGTGATTTTTTTCAAAAATTGTTTAAAAACATAAATATTCTTTGATTGGAATATTGATTTGAAAAAACGAAACGTTATTCCTGTGCTAAAAATCAGTTCGTCAGTTATATATATATGTGGTGCGCATAGTTCGGAGACATGGCCAAAAATGTGCCCAAACTATGCTGTATATGAGTCAGAAATGTCTTGATACTCAAGACAGGAAGAGTTTGAGGACAGTCCCCAAACTAACCAAATGTCTCCATACTAAACATTTGATCGAAAAACTGTCCCCGTAGCATGTCTGATCGGGACGTGAATTTTCAAAATGTTTTCAATTTATAAAATGTAAAGTATACTAAAACGCTGCTTCGTTTATAAAAGTCTTAATGTCAAGATTGGCATATAACAATTTTGAAAAGTTTTCTAAACCCACCATATTTTTCCCAACAAATTTAAAAATTGGTTAAGCCAAACAAAAAAATAAAAAATTTCTTATATTTACGAGTAAAGATTTGTCTGTGAAAATATACGTCATTCAAAAGCAAATTAAAAAACAATTTCGTATTTGTGATAATATGATCTTTAATAGAACAAAATAATATTATTTTAACAACCCGAGTAAAAAAGTGTATATAAAATTATGTGTGAGTGGATATATTTGCAATATGTAACTGGATATAATTTCATCCGAAAAATGGTTATATTAAATTGTATCATATTGGATATAATTGTATTTACAAGGATACAAAGTTATATCAAATGATAAACTTATATCCGAATTTTGTCCCGATCAAATTGGATATAAGTTAATCCAATACGATATGATTAAATTTAAATGATAAAAGAATAACTGTGAATTGGAGGGCAGCAGGATTTCGGGTCCTACACACTCAGGGGTGTGATGAAAATCGAAAACGAACAGTTTTTCTATCTAGAATAATTTGTTTCGCGAAAATCAAATTGGCTTCAAATTATTATTTATGGTTTTTTTTTGACGCCGGACATCTCAATTAGGAAATAAAATATAAATTGGTATTGTACAGATCCTAAAATATTTACCATTGAAAATCAGATCGTTTTCGTTTTCGATATTCATCACGTACCTGACTGTCAGCCGAGGGCTACTGTTGATAATGAGTAACTATTAAAGACGTTAATGTATAAATCTGTTATTCTTTAAAGACTAGATAACACTATGCGACAGTCAAAATCGGGATGGGATGAAACCAACGGGAAATGTTATATCGGTCAAAAACAAGTTATACGTGTCCCGGCGTTTCGCTGGGTCAACCCTAGGAATCGAGATATATCTTTTTTTTTTGACATAACTCGAGAACCACTAGTCCGATTGTGCTCAAACAATTTTAAAAAAATTAAAAATTACAATTCCTTTAATCTGTTCATATAACGTTTTTGCCGGTAAAAATAAATGTTTGTTACCGCTACCATAAAAATCAATAACCTTTTGTTTATTACTTTTTTTTTAATATTTTAGGCAAAAAATATTTTTTTCTTTATACATTTATTTTGACCGGCAAAACTGTTGAGTATATAGAAAAACGTTATATGAACAGATTAAAGGAATTGTAATTTTTAATTTTTTTAAAATTGTTTGAGCAAAATCGGACTAGTGGTTCTCGAGTTATGTCAAAAAAAAAGACCACCAAAGGTCAAATCGATATATCTCGATTCCTAGGGGAACCCTTCTAGTTTGAACCCTTCCCGATCACTGACCCCTACCATTTGTCTCACTGTGTAATTTTTTATCAAATATGGGAATTTTCTTTGGACTTTGAGTGGAGAAATACCACTCAAAACTTATCGGACCAGAACAAAATATATATATCGTTGGGGAGGTACTTGAAATACCTTTCCAATGATATGCAACATGCCTAGACTTATTAACCCATTACGAGCCGGGCCATGATTTTAAATGTTAATTTTTTTAAATTGGATTTTTTAAATTAAAAAAAAAAAACTTTTAGAAGAAAATATTAATTTAATGAAAAAATTGTGTAAAGCATATAAAAAAAGTGTTTTTGATCAAATATTACATTAATCTCGAATATATTAGTTAATCTCGAACATGGATCAGATATTAACAAATATATCGTCGGCTTGCCTGCAAGAAGTGCTATGTTTTTGGTTTTAACAGGTTTTCAGGAGAGCGAAAAAACTGATATATATTATCCTTTTAAGATATTTTATTGACATCATATAAGGCATACGATGTCAATAAAATATATTAAAAGGATAATATAAACCAGTTTTTTCGCCCTTCTGAAAACCTGTTAAAGAACACATAACACTACTTGCAGGCAAGCCGACGATATTGTTATATAAAAAATAAAATAAAAATATTTTTCGTATATATTTATATATAAAATTTTGAACGGTTTTATCAATAATATATTCCTATATATACAATTTGCAATAAAGCAAATACTGATATATGATTTATTATGATTACATATGAGAATATTTCTAAAAAAATGTCTAATATACAACCATATAAAAACATATAAGGTCGCACACAATATTTTATATTATCATATATTTTAATATTAAAAAATATATGTTATATATACTCTTTTTTACTCGGGAATCTTCAAATCAACTAAAAATCTGCGATCAAACTTTGAATTTTTAAAATATATTTAATTTTAATTATCATATCATAATTTTAACTTTATTTGCCAATATTTCCGCTAGAGGACACTATAATGCAAAACCTTTTGCAAAAATTTCTATCACAAAACATTGGCCCATATATCTGGAAAGATTGGTTGAAAAACATCTATGCGGATTAATGAATTAAATAAAAACTAGCGCCATACCAAAAAATTCAAATCAACAAATAACAATTTGTTTAATAATATATTTAAAAACTTTATATAAATAACTTAATTTGCATACTCATTTTGCTATGCAAAACGTTAAGATCTACCGAAAATTAACATTAACAGATAAATTTATTTTCTTTTATATACAACCTTTTGTTAAAATATATATTAACAGGTTTTGTTAAACAAATTATTTATTGTTTATTAATTGCAATACACAAAAGTTTGATTTATTAGTGTTGAAGAGGTTTTTGTGTTTTTATTTATTTATATTTTTATTTTCTTTTCAAAATATTTATAGCATGAAGACTTTTGATTGATAATCTATATTAAATTGTAATTTTGCTTTTTCGGCATTTTACTTGTGAGTCTACTTTCAAAATCTTTTTAGAAGGGTTTCGTTTATCGGGGTTTTTTGCATAATTAAGTTGGTTATTTTTGTTAATTTGAGTTATACAACTGATTGAGCAATAAAGTGCTTTTTTATATACTTTTTAATAAATCACAACCTATCTTATATTTACTATATTTTTAGGCCAAATTTTTGTTTAATTTCTTTTTGTTTAGTTAAATATTAACCCATAACTTATAATAAATAATTATATATTTTATAGTGCTAAGGCATAATAAATTGAAAACCTTATAACAACTTTATTAAATGAGTTTTGCATGAAAAATTTGTTTTCTAAGCTTTTTTGAAATTAAAAAAAAGTGAATGTATATGACCCCATATATGTATCTTTTATATATTTATATTGATTTTTAATATTATTGAAAGCAATTGCTCTACTATTAGAAATTTTAAGACTATTAGTGTCAAACTAAGAGTATTTTATTTTTCTATATTTTAAGAAATAATAGAACAAATTTTTCCCTAAAGGCATGGTATGCCAAAAATTTGTCCTTGTTGGGTTTCTATACGCTTAAAATAATACGTCAGTAGAAAAATCTGTTAAACGGGTTTCAAATCGATTTGACAGATTTTTAATAAATTTTTAGTTAAAACACTGATTTAAACAAAGATTTTAGTTATCTTCATTTAACATAATACTAAAAATCCTCAGTACTTTAACTAATTTTGAGTGTTAATTTCCAAAATTATTTGTTACTAATTTTTAAGCACCCATTCGTTAAAATCTACATAATTTATTCCTAAAATATAATATTTTAATATTACTCTTATTACCCAGTAAATGGCGCCACCAATGTATCCGAAGTTTTAAAGATGGCGCTAATTTTTTCCCTCCCGATTTTTTTTTTTTTTGAATGGCGCATATCTCGGAAACTAAGAGAGATAGAGCAAAATTGACGAAAATTTCAACTACCCCTAACCGTACAACACTTCCTTGAAAAGCTTATCGCTATCCTAAAATGGACCCCGGTGGGGCCTTGGACCATCGGTCATTTTAATAAAAATTCCAACTTCATAAAATGGCCCCTATCTCGAAAACTAAGCGAGATAGAGCAAAACGGATAAAATGTTTGCTCCTTTGCAGTGCCCTTACATGCCCTTACTTAATATGGACTAGGACTGAGGATCTTCCCGAGACCTAAATTGTAACAAATTTTACGGCTGTGTAAAATTACAGATAAAATTGTAGTTTCACTAATTTTCTACCTATACATAGGTAGAAAATTAGTTAAAATTAGATTTGTTGAAGTTAATAAAAAATTTTTTGAAATCAACAAATTTTATTTTAATCCAAAAACAGACTCCAGCCAACTGATATATTATTTTGACTATACCTAAGAAGAAACCTATTTACAAAATTTTGAGTTACTGGCTGAGCGATACTAAGTCAGTCAGGCAGCCGTTTTAGTCTTTCCTATATGAAATAGATATATTGCTATACAGTTATAGCTAGGCCAACCAAAGAGCTCTAAAAACAATAATCCAAAAAGAAATTTACAAACCCTTCAATAGATGGACTTAGCTTCCACCTATTTTAACAAAATCTTTCTATCCGAAACTTCTTTCACCCTAGTTTGAAATATAAAATGCAATGATGGAGAATGTTAATGTAACTTAAAATGTTTCACTATAAATCTAATATGATATTGTTATATTAGATTTTATTTGTTGTTTCGAAAAGGCTTGACCATTTTCATGATAGACAATACAATTGTTTCCTCGGCATCACTCCATTCATCAGTTTTCTGCAATAAGGAAATGATAACTGGAACACACAAGCCGAAAAATTACAAAACGTAAAAAAATTAGCGGTTAGTTCCATACAAATATAGGTTTGTTGGGATGTTCGTTGTTCTTACAAATGTTATTGACAACGAACACACACACATATATGTACACTCAAAAAACTTTCACAGTTACTACATGACAGTTGTTTGTGTAGTAATCAGTAGATGTTGTTCACTCAAAATAGTTCGTAGTTTAAATTAACTGTAAATGTAATTTAAAATAAACGAAAAATCACTTGAAAACCGGTCCACTGATTTTTCATTTAAATCAAAAGAAATTCTCATTTATTTTTAAATGTTAATAAATAGACTACAAAATCCTTAAAAATAATGATTTTTCATTTATTTCGTTTTTTTAAATTTCAAAAAATCCGTAAGAATAAATGATATTTAGTTTATTTCGTTAATTCAACTGACCTAGAAATCGAAAAGGAATTCTTTTTTTAACAAAATATTTCAAATGAAAATATTAAATGTAACAGAAAATCCGTATTTATATGTAATTTATTTTTTAAATAAACGACAAAAACAGTTAAAAAATATATTTCTTTGTATTTTAACTGAATAATCATTTAAAAATAAATGTACGGATAACTTTTCAAATAAACTACAGTCAGTTACTGTAATAATATTTTCAGTGTTTTTAACAGTAATTACAGTTGTTTTTCTATAGAAAGAAGCAAAACAACTTTATGACAGTTATTTAAGAAAGCAACTAACGAAAAGTACTGCAATTTCGTAACAGTTGTTTAAATCAGTTATTTTTAATATCATAATAATAAACTATCAAAACAGTATTTTTACAGTAAACAGTAGTTTTTGTTAGTTATTTAAAAAATAAAAAATTTCGTTGAACTTTTTTCAATTTTACAAATTCTTGTTTATTTTATATTTGTTATTATTGATATATTTCTAGTTTGCAAATAAAAATCAGAAACTTGTATTGTATCTCCAATGTATGAAAGCATAATAACTGCAGAATGGTTTGAAATTTTTACTTCGAATTTTAAATAGGCTGAAGTAATAACGCATATTTTTGTAATCGAAAGAAAAAAAATTATTTTGTTTATTAAAATAAATTTTTATAAACAAAAAGAATTGACTGTAAAAATAGTAGTTTTTACCGATCTTGTCAGTTGTTTTGAAATTTTTGTAGTAAAAATTATCAGTTAATTTTACGAAATTGGTAGTTATTTTTAATGCATTTTTTAGTTATTTTTCAGCGGTTAAAAATAACAAAAATTTTAGTTATTTTAAAGATAAATACCTTTGTCGCCTTTTTACCTTTATTTTAACTGTCATTTTCAGTAGATTGTACCGCCAAACTTTTGTGAGTGTATATAATAATACATAAAGAGTACTTTTATGTAAAATTGTTGCTTTGCAAAAAGCGTTGATTTATAACTGGACTTCTACCAAGTCATGCAGTTCAAATCTAAATTGTTTTTAAAGAAGGTTGCGAAATTTGTTTTGCCGAACCTAGAGTGCACCTTTTTAAATTTTTCGTTATATCTTTGGCATTTACAGTCGCATCTTTTCAAACATTTTGATTGGTTGAAAATAAATTAACCAATCAGAACGCTCCAAATATAAACCAAGTCATGGCATACTGCCACCCAATATTTTAACTAAAGTCGACTTTAAATAAAATATACATTTGAAAATTTTAGATAGTAAGGGCGATTTTTTTTTGTTGCCGAACGTAGGGGTCGCCTTTTGAAATTTTTCTTCTTTGCTTTTTTTCTTTATAGCTAAACACTGGTTTTCCGGAGGCAAAAAAAACGATATATGTATCACACTTTAAGATCCGACTATTTGGAGATATAATGAAAAATTAAAAAAGCGACCCCTACACTCATAAAAAAAGCCCGTACAAATAGTTAAAAATTCTGCTAAAATAACAGGAAACAGTACCTGAATTTGCACCAGCAAAAATTTCAATGATGTTGAGAATCATGGTCTGCTAAATTTAGGTGACCTAAATTTTAGGTAAAAAAGTTAGTTCAAATACAATAATTTATAAGAAATGTTGTTTAATGGAATTGAAAATTACTCAGCTGAAATCAGCACGTTTTCTGCTAAATTTTAGTTGGTTAAAAACAGGTAAAAAATGCAGTTAACATTCAAAAATTTAGAAGAATTTTCGTTTAATAGAAATGAAAGTGGGTCAGTTGAAATCTGCAAAACATGCTGCTAAAATTACAATCACTTTTTGTTAATAATTGAATAAAAACAAATTAATGTAAATATTGTTAATTTTATTTTCGAATAAATTACACAATCCAAAAACACTATTTGCACTATATATCACTTTTATTTTCTTGCAAATATGTTAAACTTCCGCTGGAGTTGTATTATTTGGTTCCTTTTTTTCGTCTACCTGTGGGTCGAATTTAGATGAAAATGTTAAAGGGCTGAAATAAAAGAAAAAAATAACATATTTAATAGTATTCCCTTAAACAAATATAGTTTATATTATAAAACAAACCTATATTACTTTATTTTTTAAATACAATTTTAACTGCGAAATGTTAATGTCCAGTATACCTCCGTTTTCTTTTGCGTTCCTTTGCTGACTAACAGAAACAAGAGAACACATGCTCGTATCATATTATTTTATTTACTAGAACTTTCCTAACATGCGTCATATTATTTTTATTTTTATTGGTAAGCGTCATCAGTGATGACTCATCACACACATTAAAATACACTTACTAGAAATTTTCTAATTTGTATTGGTCGGCAAACTCACAAATACACACTTCACCATCAAGCACCATCAATCACTATACGCTAGCGCCCCTATCGTTTTCTTTTGAAAACACAAATATTAAAAAAGTTGCCAATAAATTTATCTATATTAGCTGATAACATTGTCAAAATCATTTATAAAAAAATTGCTAAATATCAGGAGGAAAAATTAGTTCAAGTACAGCAGAAATATGTTTTTGTGGTAACATTGGATAACCAACAACTTTAGCTAAACAACGGATTTAAACGAAAACAACAGGAAAAATTAGTTCAACTGAATTAGAACGCGTTCAACAGACTTTTGTACTAACTTTTTTTTATTAGTGTACGTTCGACCAAAAAAAATTCTTTCGAAAGTGCATTGCAAAAATACTTTATAGTCGAAGGAGTACCGCGCAATTTTTGTTTTTTTTTGCTGTAAGTTGGTACGGTCTAGTGACCATCTCGTATTATCTTATAAAAAACAGGGAGAAACTGTCTGGCGTTTCAGTTTTATCATTATACCCTACACAACTATGTGGTCAGGGTATTATAAGTTTGTGCAGAAGTTTGTAACACCAAAAAATATTGGTCGTAGACCCACCTTATAGTATACCGATCGGCTCAGAATTTTTTTTTATTTCGATTTAACGATGTCCGTCTGTCCGTCCGTCTGTCTGTCTGTCCATGCAATCTTGTGCGCACTCTACAGGTCGCAAATATTAAGATATTTTGATGAAATTTGGTACGCAGACCTATGTTGGCCCAAGGACGAACAAGTTTAATTTTGGTGAACATCGGTCCATGTTAAGACCTAGTGCCCATATAAGGGTCCTACAAAATTATATTGTTTATACGCTGCAGGTCGTAAATATTAAGATATTTTGATGAAATTTGGTACACAGACCTATATTGACCCAATAACGCTGCCTATTGATTTTGGTGAACATCGGTCCATGTTTAGACCTAGTGCCCATATAAGGGTCCTACCAAAATTATACTGTTTATACGCTGCAGGTCGCAAATATTAAGATATTTTGATGAAATTTGGTACACAGACCTATGTTGGCCCAATAACGCAGCCTGTTGATTTTGGTGAACATCGGTCCATGTTTAGACCTAGTGCCCATATAAGGGTCCCACCAAAATTATATTGTTTATACACTGCAGGTCACAAATATTAAGATATTTTGATGAAATTTGGTACATAGACCTATGTTGGCCCAAGGACGAAGCCTATTGATTTTGGTGAACATCGGTCCATGTTTAGAACTAGTGCCCGTATAAGGGTCCCCCCAAAATTGGCTTGGTTACAAACTGCAGGTCGCAAATATTAAGATATTTTAATGAAATTTGTTGCGCTGACTCACATTATAGAAAATTTTGACACAAGGCTCATTTTAACCCATTCGAATTTCGGATCCAAACATTGGTTGCTTTTAACCAGACTGGTGTAGGGTATTGTATAGTCGGCATGCCCGACTTTAACCTTTTCACTCGTTTTAATTTATATTTCTACATAACTTAAATATTCCACTGCAATTTTCAACAATCACCAATTTAATTAAATTATTTAAAGTAGAGTGAAAAATTGGCCTTTGCATTTCAGCAAATTCTTTCGAAAATAAGTACTAACAATGAATGTACCCCAAGTGGTACATGCCGATTTGAATAAAACACGGATTATATGATAGAGAATAAAAATCTTAAGTTCCCATATTTTTTTATGTGCAAACGTGAAGGTTTGGGGGTTAAAAAGGGGGGTCAAAAATAACCAAAGTTTTGGTTTTTTTGGTTTATTTCATATTTATGCCAAAGTAATTGTTGGAGAATTTGGTGTCAAATGAAAGGTATTTGGGAGTTGTATTTACCGGTGTATAAAACGTGCTTAAGCATGATTATTTGTTTATGGTATAACACAAAACATCAAACTTTTAAATGGTCTTGTATGGGGATTTATACAGGGTTAAGGGTCAAATTCATATATATAAATCCCCATTATATTTAAGTGACGGGGTGTTTCGAATTTTTCGATATTCGGCCTACTTCTGGTTTGAGACGAATTTCCCCGAAGTTCTATATTTTTAAAGATTTGGGAACCTCTGACTACCTAATATAGGCAATATGGGTATCAAACTTTGTGTTTTTTAGAATACATTCATATTATGTAAAAATAATATTAAATTCCATAAATTTCGGACATGTCGCCATCAAAAAAATATGAAAAACGGAGATTTTCCCAATTACCTTTTTTGGTTGCTATACAACATGCCAACTTCACCCCCTCACTTAAATATTATAAGGATTAATATATGTGAATTTGACTCTTAACCCTCTGTCCCAATACAAAACCATTTAAAATTTAGATGTTTTGTGTTATAAGCATGCTTAAGCATGTTATACAATGGTAAATAGGCCTCTCAAATACCTTTTATTTGACACAAAATCTTCTCATGGTTACTTTGGAATAAATATGAAATAAATCGAAAAATCAAAAATTTTTTAATTTTTGACCCCACTTTTTAAACCCTAAACCTTCGCTGTTGCACATAGACCAAAATATGTCAACTTAATATTTTTATTCTCCATCAAATTTCCGGGTTTCATTCAAATCGGCGTGTACCACTTGGGGTAATTTCCTTGTAAGGCCTTGTGGATTGCCTTAGTACTTGTCAGTGACCATACAATTTTCAACCAACTTTCCTTCTATATTCACGAACGCAACCATCTTGCGTTTTTGGTTCTTAGTTAATAAATATTTTTTATTAAAGACTCAAAAATAATGAGAAGAAATATATTTAGTTTTATGCTAATCAGCATTGCCCTTGGAATCACCCTATAGGAAATAATTTGTCTTGATCATGCACAACACTTTTCCACTTTGTGATTTTAAAACCTGCTAACTTGTTAAGCCGTTAAATTGTTAATCTCCGCATAAAACTAACTATTCATTCTTTTTTCCGAATAAGCCTACGCTCAAGATTTGATTAATACACTCAAAATAGTACGTTTGTAATTTAATAGAACTGCTTTAACTTTAGCAGAACTTTAGTGAACTTATTAATTATAAACAGAAAATATTTTAGGCCAAAAATCTACATTATTTCTATTAAGGTTGAGGTTAAAAAGAATAGTGAGCATTTTGTGGAAAAACTAAAAAGCTATTAATTTTTAAATCAAAACTAAACAAGTTTATGTCTTTTAATTAAGGACAGCCTTCATCGGTATTTATAAGAATTCTTAAATATTTTTTCGTTCAAAGATTTAATTCCTAAACAACCCTCGTATATAGTTAAATTCTCTATCATGCATTTTGAAAACTACAAATTGATCGTTTTGTATTCAATTTAAGTCTTTTTATGAACAAGGTTAAGGTTAGTTGTAATTTGTGTTAAACACATTAATTTCCACCTCTCCATATTATCAAAATATACCGTCAAGTCAGTGAAATACAAAATAAACTCATACGGTTTGCGTCAACAATTAGTAAACACTTGCATTTAAAAATTAAATCGTACCATATCATTTAGTCGAAAATTATTCAGTTCACGCATTGCCTAAGACAGCTATTAAATTGTTTTTTTTTTTTTCTTCAAGTTATATTGTATTATAGATACTTAAACAAATCTAAATTATACCATAGCTTTTTTGTTTTGTTTTTTGCTTAAATACCAAAACAATTATCTGTAGTGTTATTAAGTTTGTTTTCTAATTTGTTTAAATTATTGCATGCATATTTTTTTTCTCTCTTAACAACCATTTAAGACAAAGTTTGAAAACTTTAAGCATTTAATATGATTGACTTAAGTTGTAAACTAATTTTTATTACCATACAGCATATACGATAGACGGGCAAACGTTAAAGTGTTCATATTATTTAAATGAATAATGATAATTTTTATGACTTTACTATTTTCATGTGTTAAAAAAAAGTGTTTTACATTTTTAAGATTAATTGTACATGCATCCTTAAAGTTTATGTATGTTTTACACTTAAAATAATAGGCCAGCAAAGAAATCTGAGAGACTGCAGGTAACATATTTAGCTAACTTTCAACAATCCTCTCTTTGAAATATGTACTTTGAAATGAGATTTAAATTGTTTTGTTTAAATAATTTTATTAATTTTTTATGAATTTATTTCTGAAATACTGTCAACCCATAAATGGCTCCAATTTGAAACTGTGTTATTATTACCGTTTTTCTTGTTAAGAAAATTTAGAATGTCTTGCTAACTAACAAGAGAATGCGTCCAATGGATATGTACCCACCAAAAAAAGTGAGAAAAAGAAATAGTTAAAGCACTGCAACTATTGAATAGGGAGTTGTTATTTTTCGGATTTTTCACCGATAAATTTAACATTGACTTGTCATAGGAAGGAAGTTGTTCTTTTTAAAAACAAATGATGTATACTAGAACCAATGATAAGGACGTTCTTTTTCACTTCTTCTTATTTTAATTTAATTAAAAAAAATCATCATGCATTATATGGGGTTTGAAGCCACACTTGTTGGCATTTCAAGCAGACGCTCTACCCCCTTTGCTATCGCTTCGTATACATGATAGCTGACGTTTAGCAGTCTTGATCAGTAAATTGTTGTTATCTTCATTTTTTTAACCCAGCAAAATTGTCGAATGCAAAGAACCGGTTGTAGAATAACTTGTACTTGCATGCAACCTGTTCTAATTTATGTTCTATCATCGGTGATTTTTCATTGAGTTTGTCCCAAAAGCAACAGGTTCTGTTCCTCAAAACTAGAACAGGTTGCTTTGGAACCGGTTCTAGAACCAGTTATAGAACCGGTTTTACGACAGCGAAGCCTTTTATTTTGACTTCCGAGAATCAGTTCTAGAACCTGTTCCACGGAACCGGTGGTAAAAACACCTATTCTAGAACATATTCAAAGGCAACCAGTTCAAGAAAATTTTGCTGGGTATATAAAGTTGTTTTTTTTAAGTGTTATTTTTTATAAAATATAATACACTCATAGAAAGAAATAAAGCCATAAAAATATCAGAAAAACCTACTAAAAATTAATTAAAAATGACCTTGCAAAAAACTGCTGATAATTACATTTTTTTTTTTGCTGAACACTAGTAAGATAAGAACAGGAAAAATAAAATTGTTAAATTTAAAAAATTTTAGTTACATTTAAATTAACTTTTAGATAATTAAAAATAACAAATTACCTTGATAAAATCCACAAAAAATTTGCAGCATATTAGTAAATAAAAAATAGTTTTTCCTGCAAGGTAATTTTTAAGTAATTACTAAAATGTTTACATTATTTGTCCTTTTCTGATAGAGTAATAATAAATATTGGTTTTTAATTTTTATTTAAAACTATGCTTTGCAGAAGACTTCGAAAATATATTTTATTGTTTGCTCCATTCCCATTTTGTTAATGTAGCAGACTAAATTTAATATGAGATTTTGATGCTTCAAATTGCATTGCACTACTGCCACCACTTTCTAAAGAAAACTGATGAAGGGGACCTGAAAAATCCCCGAAACGATCGTCTCTTCATTTCTGAAAGTGTAGAGGTTTTTGAAAGCAAAAACTCTGTAAAGTCTTTGTCAGGAGAATATCCTGATGAAGAAAAATAGCAGTTTTAGAAAAAAGTACTTATTATGTTAATTCATAATAAGGAGATTGGCCTCGAACTGAGTTAATAAATTTCTAATTAAGTAATAATAAATATATTTAGTAAAAATTTTATCAAAATGGAGTTTTTAAATAAAAAGTTTTTAAATACAAACAAAATGTTACCTTTTTGGTATTTGCAGAATTAAATTTTTATTTAGAATTTTTATATTTCCATAAAGTTTCATTAAAAATGAATAAGAAATTAAAAAAAAAAAATTTTAATCGTTTCAGAAATTATTTGGGTGTACACAAATAAAACGAGTAAAAAGGTTAAAGTCGGGCATGCCGACTATACACCAGTCTGGTTAAAAGCCAAATAATGTTTGGATCCGAAATTCGAATGGGTTAAAATGGGACTTGTGTCAAAATGTTCTATAATGTGAGTCAGCGAACCAAATTTCATTAAAATATCTTAATATTTGCGACCTGCAGCGTATAAACAATATAATTTTGGGGGGACCCTTATATGGGCACTAGGTCTAAACATGGACCGGTGTTAACCAAAATCAATAGGCTTCGTCTTTGGACTGATATAGGTCGGTGTACCAAATTTCATCAAACTATCTTAATATTTGCGACCTGCAGCGTATAAATAATATAATTTTGAGGGGACCCTTATATGGGTACTAGGTCTAAACATGGACCGATGTTCACCAAAATCAATAAGCTTCGTCTTTGGGCCAACGTAGGTCTGTGTACCAAATTTCATCAAAATATCTTAATATTTGCGAACTGCTGCGTATAAACAATATAATTTTGGGGGGACCCTTATATGGGCACTAGGTCTAAACATGGACCGCTGTTAACTAAAATGAACAGACGTAAGTCGGTGTACCAAGTTTCATCAAAATATCTTAATATTTGCGACCTGTAGAGTGCGCACAAGAATGCATGGACAGACAGACAGACGTACGGACAGACAGACGGACATCGTTATATCGAAATAAAAAAAATCCTGAGCCGATCGGTATACTATAAGGTGGGTCTAGGACCAATATATTTTGGTGCTACAAACATCAGCACAAACTTATAATACCCTGACCACATAGTGGTGTAGGGTATAAACATTTTTTAATTTTACATTGAACGAGTAAAAAGGTTAAAGTCGGGCATGCCGACTATACAATACCCTACACCAGTCTGGTGTATTGTTTGGATCCGAAATTCGAATGGGTTAAAATGGGGCTTATGTCAAAATTTTCTATAATGTGAGTCAGCGCACCAAATTTCATTAAAATATCTTAATATTTGCGACCTGCAGTTTGTAACCAAGCCAATTTTGGGGGGACCCTTATATGGGCACTAGTTCTAAACATGGACCGATGTTCACCCAAATCAATTGGCTTCGTCCTTGGGCCAACATAGGTCTATGTACCAAATTTCATCAAAATATCTTAATATTTGCGACCTGCAGCGTATAAACAGTATAATTTTGGTAGGACCCTTATATGGGCACTAGGTCTAAACATAGACCGATGTTCACTAAAATCAATAGGCTGCGTTATTGGTGCAATATAGGTCTGTGTATCAAATTTCATCAAAATATCTTAATATTTGCGACCTGCAGCGTATAAACATTATAATTTTGGTAGGACCCTTATATGGGCACTAGGTCTAAACATGGACCGATGTTCACCAAAATCAATTGGCTGCATTATTGGGCCAATCTAGGTCTGCGTACCAAATTTCATCCAAATATCTTAATATTTACGACCTACAGCGTATAAAAAGTATAATTTTGGTAGGACCCTTATATGGGCACTAGGTCTAAACATGGACAGATGTTCACCAAAATCAATAAGCTGCATTATTGGGCCAATATAGGTCTGTGTACCAAATTTCATCAAAATATCTTAATATTTACGACCACAGCATATAAACAGTATAATTTTGGTAGGACCCTTATATGGGCACTAGGTCTAAACATGGACCGATGTTCAAAAAAATCAAACTTGTTCGTCCTTGGGCCAATATAGGTCTGCGTACCAAATTGCATCAAAATATCTTAATAGTTGCGACCTGTAGAGTGCGCACAAGATTGCATGGACAGACAGACAGACGGACGGACGGACGGACAGACGGACAGACGGACATCGTTAAATCGAAATAAAAAAAAATTCAGAACCGATCGGTATACTATAAGGTGGGTCTACGACCAATATTTTTTGGTGTTACAAACATCAGCACAAACTTATAATACCCTGACCACATAGTGGTGTAGGGTATAAAAATACAAACGAGTAAAAAGGTTAAAGTCGGGCATGACGACTATACAATACACTTCACCAGTCTGGGTAAAAGCCAACTAATGTTTGGTTCCGAAATTCGAATGGGTTAAATTGGGGCTTCCGTCAATATTTTCTACAATGTGAGGCAGCGCACCAAATTTCATTAAAATATCTTAATATTTGCGATCTGCAGTTTGTAACCAAGCCAATTTTGGGGGGACCCTATATGGGCACTAGATCTAAACATGGACGGATGTTCACCAAAATCAATAGGCTTCGTCCTTGGGCTAAAATAGGTCTGCGTACCAAATTTCATCAAAATATCTTAATATTTGCGACCTGCAGCATATAAACAATATAATTTTGGGGGGACCCTTATATGCTTATATCCGATGTTCACCAAAATCAATAGGCTAAGTCGGTGTACCAAGTTTCATCAAAATATCTTAATATTTGCGACCTGTAGAGTGCGCACAAGAATGCATGGACAGACAGACAGACGGACGGGCAGACGGACATCGTTAAATCGAAATAAAAAAAAATTCTGAGCCGATCGGTATACTATAAGGTGGGTCTAGGACCAATATTTTTTGGTGTTACAAACATCAGCACAAACTTATAATACCCTGACCTAGGGTGGCCACATGGCCTTGAATGGCCTTGATTGTCAAGTTAATTTAGGTCTTGTCAAGTGCCAAGCTCATATTTATTTTGTCAAGTTAAATTAAATTTTTGTCGTTTTTTAAGCATTTAAAAAAAAAAATAAATTTAACTTGATTAAAATTATTTAATTTTGTAAAAAAAAATTGTATTTATAATATGCAAAAATTTCTTCTCAAAAGTACCATCGTATGTTTTTGACCAACACTAAGTAATTATTAAAACATGAAATAAAATGAAACAACAAATAAAATCTAATATGACAATATCATATTATAATTTGGACATGAGGTAGAAGAATATTCTAACTAAATATATGAAAATATAGAAAGTCCGATAAAACAATTTTTGTATTTTTAATGCAGAAATTAAGATAATTGTTAAAATATTTTACTTAAAAAAAGTATCAATAGTATTTTTATTAGTGTTTTAATTTTTTTGAGTAGCATTTATTTCTAAACAATAATAATAGAAAGATGAATTCTGCAGGAAGTCGTTGAAATTTTCAAACTTTAGGCAAAAAAAATTTATAAATTTTTCATAATTCTCGAAACGCCATTATAAAATTTTAGCATATTTTCTTTTCTGAAACGTAAAAAACCAAGAGTTTTTTTCCATAAAATTATTAAATTGATGATATATTATCAAAATAAAATGGCGCTGTTTATAGAGCCAGATGTCACAAATGACTGGCTTCTTTGGCCGCAGCTACATATGGCTTACCATACTAGGAAATTTTTAGGGAATTTCGTTTGCTTTTTCGATATTAATTTTTCCGCAACATTTCCTCGAACATCGGAAACATAAAATTCTTGACCAAGGAGCTGCGAAAAATCAGCCAGGACATAAGTTTCGTCGTCCATTACACAACAGTTGTATTTTTGTATAAAATTTGATTTCAATTTTCGAGCTCTGGTTTTGGCCTCCAAATTTTTAAAAGCTTTTCTATCGGGATCTTTTTGAACTTTGTAGGACTTTAGTCCTGCCTTACGTTTCATTTACGTACAAGAAAGTCCGAGCATTGGGCGAACCGAGCTGTTTTTCTGCCAGATGTGTTAGGAGCTCTCTTAAGGATGCTTTTAACTTTATGTCACGATAAACAGTCGTTGTTCCAGATACCTTTTTACCACTTTTGAAACTGTTTGGCGGCATACATTAGTTTCTTTGGCAATTTTTTTGTATGTCCATGTTTGGTTTTGTTGAAAATATTTATTATTTTTGAACGCACTTTTCTTTCATCGTCCATTCTGTAAAAAATTGCTAATTAAAACTCACGATGTAAATTAATTTATTAACTGACATATTTTTAAAATGTAAACTGCCAAAAAAAAAAAAATATGAGAAGCTTTAAACCAAAGTTATAGGCAAACATGTGTGCTAACATTTTTATGATCTCACTCCTTAACTGTTCCCAAATCTAAAAAAAATTCCTTGTTATCTCGAA
The DNA here is from genome assembly GCA_949987735.1 of Leucophora obtusa. Lineage (NCBI taxonomy): Eukaryota > Metazoa > Arthropoda > Insecta > Diptera > Anthomyiidae > Leucophora > Leucophora obtusa. The sequence continues at coordinate 143,628,083 of OX465297.1, forward strand.
CGAAGATGCAATGGCAGCTGTAAACGATTATTTTTAGGAGCTTCAGGAAAATTATTTTAATCAAGGGATAGAATTGCTAGAAAAACGTTGGACTAAGTGTATTTCAAGATTATATTGAAAAATTAAATAATTTTAGAAATTTAGCTCTTGTTTTTCATTGCTAGGCTAAGAAAATTTCGAACTGCCCTCATAGAACACTCTGTGTCCTTGTACCAAAGTAAGGACTTATTACAAAAGATTTTAATAAACTTAAGTAGGTTTTTTTTTATTTTGAAAAATTTTAATTTAGAAAAATTCTCGCTTCTAAACTACACTTTATACGAAAAATTTCTTCTCAAACGATTTATGGGATTTAGCTTTCTATCGGAACTGATTCAGTTATGATTATAAATTATATATTTAATACATTTATGGACAATTTTATGATAACTGCCCTCAGCCATCCTTAACCATTGGTGTGTTATCAAACTTTTAGTAGTTCTAACAAAAATTTTTACAGACTTTTTCTCTTAGCGTACATACTAAAAAAATGTAATTTAATGCAGAATTCAAGACGATAAAAATTAACTACCTGGAATTACTTCCTTTTAATTTTAAGATATTAATTGATGGCTAAAATAACTATTACTTGGAAATCGGATTTGACGGAACCTTTTTACTTCAGTTTCGTGTTTAGAAGATCTTTTTTTTTATTTATACAAAAGTCTGCATAAAAAGAATGATTTTTGCAGAGTAGTATTCTCAGAGAAGCGACGTTGTTATATTGATGCATTTATTTCATACGTTTAGTTTAATCGCAATTTATTAACAATATGATTTTTGTAATATACTATTTCAATGGATCTTAATCAATTTTTTCTCCAACTCAGATAATCAGTAGTCATTATTTATTACTCGACGGCTTTAAAATATTAAATCACTTTAAATATCAACATTTACCATTAATTCTTTTTAAAATATAAAGAACCACTCCTAGAAAGAATATCATCATTGTAGCTAAAGAACACTAAATATACAATTAAGAAAGAAACAAATTAATTTCATAAGAAACTTAACTGTTCTTAAAAAATATAGTAGCTTATTTATAATCATCTGCATAAAAAGACATTTTTTAAAAGAACAACAAAAAAAGAACTTTAAGTCTGTCTTATTATTTCTGGTGGGAATGATAATTTAAGTTTTAAATTTTTTTTTGTTAATTTACATAATTTTAAATGTCATTAAAAATTCTAAACACATTTATGGTTTATAGCCAAAGTTTATTTTTGTTAAATGTTCTTATAAAAAAATCATGATTCCTCACGGCTAAATGCATTAATTTGTCCTTGTTTGCGTGTATGTACTCTTATGTATGTGCCAAGTTTGTTTCTTAAGTCTTTTGTTTTCTGTTGGTTACTTTTTGTTAGCCTATTGATGGTTTTACTATGCATGGCATATAAATTGTTTATATGGAAAATTGTTGACTTATAGGGTGGTATATTTAATGTCAAGATTAATTTCTGATATTCTATTCAGAATATATATTATTTTAATGCTAAATTTAATACAAGCTTGTTTTAAGAAAAACCTTGACTTTTAGTCGGGATTGTTTGTATTCAAAGCATGAATTATTACATTAAGTTGTGGGATAAAAAAGAAAAACATATACACAAATTTTTTGGTATTACTCAGTCAGAAATTCTTATAACGAAAAATAGCTTCTGAATTTGTGCGGCTGCTTTAAGGCTTTAAATTTATTTTGTATTTTATTTAGCGATATATTGTAAACACTCGATCAAAATATATTTATTTCCTTTAAGATTTATTCATTCATATCATTCATTACTGTCATCCATCCATTTATGAACTCATATGCAAATTTCATGCTTCATTTATTGTTTTCAATTTAAGTTTAAGAATTTAAAGAAAAAAATGGCATTAAATTATTCTGTTATATTTTTTGTTCTATAAAAACTAGCATTGTTGTCTTATTGATTAATATTGACCACATTATTTGCCAATATACTAATATTTCCTTATAATTCCATTATTCAGCTTAAAACCATTTTTTGCATTTCCCATAAATAGTTCAAAACATGTCACGATTTTCAGCACTGTATTGTTATGCCAGTTTGTTCATAAAAGAAATCATTGGCATTAGGTTCTCTGTTAGGGTTTTTAGTTGAGTTGGAGCTATTAATCAGTGTCACATTAAATTAGTTAAAAGAATACATATTTCATGAAATCCAAACTAATTAGAGTAACATGCATGCCAAGAATGCTGGGCTATAAACAAAATGACTGTACTTAAGGATTGGTATGCAATTATTATAATTAGTTGAAATAAATTTAAATTTGAGTAATTTAACGTAGTTTGTATATAGATTTGACTAATTGTGTAGTATTAAATAAACTCAGTAATTTCAACACATATTTGTATGATTTGAATAAAATCCTATACTTACAAATTGCTACATAGCCCTTAAAAGAGCTTTGGAAATCTGAAATTATTATTTTGATTATCACACGTGGAATGTAATAAAATAATTTTTATTATTTAAACTAATAAGCTTAAAATTTTTCTATTGTCGCTACTAAATTTTAGCAAAATTGTTGTAAACTGCAATACAAAATCAATTTGCTAAAATCAGTTAAAAAACTTACTAAATATTAATAACTAATTAATTAGAAATTTATCTCTTTATCAATAACTTTAGTACAATGAAATTAGTATAAATTATTAGTTATAGCTACTAAATTTCAGTAAATTTTTGTAAACTGTAATCTAAAATCAATCTGTTAAAATTAGGAAAAAATTGTACTAAAAAATAAAAAAAAATGTAAAATCTAAAAAAAAAATTATATAAAAAAAAATTTTTTTCTTTCGATTGTAACAAGCGTATAATTACTTCATCGTACTTGAAATTTGGAGTCAAAATTGCCAACGGTTCTCCAGTTATTACTTTTTATGCATTGGAGATACAACATAATTTTCTGAGTGTTATTTCCAAACTAAGAATATATCAATAGTAACAAATATAAACTAAACCAGAATCGTAAAAAATGAAAACAAATTTTTTTTAAACTAGTATATTTTTCTGCTAAATTAAGCACTTGGTTTTGCAAAACTAGTAAAATGTTTTGCTGAAATCAGCAGCGAAAATTAGTAAAAAAAAAATCTGTAATTTGTAATAAGAGAATAGCAAAAATGATTGCTAAAAGAAATTGTACTAAAAATCAGTATAAAAATAGTAAAGTGCGATTGGAAATTGTTTACAAATTTTTTTACTAACTTTTTTATTTGAGTGTTGATTTTATCAGTTTTGTGCAATGTTATTGAAAGTGATATTTTTCTTATTGCAGACAGCTGCTGAGTGGGGTGATGCCCACGAAACAATTGTATTGTCTATAAAAAAAAATGGTCAAACTTTTTGAAACAGCAAATGAATCTTGTATGACAATATCATATTAGAAATTGGAGTTAAGGTAGAACAATATTCTAACTAAATATATGCAAATGTAGAAAGTCGGAAAATATAATTTTTGTATTTTTACGGTTATTTCCCACTTTCGGTGTTATTTTGTCCTGAATGATATTCAGTGCCCATTAGGTCAGAAAATGCCGTACTTTTGGAATTGTTACATTGAAAAATACCGCGTCGAAATTTTGCAAGATAAATGTAAAATACCAATAGTCGGATTCCGATTTTTTTTTGAGATTTTGAAATTCTACGCGCCAAGCTTCAAAAGATAGTTTATCAATTAGACGTTGAGCTCTCTTTTCCGAATCATTAAAAAAATTTTATATCAAAGTTTGCAAAAGCCACGAAACAACAATAGAATTTTCATAGTTTTAAACCTTGTAACAAATGAAACAAAATATTTTGACCCAAAAATGGACACAATTTTTTTTGCCCGAACTAAGAAATATCTGATTAATGCATAAAATTATGAAGGTGCCGCGCAAGAAGTCGCTTCAAATCGCTATGAGTTGGTAATACAATTTACGCTCAATAATTTTTTTTACATTTCCCATTTTTTATTACACCTGAGAAATATTGCCAATAAGTAATTAGTATTACCGTTAGTGGCTTGATAATTCATAATCAATACTTAAGATACACTAAAAAAATTCGTCTGTTGGCTCAACAGAAAAATTTGTTAATTTGACATAATTTATTTCTGTTTCTTGACTTGAAATTAAATCTGTTGATTTTAACACATTTTTTCTTAAATTTAACTAATTTAAATTTAAGTAAAAAATAAATAAAACTCCAGTTTTAATTGTAATTATAATGAACTTAAAATTTGTTAAAAATTATAGCCCCGGAATCCTGTCCGGAACAGGTCCATATTATGTAAAGCTATATAACACCCTACATATGTATTGTAATAAATACCCTTCATTGAAAATCCTACTTGGTTTTTAAAATCTATGAAAGTTGAGCTATCATTTTGGTATAATAATGTCTTTCTATGTTTAAGAATGTTTTCTGGATTTTGTCATTAGCTGGAAAATTTTAATTTTTTAGTTTAAGCCCTCCAGTTTCTAATAATTTTAACCAAATACTTCAATGAATTATATTTTATATAAAAGTTGCAAAACCATCGAATATTTTCTGTAATATTTGAAAAACAAATAGAAATTTTTATATAAATTTCAATATTTCCTTTTATAAAAAAAGTAGCATATTTGTATACGGCGTGGCAAAATAGTATAAAAATTATGTATTGTAGGAGGATTTCTTTCTCACAATTCGATAGTGTTAATAATTTAATAAAAACAAATTTCTGTAAATTCTGAAAATTATATAAAATCCTAGACCCACCTTATAGTATTCCGATCGGCTCAGAATTTTTATTTATTTCGATTTAACGATGTCCGTCTGTCCGTCCGTCCGTCCGTCTGTCTGTCTGTCTGTCTGTCTGTCCATGCATTCTTGTGCGCACTCTACAGGTCGCAAATATTAAGATATTTTGATGAAACTTGGTACACCTACTTATGTCAGCCCAAGGACGACGCCTATTGATTTTGGTTAAAATCGGTCCATGTTTAGACCTAGTGCCCATATAAGGGTCCTACCAAAATTATATTGTTTATACGCTACAGGTCGTATATTAAGATATTTTGATTAAATTTGGTATACAGACCTATGTTAGCCCAATAACACAGCCTATTGATTTTGGTGAACATCGGTCCATGTTTAGACCTAGTGCCCATATAAGGGTCCCCCCAAAATTGGCTTGGTTACAAACTGCCGGTCGCAAATATTGAGATATTTTAATGAAATTTGGTTCGCTGACTCACATTATAGAAAATTTTGACACAAGTCCCATTTTAACCCATTCTTATTTCGGATCCATACATTAGTTGGCTTTTAAACAGACTGGTGTAGGGTATTGTATAGTCGGCATGCCCGACTTTAACCTTTTTACTCGTTTTACAGTAGTTTTCATGTTTGTTGTTTTTACAATATTTGTCAATTGATTTTCAATAATTAAAAATAAGTACATATTGCAGTCGCATACTTTTCAATTGCAAACACGGTTATTTCAATTATCATTTGCAGTTGATTCTACCTACATACGTTTCTGAGATCTCTATTGCATCTCTCTCCAAAATAAAAGTGCCAAAACAGGGAAGTCCAATATGAACATCACTTTTGAATGATCCCCTGTTTACGCTATTTCAAATTCAAAGTTAGTATTCTGTTAAATATTCTTTTGCTACTGCACAACCGGCCTTGATTTTCATTGTTTGTTTTAACAAGTCGCATAGAGAATTCTATTTTAAATAATTACTAACATTAAAAAGCATTAAATAACATAATCATCCTATGAATAGGTGTCATGAAAATTTTTCAACAAATTATAAACAGAAAAATTTAACAAGAAAAGTAGCCACGGGTGTAACCTGCAGATCTTAACGCGACTTGTGTATATTGTAGAAAGCAAACAATTTATAGATACGTATTTTTTTTCTTTGTGACTAGATTTCCATTTAGATGTTAGGAAGTGGGCTCAAAAATGGCATCGTTTTTGTATTCAAGCATATCGGATATTAACAAAACTTCGATTTATATGCGAACAGATTTGATGAACTCGGAAAACATTAATTTTGACACTTACATTGCATATGTCTTGCCCACACTCATACAAATAAGTCTGTAAATATAGCAGAGAAAGTTATTAAAAATTTGTCAAAAACTACCTTGCAGAAAAAAACTGCTCAAATCAGCAAAAGCTGTCTGCTAAATATTAGCTAAATAAAAACAGCGGAAAATACTGTTATATATGAAAAATTTCAGTTAAAATATTCTTCTACCTCAAGTCCAATTTCTAATATGATATTGTTATATTAGATTTTTATTTGCTGTTTCAAAAAGGGGTTGATCATTTTGATGATAGACAATACAATTGTTTCGTAGACATCACTCTACTCTTCAGTTGTCCGCAATAAGAAAATGATAACTTTCTTACTCAAACAGAGACATTACATAAGGTACAAAAAATCAACGGGACGAGAATTTTGAAACAACAAATAAAAATCTAATATGACAATATCATATTAGAATTTGGACTTGAGGTAGAAGAATATTCTAACTAAATATATGAAAATATAGAAAGTCCGAAAAAACAATTTTTGTATCTTTTAATGCAAAAATTAAGATAATTGTTGAATTTCAGTTAAATTTTTTTACTGATTGCTTTCAAATGGGTTTGGCTTTTGGCGCTGTTAATCCAAGAAAAGAGCTACCTATTTGTGAAAAATATTATTATCCGGCATGTCACGGACTTCAATTTCACTTTCAAGTGAAATTGCTTCTCCAAAAGTAAAAGGTACACCTACAAAAAAATTTTGTTGTCCCAACCGAATTTGGTTCCAACCGAATCGTTCGGTTGCTGCAACCGATAATTCGGTTGTCACAACCCTATTTTTGTTGCTCCAACTGAAATAGGGTTGCGGCAACCGAAATAGTGTTGTGACAACAGAAATAGGGTTGAAACAACCGAATTTTCAGTTGCAGCAACCGAACGATTCGGTTGGAACCAAATTCGGTTGGGACAACAAATTTTTTTTGTAGGTGTATTTTTGCATATTTAGACCAAATTTAATAGATAAACATAATTAAATATAAGTTAAGAACACTGTTTTTAGTAATTTGATATCAAAAAAATTTTTTTAGTAAGCACATTTAAAGTTTTAACACATATTTCGTATGAAATTAATATGATTTCGAAGTACAATTTCGTAGCGTTTTACTTTTGCTTCTTCAGGTTTTTTGTGTTTTCCTAAATTCTAAAATGACATAAAAAACTTCTTTGTGTTAATTATGTCCTCCAACTGCTAAATTTTGATACAAGTTGCCATTTATAATAAAAAAAAAAGAAGATCGCCGGTCAAGATTTAAAATTTTAATTTTTTAGAAAACTTACGTTTTTCTAAGTAATCAGAATATTATTGAAAACCGTTTTGAATGTAAATTTTTTTGAGTCAAATAGTTTAAAACACTTTAGGGAATACATACGAAGCACTATTGAAAAGCTTTTATGAGTTTAAGCTGCTCTAAATATCAATTCCACTTTGGTTTTTGAAAGTAGAATGAAAACGATTTTTTTTCGTTTTACGTTTTCTGGAGTAGCTTTCAACATTTTAAGTACCACCATAAAGTCTGTAGCACACTCCATACTTACCAAATCGTTTTATTTGCAATACAAAATTATCCGTAGCACGCTAAACTGCAAATTCAGAAGGAAAAAATTTGTTTTGGATGATTTTAGGAAAAAAAATTGCGAAAGTAAAATTGTGAAATCAATTCAGTTCCGAAAAAAACTTGTGACATACAGCGGTGGCCAATAAATTAGAAACGATTCAAGTTTTTTCTAATTTTATTCTCGTTGCCTTTATTTTTAAAGATCGAAATAGTGGCTTAATTCGCCCCCAAAAGCAAGGAGATTGTTCAGAAAATTGTAAAGAATTTTAATGTAGTGTTTGTTTTTTCATTTTGTCACCTGTTTTAAGTAGGCGTGGCTTTTAACTAATAATCAGCGATATCGACCTTTTATCAAATCACATAGTAAAATTTAGGCAGTACTGATCGTTTCTGTACAAACTGTATATTTTTGTAAATCCTATTAAATTTCCTTAAGTCTTGCATTATTCTTATCTACAAATAGTCGCCAGACTTAAAATTGCAGCACTTTAAACATGACCAAATTTTTTCTTTGTTTTTAGTGATTTTAAAAGAAAGTTAATAATACACTCTCAGAACAATTCCGTTGTGGAAACGGAATTTTTTGCCAACGGATTTGATTCGGTTGCTACAACGTGGTACTTCGGTTGCAGCAACGAATTCTATTTCAATTCGGTTGCCACAACCGAATTATCGGTTGCCACAACCGAATTATCGGTTGCCAAAACCGAATTATCGATTGCCACAACTGAATTCGGTTGGGGCAATCAAATTACGATGTTGCAGCAACCGAGCCAATTCGGTTGGAAAAAATTCGGTTGTTACAACGGAATTGTTTTGAGAGTGTACTGAAAGTTTAACAAATTGAAATAGTTTTTTAGAAAATAATATTTTTGTTCAAAATTAAGAAGAAATAGAAAGTTCATATAAAGAACTAAAATTCTAACAAAATCAATTTTTTATTTTTAATAAAGTTGCATGTTTTGTGATGCCCTTAAAGTAGAAACACAAAAGAAGATACTGGCGATTGCCAATTAATTATATTTAAGCTAAAAGATACTGCCGAAAATTGTTAAACCAACAACCTTTGTACTTTGAAATAGACTTTTTTCGTTAAAATGTTGAAACCTTAAAATCAAATAATAACAGTAAATAAAAGAACAGTGAAATATTCTTCATGAATGTAAACTAGATTCAATTTTATTATATTTTCTGAATTTAGTCAGCAGCAAAACAAATATTTGCGCTTCATACACAATGTAAATTTAATTTTTTTTGCTTTTTTTTTATAAAGAGAAGCTCACTCAAGAAATTCTTCCTATTAATTAACGTATTGCTTCCTTTGGAAAGGGGATAGATAGAGAAGAAGTGAAAGGTGGTGAAAAATGAAGGGCTTCAAATATGGCAACACTGTAATTGCACGAGATGTAGAATTTTAGAACAGTTGTTGCGTGCCATCTGACGGTGAGTTGGCGAACTTTGTTAAAACTTTTTAGTTCATAGCCCTGTTATATTATTTTACTTCGGCGGGGTTAAGTGCTATGGGAACACCGAAGGAAGACAGTGCGATATGTATGAGGGATAGACAAGAACTCATACATATTACTATTTTTCATAAATTGATGTTGCCTTGGTTGGCGCTCGAACCCGCAACCTCACGTGTAATAGTCCAACGCGCTAACCATTACACCACAGCGCCCAGTTTTATCTTTGAAAAATTATTTAAACCGTGAATAGTGCGCAAAAAAGTTTATAAACGAATAAATTAGTTCACGACACGCAGTTCAATCACTAAACAAAAACGAACGATTTGAACCAACCAGTTCACTGACTCGAACTGACGACAATCACCGAGTCAGCAAAGAACCTATTGAGTTTCAACAAATACGTTTGTTTATTTTTAGCAAACAAATTTAACTGAAAAAAAACTTGGAAACTTGTCAGAGCAACAAAATATTTAATTGATTCAATTCCATTTCAATATTGTTGAAATGGAAATTAAATTTTAACAATTTCTTTTGTCACTTAAAATTTAGTGCTATTTTCATTTGCGTAAAAATATAATTTATATAGTTTTCCACTAACTTAGACTTGCAATATTTTTTCCTGGGAACATACAGCTATGGACATAGAAATAGGACACTTGCAATAATTTTCAAAATTTTACTCGATGTACTTAGTAATAATTTTCTTTTCATAATTTGCGTTTGAAATAAGTAAATTCTTTTCTAATTGTACCAATATGGGACGTGGAAAACATTGTAATCCAGAAAAAGAAAGACTTATATCTCAAAAAAACCAGGCTTTAAACATTAAGTGCACTCAGAAGACCTTGAAACACGGTGGGGGTAATATTATGGTATGGGGGGCTTCTTCCAGCTATGGACATAGAAATAGGACACTTGCAATAATTTTCAAAATTTTACTCGATGTACTTAGTAATAATTTTCTTTTCATAATTTCCGTTTGAAATAAGTAAATTCTTTTCTAATTGTACCAATATGGGACGTGGAAAACATTGTAATCCAGAAAAAGAAAGACTTATATCTCAAAAAAACCAGGCTTTAAACATTAAGTGCACTTAGAAGACCTTGAAACACGGTGGGGGTAATATTATGGTATGGGGGGCTTCTTCCTGGCGTGGTGTTGGGCCTATCGTAAAAGTAGAGGACAAAATGGACAGGTTTCAATATTTGAGCATTCCTAAGAATGTTACGGAGCTATTTGCCTATGCAAATATGCCAGTTAAGTGGACATTTATGCAAGACAATGATCCGAAGCATTCGTCGAATATAGTGAAGGATTGGGTTTTACAAGAAGAAATTAAGGTTTTGGACTGGCCAGCCCAAGGTCCGCACCTTAATCCAATAGAAAATCTATGGAATGATGTAAAAACAAAAGTTTCGCAAAACAATTACAAAAATTCCACCGAACTTTGGGCTGGTATTCAAGAAGCCTGGTATTCTATACCAAAAGAAAGATGCCAGAGATTAGTTGAGAGTATGCAAAGTAGATGCGAAGCGGTTATTGATAATAAGGGATACAGCACAAAATATTAGTGTAATATTAACGCTAAAAAAATAATAATTGTTTTAAAACCCCAAAAAATGTACGGTTTTTTGTAAAAATATAAAATGTGTCATATATACACTCACAATTAGGTTGTTCATAAGGGGTGTGCTATCTGTTGTATCGTTGTATCGTCCTAACAAAAAACAGAGTTGTTAAAATTTTTATTTGTGTTTAACAACGATTTTCTATTCAGTTTTCTATCTGTTAGCACACTCAAATGTAGGACACTAAACATATGTAGAAATGTTGTATCGTGCTATTCTCAAATGTTGTATTTTTTCAATTTAATTTTTAACAACTCTGTTTTTTGTTAGGACGATACAACGATACAACAAATAGCACACCCCTTGTGAAAACCTTTAATATATTTTCCATAACCGATTGAGGTTTATTTGAAAAGTAATAGGTAAAGTTTGTTTTCAATTGAAGAATCAATTAAAATACATTGAAACATATTGTTTAACTTTTTATATTCGTAAATAAAAAACAAACTACAAAAAATATTTATCGTCTGTAGGAGTTGATATTTTCAGTCAAATAATCTATTTTTAGATTTCTATTTTTAGAAAAAATAATTTAAATAATTTCGTTGTTTTCTGTTTTAAAACAAAAAATTCAAATATTTTCGGTTTTCAGTTAAAAATTGACGATTGTTTTAACAGACTTTTCAATTATCCTTTCATTTTTTAATTGTGTTTTCAATTAATTTAATATGTATTTTAGGTGGTTTTTAACGATAAAATATTTTAAGTGTATACATAGTTATAGAAAAAATCAAAAAAAATTTTTTTTTGGGATGAGATTTGAACCGCCACCCTCAAAAATTGAAATTTTGTCAATGCCTGACCTTCCAGACATCTACACCACAACCGATTTGAAAATTGTATAAATTAAATTTGAATTTAAAATATTTTGAAATATTTATTTATACAACAAAAAGAAATTTAAACAAACAAATGTACGCAACACACAATTTGAATTTATAAAAATAATTTGAATCTATCGCACGACTAGAAAAACTGAACTTCGTTTTATATCTAAATTCTTTTGTTTGTTTTAACTTAAAATAGTTGAATACCCAGCAAACAAAGATGATCATTAATGACTCAGAAATGAGCTCCAAAAACATAAATATTTTTTCACTTTTTCCTATCAAAGTGGTCCGTCCAAAAGAGCCCCCTGTATAATCAGAAATGACTCAGAAAAAAGAACATATAAAATCGAAATTTTCCTCATAAATTTAAATAATTTTGGAATCTTCTTTGAGTCCGAAAAATGAAAAAAAAAAATGAAATTTTTGATAATATTTTATGAAAAATTCCATTAATTCAATGAAAAGTATCAATGGCCGAGTTCCCGTGAAACTTTATCGATTTTATGCAAAAATTCATTAATATCATGCAGATAATTCTCTCAGTGTACCTTTATTCTTAATTTCTATAGAGGGGAAGGCAATAAAAATATAAAAGCGGTGGAAATATTGTTTCTCAGAATGAAACTTTATATTAATACAAAAACAAGAAAATAAAAAGTATAATCTAAGTTTTTCAGATTTCCATTTCCTCTAATGGAATATTAATTCCAGTTAGGGTCTTTCTGCATTAAGCATTAAATTTATATACCAAAAATTTGAAAAGAGCAGCATGTTCGTTGTTACATTTAGGGCATTTCTTTTAACTATTATATTTATGTGTGATGGGTAATTTGAAATTTAATAAGATAGATTCAAATAAAATAAAAACAATTTGAATTATAAAAAAATGTTTATGAAACTATTTGTATCAATATAGTTTGGCTCAAGGGGTAAGGCGATGAACTTCTAAACCAAAGGTCGTTGGTTCGAATCGTGTCTGGTGTTGGAACAAAACAAAATTGCTTTGAATTTAAAATGAAAGAAAATTAAATTAAAGAGAAATTAAATAAACAAAGAACGTGTGTGTTATGAGTGCAGTGTTTTGAAAATTGAAAAAAAAAACTTTCGAATATGAAAAAACAAACCAAAAAACGTTTTTTTTACGTTTTGTCAGTTAAAAATTGATGATTGTTTTAACAGACTTTTCAATTATTTTTATTTCTTTTATGGATTGTTTAAACAATGTTTGAAAATAAATAGCAAAATGGTTTGAATATAATGAAAAATCAGTAGTCCTTTTTTTAATTGTGTTTTCAATTAATTTGATATGTATTTTAGGTTGTTTTTAACGATAAAATATTGTGAGTGTAGAAGTCCAGGTATTTTTATTAGTTTATACATATTTACCAATATATGTATATAAAATAGTTGAAGGATTTTTATTCAAATAAAGAGTGATTAACAATAACCAATAATAACACTTCCCGTATATAAAATAAAAAATTTTAGTTTTGTTTTATTTTTCAAAATAAATAAATAATTATGTTTCTTAACACATAAAAGTGTGCTATTTCCATGTCCATAGCTGTACTTACTAACTTTTCATTTAAATCAAAAGAACTAATAAATTAACAACAAAATCCTTTAAAAATCCTTTCAAAAAATTAACTAGAAAATCCGTAAGAATAATTGATATTTAGTTGATTTCGTTTTTTTAACTGACCTAGAAATCTAAAAGGGTTTACTTTTTAACAAAATATTTTAAATGAAAATATTAACTGTAACAGAAAAATTTACGTGTAATTTATTTTTTAAATAAACGACAAAATCAGTTAAAAAAATATATTTCTTTGTATTTTTACTGTATAATCATTTAAAAATAAATGTACGGATAACTTTTAAAATAAACTACAGTCAGTTGCTGTAAAAATATTTTCAGTGTACTAAATAGCCTGCATATCCTGTCTATTACATTAAATAAGCATTGCTACACCTTATGATAACTTGAACTTAAACCAACTATGATTTTCTACTGAAATGTGCCTTTCGAAAAATATTTTTTGTTAGCAAAAAAATGTTAAGACATATTTAGATATGTTTTATATTTCGGTAAATGAATCTGCAAAAAACCTTCCATTTGATACTCAATTTGCATACATTTTTTAGATTTAATAAAAACTAAACAAAATTTGGGTAATTTCTGGACGACAAGCCGCGGTATACTTCAGTCCCTACATATAAAGTTGCGAACCTAAAAAATACGTCTCTACTAATTGTTTGCTCTAAACAACATAACCAAGTTTCATTTAGGTCCACCACTGAGTATTTTCTTTGCATGATATATAAAATTCTTGATGAACAAATAATAAGACAAGTAAAAATAAAATTATGCATGGTGTGTTAACATCGAATAATTAAACAAAGTAAGAAAAACGTGTGATGATCTAACATGATTGAGTATGTTTTGTTTAGAATAATATAAATAAACAAATCATGTGGTTAGAATATTTGAAAAGTCTTTGTTGTAGGTACCGCAGAAGGTGGAACCCGGGAGGGGCATACAATTCAACTACCAAGCATGACTATAATGTAAATGAACCGAAAGGTCAAACAAATAAAAATTTATTTATCATTTACAAATTATTTAAAATGAAGAGGTGTTGGTAGTAAAGTTGTTTTAAAATTGCAATAAAAATTATAATTAATTTTAATAATTTTTTTTGTATTTCTTGTCATTTTAGATGAATTCCCTGAAGAAGATACAGACATGCTAATGGAACCAAATGATTTTGCTCCCATAACAATATTGCGTTCTCAAGAACGACAATATCATGAACCACCCTCACAATTTCGTCCTATAACAAATCAACGTTATATTTCAAGATCCGATATACCAGCTCAAGCCCAAGGAAATCCCATAGATTCTCACAGCCAAGCAGCACAAAATTATTATCCTCCCTTTTTCCGAGAGGCACCACCATTGGGACACTCACGTCCATATTTCTCCCTACCAGATGCTCCAATTATTCCAAAATATGCCGAGGCAAGACCTGAAGGTAACTTGGGACCTGGTTTACTACCCAATCAAAGAGCGGCTGGCTTTGATCATAGTATTTTAGGTTCTGGTGATTTTGGTGTCATCCGTGGTGGTACTTTCTATCCAGAAGAAGAAATGCCTTATCATCCCGAGGATAGTATAGATTTTGTACAAAAATACACTTATCCCGAAGAACAATTTGCACATTTTCGTGATTTTGCTGATATCAATACCCCCGTCGATACTGCCTTTTCACATTTCGTTGTTGTCTATCAAGCGAAAAATTCTACCAAACCCAATAAACATCCACATCCGAAAAACATATTCGAACAATTAGAACTTTTAGATAAAGAAAAAGCTGCCGAAGAGAAGAAATTGAAAAAATCCAAACAACCTAGTAAATCTAAAACGAAATTGGCTAAAACAAATTCACAACAGAAAAAATATAAGAAAAAATCGACAGCAAAAGAACTGGATGAGGAACCTTTATTGGCTTTAAGTTAAAAGCATGCTAGAAAAGGGGTTGTGCAAAATCATTTACACACACACACATATACAAACAACAATTACATAAATACATAATATTAAATTTAGTTTATTAGTTTTAATTTCACATCAAACATTTATTTTGTTTTGAACAATATTGAAATGTTTACCATTACAAAAATAGTAACAAACCCTTATTGTCATTAGTTTAATACGTTTTTTTTTTTTAACAAATTGAATGATATTGAAGGAAACATTTATAAAAGGATGGTACATGGTGCCAATTTGCGTTATTATAATATTTTCTTTTAAAACAAATTTAAGTTAAATGTACAAAAATATATAATCATTTTCTATCGACATTTTCTTAAAAATTCCATTTTTCTGGTTACTTAATTACAACCCTGCAAACATTGCAATACAAAAATGTTTCTAAAGAAGATCCCCCTTTTGTGAGTAAATGTCCTCTCCATAGCGATACTCCCAAGGAAAACGAAAGCGATACTTCTGAATAATAAATCATCGATATCGCTAGATAATCTTATATCGCTAATTTATCACCTGGAAAATAAAAAGGTGATATCGCTAAATTACCTCCTCGGTACAAACTAAACAATTTATATTTTTCATCATTAAATTAAATTTTGAAAAAGAATATTGGCATACATAATACATTGACAAAAAAATGAATTATCTTATCGTCATACTCATAACTTTCCACGTCATACTCATAACTGTTCCACGAATTTGTTTATCATTGCTTTTTTTACAAATTTTATATTTTTTACAACATTTTCAAAAACCTTAAATAAATTTTCTTTATTTTCCAGATGATTAATGATTTTAAAAAAATTGAAGATATGGCTTTATTATCTTCTTGGAAGATATTTTCTAAATGTTAGCAGGGCAAATATTGAAATATAAACAAAACAAAATTTCCTTTTCCAAAGTGTCGGTTGTAAAATAACTTCTTTTTTATTAACTCCTTCTATTGTACATATGTTTTTTTTTTTCATTGTTCCAAAAGCAACTATTTCTACGGCTTCAACGTAAAACCATTTCCCCGAGGATCACTTCTAAAATTAGGTTTATCACTGATTCTCAGGCAGTAATATCTCACATTTTATTTCTAGTAGGGCGAATTATAGAACTGCTGTAATTGATTACCGATTGTAAAAAAATTTTCTACGAATATAAATAAACAATTTTTTAAGTACCATCTTCTACGACATATTTACCGAATTGTCAAAAATTTATAAGCTTACAAAGGGTTTCTGTGTAATCCGTTCTTTAAAAATTTGTTCGATCGAAGTCAATTTTATGTATTACCATAAAATTTGGAAAATTCAGGGGTCCAATAATATTTCTTTCAGTCACTTGAGTTTTTAATTATGGATCCAAACAAAACAGCTACAATTTTGTGAATAAATAAAATTCGACAGATTTTTTTTTGTACTGTTATGAAAAGAGTTAAAACCTCTAACACACGAAACTGCCTTTAACCGTTTGACGGCCATACAAATCGGTACACTCAAAAAAATAAGTTAGTAGAAAAATTAGTAAAGCGAATTGTATATCAAGTGTACTAGTTTTCAGCAATTTTTTTCTGAAATTCCATTTTCAGAAAAAGTTTTAATTATATATTTTTAGCACTAAACTAATTTTGAACTAATGTTTTAGTAATTTATTTTGCTACAAAAATTGTGCAGATAACCGCATATATAGCGTGGACGACAACCAGATAGACAAAATGTAGATGTCGCAGCTTTTGTGGATGTAGTACAGACAACTGAAATGATAATTAAAAAAAAAACAATTCTATACAATTTCTATATATAAATTTTCAGCAAATAAATTAACTAAAGTAAAATTTCGTTATAAGTTTTTTGAGTTTTTTTCAGTCTACTAATATTCAGCAAAAACTTTAGTGATTTTAGGAAGGATTTTTTTCATTTGCAATCGAATAATTGTTATCAATATTTTTGCTGAGATTGCTATTTTTTGGTAAAAATCAGCTTGCTTATTTTCGGCAAACCTTTTGCTGAAATTACCAACTTTTTTCCAAGCACGCTCCTGACTACAAATTTGCTGACACAGCAACATTTTTTGCTGACTTTACTGACATTTTTTTTTTGAGTGTAGTTATAATTGTCCAGACAAAAGATATAGTAAATATTTCTAAAGGTGATTTGTAAAGGAGAAATGGAGAAACTAAAATGTAGTAGGCAGCAAATTCCTACCTAGTACCGCTTTCCCCTTGCGAGCCCACGAAGTTGGTTATTTAGAATTCTTCATTGAAGGGGTAAAAAGCACAAACTTTGACAAGCGAAATGAAGGGCAAGCAAGGGGTCTATGATGTAAATTTTTTGTAACATATCCATAATTTAGTTCTAGAGCACGAAAATAAAATAATAATAAAAATCACTTCGACCGAAACGGCAGGGTCATCTAATGCAAAATATTTTTTGCCAAGCGAAACGAGGGGTGTGGAGGGGGGTTTTACGGAGCCAATTTTTCTAAGCATAATTATTATTAGCTCAGAGATCATGAAAATCGAAAAATTTTAAAAATCGCTTCAGTAGAAAATGTATGGTCCTCAAAGGGTTAAGCACAGTTTACCCCCTGTCTTACATTTTTAAAATTTTAGATTTTTAATTAAAAGAGTTAACTTATTTTGATGCAATATATATTTCGCTTTTCATACCGAATGTCCCACTATTTCCCAAAAAGCACACATTAACAAATAATGTATAAAGAAATGTGTAGTCATTGCGGCCCATGAATTACTTTACACATTACGTCACTGATGAATTTTACAGGCGATGAGCCCCAAAATCATGCAAGGATCCATTACTTTGGAGGTGATTAAGTAAGTGGATACTTATGTAGTTACAACGTAATTTTCATAAGAAAATTTTTAATTAAAAAAAAATCATAACAAATATTTTTATCAAATATATACCGTGGTGGCGCTGGTATTCGAACCTATGACCTCTGATTGTTAGTCAAGAATACTAGCTATGAGCTATCGACACATATAACATTTTATTGATTCAAAAATAAATGAATTGTGTTGCTTTGTTTGTTCAAAAAAAAACACGAAGTAACGTGTCTAGAAGTAGATTTTAAAAAATGTTGTAATCAGTGCTTTAAACCTTTAAATCATACATTCATACAAATAAATCCGTAAAAATAGCAGAAAAAGTTACTAAAAATTAGTTAAAAATGATGCTGCAGAAAAAACTGCTAATATTAGCAGAATCAGTTTGCTAAATATTAATAAAATGAAAATAGCAAAAAAAAACTGTTAAATTTTCAGAATTTTAGTAATATTTGAGCTAAATTTTTTTTAATTGCAAATAACAATTTAACTTGCTGAAATTAGAAAAAAAATTGCTAAATAATAGTAAAATGAAAATAGCAAAAAAACTGTTAAATCTACAAAATTTTTGCTAAAATTTTCTGAAATCAACAAAACTGTTGCAGATTACTAGTGGATTGGAAAAAGTTAAAAAAAGAGCAAATGAAATGAAAATTAATAAACAAAAAATAAATGTGTATTTAAAAACATACTTGGGACCAGTTTATTGAATGTGTCAATTAATTGAAATTTTTGTCAATTGGCATTGTTCAATGCCTAAATGCCCATTTATAATTGATGAAAAAAGTATTTGTTTTCATGTTTTAATAAAAGAATAAATTAAGAAAAAAAAATTAAAAATTCTCGTATTTCTTATATTTTTTTATATTACAATGCTTTTTCTTCAATTGTGTGTACATTTCATTACCATTGTTTTCATCAATGCAAATTGAAAAAAATTTCATTGGCATTGAATGGTGATGAAATTTTTTGGCATTGACATTGAGACAAAGTAATGCCAATTATATTTCAATGCCAATGCAAATTTCCCAAGAATGATTTTTTGTAAAAGTGGTAATATTTATACACAATAATATGTTAAACCATGATACAACCATACTAGGTAGATGCATTAAAACAACAAACACAACAAACAACAACAAAAAATGTTATCGGCTACTTTTGATATATAGCGAAAGCATACGAAAAAATCCCTGAACTGTCACAATAAAACCCTGAACTTTAAAACTCTCCCTAATGCATCTACCTAGTATGGTTGTAACATGATGTTAACCATAACGAAATGTATTTCAGAGACCCTTCTTTTGATTTTCATTGTTTGCTGATCGGATATGTACTTCCGAATTTATTTGCGTTTCCATTTTCACCTCTAAAGCTCCACCCACAGGAAAGAAGGTGTGGCCGATTAAAAATATTGTATTCTTTAAATAAGCTTAAAAAGTACAATATTGGGGGAAAAAAATTAGGGTCAACCCCGTAAACTCCACTTGCTCCCCAAAGATACTTTTAATCACAATTTTCATATTAAAATGATTCGTCCAAAATATACTTTGATCTTTGAAAATTAATGTATTACGATAAATAGAAACTTTTCTCATAAATTTTAATAATTTAAATATCACCCATTTCAATTTAGCTTTATTTAAAAACTTTTTGCATTATTTTTGTCGAGTTAAAAATATGCAGTCATTTCTATGAGTCATTTAACATTCTGTTTATAAGCGCTCCAAAATTGGTGGTTTAGTTTACAAAAAATTTGTAAAATTAGCAAATCTTCTGTTAAAAATTAGTAACTAAAATTCAGAAAAATACTGTAAAGTTAGCAAATTTATTGTTAAAAATTAGTAACTAAATTCAGCAAAAAAAAATAGCAAAAAAGTTTGTAAGTTAGTAATGTGGAGGTAGCAAAAAAATTAACTAAAAATTAAATTTTAACTAAAAATTAGTTAAAAGTTTGTTAAGTTGAAGTACTAACAGTTTTACTAACTTTTCTACAAAGTTTTTTCTATGAGTGTACAATATGTAATCAGTGATCGGTAAGTCATTATTTTCTGTCTGTAATGCATGAGTATTATACTGGCCATTATTTGAAAAGTTGTTTCGAATCCCGCTCCTCGGGGCTTATTTTATGAGGTTACTGGAAAAACTAATCTAGAAAAAATTTCACCTCAACCGAATAATTTTTGAGCCATCCCTGGCCCTTCAAAATTTTAAAATACTATTACAAGGGAAAGTTTCTTTTTTGGCTTTTTTGAAAATACTGTTTCTTAAATGATTTTATTTCTGAAAAATGTTAATAGAGTCGTAATTTGGACTGAATTGCCTTTCGAACAAGGCATAAAAATCCAAATCGGTTAGAAAATATTTAAGTAGTTGCAATTCGCCAAGACCATTGTAGGGTTAAGATGGGAAAAACTAGGAAATTTGTGTAAAAATTAAATATTTTTTTGAAGAACTTACAAACCCAGTGTAGAAACGGTAATGACATATCATTATTTTAAGGACTACCAGTAATGACACCGACTTACCTTCTGCATTATTTTAAAACATATAATATTGAGTTATTAATAACTAATTACTAGCTACATCATTCCAAAATAATACGTTACCAATAATGACTTTTTTTTATCATTATTTCAAACATAAAGTATTTTTATAGAGTTTTTTGTAAATTTTTTTTAAATCTATTTTTAGACTCAATATTTTTTAAACATTGGTAAGGATATGTATATGTAACCACATATTTTTTTTTTCGTTTATGTTGGCGAGTAAGCTTACTTGTGTGCAGCAGGTCAATTATGTTTTTATCTATCAAGTATTGCATGTCGAGGTATCTCAGATGGTAGAGCTATTGACTGGCAACCTGGAGGCCCAGGTTCGATTCCCGCACTAGCAAATTTTATTAAAAAAATTGTATACTAAAAAAATATTTTTTTTATAAAACTTATTTTTTTGAAAATTTATTTCTAGACTCATTATTTTTGTCAATACTGGCAAGAACATAGGTAACGATATATTTTTTTGGTTTTTCGTATGCTGGTGTGTAACTCATTATTTTGCGCGACATCGCCATACAAAAGTAATAAGAAATGTAATAATAAAAGTAACTAGTTACCATTACCAAGTATATAGTTACATAACTGCATATCTAGTAATGATTTTCTACACTGGGATGTTATAATCCAGTACCATTTAAAAGATCTGTAAATATTTAAATATAAATTTTCGTTTCTCATGGATTATGCTAACCTTGTTCCAGGTATGGCCAAAGATGGAATTTTTTTGTTTTTTGTTGTTGAAAAACTCTAAAGCCCCCATACATTTGCAATATTATGTCTCGTTTTGCCACACACCATACAATAAATTGCAACATATATTTATGTACCAAAAGATCGCCATAATATTTTGTACAATATAAGAATTCAACACAACCTTAAAATGCACACAAAGATAAACAGCTCAAAATTAAAATTGCACGGTGTTGCCAATAGATTATAAAATAATTCAAGTTGTCCAAGAAAAATCAAAAGTGTTTTGATTCACTACATAATATTGCTCAACCATTAATTTAATACATACACGCCCAGCAAAACCTTCTATTACCCGGTAATGACTTTGGTAAGAAGAAGTAAAGGTAGGTAACCTCTTACTTTTCCATTACCAAGGCTATTATTTTAATAAGGGCATGTCCTTACCTAGTAACATGTTATTCTGAACTTACAGGTAAGGAGTTTTTAAAAACATTTTGTTTAAATTTTAATTTTTTAAATCGAATATTAATTTTAAATTCATGGGTTTTTAACAAAAATTAGAATTTCTAAAATTTTCTAAAAAAAAAACGAATTATTTATACCAATAAAACATCTAAATGTATGAATTTGGTATTAAAAGTTATGCGAGGGAAGGTCCCAAGGTAATGCAAGGGTAGGGGTTTTATATATTACCAGGTAGTATGCATAGTAGTACCCATATACATATTACCACGGTATTTCGGGGCGCTCAATATGCTTGCACTACTTGGAAAGTTGTACCATAATATTGCAAATGAATGGCCCGCTTAATTTTGAGTTTTTAAAATTTTTTTCAACAAAATATAAAAACAAATTGGTTATCGCATATAGTGTTTCTAACTACTCCTCAGAGAATACTTCAACTGAAAAATAAACATATCCCTCTTTTAACTTAGTAGTAAAGGCGTTTAAAATTTAAAAATCTTAAAGAAAGGTGTGATTTGGGCCAATAATTTAGACAATATTATCCATTTTTGTTTCTTTAGCTAGCTCCAACAAAATCACTTCAGCAATTTTGCAAAACCACAACAGCGTTAACCCTTTCGTTGTCAAGGTCAAGGGCAACATTTTTTAAAATTTTCGATTGCTCCAAGTATAAAAAACATTGTGTTGTTTCTTTGGCAATTTGCTAAAAGTTGTCCAAAATCTGTTAATAAAAAATTTTATATTTAGTAATAGGAAATCCGAAATTAACCCTTATAGGTACATGAGGTCAAAATGATCCAAAAAATTTTAAATGTAATAAACAGGGCAGCGAATTTCATACAAATGCATATTTGTAGTCATTAATTCAAAAATGATTCTTTTCCGAATCAAAGAATTTGCAACAAAATGGCATCAATTTGTTGTTGCATATTTTTGCATATTTTATTATAAATTGCATATTTTGCTTTTAAGTGCATATTTTATGATTTTTCGTGCATATTTTTGCATGTTTTTCATTAAATTGTATATTTTCTTTACTGCATATTTTAAAAAAATATTATTTTCAAATTGCCCAGAAAAAAATAAATTAATTTAGTGAAATTTCTTGTATTTTCCCAATTTCATTAAATTATAATAAATAATAACATATTTTGTCTATGGAGCAACTTCTTACAGATTGTGGATTAGGAACAACTTTAATTACCAGAGCAAGGAAGTTAGTTCACTTAAAAACGTGTTTTAAAGTACATAAAGTACTATGTATTAAAAATCGAAAAATATGCCTTTAAAATTTAAAAAACATTCAATTTTTATGATTTATTTCAGCGTTTGAAATATAAGTAAGTCAATTTTAGTAGGACCCAGAATCAATTTTTGATTCGATTCAGCGATCTCTGCGATGTCTGGTCGCAAATATGAAAATATATTAACCCTTAAATGCATGATCTCTTCAATTTTAACCAGTTTTTATATATGATTTCTAAAGGCGTGTACATTTCAAGCAAAATACCAAAAAATTCATTTTTTAAAAAAATGTGATTTTTATTGAGAAATATGTTTTCTTTTTGCCAAATAGCTAAATTGTGATTATTTTAAGTGTATGACAAACAAAAAAACCAAAAAAATATATAAACTATAATTTATACATTTATTGTCGCCAAAATGAATTTTATTGCTACACTTTATTATTTAAATATTTAAACAAACATTTTTGAATATTACACTTTTTGTAAAAAGAACGCGCGGTTTAGATTTTTAGCAAATATACAGAGCAAAACCAATATTTTTTCTCTAACTGTATAAAAAATCTATAGAAGGGGCCCCCAATGCCCAAAACTTCAATTTTGTGCATCATGTGGGTTTTTTTTTTTATTAAAAAACTGGTATGCTCACACAAAAAAATAATTTTCATATTTGAATACGAAAATCGCAGATTCAATAAAAAAAATTTTTGAATTTCCTGTGATGACGATTTTTGCAGAATTGATAATGAAAATTGTAAGCACGTTGTTGAATTTTTTTTATTTTTCTGATAATAAAGAAAGTTGTTGATTTGGTTAAACACAATTATTGAATTTTTGTGATTTTTCAATGAAAGAATGTGTTAATTTAACACAAAGTTTTAATAATTTTTTTATTGAATTTTTGTGATTTTTCAATGAAAGAATGTGTTGATTTAACACAAAGTTTTAATAATTTTTTTAATAAAAAAACATGTTAAATTTAATTAAAATTTATTTATTGAAAAATAAAAAAACAACAAAAATTATAAAAGGGTCAATAAAATTCTAGATCTTTCATATTACTAAATAACTTTATAATTTCATTAAACTTTTCCGGTTCACACATAATATGTGCAACCGCATCAAAGTCCAAAAAGCAACTAAATTATGAAACTTGAAAAGTAATAGACAAATTTACAAAAATAAAACCAAAACATATCATGTCTTGAAAAAAATCACAATAACGGCCAAAATTAAAAAAAAATTGATTTTTCTTTGATTCAAGTATTATGTTTATTGAAAATGAAAAATTATTCAATTATTTGTTTATCAAATGCATTTTGTTGAGTGTTATTTTTAAAAGTTGCAATAGTGATAAACATAATGTTTGAATCAAATTCAAAGGGTTATTGTATTTAACTTTTATATCAAACAAACGAGTTTGTTAAATTTTTTTCTGGTATATTTTTTTGTGTGCTGCCAAATGGCTACACCATGCATTTAAGGGTTAATGAAATTTGGCACACGGATTGATATTCATACATGAACAATTTATATTGAGTTTCGTTAGAATCGGTACAGGCTTATACATTGTGTCCAAATAAATGTCCCCCCAAAATTGGCTTTTATAGTTGTTTACACCTTGCAGGTCGCAAATATAAAGATATTTTATTGAAATAAGGTACGCTAGCTTGCATTGACCCAAGGATAGTGTCTATTGATTTTAGATAGAATCGACCCATATTTGGATTTAGCGCCTGTAGTGATTATATTTTCGAGTTTTTCTTAAATACACTTAATGTTAGGCAAATTTGTTTAATTTAATCCTTTACTTAAAAATTTACAAAAAGTTATGTGCTATCCATTTTCCCTACAAAAACTGGTTTTTCTCTATTTTCCTTTAAAACTTGGTAGACTGTTCTTTATTCTTTCCTATTCCATTTTTCTAAATACATAGACCCGAGAGAGTTGAATATGTGTTGAACATGAAACTATTTAACATTCTCGTTTAAGGATGCGCGGCAGTTATGGGCAGTTACCATTATGAGAGACGTTGACCACCATGAATTGACTGCAGCTTGACTATCAGAGCAGATGCTAACGTGTGTCGTGGACAAAAAAACGTGGACATTGTCTAATTCCAAACGTAATTGAAAAGTTCATTTAAATCCCACTGGTCTAGTACGTAGTGCCTTAGTAATGCTTACGAAAGCCATCCTCTACACCGTCTGCAAATGTTTAATATAGGTCACCTTATCTAGTGACGGCCATCAAGAAATGTCCCCTTACAAAAATATAGGGCGAACTATTGACAGTACCGCGTAATGATTATCGGAATATTTCGCCCTTTCCCATCGTCGTAGAGCTTCCAGAGATGTGAGTAGATAACAAGCAAAATACCAAGTGGCATTTCCCATACCTTGTTGGATCCTTAAGATGGCCCAGAGTACTCGATAAAGTCGCGAGAATCATACACAACCTCAAAGCTTTAGAGACGTTTCCATGTCCCAACAGAAATGTTTCCAAGAGTTTCAGCTGCCTAATCTCCCTTTTATGCAGTTTCGGTTGCAATTTGTAAGCTGCCCAATCTCTGTCCGGCCTCGAACCCTTGAACTTGCTTTGATATAAATCGATTTTTAATATATGATATTCAGACATAGTAATTTTTAAAAGGTTTTTCAACAATCGATAGCCCATAAAAAGAGTCTTTTAGAAAAAGGGAATGCTTTTCTGAAAAAAACTACAACAAAGCGAATTATAAAGGGATATCATGAAGAATCAGCTAATTTTGCTACGTTTAACCCTGCCAACCACGACCAGTTTTCATAAAATCTATGTTTATACAATTTTTATTTTTGACTGTAAGTGATGAACTAATCTTACCCCATATTTAGTTATTTACTTATTTTGCATTTGTTTTCCAATATCAACTTACATTTTTGTAAGTCTTTTTTAAATTATCAAAACCATTAGCCACAAAATAAAGAAATACTCATTACATTAGTTACATTACTTTTACATTAATTGTTTTATGTAAAAAAAATTTTTTATCAAAAATAATATTTTTTTTTTTACTTTTTTTTGTTAAAAATCATAAATTAGTTTTTAAGCAAATTTCATGTAAAAACACATCTTTATAATTATCGAATAAATTATTTGTTTTTATACAAAAAAAAAAATATATATAATGGATTTTACTTTATGTGAATAACAGAGATCTTAGGAAATGGTAAGTTAACATTAAATATATTTAATTGTGACTGCCTACATCTTTGCAGAGTCACAAACCTTTGGTTTATTACAATTTATAAATTTATAATGAAGCTATTACAATATTAACCAATTTTTCATTATGCTTAGAAGAATAAAAGCGAACGTAAGATTTCTGTCTTACGTATTATCAATAGAAAAAATATTTTATTGTATTTAATAGCGATGTTACATTTCATTTCGTGAATTTAGTTCAAAAGTATTCATAAGTTTCTTTTAGTAAAATTAAGCTTTTTCAATAATAAATTGTGCAGTTACAAAATATTGATTTTAAGATTTGGGAACATTATTAAAAAAAATCCATACAACATTCGCCACTCTAATAAAGTATAAAATTTTTAAAAACTATTATGATAAACTTTTAATCTGTATACTTCTTTTTATTATGCAATAAAAAGACCCTCAAATATTCAACCATAATAAAATCTACATACAACATAAACATAACATTCGGAAAATACTTTTAATAAAATGTACTGCAGACAGAACGACATCAAAGACATTGCATTAAACTATTGGATTAAAAATGTAAAAACTTGTACATATTTAGTTACACCTATTCCACGGATAACACCATAAATACCTTCCTGCAAAAGTCGAGACTGGAAATTATATTATAAAAATGTTGTAAATTCTATTACAAAAATTTTACCTCGACTTACGAAATAAAAAAGATCGTAAAAAAGTATCAAAGTAATCGAGGGTTAGGTGTATCATATGACTCAATGTCAACATACACAACAACAAAAAATAAATCTAAGCTTACACAACGAACACAAAGTTGCCAGATCTGCAATTTGATTTCGCAAATACAGAGTGAGAGGTAAGTGAATATCTCGTGCAAAAAAGCGAGACACGTGAACCTTTATTTACTAAAGGAATTAAAAGAACTGCTCATTTTTTGGGGCCAAGAACGAATCAAGTCAACTTGGGATACTCTATTCTGAAGTGAAGCGTATTCCAGTGAGAGCGTTCTGCATCGATCGAAACAAATGGTAGTCGGACGAGGCAAGGTCTGGACTACAAGAAGTGTGAGGCAAAACTTCCCAACCACTATTTTCTAAATAGTTTTTAACCGGCCTGGAAACATGCAGCCGAGCATTGTCATGATGGAATATTACGGCTTCACGTCTGGTCTCATATTCCGGGATTTTTCGGGCAATGCTCACTTCAAACACATCAATTCTGTTCGGTACACATCCGCTGTCAATATCTGGCCCTATTTCTTCACCTCCTAATAGATGGGACCCTTCTGGCCCTACCAAATATAGAGCATTACCTTAGCGCCATGAATATTCGGCTGTGGCGTTGATTTTTCTGGTTGGCCGGGCTTTACATACGATTTCTTGCGCTTCGGGCTATCGCAATGGATTCGATGCAAAACTGATTTCTGTTTATGAAACTCAAACAGCATTTCGGATATACAAAATCCTTTTTCACCGTCTCTTGGCTTCAATCGTGTGGTACCCAATTTCTTTACTTTTGGATGAATACTGCTGCTTGCAAACGTTTTGCAATTGCTGATTGATGATTTTGCAAGTTCTTCTTGAGTTTGACAAACATTTCCATCGAGTAATGCCCAATTCATCATCTTCGAACTTTTTGGCTGACCCGGGCGGTCTCTGTCTTCCATATCAACATCACCACTTCTAAACCGCACAAACAATCTCTCACACGTTGAAATCGGTGGAACATATTCAGGATAAGCTTAGGTGAGCAATCGATGGGCTGCAGGTGCGATTTTTTTCAAATTGAAAAAGGAAAATAAAACTTTCGGAAAATTTTTGCGCAAAATTCGACGTTTCCTAAATAAAAAAAAACTATTCTTACACTATTTCGGTTAATGACTAAGTAGAATAAATTACAGATGTTTACTCTCCAAAATGCCACATTAGTTATTAAAGACACACACCATGTGCAAAAGATACGGCATTTATTATGAGCTCCGCATTTTTAAGTTATATACCCAATACTTCTATTGAAGAGAATAACACACAATATCTCGGAATGATAAAATGGTATTTTTATGCCAAAGACTATCCAGCAGTAGAAAGCTGGACTAGCACTCTTAAGGTTGCAAGTTCGATATCAGGTGGAGCAATAAAAAATATTTTAAAATAAAAAATATAATTTTTATTAGATCAAAAATCAGATAAAATTTCATCTGCTTAATAAATAATCTAATTAGTTAAGATCTAAACTGATACAATTAGATAAAAAGTGATAACCAACTGACACAATTATATCGGGCCATTTTTCGGATGAAATGGTATATGGATCACATTAAGTTATATATTACCATATAAAGCTCCATATTAATTTTTTTTAATAGGGTACATATACTTCTGCCAATTGTCACCACCTGCAAATTGTGCGGACGACGATGAATCCGAACAGAGAAAAAGGATTGTTTGCTGATCATCGTGTGATATAAATTAAAATTGTAAGAGTTAATAACAACAATAAAATGTATTTATTTGCTAACTCCATAAAGAGTAAATAAATCGTGTTTTACTACTTAAGGTTAGAGGGCCTCAAGTTAACCTTGGACACGACTGAACTACATCAGTCCTTGAATTAATCCTCGTTACAAAGGTAATTTTTAATTAATATTGAGTAGGTTTTCCTGCTATTTTTACAAGTAAATTTCTGCGAGTATAATGTTAAGGTATATTTATCTTTAATACTACTTATTTAATTTTAAAGATTGTCCAATGAAAACTTCAAGTATATAAATAAATTTATCTGGCACCTCTGCATTTTACATATGCACTTCAAAATCAAATTAAATTAAAAATATATATATTGAGATCATATAAGCTACCTAGATGACGCTGACGATGATGATGATGTTCAGAAATAAAACAAGATTGTTAAAGCCACTAAATTTATAAAATTGTTAATGAATGACAGGTGTACGACTCTAACTAGTGTTACACATATCAACTGATTGCCTAAAGATTGAAACACTTTATACTATATTACGCAAAATCTCATCAGAAACTACTAAATTTGATTTTAATTCTATGCGATTATTAAAATAAATTTAAAATTTGCCTGCATTTTGTACCCTACACATAACTTTGTGATTCAGAATATTATAATATTAAGTGATGTCTGTAGCTATAAATCATAACTTTTTTTTTTTATATAAAACAAATTATATTAAGTTTATCGATTTTTAATTGAAAGTTGAAACGTCATTCAAAACTATAATGCACTATTAAGTTTTAAGGTTGATATTACTGATTTGTATTATGTGTAGGATGTAATAAGGTCGGTCTTGCATGACAATCATTCTCTATGTGTTTTAATACCGAACTTGACTGATATCTCATACGCATTCGTATTATTTCCAAAGTTATAACGGTAGTTTTTAATGATTGATATTGCAAAATTTAATATTATTTCAAAACTTTAAGCTTATTTGAGGGATTTGTTATTGAGCAAGCTGCTGCGCAAAGAAGAAGAAGATTCTAGTATAGTGGTTTGTATTAAAATTTAATGTTTGGTATAATTAAATTTCAAAACGTGTTTTCGATAATTGTCATTTAATTATTGCTGATTAAGGTGATTATTTTCAAAATAAAATTGGGCCAGAAAATATGCTTTTTCTTTTATTTTTTAACGGTATTTATATTTTTTTATTAAAATACCTGATCTATTTACACTGATATGCTAATTAAGTAAACACGACTGATTTGAACTTTTATTATACAATTGTCGCAGTACAAATAATTTTTCAGATAAAAATGTTGTTTTCTATTAGCATTATGGGGCTTTCTAAAGGTAATAACTGCCTCGCTACGTGAAACAGTATTTACATCGTATCAATATCGAACTTATTGAATTTATTGCCCTAGATAAAACGAATAATAAAAAGGACAACCTTTTTAAAGTTTTCCAAAAAGTAAGAAGAGAAAGCGTGTTTAGCGCTTATTTTTAGTATATAATTTAAAATAATTTAATGGAGCTAGGAAAATATTAGAAACTTATCTTATCAATAGGATTTTTATGAGCAATTTAAAAAATTATTCTTTTTTTTATCCAGATCTAGGTCTAAAAGACAAATCAATTTATCTAAAAATCGACCAATTTTTTTATTTTTATAAGAAATTTAGATATTTTTTCTCTCGATTCAGAATGTTATGGCGTGTTATTCTTCTTCGTTTTGGAGTAAATATTCATTAAATATTGTACATTGCTAATATTGAACAAAAATTAAAATATTTTTACTGTAATAACCCAGTAGAAAATGGTAGAACTAGTTTTAAAAAGTACTAGTTTTTTGACTAGTATTACGAAACTAGTTCTCAAAATAATCATTTTGAACCAGTTGTGTACTAGTTTAACCCGATCTATCTGATTAAAAAAATTATATAAATTAAAATTCTAATTTTATTTGCATTTATTTTTAATAAAAAAAAAATCAGAGTTTGGAAATATATACTTACATTTTTAGTTGTGCTGGTGCCAAAGAGTCACTCCAGAACTAGTTTGATAAATTTTTCATTACTACCAATTCTGTTTTTCTTCTTAAAATAACAATTTTGAACCAATTGTGTACTTAAAATTTTTATTGAAAATATGCAGAGACTATTTCAGAAGATTAAACTTAAATAAGAGATTTGAATTTCTAGTTTTGAAATACTAGTAAAATAAGAACAGCAAAATAAAAACTGTTAAATTTATAGAATTTTAGTTATATTTAAGTTAACTTTTAGTTAATTGAAAATAGCAAATTTTACTGTAAAATCTGCAGAAAACTTTTCTAAATATTAATAGACTAAAAATAGCAAAAATAAACTGTTATAGATGAATGGGGGGAATGTTTAGTTGATCTCTTATTTAAGTAAATGAATGTTCCTTAGTTTGGCTCTAGATCATAAATTAATATCACTTTTTGTTTAAATTATTTTCAAATCAAAGAAAGTGATATTAATTTATGATCTAGAGTCGAACTAAAGAAAATTAAGTTACATAAACTGTTATATCTACAAAATTTTTGCTAATTTTAAGCTAAATTGAGTTGAATGCAAATAGTAGTCTATTCTGCTAAAATCAGCAGAAATATTTGCTAAAAGATTGTAAACTGCTGTTTTCAAAAGGCTCGAATTTTATTTGCATTAAAAAAAATCGAAAAAATAGAAAATTTTAACTTTTTTTGTGATTTTTTGGGCAACTAATTATTTAGTAAAATTTTTTGCTGATTTTAGTAGGTTAATTTGCTATTTTCCATTAACAAAAATTTACCTCAAATATAACTAAAATTCTGTATATTTAACAGTTTTATTTTTGCTGTTCCTATATTACTAATATATAGCAAATATAATCTGCTAATTTTAGCAGTTTTTTCTGCGCCATAATTTTGAACTAATTTTTAGTAGTTTTAACTAAATTTATTACGGACTTTTTTCTATTAGTGAAGTAGAATACGAGTTTATATGAAAACCCCTAATGTATTTGCTGAGATTTGAACTCACCTTGCTAAGACTATTAGGCTGAGTATCTGAGTACCACAGGCACCTACATTTATGTTAGTAGTCGCCTTACTGTTTCAAAATATTTTTATAATAATTAAAATTGCTCTTCCTAATCTCAATATATTTTTATAACCACCAAAATAATGACAATTAATGGTTGGTTGCACTAAAGTTGAAAAAAAAAAAACTTTTTAATACATTGGACAGAGTGATAGATTTGATTGAAACAGAACTAATACTAGATTTTTGTAGCCAATATTTTATCCAAATGACAAACTCTTCGATAAATTGGTGATTGTTCGTATTGAAAATAATGTAGAAATTAGTATTTTTTCAATACTGATTATAAAATCTAATACGTTGGATAATGATACAGTGTTTTGGTTAATCTTACATATTTTCTATTCATAACTAAATTTAGCTTTTCTGATGAATAATTTTAATAACTTACATTTAAAATTATTGAATAACGAAAAACTTTCCTTGGTTCCGATAGAATTCCAACCAATTTATTTTCTCTGTGTATATTTCCAATATATAAAATAAATTATTTTGACAAGTAGGCAGTGTCTGTCCGTAATATTTTTAACTACTTTTAACTATTTATTTTTAAATAGTGAAATTTTTCGCGTAACTAAATTCACTCAAAGGAAAAAATTTTAAATCCAAAATTTTTAGGTATTTTAGACGTTCAATTCCGAAAAATGAAACGTTGTTGAAAAGCCAACATGTAGATGTTGTACATGAGATAAAATACAATGAAAAATATCAGCCTTGTATACAACGCACCATCCATTTTCTTCATATGTGATTTTCCTTTATCGATTTTCCCAAGTTCGCGTTTTTTGACACACTAGGTCCCTTTTCTCGGAGAAGGTCACATGTAATGGAAAAATTACGGAAGCTGTAAGAAAAAAGGATCACATCATCTAAGGCTGGTAATTTTGTTTAATGCAAATGACCTTTCACCCTGCAATCATAAATAAGGAAATGTGTAAATTAATGATGAAAAATGTTTTGAAGTAACGATTACTAAAGCCAAATAATATAAAATCCATATTTGTCCGCTCGTTATCCCGAAAAAAGGATATGTTTATTATAAAAACTAAATTTTCGAATTGCCACTTTAAGTGTTTTCAAAGACACAGTATGATTTTGAGATCTAAATTGGAAAATTTTGTTAAAAACTGCAAAAAAAAATGAGATATCAAACGTAAATTTTATACAGCGATTTGTCAAAAACGGTCCATTGAAAGAAATTTTTCTTATCAGATTCGGAATTGGCGTACAATAAATATTTAAGAAATGTACTTTGTAGGAGGAGGTTCTTCAAAAACTACAAATTTTTTGTTAAATAGTTTTTTACACAAAATGTTTTGATAAATTTTAAACCAATTCTTATCTCCTAAAAATTAAATTGCAAAGCTGTGATTTCTGATGAATTTGTCTTTTGCGTAAGTTAAGAATTCAATCGTTCACCTCAGAACACCACCCCTGAAAAAAAAAGTTGGTGCATTAATATTTTACGAGTATCAACCCAGGAGTATAAAACTAGCAAAGTTCATTTAACTGTTAGTTTTTGAATTGGATAATAATATTTTTCTATAATAAGTGTTAAAATTTGTATACAAACATTCTAGTGATTTTTTTAATTATTTTTTTTTTTGTTCAAATACTATTTTGCACATTAAAAAACAACATTCTACTACAGTCTTACATAATATTATTGTTAAGTCAACTAAATTATTAAATAAGTTGTTGTGTTAAGTTTATATTCATACTAACTTCAACAATGACTAATAATTACGGGAAGCACTCCAACTAGCATGCAAAGAAAAATATTTGTTTTTCCAACAATAGTTGGTTTCCACAAGCAAAAATTTGTTTATTACAGCCCTATTTCTGCCATAGCTACTGAAATAGAATTGTGGCAATCGAAATATAATTTTCGAATTTTCTATTGCCGCAGCCGAACGATTCAGTTGGAACATGACATTTGTTTCCTTGATCGTGGGTGTCACATAAATCTAAAGAGTGGTAGAATTATCATTTATAAGCCCGATGTTATTTCTGTAGAATCCAATGTGAAAATGAATTTTGTCAGACATAAACTGTTGGATATATAAAAAAATACATTTTTCAAAGTAAAAATTGCCAAAAGTTTGTTACTGATCCCTTTTTACAGAAAATAATTGACGAAAATATATTTAGTTGTAAAAGAAAATAATATTTTTGTAGATTTTCATGTAGGTACATAAAGATTTTTATATCAAAATTTTGATAAAAGTTAATAATGGGATCTTTTTTAAACTGAAATCGAAATTATGGTATTACTTCGTTTGTCATTTATAGCACCGCAGGCAAAACATTTTTCGAAAAAATCGCGCGAAAAAAATGTAGATTTTTTACGAAGGGTAGAATATTGTGTATTTTTTTTGAGGTTTGCTTGGTAAAATACTGTTTAGCAAAAAAATCTGTTTAATTTAGAAAATTCTAGCTACATTTTAGTTAATCAACAAATGGCAATTTAAACCCGCAAAAGCTTTTGCTGAAATTTAGTAGACTAAAACGTAACAAAAAATGTTAAATTTTCAAAGCTGTGAATAAAAATCCACCCTGCTGCGTATACTATAATATATTTTTTGACAATTATTTCTAAATATAACAAAATTTTTGTTGATACAAAATTTTTTCTACTTTTTGTTTGCTTATGTTTAGCAGACTTTTTTCTTTTTTGATTTTGGTAAGATAAATTGTCAATTTTAACCAGCTAAGATTTAGCTCAAATATAACTAAAATTTTCAACTAAATAAGTGATAAAATGCATATTAATTGCAGCCCTCTATACGACGTTATAACAACACTGTAATAAATACATTATAAAATTTGCCTTGTGGCAACCAGTCTCCAATATATACGCAAGGTGCCTGCTCTTGAACGTAAACACCATACGTCAGTGTGGCAACATTTGCGAAAAAGGAGGCACAGGGGAGATTGGAAGATAAACAAAAATCTAAAAATAGAATATTTGTACGTGTCAGTGTTGATCACTTCCGAGTAAAAATATTTGTACGTGTCGGTGTTGATCACTTCCGAGTAAAAACAATAACAATAGCTGCATAGGAAAGTAAACTATGAATTCGTTGCATTGCAGTATTAAGTAATGCAATGAAACTTACTTATGTGAGATGGCTAAGCGATCGCACCTTAGTATAGTTCCGTTTGTAATGTACGAATATGCTAATTTCCGAATCCTACAGCCGACGCACAGTGCTTTGATTCCATATAACGATTGGACAAAAATAGATGGAGTGGAGACAGAGTTTTGAAATTTGGTATATTGACATAGAACCCCCTAGTTAAGAAAAATTTTAATTTTTTGAAGTATCGGGCCAAGGCCACGCCCACCTCCCATAGGTCCTGAAATTATTCTATGATGCACATAGAACTGGAAACGAAGCAAGGGCTCTTAGTCATGCCATATATCCTTTATTTTAAAATCTTTATAAAACCTGCAAAAATTATCCGATTGCGATGAAATTTAGCACGTGAATTGGTATAAGGTAACGTCTTATAAAAGGGTAAAATGGATTCATTAATAAAAAAAAATGCCTTTCACAAAAAATGGGTTTTAAACACTTAAAATGATTTTTCTAAACAAAAAAAAATGAAATGCGATTAAAATAGGAAACCATGTGAATGCTCCATTTTAGGCATAGGGTATGTTCAGCGAACTTATGTAAAACACTGCGAGGAATATTTTTGTGGAACATTTTAACCTTCAAACTATTCAGTTAAAGGGACTTTTTTTGGCCCCTTTTTAAAACGGACAAAAACGACCCGTAAGGTGAAGAGTTAAAGTGTTAAAATGTTCCGCAAAAATATTTGTCATGAAATTCTACTATAAGTCTTTGAAGACATCAGCATTGAAAATTTAACTTAAGTGCCAGTAATAAGTAAAAACTTAAAATGTGTTTAAGGGTTAATTTCGTACTTATTCAGAATTGGTGGTCAAATGTCCCACAAACCTGGATTTTAGGGAGAAACCATGGGAACACTACGAGAAAATTTTTGTGGAACATTTTTTTTCTAAACACATTTAATACAAAAAATTTAATGAAAAACTTTTGTTTGCTAGTTTTTCAATTGTTTTTGTTTCTCTTTTAGCTTTCATTCGTATTTTTTCTGACATTAGATTAACAGAGTGTTTCATATATTTGTGTTTTTATTCTTATGTGTAAACCCAGATAAATAAATCCAACTTTTTTTTGGATTTAATAAATCAAGTTTTTTATGAAAAATTCTAACCCCTCAATTCATAAATGCTTTGTAAAGTTATAGCAGGTTTACAAAACGTCATTTTCATACAAAATTTGTTCAATTAACCTCCTACAATTTTACAAAGCGTTTATGAATTTAGGGGTAAATCCAGGCGACTAAAAAATGCAGCAAATAATACAATTGAGAGTTTAATCACAACTTGGTCGATTGTCGACCGACGACAGCAAAAGTCGTCGCGATTAATTTAAACTCAGCGACGATCGACCTTCGACATTTGTTGTTTCGCCACAATTCTTTCTGAATTCAATTGGTTTTGCATTAATTCTAGTTGTTTACGTTTTATTGTATTTTATTTTGCTTTTTTGCGGTTAATTATGTATTTTTACTTTCAATTATATTTCTTTTGTCCAAAAAATAGTTTTTTTGCAAACAAATTACGAATTTTTGCAGCTCTAATAAGAATTTTTACAACTCTGTTCTAATGGCAACCATAAATTAGTTAAAAATATGGCAACAATTTGACAAATATTTTAAGGGTGTGTAAGTGTGTCGTCATAAAAATAGAATAGATTCTATTACGACGATTTGTCAGATATTGGCGACATTTTGCTTCTTATACAAAATATATGAAAAGGCAATTCTTGTTGTCGACCCAGTTGTGATTATTTTCTGAATTGAAAATCGCTGATGAAGCCTGCCCATAGAAAAGGGTAGAAACTAGATTTAGTCTGATTTGAAAATTAATGTGTTTATAATTTTCAGAAATGTATTCTTCTAATTAAGCTCCAACTTACTAAATTTAAATTTTGTATATTTAAGGCCCATTAACTTATCCCAATTTATGCTCTAGTTAAGACATCTGCTACAAATATTTTTTTAATAATTAGTGTAAATAGAAATTTATTAATTCAGTTCGAGGCCAATTTCCTTATTATGAATTAAAATAATAAGTCCTTTTTTCAAAAACTGCTATTTTTCTTCATCAGGAAAATACTTCACAGAGTTTTTGCTTTCAAAAACCTTTATACTTTCAGGAATGAAAAGACGATCTTTTCGGGGATTTTCCAGGTCCCCTTCTTCAGTTTTCTTTAGAAAGTGGTGGCAATAGTGCAATGCAAATTGAAACATTAAAATCTCATATTAAATGTAGTCTGCTGCATCAACGAAATGAGAATGGAGCAAACAATAAAATATGTTTTCGAAGTCTCTGCAAATACATAACCAACAATAGAAATATTATAAAAGTTTTTTGTTTTTATGTAAATTTTAACCAAGTATTTCTTCTAACTAATATTTAAAGTTATCCATAAAAATTCATATGGTTAAAAGCCTTAAACAAGGCTGTTTTGGAATACTGCATCCTTCATAAGATATTCTAATAAATTCAATTTTTAACGATAATTATTTAAAAAAAATCAAAGTGCGGCTTTAATCCAATGCACTTCGACTGCGTATGATACCTATATTTTCGATGTGAATTTCCCCCTTCCCGGTAAATGCCGGCAATTTTTCCGCCCACATAAAAAGGATCGGGTTCTCTCGCGGAATTTTGCCCGCTTTTCGGAATTTGACCCAAAGCATACTCTTAGTAGGGCTTGATGACCTGTAATTTATTTACTTGTTGAACTTCGTTAATACGTCTTAGGATACTTTCCTTGTAAGAACTTAAATGGACAATGACCATGACTAAAAACAAAAATAGTTTTTTTAACAGTTAAGCTTGTTGCTAAGTACCGTTTTATTTTGTATTTTAGCCAGAGGACAATAACTGTAATAGTAATCTATCATAACGTGTCATAGACATACTAAGAGAGGGCGTGGTAGTTGTTTTTGTGTAACAACATGTACAGACAATTTTATGAGTAATTCCTATGCTAATAAATGACGGAAAATCAACACTTAAATCGGTCCAAACTAATAGACAATGCCAAAGAAGGAGGAATACCTTGATTAGATAAAATATTTAAATATTCATCATAAATAATTTTAATTGACTGGCATTCTTGATATTTTGTATATATGTGGCTTTTGTTAAAAAAAAATATTTAAATGTGAATAGTTAAGTGCCCTCGTGCTTCCCCCTAAACTTAATTTAACTTCCTTGGGCCATACTTTTGTCTCATTTTGTAGCTTGACAATTATTGAGGTGCGACATGATCAAATACTTGCATATTATTATTGTTGTTTTTATTGTTTGGCATAAAAATCATTTAAAACCGTTTAAAAATAACAGCACAATTTGTGTATTAAAAATAAAAACAACAGTACTTTTTTCCATACCGTTAGTCTCGTGCCATTGCACCAACATTAGTGGTTTCAAAAATATTTGTTTTTATATGTATGTATGGGTGTTTCTAAGACAAATTGGTTGTTGAACATTAGATAGAGATCTCTATTGTATTTTATTACAAGCGTAACAAATCCTGTAAGAAATAACTTAAATTTTCTGTTTAGTATCCTACGCAATAAATGGAAATTAAAACCTTCAATAATTCTAGATTTCAAAAGCAAAGCAAAAGTGAAACTACTACAGTGAAGTTTAGTTTTAACGAAGCAAAAATGAAGTGAATTCAACTTACTTATCTGGTAACAAATTTTAGCAACCACCCAGCAAAAATAAATGGAATGACTTCTAAATGAATCACTTCTTTCATTATATCACAAATTTCTTCTTTTCATTCTTTTTCATCGTTAATATTTTGTATGGGGGTTGCATAGGAACTTACTGGCACAGAAATCAGAGAGTTGCCGGTTCAAATCGTACCTGGTGGAAAAAAATTATTTTAAACAATTAATAACGTTTTGTAGTTTTCACTGTAAAATTTGTATTTGTTTTTATTTTTCAACACTCAATTAATTTTTGAAACGATTAAAATCTTTTTTTTTTTATTTTCTATTCATTTTTAATGAAATTTTATGGAAATATAAAAATTAAAAATAAAAATATAATTTTTTTAAATATTTTTTGTTAAAATACCAAAAAGGTAAATACTACAATTTTGGGTGTATTTAATAAATTGCAATTTAAAAAATCCATTAATCTAAAATGTCATTAAACTAACAGAAAAAGAAAAATCCTGTAAACATTTGAGTTATAACTACTAAAAATGAGTTAAAAATTACCTTGCAGAAAAATTATTTTTTATCTTTTGCAAAATTTTTTGGGGATTTTATCGGCAATTAATTTTTTAATTAAGTAAAAGTTATCTTAAAAGTTTTTAATTAAGTAAAAGTTAACTTAAATATAACCAAAATTTTGTAAATTTAACAGTTTTTTTCCTATTCTTATCTTACTACACTGATAGAATTTTGTGCATAGTATTAATGAATTTGTTCATTAATCCAATGATTTTTTCATTTAAAAGTCCCCAAAGAACGCGTTCATTAGATCAATGAAACGTATTCATTAAATGAAACCTAATTGAAAAAAATATATTTTTTTTGAGTTACTTTTTTTATTTATTTTTATTTTATTAATTTTTATTTGTACATATATTTCTTTTTCGTTTATATAACGTTTTTGACATCTCCCAGAAGTCGACTTGAACCCGCGATCACCAGAATGTAAACATTACCGCGATACCGATTGTTCTAAATAGCCAAAACAAAATGATGTCATTATTAGGACTTTTTTATTTAAATAATTTCAGTTTGCAACACTAGCGTTCATTACTGGAACACATGTATATCTATTTTAGTAATTAGCAAATTCAAACCCCTTATAAAAATTATAGCATATCTTACGGGTTAGTTGAAAATATATAATGAAAAAATTCATTAAATTAATGAATTTTTCATTAATTCAATGAATTTTTTCATTAAATAAGGGAATTCAGATTAATGAAATCGATTCATTAATAGTACGAACGAAAATTCTATCAGTGTAGTACTAATCAAACAAAAAAAAAAAAAAATCTGCAGGTGTTTTGCAAGGTAATTTTTAATTAACTTTTAGTAGCTTTTTCTTATATTTCATCAACAATTTATTTAACTTTATTTCTTTCTATGAATGTATTATTTTTTATAAAAAATAACACTTAAAAAAAACAACTTTATATATTTTCCAATATTTTATATATTCTTGTTAATAAAAAATGAACATAAAAACAATTCACTGAGCAAGACTGCAAAAGGTCAGCTATCATGTATAACAAGCAATAGCACAGGGGCAGAGCCTCTGCTTGAAATACCAACAATTGTGGGTTCAAACCCCACATGCTGCATGATGATTTTATTTTTTTAAAATTAAATTAAAATAAAAAGAAATGAAAAAGAACTTCCTTATCATTGATTCAAATATACATGATTTGTTTTTAAAAAGAACAACTTCCTTTCTATGACAAGCCAATGCTAAATTCTTCAATGAAAAACCTTAAAAAGAACAACTCCCTATACAACAGTTGCAGTGATTTAACTACTTCTTTTTCCTCACTTTTTTGCTGGGCACTTTAGGGCCTCCACTAAACCAAATGAGAATTAAAAACGGAAATAGCTGCATAAGGTACGAAAAAAACCGTTCTACACTTAAAATAATACGTTAGTAGAAAAATCTGTCAAACCGGTTTCAATTGGATTTTACTAATTTTTAAAATTTTTTTTAGCTAAATCACTAAGTTAATCAAAGATTTTAATTATCTTCAATTAACACAATATTATCAGTACTTTAACTAATTTTGAGCGTTAATTTTCAAAATTATTCAAAACTAATTTTTAAGAATCCATTCGTTAAATTTTACAAAATTTATTGTTAAAATATAATAATTTCATGTTTCTGCTATTAACCGGTAGTTGGCGCCACCAATGTATCAGAAGTTTTAAAGATGGCGCTATTTCTTTCCTAACGATTTTTTAAAATGGCCCATATCCCGAAAACTAAGAGAGATAGAGCAAAACTGATGAAAATTTCGACTACCGCTAACCATATAATACCCCAGCGAGAGAAGTTATCTCTTTCCAAAAATGAACCTTGGCGGGGCCTTGGACCCTCCGAAATGTTTAATAAAAATTTTCCACTTCATAAAATCGCCCATATCTCGAAAACTAAGCGAGATGATCCATTGGAGTGCCCTAACATGATTTTAGATGGTATGGACTAGGCCCGGGGAGGGTCCCGAGACCTTAATTTGAACAAATTTTACGATTCAAATAAAATTGTAGTTTTACTAATTTCTTACATAAATTTAGATTTGTTAGATTTAACAAAAGAATTTTTTTAAATCAACAAATTTTATTTTAAGCCAAAAAGAGGAATAAATTTTGTTATAGTAAAGTGTTGTTTTTTCAAACGCGTCGTATAGACCAAATACAATTAATATTGTCATTAATATGTATTTTTATTAATTCTAATTTAGTAGGTTTGAGGTTAAGAAGCAGAATAAACCTTCCCCAAAAGTTATAAACACATTAAATTTGCAAATCAGACTAGATCTAGTTTCTGCCTTTTTATGGACAGGCTTCATCAGTGATCTTCCATTAAATTGTATTATTGTTTATATTTTTATTGTCAGATTGTCTATATATGAATAATTTCAGAAGTGATCAAACAGACATATACAAACATTCTACTTCAGATTTTCTCTGTTTATCTTCTTATTTCCTCCGTGTCACCTTTTCACAAATATTGCCACATTGACGTATGGTTTGTACGTACAAGTGCAGGCCATTTGTGTATATTGGAGACAGACAGCAAACAGGGCATTTTTATTTTTTATAGTAAAGTATTGTTTTTTCAAACGCGTCGTATAGACCAAATACAATTAATATTGTCATTAATATGTATATTTATTAATTCTATATTAGTAGGTTTGAGGTTAAGAAGAAGAAGAATAAACCTTCCTCAAAAGTTATAAACACATTAAATTTGCAAATCAGACTAGATCTTCACTGATGAAGCCTGTCCATAGGCTTTATCAGTGATCTTCCATTAAATTGTATTATTGTTTATATTTTTGTTGTCAGATTGTCTCTATACGAATAATTTTAGAAGTGATCAAACAGACATATACAAAGTAACAAATTTTTCTGTTCAGCCAACAGACTTATTATTTTGAGTGCAGTTTATTAAACCTGTAAAAGGTTGCAATATTTAGCAGAAGCTTCAATTTATTTATATATTTATCACTTTTAACATTGTCTTGACAAATTTGTCGTTAATTTTATGTAGTTCTAATTTTAACAAGAAATGTTGGCAAGTTTTAAAATCATTTTTATAAACGATGTGCATATTTTTATGTGTAAATGAAATGCACAATTGAACTAGCAAAACTATTATCTAGCAAAAACAGAGATGCTAAAATAGAAAAAAAACACTAGAATTAATAATTTAGATGTTCTTCATTTTCCAAGGGAACACTAATGCTTTTATCAATGAGTTGTTATAGGAGAGAAATACTCCCACTTCAACATTTGTTCAGTACTTTTTGAACGAGTGACAAGCCAATTCTTTTTCAATTTAAGAAAAAAAAATTAAAGAAAAAAATTTTTGGGAAAAAATTTTATATATTTTTTATTTTACAAAATTTTTTTATTGCCGCCACCGGGTATGCGACCTCAATATTGCTAGTCTGGCTCCCCATCAAAACCTTTGTAATACGTGCGTATTTCTATGCATGTTACCTGGTAATATACCAAATCCATACCCTTGCATTACTTTGGAACTTTGCACCTTACCCTTGCATCACTTATAAAAACAATTTCATTCATTTTATATTTCACTGGTATAAATGCTCCAGCATTGTAATCCCACTTAAGCTCCTTTTCACGTTTTTTGAATATCATTTAATTGTGAAGTGATGTCAAAATCTACCAAAAAAAAAAATCAAAGTTCAAACCACAGATGTATATTGTCCAAACTGCATCCATATTTCAAATTATCTTTTGCAAACACCCATATATAAAAATGCAATAATTTTTTATATTTTTTACATCAAAGTAAACTTACAGAACTTACAGTTATTTTTGATTTAAACCACATATAAATTGACATTTATGGCTGTTGAAGTAACATTTCGTGATACCATTGTGTGGGTGTTTCGAAAACGTTGACATTAAATATAAGTCACAACCATAAATTTAAAAAAGGGTGGCAACGATGTAAAAAATTAATGATAGAAAAAATAATTATAAATTTTCAATAAAAAAGCAGTACATACCAATTAAAGGAGAAAATGTTTAAATTCTATTTGCATACGAAACTATAGTTTAACAAATTTATGAAAAAATTCATAAATTTATTTTCAACAACAACAACTGCACATGGTCTTCACAAAATGACACATGTTTTCACAATAGGTGTCAAAAATTAACACCTTTCATTTCCATTGTACATATGAATATGTAAATTTAATTATTGATAATTTTTTGTTTACTAAACCTAGTTTTTTTTTACAATATTATACATATTTAAATAATAATATACAACAAACTTGGAATGTATAACATATTTGATAGACAGACATGCAACCATAATTTTCAGAACCATTTATAAACAATTCGTTGTAGTATTTTTTATACTATAAATCCTAATCATAAATCATTTTGTTCATTTGTATGTAATGAGTCTTTATATTTAAATTAACTCGTTGTCCATCCATTTGACTGCCGAAAGCCTAATAGGGCCTAAATGGAAAGAGTTAGGGCCTATTTTACAATCAGAATTAAGATTAATTTTTTATAAGAAAAATTGTTAGACAATTTTTATATTTTAAAAAAATCGACCTTGGTTCTGATTATAAAATTGACCCTTAGAGGCATATCTTCCGTGTTCGAGCTTGTAAGCGGGCAAACTCGTATAGAGTACATAAAATTCGGCATAGTTGTGCCTATATTGTAGCTATTTTTTATTGAACTTTACAGCTCATGGCAAATATATTAAGAATAACTTGTGCAAAATAAACTTGTTATTGAGCCTCCGAAATATAAAGAAAAAGAAAACGTTTGTACATGTAATTTTCATAATTTATAACAATTTAATTACGGCAATTAGACTCATTTATTGCAACACGCTTTAATTGAAAATGAAATATATTAAAGAATTTTTATTAATTAATTGGTTAAGTCACTCGTTGGAAAATACGCAAACGTCTTTATTATTGTAACTACATTGGTTAATTACAATTTTTAAGTTACATTTTTATTGGCAAGATCTTAACATCAACATAAAATTGATTTCTTGGAACAATTCAAAAATTTGTTTTTTACTATAGGCTAACTAAACCCTCTAATGCTCTTTCTTCTGATTACTTTTCTTGTGCTATATCGCCTTAATAAAGCGATAAATTACAATTCTAATATTTAAACCATATATTTGACGTTGAAAGTCTACTATGGAACAAATATAAGAATTGTAATTTATCGCTTTATTAAAACGATATAGCACAAGAAAAGTTGAAGACGTATCTTGAAACCGAGTAGTACAATTAATTTCAAATAATTTTTGCTGTAAATAACATTATCAACAAAATAAAATTACTTACAGAAAATGGTTGATCAACTTTTGTTATTTCAAAAGTTATGGCGATTTTCGCTTTTTGAATATTACGAAATTTGGCGAATTGGCACTAACCATCAATTAATTTTGATGAAATTAGTTTAGCTTACTACCACCCCTGAGTGCATAATCTTTGTTTAATTCAAAAAAATCTGTGAGCTAGTATTTGAGTTAGAGAGATATTTGTAAAACGTATCCTGGCGTTATCCTGTGAGCCCTGGAGAAAAACTTTTAATTGAGATAGAAGATAAGAGACTCTAAACTACCCAGTCAGAAATCGCCAGTGGTACAAAAA
Organism: Leucophora obtusa; assembly: GCA_949987735.1. Taxonomy (NCBI): domain Eukaryota; kingdom Metazoa; phylum Arthropoda; class Insecta; order Diptera; family Anthomyiidae; genus Leucophora; species Leucophora obtusa. Next base: position 143,672,841 of record OX465297.1, read on the forward strand.
ATCAAGAACTGGCATACCACTGGGTAACCATGGTATTAAAAATAAATGACTGGCAGAACACTCATTTGGGACGCTTTGCCAGCGTTTGCGAAAAGCGTTTTACCAGTATTTTTTTACAAAAATGTCGGTGGTTTATAAAAAAAACCACTGGCAAAGAATTGGCTTAGAGTGATATGCCAAGGTTTGCAACCAGTGGTTATCCAGTGCTACCTAGCCAATGCTACCAGGCGTACAAAAATCAATTAACTGGAAAACCAATTATTTTATAAAAATGCTGACGCTTCGTTAAAAAATGTTTGTAGTCGGAAGGTTCCGAGGTCAAATCCGGTTGCAAGCAAAAAAATTTTTTGGAATTTTTTTTAATTTAAAATTTTTTTTGTTTTATAAAATCAATTTTTTTGTTTGTGGGAAAGCTCCTTCAAGACCAACTTTTTTTTTTGCCCTCCAAACACTGGCATACTAGTTACTAAAAATTGTTTGCCAATACTAGCATTTTGGTACAGCCAGTAGTTCTCCAGCTATTATCACTCATTTATGTGTTTAGCCATTAAATATTATATGTCTCATTAGCTCAGTGGGTAGAACAATCGTCTGCCAATCTGACGGCCTGGGTTCAAATCACGGCAGGGTCAAAAAAATACATATGAACTTTTTTTTATTTTTATTTTGGAAAATATATTTCTAGACCACCTATTTATTGGTTTTGCCAGCGTTTTGCCAACGTTTAAAAATTTTGTTCCTCCAGTGCTTTTCCGGCGCTTTTTGAACAGCCGGTCCTTTTGTCTAATGATGTTATCATTTTGGGAATGGGAAAGCACTTTTTGCCAATACTTGTACCACCTGTTAAAGTGCTTTGCCACCGCTTTCCCGTTTGTATTTTTCTGACTGGGTAGCTTTGTTATTATCGGCAATGTACGCCAGATAGTAAATGTATTTTTGGCAATTTTTCAAATATTTTTTCTGTTTTAAAAAGTTAATTTTTTTAAATTTTCTAAATTTTCTCGCTTCGAAAGCATATTAAATGATATTTTTCCGAAAATTATGAAAGGTGTTATTCTGTTAATTTCCTAGTGGGTCGTTTTTGGCCAAAAGTATGAAAATTAACTCCAAATAGATCATGTTATATAAAATAATTATTTTTATGCAGTTAAGATTTTTTTTTTTTTTATAAATTTAATGGCTTTACAATCTTGTAGTCATAATTAAAATTAAGTTTCATGGGCATTTTCTGACCCCAGACCACCAATGGTTAAAGATTTTTTTAAACAAATGAAAAGATAATTATATTCTAACCAAATTTAAGTGACATTTTTCCGAAAACTATCTAAAATTTGATGAACACTTCCAAATTTTGTTAAATTTTTGACAAAATAAGCAATTTTTTTAAAATGTCCTGAAAAGCAGTCGCTCGAAGTGAAAGTGAAATTGAAAACGCAAATTGCTTCTCCAGAAGTAAATGGTATTTTTGCATATTTAGACCAAATATAATACAAAAGTTAAACATAATGATAAATTAGGAATGCTGCTTTAAGTAATTTCACTTCAAAAAAATGTTTGCCTTTGAGCACATTTAAAGTTTTTTCATATGAAATTGATATGATTTCGAAGCACAATTTCGTAACGTTTTACTTTTGCTTGTACAGGTTTTTTGCGTTTTTGTAAATTCTAAAATTTTAGAAAAATCTTTTTGTGGTAATTTTATGTTCCAACGCTAATTTTTGATATAATTTGCCATTTACGAGGGCAGGCCGAAATGTTCTTAGCCTAAAAATTAAAACAAGAGGTATTAAAATTATTTTATTTTTCAATATAATTTCTTGAAACTTCAATACGCATTCGAATGCGTTTTTGGTCAACTGTTAACAAATGCGGCACCCATCTTGCAGAAAGCTTTTTCATCTGTAATTGTTGTGGCAAAATAAAATGTACTCGATCATTTGAGATGCCTATGGCATTACCTATTTCACGCACTTTCCCTTGTCGATCGCTTAATATCATATCATGGACTTTAGCTATGATTTCTGGCGTTGTTGCAGTTTTTGGACGTCCACTTCATGGTTCATCTTCAATGCTTGTACGACCACGACGTTTAAATTCAGCAACCCAATTCTTTACTGTTGCATATGAAGGATCACTTTCACCATATGATTATGAATTTCTTGTCCCGATAAACCTTTCTTATGTAAATATTTAATCACTCTACGAATTCCTAATTTTTTCATTACAAAAAAATCACTCAAGCGCCTTTTTTGAACACCTGTTACTATACGAATGAATCGACAGATTAAAATGAAATTTAACATGTGTTTATATGACGGATGGAAGTTTCCATTATACAAAGCTTTTTGCTATATATACCGCCATCTCTATGTCAGGCTAACAACATTTCGTACTGCCCGTATAGTTAAAAAAAAAGAAGGTCGGCGATCAAATTTTAAAATTTTAATTTTTCAGAAAAAATTACGTTTTGCTAATCAATCAGAAAATGATTGAATTTACCAACAAAAAGCTTTTTAAATATGACAAATTTGAAACAGAATTCACAATTTGTTCTACAATAAATAGAGAAAAAACTTATGAAAAAAACTTTCCTAAAACCAATGGTTGACAATTAATGCATTTTCAATGCATTTTTTTATTTTATATTTTTATTTTTTATTTCTACTTTCGAAGCAGCTTTTTTATAACTTACTGAATTGTTTGATTAAAAACAAAATATAGTATGCGAGTTTCTATGTAAGCTGTATTTGTGTGACTCTCTATCAGTGTTATCAAGAACGATTTTGACAGTTTTTCAACGTATTCCGGTTTTCTACTGTCAAAATTGTTCGAGATATCATTGATAGGAACGCCGCACAAACACAGCTATTATAAAGGCAAATATACGCATTCAATATTATTGATCAATTTTTCTAAAAGCAAGCAATCAGAACAAAGTATTTAAAAATAAAATGTTCCGGTGGTTGATTTTTGAAAAATTTATCAATAATATTTAACGTGTATGCCCTACTTTATATAAACATATGTAAAGTAGGGCATACGCGTTCAATAGCATTGATAAATTTTTCAAAAATCAACCACTCAGAACATTTTATTTTTAAATACTTTGTTCTGATTGGTTGATTTTAAAAACATTGATCAATGATATTGAATGTGTATGTTTGCGTTAAAGAAAAATGAGTGATAAAACAAATCGTTTACTTATATTTTATTTTGACAAATTTGCAATAAGTGCCACGCCACATAAATATATACCGCACACATTTTTACGATATAGTAGCTCATTTCATTTTCCTGTTGCAGTTAAAATTTCTAGGTGCTCTCAAAGTCGAATTATACTTTCTTGCATGCCAGATTAAGCATTTAGTCTACTGTGCACTGCACTAAAGGGCACAGTTTTATATTTAAGGAAATATGTCTGATATTTTCAAAATTAAATCTTATTTGTAAATAATATAATAGAACTCAAATCCAGATCCAGAGCTGCCATCATTTTGAAGTATTAAAAATATAGGTAAAAATAGAGCTTCGGGGCAAGTCTGCTAAAAACCGAATTTGCAAAAATATCGAAAGTCACAAAACCAACATAAATTGATATTCAAAATCCTCTAAAAATTATGGATTAAACAACAGATTTATTTGAGGATGAAAAGCATCTGCATATATTGTGTAGCTCTTTCAAATACCTGTTATTTTATTACACATTTATCTCTATCGCTTTGAAATAAATATAGCTTGCTTACCCCTATTTCCCTGAAGTTCACTTGTAGGGGATATTAAAATGGCAGACTGATATAACATTTTCTAAACGAAGCATAATTGTAAACATATGTAAAGTTTGGTTTAAAAATTTCCAGTTGATGAGATTTCCAAATTGGGTAAATAGCGCTGTTTTCAATTTATTTTCAAAGTTTTCAATAATGGTACGTGTTATTGAAATTCGTAAAACAGAATTATATTCAAGAGCCCCAAATTTATATAGAGATAATAAATTTACTGTAATGATTTTGGTTATGGCCAAAAAGTATGAAGCTGCTCATATCACATGCTACGGAACTTAGAGGGATAATTATTTGTATTCACTAAAATTCGGTTTAATTTCACCACATTTATATACTGTCTTACATAAAGCTTAAAAGCTTTTCAAATGAGCTGTCGAGTAGATATTACCTAGAAGACACTGATATTGATTTTCAAATATACAATAAACTATATAAATTTAATTCAATAAATACCAAATGTCTTAACATCACGATTTATTTTACATAATATTTTCAAGATGAGTAGTTATGGAAACAAACAAAATTATGCATAATAGTTATTCAATACAACACAATAAGTACAGTCATTTTGTCTCGATCGCATAAACTAGAGACAAGCACGTGAGCAGTTACCCACATGATTTTGAGGAAGTGAGAGGTTTTTGAAAGCAAAAACTCTGTGAGGTATTTGTCAGGAGAATATCTTGATGAAGAAAAATAACACTTTTTGGAATAAAAGGACTTATTATGTTAATTCATAATAAGGAAATTGGCCTCGAACGAGAAATAATAAATTTCTAATTTATCAATTAAAAGGGTGGAAAAAACAATGTTTATTTTGTAAATAAAAATTAAAAACAAACATCTTGACAGCACTCTTTTTTTTCAATTTATATATCGTCACCTAAAATGCAAAAGGGCGTAACAACACTTTTTATTTTTTTACACTAGAACCAAGAAAAAACGTTGTAGAATGAAAGATATTCTGTATTTTCTTCCCTTGTTTAAAACATATACATATAAGTTTAAAATTGTGTAGGGAAATGTAATTTAGTCTAGTGCATCATAATCAATCAGAAAATCGGCTTAAATTTTTTTGTTGTTACGCCCTTTTGCATTTTAGGTGACGATATAAATCTCCATACAAAAGTTTAGAAAATCTGAATTCTTTAGGGACCTCTAAAGGTGATACGATTTCGCTAAAATGTGGTGCAGATATTGCCGTATTCTATTCACACCGATCCGGTATTGAGAAGCAAAAATCGAACTACGTTCTGTGTCCCCATACGAATTTGAAGAACCTTAATTGTCAGGGATGGATAGCATGTGAATCAAGCTTTATAAAATTAATATCTTAATCAGAGAATCAATTTGATTTTTTATAGTAAAGTGTTGTTTTTTCAAACTCGTCGTATAGACCAAATTATAATTAATATGTATTTTTATTAATTCTAATTTAGTAGGTTTGAGGTTAAGAAGAAGAATAAACCTTTTCTTCAAAAGTTATAAACACATTAAATTTGCAAATCAGACTAGATCCAGTTTCTGCCTTTTTTATGGACAGGCTTCATAAGCGATTTTCCATTAAATGGTATTATTGTTAATATTTTTATTGTCAGATTGTCTCTACATGAATACTTTCAGAAGTGATCAAACAGACATATACAAACATTCTACTTTAGATTTTTATACCCTACACCACTATGTGGTCAGGGTATTATAAGTTTGTGCTGATGTTTGTAACACCAAAAAATATTGGTCGTAGACCCACCTTATAGTAAACCGATCGGTTCAGAATTTTTTTTTTATTTCGATTTAACGATGTCCGTCTGTCCGTCCGTCCGTCCGTCTGTCTGTCTGTCCATGCAATCTTGTGCGCACTCTACAGGTCGCAGCTATTAAGATATTTTGATGAAATTTGGTACGCAGACCTATGTTGGCCCAAGGACGAACAAGTTTGATTTTTTTGAACATCGGTCCATGTTTAGACCTAGTGCCCATATAAGGGTCCTACCAAAATTATATTGTTTATACGCTGCAGGTCGTAAATATTAAGATATTTTGATGAAATTTGGTGCACAGACCTATATTGGCCCAATAACGCAGCCTATTGATTTTGGTGAACATCGGTCTATGTTTAGTCCTAGTGCCCATATAAGGGTCCTACCAAAATTATACTGTTTATACGCTGCAAGTCGCAAATATTAAGATATTTTGATGAAATTTGGTACACAGACCTATATTGGCCCAATAACGCAGCCTATTGATTTTGGTGAACATCGGTCTATGTTTAGACCTAGTGCCCATATAAGGGTCCTACCAAAATTATACTGTTTATACGCTGCAGGTATTAATATTAAGATATTTTGATGAAATTTGGTACATAGACCTATGTTGGCCCAAGGACGAAGCCTATTGATTTTGGCGAACATCGGTCCATGTTTAGAACTAGTGCCCATATAAGGGTCCCCCCAAAATTATATTGTTTATACGCTGCAGGTCGCAAATATTAAGCTATTTTGATGAAATTTGGTACATAGACCTATGTTGGCCCAAGGACGAAGCCTATTGATTTTGGTGAACATCGGTCCATGTTTAGAACTAGTACCCATATAAGGGTCCCCCCAAAATTGGCTTGGTTACAAACTGCAGGTCGCAAATATTAAGATATTTTAATGAAATTTGGTGCGCTGACTCACATTATAGAAAATTTTGACATAAGCCCCATTTTAACCCCTTCGAATTTCGGATCCAAACAATACACCAGACTGGTGTAGGGTATTGTATAGTCGGCATGCCCGACTTTAACCTTTTTACTCGTTTTTTTATCTTCTTATTTCCTCCGTGTCACCTTTTCGCAAATGTTGCCACATTGACATATGGTTTTTACGTACAAGTGCAGGCAATTTGTGTATATTGGAGACGGACTGTCAACAGGGCATTTTTTATTTATTATAGTAAAGTGTTATTTTTTCAAACTTGTCGTATAGATTGATTTTTGTTGTTTGTGTTCATAGAATCAAACGAATTGATATTGATATTAAAAAAATCAAATTAATCAAACACAAATAGTTCAGTCCAATCAAAATTAAATCCTCGTGGAAAAAAATTATTCGTTATAATATATATATTTTTTTTTTATTTGGCACTAAATTAAGTTATAATACAGAAACTAGATCTAGCCTGATTTGAATATTAGTGGGTTCATAATTTTTAGAGATAAAATGTTTATTTTTATTCTGAACCTCAAATCCACTAGGGTATATTCAATTTAATCCGGTAAATAGATTAACCAAATTGACGTCGTGTATATACGAATTTAAAAAAATATTTGGTGTGGAGTTGGCTACAAGCTTTTTGAATAAAATAACTCCTTTTAGTTAGATCGCTCGGGTGATTTTTCTAACAGTGGTGAGCCTGAGTGAGTGTAAGAGAAACCTCACTCACATACCCGTCTCAAATATAAACCAACCAATTCATATAGTCATATAATATTTTTTGTATATGAACAGTAAAAGTTTTATGGAAAACTATGAAAAATATTTTCAATTTTCCATTAAAAGGAATTCAAATAAAATGAACAAAAGAAAAAAATCTCTAAATAAATCATACATCTCGATGGTGACTTAACAAATTTACTCATAATGAATGCGGAAAACTATAAGCAACATACGAACATAGAAATGTTAATCGTTTTTTCTCTATCGTCTACTATTTATAGAGCAGAAATATTTTTCATACACATTTTTTTCATAATTATACATTTTTACAAAATTATCAATTATATCATAATTATGTTTTTTTTATGAACAAAACACTACAGAGAATTATACAATATTTAAAATGAATAACAATTTATTTTTTTTTTCTTGTTTAAGCAATCAGTTTTTGCTGTATTTGATTTCTTCATTTCAAAGTTCATCTAACCATGAAAGGGAAACTTTTTTGTTGTTGTAGCAAAATTATCCAATGTGTGCATGTGAAGGCGTTTTTTTAAGAATAGAAACAAATAATAATGTTACTGGGGTTAGTAAACGATTCTTAGGTACCCTACAAATAAGTACTTTAGTGATAGGTGTTTATATATGTTTTAAATTCAAATTATTTAAATGCATGTAATCTAAAAGAACTCAAAAACTAATTTTTTAATTTTAGTTGGGAGTTTTAAACATAAGATAGGATAAAGTGATCAAACATGAAACAATGACATTTCAATCACGTAAATGTAATGATACATGACATTTCAATCACGTAAATGTAATGATGCATGACATTTACGTGATTGAAATGTCATTGTTTCTTCACTGTTTCATAACCAAACATAATCGTGACTCATTGTCAATTTATTAAACTAATAACATTTTTTAGAACTGGTTACTTCTGAATCTATTCTAGATCAGGCTCTTCTAGAACCGATTCCTGGAAGTTAAAATGTAAGGTTCCACTGTGCAAGAACCAGTTACATAACTGGTTCCAGAATCCGTTAAAAAGCAACCTGCTCTAATTTGGAGAAAGGAAATCTATTGGTCAAACTCCATGCAAAAGTAACCAGTTGTAGGACAGAAATTACAACCTACACTAATTTTTTCTGCAACCTGTTCTTTAGATTCTACCTTTTGACTTGGTAATTTATATATCAAACTATAGAGTGTAGGGTACAAAAAAAAAAACATAAAATAATTTAGTACCAAAGAATCATAAACTTAACTATGAATTATGACCGCAATGAGTGACTTAAATCATAAAATGTTAAGAATTGAAATGTATTGAAACAATAATACGAGTTGTTAAAGCTAGGAGTACAAAAAAGTTTATAAATGTAGTTTATTACGCTTTTGTGTTCTAAACTACAAATGTCTAGGTTTTTTTGAGGTTTTAAACATGAAACAATAAATCCAAAATATAAAAAGAATAACATAAAAAAGATTAAAAACCCCCGCTAACAAAAACAACGCAATATATTTAACACTGAACATCAATAACATAAAACAGATTCGAAACAATTTTCAAAAATACAACTAGGTGGCTTACAACAAAAGTTTGCAAAAAATCAATTTTTAAAAATTACGGCTTGGAACTTATAAATTCTCTGACCAGAAATGTTAACATTAAAGGGCTGCACAAAACCTTTAAAATGACGTCCAAGACAACATGATAGCCTAAACACAGTCCACAAACTAGTCTTCCCACCGTGGGAAGTCACTTATACATAGAAATGGCAAAGGAAACTTTGTTTCCAGACTAGCTGGTGGACTGTATTTAAGGCTATCCCGTTGTCTTGAACGTAATTTTAAAGGTTTTGTGCAGCGCTTTATTTAACATATAAAATAGTATTCACTGATGCTTAGCAAGATCATGTCTTTCGTCATTATTAAGAATTCGATTTATTTATTACATTTTCACAAATTTATTATTAATTTTAATTTTTTATAAATTTATGATTACCCCACGTACCATATAATTAGCTCGTACTATTCTAGGTTGTTCATAAGAATTTATTAAGTGTTGTATGTATTATGCTAACAAAAAACATAGAACATAGAAGATAACGATAGGACATTATGTTAAATATTATGTAGGATATTATGTACAACATTATGTATAACATTTGCATATATGTATAGTAATTGTACTACCAAGGAAACACCCCAAGAGAAAATCATCCTCTAAGTGATGAAACAATTTTAATAACTCATCTTATGTTTGCTACATACAACACCGACACCACTTAGCATAACTTGTGAATTACTTTAATGTTTGTGAGTAAGTCTGAGTACGTACATATAAAGGTTGTCGTCAATAATTTTAAATTACAATTGCAAATATACAATTATACCGTAAAAGGTGATGGTGTTAACATGGAATTTTGTTGTTGTTTTTTCTTCTTGCCAAAATAACAAAACAAAAATCTAACTACAATAAAGCAAAAATTGTATTTGAAATATTTTAGGCTTAAATGTCATTCGAAAAAAAAGCAAATTGTCTGACATTTTACGAGCAATTTGTTAAAAAAAAAAAACACAAAAAAGTTTGTGGCTTAAGTCTTTTGTTAATATGATGTTCGATTTTTGTAAAATATACAAATAAGTCGGATTAGGTTTTCGAATAGAAACTTTAAGCTAAAGCAAGACACATACCTTCAATCATATGTCAACATACGAAAGAAAGAAAAAAACTAAACTAAAAAAATAGAAATGCCCTGTTGGCTGTCCGTCTCCAATATACACAAATTGCCTGCACTTGTACGTAAAAACCATACGTCAATATGGCAGCATTTGCGAAAAGGTGATACGGAGGAAATAAGGAAGGAAACGAAGGAAATCTAAAGTAGATTGTTTGTATATGTCTGTTTGATCACTTCTCAAAGTATTCATATAGAGACAATCTGACAATAAAAATATAAACGATAATAAAATTTAATGGAAAATCACTGATGAAGCCTGTCCATAAAAAAAGGCAGAAACTGGATCTAGTCTGATTTGCAAATTTAATGTGTTTATAACTTTTGAAGAAAATGTTTATTCTTCTTCTTAACCCCAAACCTACTAAATTATAATTAATAAAAGTACATATTAATTACAATATTAATTATATTTGGTCTATACGACGCGTTTGAAAAAACAACACTTAACTAATCGGAAATATTTAAGGCAAAAAAACTCTAGAAAGCAATACAAATTTAAGAAAATATATTTGAGGAAAAATTTTTAAAGTAAAGTCCTATAATGAAAAATTTAATTTTTAGAGATTTTTTTTTGCATGTTTGTGACTTTCGCGAAAACTACACTTAAAATAAGACGTCAGTAAAAAAAAGCTGTCAAACAGTTTCCAATGTTTTGACAAATTTTTGGTTGAGACATTGTGAGTTAAAATTATTGCACTCACGTGAGTCGTGCGTGAGCATGAGTTAAAAACAATGTTCGTGAGTGAGTCGTGCGTGAGTAAATTTTTGTTCGTGAGTTTGCGTAATTGTATTAAACCAGATCGCGATATTTTACAATTTTGGAAAAAAAATTAAAAATTACAATTCCTTTAATCTGTTCATATAACGTTTTCCTATATACTCAACAGTTTTGCCGGTAAAAATAAATGTTTGTTACCGCTACCATAAAAATCAATAACCTTTTGTTTATTACTTTTTTTTTAATATTTTAGGCAAAAAATATTTTTTTCTTCATACATTTATTTTTACCGGCAAAACTGTTGAGTATATAGAAAAACGTTATATGAACAGCTTAAAGGAATTGTAATTTTTAATTTTTTTAAAATTGTTTGAGCAAAATCGGAGTTATGTCAAAAAAAAAGACCACCAAAGGTCAAATCGATATATCTCGATTCCTAGGGGTGACCCAGCGAAACGCCGGGACACGTATAATTTCTTTTTTACCGATATAACTTTCCCCGGTAGTTTGAGCCCTTCCCGATTACCGACCCCTACCATTTGTCTCACAGTGTAATGTGTATTCTAGTCAGTTCACGTAATAGCGAACGGGTGTTTCTTAGAATTCCCATGTAAAGAAGAAATCGACTTCTTGTAAATACAAAACATTGAAAAATTTTGTTTCTCCACAAAAATTTGGAATAACGTTTAATGATTTTCAGTGAATTTTTTAAGTTATTTAGAAATTTTATAAAATTAAATTAAAGGAATTAAATGTGCTAACATCCCAAAACCTAATTCACAAATTATGAAAAATGATCTGTTAAAAGCATGTCCCTATCCAAATTTTATTCTTGAACAAGGCAATCGTCAGGGGGCGACGCACAGTGCTTTGATCCCATATAAGGATTGGACAAAAATAGAAGTAGTTTTGAAATTTTGAATACTGACATAAAACCCCTTAGTTAAGAAAAATTAAAATTTTTGAATTTATCGGGCCAAGGACGCGCCCACCACCCATTGATCCTGAAATTTAAAAACATTATATTAGCAATTTAAATGGACGTAAAATTACAATAAGTATCCATTGAGATGCATATAAAACTGGAAAGATTCTCAAAATCGAAGCAAGGACTCTTGGTCCTGCTATATATCCTTTATTTTAAAATCTTTATAAAACCTGCCATGAAATTTAGCACGTGAGTTGATAAAAGGTCAAGCCATATTTGTGACAAATTCGGTCAAGCCATATTTGTGCCAAAAAATTAAATAGGATTAAAATAGGAAACCATGTGAATCCTCCATTTCAGGCATAGGATATGTTCAGCGAACATAAGTCCGTTCAACACATCCTGTACTTAAATAGAAGATTCACATGGTTTGAATACTACTTGAATACTTGAATACTACTTGGTTTGAATACTTGAATACTCTTAAATGCGTGAAATTTGAGTAAAAATTATGAATTTACCCAAAAAAATTTTTTACAATCGGTAGCCAACCACACCTATTCTACAACTGGTTACACTGCAACCGATTCCATGGAACTGGTTCCGTAACTGGAATCCTATATGGAAGGTGTAACTGACGTAGAATCAGTTCGATAACTAGTTCCAGAACTGATTCTAGGGCAACCGGTTCCACTTTGGAGTTATAGAAGTGGTTGCTTTTGGGACAATTTCAAACAAAAATAATCTGTGTTAAATCGACAGTAGAAGGGGTTGTGAATGAAAAGTAGCTAATTTAATTTGATATAAAAAATGTTTTTTTTTTTATTTTTGTCCATGGGACGAAGCATCGTGCGACGTTTTTATTATTTCTCGAAATATTTGTTAAGTTAAATTGCAAACCCAATGAGAATTTATTGTTCTCGCCTAGGAGCGTTTCTAAACATTTAAAATATTAAAGAAAAAACAAACAAAACAATATAACAATTTGCTTTGTCATCTTCTAATATACTACTCTGTTGTTTTGACAGTTCTAGCAATGTAGTGACTTCCATTCAAGTATAATCAACAATAGAAAATAATATGTTTTCTAAAGTGTCAGTAATATTTATATTTGCACAAGCACTTGCATATTAGTTAAATTAAAAAAAAAAATTTTATAGTTAAAGCTAATTTTAATTCTAAATAAATAAAACTTATGTTCAATAAAGAAAGTTTCCTTAAATAATTAAGATAAATAATAATTTCCATATTTTTTGTGAGTATTTCGTGAGCGTGATTCATGGGGTCATTTTGTAAACCGAAACTTTGCTTTCGTTTGAACGTTTTTTTATTTTTAATTTTTTTAAATTTAGTAAAACTCAAAAAAAAAAAATATGTATATTTTCTTTTTTTTCAAACTGGCAATACTATAATCGAAGACAAACTCCTTAATAAAATGGTATTTTATAAGAAGTAAGTAAACGTTTGCAAACGAATATTATGCCATATTCAAACGAACAGAAATAGTTGTCGTTTCCTATTAAAAAGTTAAAGTTTTTCATATTAGGTAATTGCAATTTTTGGAATAAAAATTGTATAAATATGGGTTTAAAAATATGAAGTAGTTAAATGTAATACTCCTATATTTTTTATTCTCAATAAAAAATAATTCTTTTAGGGTCATATGCATAATCACTTTTTAAATTTATAAACGGCTTATAAAACAAATTTTTCACACCAAAATTATTATAAAAAATCAAATTATTATGCATAAGCACTTAAATTTATATGCAAATTAGTGAAAATTTCGGCAATTTTAAAAATATCTGATTTTAGATGCGCTAAGACACGATTTACGTTTAAAAAAATTTTCCTTTATATATAAACTTCTACGTTTGAGAGTAAATGAAACAAACTGAGGGGTTTTAAAACTAAAAACTGAAAATTCGAAACTTAAGGGCCATCTTAACAAACCATACTTTGTACTCCTTTACTATCTGCTAATGGAAGGTTCTTCTTATTCAGGTTGATTTTCTGTACAATATAAAATGTTTCTTAAATATATTTGTTTCATATTATTAGGAAAAAATGTCCAAAAATATATCATAAAAAAAAACTAATAAAAAAATTTTCCCCACACAGGATTCGATACCTGGACCCTAAAAATATTAGAACTAAAAATAACAACTCATTTACCGATCAGGCTAAACAGACTTGGAAAACTCTATGAACAAATTTTCATTTAAATAATTTGTAATTCCATGTCATAAATATTACTTTTTTTGTCTGGCAATAATAACTCGCAAATGGCAACAAACGCAAACTACTACCCGTTTTATAATATTTTCGTTTACGTTTCAAACGAAAACGAAAAAACGTTTTTCATTCGAGTTACAAAATGACCCCATCAAATTAAAATTAATCGCCTGAGCGAGCGTGATTATAAATAAATGTTCGTGCGTAAGTCGTGCGTGATTATTATTTTTCTTTCGTGAGCGTGCGTGAACGTGAGTCAAAATTCACTCTCGCGCCCATCTCTAGTTGAAACACTGATTTAAAGCAAGATTTTAGTTATCTTCATTTAATACGGATACTAAAATTCCTCAGTACATTAACTAATTTTGAGTGTTGATTTTCAAAAGTATTTATAACTAATTTTTAATTCTTTCGCTAATTTTTACATAGTTTATTGTCGAAATATAATATTTTCATGTTACTGTTATTACCAGCCCAGCAAAAATATGTCTAAGTCATTCAAAACGAACAACTTTTAAATTAGTCAACTCTTTATTTATGTAAGTGGAGAAGTGAAATGAAAATTGAAAAACGTTGTAAGTTATTAATTGCCAAAGAGCAAAGAGAGAAAAACAGCTCTCCCGAATTAATGGTTTATAAATTCGGTATCCCAAAACTTGATTCTGCAGATCTAATTTGTGCCCGAATAAATAATACACACTAATAATACATTTTATAAGAATTTTATTAAAAATTCAAATACTCAAAATTTTGTGGTTTCTTAAAAGTTTTTCCGAAATTTTATATTTCTCAATTTTTAATGAGGTAAACTTAATTTTCAGTTTCTTTTTTCCAATTTTTAGTTTCTTTTTGATCTAGAAGCAACTGTGTTTAGAAATAAATACGCTAGATATCAAATGTCATATTTTTAAGAGCTCTTCGAATACAAATGTATTTACTAATACTAATTCGCAAATAAAATGCTTAGAGAAATTGATCTGGAAAAAGTAGAAGGCACCAGCAAATATTTTATTTTTAGCCCTTCTTTCAAAATATATCAAATTTGCTCAATGATACGGAAATTGCAAAGTGTTGTTTAGCGTCATATAAACAGTTACAATAAATATCGTAGTTAATGTGAGTTTTATCAATTTTAATTTAGTACTTTGTCTTACTTAGAGACTAAATAAGCATTTTTTCTATTAATTATGAACACATTAACTTCCAAATCAGACTAGATCTAGTTTCCGCCTTTTTCCTGTAATTTCCCATTAAATTGTATTAATTGTGTATATGTTATTGTAAGATTGTCCCTATATGATAATTTTCACACAACCCGGAGGCTTCAGTATTTCTACTTTACAAACATAAATATGCTAAGGTTCGAGCGCTTAACGATCTCACCCTTTGCTATAGTTCCTTACGAAACTATACCTTAAAAAGGAAACAATTGACCCCAAATAAGAATAATTTTTTTTTTTATTTTACTCCATTATTAGGTTTTACTTAAGAGTATTTTAAGTGCCCAAATTTCGGAACTGTATTTTGCCTCTTTTTGCCATCTTTGTATTGCATGTTAGCAAAAAAAATCTAATAAATATTAAGTAATTGTCAACACAATTATGACATTAATGTGACACTAAAAATTAATACTTATTTTAAAGAATTTTCTTAGACAAAAAATTTATAAATTATATTTCTTATAATTAAATGGTTTTTATGTAGAAAAAAAACCAACACACCTTTATTTATTTAAGAATTTTGATTAAATTAAAACGCATACTTTAGCACGCCGTGCAATTTGTAAAACACAAAGAAAACCCCCATAGAATTTATGAGTCTATGTTTCAGACAAACAAAAAAAAAGCAGCCAAAGGCCTCTATAGTAAATATAAGTACGTAGAAATATTTATAATGGTCTTTAGGTGGGCATTTTAGTTTTCAATTTTCCTAAAGTGCCAACTCTTATTGACAATAATCATAAAAAACGAATTTGTTATGTTAGCATTCATTGTCAATGATTATTAGCTTTTATTGGCTGTTATAGCCGCTGCTGCATGAAAATAAATAAGAAGAAATAGCTTAAATGCGTATTGTGGTGGCTTATAGCTGAAATAAGTTAGCAGCAAATTCTATACAAATATGATTTACGCTATGGAACATAGAGAGTGTCTTGACAGTTGTAGCAGCATAAAGGTGACAAATTTATGAGTTATAAATAAAAAGTGTAAATATGTCGTAAAATGGCTGACATAGACAATTTCAAAAACAAGTTTATGTCTTAAGTCTTTTGTTTTATTTAAAGCACTTTAATGAATTTATATTGGTTTTTTTAATTAAAAACTGATAATGACAATTAAAAAACAACCCTGAAACTTATTTATCAATAATATAAGCTGTGAAAATATTCAAAAATTACTTACCAACATTAACACAATGTCCTGTTAGCAGCTAACTGGGACTTTAACTGACACATTTGTTGTTGTTTACCATATAAATTTTAAATTTAATTTTAAGTTAAATTTTAACTGGACATTGTGTTATCCGGCCTTAAAGATATTAGACTGCACAAAAGTCGGAATTGTCTTTTTAAGACAAAAGAAATTTTATTTTTTTTGTTGTATTATCTAGCCAAGTATTGGTATGCTTAAACTGGCCATTACCACCATTTTTGGTGTTTTTTTGTTAAACTTCCTTATATATATCTTTTGTTATTTATCTAACTTAAGTTTAATAATAGGCTTTTCCACATTTAAAGTAAATCACAACTGTGAAATGATTTATTAAATTAAATCTACCCATAGTTTACTATGATAAACAATGGCCGTGAATAGTGTTAACAACAATCAACATACAAAACTGTCATTACTGACATAATGAAGTTAAATATTTTTAGACAAAAATGCAAATCATTGTCGAAAAATATAAGCAAATCATTTAGCAGGTAGTTTTTTCTTTTATTAACAATGTTCAAGGAAGGTCTGCCAACGCGCACCAGCAGATCTTAACGAACTTTACATAAGAGAACCATTTGCATGGTGTTAATGAATTTTTGAATAAAACCAATTAAGTTCCACTGCAACTCGTCCATTGAAATTTTTCATTGAACTAATGGAATTTTTCATAAGATTTTGTGAAAAATTTAATTTTATTTTTTAAAAGTTTCATAATCTTAATGAAAAAGTTTCATTAAAACTGGATTCATATAATATACTATGAAGCTCTTTCATCAAATTAAGGTAAATTACACAGCCGACGGGTTGTTGAAAAATTATCATATAGAAATAATCTGACAATAAAATATAAACAATAATACAATTTAATGGAAAATCACTGATGCAGCCTGTCCATAGAAAAAGGCAGAAACTTGATCTAGTCTGATTTTCAAATTAATGTGTTTATAACTTTAATAGAAAAGTTTTATTCTTCTTCTTAACCTCAAACCTACTAAATTAAAAATTAATAAAAATACATGTTAATTACAATATAAATGGCAGCTGATTGAAAAAGATCATTATAAAACTGCCCTAATGGCAGTCCGTCTCCAATATACACAAATTGCCTGCTGTGGAAAGTAAAAACCATACGTCAGTGTGGCAACATTTGCGAAAAAGGGGACACGGAAGAGATTAGAAGATAAACAAAAACTCTAAAGTAGAATGTTTGTATGTGTCTGTTTGATCACTTCTGGAAGTAAAAAATAAAACAATAACAGAAAGCTGAATAGGAAAGAAAACTATGAATTAGCTACACTATATGCAAGGTCTTACGTGGGTTTGTAATGTAGGAGTGCATGGGTTCGGTTGCTACAGCCGACAGGTTGTTGAAAAATTATCATATAGAAATAATCTGACATTAAAATATAAACAATAATACAATTTAATAGAAAATCACTGATGATGCCTGTCCATTAGAGCGTACCACCTTACAGGCAAAAAAAAAAAAAAAAAGTTCGCCGTACACCCTCCAATATGAAGTATTTTTGCAAGGAGGTTTCAAAAATAAATTTTTATATTTTACTCCCGAACGTGGGGGTCGCCATTTTACATTTTTCGTTATATCTTTGGCATTTACAGTCGGATCTTAAAGTATGATACATCGATGTTTTTCTCCCGAGAATACCAGTGTTTTTCTCTCGAGGGCCATTTACCTCAAGTATCCCGTTCTAGTAGTTAGCTACCAGATCTCAGTTGATAGCAACCTAATGTACCACCCTAATGTCAGAAAATTAGAGCTCGCAAGAAATCATTAAACTTTTGCTAATGAAGTTTTCCGATAAACCCAGTAGAGTTTTTTTTTATATATTGGTTGCCGAACGTAGGGGTCGCCTTTTTAAATTTTTTTTTTCATTGGATTTTTCCTTTATAACAAAACACTGTACCGGTGTTCTGTAACTATGTGAGAAGTTACTCACATAAAAATTGCAACTCTACGATGTGTCTACGATATTTAAAACAGGGTGAGTCACAAAATTTCAAATTGAATATAAATAAATTTTTTTTACATACCTCTGGCTAAATTTGACATTATGATACTCACTCTGTTTTAAATATGGCAGAGTTGCAATTTTTATGTGAGAAACTTCTCACATAGTTACAGAACACCGGTACTGGTCTCCTCGAGGCAAAAAAATCGATATATCACACTTTAAAATCCGATTTTAAATGCCGAAGCTATAACGAAAAATTGAAAAAGGCGACCCCTACGTTCGGCAAAAAAAATTAAAATATTTTTTTTGAAATTGCCTTGCAAAAATACTTCATATTGGAGGGTGTACGGCGAACTTTTTTTGAGCTACGGTCTACTGTCCATACAAAAATGGAGAAACTAGATCTAGTCTGATTTGCAAATTAATGTGTTTATAACTTTTAGAAAAAAGGTTTATTCTTCTCCTTAACCTCAAACTAGAATTTGCTGTTCGGTTTTAATCGAAACCGCAACCGCGGTTTTCCAATCCTCAAAACCGAAACCGAAAACCGACAAAAATAATTCGGTTTTTTAACAAACACTTTAACCAATTAATATAATTATTAAATTACATATTATTGAATCTTGAATTTCAAAAATCTCAGCTCCTATTTTACAAAATTTTCTATTTAATTGTAATAAACATTTTTTCCGTTAAAAATTGTTTTAAAGAATTTTATTGTTTTTGTTATTACGGATAACATAAACTGAGGCTTATAATTTTCAGAAAAAAAACTGCACCAAAAATTCAAGTGGTTTAAGAGATATTGAGTTTCACATATTCAGTTGAGATTTTCACCGTGTATTTTTCAAAAAGTCTTATTTCGTATTCCGCGAAATTTATAAAATTTTAATTTGGGGGTATGTATAGTTGATGTTTTTATTTGGTAAATGAATGTTCTTAGTTTGATTTTTAGATCATAAATTAATATCACTTTCTGTTTAAATTATTTTTCAAATTAAAGAAAGATGATACAATTATCACAAGTAAATTACAATGAATAAAAAATGTTTGAAAGAATTCGATAAGGCCAGCATTTTCGGCTTTCGCGATCATCAGTGTCATTTGCCTTGAGAGGTTAATCATTGATGGTGATTGTTTAAACAAATTGCTAACATTTAAACTCCTTAAAATACAGATTTGTTTGCTGAAAAACAAAATTAGTTTATAACGGGTTTCCGCGTTTATGTCTTTTTCCGGAAAGTTTTCGAAATGGCGTTATTGCCTTTAGATATTCGAGTGTGAAATTCAATCGAATTTTAAAATATATCTTGGACATCTTAAACTACACTCACAATATTTTATCGTTAAAAACAACCTAAAATACATATTATATTAGTTGAAAACACAATTTAAAAAAGGACCACTAATTTTTCATTATATTTAAACCATTTTGCTACTTATTTTCAAACATTGTTTAAACAATCCATAAAAGAAATAAAAATAATTGAAAAGTTTATTAAAACAATCATCAATTTTTAACTGACAAAACGTAAAAAAAAACTACTTTGTGGTTTGTTTTTTCATATTTGAAAAATTTTTTTTTGTTTAATTTTCAAAACAGTACACCATCCACAACACACACGTTCATATTTTTATTGGCTATGTTTGTAAAGTATGAGTAAAGAATTTCTTGTAATTTGAATTGAAATAATTTTGTATATAAACAAACTATTTTAACAAAATAATAAACCGAAAATATTTCAATTTTTTGTTTTAAAACAGAAAACAACGAAATTAATTAAATTATTTTTTCTAAAAATAGAATTCTAAAAATAGAACATTTGACTGAAACTAACAACTCATACATACGGTACATATTTTTTTCTGGTTTGTTTTTTATTGATTGATAAAAAAAAAGTTAAACAATATGTCTCAATGTATTTTAAATGATTCTACAATTGAAAACAAACTTTACCTATTACTTTTTAAATAAACCTCAATCGGTTATGGAAAATATATTGTGAGTGTATTTAATTTTTATGCATATTTAATTATCATATATTTAGTTAGAATATTGTTATAAATATTTAATTATATTAAAACAATTCTATTATATCACAAGAAAACCAAAAAAATAATGGAAACCGCGGTTTTTATAATTTTGAAAAACCGAAACCCCGGTTTCCAAATTTTCGGTTTTTAACAAACTTTAATGTACCTGCAACAAACGAATTACTACAATTCATTGTATTTTGGGAAGCACCTCCTTTTATTGTGGGTATATGACAAACACTTAGAGCATAAATTCAAAACTATACAAATATCGGGCGATAATTTATGAACAGTTTGCATCATCACTTCAACAAAAATATAACATTATGGCTCCAAATTTAATACAAAAAATTTTAAAATTTAATGTTGTTAAATGTTTAATGATTGAAAAAATGTTAGATTAATAATTTACCCTTTGTCGACTTGGCCATCTTCCCTCCAAAATTGTTTAATTGTACACTCGTAAATATAAATCTGTAAAAAGAGCAGAAAAAAATAACAAAAAGTTAGAAATGATGCTGCAAAAAAACTGTTAAATTAGCAGATTTTTTTGAAAATACTAATAAAATAAGAACAGCAAAATCAAAACTGTTAAATTTACAGAATTTTAGTTATATTTAAGCTAACTTTTAGTTAATCGAAAATGACAAATTTTACTGCAAAATCTGCGGAAAATTTCGTTAAATATTATTAGACCAAAAATAGCAAAAACAGAATGTTATATCAACAAAATTTTTGTTATTTTTAAGTTAAATTTAGTTCAATGCAGTCCATCCTGTTAAATTAATTTGTTCGTGATTTTTAAAACTACTAATTATTTAGCAAAATATTTTGCTGATTTTAACTGTTGGAGAACAGTTCGTATTTCACTTTATATAAAACACTTTGTGATTATATTATCTTCAAATCAAATTGTATTTGAACTTTTAGTTTGTTAAAAAGAAAAAATATTTTGCTAAGTCAATGAAATAATTTTGTAGAAAATTGTTTGTTCGTTCTTTGGTCCTCTAATATTAAAAGGTTATTTTTTTATTTTCTATTAACAAAAATTTAACTCAAATAAAAATATATAGCAAAATTAATCTGCTATTTTAGCAGTTTTTTATGCAGCATCCTTCTTAGCTAATTTTTAGTAGTTTTAACTAAATTTTTTACAGACATTTCCTACTAGTTACAAGAGGTAAAAAAGAGGTCCCAAAAATTGTGTGATGAATAAAATTCAAAAACTCTAAAGATATCATGTAGAGTTTAGTAATAGAAAAAATATAAAATGAACATCTAAAAATATATCTCCGCTATGGGGTGCTGCAAAGCCATAAAAGTAGTAAAAAAATATTCCATGGCATAAATATTAGTGTTTTTTTAATTTTAGATTTTCGGATATCATAACTTTTTAGAAGGTTTTTGTGCCAATAAAAATAATGGCGTTTTTTTTTTGAAAAATTCCAACTCCTTCAACTACCTCTCGGCGGCTAAAATTTTGGGTACCTTATTTTGTAGAACAGAAACCGCTAAATATATTTAAAATCTGACTTCACGAGTCGATTCTACATGAAAAATTAGGCTAATAAGCAGTTTTTTACGCTTTTACAATGCACCGGACAGCCATTAGGGTGGTCGAAAAAAATCCATTTTTTTATTTTTTAATTTTTATTATTTTTTTCATATACACAATTAATGAGGATTCTTTCCTGAGAAAAATGGTGTACTATACTTATTTTTATTACCACCCGTTAAAAAGTTATTAAGCCTTAAATTTATTTGCAAGTAACAACAACATTTTTTTGTTTTGTAAATTTTATTGCAAAGTAAATTTTATTTATTAAAAACAAAGTAAACATTTTTTATTAACAAAATAATGATAATGATTATTAGAAACAATAAATAGTAATTATTTAATTAATTACACTTTTTTCAACTGCTGAGAGAGCTAACAATTCAAATTATCTCTATTTTTTTACTAATCCAGAAGTGTTCAACCGCGAAATTTTACCAACAAGTTGTTCGGTGTAAATGTTTGTTGATTGAATATTTCTGGAGGTTTCAGTTTTTTGGGAGAAGGTTCTTTTTTTTTGAATATGGTACTTTTTTTGGAGAAAGGTACTTTTTTGGAAAAAGCTCTTTTTTCTTGTCCCCTTTTTGCTCCTCACTGTATCAATTTCCAAAAATCCCTTCTTAGTGGATGTCTACCACAGAGGAGGAACCTTCGTACCAAATTTCAACTTCGTAGCTCCAGCGTATGCAAAAATAAAAGTTTAAGGAATAATAACTTTTTAACGGGTAGTACTAGAAATAAGTATAGTATACCATTTTTCTCAAGTACCCAGCAAAACCTTCTATTACCAGGTAAAGGGAAATGTAATAAGAAAGCAAAAATTGTAACTACTTACACTTTGGTCGCATAACACATTATTTTAACATGGGGGTGTCATTGGGAGTAAATGGTTGCCTAAGTCGTACCGGTATAGCATACAATAAGTGATTACGAAGGAAGTACTGAAATAAGTTGTTACTTGTAATATTAAATTCACTAGTTAGCTAAAATAAGTACATACTCTTATAGAGTGAAGTAAGTCATTGCACATTAGTACATATTTCATTGGTTACATATAGGACATAAAATAAGGCTTTACCAGTAATGACTTTGCTTAAAAGTACACCGATCCGAGCAATGTAAATTTTTATTAAATCATGCTTTCGCATAATAAGTAGTTACATTATGCAATACCAATAACTTATTATTTTTACCCTTAATAATAAGTTATTATAAAACACAATATCGGTAATATATTATTTTAAAGCCTCCAAATAAGTAGTGATATATCTCCATATCGGTAATTCATTATTTCATACATACCACTTAAGTATTGATGTATCACAATATTAGTAACGTATTACTTTAGGTTTCTAAGTAAAACCAAGGGTAAAGGGGTACCCATTGCCAGGCAATGCGTGAAAAAGGTCAAACCGATTACCAAGGTTTTGCTGGGTAAGTATCCTCTTTAAATGTGTATACGAAAAAATAATGAAAATGAAAGAATAAAAAAATCCATTTTTTCCGACCACCCTAATGGTGCATTATAAAAGGGGAAAAAACTGCCTATAAGCCTAATTTTGCATGTAGAATCGATTCGTGAAGTTCCGACCACCCTAAGTGTGCATTATAAAAGGGGAAAAAACTGCCTATAAGCCTAATTTTTCATGTATAATCGATTCGTGAAGTCAAATTTTAAATATATTTAGCGGTTTCTGTTCTACAAAGTAAGGTACCCAAAATTCGCGATTTTAGCCTCCGAGAGGGGGTCGAAGGAGTTGGAATTTTTCAAAAATAAAAACGCCATTATTTTTATTGGCGCAAAAACCTTCTAAAAAGTTATGATATCCGAAAATCAAAAACAAAAACCAAAAAAAGAAAAAAACACTAATAAATATATCTTCATTCCCACGAAGTTTTGTCGGAAAATTCCCAGCCTTTTATATTTGTGAGTGAAAGGATTAACATGAGATAAAACTAAGTAATTACCGATAGGTTTATTTTGTAAAACACCTATCTTCTTTATGCCATATTTGAAAAATTTCACCGTCAAATCCTACATTGTTGCAATCGTTTAAATATGGTGATAATATTGTTAACTTTGTAAATAAAAAACAATTTTTAAATTACACCCATCGTATTTTTTAACCTGCTTAGTTAATTGTAGAAGATCAAAATAACACAGATTGGATTCAGAAAAACATTTCCTGATGAACAAAAAAACAAAAATGGTCATAATCGTTTGAAACAATATTTAAAACAAAATGTTTTAAAAAAATAACAATGTAATCCAGAAGATAATAAAGGGTTTAAAACAAATTGTAGCAAGTTCGAAAATAAATTTATATACACTCTAAAAAATAATCGTAAATTATACTCAATATGTATATTTTTAATTTTATCATTAATAGATATTAAATTCTCCTTATCCAGTAATTATGTATAACGTAAGTATAATTCAATTGATTCAAAAGTAAATAATGAAATAAGATAACATAACAGGTCCTTAGGAGTCTTCTGAGCATTAAACCGCCATGGCTTTAACGACCTCTGCATAAAGTCATTCACGCGAACGAATTTGAACGGGTCAAATAAAAGATTATGTGTATACAAAACACCATCAATGTGCCTTCAAAACGAAAATCAATTTTTTACCCCCAAATATTAAAAGTTTTTTGGAATTTCTCATATAAAATACCAGAAAATATGTTTCCTGGGGGCGGATTTTTCAGCATGTAGTAATAAAATGTTATTGTGTTATTCCAACAAGCAATTTTAGGGAAACATAATTTCTACTACACCTCTTCTGCTCGGTATAAGAATTTGTATATGTGTTCTCTTGACCGTTGTGAAGTTAATCTCTCAATAGTTTTCAAAATTCGCCGAATTTTGTTTTTAGTTGCTGCTTAATTAATAAGTTGCATTTTGATATATTCCCGAATAAAGGACGTTTTTATCCCTTTAAAAGAGACATAAGGTTATGCTTGATATATTTTTAGAGAAGACAGGAAAGCTTTAAATAAGACAAAAATTAAATGGTTTAATTATGGTTTCTATTAAGGAGGACTTTCTCTAGTTTTCAGGACTTTATTAAATATCAAAAAACTTCGGATTGTAATTTTTCCATAGAAAAACCACCAGAATTTAAAATTTGTTATAAATAAAATACTTAAAATTCTTTGAACATATTCCTATAGAAAAAACTTCAAAATCTACAACCTTTTCTGAACAAAAATGTCATTTGAATATGAAACTTTTCTATAAAAAAAAGTCCTCAAAATCGGAAAGTTTTTATATACACTCACAATAACTTTACCGTAAAAGTTCAACAGTTGTTTAAAAAGTAAATCAGTAAAATGGTTTCAATTTAATAAGTAGTTAAATTGCAAAGAAATATATTTTTTAACTTTTTCTATCAGTCATTCAATAAATAAAATACACAAAATACGGACTTTCGGTAGAAGTTAAAATACTCAATCAAAATTTTCTGTTAAAAACAATCAGTTGTTATAATACGATTAATTTTAAAATAAACGAAAAATCTATTATTTTTATCGACTTTGCCAGTTAATAAATTAACAATTAAAAATAAACGACAAAATACAATTGTTTTGAACGAAAAGTGGGTAGTCCTTTTTTTAACTTATTTTCAATTGTTTTAATGTACATATTCGGTTGATTTTAAGGAAAAAATATTGTGAGTGTAGGAAAAGACACAAATTTGAAGACTTTTTTTGTGGGAAAAACAAATCCATATATGTTATCCGTTTATCAGTTTATGTTATCCGTATTAACAAAAACAAAAAATTCTTTAAAGCAAATTTGATCGGAAAAAATGTTCATTACAATTAAATACAAAGTCTTGTAAAATATGAGCTGAACCTTTTTAAATTCAAGATTCAATAATATGCAATTTAATTAATTATTTTAATTGGTTAAAGTGTTTGTTAAAAAACCGACTTGTTTTTGTCGGCTTCGGTTTGGGGCTTGTAAAACCGCGGTTTCGGTTTCGATTAAAACCAAACAGCAAACTCTAGGGTATATGGCATGATTTTTGTTCGCGATGTCCAACTTAGACCGAGTTTTTGGGAAGACAATTAAGCTTTAGTTATACCGAAAATGAATTTTGTCAGCCATTTCCGAATTTATTAATGAAAAATTTTACGAAAAACCTTTTCTGAAATCGTGTCTATTTTTTACTGGGATATTTTTATTTTCTTGAGTACTTCAATGCTGTATATAAATAGATCTAAATTTCAAACACGATTACATACAAAAAAAGAGTTAATTTTTTAATACACAGAGAGAATTTTGCTGGACAAGTTTTAATGAATTTTTTCATTAAACTAATGGAGTTTGAAGAAGAATAAATGTTTTTCTAAAAGTTATAAACACATTAATTCGCCAATCAGACTAAATCTAGTTCCTGCCTTTTTCTATGGAGGCTTCATCAGCGATTTTGCATTAAATTATATTAATGTTTAAATTTTATTGTCAGATTGTCTCTATATGATAATATTTTTCAACAATCCGTCGGCTGTAGAAATCGAACCCATGCACTCCTACATTACAAACGTAACTATACTAAAGTTCGACAGCTTAGCCATCTAACCCACGTAAGGCCTTTCATATAGTGTTCCTATTCAGCTTTCTGTTACTGTTTTTTTTTTACTTCCAGAAGTGATCAAACAGGCACATACAAACATTTTACTTCTAGATTTTCGTTTATTTTCCAATCTCCTCCGTGACTCCTATTGCGTAAATGTTGCCACACTAACGAGTGGTTTTTACGTTCAAGAGCAGGCAATTTGTGTATATTGGAGACGGACTGTCAACAGGGCATTTTTATTTAGAACATTTCTTTATTAAAGTGCTGTTTTTCCAAACAGCTGCCATTAATATCGCAGTGTAGAAAATTATTACCAGATATGTGGTTATGTAACCACATACTTGGTAATGGTAACTAGTTACTTTTGTTATTACATTTCTTATTACCTTTATATGGCGATGTTGCGAAAAATAATGAGTTATGGTTACACACCAGCATACGAAAAACCAAAAAATATATCGTTACCTATGTGCTTACCATTACCGACAAAAATAATGAGTCTAAAAATAGATTTTCAAAAAAATATATTATATAAAAAAAAAATATTTTTTATTGTATTTTTATACCCTCCATCCCACTGTGCAGGAGGGTATATATCATTTTGTCATTCCGTTTGTAACTCATCGAAAAAAAAATCTGGGAAATTAAAAAGATATATATTCCTGATCGTTATCAATAGCGAAACCGATATAGCCGTGTCCGTCTGTCTGTCTGTTGACATCACGATCACGCTCAAAATAGTTGTGCTAGGATGTTAATTTTTAGTCAAAATTTTGGTCCAATTTCTTAAGCAGTTAGCTATTGGAAATGGGCATATTTGGTCCAGACGTTTAAAAGTTATGAAAGAAAATGTAGAAGCACCTCTAGAATTTTCCATATTAACATGAAAAATATATTAACTGTGTGTTGTTGTTGTTTCTGAATAAGAAAAAAATACAAACATACACACCCAGACCTTGAAAGAGTTAATTCTTTTTTTGAATGTATATGCATAAAATTGGATTCATTTTATAAATTACTGAATAATTCATAATGCCTTTAAATCAATGATTGGACATTGAATAAAGTGAGATAAGATTTGTTCCTATTTGTGTTGATTCAATTTCGATTCTATTGAATAATTTGGACGTATGTTGGCTTTAGAGGCACCTCACCGATTGATTCTTAATTTTTACTACTGATATAACTCTCTTTTGGGGGCCCGAAGAAATTTTTTTTTCAGCGAAAAGCCTGTATGGGGAGTTACTTCGGTTTAAAGTTTAAAAATGAACTTAACTAAATTTTCTTCATTTATGATATGGTTGGAAAAATATGTACACCATTGGAAAGGTAATAAAAATATCTTTAGGATATCATTTTTTTTGTTGACCCATTATGATTCGGCGTAGGAATTTTAATTTTTTTGTTTTTTTAATGTTTTTATTCCATAAAAAACCTATATAAGGACAAAAATTGTGCTTATTAGAATGTTATCAAGACGAAAAGCTTTTATTTGATATATAGATCAAGTTTTGATCACTTCAAACACCGAAGATATTAGAGGTCAAAATCGTGAGATTTTTTTCTTTCAAAGTATGGCTAACTTTTGACAAATGAAAAATCTCAATACCGACAATAGGTTTAAAATGTGTTTACTCCCAAAATATGTTCGATTCCCGATGAGTTAATTCAGTATAATTGTTGGTTAGATTCAAAGTTGTATCTTTTGTACCATCTGCAAAAAAATTAGGCTTGCCTTCTAATATCTTCGGTGTTTGAAGTGATAAAATTTGAGCTACATCTTAAAAGTTTTTAATCTTGAGAATATATTAATAAGTAAAAAATTATGTGGTAGTATACGGTGGTTTTTATAAAAACGGTTTATTTTAAAAAATCTTAAAAATAAATCTCATTCGCCGGTAATGGGTAAACAAACAAAAAAAAAAAAAAAATGTCGTCCATAAGATATTTTTACTATCTTTCAATGATATATATATATTGTTCCAATCTGACTATAAATGACTTAGATATATGTAGCTAAGTCCATTTCCAAACTTTTCACAGAAAAAACTCCCTACAGAGGTCTTTCCGCTGATTTTTTTTTAACAGCTTGAAAAGTACTACATCGGGGTAAAAAAAAATTCACTGAGATCAACTTATTGCACAATTGAGATTTAAAATACGAATTAAGAAATTATATTTGTAAAGGCCTGCACACATGTATATGAATAACATAAGCAGTGTTGCCACTTTATGGGTAGGGCATGGATAGCAGCAATTATTAAATTGTTTAGTTTTTCACTTAAATTTCAATTCAAATGAGTGAATTGAGAAAGTTATCAAATTTGTAAATAAAAAAATATATTATACATAAAAAAATAATTTAATTCATAAACTAGCCAATAGATAGGTCTATGAATACAACTTAGCAATTACTTCAAAGCATTGTTGGTAGCAGAAACGGTGCGATTATCGGTGAGGGTAAGTAACGCTATCATAGATTATTTCGGTTACAATATTTTAAGGATAATTGTATTTCGATAACGGTATTTTAAGGTTAACTGTATTGCAATTATTTCGATAATGGTATTTTAAGATAAGCGGTATTCAGTTATTTCGGTGCATTCCGCAAATTTTTTTTTTATGAAAAAACAAAGTAAAATAAATTTATTAACTAAGTGTATGTAAAATTCACAATTACGACGTGGAATTACAAAAAGTTTAGACTAAAAAATAATGGTGTTGTAAGGATAATGGTATTTTATTAATTTCGATACTGGTATTTTAAATGTATCGATATTTGAATCTATAACAGTGTTTTAGCGATAGAGCCTACCAACCCTGCCTCAATGTATGTAATTACTTTTGGCTTATGAATGATTTAACATCTAATTGTGAAGTTTGCATAAAAATTCCAATATCTATTTTTTATTCATACGAGTTAATGAATTGATTTACAGCGACTGATCATCCACGAATTAAACCGATACATCAGGAAAGTGTATTAATCTATACATGCTTTGAAATTCTTTCGTTATACAAATAAGCTATTAACGTACACAAAAAAATCGTTACCAAGTAATTAAGCAAATTTCAACTAATAAAGTTTTATAGAATAATTTATTATATTGTGTATGCCACAAAAACATTATTTTAGTTGAAGTGCTCCCAATTGCTTGCCAAAGATTTTTTGTGTGTATTTAAAAACGCAAATAAAACTTGATTTTTGAAAGACTCTAAAATAAGATTATTTTTAAATCGTTCACATGTGATCATAACTGACGCTTATTTACAAGCTTTTTAAGTGTTTTGTTCTAAAGTTAATTTTTTCTCTAAATTTTATGAAAATTCATATAAGACTCAAAAGTTCATCATAAATGCTGCATATTTAAGGAACTTTTCTTTGTAATAATATAACGCCCAGAACGATGGGACAATTGAAATGGCCAAATCACTTTTTTTAAGTTTACTGATGAGGTTATTACCTTTTTTCGGAGTTCAAATTGTAATAATATGTTAATTGAAGTCATTTATAATTTCATATTTTTGGGTAATTTTGTCTACACTTTTGGGAATTTCGAATCTTGCTTGTGGCAGCACTGAGATTAAACAAGATTAAACTGAAATATTTACTTGTAGTGGTGGAAAAAATCATACACATTTGTTGCACATTGGATTGACCAAATACAAAATGGGTAATAATTCATACTTGTTTGTACTTAGTAGAACCCCAAAAAAAAAAACAACATAAGGATGGAGGGTATCTAAAGACTCGGCACAGCCGAATTTAATCTTTGGTTTGTATAAGTTCCCAGTTACCTGGGGACTTATACAAACCATTGAGCGGGCTTTAGCCCGCTTGTTTTTTAATAAAATTTGCTGGTGCGGGAATCGAAACTGGGTCTACAGATTGCCAGTCAATAGCTCTACCATCTGAGCTATATCGACATGTAATATTTAATAGATAAAAACATAATTGACCTGCTGCACATAAGTAAGCTTACTCGCCAACATACAAAAAATCAAAAAATATGTGGTTACATAAATCCTTACCAGTGTTTAAAAAATATTGAGTCTAAAAATAGATTTCAAGAAATTTTCAAAAATCTCTAGAAAATTATTTTCTATTTGAAATAATGTTAAAAATAAGTCATTATCAGTAACTCATTATAGTATGTTTTAAAATAATGCAGAAGGTAAGGGGGTGTCATTACTGGTAGTCCAAAAAATAATGATATGTCATTACCATTTCTACACTGGGATTGTAATTAATATGTATTTTTAGTTTAGTAGGGTTGAGGTTAAGAAGAAGAATAAACATTTTTTCTTAAAGTTATAAACACATTAATTTGCAAATCAGACTAGATCTAGTTTCTGCATTTTTCTATGGACAGGCTTCATCAGTGATTTTCAATTAAATTGAACTTTTGTTTAAATTTTATTATCAGATTAAATCTATATAATAAATTTTCAGTAACCTGTAGGAATCGAACCTGTGCCTATTCCTAAATTACATTATACTAAAGTGTAACTTTCTGTTATTATTTTTTTTTTTACTTCCAGAAGTGATCAAAAAGACACATACAAATATTCTACTTTAGATTTTTTGTTTATCTTCTAATCTCCTCCGTGTCCCCTTTTTCGCAAATGTTGCCACACTGACGTATGGTTTTTACTTTCAAGAGCAGGAAATTTGTGTATATTGGACCCGGACTGCCAACAGGGCATTTTTCTAATGTATTTTAGTACAGTGTTGTTTTAACGTCATATAGACCACCTGCAATTAACACTGTAATTAATATGCATTTTATGAATTTTAGTTTAGTAGGTTTGAGGTTAAGAAGAAGAATAAACCTTTTTCTCTAAAAATTACAAACACACTAAAATTTTCAATTCAGACTAGACCTAGTTTCTTCCTTTTTCTATGGACAGGCGTCATCAGTGGAAAAAATTTTAAATTATGCAACTTTTTCTATTGTAGAAACTCTTTCAAATCTACTATTTTTATATGGATATAGTTCTTTGAATTTCTAAAGAAAATTCTCAAAATATTAGGTATCTCTAAATAGGGAAAAGTCCCCAGAATAAGAAGCTGAGAATCGTACTATGGATAAAATTTCCGAAATTCAAAAAAAAAATTACTTTGAATCTGAGACGTCCCTAAGATTTGAGAAAAAGTCCTCAAAATCTAATACTTTTTCGATTCGAAAAAGTTTTAGAAACTGAGAGTTTTTATGTAGAAAAAATCCTAAGAATCTAGAAAAGTACTTAGAATTTTAAACGTTTTACACAGGATAAAGTTCTCTGAATCTAAGGGTTTTTATATGGAAAATATCTCTCAAATCTGAGAATGTTTTATTGCAAAAAATTCACAGAACCTAAAATATATCTAAGTGTTTTTTCCATAGAAAATAGGTTTTTTGATTTTGAGGTCTTTTATTTAGGAAGGAGTCTTTAAAAATGTAAAGCTTTCTCTACAACAAGAAGTCTTCCGAAAGTTTAATGAAAATTGCTTAATATCTAAGGTTTTTCTTAACCTAGTGTCTTGACATGCAATAAAATGATAGCAAGCAATTGTCAAAATGATTCCATCTCAACTGAAGACACTTAACTTTAATTTTATTGCAATATAATGATATCACTGACATGCAAGCGGTTTTTGCAATGATGCCAGAGATCAAATGTCAGTTTTAGTTTTTATTTTAATTTAGCAATCAAAGAAAACATAAATTTTTGTAAACAAGAACGGGGAAAAGTTTAATTATTCATTATTTCTAGAAATAAATTAATATTTGATAAAATTTAGCATTTTTCGATAAAA
The DNA here is from genome assembly GCA_949987735.1 of Leucophora obtusa. NCBI lineage: Eukaryota > Metazoa > Arthropoda > Insecta > Diptera > Anthomyiidae > Leucophora > Leucophora obtusa. Next base: position 143,705,052 of record OX465297.1, read on the forward strand.
AATCTATAATATTTTCCATCAAATGGTCAAGTGTTCTCCACTACCCAGCAAAACCTTGGTAATGACTGGTCATTACTACATGCATTACTTAGATCTCATATCTCATTACCCGTTGAATTACTTTTAAACTGAATGTAATGAGTTACCGATAATTATACCCCACACATTACTATTTCACAATAGCTGAAACCAATAATATATGTTCTAAATCATTAAAAACCATAACTATGGCGTAGCCTAGTGGTTATCGTTTTTGCCTGACAGACATGAGGATCGCTGCTCAACTCGTGTTAGCTTCCATTGTTGTTTTTTTTTTTTGTAATCTATATTAAACATCTATTTATAGAAATGTTGATGTTCATTAAGCAGTATTTAATAACAACAAGTTTTGTGAAAAATAGACATGTATAACAGTTGCCACAATAAATGTGTACATAAGTTAAAGCAATAAAAATCATAGTGATGTCGTGGTGTAATAGTTAGAGTGTTTGCCTGACAATCGTGGGGTACGCTGATCAATACGTGTCAGCTCCTATTGGTTTTTAAATTTTTATACTTTTTTAAATCTATATTCAACATCTATTTATAGAACAGCTGATAAACTACTTACAGGTAACATCAGTGTAATGACTTTCCTCCAATGACATCACCATGTTAAAATAAGTAGTTTAGTAATTAAAAGGTAACTAGTGAACACTTAAGATTTCAATACCTAAAACTCATTACATGGTAATGAAAGGTTTTGCTGGGTACATTGCAATTGATATCCTTTTGAAGTTTCGCTGAAATCGTTTTGACATTCCATATCATATAATTGATTGCATTTGAAGACACCGGCTAAGGAAAAAGTTCACAAAAGCTAATGGTTTTTTTTTCCATAAGAACTAGTTCTCAGAATTAGTTGTGTTTTCTGTATGAAAAGGTTTTCAGAATCTGAGTTTTTTTTTTACATAAAGGTTTCCAGAATCTGAGAATGTTTCTAAAATGTGTAAGTATTGTACCCTACACCACTACGTGAACAAGTTAAATTTACTTTTTATCACCAAAATAAATTGGACCTACTTGGTATATCGAACGGTTCGTAATCAGTTTCCGATTCCGAGCCGTTTGATTCAGCCGTCTGTTTCTCTCTCTCTAGCTCGTTTTATCTACATACTTCAAGTGAATTTATTTATTCCATAATAGTAGAACAGTTATCTGCTTTTACGAATTTGTTGAAAGTTGAGTAAATTTAAACAAAGGTTAATTTGAGTGTACGGTATTTAGTAGCGACATCTATAAAATAATCGTGATTTAAATGACTAGTTGTAATTACCAACAAAGTCTCTATAATTATATACAACGTAGTAGTTTTTAATGTAATTTATTGTTTATATAAATGTAAAGTATTTGTTAAATATTTAAAGAAGACTGAGGGATTCAATATGAAAATATTTATTTTACTGCTACATACTGTGCTAAGTGTAAGATATATTAATAATAGAAACAAAGAAATGAAATATTTCTTTTTTTTGTTTTAGTTTGGTGTTAATTACGATATCGTATTAGAAGAAAATATCTTCCATCCGTGCAAAGAATATCCAGAAAAGCAATACTTGGATATATCAAATGTCACTGTGACTACTCTAGATGATGAATCAGTCTATATAAAGGGAACTACTACAATAATTACCGATTTACCAGATATAATAACAGTAATTTAGAACTTTTCCAGTTCTAAATCCTATATCTAAACAATTTTTTAATCAATTTCTTTAAGATTAATATTGAAGTATATAAAAAGAAACGTGGCGATTGGGAAAATACTATTTATACGCTTTATCGGCCAGACTTTTGCCGTGCCCTGTGGAGTCCAAAAGAAATATGGCATAAATTATTGAAGAGTATTCCAAAAGAATTACGCCAATGTCCATTAAAGAAAGGGGTAAGTTAATAACGATGTGGACTTAATCATAGAGTAGCCAGTATCAAAAATTACTTATAGAGAACTAGTTATGTACTAGTTTGTTTGAACCAGACAACCAGTATGAGTTCTAATGCCTCTTCATACAAATCGAAGAGAATCGACTCTGGAACTACAAGTTGTAGAACCAGTTTGAACATTTTTAATTTAAAGTATCGTAAGTCGTATTTCACCAATGGCCTTGCAACTCTCTCAATATTTTTTATTTGAAAAAATATTAGGTGGCTTGGAACAGGAACGATCTCCGACTGGTTAATCAGGGATGGAAAAGGCTCACTTAATCGGGCTCTTATACCAAAAAATATTAGATCGCTCTTACATATTTAAAAATGTAAGTAACTAAAAAATAGCTTCCTCTTTGGCTCGTTAAAAAACATAAAAATTAAATATTTAGACATTAGCAAATATTAGCACAAATTGCGAAAAAAAAATATTTGCAAAAAGCGAAATTTTTGCAACAATATATTCGCTTGCAGAATGTCGATCGCTGATTACCTCTTTTAATTCATTTTCTCTACCATAAAGCCTTTTTCGAATTCCGCCGTTATTTTGCAATTTTTAAGAGCGGTTTCCTTAAATATATAACCTACGGATTAAATTTTTGTACCATAAAGTCCTTTTTCAAATTCCGCTATTATTTTGCAATTCTTTACGTACGTTTCTTTTTAATTTATAATCTAGGGGCTATAATACACATTTCAGACAACAAAGTTTGGTGCCTAGTTGCAAAAAATTCGCGAAAAATAAAATTTGCAAAAAGGACAATTTTTGCATCAATATATTTGTTTGCAAAATCTAAATCGCTGATTACGTTTCCACAAAGTCTTTTTTCGCGTTCCGGTTTTATTTTGCAATTTTTTAAGTACGTTTCTTTTTAATTTATAATCCAGGGACTATAATACACATTTCATACAACAAAGTTTGGTGGCTAGTTGCAAAAAAAAAAATCGCGAAAAATATAATTTGCAAAAAGGATACATTTTTTCATCAATATATTTTTTTGAAGAATGTAAATCGCTGATTAAGTTTTTTAATTAATTTTTTGTACCATAAAGCCTTTTTTCGCTTTCCGCGATTATTTTGCAATTTTTTAAGTGTGGTTTTTTAAAATTAATAATCTAGGGTCTATAGTACCAATTTTATACACAAAAGTTTGGTGCTTAATTTGCAAAAAAAAAAAAAAATAAATCACGAAAAAAATATTTGGAAAAAGGAAAATTTGTGCGGCATTGTATTCATTTGCAGATTGTTAATCGCTGATTGAGTTTTTTAATTATTTTTTTCTACCACAAAGTCTTTTTTCGCGTTCCTCTATTATTTTGCAATTTTTCAAGTGCGGGTTTTTAAATTTATAATCTACGGAGTATAATGCCCATTTCATAAAACAAAGTTTGGTGGTTAGTTGCAAAAAAAGAAAATTGTGGCATCGTTTGCAGAATGTAAATCTTTTAACTAATTTTTTGAACCCCAAAGCCGTTTTTCGCATTCCGATATTATTTTGCAATTTTTTACGTATGGTTTTTTAAAATTCATAATCTAGGGCTTTAATACTGTTGAAATAGTATAATTCCATAGTATAGTTCCATTCTTGATTTTTATAAAAAAATTATTATTTTCCATCCCTGGTTACAATCGATGTTTTGAGTCATACAGAGAGCGCACATAATGACCCTGCAAACATTTAAAAGATACCTTCCAAGAAGATATTAAAGCGATATCTTCTATTTGTCATTTGAATGAAAATAATCAAGTAGTATTTACTTTGAAATTGTCTTCCTTTTATCACTTGGAAGATAACTCGGCGATATTTGGAAAAAAATAATTCAAAAGTTTTACCATTTGTCATAACTTTTTATGACAATATTTCGGCAATATCATTTGGAAGATATCAATTTGAAAAAAATTAAAACTAAATTTGTACAAAAACAATCAAAAGATATATAGGAAATAAACTCGTGAAAAGTTAAGATTAATTGCGCGAGAAAAATCGGCTAAGATGAAATCAAAATAATTTATAAGTTGGTCAATAGATTATGTATGCAGATATTGTTTTTCAGGCTTAAATTTAATAATGAAAAAATTAAATCGTTTTTTTATTGTACCGGGCGTTTATTTAGCTATATCCCTTTTATCTTCCATATGAGTTATTGCTTTCATATTGCCTGGAAGTATTGTTTTAGTGTAACAGTTGTTTCCGACGGCGGAAACTTCCGGAATACGAAATTGATATTGCGGGCAATAAATGTTTTCTTCCTGGCGATATGTTCGGAGAATCTTCTTCGTATTGCCATGTTTGCTGGGTGATATTGGTTTGAGTATGTTCCTGTTCCAAGGCACATAATAGAACAAATGCTTTCTCAGTGATAGAGAGTCCCCCAATCTCTTTATTATGTATACTCTTTGATTTCGCGTGAAAAAATTTCACCCGAACTTAAGAGGCGTCAAAATTAATTTAAATTCTAAAAATGAGAAATTTATTAGAAAGAAACAATTACAAAATACACATAATGTCATTTTTTCCCAAGAAAAATAATAGTCTTGTATGTTAAATTTTGCGTGAAAACAAACTCTACACAATTTTCACGTGAAAGTCATTATCGTGAAAAATTATTTTTTTTATGTGGAGTATAACAGTTTTTTCACGTGAAACTCAAACAACTTACGGAGCTTAAGAACGAAAAAGGACAGTTAACTGCTTATAATATGATACTCGCAGAATCAGTCCTTGGGTAAATTTATGGCTCCAGTAGTACTGTACCAGTTGGTTACGACTTGAATTGCATAGGTGAAAAGCAAGAAATTTCCTTTAGGATCAACCATTAAATGTATCTCAAATTTTATTATTTGAATATATTCCGCGCTTATTTTTTCCTTATTTTGAGCAGTTTTCAGCAGTTTTTGAGTTTTAATATGTAGGCTCAGCTGATATTAAACTGATACTAAATAGTTGCTCAGGTAATACTAAATTTCAACGCCCTCTACCCGCAAATAGTGTAAGTTTTGATTTCCTATCTCTATAATAAAATAAAAGTTAAGTAGCTATAAATATTTAAGTTGTACGACATTTCGGCAGTACGAAATGTTCTTAGCCTGACATAGGCGGTATAAACAGCAAAAAGCTTTGTATAAGGGAAACTTCAATCCGTCATAAGAACACATGTTAAATTTCATTTCGATCTGTCAACTCATGCGTATAGTAACAGGTGTTCAAAAAAGGCGCTTCAGTGATTTTTTTGTAATGGAAAAATTAGAAATTCGTGGTGCGATTAAATATTTACATAAGAAAGGTTTATCGGGACAAGAAATTCATGATGATATGGTGAATGTGTTAGGTGAAAGTGCTCCTTCATATACAACAGTAAAAAATTGGGTTGTTGACGTGGTCGTACAAGCATTGAAGATGAACCACGAAGTGGATGTCCAAAAACTGCAACAATGTCAGAAATCACAGCTAAAGCCCATGATATGGTATCAGACAATTGACGAGTGAAAGTGCGTGAAATAGGGAATGCCATAGGCATCTCAAATGATCGAGTACATTTTATTTTGCCACAAGAATTACAGATGAAAAAGCTTTCTGCAAGGTGGGTGCCGCATTTGTTAACAGTTGACCAAAAACGCATTCGAATGAAAATTTCTCATTTCTCATCATTTCTCTGATTTAGCTCCCTCTGACTTCTATCTATTCCCAAATCTAAAAAAAATTCCTTGCTGGCAAACGTTTTACCTCGAATGAAGATGCAATGGCAGCTGTAAACGATTATTTGGAGGAGCTCCAGGAAAATTATTTTAATCAAGGGACATAATTGCTAGAAAAACTTTGGACTAAGTGTATTGAAGTTTCAGGAGATTATATTGAAAAATAAAATAATTTTAAAATCTAGCTCTTGCTTTCCATTGTTAGGCTAAGAACATTTCGAACTGCCCTCGTACGTTTTTTGGTTTACTTACATTATAGTTTTAAAAAGAGAGTTAAAAAGTGCAAGTTTTTTGTTAATATATTATTTTTAAATTAGTTATTCTTTAATTTTGTTGTAAAAAAAAGAGTATATCGACGATAATTTGAATACATTGGGCTATTATATATTTATTTTAATTAAAATGATAATCCCATAAAAACTAAATATTATTTGCATAAAAATAAAATCATATTTCAATACCCATTACGGAAATACGATTTATAAAAGTTCTAAAATATCAAAGTTGTAAATTTATTGGTTTCAAAAATATGAAAATATTTTTACCCGGTTGAAATGTTTTCAAAGTATTTTTTTTTTTTTTGTCCAATACAAATTGTGATTATTATTTTTTTTGTTTATTCGAAAAAAGTAAAAAAATGCCCCTCTCAAAATAAACCTTGGTTTGTTTTATGATGATTCTCAAAATATTTCTGGTCTAGAAATGAGATCTCACGAGTTAGACTATTTTTAAAAAAGGTATTTTCTTAGTTTTTGTAAGAATTTTGCATTTAAGCTGAAGACAACATACTCAATATGGATATCATATGCAAGGGTTATTTGAGGCGCGTCCAGCCGTATATATAACACGGCCTCGTGGTTGCAGCGCTGGGAGTCGCAAAAATTGTCCGATCTGGAAAAAAAATGACTTTTTTAAATATTAACAAAATTGGTTATCGTATGACATGAGCTTTTTTCTTTTAAATTTTTTTTTTAATTTTTGGTGATGTTCCAAATTTGAAAGTGTGTTTTTTCGAAAAAAATATTGATTTTAAAAATTCATAAAAAAATCGTGTCATACGATAGCGAATCAAGTTTAAAAAAATACAAAAAAAAAATTTCGTCAAAAAATAAACCCGCTAGTGCCGCAACCAGTACGAAAAACATGGTTTCGAGATAAACGCGTTCAAAGTTTGTGAACAAAGAAAAAAAAGTTACGTAGGTATCGCGAAAATTAAAAATGCGCTCTTACTAATCCGGCTGTAACTTTTGAACCCGTATGAATTTTTACATGAATTTTTCTTAGAATCTTAAGAATATTTACTAAAATACAAAATTATAAAAAAAAGTCGCTTTCAAAAAACGGCCAATGTCATGTCCCCCCTTAAATAAAATTTTTGAATCCATCCCTACACAGTTTCTAGAAGATTGATGCACAGAAAGTTTTTGGTTTAAGAAAAAAAAAAAAACAGAAAGGGAAACTGGTACTTATAAAACACTTAAGAAAAAATTTAATTGTTTATTTTCAACATAGATTTTGTTAATAAAAATAACACGAGAATTTAAAAATTCCTATTAAAATTTAGATAATATTTTTAAACAGTCCCTGCATGATCATATAAAACTAGTACATAGCTGGTTCAAAGTAATTTTTTTGCAAATTAATTTTGTATTTACTGGCAAAAATTAGCACACTTTTAAACTACTTACAAGCAAACTACACCACGGGTAGATAAACTTATATCTATATGTTATAGAAGACAAATATATAGGGTAGGCCTGCATTTTTTAGATAACATCTCGAAATTTTAACGGTTAAGAAAAAAAGTGACCCCATTTTGGGCTTTAGGATTTTTATGAAAATACTTCCAAAGAAATTATAGCCAATTTTTTGCACTTTTTGTATGGAAGTATGTCTTAAATTTACAATATATATGTCTTAAATGGGTACAAACATATTCATAAGTTTTTCTTTTATTTATTTATTTTTTTTCCGAATACAGAAATAAACGGGTCCTTTTAAATTTAACAAGGATTAATATATGTAAATTTGGGCTTCATATCGGTATACCTTCCCATATAAACTACCCTTAAATTAGCACATTTTTTACAATAACCACAACAATTAATCTAATTTTTACAAAAACATCTTATCAGGGAATGCATCATATCACATCTGGCTATAGATTCTTGGGAAGATATGTCATAAAAAGCAGAAAAACGAAACGTGGGGTCACTTTTTTTCTTAATCCAAAAACCTTTTGTTTTCTAGAACATATACATTAGGGTTCGTAAAAAAAAAATTTATTTGATTTTCGATATCATCACTTTTTTTAAGTTTTTTAGATGGCGTTTTTTTTTCTTTTTTATTTCAACTCTACTTCCACTGGCGCAAGTCGGCCAAAAACGCTGATTTGGAGACCCATTTTCTGCGGAGCAAAAACGGCTGCATTTCTGGGAAACTTGACTTTACCATTCGATTCGACAGCAAAAATTAATATAAAAAAACATTTTTTTTGCGTTTTCCGAATACAGCAGTGGTCCAAAAATCAAAAAATTTCAAAAAAGTTACTTTTTTATTACACACAACGAAAATGTATTCCCTGCTGAGAATACTGGTAGAAATATTTTTGATATACCGCGACCAGTTAAAAAGTTATTTAGAAATCAAATATGTTTAGTAAAAAAAAATGTTTGTAATAACTAGGGCAAGGAATTTCATGCACTTAAAAATGGAAAATATGCGCCTAAAATATGCGGTTAAAAAAGAAAAATATAAGAAATATGCACTAAAAACTATTATTTTTACAAAAATAATGCACTTAAAAATATATTTAAGTCAGTTATTTTGCAAACAGACACAGAACTCGAAGATTTTCCATAGGTCAATAAGGTTTTAGGAATGTTTATTTTGATTGAATCAAAATATGAAAACGTATCAATTTTTTATATTTTTTTACAAAATAAAAAATGCTCCTAAAAATGAATAATATCCACAAATATGCATTAAAAAGCACAAAATATGCATTAAAAAGGCACCAAATATGCATTTAAAGTCAAAATATGGAAAAACATGCATTTATAACAAAATATGCAAAAATATGCAACTACAAATCGATGCCATTTTGTTCTAAATTTGATGATTCGGATAAATATGTAGTCCATATTAGTTTCGGACAATCGACAAAAAACATGCACTTGCATGGAATTCCTTGCCCTAGTAATAACCATTACAAAACTTACAAATTATTTTGTCATTACTAAAAAGTAAATTTATTATGCGGCAGCGAGTATTGGAAGCTGCATTTTAATTAGCTCAAATACTTTTTCATTGAATTAAAAAAAAAACCAAATTTGATTAGCTAATAACTTTCTAACGGTTCGCCGTGTACCCATGTACTCCGCCGAAAATACATTTTCATTGTGTGTAATAAAAAAATTACTTTTTAGAAGTTTTTGAAAAAAGCGGATTTTAGAACCACTCTGATGGCTATCTGGTGTATTTTAAAAATACAAAAAAAAAGTTTTGTGTATTAAATTTTGTTGTAGAATCGAATGGTAAAATCAGATTTCCTATAAATGCTCTGGAGGAAAAGGGTCTTAAAATTACCGTTTTTGGCCGAATTGCGCCAGTGGAAGGAGTTGAAATAAAGAAGAAAAAAAAACGCCATTCGTTTTTTCTATGCAAAAACTTTAAAAAAAGTGTTGATATCCGAAAATCAAATTTTTGTGACGAACTCTAATATACATACATAAGTTTTATTGAAATAGTCATGTTCGGCTTGGGGTAGTTTCCTTGTTAGTTCGACAATTTTTTACTAGGTAATTAGTCACATAAGCATCTTGAAACTCGATTACTCAACATTTTCGCACTTTTCACATGTATAGATAAAATTAGTAACTAGCTTTAGAACAGTCTAAACAGCTTCATTTCGCTAAATAAGAAATATTATATATTCCTTCACAATGGGATCGAGCATGTAAAAATCTATAAATATTATTGGCAAAACTGCAGCGTTTTTATTCTAATGCGAAGTTGAAAAATTAAGCTGTTTTGCGATAAATTATTTTATCAGTAGCATTTATAAAATATTTTACATTTTAAAAAAGTTAATCAAAAAATTTTTGTTACTATTTTTAGATGAAATTTGCGTTTGATACAAAATGCGATTTAGATATAAATATACAAGACAAAAAAATTGATGGAGAGTATAAGTTTCGCTTGATATTTAATATTGGTCTGCAAAAGTCGGCTGATGTCTGTTATGAAATATATTCAAACATTTATAGAGCATAAAAGCCTTAAATCAATCATGGGAAATCTTCAAAACAAAAAAAACCGTTACCCCCCCCCCCCCCCCCGCCCCTATATAAACATAGGAGTTTTGGCCACTAAAAAATACGTATTTACTAATTTTGAGATTTCATGCGCATCGGCATGAACTACAACCCTGATCTTCCTTGTAAGTTTACGATAAAAGGATTAAGTGCTAATGAGTAAATGCAAATGTAGGAAAAAAATTTCCGATATATTTCTAGAACCATTTGATTCACAAGGAGGCCTGCTGTTTTATTCAATTTAAATTTTACGGAGATCGAATATATATTCTAGCAGAGACCATAGAAATGAATACGTTTTAATTATTTTTTTTTTCTGTGTAGAAAAGTGGGGATAATTTTTTTTTTAGGTATAATTTATAAGAACCAAACTCTTTACGGTAGTTATACCTACTTTGTTAAACTAACATATCCTTCCAGCCTCAGTGGTTCCCAAACAATGTGCTCAGCAAGCTGTATTTAAAAAATTGTATTTTTAAATTTTTATAAATCACCAAATCTTAATACGGTACTATCAAAAGTTCATGATTTATCAATAAAAATTCTAAAAATATTGAGAATTTTTCTAAAATGACCTAAATTGTTTTATTTTACTGTACAATGTGTGAATAGATTATATCTCATTATACCCTATACCACTACGTGAACAGGGTATAATAAGTTTGTGCTGACGTTTGTAACACCAAAAAGTAAACCGATCGGCTCAGAACCACTTTTTGTTTCGATTTATCAATGTCCGTCTGTCTGTTCTTGCATGCTTGTGCGCACTCTGCAGGTCGCAAATATTAAGATATTTTGCTGAAATTCGGCACACTGACCTATGTCGACCCAGGAACGAAGTTAATTGAATTTGGTTAAAATTGGTCTATGTTTAGACCTAGTGCCCATATAAGGGTCCCCCCTAAATTGGCTTATTTCCATACTGTAGGTCGCAAATACGAAGATATTTCAATGAATGAATTTGGTTCGCTGGCTCACATGATCCCAAGGACAAAGCCTATTGATTCTAGATAGGATCAGTCCATATTTGGACCTATGCCCATATGGGCTATATTTCCGATTTTCTCTTCTTTTATCATTTTATAGAAAATTTTGATACAAGTCCATTTTAAACCATTCGAATTTCGGATCCAAACATTAGTTGGCTTTTAAGCAGGCTCATTTTTAACCTAACGAAATGCACTTTAAGAGTTTTCTGGATTGACAAATCCCGAATCCCGGGGTTATATTTAAAAAAATCCCGGTATTTCCTTTTTTATTGCTATTAATATACATTAGGATGTCCCATAAAATAACGAATTGTCGATTTTCGGTCATTCCTAAGTTTTATTGGAAATGGGCCCAAATGGAAGAAACCGACTTTTTTTAGAAAACGTTAACTCGTGCAGAAAGTTGGACGAAAATGGGACATTTTGGAAAAAAGTGTATTATTATTAAAAATTCCAAAAATACGAAATTTAAAACAAAAATTATTTTTTATTTCATTTATTCATGTAATATAGCCAGAATAATTCAGATGTGGAATTCTGACTTCATCGGATATCACTAACCCACTTTAGCCTGGAATCTAAAATGACTCACAAATTTTAAAAAAATACAAAAACGCGTTTTTTCAAATTAATTTTAAAATACGTAATTTTTAAATGTCGACTGCTATGTGCACCATGTAATAGTTCATATTAAAGAAAAAAAAAATAAATTGTAAAAATGATAATTCGTGTTTGTGTTTTGAGCGATTGCTTTTCATGACATTTTACGCAAATTGCCTTTTTTGTCAAAAATTTAACAAAATTTTAATGTTTTTATCAAAGTTTGCATAATTTTCGGAAAAATATCACTTAAATTTCATTAGTACTATAACCGTCTTATTTATATTTCCATTAAAAACAAAAAATCGAAAAAGGAACTTTGAACAGGAAGAAAACATTTATTGCCTGCAATATCCATTTCGTATTGGGAAAGTTTCCTCCGTCGGGAACAACTGTTACCCGAAAGCAATAATTCCAGTCAATACGAAAGCAATTCCCCAGGAAGATAAATTGGCGATATCGTTAATTTATCATCTAGAAGATAAAAAGATGATACCGCTTAATAAACTCCACGATACAAAATAAATGATTTATTTTTTCATTATTAAATTTAAGCCTGAAAAAGAATATTTGCATACATAATCGATTGACCAACATATTCGGCCTTATTACGAGTGTCGTATTCGTAGTCGAAACTAAGTCGAATTTGCTAAAATTTCGCCAAAAACACAACTTTTGAACAATTTTTCAATTGGATTTAGCATATATAACACTCAGATTTAAAAAAAATCCAGTATCAGAGTTTCATTTCTTTACAATTTCCATTATATACAAAATCATTTTATATGGAGTCGAAAATTTCGACTACAAATTCGACACTCGTAATCAGGCCGATTTTATTATAGCCGATTTTTTTCAGCGCATTAAATCTTGATTTTTTTTTTGTTTCCTGTATATCTTCTGATTGTTTTTGAATAAAATTTGTTTTAAGTTTACCCAAAATGATAAAAAATTTCAAACAAATTTTCTTTATCTTACACATGACACAAAGGTGATATTGCCACAATATTATCATAAAAATTATGACAAAATTTTTTTAATTATCTTTTTCCAAATATAGCCGAATCATCTTCCACGTGATAAAAGGAAGACAATTTCAAAAAACTACTTGATTATTTTCATTCAAATAAAAAGTAGAAGATGCCGCTTTAATATCTTCTTGGAAGATATCTTCCAAATGCTTGCAGGGTTATTTAAAAAATTGTAAAAAATGATTTCTTGTAGGCTTGTACCTATTTGGATTTAATTTTTTCCTAAGAAAATCATCAGTGGACGACTTTTTAGAATTTTTAGAAGCGTTATTGAATGCCTTGAATATAAAAAAAAACAATAAAAACAACGAGTTGCCACAATTTGATTTGCCATCGTCCAAAATACTACCCAGTTGACATCTATTTGGCTACTTACATAAAACCAATATTTAAACTTTCGTTTTTAATTTACAAGTATTGATATTAAACAAAATTATTAAAAAATAATTACCAATATTATAAAGCTTCCCAAGAAAATTTTTTACAATCGTTAGCCAACCACGCCCATTCTACAACTGGTTCCACTGCAACCGATTCCATGAAACAGGTTCCGGAACCAGTTCCTGGGATCCTATATGGAAGGTGTGATTGACGTAGAATCAGTTCCAGAACTAGTTCCAGAACTGATTCTAGGGCACGGGTTCCACTTTGGAGCTATAGAAGGGGTTGCTTTTGGGACAATTTCAAACAAAAAGAATCGGTGTTAGAATCGACAGTAGAAGGGGTTGTGAATGAAAAGCAGCTATTCTACAACCGATTCTTTGGAACAGAAAATTTTCCTGGGTAACTATTCTACAACCAATTCTTTGGAACAGGAAATTTTCCTGGGTTGTGGCATAATTCGATTTTATAAAGGGCAAATTAAAAGATAAATAAATAATTTTGAATGGGGGAAATGTTTTAGTTGATCTGTTATTTAAGTAAATGAATGTTATTTTAGTTTGACTCTAGATCATAAATTAATATCACTTTCTGTTTAAATTATTTTCAAATCAAAGAAAGATGATACAATTTTTACAAGTAAATTACAAAGAGTAAAAATTTTTTGAAAGAATTCGATAACACCAGCAAGGCAGAATGCACATTTTCGGCTTTCGCTACAAAGCCATCATCAGTGCCTTTCGCCCTTGAGTGGGTTAATATTTTGATAATCGTCTACTTATGCGACTGTTGTAAGCAAATCGAATTCGTTATCAACAACTCAACTTAGACTAACATCAACGAAATTTAACAATGCTATTTTTATCCTTTTAATTTACTTGTAAAAATTGTATCATCTTTCATTGATTTGAAAATAATTTAAACAGAAAGTGATATTAATTTAGGATCTAGAGTCAAACTAAAATAACATTCATTTACAAAAATAATTTTGTTTTGTCATATCCAAAAGTTTATTTTTTAAATGCTATTTATAAGCAAAACTAATAAATTTACGATTAAAATTTTAGCAAAATAATAAGTAGTCAAAATAAATCTTTGTTGAGATCTCAATAATGTTTTATCAGAAATAAATAAGTTTTCATACATTGTAACGATGCTGCAGAAATTTATATTTGCATGGACAGAAAGTGAAAAAACGAGTTGTTATAGCCCAGCAAAATTTTTTTGAACTAGTTGCCTTTGAACCTGTTCTAGAACAGGTGTTTTTACCACCGGTTCTGTGGAACAGGTTCTAGAACTGATTCCTGGAAGTCAAAATAGAAGGCTTCACTGCCGCAGAACCGGTGCTATAACTAATTCTAGAACCGGTTCCAAAGCAACATGTTCTAGTTTGGAGGAACAGAACCTGTTGCTTTTGGGACCAACTCAAACAAAAATCAACGATGATAGAACATAAATTAGAACAGGTTGCATGCAAGTACAAGTTGTTCTACAACCGGTTCTTTGCATCCGACAATTTTGCTGGGAGGTTTTTTGAAACAACAAATAAAAATCTAATATGACAATATCATATTAGAATTTGGACTTGAGGAAGAAGGATATTCTAACTAAATTAAAGAAGATTTTTAACTTCACAATTTCCTTGAGCTTAAGGTTTGTTTTTTATGTATAAAAAGTTTTTTATTTTCAATATTTCGTTACTCCATTGTGTGATTGATGGGAAAGAAAATATACAAATTTTGACAAAATATGATGCTAATTAATACAATTTTATAATTTTTCGAAGAGTTGTTGAAATTAGGTTTGTAATCTTTTTAACTAAAATTTTTAAAATTACAACCAAACTGTATATTATTTCCCATTAATCCATTAATTTTTACATTTTATTAGTTTAATCGGTTAAGATAAAACCGGAATAATTATTTGCACGATTAATCGATTAAAATGAAAAGTCTATTAATTGAATACCCATTTTTAAATAATATTCTAGAAAAGAGATTGACTAAAAAAATTTTTATTAGCCAGTGAATCAACCTGATTGTTGCCAATCGAACGGTTCAGTTGCATGAATTGAATTTTTCGGTTGCGACTACTGATTATTCTTCAAATTAGTCAGATTAGTCCTGCCTCAATAGGTATTTTGTTGTTACAACAGAAAACTCTTCTACCACAACCGAACCATTCGATTGACTACAAATGCGGTTGTCAACACCGAATCTGTTTTATGGGTGTAGGGTCTCGATATATGTAGTCTTATAGCCAACATATTTAATAACTTATAATATACTATAAAACCACCAATTCAAATACTTAAAGCATGAAAGCTACACTTGTAATTATGCGTTGAGTTAAAATTTAAATCTCATATTTATTCATTTATTACAAAACAACTAAAAAAATACAAAGCAATTGCTTTTTTTTTGTGGGAGTGTGAAATCTTGTAAGCTTAGTTCAACATTTAGCCTAAGAAACGCTAAAATAAAACAATCTTTTTTTATTTTTTTGACATTTTGACAAGCAGCTTACTTAACGGTAGGTAAACTTTAAGTATTTGATTAATAAATAATGATAAGAATAATACGTTAATACACATCAAATAACAAAACCATAATCACAAAAACAATGGATTTTATAGTTTAACATTTTTATACATGCATATAAGCAAAAAATGGTTACAGTTTAAATGAGTATAATTTTTATATTAAACAAAGAAAATTATAAAAATTATATAGTAGATGGCTACAGGCTGAATTATAATGTTTACTTTTGTTACAAAATTATAAAGATTAAAAGTAAAAATAAATTAGATTTTTGTTAAATAAATACAAAATTAAACAAAAGACTTAAGCAACAAACATGTATAATAGACAGTACAGCAAAAAAAAAAAAAATTCGCCGTACACCCTCCAATATGAAGTATTTTTGCAAGGAGGTTTCAAACAAATTTTTTTTTATTTTTTTTTTGCCGAACGTAGGGGTCGCCATTTTACATTTTTCGTTATATCTTTGGCATTTACAGTCGGATCTTAAAGTATGATACATCGATATGTTTCTCTCGAGGAGACCAGTGTCTCGAGGGCCATTGACCTCAAGTATCCTATTCTAGTAGTTAGCTACCAGATCTCAGTTGCTATCGCCCTAATGTACTATCCTAATGTCAGAAAATTAAAGCTCGCAAAAAATCATTAAACTTTTGCCAATGAAGTTTTTCGATAAACCCAGTAGAATTTTTTTTTTATATATTGGTTGCCGAACGTAGGGGTCGCCTTTTTAAATTATTTTTCATTGGATTTTTCCTTTATAACAAAACACTGGTCTCCTCGAGGCAAAAAAATCTATATATCACACTTTGAAATCCGATTTGAAATGCCGAAGCTATAACGCAAATTTGAAATTGCCTTGCAAAAATACTTCATATTGGAGGGTGTACGGCGAACTTTTTTTTTTTGAGGTACGGTCTAATGTATACACTACCAGTAGATTATAGTAAAGATGGGCGAGTGACATGAAATGTTTGTGAATCACGCGTGATCGTAAGTAATATCTACTATTCTCATGTGATTCATGCATCAGCGTCAGTAAAATAAATTACTCGTGTGTGAGTTTAGTTTTTCTTTATCATTCGTATTTAGTAATTTTTTTTTTTTTTTTTTGTGAGAATATCCTGATTGTGAGTGATTTTTTAGTATACTCATGTGAGCTTCATCACTTATGCGACCATCTATAGATTATAGTATATGAAATTCAAACAAAAGACTTAGGCAACATATGTTTTTGGTTAACCTGCAATATTCCTTGTATATAGTACCAGTTCAAACTATTTACTGTTTTATTTTAATGCCTAAATACTTAAAGACTGAAAAATTGTTGTTATTATTGACAAATTCAAACTTGCATATCTATGAAATATTTATAGGTATCTCCCTGAATATGAAAAAAAATCAATTATCTTTTCTTAATGATTTCTAATATTAATATGCAAATTTTTGTTACATA
Organism: Leucophora obtusa; assembly: GCA_949987735.1. Lineage (NCBI taxonomy): Eukaryota > Metazoa > Arthropoda > Insecta > Diptera > Anthomyiidae > Leucophora > Leucophora obtusa. Next base: position 143,722,027 of record OX465297.1, read on the forward strand.
TTTGGCTTTAGTACAATAATACTTTTTACACAATAATATTTTTTAACCATTAATATGTAATATGTTGAATTACATTTGAAATTTGTTCGAAAAGAATACAGAATTTATTATTTCATTTTTTATTTTTTATGTTAATGGAAATAAAAAACAAAGAGTATATAAAATAAGGAGTATGCACTTTTCTCAGTTAGGGAAAATTATAAAATGTGGCTGAAATTAGGAAATTAAAATTTTTAATAATGCTACTGATAGATTTCGTCATATTTATTATAATTTAAGCATAACATTTATAAATTATACATACTTCTTTTAAAATTATTTATTAAGACAAATGTATATTCTTTGAATTTGAGCTAAATCGCTTATAATAATTCTGTATACTTTTATACCCTACTATATGTCTATTACAAAGTATTTTCTGTTGTAGTTAACATGTCATTATCTTTCACTTTACAATTGTTTTGAGCCATTGTTATGTAAAACAGAAATATGTAAGAAAAATTATTATTTTAAAGCCATAGGCTTTTAATATTTTAAAGGGAAGACTAAGAGTTTCAATAAACGTACCGCTTGGCAGTACTTTGTACTTTACGTTTGCAAATTAAATCTTGAATGTAAGACCATTAAGTCGTAGGAAGACTGGCTCAATTGAAAACACCTGCTTTGCTAGAGAGCGTTATGAAGTTGTTTTCATCATGAAAAAATCAAAAGGAAAGAAAGCTCCTACACTTAAAATAATACGTAAGTAGAAAAATCTGTCAAACCGGTTTCAAATCGACTTGACTAATTTTTAACAAATTTTTAGTTGAAACACTGATTTAAGCAAAGATTTTAAGTATCTTCACTTAAAACAATACTACACACATAAAAGAGATGCGTTGTGCCAACCGAATTTTGGTAGTCCCACATACTATCACATTTCTTGGTTGCAGCTATCGATATTTACAGTTATGCCTACTATTCAAGTACATTATAAAAAGTTGGTACAACCGAAGCACTATATTACACTAGATCCAATTTTTCATTCAGTAAATCCAAACGAATATTTTTAGAAACCGCAATCGAATTAAATAGAACACAGTTTCCATTGTTTTAAATTATTTTTATTAATTTATAAGTGGAATATATAAACAAAATAGACTAATATTACAAAAAATTACAAAATTACGATAAATAAAATAAACATCCAAATTTGTTAAAGAAAAGAATTAAGATCCTGACATATTTTTCTTGTAGAAAAAGTGCTTACGAGCCGAAGGTTTTTCTATTGAAAAAAGTGCTGAGAATCTGGAGATTTTCTAAAGGAAACAGTGCTCAGAATCTGAGGTTTTTCTGTAGGAAAAATTACCAGAATCTGAGTTTTTTATATGAAAAAGTGATAAGCGAAAAGTGCTCAAAATGTAGGAGTTTTTTCGTAAGGAAAAGTGCTCAGAATCTGTAAGTTTTTCCATATGAAAAAGCGCACAGAATCTTGCGGATTTTCTTTGGGATAAAAGTCCTAAGTTTTTTTTTACAGGAAAAGGTCTTTAAAAGCTGAGAATTAGTTCTCAGAATCTGAGGTTTTTCTACAAGTAAATTTCCTTGGAACTAAAAGTTTTCTCAATAGAAAAGTCTTCAGAATCTGAAGGTTTTTTCTATGTGAAAGAGTAATCAGAACCTGCAGGAGAAAATCCCCCGAATCTAAATGTTTTTCTATTGGAAAAAGTCCTTTAAATTTGACGGTTTTTATTTTGGAAAAGTACTGAGAACGCTAAGGTTTTGCTCCGGTAAAAATAACTTAAAAAAACCCTTGGAATCTCAGGTTTTTTCTATAGAAAATGTCCTCGCAATCTGAAGGTGTTTTAGAAAAAGCTGACAGAATATAAGAAGTTTTCTCTAGAAAATTTAAAATTTTTTTTGTAGTAAAAAGTCCTCAAAATAAAAGGTTTTTAATTTTGTTACAAATCCTTAAAATTTAAGGGTTTTGTTACAGGAAAAAGTCATTTTCTGTAGAAAAAGAATGCAATGCATGCAGGGTTTTCACAGAAAAAAAATCCATCAAACCTGAGGGTCTTTCTACATGAAAAATTTCTCACAATCTTGGCGTTTATCTGTAGGAAAAACACCTCAGAATTTTAGGTTTAGAATTTTTCTAAGGAAAACCAACTATACTATAAGGACTTTTTTCTATAGAAAATCCTCATATTTTACTGCCCTTTTACCTGAGGAATATAGAGTTTTTCATACGGAAAAATTTACTTAATGGTACAACTTTTTCTCTATTAAAAAAAAAACACTTCCAGTTATGAGAAATTTTATCCTTTGAAAACGCCAAGACTCTGATAATTACAGATAAAACTGTAGTTTTACGAATTGTTTACCTAAATTTAGATTTGTTATATTTAACATAAAAAGTGTTAAAATTAACAATTTTTTTACGCAAAAAAACAAGAATACATTTTGTTAAAGTAACACATTTTTCTGTTCAGCCCACAGACTTATTATTTTGAGTGTACTTACCCTGTTGGAAAACAGAGGTCAGTTGTGACGCGAGCACCTGTCCCGTGACCGGTGAAAACAGGACCGGTCTGAAAGGACCTATCCCATGACTAGTAAAATCTGGACCGGTATAAAAGTAATTAACCGGTGACCTGTTCCATAACCGGTAAAAACAGGACTGGTTTCAAAGTACCGGTCCTGTGACTGGCAGGACACGTGAAAATGGGACTGAACCAGCACATTCTAGTGGTACAAATATTAGAGTTCTCAATTATTTGGGTGTTTATTTTAATCGATTAAACGATCAAAACAATTTTAATCGGACGATCAACATGTATTTATGATTAATTATTAAGCTATTGGATTAACACTTAACGTGTTGAGTAGGCGTAGTTAGTAATCAAGTCATTCGCCAGATTGTTGTAAAACTGTTGCGGAATTCCCGTATGTACAGTGGGGCGCACTGGTGAGAAGATGTTGGTATTTCAGGAAATTTAAGTACCAAAAAATGTCTGACACGGGGGCTAAACTATACTGTTCTAAAGACAAACTGTGAGCTAAATCCAAATTTGCTGTGAAAAAACTTAATTTTTTCGAAATATTCCGAATTGTATTTTCGTTTTTGAATTTTTTAAAAAGCTTTTCTATGCTTGGAAATATCGCCAATTAAAATTTCCTATTGAAACATTTTTCACAATTTTGCTTTTAAACTACCCAATATACACCGAAAAACAAAAAATTTTAGCGATTTAAAAATGGCATGAATTAAATTTCTTTGAAAGCCATTTGTTTCAGTTAAAATTAAAATTAAAGTTCACAAATTGAGTTAACTTTTCGGAAATTCTGTTTTCATTTTCTATCGGCAATAAATAAGTAAATATAAACAATTTTAAAACTTCATAAAAATCATAAATTTTACTGAACTAAAACAAATAAGATTTGTACACCGATAAAATTTCCCAATTGCTCAGTTAAAGAATTTCTCAGTTCAAACCAAAAATTTTAAAATTAGCTGAAATAAGCATTAGCAATTAAGTTTTCATTTAAATAAATTTGTTTCTCTTATCCTGTAAATCAATCTTGAAATTGTCAAATGATTTTTTGAATTTTAAAATTTGATACATGTTTGATCTTTCCAGAAAAACTATTTAGTTTTTTTTTTTTTTTGTAGGAGAAGATTCCATCCTGTAGGAATTTATGTTAAATCTCAAGCAGAACTATTATTTTTTGAGGACGTAGCAGAAGTTTGAAGAAAAATATTATCAAATTGAATGCACGTCTTACAATCGACTTATTGAAGAAAGCATATGGTTAATGCTTTATTTCTCGAAATGTGTCAGTCGATTAGCCCCTATCGCCTTTAGATTAATTTTTCTAAAATTACGTAAATTTCATACAAGTTTTAATTATACCCTACACCACTATGTGGTCAGGGTATTGTAAGTTTGTGCTGATGTTTGTAACACCAAAAAATATTGGTAAGTTAATTTTTGCTCTCACTTTTTAACCCTTAAACGTAAGATTGCGCAGCTAAAAAAAATACGTGTCTCTTATTTTATTCTTTTCTACCAAATTTCCTTAAAATCGTTTAAAACCCCTTTGGATACCTTTTTTGTTAATGAAAAAAATCTGAATTTCGATGTAAATATAAACAACAATCTTAACTAGTAATTTTAGTTTACAAACAAAATAAGAGCTTCAAAAAATGTCCACTACCGGTGAATCCAAATTATTTTAAATGAACTTTATCTTGCTTACCAGTAATTATGATTCTGTCTCGAGTGGAAATTTCAATAAGTTGTTTATTAAGTAGGCCTAAGGCTTCATTAGTTTAATCGTAAAGTAAAAAAACGTATCTGTAATCAATTCAATATGTTAAAATAATATAGAAATATATTTTTGTCTTTTTTCTATGTATTGAAAGTAAAGTAAAGTAAAATCGTAAAAAAGTTCTATTGAAAATAGAAATTTTTTATTTTATTACTTGACAATTAATTCTATGCACAAGAAAAAGATAAAAAAAACGATATTTTTATTTTTTATACTCTTTTTATTCATTGTGAGAGTGCTACGTTACTTTTTTTTACGATACTACCAAACTAATTTGGGCTTTGGTATTAAATAAATAATTTTTTCTACAAATAAAATCCTTGAAATATTAAAATTTACTTATAGAAATATTTAGCAACTTTAAAAATGCAAATTAAATAATTTTTTTAATACCAATTTTGAATTTAATCACAAACAATTTCTTAGATATCTCGATCATGTTCATTATAATTAAATTTTTTTCAAAAAAAAAAAAAAATCGATAACAATGGCAAATTATATTTAAACAGAGTGAATAATCATTGAAATAAAACATTTTAAAAATATTTATTATTTTTTTGCTAATATGCCAGAGGTATGACTTTCAACCGTAAACAAAATATACAAATACTAATACTTAATCCCAGTGTAGAAACGGTAATGACATATCATTATTTTTTGGAGTACCATTAATAACACCCACTTACCTTCTGCGTTATTTTAAAACATATAATAATGAGTTACTGATAACGACTTATTTTTATCATTATTTCAAATAGAAAATAATTTTTTAGATTTTTTTGAAAATTTTTTGAAATCAATTTTTAGACTCAATATTTTTTAAACACTGGTAAGGATATATGTAACCACATATTTTTTGATTTTCTGTATGTTGGCGAGTAAGCTTACTTGTGTGCAGCAGGTCAATTATGTTTTTATCTATTAAATATTACATGTCGATATAGCTCAGATGGTAGAGCTGTTGACTGGCAATCTGTAGACCCAGGTTCGATTCCCGCACCAGCACAACTCATTATTTTTCGCGACATCGCCATATATAGGTAATAAGAAATGTAATAACAAAAGTAACTAGTTACCATTACCAAGTATGTAGTTACATAACCACATATCTGGTAATGATTTTCTACACTGGGATACTTAATAAAACCATACATATAATGTGTATAGACAAAGAATCACTTTTAAAATTAAAATAAATTTACGCGAAATTATAATTTTATTTGAAAGGGTAGCAGCAGAGGCAGCCAAGTGTGTAACATACCGCAAAACTGCTTTAAACAATTGTTAATCATATTTTGATGTTGTTATAAAGCCGATACCAATATACATGTGTTTTTCTTTTGTTCCAATCCGATCTAATAAAAAAAAAAAAAAACTGACGATTTGCTAAAACTGCCTAAAGGTTTTAATGCAAACGACCAAATAAATATATGTAAATACACAATACATTTTACAGAAGTGCTTTAATAAAATAACGAGCTGCTTAAGAGTATTGTTTTTAATATCGCTGTGAATTTTGTTGAAGTATATTTGAAGTTTATTTACCATCTAAATCGTAAAACTTTGAAATCGATATTATAAACAAAATAAATGTGTGAAACAGGCGAATAATTTACGTCTTTTATACCATTCATCATATGTATATAATCAGCTTGTCGTGCCGTTTGCAACATGTCAAAATATGTTTATTATTTAGACCCCATAAGGTACGTCGGCCATTCCACTATAGATGGGCCCATAGGTGACCTTGGGGAGGAGGATTTGTTCGCATTTTTCGGATAATAAATTGATATTTATAATAAAACCAGACCTCTATCTCGAGCATTTTCATTTATTAAAACCTGAATTTAGTTTAGGTGTTATTTAACCAGTTCGCAGCCACCGTAAATACACAAAATTTAAATTTTGTTGGCATTTTCTTTTTGTGTTTATTCCTAAACTTAAATTAAAGTTTTACTATTAATTGTTACAAATATCATCATAAACTTACAATACTGTCTAGATCACTATTCCTCTTTTTTCAGTATTCAAATATTTTCATTTTATTTTTCTAACCAATTTTTTGAAGGCTACGTTACTGTAAATACAATTATTTAGCTTTTGTATTACTATTTTAATTTTATGTTTCTCTTGATTTCAATCAGTAACAGTCGCATATTTTGTATATTATTGGCTTAAAAAAATAAATCTCATAGCCCTAAATTGAATTGTATTACTAGTAAATACATAGTATTTTGATTTGCTCGTTTTCTAATCAAAACTAATGTCAATTGTCAAATAACCAATCACACTCTGAATGCAGACAACTAATAAATTGTTGTCAATTGTGGGAGAAGTATGTAAAGTAAATATATTACGTAGTCATGTCAAGACATTGTCAACAGCAATTTACTGAAATTTAGTAGCTGCAACTAATTATTTATACTAATTTCATTGTACTAAAATTATGATATTTAGTAAGTTTTTTAACTGATTTTAGCAAATCGATTTTGAATTGCATTTTACATAAATTTTACTAAAATTTAGTAGCGGCTACTAATTTTATTGTACTACAGATCAGCAGACATGTGTTGCTAAAATTAGCAAAAAATACCGCTGGCCTCAAAACAGTTAAATTTCCCGTAATAACAGTAAAATTTTCAGTAGCCATTATAGACTTTTTTGGTTGAGTGATACTTTTTGAAAGTCAATTTAAATAAGATCTGACTTAGCCATTACATTTTTTATTTAAAATTTTCCAAGCGAAAATAAGGCTACAAAATAACATACTTGGTAAAAAACAGCCTCAATAAATAACCTTTTTTAACATTCTATCGCGAAATTTTCAAAAACTGGTCCACACTAAAATAATTATGGTGGTAAAGTTTTTTTTGTAGTGAAAAAAGGGTACCTACACTGATACTGCATTTAAAATTAACTGATATTGCAATTATTTTTTATTGCAGTCTTTTTTAACTCCAATTTCTGAATTTTAGGACCACTGTAAAAAGAAATATAGTCTTACCTCCACACTTATATTCGTGCATAAAAACCAGTAGAAACGTGGAATGATCTCCTGGATTATAAATAAGATTCACTAAAGGACAAGCTAGTTTCCAGGTGCTTATTTGGTTATTTCCTCCGCGGTGTGAATCACAAAAGAAATTTCAATGAGAACTGAACAGGAGTGGCCAGACAATCGTGTCCGATTCACCAAATAACATAGAAAATAGAAAAATAAGTATTAATAACAAATTTCTTTACAAATAAAAATACACTCTTACCGAAATATATCAACCACAGCATAAAATTATTTTGCAATAGTCTTTCTTTTTGCAAAAAATTGGATTTTTATATTTTCTTTTCGATTGTATAAGCTGGTTTCTGTATTTTATTTTTTCAATACATAAATTCGTTTTGATTGACAATTTTTAGTTTACGCATTTATTCTTATAATTACACACAAATGCTTAAATAAAAATAGTTTACTGTAACATGTGTTTATAAACTTGTAAAAATGTTTCGAAATATATATGTTGTGCCTAAATTTATAGAAAAAAGTGTGTAAATTAATTTTTCAAACATATCGTGCGTACCTATAAATATTCTGTGTCATTTTAAATGAAAATTTACATGCACGAAAGCAGTAAATTTAAATGTATTTTTTAGAGTGTAGGTAAAGGATCTAGGATATAACTGCAATTAAAGTGAAAACTTCACTTATTTTCCTATTTTACAAATCTAGTAAAATTCCTTGATCGGATTTGCAAAATCTTAAAATATGGTATAAATTCATATTCCACTAAATTTATTTTATTAAAAGAATCACAATACAGGGTACAGACTTTCAATTAATTTGTAAACAATCAAAAATATTGAAAATGTATGATGCACTTTATATTTATTATTATAAAGTGTACCACACCTTTTCAATACTGTTGATAAATTTTTGATTATTTACAAATTAATTAAAAGTCTTTATCCTGTATTGGAAATTTAAAAATAAAAGTGATCAATGTTTTTAAAATCAACCAATCAGAACAAAGCATTTAAAAAAAATGTTCTGATTGGTTGATTTTTGAAAAATTGATCAATAATATTTAAGGTATATGCCCTATTTTTAATTGAAAAATTCAAAATGTTTTGGATTTTTTTTTCAATTTCATAATATTGAAAAGTGTGTGGCCAATATTGAAATGTTAGTTTTTTTATATTTGTTTTTTGTTGTTGAAAAATAAATAAATAAATAAAACTAAAAAAGCATATAAATTATTGCAAAATTAAAAAATAATCACCGTAAACGTGGTTTTATTTTAAAATCTGCTAAATTTTGCAATTTTTTATAGGATGGAAAACATGGGTCAATTTTTATTTCAATTATATTTTTCTAATAAAGCACCCTAAGTCGTTTTTCACATGGAAAATTTTTACTCGAACTTTAAAGGATTCAAACTGCAATTTAAGTTATAAAAATGAACAATTTTTTAACAATTATTTTTAATTTTTGCATTAAAAAATACAAAAGTTGTTTTTTCTGACTTTATATATTTTCATATATTTAGTTAGAATATTGTTCTACCTCAAGTCCAAATTCTAATATGATATTATCATACTAGATTTTATTTATTGTTTCAAAAAAGGTTGATCATTTTCAGATACAATTGTTTCCTGGGCATCACCTCAACTCTTCAGTTGTCTGCAATAAGAAAGTGATAGCTTTATTACACAAACCGAGACATTATATAAGGTACAAAAAATCAACGGGACGAGAATTTTGTACTTTCGTATATGAACTGTCTGATTTGATAAAAGCAGCTTTAAATCAACTCCTTTTTAAAAGCAACAATTACACAAAAGTACCCTTTGAGTACTATTTATATGTATGTTTGTGTGTTCGTTGTCAATAACATTTTTCTAATTTTGTAACAAAGATGCAATCACAATATACACAAAATGTCACTTTTTCATCAGAAAAATAATAGTCTTGTACATTAAATTTGCGTGTAAACAAACTCTACACACTTTTTACGTGAAACTGATTAGCGTGAAAAATAATTTTTTTTTATATGGAGTATAACAGTTTTTTCACGTGAAATCGAAACAACTTACGGTGCTTAACATTGAAAATGTGCTTGAAAAGATCAATAAAATTAAAATAAATTATATTGACCACGTGTTCTCGGCTAAAAAGTTCATTTTTTTATAAAACTGAATTTTTTTTATAATTTTTTTTTATTTCTTTTGACCATTTATATTTTGATTTCCTGACGTTATACCAAGCTTAGCAAAAAATGCTAAGAGACGTTATGCCAATGACGATTTAACCTATCTTGTATTACATGTCTTGTTAGCTTAGAGTATAGAGTGCTTGTCTGGCATTCTCACGGCCGGGGTTTGAATCACGGTACAACCATTATTTATTTAAAAACTATGGTTAAGGTTTTTTGACAATCGATTTTTTTGTTTTACCAACACCATTCCAATGTTGGCAGTTTAGTGTTTAATTAAGGCAATTTATTTAAGTTTTAGATAGCATATATAACAAGTCTCGGTAGCATAGTCAATAGAGACCTCGCCTGATAATCTGGAGGTCTGAGTTCGATTTCCAGTTAAAAAAAAATATTAAAAACAATTTTTTTTATTAAAAAAAAGCCCTGAAAATCAATTTTAGACCACCTATTTTTTATTTTGATAACTTGATGGAAACTTTGGAAAGTTACCGAGCAAAAAAAGAGATGCCAAAGCAGTAGAAGAAGCACTACAATTAACGATATAGATATACTTATTTTTTAATCGAAACACTAAAGCCCAAATTACTTGAACGTAAATGTAACATGACGAATCAGCTGATTCAACCTGCTTAATGAGAAACACATAGTGCTGAGTACTAGACGTAATCGAGTCGTAACGTGCCGTTCATTTCTGTTGAAAACAGAATTTTTCTCCGTTTTTACGTGAGAGAGCAAAACAGCTGTTTTTAGTTGCATATCAGTGATGGAATTTGTGTCACAATTGTACAATGTTTGGCACAATCAAAGTTTGATTGGTACACTGGCACATTTTTGTTATTTCCAAATATTCTATAGAAATCCAGTTTATTTAAAAAAGAAATTAATTGGCAAAAACAATAAATTTTTGTTTTTAATTTTCATACAAAAACTTTTGTTTAAAACGAACACATAAAATATTATATTTGAAAAGTAAACAAATTAAGTAAATAAAAACTAATTTAATGATTGAATGAATCAAATGAGCTAAATCGACTACAAATTATTTTCGATATAAAATGAAATTGAATCCGATTTTCAGGGATAAAATATAATCCACAATAAATTTTTATGAAAGTTCTTGCTTGTTATTTTATAAAAAAGTGCAAGTTTTGGTACTATTTTTAAACTGGTTGGTACTATTCTGAAAATCAAATTTATCAATCCTTAGCAAAAATAAAATACCACGTTACGACTCGTTCTCGTTACATTTACGATCTAGTAACGAGACCTTAATGATTTTAACATTGAGTTTTCATTGGAGAGGAGTACAGACGCACTTAAATATCTTTTCAGTATTTTCTGAACAAGTGCAAAGGAAGCTCCTTTACATCAATCTAAAAGTTTAAAAAAAGTTTTGGAAAAAAAATTTGCACAGCAGCAACACAACTTCTCCAATCAACACTCGATATCCAACTATTGAATGTGAAAAAAGCGCATCATAATGTGATAATTACTTGTGAAAAAAGGAGAAAAAACAATAGGATTAAGAGAGGAAAGATTCTAATTGAAAAATAAATTGCTCAAGTATTAGTTAATTCTGGCTCTTCTGATTACAAAACATACATTGTACAGGTTGTGATTGGAAAACTTCAATTAGCCACACTCAGTGCTATGCCCGCCGTGGTGTATCTTGTTAAGAGGTGATAGCCTGTGCAGAGGGCTGCCGGTTAAATCCCCGGTCATGGCAATACACATAAAGTTTTTCATATAGAGACAAATTAACAATTAAAAATTACTTTGATCAGTTGACACATAAACTAACCCCTGACGAGTCTTTGGATGAGACGAAACTGTGATTCCGAAAGGTGATTCCCTTGTGTCTGTTAAATTTTTCAATAAAAATGTTTTCTTCTTTTTCTTCCTATAAATCAACTCTAGAAAAGATTCTTTAGTAATTAATTCTAATATTAATTACGATTGTCCTATGCGACGGTCACAAACACTTAACTTAAAAATATTTTTTTTGTTTTAAATTTTTTTTATTGCCGCCACCAGGTATTGAATTTGTGACCCCAAGATGTCTAGTCTAGCTCTCTACCTCTGAGCTATTCTTTGATATGAAAGTTGACTGGCATAAACTCCACTTTGTCATTGCGAGATATTGTGTCTTAAACTCTTCAATACTTCAATAGTGTTTTTTGTAAAAAACTAATTTCGAATTTCCAAAAAAGGTTTAATACTGGAATAATTAATTACTCCATAATTCAAGTGCTCCGAAAACAATCGTTTTCTGGAGTCATTTAGAAGTCACCTACATATTTTGGGGGCTCCGAAATTTGCTGGCTGGGTACAAATATTTTCAGTTCTTCATTACTCATACGTCTTGTAGTGTTTAAGAGTGTTTTAATTAATTTATGTATCTTTTCATTCACACCTCTTTTCAAAAAAATCATTTAATATATACATTAAAGCGTACCACCTTACAGGCAAAAAAAAGTGCGCCGTACACCCTCCAATACAAAGTATTTTTGCAAGGAGGTTTCAAAAAAAAAATTTTCAATTTTTTTTGCCGAATGTAGGGGTCGCAATTTTACATTTTTCGTTATATCTTTGGCATTTACAGCCGGATCTTAAAGTATGATACATCGATGTTTTTCTCTCGAGGAGACCAGTGTTTTGCTCTTAGGGCATTTTGAGCTCAAGTATCCCGTTCTAGTAGTTACCCAAAATCCGATTTTAAATGCCAAAGCAATAACAAAAAATTAAAAAAGGCGACCCTTACGTTCGGCAAAAAAGAAAAAAAAATTTTTTTTTGAAATCGCCTTCCAAAAATACTTCATTTTAGAGGGTGTACGGCGAACTTTTTTTTTGAGGTACGGTCTAATATACATCATTTTTTTAACTCAATATTTTTGCATATGTTTGAAGGTGTGTTTTGAAAATAAAATCATTTAACTTTTTTTGTATTTGAATTGTTCAACACAATTGATTTTAATGTTTTCACTTAATTGCTAAACATACACATGGGTGTCATTTATTCTGTTAAAAACCAAAAAACATTTATAAAAAAATAAAAAATTGTTCAATTAATTGCATAACATTTATTATAACAAATAGTTTTTGAAAAAAAACAATATTTAGTTTCAGCTTGTGCCATTATTCGTAAAGATTAATCGACCTCCTGTATAGAGTTGTTTATAACAAATGAGTCATTTTATATCCAGGTGTTAATTAAGATGTTTTATTAGAAATATCGTAAATAAACAAACTCAGTATTAAATAATAATAAAAAAATAGAACTAAGGGTGGTGCGAATTGGCTAAATAAAATCTAAACTAAATTCAGGTTTCCAAATTTTTATGAAATTTGAAAAAAATTTAAAAAAATTTTCTAAGAAATTTTAAACCTTTTTGTTAATTTGTATTTAGTTTAAAATTTATTTAGCCACCTCGCACAGGGCCTAAGTGTTGTATTATATAAAAAAAAATAATTTTTAGAAATTAGATTTTTATGATCAAACATATATTCATTTTGTTGATTGTTATAACCAGGGCTGTGACTTATACAAATGCATGTTTGTAGTCAATAATCCAAAAATGATTTTGATCAAATACTTTTCCGAATCAAAGAATTTGCAACAAAATGGCATAGATTTTTTGTTGCATATTTTTTCATAATTTATTATAAATGCATATTTTACTTTTAAGTGCATATTTTTGTACATTTTATGATTTTTAGTGCATATCTTTGCATATTTTTCATTAAATTGCATATTTTTTTCATATTATTTCATATATTTTCAAAACTAAAAGTAAGATTTAATGAAAAATAAAGAAAAAGAAGAATTTGCAAACCTTAACGCAGCACTTAACTGGAAGGAAAACGTCTACTTAGACATTTAATTTGGATTTAATTTTGAACCAAACATAAATAATATCCCAATCAGAAATCGCCAGTGGTACAAAAAAATAAGCACTGGCATGGTGCTGAAAATAAATTACTGGGAGAGCACTCATTTGGGACGCTTTGCGTGCGTTTGCAAAAGCGTTTTTCCAGCATTTGTTTTACAAAAATGTTAATTAGAATTTACAAAATTCTAATTAAATTTTTAAATACCTTTCTCATACCAAATTTGTAAATACAAAAAAAAACTTTTTAAAAAGGCACCAACAAAGAAATTTGTAAATCCAAAAAAAAATTTATTTTATTTTTTGTAATTTTGAATTTTTATTTTTAAACAATTTTTATATGAAAGGTAACAATTTACAAACTAGTTACAAATAGTTCAAACAAAAAAATTGTTGGGAATAAAATTTCAATTTAAAAGAAAATGTGATTGCTTTTGCAAATTCCCATTGTTGGTGCCTACCAATTCACTGGTAGAGCAATGATTTTATAAAAATTCTGACGCTTCGTTAAAAAAGGTTTGTAGTCAGGAGGTTCCGAGTTCAAATCCGGTAGCAAGCAAACAATTTTTTTTGGATTTTTTTTTAATTAAAAAATTTTTTTTTTCTATAAAATAATTTTTTTTTGTTGAAAAGCTCTTTTACGACTAACATTTTTTTTGCTCTCCCAACGCTGGCATATTAGTTCCAAAAAACTGTTTGCCAGTGCTAGCTTTTTGCACAGCCAGTAGTTGTCCAGCGATTATCACTCATTTGTGTGTTTAGCTATCAGATATTATATGTCTCATTAGCTCAGTGGGTAGAGCAAATCATCTGCCAATCTGGCGGCCTGGGTTCAAACCACGGCAGGACCAAAAAAATACATATGACTTTTTTTAAATTTTATTTTATAAAATATATTTCCAGGCCACCTATTTATTGATTTTGCCAGCGTCAAAAATTTTGTTTCTTCAGCGCTTTTCCGTCGCTTTTTGAACAGCCGGTTCTTTTATCTAATGACGTTATCATTTTGGGAATGGGAAAGCACTTTTTGCTAGTACTTGTACCACCTGCTAAAGTGCTTTGCCGTCGCTTTCCCGTTTGTATTTTTCTGACTGAGATGATTTTTAAAAATCGATCAATTTAAAGTGCATTTTTTTGTTTGAAGCATTTATTTTTGGATTATTAGTGCATATTTTTGGGTTTTTAGTGCATATTTCCATTTAAGTGCATATTTTGCATTTTTTACTGCATATCTTAAGCGCCTATTTTTGATTTTTAAGTGCATGAAAGTCGCTGCCCTAGCTATAATAGTCATTAATTATTAAATTAAATTTGTTGTTGTTTTACATGTTAATTTGATTTACAAGACTGTTATAAAAATTAATAAAATAAATAAACACTTACTTATTTTATTCATATATTATTCAAAAACCTTACAACAGATTTATAAAATGAATTTTGTATGAAAAATTTGTTTTATAAGCCATTTATTAATTTAGAAAGTGATTATGCATTTGGGTATTAATTTATAAACATTTTTATTATTTCTAAAATCATTCTTTGAAGATTTTAATATGATATTCCTTGTAAATAAACATATTTTATGTCGCATTTATTTTATATTATTAATTTTGACGGCATTAAATATATTTGTGTATAAATCATCATCTAAAAACAATAGTCATTATCTTGAATACATAATTAAAATTACTCATACGTCATGATGTCCTCTTTTAAGTTCTAACCTTCATCTAGAAGGGTTTTCATTGTAAAGTTCTTAATTATTAAAAAAAAAACAACCATTAAAATCTTATATTATGCTTGTAAAACTAAAATTGTAGTTTTGATTAACATTGACAAAGTAATTTTAAAAATGTTCTTTAGTATACACGTATGTACGAGTACTCAGTTCTTTTAACAACTCGGAAAACAACACAAAACATTCTAAGCAATACCTCATCATGATGTTGAGCATATTTAAGTTTAAACATACAACGAGTATGTCAACAATCGTCATTATTTTTGACGATTTGTTACTGCTAAAATGATGACTTAACAGAAACTAGCACTGGCACTGGCACTAACAACAATAAACAGAAACAAAAATTAAGTAATGCTGTCAAGGTTTTGTGATTGCCATCTTTTCTTCGTTTTTACGTGTTCAATCTCAAATCTTCTTCTATTTAATTTAATTGTTTATAATTTAGTTAAGAAGACTCATAACTTATTTTAATTGACTTCTGTGAGTGCTGCTTCTACTACTAATGTGACAAAAACAAATTGAGTTCGTCAGTGTAATGATTAATGACACATGCGAAAATAAATAAAAATACTAAATAAATTATTGTAGCTACTGAATTTTGTGAAGTTTATTTAAATTTATATACAGACCACAGTGCAAGACATATTAATGTAGCATGGTTGTATTTATCATGCACATGTATTAGTGACAGCAAATGATTTAACTTTTGACGTTTTCAAAATACACAAGAAAATAGCAAAAAACTCGTTAACATTTTCGCGCCGTTGCATTCTAACTATTGTCAAACAGCAACAATGTAGAAAGAAGAAGCATTGGGAAAAGCAAAAAATATAGGGAACTTAAATTTCTATGCATGTTCTGTGATTTAAACCCACTAATTTATTTGTGAAACTCATAACGGCGTTGCCACAAAGAAGATTTAATATTACCCAAGATTACCCAAAAAATTTAATTACCTGTGATTTCAGTTATCAAGTTTAACAACTTTTACTCCTTATGATTACAGTTTAAATTTAAAAATATTTTTAAAATTTAATATGTCTCATGAAATTGAAAAAATTTTTAAAATTGTTCATATATTTTTTAAATGACGTCACTAATTAAGTCCGCTTTTTTTATTATACGTTAAATAAAATTTCAACAAACAATTGTCTACTTCTCGATTTATAATAAAAAGTTATAATAAAAAGAAGAGTAATTATGTGGTGATTTAGTATTGTTTTTTTTTTTACTTTGTAAACAATTGTTACTTTTTGCTTGTTTTTTACTATTTAGACTTAATAAAAGTTACTAGTTTACGTAATTTTATATCGTGTGAAAATATAATATTACAATTAACAATTACCATAAATTACACACCTAGTAAATGCAAAACTGTTAACCAAGTTATTAAATATTTTCTGTAAATAAAAAAAAAAAAAAAACAAACTAGGAAATTATATAAATATGAGTCATTTTAAAAAAGGGTTTAGATTAAGTTAATTAAGCATCAATGTTAAAGCAATTAATATAAGGGGATTACATCAAAATTCTCTAAAATAAAATCAGACGAGTTAATAGTTCCATTCGCTAACAACGAAAGCAGCCCAATTAGTTCTCTCCGATTTTAGTAAAATTTGGATATGTGATATATACACTCACAATAACTTTACCGTAAAACTTCAACAGTTGTTTAAAAAGTAAATCAGAAAAGTTGTTTTAATTGAATAAGTAGTTAAATTGCAAAGAAATATTTTTTTTAACTTTTTCTATCAGTCATTCAAGAAATAAAATACACAAAATACGGACTTTCGGTAGAAGTTAAAATATTCAATCAAAATTTTCTGTTAAAAACAATCAGTTTTTAGAAAACAATTAATTTTAAAATAAACGATAAATCTATTATTTTTACCGACTTTGGCAGTTAATAAAATAACAATTAAAAATAAACGACAAAATACAATTGTTTTAAACGAAATGTCCTTTTTTTAACTTATTTTCTATTGTTTTAATGTATATATTCGGTTGATTGTAAGGAAAAAATATTGTGAGTGTGTTATTGAAAAGTGATATAGTAAAAGCAATCCTAAAGAAAAGTGAAAATGAATATATAAAAAAAAAATCCGACACCTCCTCGATTAAATGTAATTTGCATGATTATATGTAAATTTGACTTAAATTCTAGAACAATTTCCCATAGAATTTCATTTCGGAGAGAACCCCTCCGGAGACCTTCCCTGTTAGCATGCGCGGTTCCAGCAATTAATATAAGGGGAAAATTTATACGCCACAGTAGACAAATACATTGAGTTGGCCACTGAGTCGTATGATTTTTCCCCTTATATTAATTGCTGAAACCGCGCATGCCTACTAGTGAGCTTTATTTTACGAAACAATTGAAACCCATTTTTCAAATGTAAGCAAATTTTTTATTCCGCGACCCCCTCAAATTGTTTTGGTTATTTTTCCCGTAATCTGATTAAAATGACATATAGAGTGACTACTAACAATAGTTGATGCGATTCGCAAATTTTTAAAATATCGGGACACCTTAATCGGATCGTAGATTTATAAGTTTCACCATGATACAAAAAAAAATTTGGAAAATTAGAAAAATTTAAAAATTGTAAAAAAAATTTCGATAACCACAACGGTATTAAAAATAAATAAAAGTAATTGTACCTGGAATTACAAAAATTCGGTTGGCAAAAATTCGGTGGAACCACAAATCTATTTTCTGCATGCATGTGAATTTTCTTGGTCTTAGAGAATAAAATTAAATTTAGTATACATGCTTTTATAGATGTGAAGGGTATTTTCTAAGCCCGATAGAACTTACGAAAGGGTTAACTGTCAAACTAACTGCCATACTTCGCTCACTTTTTAACATTTATGATCAGTAGGCCAAAAGAAGCCAGAGCATATTTTGTATTTGAAAAGATAGAAAAATTTCGATAAAATACAAGTTCTAATCTTAATAATATAAGAATTTTATGCTATATTTGTTAGAGTTTTTTAAGCAATATTTTATTTAATTCTGCTTGTTTTTCTTACTTTGTAAATATTGTATTATTTTTGCTATTGTTTCTTTAATTAAGATTATTTTTATGTGAAAATAGAGCATATTTTCCTTTTTTTTCATAAAATTAATAATTTTAAACATTATTTAAATCCACATAAATTTTATTATTTAAAATTCGTTTTTTTTTATTTATTTTAAATTAAAAATCTCTTTTGTTAAAATAAACTTTTTATTTTTCCAACCTGAATCGTAGTAGTACAAATATGTTGTTGCCTGGTTCCTGAAGTTCCAAAGAAAATAGCATGGTATTAAAAAAAATTAACCCCTAAATTCATAAACGCTTTGTAAAATTATAGAAGGTTTATTGAACAAATTTTGTATGAAAATGACGTTTTGTAAACCTGCATAACTTAACAAAGCATTTATGCATTGAGGGGTAAGTTTTTATGGGAATTTTAACTGTTTTTTTGAGGTTTGTTTAAGAGCTTAGAACATTGCTTTTAGAGCTTTTTTTGTGCCCTAATGATCAGTATACTCTGGCAAATCATCATGAATAGATTGCTATCAAATTATCTAGTTTTACTTTCAAAATCAGTCATCAAAAAAATTACTGGATTAAAATTTAATTTTTGTGCTATTTTTTACAATCTAAAATTCTATCGGGCTTACAAAAACACACTTTATATCTACCAGGAAACTTTAAAAGTTTTTATTCTAATTTACTTATTTGTTAGAAAAAAGTCTTTAAAAAAAATAGTTAACACTACTAGAAAATATTTAAAAATAATGCTGCAGAAAAAACTGCTAAATTAGCAGATTATTTTTGCTATATATTAGTAAGACAGGAACTGCAAAAATAAAACTATTAAATAAACATAATTTTGTTAATAGAAAATAACAAATTAACCTGTTAAATTAGCAAAAGATTTTGCTCAATAGTTAGTAGCATAAAAAATTATGAAGAAATTTAAAATTTCCAAAGTTTTATTTAGATTTTTTTTAACGCAAATAAAAATCGAGCCTCTTCAAAACAGCAGTTTACAATTTTTTAAGCAAATATTTCTGTTAATTTAACAGAATAGAATGCTATTTGCATTCGACTAAATTTAGCTTAAAAATAACAAAAATTTTGTTGATAAACAGTTTGTTTTTTGCTATTTTTAGTCTACTCATTATTTATAAAAATTTTCTACAGATTTTAAAGTATAATTTGTCATTTTCAATTAACTAAAAGTTTACTTAAATATAACTTAAATTTAGCAGTTTTATTTCTGGTGTTCTTATTTTAATAGCATTATCAAAAAATTTACTACTTTAACAGTTTTTTCTGCAGCATCACTTTTAACAAATTTTTGGTTGCTTTTTCACTAGGGTAGCAACGGATTAGGGTTACCCTAGGCAGAAAAAAAACTCACGTGTGAATTTTCTTGAGCCTAAAGAATTAAACAAAATTTTATATCGCAAAATTTCTTAAAATATTGTCCTTGAAAATCGTAGTCAAATATAGTAACTTCGATATTTTCGTACTGATTTTTATTTATTTTTTATATTTTTGAAAGGTAATTGAGTAAGAACTGTAATCACCGTGTTTTAAAAACTAATCTCTCTAATTTACCTTTAAAAAAGGTAAATTTTTTCAATCCACCGAATTCCATAAAATTGCATATCAAATATTTTGGTATGAAAACGAAGAAATTCAGATTTCATAGATTCACATTTTTGTCCATTCTTTGGACGCCCCTAATACTCAGTCCGCCCTTGCGAATGGTATATCACACCTTGTCATTTTTATGACGATGTATGATATATTATTTGCTTATGGGAAGCACAGCTGAGTGCTACCGGACGCGTCACAGGTTGCGGATAGTGATTCCGCAGAAATGTGGAGTAGCTGCCAATGGCAGCCGCGGACAGTCAGCGGTTACAAGGGGAGAGTCTCGGAGGGTCTTTCGAGCTCCCAATAAGTCCCGAGTTTGCCTATGATCCTTGTAACGTCGTGGCGAGCAATTGGCGCCAACCAAAAAGCCAATATCCCAACCGACCATGGGCGGTATAACCCTATTGGCGCTTGGATTAAATCCCTGCGCAACCACTGCAGGCCTGGAGGCAATGTTGGCAGCCCCAACACCAGGATCGGATGCTTTGGCCCAATCAGCCATTCATCTTAAACCAAACATGATTACCGAAACCGTAAGCGGCCCTATGCTCCTTGCAGGAGTAAAAGGAACAAATATATATATAATACTCAGTCATTATAATTGATGCTTTAAGCAAGGTGTCTATAAGACTAGCAGATACAATCGGTCTGGCGGTTCAAAAGTTGTAATTGAAAATGTGAGGACACCTTAAAAATCTTCATACAACTTTGTCAATACAAAGTTCAAACATTTTATAGTCAATTAACAGGCCAGTGTATAAAATCATTACCAGATATGTGGTTATGTAACTACATACCTGGTAATGGTAACTAGTTACTTTTATGATTCTAAAAATAGATTTTCAAAAACATATGTTTTATAAAAAAAATATTTTTTTATTAAGGGTTTTCACAAGGGGTGTGCTATTTGTTGTATCGTTGTATCGTCCTAACAAAAAACAGAGTTGTTAAAAATTAAATTGAAAAAATACAACATTTGAGAATAGCACGATACAACATTTTTACGTATGTTTAGTGTCCTATGTTTGAGTGTGCTAACAGATAGAAAACTGAATAGAAAATCGTTGTTAAACACAAATAAAAAATTTAACAACTCTGTTTTTGGTTAGGACGATACAACGATACAACAGATAGCACACCCCTTATGAACAACCTAATTGTAACATTTTTGTTTTAACAAAATTTGCTGGTACGGGAATCGAAACTTGGACTTCAGATTGTCAGTATATATGTAGCTCTACCATCTGAGCTATATCGGCATTTTATATTCGATGGATAAAAACATAATTGACTTGTCGTGCACAAGTCAACTTACTCGCCAACATACAAAGAATCAAAAAATATGTGGTTACACATATCCTTACCAGTGTTGAAAAAATATTGAGTCTAAAAATAGATTTAAAAAATTTTAAAAAAATTCAGAAAATTACCTTCTATATGAAATAATGATAAAAATAAGTAATTATTCGTAACACATTATTATATGGTTTAAAATAATGCAGAAAGTAAGTCTGTATCATTACTGGTAGTTTAAAAAATAATAATATGGCATTACCATTTCTACACTGGGAAAGCAATAAAATTAATTATTTTGTATAGAAAATTTCGAAGTGTCCTCACATTTTCACTCACAACTTTTGAAACACTGCACCGATATTAATCATTTTCAACCCAACACTGACTGGGGAATAACAAATAGCCCGGGTAAAAAAAAATGGCCGAAGATTTAGAAAAATCGAGTTTTTTTTGGGTCTTTGGGACCATAATTTTCAAACAGAAATATTTTTTTTAAGAACTATTCTAAAATTAGGTTTACCCACTGATTGCTCCGCTTATCGGGGTTTCCAACTAGCATAATATTATTAAACATTTTTAATAGTAGTATCCGATACACACAGACAATAAATTAGCTGGAATTCGACCAGATCTACACTTATTTTACTAATACAATAAAATTTTGGTTTCAATTACATAAAATTAGTTGAGTTACTAATAAATACCCATTTAAGGTTATTAATTTGAAATTGTAACAAAAAGAAGGTTATTTATGTTATAAAATTCAGTTTTACCAACCAAAACTTATAATCTACACACAAAAAACAATTCAGTTAGAAAACCATCGTCAACACCATAAATTTTTGAAAAGAACATAATTTGATTTACAAGAACAGAAAGTTAAAAGTCACATTGAATATTTTGTATTATTAACAAAGTTTTGGCGCCTACAACCAATTGATTTCTTTTTACATAACTAAAAGTGGTTTTTGCAACCAATTTTAATTAAATACAAATTATCAATAAGGATTCGGTTGTCACAATCACATAAAAAATGTCTAAATATATATTATATTGAAATAGTTGGTTGGTAATGTTATAAGATAGTCATTACAATCGAATTTAGGTACTAGATTGCTTAATTTATTTTATTTGAAATTTTTTTTGAAACTTTTGGTTTGCTTACTTCAAACAGTTCCTTAATATCGATTGTAATACCACATTTTTCGAACATGTCAATAGTATCACCAAAGTGTCAATATATTCAAAAAATAATTTCAAAAACTTAACAAAAACAATCAGATATGTAAAAAAAAAAAAATCAAAAATATCTAAAACAAAACAGATGCAAAAAGTATTTCAACAAAATTAGAAAAACTACTATTAAAAATTTACACAAGAATTATGGTCAACAATATATGGTAAAATATAAATACATAATAATTTATTTAAGATATCCACGTATTCATGCTTGCGTCTTTTTTATTCAGTTTATTCATCAAGGAAAATTCCATCTTATCTCTAACAAGCACGGTCAGCAATGCGAAGAATCGTAGGTTTTTTGTAAAAAGTTATCTAAAATCTGAAGCAAATTAACTTCAAATTCAAGAGTAATGTTTGCAGAACCAATGCCTACAGATTATTAGCTGAAAGTCAGCAGAATGTAAGATATTTTTGTCTATAAATACTGTAGAAAAATCATCGGACTTCAAGTTTTTCTTCTAGCAGAAAACCCTTTAGATTTTTAGGATATTTTTGTAGAAGAAAACTAAGATTTTAAGGAGTGAAATAATAGAAAACCCCTAATATTTCAAGGGCTTTTATGGACAAACTCTCAGGTTAGGAGAACTATTTTCTATGTAAGTTTTTATATTTTTAAGATTCTGAGGATTTTTTAGCACCATAGATTCTAAGAAATTTTCTCTACCGAAAATCCATCAGGTTTTGAGATTTTTTTTTTACATAAAAAAAATTAAATTTTAAGAGACTTTTCAATTAAAAATTCTAATATCCTCAGAATTTTACCATATACAAAATCCTCTGATCCTGAACATTTTTTCCTACAGTAAATCCTTAGACTCTAAAGTTTTTCTTCTACAGAAAAACCTTCAGATTTTGAGGAATTTTTCTGTACAAAAATTCTCCGATTGATTTTTTCATAGAATAACCCTTATATTCTAAGGACTTTTTCCTTTAGAAGGTTTGCCTACCCGAGTAAAAAAAATTGATCTCGCGCAATATCTAATTATATCCAATTTGATATTGTTTAAGATCTGCTGTAATATCTAGCTGATCCAATTAGATCTCAAAATTGGGTGTATCCAATCATATCGTATTAGATCCAATTGTATATATGGGGATAAACTAAGATCAAGTTATATCTCAAAATTGGGAGGTCAAGTGATATCTTTGGGGATAAACCTAGATCTATTTTGATCCGAAAATTGGCGGATCCAGCTATATATTTGCGGATATTTTTAGATCTAATTTGATCCGAAAAATGGCGGATCCAATTAGATCCAGCTATATATTTGGGGATAAACTTAGATCTAATTTGATCTCAATTTTGGCAGATCAAATTAGATCCCGCAATATATTTGTGGATAAACGTATATCTAATTTGATCCGAAAAAGTGGCAGATCGAATTAGATCTAGCTATATATTTGGGGATAAACTTAGATCTAATTTGATCCGAAAAATGGCACATCGAATTAGATCCAGCAATATATTTGTGGATAAACTTAGATATAAATTGATCTGGAAAATGGCAGATCAAATTAGATCCAGCAATATATTTGGGGATAAACTTAGATCTAATTTGATTCGAAAAATGGCAGATCGAAAAAATGGGTTAATCTAATTATATAAAATTAGATTTAATACAAAAAGTTACATTTTAATTGATACCATTAGGCAAAAATAACCCAATAAACCATGAAACAATACAGTATCGTTAACGATATTAAGTATCATATTTGCTATCGTTTATGATACAAAAATATGAACTCGTAATGATATCATAATTTTTCAAAATAACGATAAATTTTCTGAAAAAATCATATTTGCTTGTTCTAATTTAATCGTTAAAGATATCATATATACTTCTTTATTTCGATATTGTCAATGATATCATATTTTCATAGAATGGTGATAAAATAACGACAAAAATTTTGCAATATGACTGCCTGAAATTTTCGATATCAAAACGATATCGTTATTTCATGAAAAAACGATATCATTAACAAATGTGCACTTTTCTTCACAGTACCTATTACTTATGAATCGTTAATGATATCATTCTCGGACAAACGTATCATCGAAATGATATCGTTACGAATTCGAAACGATATCGTTTGGTTTGTTGGGAAATCATTCAGATATTGCTCAGATTGCATTCTATTGAAATTATTTCTTGATTATCATTATGTCACATCCAATTTTATATAATTAGATAAACTTGTTTTTCGGATCGTATTTCATCATATTAGATCCAAGGTGGATCTAAATTACTGCAGTACGATCCACCATTTTTCGAATAAAATTTTATTTTGGCCGGTATCAAAAAAAGATATTAATTTTTTTAATAGGGTATCCACAGAAATGACAGATAAAAATAGATCCCGCATTATATTTGGGTACTATGTAAGATCTTCATTTATTTGGGATTAAATAAAATCCCAGCCAGATATTGCCAACTGTTCAAAAAATAATACACTGACAGAGCACTGATTTTATAAAAATTACAATATTTTGTTAAAATAAGCTTTAAACTGAGAAGGTCTCGAGTTGGATACCGTTCACGGCTATGCATTTTTTTTTTTTATAAAATGAATTTCTTTTTATAAAATTATAATTTTTTTTTCTATAAATTTTTTTATAAAATTATATTTTTTTTTTATTAAATTGAATTTTTTTAATAAAATATTTTTTTTTTTTAAAGAGAAGCAACACAGGAAATTCTTCCTATTAATTAATGTGTTGCTTCCTTTGGAAAGGGGATAGAGAAGAAGTGAAAGGTAGTGAAAGATGAAGGGCTTCAAATATGGCAACACTGTAATTGCGCGAGATGTTGAATTTTAGAACAGTTGTTGCGCGCCATCTGATGGTGAGTTGGCGAACTTTGTTGAAGCTTTTTAGTTCATAGCCCTGTTATATTATTTTACTTCGGTAGGGTTAAGTGCTATGGGAACACCGAAGGAGGACACTGCGATATGTATGAGGGATAGAAAAGCTCATACATATTACTATTTTTAATAAATTGATGTTGCCTTGGTTGGGGCGCGAACCCGCAACCTCACGTGTAACAGTCCAACGCGCTAACCATTACACCACAGCACCCATTTACATCTTTTTGACACTATACACCATTTCCATTAGTATCAATTGTTTTTAAGATTTATCAATTGTGTTTCAGAAATAATTAAATGTATTTTAGAACTTATGAATTATTTTTCAGATTTATGAATTTTTTTTCAGAACTTGTCAATTGAATTTCAGTTTTATCAATTGTATTTCAGAAATTATCAAACTGTATTTCAGAAATTATCAATTGTATATCAGAAATTATGAAATGTATTTAATAAATTTTTCTCTATTAACTATGAAATACAATCAACAAATTCTGAAATAGATTTGATTATTTCTGAAATACAATTAATAATTTCTGAAATACATTCGATAATTTCTGAAATATAATTATAATTTCTGAAATACAATTAATAAATTCTGAAATACAGTTAATATTGTAGTTTCTGATGAGTTACCATATATGACAATATATTTTTTAAATGGCACCATATGGTATGTTGTTTAAATGATATGATATATCAAAGTATATGGTATTATACAATATATAGTAGCATATATTATCATATCTGGAACTGTGTAAAAAATGTTATTCATGAGGTACCATATATGAGCATATATTGTTGATAATATAAGGTTTAAATGGGACCATATATGGTAATATATTGCTTAAATAACACCATATGTAAATATATATGGCACTATATATAGTGGTATATATTATCACATCTGGAACTGTATTAAAAATTTTGATCATGAGGTACCATATATGACCAAATATTCTTTAAATGGCATTATATATATTAATATATGGTTTAAATTGCACCATATATGGTAATATATTGTATAAATGACACCATATATCAATATATATGGCACTATATATAGTAGCATATATTATCATATCTGGAACTGCATTAAATATTTTGTTCATAAGGTACCATATATGACCATATATTGTTTAAATGCCACCATATATGATAATATATGATTTAAATGGCACCATATATGATAACATCTAGTTTAACTGGCGCCATATATAGTTATATATTGTTTAAATGATAACATATATATTTATATGTTGCTAAAATGCCACCATATATATTAAGATATAGCTCTATATATAACTATGTATGCAATAAGATCAGCCATGCTATGTAATATATAATCATATATACCATATCTGATATTATGAAGGCCGATATCTAATTAGATGAAATTATATATGGCATAATATAAGGAAAATTTTTCGGAAAAAACGTCATATATAATTATATATGGATATACATAACCACATGTCTAATTATATATTGTAATATATGCCACATATGATTATATATAATTTTTTTTACTCGGGTATAGAAGAAAGTGCTAATAATTTCATAGTTTTTCTACAAAACCTAAGCAATCTTGTAATATTTGTGTATATTTATTTTATTATATTCAAGATAATTAAATTTTTTTATTATAATAAAATAATTTGAAAAATATTGGAAACAGTGTAATAATTAATTTGAAAGGAATTGTTGATTGAATTCGGTCAGGTCTACTGAATGACAAATAAATTCGGTTGGAGGGACTTCTTTATATTCGAAAATATAGCTGAGCTAACTGAAAATGTTCGTAGCACCAATCGAATAATGTGATAGTACGTGTAACTACCAAAATTCGGTTGGCAACAAATTCGGTTGGCAACAAATTCGGTTGACACAACGAATCCGTTTTCTGTGTGTAATTCGATTGTTACAACGTTTTTTAAAATCCCTAAGTAGTGAATTTTCCACCTTGAATCAATAGTGACAATTACATTTTAGTTATAATAGCCAATGTTTCTTAATATCTGCTTACTAATGCTTTACTAATTATGTTCTGCCGAATGATGGTTGTGTATACCGAATTTAAAATAAGTGCCATAAGTTTTATGTTAGATTTTCAGTTAGAGCATCAAAATTGGAAAAGAAACACAAAAAGTATTCTAATAATATTGGTCACTATCACCAATAGAACCACAATATAACAGAAAGTCGTTTGTTATATTGGGGTTCTATTGGTGTCAACAATAAAAATTAAAAAATAAAAAAATAAAGTAAAATTTCAAATTTTATAAATACAAATTGCTGTCGCGTTTAAAATAACACACATATAAATGATTAAGTTAATAATGTTTTGAAAATGATAATTTAACAAAATAAAGGTAATTTTAGATAATTTTAGCTATTTTTTCGTCTCTTAATTCATTCCTTTTATCAATTTTATTTTTCTGTATAGATAAGTGCGAACTTAAAAGCCAACAGGCAGGTAAAACAAAAAAAATTATAAAGTATAAAGAAAAGTATCCTCTAATAGCGGGGTTTTTTAATAAAAATATTTTCGGAAACCACCATGGGAAAAATTATTCAAAGCTGAAGGGCTTTTTTGTGTTAACGGTAACATTTTCTCGGTATTTTACTCAAAATCTAAAGAGCTTTTTGTATAAAAATAAAATGGATCTCTCAGTTTCCCACATATGATATATTTTTTATATATTTGTAATGTAAATTTAGCCCATTAACTTTAAAAAACGATATTCAAACTATATGTATATTTTTTATTTTTTTTTTAAATTATTTTATTAATAGAAAAATAAAAAAAGATTGGAAACAGTGTATTAATTAAATATTTAAATTCGGGTGGGTGTACTAAACCAATTCGGTTGGAGCAACTTTCATATATTTAAATTCAATAAAAGTATTCTGTATCTGCAACCGAATAATGTGATAGTTCATGCAACTACCAAAATTCGGTTGGCAATAAATTCGGTTGTCACAACGAATCTGTTTTCTGTGTGTATGATCAATATTTTTCTGTTTTCTTCTCATAATTTGGAAACTTTTTCTCCTCTTTATTCACATTCTTAATTTTTTTCTACTAAAATTGCCTTATATTCGTGTATCCTAACATGGCATCATACTGTCATTTACGCTGTTGGTTTGCCCGATGTCTGGTCCGATCTGCGATCCGATAGCGTGAGTATTCTTGCTTTAAGCACAACTTTAGTTTACCTTATTAACACTATGTCTAACGACATTGTTTTATTGATTTTATAAAATATATTAATTGAATTAAACCTATCTTAAATATTTTTTATTTTTTTTCATTTCCGCATATTTCCCCTCTAAATTTATTACCAACGATTTTAAAACTACCTTCATAATTTCAATTAAATAACACATGTTGACATTTAGTTTAATTGTATTATTTTTTCTTTTTTTTTCATTTCGAAAAGTGAATAAATGAAATAAAAATTCCTGATTATTGTTTCGAATCATGTAACATGTATTGCATAATAATAATATTAATGCCATAATACCCGACTACGCTTACAAACAATAGAGATGATCATGTTCTTTTTTCTTCAAGCTGTTTTCAGTTGCTTCTAGCACATTAATTCTTAAGCGACATTGAACTTTTTATGAACTTTCAGTTTCATTATTATTGTAATAACAATAGAAACGTGCATTTATTACGTAAACATCATTAGATGTTTTTATTTATGAGAATTTTAGTAGACAGTCTAACTGTGTTGTTCTTAAGTGTAGATGATGTATATGGGATTGTCTTCGTTAACCCTTATTTTACTGAATTGAACTGAATTGAACAGAGGGGAAATAAATTCGTGATGACAACAACATTTTTGCACCAATCGAATATTTCGGTTATGGTTACCGAATTTTTTAAGTGTGTTGAACGCAAATTAGTTAAGATAATACTAATTTAGTTGTTACAAAAATATCGTTTACCTAACCAATAGTCTGGTAATACAAACAAAAAATTCAATTACTGCATCTGAACCATTCGATTAGGAATAAATTCGATTGTTACCACGAGTTTGTTTTCTGAGTGAAGTTTTGAGAATTTTTCAATATACCTATTAAATATTTTTTGCCTTCTGTCATGAAAAAAACCGCAACTCTAGACATCCATGAGCTTCAATGGGTTAACATATAAATTTAGTTCGGCCGTGCTTAACGTTTCGCTGTAATAAAGATGATTCACATGCTATTTAAAGGTGTTCTAAATAATTATAGATATTTTGTAAATATAAGTCTTAATCTGGACTAATTTATAATAATTAAAAAAGAATTAAAGTTTAGATTAATTGAGATAATATAAATTTTTATACAATATTAACATTTTATATTTTTATTTTATTTAAAAAAATTAATCCATGCGTAGCCTTGAAATTATTATAATTCCAAACTACAGTGACATTAATCTTCAACGCAAATAATAACAATAGCCACAACGTTTTTAGAATTTAAAAAATAGTTCTAAAATCGGTGTGGAAAACAAACATACACACAAAAATTGATAACATATGTTTATAAGAGTGGGCTGGAGTTCGAAAATGTTTATTTTTGAAATCAACTCTGCTTGTCGTTATGACGATGGATAAAATGAACACTAATTAATTTTTATTTAAATTTACCCAACTTAGGGCAGTTGGGTAAATTAACTCATACTATAAAAAAGTATAGTATGAGTGAGTAAATAAAAAAACTACACACACATGATGCGTAAGTTAATTATATACAAAATTAAAAAATATAGCCTATAGGTAACACTTTAGATCCTGTGCCAGAAATCTGATCGGGTTCTATTGAAAATGTCCTCAAAATTGAATGGTTTTTAGAGGAAATATTTTTCTCTTGGAGAAAACTCTCAGGATCCAACAGTTTTCTGTAGGCATGTGTTTAGAGTTTGAGAGGTTTTCTTTAGGAGGAAGTCCTTAGTATCTAAGAATTTTTCTATAAGAAGAAGTTCTGAGGATCTTAGGGTTTTTAAAAGGATAAGGTTATCACAATTTAACTGGTTCAGTAGAAAATCTAAGTTTTAACCCATATAATCCTGAATTAAGAAATCGTGCGAATTAAAGAAAATTGGTATGATATGGAATTATGGCACCCTCTAGCAGAGATCGTTGCAACTATTCTTCAATGAGTCAAGATTTCTTCCTAAATACTTTTTTTTAATTGTTCTCTTAATTAAAATCTAAGCAAGTAATCGAGATTAAAAAAAAAATAATGCGGAATTTTTTGAATTTTTTTTTCATTTTTTGATTTTTTAAGTTAAAAAAACCGACATGCGAATTCTAAAACTACCATGTGGCACCCTTGCAATGTTATCCTAATTTTTGTATTAATGGTTAAACCCAGGTAAAAATCGTCATATATGTATCCATTCAGGATTAATGTACATATGTTCGAGCATACTCATAAACATTCATACATGTCCATTCATGGCTACATAAATCTCCATATGCACATGTAGATATTACCTCAAATTTCGTTAGTGCATACGTGTGCAGATAAATGGATGCATGGATGAAGATTTATGTATCCTTGTATGGAAAATCATGCATGTTCCCTGCAAGCATTTGGAAGATATCTTCCAAGAAGATATTAAATCGATATCTTCTATTATTCATTTGAATGAAAATAATCAAGTAGTATTTTAAAATAGTCTTCCTTTTATTATTTGGAAGATAATTTGGTGATATCTGTAAAAAAATAATTCAAAAATTGAAATTTTTGTCATAGGTTTTTATGATGATATTGCGGCAATAATACCTTCTTATCATCCGGAAGATAAAGAAAATTTGTTTGAAATTCTTTGTCATTTTGGAAAAAATTAAAACAAAATTTGTATAAAAACAATCAACAGACACATAGGAAAGAAATTTCTTGAAAAAATCAAGATTTAATGCGAGGAAAAAATCGGCTACCATGAAATCAAGATAATTAATGTGTTGGTCAATGGATTATGTATGCAGATGTTCTTTTTCAGGCTTAAATTTAATAATTAAAAAATAAAACCTTTATATTGTACCGGGGAGTTTATTTGGCGATATCACCTTTTTATCTTCCAGATGATAACTTAGCGATATCGACGATTTATTTTCCTCGGGTATTGCTTTCGTGTTGCCTGGAAGTATTGTTTTCGGGTAACAGTTATTCCCGACGGAAGAAACTTCCGCAATACGAAATTGATATTGCCGGCAATAAATGTTTTCTTCCTGGCAATATGATCGGGGAATCTTCTTCGTATTGCCATGCTTGCTGGGTTTATGAGCAAGCACGAACTTAGCCAAAATTTTATACTACCTTATACTTTTCACTGCGCTGTTGTATCAAATACCATTTCGAAAATATTGGATCTTGAATATGTGTTGTCGTATGACGACGCTGGGATAATAATTTTGATAATTTTGTTGTTGAATCAAATACAAAATTCATTGACTAGGGTTTGGTATTAAACAAGTTTAAATTAGAGAAATCTATGATTTTTTTTTTTTTATATACCAGTTATTTACCCAATCGACTATTCATTTTCATTATCATATGTTTGCTCTTAAATGGAAAAAATCAAATAGTCTTAAATTTCATCCCTCTCTAATTTTGAAGTATGTATGTTGTCTCTTAAAAAGAATAAATATATAATATTCTTAACCACAATAACAAAAAATATAAATATCGACACACTTGGCTTAGTTAATGTCAACCATATAAATTATTTTATATGAGTATTCATACAGAAGGAGTTGCATGGATCGTTATGTTAATAATACTTATGAAAACAAATCAATCATTTGTGAATAATAAAAAAATGAATTGACTTTATGTGTTTACTTTGAGTTGACATGAAATCTAAGTTGACACTTATAAACTTTAACAAATGCGATTTTTTGTCTTTTTTGTGCAGTTGTCAAAAATGATTAAGAAAAGTTAGCGTTAAAAATATGACAGTTTTTGTTTAACACGTGTTGAGGTGTTTTTAACAAAATTCTTGAAAAATATTTGCAACAATGTCTTTTATGCATTTAGGAAAAGGTATGCCGAACAACATAATGAAAATTTCTTTTAAATAAATAAATTCAGCCGTATTACAATATATAGAAATTTAAAGAGTAATTTTATTTTAAATTTAACATTTTGGATAGCAGTATGCTGTGATTTGTTTTGTGTTTCAAGCATAGTGATTAGTCGATTTGTTTTAGATAATCAAATGTTTAAAAAAATTATATAGATAAAGTAAAAAAAAACCATATGTTAAAAAAAAATTAAAAATATTTTTTATAGTTAGGCGCAGTATTTGTAAGGGGACATAGCCGAAAATGTGTCCAAACTATGCTGTATATCAAAAATGTCTTCATTCTATGCGCTAGACCTAGGAAGAGTTTGAAGACAGTCCCCAAACTAACCCAATGGCTCCAGACTAAACTGTGGATCGAAAAAATGTCCCCGGAGTATGCGCTGGGGACATTGTAAGTCTACTGAATACTTCGAAGATATTATTGACTAATATACCGCATAGTTTGGGCTCGAACTTCGAAAAGTTCCGGTAACAGCTGCAGAAGCGTTCAAATTTTATTTACGAAAAAGCACGTTGGGCTGAGCTCAACAATTTACA
This sequence comes from Leucophora obtusa, assembly GCA_949987735.1. Classification (NCBI taxonomy): domain Eukaryota; kingdom Metazoa; phylum Arthropoda; class Insecta; order Diptera; family Anthomyiidae; genus Leucophora; species Leucophora obtusa. The sequence continues at coordinate 143,754,861 of OX465297.1, forward strand.
CTCTCTCTCTCTCTCTGATTTTTGGATATGTTTCTTCAGCATACGAAATTGGAAGCCATCCATTAGTGTACTTTTACTGCTTTTTTAGAAGCAATTCTGAACAACTTCAAAAACGTAATTCTTTCATTGCTTCCAAAATATCTGTTAGTATATTTCAACAGCTTTCCTAAAAGTAATTCTAAACGACATCTAAAAAATCACTTAAGTATTGCTTCTAAGGCATTATTGCTATTAAGGGCGTTATCGACTCTAGGAAAAATTTAGTTTCCGAATTTTCTTATATTTTATTTGGATAGAGCATACTCTTCAGTATATGCTCAGAAAATATCAATAAAAAATTCGTAGAAATAAAATTTCCACATGTTTTTTTGTAAAATATATTTTGGCCACTAAGTAATATTCTATGTATTAAGTTTGTACACAAAATTGTTTGGGAGCGTTTTTTATCATTGTCCTTATTATAAATCTTATTTCGCATAATACAGCAGAAAAAAAAGAAAGAAAATACATCCAAAGATGCAAGAATTGCACGCAGTCTTTAACCCTGGAACACTAATCTTATTTTTTATACGTTAACGCTAATCATTAGTCGAATCGACTAACAGATATATATTACCGATTTTTTAGATATCTATATTTGAACCTCAAAAAAATCTTTACAAGGTTGACAATTGGTTTTATTTTAAATGTAAATCAATTTACAAATTAAATTTTTTTTGTAAAACAATTAGTTTAAAATTTATATTAATAACAAATACTCTTGAGATCAATTGTTGAAAATAATGAATAAATAAGAAATAATAACACTAGCCATTAGTCGAATCGACTAACATTTTGCTAAATAACTCAAAAATAGCAATACTTACTGCAGCAATGTGACCATTCAGGACAAGAGAACACCTTTGACTGAGAATACAAGAGAATTTATAACGATCGGTAAAACGAGAGGAAAGTTGTGCATAAAAATGTAAGTGGTGTTAGTCGAATCGACTAACATTAGCATTCTAGGGTTAAAGAAAAGCCAATGACGATTCCTCGATGGTGGGCGAATGCACGTTATATGGGGCAGGTACTGATTGCTTTTTATAAGCCATAAAAGTAATCAATGTATATAAAAAAAAATCAAATTAAAAAATGTACGAAGTGAAAACATTTTGACCAAAAGGAAATGTCTCATAAATTCTATACCATCGTTATTAAGAATATTTGAGTTAATATATAAAATAGTCTTTATCCGATTCTTCCCAAATTTGGTGCACATGTAGAAAACTGCGAGATATAAATTTTGTTCACACACGGTTTTTTGAAATTTTGCTGTTTTCTTAGCGTAAAATTAATTTTAAACTTTAAACGCGTTTTGCCACAACCCTGAGTTCAAAATCGGCTGCCACTGTACAGCCAAACCGGGTTAACCGATTTTGAATCGGGTTTTTTTTTCTTTCGTAGGCAACAAAAAACTCTAGTCCTTGTCGTGGCTCTTTTTTTGAATTTTGATCAAATAAATTTTTTATCCCCGAGCAAATGTGTTTTTTCTTGCCTTTTTTGGAATTTTTAAGTTTGTGTGGCAACTTTGTAAAAAAAATTAAAAATAAAAATCGGGCCACGACAAGGACTACAGAATTTATATGGGATTAAGAATCACTTTACATTTTTATTTTCGGATAATTAACGAAGGCTGCACAGTGGCAGCCGATTTTGCCTTTTTTAATAAAGGCCAGTAAGGAAGTGGCAAGTCTGGTGATTTTGGCTGGGGAAATATAAAACTGATATTTTTAAAAATACTACAATAACATAGTTTTTAAATAAAAAAATAAAATAATAAAAATATTGTTAATTGAATTTTTGACAAACGTTCAAATATGCCCTTTAAAATTCTGTTGTTACAGTATTTAACCCCCTTAAAGTGATCCTAAAAATTATTTTAGTATCATTTGGTAATTCCAAACAAATGAACGCGGGTTCAATTCCTGGCGGGACAAATATTTTTTATTTTTTTTAATTTTTTTCAATATTTACAATTAATTTGTGTAAATTCAATATTTTTTAAGATTTTAAAATTTTTAAAAATATGTAAAATAAAAATGATGAAAAATTGATTTTAATGTTCCTGTGAAAATAGTACTGTGTAAAAAGTACTTTTATTGAAGAGAGTAAAGCACAATATCTTGCAATAACAAAGTGGTGGTTTTATGCCAGTCACCTTTCATATCAAAGAATAGTTCAGCGGTAGAGAGCTAGACTAGCAATCTTGAGGTCGCAAGTTCGATACCCATTGGCGGCAATAAAAAAAATATTTTGTTAAAGAAAAATTTATAATTTTTTTTTTTGCGAAATTCTTTTTTTTTTAATTTCAATTGATGACAAAGAGTTTTCTTTGCACTCGTTCGAAAAATACTGAAAAATATTGAAGTGGGAGTACCTCTCTCCTATGGCAATTTAATGTTAAAATCATTTCTAAACAGTGTTGTTAAAAATCAACCAATTTTCCATTTTGTAATATACTTATTTCTAACAATTTAAAAGAAAAAAATAAATTTGGTATGAATTAAAAGCTTTTTATTTCTTTATATTCTCGAGTGCTGTGTACAAATAAATCGAAGTTTTGTAAATTTGAGTAATTTTTCATAGAAAAATAGATTAGTTGTTGATGCCTTAGAAGTGAGATTGTACCGCTAACTAGAACACGTGTCGCTAATTACATATCCGAATTTCATTAAATTCGGAGAGAACACATTCGGTTTCCGTCCTTGTTTCAGCACTTTGGGCTGAGCTTAACGATTTTTTCCGGCATTTTAATTAGAAACTCTGTTTCCTCGACGACAACGTCGATGCGGCATCGAAAATGGTCGAACATGTTATATTGCTTGGAATGAAATCTTTCACTCATTCGGAACAAATTTCGGTTAAACCAAGAGAAAAATGTTGGTTTAACCAGACTTGTAGAAACACAGTCAGATCCTGAGAGTTAGCGTTCAAAAATTGGCGGGATAACAAGAACACCAATACTAATCTGCTTCGCAAACGGGCGAGGTATGAGTGTTCCAAAGTAATTAGTCGTGAAAATTTCCTTTACGAACAACTACTTCGTACTAACCTCGAGGTAGCAAGAGCTTTTGGTCATTCGTTAAAAAAGTAAAGGATAATGCTACTTCAGCTATCCCAACTCTTATAAAGGATGACCAAATATTCACTGAACTGGCTAACCTTTTAGCTGAGATGTTTGCAGGTAATTCATTACTGCCGTAAAGCGATCATCCACTGCCCAAGCTTGAAAGAGTATCGAGTACAATGCCGAAAATAATTTTTCCGAACTCGAGCAGTCAAAAGGATTCTTGCTGACCTCAACGTCAAGTCGTCGGAGCCGGATGGTATATCCGAACTGGTGCTGAAACAGTACTCTTCGACGCTAGCTCGTCCATTGGCTAACCTTTTTAGCGCCTCTTGCCATACGGGCATTTTTCCCTCGTGCTGAAAGGTTGCCAATGTCCGTCCAATCCCTAAAAAGAGTGCAATATGCCATGTCGTATATAAGGCGATGCAGAGTATGGTTAATTACCATCTTGTGAATTATCTAGAGTCTAACTCACTTTTTAATGACTGACAGTATGGCTTCCGTAGAAATCGTTCTACGGGAGACCTGTTGGCGTTCTTCTCGGAGCGTTGGAATCGGTCCATCCACCGTTTTGGTGAGAACAAAGTGGTTGCTCTGGATATATCAAAGGCCTTTGATCGTGCATGGCACGGGGCGCTTGTATCAAAGCTTATTGCTTTTGGTGTGGATAATAACTTCACTCATTTTATTTCGATTTTTCTCAGGGATTGCACTATTCGTGTTGTAATAGAAGGGGTCTAATCCGAAGGGTTTCAGCTGAACTCAGGGGTACCGCAAGACTCAGTTCTTTTTCCTTATTTCTTATCTTTCTCAGTGATCTTCTTGGTAAAACTTTCAACCATATCTACTCTTTCGCAGATGACAGCAATATTTGTCATTCATTTTCCTTCGGTCAAGCCCTGAGGAGATTGGGGCAAAAGGCAAATTATGAAACATACAGAATCTTCACCTTTCTACAATGGGTGGGGTCGTGCTAATAACGTCGACTTTAATGTACGCAAGACCCAATGTTGTTTGCTGACCCGTAGGGCTGTGGGGTCAACACTGCCATCTGTACATATGGGTGATATCGATATTGAGAAATCGGATACTCTTAATGTTCTGGGCATGAAATTTCAGTATGATGTCCTTTGGAATAAGCATGTTTTTCAGATGTCGAAAGAAGCATTCAAGTGTCTAGGTTAGTTACGTCGGTGCAAGAAGTACTTAACACCATCCAAATTACCCACTATTCATACTACCTATATCCAACCGAAGATGGAATACAACTCCCATATATGAGCACGATCTTCGAAGTCAATTTTGGAGCTTCGGGACCGTGTGCATAGGAGGGCGTCGGCGCTTATGAATGACAGTAGCGTATCCAGCTCTATTGACTCGTTGAAGCATCGTCGGAATGTGGGTTGCGTGACTCTGTTCTATCGATATTACCATGGGAATTGTTCTGCTGAAATAAGTGAACTCGTCCCCAGAGCCCGAGTTTTTATTCGTAACACTCGCTTATCAAGAACAGCACATCCGTTTTTAGTCGATTGTCCAGTAAATCGTACAGCGCATTGCAGAGAGAATTCGTTTATTAGCGGTATGTGGAATAAACTCCCTGCAGAAGTCTTTCCTGTTACTTACAATGTAGAAAAATTCAAATCAAAAATTCACAAACACTACTCCCTCTTTCCTCCTTCCCACAACCATTTACCTAATACCAACACAATGCACTGCGTTTGTAGGGAACATCCCTTGAGTGTTTGTCCAACAACCAAAAAATTTTTGTTTTGTCTCTATACGAAAAAAATTTTCTGACCGGGGATCGAATCGACATCCCTCTACACACTATTGTTTTGAATTTTGTCAAAATGGGATAGGGTAAGTGAAAAAAATATTCGTGTGGCCAAAGCGTGAAGAATTGTAAAAAATATGTTGATTTTGCTTCACTGTGCATTAAATAAGTAATGGAGTTCCAAGAAAGATTGGCCAAAACTATTCTATTGCAACAAACTTGCAATAGTAAGTGCAATAATTTATTTCTTATATAAATTTCGAAAGAATTGTAAAACAATTAAGATATTAATATTAAGTTTGAACTACATCCGATCATGATAGTATGCATAATTAACCATTTATGGTAAATAGTTATAAGTATGTTGTTTATTAAAATCACATACTTAAGATAATTAATCCACGTAATTAATATTTATAACAGTTTCTACAATCTCAAGGGCTTGATGTTATTCGTGACTTAAGGCGGTGGATGCAACTTATTTAACTGGGGCTTTATTTATAAACGACAAACAGATAAAGAATACATAAATCAACAAGTTTCTTGAATAAAATTGAACAACACGCGAAGTGCAAAAAAACCCTTCATAAATTCTTAAACCACCTGATAAACGGAACCTTCTAAGAAGACTTTGAAATAAATTAAAATTCAATAAAGCAAATAAACCAATATGTTGTTACAATTTCAAATGTATTAATAAGAAACAATTAGAAATATTTAATAGCACATAAAATGATTTAGTTAAAAACATTTTAACCAATTGCAATCCAAGTTAAGATAATGAAGCTCATTTACAATTGAAATTGAGAGTCATTTACGCGAGTAAAAAACATATACAGAACATTTTTATGTAGGTGATTAGCGTAATAAAAATCTAAATTGCCCGGTTAAAAGCAAAATTTTATACAACAACAACAACAAAAACATGTAATATTAAACTTTTATTGAAACAATAAATAACACTTAAGTAAAAAAAATTAAAATAATTGCGATTTCAACTCAAATCCGTTTAAAGCAATTGATTTAAGCCATTGCATAGATGAAATAAAGCTAAACCAACAAACAGACGGAGAAAAAAACTCCATGCATTTGTACTTACATACGACGTCTACAAATACACAAATTGAATTCTAATGTGAACTTGTTAATTCTTTATTGCAATAGATTAAAAGTGATCAACTATCGCAATCTACTGAGAATCTAAACATGCTGAGATCTAGAGTATTTCATGATACTTACAGACAAACATATGTGTATGTATGTTTGTCTATCGATCGTATGTGATTTCAACTAACATTGTTTTGTAACTTGTGTCACCTTCCACCTTAAACTATGCGGGAGTTTGTAAAAAAAAAATATTCAATTTATTTATACGATATCATGACAGAATATGGTTCAACTTAAGAATCGTATGATTGGAACTCGTTTATATAATCATCAACCATTATTTACAATAGTTAAGAATAAATTGTGGCAAATATGTTTTGCCATTGTTGTAATACCCTACACTCACATAAAATTCCGATGTGACAACCGATTATTTCCAAGCGAATTAACTCGGTTGCCACAACCTCGTAACTCAGTTGGCAAAAATTCGGTTTTCAACAAACGGAATTGTTCTGGGAGTGTACGATCAAGGAACATTCAAACAAGAAAGCGCAAATTGACTCGCAGGCGTTTTGTTTTTTTTTGTTTTTTGGGCGTACGAGCCAAACGCCTCATAGTTACTGCTACCAACTGCTGCTGCTAGTGGTTTATAAAGACTATCTCACCAACATCGCAAACAAATTCTGCTGACTATTTAAATTAAGTAGTAAAGAAAGAGATTACACATAATACTTAAATAAAAAGTTCACGAAGAACATAGGCCGTTAATAACAGCTACTGCTACTAACTACTAGTGGTTTGTAAAAACTATCTCGCGAACAGTGCGAACATTTGTCAAAATTTAGAAACATTTGTTTGCGAGATAGTTTTTATTTACAAACCACTAGCAGTTGGTAGCAGTAGCTGTTATAGCAGGAGCTGTGAGGCGTTTCGTTTATATTCACATCAAATGGCGTGTATTGTGGTTTGTGTCTTTAATAACTTATATGGCATTTTGGAGGGTAAACATCTGTCATTTATTCTCACTTGGTCATTGAATGAAATAGCATAAACAAGGAAACCTTTTTTTGTTTAGAAAATGTCAAATTTTGTGCCAACAAAACATCATTTGCGGGAAGTTTTGCTTAACTTCTTCAATTACAAAAAAAAAAAAAAATTGCAACTGAAGCACATCGACTGCTCACATAAGCTTATCCTGAATTTATTCCATCGATTTCAACGTTCGAGAGATAGTTTGTGCCGTTTAGAAGTGGTGATTTTGACACTGAAGACAGAGACCGCCCATACCAGCCAAAAAAAGTTCGAAGATGATGAATTGGAGGCATTACTTGGTGAAAATTGTTGTCACACTTAAAAAAAACTTGCACACTCATTGGGAGTCACTCAAGCAGTAATTTCAAAACATTTGCAAGCATGGAAATTGAGTACTACATGAGCTGAAGCCAATAGACGAAAGACGATTTTGCATTTTTGCATCGAATCATTACTGACGATGAAAAATTTATCCATTACGACAACCCGAAGTGCAATAAATCATATGCGAAGCCCGGCCAACCAGCCAAAACAATGCCAAAGCAGAATATACATGGCGCGAAGGTAATTCTTTGTATTTAGTGGTACCAGAAGGGTTCCCTCTATTATGAGCTGCCGAATTCGAGCCAGACGACTCGCTTCTAACGAATACAATTGATTCGTTAGAAGCAAGCATTGGACGAAAAAGGCCCATAATATGCGACCAGACATGAAGCCGTAATATTCCATCATGACGAAGCTCGGCCACATGTTCTAAGACCGATTTAAAACTATTTAGTAATAACTATAATAGTGGTTGGGAAGTTTTGCCTCAGCCACCTTATAGTCCAGACCTTGCTTCGTCTGACTACCATTTAGTTTGATCGATGCAGAATACTCTCACTGAAATAAACTTCACTTCAGAACAGGGTATCCGCAGTTTGATCCCTTCTTGGCCTTAAACTATGAGCAGTTCTTTTGGGCGGAATTCATATGTTGCCAGAAAGATGGGAAAAATAAAGTTATATTTTACCAATGTTTCACAATAAGTGCCCAAAATTTGCCAAAAATCACGCAGTTTTAAGTTATATACCCAATATTTTAAGTTACTTCGGTTGTGGTACATTCATAAAAGAAAAGTCCGTACAAATAGGTCAAAATTGTGCTGACGCAAATACATGTACTATTTCCTGTTATTTTAGCAGAATGACCTATTTGTACGGACATTTTTAGAGAAAATAACAGAAAAATTAGTTCAATTTAATCAGAACGCGTTGAACAGACTTTTGTACTAAATTTTTTTATGAGTGTACTTGTGGGTTAACGGTGTTCATTTGAAATATTTATGGATATTTAAGGTTAGTGTTGGCCAACCGTGATTTTTAGCAAAAAGTTAGTTTTTTCGTTAAAATTTCGTATTTATTCATATGCCTGACTAAACCACGAATAATTTTTAAAATAGCCCTAAAAGTATAGACTTTGGACTTTTAGAGCCATACCAACTTATTTTGATTAGGCAAAGGATCTAGGATATAAATGCAATTAAAGTGAAAACTTGATTTTTTTTCTATTAAGCAAATCTAGTAAAATCCCTTAATCGGATTTGTAAAATCGTAACACAGGACGTAAATTCATATTCCACTAAATTCATTTTATCAAAACATTCACCAACTTTTGCATCAACATTTTCAGAAAATTCAATCTGAAACACAAATTTTATCGCCCTTACTATCTCAATTTTCTAAAGTCGACTTCATTTAAAATTTTGGGTGGCAGTTGCTAGAAGCTCCAATGGGAATGAAAAAAAAACAAAAAGTATGCTTTGGCTTGGTTTATTTTTGGAGCATTCTGATTGGTAAACTTATTCTCAACCAATCAAAATGTTTGAAAATATAAATATTTTTGTAGGGTTTTCATACGCATAATCAACAAAACTTAATTTAAAATGCTATTTTATAGTACTTTTTTGAACATACGTGTTTTAAAATCGTTCTTTTCAGGAATTTGCACTTAAATCCATAGATAACATAGATATCTTACTCTTTGACATTCGCTGTCAGTGTACGTATCTCATGAGAATGTATTAGACATACCTGGTATACCTATACAAAAAAAATTCCAATGTATGTGTAAAAATTTGTTTGTTGACAAAAGAAGAAGAAGATCGAGATACCTATGCAATCTATGCTTCAATCATCTAAAGATTTCTTGAAATTGATTAGAAAATATGTGTATTACATATTTCAATGGTTTTATCTGAGTTTTCAATTTTAGATTCATCAGAGTATCCTTAACTTCTAGGTATTACAGAAATCAATCTTTTTCGGTTTTAGGCAATTTTTACTTAAAATGAAAAGATAAAGTGCAAAATTTTTTTCATAAGTTAGGTAACATGAGATGTTTTCTAATGGTATAAATTAAAAAATTTGATATTCCTTTCATCGCAGATTAATTATTAACGAAATCGTAAAAAAAAATTCAACTTTAAGCGCATATATAGGGAATATTATCGCAGTTGTCAAAACGTGCGATACATTAAATTATCGCACGGCCTAATCATTTTTGCAATGAAATTTGTTCCATGTATTCCCCACGAAAAATAAACAATACCCAGCAAAAAAAAGTGAGTAAAAAGAAGCAGTTAAAGCACTGCAACTGTTGAATAGGGAGTTGTTCTTTTTCGGGTTTTTCACCCATGAATTTAAAATTGGCTTGTCATGGGAAGGAAGCTGTTCTTTTTAAAAACAAATTATGTATATTTGAAGGAAGTTCCTTTTCACTTCTTTTTATTTTAATTAAAAAAAAATCATCATGCCGCATGTGAGGTTTGAACCCAGGCTTGTTGTCATTTCAAGCAGACGCTCTATCCCTGTGCTATGTACATGATAGCCGACTTTTAGCAGTCTTGTTCAGTAAAGTGTTGCTATCATCATTTCTTTAATTTTTCATTAACAAAAGTGTTATTTTTTTAAAAAAAATATTAATTCACATATAGAAATAAATCTATAGAAATACCAGAAAAAGCTACTATAAATTTATTAGAAATAACCTTGCAGAAAAAACTGCTAATATTGGCAGATTTTTTTTTACTAAATACTACTAAGATAAGAACAGGAAAAATAAAACTGGTAAATTTACAAAATTTTAGTTACATTTAAGTTAACCTTTAGTTAATTAAGGGTAACAAATTACGTTGTTGAAATATGTAAAAAAATATGCAGCATATTAGTAGACAAAAAATAATTTTTTCTGCAAGGTAATTTTTAAGTAATTTTTAGTAGTCTAACTAAAATATTTACAGATTTTTTTATTTTTATATTTGTGTAATAATAAATTTAGGAATTTTAAAAACTTTTTTGACTTTTTAAATTACAATTTTTTACATACAAACAAACTTTTAATGTTTACCTTTATTATTATGTATTTTAACAAAAAATATTTGAAAAATTAAATTTTTATTTGAAATTTTTATATTTTCATAAAATTTGATATAAATGACCAGGAAATTAAAAAAGAAAATAAATTTCTATATCGTTTCAAAAATTAGTTAAGTGGACAAAATAAAAAAAAAAAAAAAATTTACAGTAAAAACAACAAAAAGTTAATAATTGTGTAAAAGAAGTTCCAAATATTTTTTTTCGATCTACCAGGATTCGAACCCGCAACCCTCTGATTTCTGTGCCAGCACGTTCCCATGCAACCCCCATACAAAATATGAACTTCTTATCACCCATGAAAAAGAAATTCTGACTAGCATATATTTATTGCAGCTTTAGATATAGTTTAAAAACCCGTCCTAATGGAGTAATTCTTTTTGATGTAATGATGGAAGTGATTTATTTAGAAGTCGTTCCATTTATTTTTGCTGGGTAAGTTCTTCTACAACATTTTTTTCCGTTGCCTACTTTAGGCGATGTGGGCCAAAATATTTTAAGAGTGAATCTCGAAAACTAGCGCATAAAAATTTTTAGGTTTAAGCATAGATTATTCCTCTTACCAAGATGTAATTACAATACAAAAATTAATTTTTTTGTACTGTTACTTAAGAGGATGTAGTGATTTTCCTTTTTCGGAAAATGCAAAAAGGGGCGAAAATGCACCACAACTCCAATATATATTACTCAAACTTATAAACTTTGCTACTTATACCAAATATATTATTTTTTACCAAATTTCAGAAAAATCCATCTATTCGTTTTCAAGTTAAGGCGATGTCTTTTAAATGTATCCTGGTGAAATCCTGTGTGTCGAAGGATGAAGGTAAGGAATGTTTTGAATAGTCTAAGCTTCAATCTTTTCTTTGAAGTTATTATAAATTTTTTTAATCAATTTAAATATGTTTTTAAGATTTTTGAAAATTTTGTTTGTTTTAAAATAATTATTTTTCGAAATTTTACGAAATTTTGTTTTTGGCACTTTCTCGCTTCAAAACCGTGCACTGTGTACAAAAAAAATATTTATAAAAAATTTTATAAATTTTGTTTTCTATTGAAAAAGCTTAACCTCTTATTATTAAATGCTCATTGGGCGCATTTGTGGTCAATTTTATATACCCTGCCTGGAGGCGTGGTTGCCGGTTAGATGGTTGAAGGGCGTAGTCAAATTAAAGGGCGGCTGACCGGCAAAGTACGGCTGGCTTGTATCTCTGGCCTGGCTATTCTCTTGTGCCGGATAATTTTTTTTAGAAAAAAGTTTTGGTTTTCTTTCCCCTGTAAATAAGCAATTTACGAACTTAAAATATTTATATGCTCATTCACAAAAAAAACTTTATCTCTTATTAGAGGCTAATTAAAGGATTTTGTTTTTGTTATTTTGCATGTTAATTTTTTTTATTAAACTGTAGTAAAATTAAAAACATTTTTGTGATACAAGCCTTTAGGGTCTTATGCATAATCAATTTTTAAATTTATATATAAACCAATTTTTCATAGAAAACTAATCAAAAGGAATGCCTTAAGGTTTTAAAATTCTCAATAAGAGCGCTACAAAAGTTTTTTTAAATAAAACAAAAACGGTTTTGGATATCAATGAAATTCTTTATTCCTGTGAAAGTACGTTCGATGCCATTATGTATGGAAATCGATCTCTTTTGCATGGCCACCACGGGCACGCTTGCAGAAGTCCAGACGCTGAACCCAATTTTCGACGGTTTTCAAGCATAAATCGGCCGATACCGCTGCAATTTCACGTTCGATATTTATACGAAGTTCATCAATCGTCGCTGGCTTGTTAGCATAGACCATAGATTTGACGTAGCCCCACAGGAAATAGTCCAACGGCGTCAAATCGAACGACCGAGGCGGCCAATCGACTGGACCATTTCATGAGATAACACGTTCTCCAAACTTGGTTTGCAATAAATTGATTGTGACATTCGCTGTGTGGCTTGTGGCGCCGTCCTGTTGGAACCACATGTCCTCCAAGTCCATATCATCCAATTGGGGCCAAAAATATTCGGTTATCATTGAACGGTAGCGATTCCCATTCACAGTAACGTGCCGGTCTTGATCATCACTTAAGAAAAAGTACGGCCCAATGACGCCGCCGGCCCATAAACCGCACCAAACCGTAATTTTTTCGGGATGCAATGATGACTCATGGAGTACGTGTGGATTGCTGTCTGACCAATAACGCATATTTTGTTTATTGATGAAGCTATTCAGCCAGAAATGAGCCTCATCGCTGAAGATGATTTTCGATGAAAATCCGAATCATTTTCAAGTTGTTGCTCAGCCCAATTCACGAACATACGACGCTTCTGGTGGTCAAGCGGCTTCAGTTCTTGCGTCAATTTGATCTTGTAAGGATGTAGGCTAAGATCTATTCGCAAAATTCGCCACAACGACGTCACAGAGATGCCCAACGCTTGAGAACGACGTGTGAGAGACACATTTGGGCTTTCTTCAACTGAAGCCACTGACTCCGAATTTCGGTAGTAAATTTTAATAATTTCGACTCGTTGTTGGCTCGTATATCTTTCCATCAGAGCGGTCAAGAAATATGGCGTCGTTTGTGTCCCGGTCTTTCTACTTTTGTAGCGTCCCTGTTTAAAAACCCTTTATAAGCATTTTAAAATATCTAAAGTATTTAAAGAAGATGGGGCTAAATCGATTAAGTAACTAACAAATTCATATTTTAATGTTTATTAAATTTTTGGACAATAAATGTTATTGTTAATTTGCTTCCCTATAGTTAATGTAGTGCAACCATTCGATCGACTTTAGCAGACAAAAGTGTACTTAATAAATGGGTTTTATTCTGCTTAATTTATTTTCATATCGATTGTTTTTTATTCTGCTTATTCTTTGTTGGAATAGATCGACAAATAGAAATATCAAAGTAAATAAACGTGGCGCAATACCTGTCGATGATTGAAGCGATAGTCCAACAATGATCTCAAATTGAGATTTGTTGATAAAAGATTATTGGCAGTTAAGGAATAAAAAACAAAAGTTGGCAACTTTTTTTCTATTTATAATTTATAGGAAAAGTTTTTTTTTCAACGCCGGTTGTTTTTTCCATCTTGTGAATTGTAACAGAAACAAGTTTTTTATTTGTACAACATCAAAAAATAAAAACAAAAAAAAACATTGGGAAAATTGTATGTAACCGCCTGTTGAGTTTAATATAAATTAGTCATGTTTAACACTAAATATTGAAAAAATAACTAAATGAATAATAAAAAAAATATATATTTATTTGTTGCCAGCCTCATAGACGACAAGAAACTTACAGATTTATGTACCGAGGTAGAGGTAGGGTCAAGTTTAAAAGCAAGTTGTTTTGTAGCAGAATTTTCAAATAAAATGTTTTTGTTATCTATGAATAAAATTTATTAAAATATAAATATACTCACATTTATAATGGCCTGCAATTAATAATTCTTACTAAAAACGCCTATTTTATTAAAAGAAATCTAAATTATACATCTTATATTAAAGTAGATTTTTAAATTGCTAACATTTTTGTGTGAGAAAATTATATATTGCAAATATTGTCTAAACCAAATCTTAAAATACTTTTTGAAAAAAGTATTCTTAGATTTATAATAATAACTGTTTTCGCGTATAAGGGATATATGAAATTCTGCAACATTTTTAAAAAATTGCCATCAACCAATTATGTTTTTCCGTACGACGGCCTTAAAGCTCACAACATTTTTTCGAAGACATCTGTTTATAAATTTTAAAAGTTTGTTAAATCTTCCATATTTCGTGATTATATTTAGACAGCTCTTTTTAAATTTAACTAAAATTCTAACAATAAAAATTGTTTGTAAAGTCAATGCCACTGAACAATTATTCTATTAGCTGACATTAACCTTTTTCCTTTTATGCATTCTTGTTTGTTGTTGGTGTTAGACAAATGCGTTAAATTTGGTTTTTTCATGTTTTTCTACTGCACCCATCTGCTGTATACATCTGCTTTTTAGTTGGTAAAATCTTTAATTTTTTTTTTTTGCACAAATCACTTAAATAGTTTTATTAGTATTGAATATTGCACGAAATATGACTAACTTGAACTTTAAAGTTAACATACCAAAATACCAAAAAAATATATATTAACAATTTGTTAAATAAAAAAACAGCGTTCTCTATGGTAGTACTACGAAGTGTGATATCAAGGAGTGTTTATTAGATTTCGGTTATAATATAGAATAATTGACAATAGAATTTGATATTTATTTTTCAATAAGGAGTGCTTGGAAGAATTTGTTTAAACCATCTTTAAACAGTTATTTAGTACCCAGCAAACAAAGATGATCATTAATGACTCAGAAATGAGCTCCAAAAACATAAACATTTTTCCACTTTTTCCTATGAAAGTGGTCCGTCTAAAAGAGCCCCCTGTTTACTCAGAAATGACTCAGAAAAATGAACGTATAAAATCGAAATTTTCCTCATAAATTTAAATAATTTAGGAATCTTCTTTGAGTTCGAAAAATGAACCCTCATTTTGAGACAGCTTTTTAGATTGTAGAGACAACTTTTTGGATCGTTTTCTGAGGGTTCATATTTTCTTCCAAAAAAAGAGTGTTTTCAAAAAAACAAAAATCATTTCTATGAGCCATTTAAGAATCTTATTTATGAGCGCTCCGAAATTGCTGGCTGGGTAGTCATATTTTGTTTGTGTCTTAAGTCTTTTGTTTTTGTGAACTAATCTTACTGTATAGCAACAAATAAACTGTTTGACAGTGACAATTACCGATTATTATAAATTTGAATTTACCCTCAAAATCAAAAGTCGTTGGTAAACAGCTATTTTTAAGACTCCATTGACCAAAAATTGTAACATAATAATTTTTCCATCTACTTTTAATTTTTACAGGTCTTAGAAAGGGAGATAGTTGGGCTTTTTAATAATATATATATTAGGGTCATTCAAAATCGTATGGGGAAATTAGACGTAGTCCGATTTATGCTCATCAAGGCATCACCGTGGTGAATCCACTACGGCAACATCTGTACGACATTTGAGAGAAATTAGATCACGTTTAGAGGTCCCTAAAAATCACAGGTTTTTCTAACCTTTTGTATGGAGATTTACATATAAGGTATATTTAAAGTCTTTATTGTATTTTAAATTTATTTTTGACTGAATAAAGAAGAATGCAAAAAAGTTTAAATCAATTTTTAATCACTTAAGATTATGTCGAATGGTTCATATATCCATAAATTTTGAATCACAGTTTTATACAGGTAGGTACTTTCGGAATATGAAATAAAACATCTCATTTCTCACTTCTTTATATTTTATAAAGTCTATGGATAACAATGATCCTTAAAATCATCTTAAATTATTAACAGTTTTCGAAATATTCGCATTTCTATGATTTCGCAAAAAACATAAAATCTTATCATTTTGAATTTTTTTGAGCCATTCTGCACGACAAAAAAATAGTTTAATATATAAAATTAACTGTCTTCCTTAAACCTTTAATTCAAAATTAACTAGAACATAATTGCAGGAAGGATAACGTTATCTTGGCAATTTTTCATAACTTGTCTGCCTTTTGTTTAACAACTTTTGAAATAATGGTAAAATTTTTTAATTCAAAACTTTATTACAAAATACACTTTAAAAAATGTTTGTAAATTTACTTCTATAAAATGGGTAAACGACAAAACGACTAATTTCAATGTACACGATTATGCGAGAATTACACTTATATTATTGTTAATAAAATACGCACTAAAAATTAATTTGTTGTTTAATTAAAAAAAAAAACTTTTTGGCTGGTTAATTTTAAGTACACATGTGGTAAATATAAGCATTTTTGGGAGAATTTTACGAACTTTCTGTGGATTTTTGGGCATTTTTTGTGAATTTTTATGTATGCATTTTATTCGTACATGATTTTTTACGCACAAATTTAGTAAATTAACACACTAATTTCAAAATTTCATATAATTTTTCTACACTTTCAATATAAAATGACACTTTATAGGTGCAACAACTTAGTAAATTTACCCAATTTATAGTTGGAGTACAGTTTGCTACCATAAGTTGGGTAAATTTAAACAGAATTTAATTACAGTGTAGAGTTTATACAGATAACAGTTTTAGGGAGAACAAAATATCACCAGTGAAATAGTTCCATGAAACTGGAAAATAGGTCCATGAAAAAATTTTGAAAAATAATATAATATTAATATTCGCAATTATCAGCAAATTATTTAATAGATTTGATGTATCGCGTTTTATAGTATTATATTTGATTTTGTTTTTTTATGAAAATTTTAAATTTGTTGGTTTTTAATTTTTATTTAAATATGAAAATTGTTTTTCGACCATTTTAATTAATAAATTAGAATTGTATTAATTTTAAATTTTTTTCACCTATAGCCATAACTTTATTGCCATTTAGGGACCTTAACCCATTAATGCCTGACCCCATATTCCTTTGTCCGATTTCGATGAAACTTTATGCTGACATTATATGTGGTGTTTGCATTGATATAGTAAATATATTTTTTTTTAATCTACTTATGCATTAATCGCTGATATAAAACTATTCCTCCATGTTCCATAAATAAAAAATCCTTAATTCTATTTCCCATGTAAAATTTCTCATTTCTATTTGAAAATAAACAATATTTCAAGTAAGTGTACTTCAAAAAACTACAAAATGGGCGTTTTAATACCCATATTATAAAATCGTACCTGTACCCCAGGGTAGTAGTCATAGCCAATTAAATTTTTTTTGTGAGATAGAGGACACCTTAGACCATTGGGCACCAAGAGTTTTTTCCAAATTCCCACTTGTTCAATTTTTTAGACCCATTGAAATGGAATTTTTCAAAACTTGTTGACTTTTGAACCTCTAAATACCCCACTAGGGGGTGGATTTACCGCAGCATTTTTTAGGTAATCCTAGCCTTTCCCTACCTGTGCATGAAAACAAATTTGCATTAACTCTTACCTGCATCTAGTTAGAGTTTTACTAAGATTACTCTTTTTTTGGGTATTTAAATACCAAATAGGTAGAAATGGGTTAATTCTAAATTTTTTATATTTTTTTTTTTGATAGCATAATCTTCAAAAAGGCAGTCACATTGATTGAGTCTTGAGGAGCTAGAAAATTCGAACGTCTTTTGAAGTTCCCTAATATACACATTCTTATGTGTTTAAAAAAATTGTGTTGAAATATATTTGAATTAAATCTGATTTTTTATCTATTTATTCTTAAGGTGCATTAAATTCAAAGTAAAACAATTTAAAAAGTTAAAGTCGGATATACCACAGTAGGATGTGAATCATATTCCGCATAAGAATACAGGAACAGACAGCCAGACGGACATCGCGAAATCGATAATCATTGGTGATAAAATCAAAAATAGAATGGGTTAGCAAAGAAACGCAGTTTTTCTACAACCGATTTTTTGGAACAGAAAATTTTGCTGGGGGTAGAATTTCATTAAATATTGTGATTAATTAATTAATTAATTAATTAATTAATTAATTAATTAATTAATTAATTAATTAATTAATTAATTAATTAATTAATTAATTAATTAATTAATTAATTAATGGAAATAAATATACAATATAAAAGTTACATTTCCAAACAAAGGCTCATTCACAGTACTGGAGTAATCCATTCTATAGATTGTGTTTTGGAACTTTCTTCTTCGCACTTATAAATTTTTATCATACCATCTTTGTATTAATATATTCCACTCTGGTGGTTTTCATGGTTTCGATCTTTGTAGTTGGTAAAAAAAAAAGAGTTAGAGTTGTTGAAGTTTTACAAAATTTTCTGAAAACAATCTTTAAAGAAATCGAAAGTGATTTTGTTACAGCTAGCTAAAAACAGAAAAATTATTACTATTATATAAATTATCTAAAATCACAATTTTCTCTAAAATTTTCAAATTTAAAATGCCGCCAATGCTAAGTTAAAAGATTGATATAAGTAATTTTCATTAGAGTTATTCCCTGGGATGTATTTAAAAAAACTTTATGCGTTGACCGCATTTTTTATATTTTGTTGAACAAAATTTAAAAAAAACAACTCAAAATTAGAGTTTTGCTAATTTATAAAAAAAATCCGATTTTTGGCCATACCTGGAACTAAGTTAGCATAGACTGAGATAGACAAGAATTTATATTTGAATATTTATGGATCTTGAAAATGAAACTAGAGTATAACATGCTAGGTGGAAATTGCCCACCTGGGATGTTATAGAAAAAAATAGTACTGGGAGAGCACTGTTTTTTTGATTATGCCAGTACCACTTAAAATGGGCTTTGCCACTGTTTTCCGCTATTTTAACAAGATTTTTCTATCCAACACTTCTTTTACCCTAATTTTTAATACCGAATTCAATCATGAAGAATATCAATACAACTTTTTTCATTATATTTTATATAAAACAGCGAAAAACCAGAAAATTAAAAAAAAAACTTTTTATCTTCTAGTTTTGCAATTATTTAATATTTTATTACACAATAAAAAACAACAAAAGTAATTTAAACAAAAATATATATTTTTTATTAATTTATTAAAATTTAGGGTGATTTTTAAATGTTATTAAAGTACTGGCTATACACTGATTTTTTGTATTTAAAGTAAAGGCAAGTTACTGAATATTTTTAATTTATAGTACTGGAAAAACACCAGGAAGTAACAAAATCAAGGCCAAGCGTATATTGGTGTTATCATTTCGACACCGTACCAGTACTGGAAGCGTAAAAAATTCGACACATCGCCAGTACATACCATCTTCAACGCTGAGCCAGTACTGTGCCGTTCGTATTTTTCTATCTGGGATGGTAAGTTCTTGGAAAAATATTTTATTTTCTTAGGATTTTCAAAATTTATCTCATTTTAATCCTGCAATGTTCCGGGGTAATTACACTTACTTCAATATTTTCTAACCGATTTAGGATTTTTATACACTACTAGAAACATAATTAAGTCTGAATTATGATTTTATTGACACTTTTTTTTTCGAAAAAAGCAAAAAAAATTTTTTTTCCAATTGTAAGTCATAGTTTAAATTTCAGGGCCGAAGCGTCACTTGTTCACGTTATACGATCACCTTAATTTTTTGCATGATATATTTCTATACCCAAAGAAATATTTCAAAAGAGGGCAGGTCACAGGTGCTGAATTTGATGCAAATCAGAAGAAAAATTATGTTTTTTATGATCTTTCCAGGAGTTTAGGATATAAAACAACTATAATAATAAATGCGAACCGCAGAACTTTTTCGTAAGTGAGTCGAAATGCGCTCACTACTAGTACTACTAAGAGAAATTTTTCCTTTGTATACTCAATTTTTTTTACAAATTTGTTACTTATTTTTCGTAGAAACTGTATTTTTTGCAAATTTCTTTTTACGGGCTTATTGTCATTTTAGTCTGTTTTGTTGTCGTTTGAATAAAATTAAGGAATTTTGTTGAAAATTAAATTGAAATTTTACATTCAACCGAACAATAAAATTTTATATGCTTAATATCTCAAAACTAACTGAATCGATCCTTTAAGAATTTTCGGAAGTACATAGGAAAGGATAATATTTACCTTAACAATGTTTAGTGTTGTTTTCATCTTTTAATAGTAACCTTCAGTTCAAACTTTAAATGGCATTTTCTCGGAACAACATATTAATAATCGGGTGCCACTGTGCAGCTTTAACGGGTAGGTATACCGATTTTAAATTTTTTCTTTTTTATGTTATGTAAATTCCCTACGGGAAATTTTAAGAAACTGTCCGAACTGGCTCCTTTATATGAAATAGAGTGGTCACTTTTACTTGGCGTTTTTTTATTATTATAATAAAGTGTTGTTTTTTCAAACTCATCATATAGACCAACTGCAATTAATATTGTACAAAATATGCATTTTTATTAATTCTAATTTAGTAGGTTTGAGGTTAAGAAGAAGAATAAATATTTTTTTCAAAAGCTATAAACACATTAAAATTTGAAAATCACATTAGATCCAGTTTCTGCCTTTTTTCTATGGACAAAATTAATCATCGTTTCGGAAAAAAGTATCGCGTAAATCGTGGGTTTATGTTAACTTTATGTTAATTTTTGTTATTATAAAAAACTTAAATATTTTTTATTACTACTCTGAAAATGTGATCTCTAAAATTTTTTTCAAATCAAAATGAAAATCTCATTTTACATCCCAGTTTCATACACTTCTGACAAGTGTTGCCACTCCGCGGCTAATTATCCAAATCGCGAATATTTTCTTAATTTTGTGGATAATTTCTTGCAAGTGTGCCCAAATTCCAAAATTAAGATACCTAAGATACCCAGCAAAACCTTCTTTTACTAGGTAATGGGAAATGTAATAAGAAACCAAAAATTGTAACTACCCTACGGGAAATTTTAACAAACTGTCACCGAACTAGCACCTTTATATAGAGTGGTCACTTTTACATGACATTGTCATAGGAGGGGGAAATTGACCCCTTCTGACATGTCACAAGACAAATCCCAGGACAGGTCCCCGATCTTTGTTTTTTATGAGAGTTCAGTAAATCCAGAAAATCTACTTGGTGCCACAAATTTCTTAACACGAGAGTCTTGCAGACATATTGTTTGGAAAACAACTGAATTTTCTGTCAGTGAAGACGAAATAAAATTTGGGGGAAATACCGATTTGCCGGAATTTATAAAGAACTTTCAGACTCCATTCCAATTTTTAAACTACTTCTTTGATGAAGACATTTTACAACATATAGCTGAGGAATCTAATTTGTATGCGAAGCAAAAAAATATTGAAGAGAAAAAACTGATATTTACCAATTTATGGGCATCCTAATTTTGTCATCAATAGTGAATTACTCCAATATTCGCCTTCTATGGTATAGCCAAATTGGTTTGGACTGTGTAAAGGAATGCATGCCTCAAAAAAAAATTGAAAAGATACGATCAATATTTCATTTGAACAATAATGAAAAATTCATAGCCGATCAAACAGATCCTTGTTACGACAAATTATACAAGATTCGGCCACTGGTAGACTGTTTAAATGAAAAATGTTCATCCATTCCGTTAGAAGAACGTTTATCTGTTGATGAACAAATGTGCGCAAGTACAGTCTTGCATCATTTGAAACAATATATGCCTGCAAAGCCACACAAGTGGGGCTACAAATTATTTGTACTTTCCGGAGTATCAGGTTTTGCATATAATTTTGAAATATATACGGGCCAAGACAATTTGCCGCATAAACGTTGTTGTACGATTATTACGAAATGTCCCAAATGGTCAGACGAAATAGGATACAAAATTATAAATTACCAACTGAACAAGAAATAAAAAAATGTCCTAGGGGATCATCATTTCAATTCGTTGCTCACTTTGAAGGTTTAGAGCTCGCAAACGTCTTGTGGAAAGATAATAAGAACGTAACTCTTCTGTCCTCATTCGTTGGCGTGGAACCAGAAAATGATATTAGCAGATTCGGCCGTCGGGAACGCAAGTCGATCATGGTTAAGTGCCCAGCGATTGTCAAAGAGTACAACCGTCATATGGGCGGTGTTGATCTCTTAGACAGCATGATGGGGCGGAACCGAATCAAAATGAAAACCATAAAATGGTTTAGTTTACCATCTACTGGACCTAGCAGTTACAAATGCTTGGTTTTTGTATAAGCGAGCAACAGGGAATACGACTCTTACGCTATTAAAATTTCGTAAAGATCTGGCATTGACACTTCTAAAAATAAATACAAAACAGAAACGTCCAAGAACCAACGATTCACCTTCTGTCGAAAAATTGCATGTCCAAAAGCAAACACGAGGTCCAGCGTCAGCTATACCATCCGTAGATATCAGGCACGATCATGTGGAGCACTTACCGGAATTCCAAGAAAATAGGGTAAGATGCAAGCTGCCGGGTTGTAAGGGCCAAAGTCAACTGATTTGTAGCAAGTGTAACATAGCTTTATGTCTAACAAAAATGAACAAAATTAAAATGTTATCTTTTTTTTGTAAAATTTCATAAACAATAAATAAATAATACGTTGGTTTTTAAAAAGAAACAAAACCATTGTCCATTTAAATCACTATTGAAATATACAAATTTTAGATTTTGAATTTACAGCTAAATGCGCAATGATGCAAATTTGCATCAAAGGATTTTTCACCTCCTGCGACCTTATAAACGAAAATTATACAAACTGCTAGAACAAAAGTTTGTTTTTTAACCATTTCCTTTAGTTTAAGTTGTATTTTATTTAATTTGGTTTTCTTGCGCACTAGAGGGTTAAGAATGTGCTTGTTTGTAAAGGCTTCTTCTTATTTGCCTTTTAAAGAAAGCTCTGTAATGAAATGGCAACCAGGGTTGTTATTGTTGCCCGAATTGTAAATTTTAACTTTAAAAAAACCTAGTAATGTGTCTTCTTATTATAAAAACTATTTTGTTAATAAATCATGTCTTATTTTTTATAATTCTTTAAATATTTTTGCTTTTGTTGATTCTAAAGAGACTAAACCCCCACTAACACAATGTCCTGTTAGTTACTAACTGGAAATTCAACTGGCACATTTGTTGTTGTTTACCACATAAATTTTAAATTTAACTCTAGATTAAATTTTAACGGTACATTGTGTTTTCCGCCCTAAGTAATATAATTTTTCTAAAACAAAAGTATGACCTTTTAGCTTTTGATTAGCTAATGAGTATAAAAATTTTGTTTTACATTTTTTTTCGGTCTAGAGGTGTGTTAAATATATATATATATTTTTTTTTGTAAATGAGTCTGTCTATAAGTCTTTTTTAGATTACTTTGGTTTTTATAATTCATTTAATAGTTCAATTAGAATTATATACGGTCAGGCATTTTGATTTGGCTTATATCTGGAAAAAAAAACAAATTACCCTTAAAACGTTTAACCTATATTTTGAATTTTGCTATCTTATTTATTTGAATTCTTTCATAAACTAAACATTATTCATTTTCAACCGAAAAAAATAAAGAAAAAATTACTCATACCGAGAATAGGCAAAAACAAATTGTTAACGCCAACACTACATACTTATCTACTACTACAAAAACCCAAACAGTTGATTTATTAAATATTTAAACAATTTCAACATAAGTTTAATGTTACATTATTATTACTACAATTATTATATTGTTGCTGTTGTTGTTGTTATCAAATGCAATTGCTGTTGCAATATACCAAACTGTAATGTTTACCTTAAAAATAAATTGCCAAAAAAAAAAAAAACAAATTGTTTGTAGGAGCTGAAACAAACTATTTGCAACAACATGTTTGACTATGGCATGACAGTAATTTGGATGTTGATATATTGACACCCTCTAGTCAGTTAAAAAAAAAATGATTGTTTATTTTTTGTGAATCATATTAAAAATATAAAGCTATGAAAGACAACAAATTTTAGTAACTGTTTTATAATTCTATAAGTATACATTTGTACTTCATAAAGAAAAGAAAATTTTGTTTTATTTGTGTCAGTAAAAATGATTCAGTATCATCTTAAGCAATACCAGCAGTTAAATAAATGACAGATTATAATTTGTTATATTATGTTTGCTTAATATATTGTATAAGAAAATTAATTATTTCTAATCACACAACATCGCAAATTACTAAAAATTTGTTAAAAAGCCAAAAATTACGTCAAATGTATGTAATTCATAAGTAAATTTGTACACTCAAAAAAGTTGGCAGTTACTACATGAGAGTTGTTTGTGTAGTCATAAGTAGTTATTGATTTTGACTATAATTACAGTTGTTTTTCTATGGAAAAATTATTAAAAAAAAACTGTCACGACAGTTACTTAAGAAAACAACTAACGAAAATGCTGTAATTTCGCAATAGTTTTTTAGAGGAGTTATTTCTAACATTATAATAAGCAACTAGCAAAATAGTATTTTTACAGTAAACTGTTGGTTTTGTTAGTTATTAAAAATAAATCGTTGAATTTTAAAAAATCTTCTCCAGTTTATATTTGTTTTTATTGATACCTTGCTAGTTTGCGAATAGAAATCAGAAACTTGTATTGTATCTCCAATGCATAAAAGCATAATAACTGGAGAAGCGTTTGGAATTTGTACTTCAAATTTAAATTGGCTAAAGTAATTACACACATTTTTTTTTCAATCGAAAGAATAAAAATTAATACACAAGCGTAAAATGTATGATGTGTCCAATATTCAAGCTTTTAGCATCACAAGAATTTAAAATAATCTTATTTTAACTTTAGATACTTTTAAAATATTAACATGGTTTCATATTACCAATTAGATATTTTATTCATAATTATAATTTAAAATCCTTTCTCTATTTATTAACCTTTAACTTAATTAAAACTGATCCAAACACATGATATATATGGTCCATGCAATATAGAGATAACATTTGTCCTATAGAAAAAAATCCCCATCAATTTATTAACAAAAAACCATAAAATAATAAACCTTACCTAATGACCCATTATTAAGTTTAATCAATCTTTTAAAACATGTTGTAGAGTAGTAAATTAAGATAACACTTTTACTTTTGTCATGGTATTGTTTATATTTTTATACATATTAAACATGGTACATTCACATGTGTATAAATACATTTAATAACATAAACCATTAAAGTACTTTCAACTTTAACCTAATTAATGTGATATGATATTCATAAAACATAAGCCAATTTATTACAGTTAATGTTGACTTTACGGGTTTACTACACCATTCGAAGATTTAACATTCTTGAAAAGATATTAGAATGTTAAAAGTTTTAAACATTTTGAAGATGACTGTACTACAGAATCCATTTTTGCTCCCTTGATGCTCAGTTCTTCGATTTTAATCAGAGTTTGAAGAGAGCTGTAATGTTCAAAATTACCACTGAAGTTTGTGGTGAACGATTTTGATAAACACCGTTTTTTTTAAATTGCTTCGATATTTGCCATACATCTCAACAAAAATTTTTTTTTCCAAAATAACATATTCGAACTTATTTTAAATTTTTCAAAATTTATTTCCAAAGAAAACACAATATTATAAAATATATTTCCCTCCATATATTGTAATATAAAAATTCCCAGCAAAAAATACTGCATAGGGTAGAGGGGGATCCTTCGCCAGTGGGGCACATATACTAATCCCATTTTACTCCGATGTTAAGGGAGATAAAAAATTGGAAAAAAATATATTTTGTGCATTTTTCAATTACCTTTCCTTGACATCCACTTTAATGAATTTACATCACATATAGTCGCAGACAGACGTGTTTTTGTGTTTTTTGGGGTGCCAAAAAAATAATTGAAAGTAGCTACATTTTGCAATAACTTCCTCAAATCGCGTGGTAAAAAAATAATTTTTAATTATATTAGACCTATGATCCTAAACTTTCAAATAATAACACTGCGAGACAAATGGTAGGGGTCAATGATCGGGAAGGGTTCAAACTACCGGGGAAAGTTATATCGGTAAATAAGAAGTTATACGTGTCCCGGCGTTTCGCAGGGTCAACCCTAGGAATCGAGATATATCGATTTGACCTTTGGTGGTCTTCTTTTTGACATAACTCGAGAACCACTAGTCCGATTTTGCTCAAGCAATTTTAAAAAAATTAAAAATTACAATTCCTTTAATCTGTTCATATAACGTTTTTCTATATACTCAACAGTTTTGCCGGTAAAAATAAATGTATGAAGAAAAAAATATTTTTTGCCTAAAATATTAAAAAAAGTAATAAACAAAAGGTTATTGATTTTTATGGTAGCGGTAACAAACATTTATTTTTACCGGCAAAACTGTTGAGTTATAGAAAAACGTTATATGAACAGATTAAAGGAATTGTAATTTTTAATTTTTTTTGAAATTGTTTGAGCAAAATCGGACTAGTGGTTCTCGAGTTATGTCAAAAAAAAGATATATCTCGATTCCTAGGGGTGACCCAGCGAAACGCCGGGACACGTATAACTTGTTTTTGCCGATAAAACATTTCCCGTTGGTTTCATCCCATCCCGATTTTGACTGTCGCATAGTGTAATAATTTGATTTTAATAAATGCTTAAAAAGTATGAAAAATATTAATTTTATGTTAGTGCCTGTTTCTGACGCACAATCACCAGATGGCCCCTGGAGTTGCAAAGAATTGGTGCATCCAACTCTATAAGACTTTTCTATATGTTTAAAATATGTTTAATAGTAAATTAGAACAATCGTGTTCATTCTTAAATTTATATTAATTATTCAGTATTTTGTAATTTTGAAGAATCATTATATTATAGTTTTAAATTATTTTTTTTTAATGTATTGGAGATTTATTGATTAAAAAAAATCACATATCTTAAAGAACTGATTCGAAATTATTTATTTCCGTCATTAAAAGATTGACTTTGCCGTATTAACAAATTTTTTTTGTTGAAATTGTATCTAGCTCTTTTGGCGAATATCCCTAAGTTTGGGACAGTTATGCTGATTTAATTTACTTTGAAAATCATTAAAAAAGTAATAGAAAATATGCAAATAATTAGAATAAAAATCATAGAAATTAAAGCCAAGATATGTAGATCTTCAATTTCAAGGAAATTTTTTAAAAATAATTAGGGGTTAAGAAATGACAGTGCTTTGAAAAAAAAGTGGCGAAGGATCCCCCCTCTACCCTACCCAGAAGCAGTTTGGGAAGGCATTATTGAATCACCGTGCGCTTCCTAAACTAATTCCAGAAGACATGACTGTTGTTCGCTATGTGCCACTTGGTTGTCTCTTTTCCGCAGGTGAAATGCGCTACTTTCATGGCACTTAAGAAGCAATAAAATCAGGCCTTCATTAGAAATGAATTGCGCATTTTTTCAGCTTCTAGATCTGCTGAAATAATGTGTCTTTTAGAAGATATAAAGCACTTCATTGATTTCTCCAAAGAAGCAGTGAAATATTTGCTTCAGCAATGCGCTAATAAAATACATATTCACATTCGTTTCTTAATGTCAGTAATATACGAAATCTGAAAGAGCTTCTTTTGAGATCAAAAAGAATGCATTATTTTTATTTATATAATTGCGTATTTCTGTATTTAATTGTGTAAAAGCAAGCATAAAGAAACCCAGTAATTTATGCATTTTAATGAGACCAGAAAAAATCAAAACCTCGTAAATCAAATTTTTGATTCTTTATAGATAAAAATCACTTTTAGATCGAGATTATTCCGTCATAATTCGAAAAATAAATATCAAAATTTAGTAGGTTTGAGGTTAAGAAGAAGAATAAATTTTTTTTCAAAAGTTATAAACACATTAAAATTTGCAAATCAGACTAGATCCAGTTTCTGCCTTTTTTTCTATGTACAGGCTTCATCAGTGATTTTCCACTAAATTGTATTATTTAACGTTTTTTTAATCACCTGGATTTAGTATTTTTCATACAAAAACGGGATTTATTAAATCCAAAAAAAACCTGGATTTAAAAAATCCACAATAAAAGCACAAATATATGAAACCCTATTAATTTAATGTCAGAAAAAACTACGAATGAAAATTAAAAGAGAAACAAAAAAATTGAAAAACTAACAAATAAAAGGTTGTTATTAAATTTTTCTTTATGAAATATGTTTAGAAAAAAAAACTACACCTCACCAAATACCTATTTTCCATCTTGGACATGGAGAAATAGCTCAAATCGAAATGGCAATTTTTCACTCTACTGTAAGTAATTTAATTAAATCCAATTAGTGAATATTAAATATTGCAATGGAATTTTTCAATTGTATAAAAATATAAATTGAAGTGATAAAACTCCAAAGGCAGACTGTCTATCGCTGTTTTATATAAAATATAATTAAAACTTAAAAGTTAAAGTAAAATCCTTCATCATCGAATTCGGTATTAAAAATTAGGGTGTAAGAAGTGTCGGACAGAAAATTCTTTTTAGAATAGGGAGAATTTAACCCCATCTGTTGATCGCTTTTAGAACTAATTTTTAGATTTATTAAATTCAAGTGATTAGAAAATACGGTTATTATTTATATTTTATTGTCAGATTGTCTCTATATGATAATTTTTTAACAACCTGTCGGCTGTAGGAATCGAACCCATGCACTCCTACAATACAAATGTAACTATACTAAGGCTCGCCAGCTTAGTCATCTGAACCACATACGGCCTTGAATGTGGCATTGTAGCTAATACATAATTTTTCTTTCCCATTCAGCTTTCTGTTATTGTTTTTACTTCCAGAAGTGATCAAACCGATACATACAAACATTCAACTTTAGATTTTTTGTTTATCTTCTTATCTCCTCCGTGTCAGCTTTTTTTCGGAAATGTTGCCACATTGACGTATGGTTTTTACGTTCAAGTGCAGGCAATTTGTGTATATTGGGACGGACTACCAACAGGGCATTTTTATTTTTTTTTCTTTATTATTATAGTAAAGTGTTGTTTTTTCAAACGCATCATATAGACCAACTGCAATTAATATTGTAATTAATATGCATTTTTATTAATTCTAATTTAGTAGGTTTGAGGTTAAGAAGAAGAATAAATGTTTTTTTCAAAAGCTATAAACACATTAAAATTTTAAAATCACATTAGATCCAGTTTCTGCCTTTGTTCCATTGACAAAATTAATTCTCGTTGCGCAAAAAAGTATCGCGTAAATCGTGGGTTTATGTTAACTTTATGTTAATTTTTGTTATTATAAAAAACTTAAATATTTTTTATTACTACTCTGAAAATGTGAACACTAAAATTTTTTTCAAATCAAAATGAAAAATCTCATTTTACATCCCTGCTTCATACACTTCTGACAAGTGTTGCCACTCCGCGGCTAATTATCGAAATCGCGAATATTTTCTTAATTTTGTTGATAATTTCTGGCAAGTATGCCCAAATTCCAAAATTAAGATACCTAGGATACCCAGCAAAACCTTCTTTTACCAGGTAATGGGAAATGTAATAAGAAACCAAAAATTGTAACTACCCTACGGGAAATTTTAACAAACTGTCACCGAACTGGCCCCTTTATATGAAATAGAGTGGTCACTTTTACATGACATTGTCATAGGAGGGGGAAATTGACCCCTTGTGACATGTCACAAGACAAATCCCAGCACAGGTCCCTGAACTTTGTTTTTTATGAGAGTTCAGTAACCTGTCCTAGGATTTGTCTTGTAGCATGTCACAAGGGGTCACTTTCCCCCTCCTATGACAACGTCATGTAAAAGTGACCACTCTATTTCATATAAAGGGGCCAGTTCGGTGACAGTTTGTTAAAATTTTAGGGTACTTACACTTTGGTCGCGTAACACATTATTTAAACATGGGGGTGTCGTTGGAGGTAAATAGGCTTCCCAGTATAGGCTAAAATAAGTGATTACGAAGGAAGTACTGAAATAAGTTGTTACTTGTAGTATTAAATTCACTAGTTAGCTAAAATAAGTACATACTTGTATGGAGTGAAATAAGTCGTTACACATTAGTACATATTTCATTGGTTATATATAGGGAATAAAATAAGGAGTTACCAGTAACGGCATTGTTTAAAAGTACACCGATCCGAGCAATGTAATTAGATTATAAATTTTTATTAAATCGTACTTTCGCATAATAAGTAGTTATATACTGCAATACCAATAACTTATTATTTTTACTCTTATTAATAAGTTATTATACAACACAATACCAGTAATATATTATTTTAAAGCCTCCAAATAAGTAGTTATATATATATCTTTGTATCGGTAACTCATTATTTCATACATCTCACATAAGTATTGGCGTATCAAAATATTAGTAACGTATTACTTTAGGTTTCTAAATAAAACCAAGGGTAAAGGGGCCAGGCAATGCGTGAAAATGTCCAACCCATTACCAAGGTTTTGCTGGGTATGGAAATGAAATACATTAAGATCGCTTTAAAGTAGCCTTCAAAATTAATTTTCTGTAATTAACTCATGAAAACGCGTTATTGAAGGGTTATACATACTTTAACCAAAACATAGTTTTTCCCACTTTTAAACAATCATTATTTTGATTGGCGAAAAGGGTTAAAAAAAATCTGGCAGCAAAAAAGCACTTTTTTTGGTTCTTCAACAAAATATAAGCCCCTCTTGAATTGAAAAAAAATTTTATCTCCTTCTAAAGGGGTAACGTACTTTTTTAGGAACGCCCGAGAAAGTCCATTCTGACTTTGCTAGTAATACTTTGTCTTAAAATCGATAATAAAATCTCTCCCCTGCTTACAAAAGAAGCAGTTAAGAAGGTAGAGTAAAAAATGTGTGATCGTATCAGATCGTAAGTCAGTAGCATTGTACTGTTCGTAATAAATCGTGTAAACAACAAAAGAAATCTCTGCACTTTTTACTGCTTTAAAAGTATGCAGTTAAGAAGGCAGAACAAATTAAAATAAATTTGATTTTCCGTTTTCTTTAATTGACTTCTTGTATGTATGAAGCTCAAGCGCTATTCTAGGAGCATTTAAATATAGTTACTGCTTACCAAATCGAAGTTATTTTTTCCTGGGTTACTATATTTGGTTTTAATTACAACCTTTAACTAATCACCGAACTTAAGGGGTTAACCAAATTTTGAGTAGATTGATAACACAGTACATAGATTTTAGAATGAATATCACGAATGTGAACACCAAATTTCAAAATTAGCTCTAGTTTTTGAAATATTTGCAAAATTAAATTTTAGAAAAAAGACAATTTTTACTTTAAAATTTCTCATTTATTCATATACCTGATTAAACCACGGATAATTTTTAATACGGTTTAAAAATATGGACTTTCTGCTTTTAGAACCATATCAACTTATTTTGATTAGCAAAAGGACCTAGGATATAATTGCAATTAAAATAAAAACTTTCTTATTTTCGTATTTTGCAAATTTAATAAAATCCCTTAATCGGATTTGCAAAATCTTAACACATAACATAAATTCATATTCCACTTAATTACTTTTATCAAAAGAATCACTAATTTTGCATCAACATTTGCAGAAAATTCAATCTGAAATACAAATTTTATATCTTTTTTATTTCAAATTAATTTTATATCGATACCATAGATTCAATACTCTATATCTGCAAAAATACAATTGTTCAGGAGAGCAATAAAACTAATTCACTTGCTTATTAAATTTTTTTGAATCGACCTGTCTTCTAGAATATTATTTAAAAATGGCAACTTATCCCTATATATACTTATTTTGAAATTATTTGCGTTATTTACGTCGCTAATGCAGATATAGAGTTCTGAAATAAAATTTTTATATAATTTTTGTCGTTTATTTAACCTTCTTTTTCAATTCTTAATTTCACAATTTTCTTGAGCGTAAGGTTTGTTTTTTACATATAAAAAATTCTTTATTTTCGATATTTCGCTACTCCATTGTGTAGCATCTTCAGGAAATAACAATTAAATTAATAAATTAACAAATTATAAACAATTTGAAAGTTTGAAAAAATTTGAAAAACATTTGTCAAATATAAATTGTATGTATACATTTATACCAGTAAACAAAGTCTTTGGTATAAAAGTATAACAAACAAAAATATTAATAATTAACAATAAAAAATGTATTAATATAATGTGTTATAAATTAATGTAATGTGTGCTATTTCTTTTGTATTAAATATCTATAATTCTGTGCTACATTTTCAGTATCTGCCTTAAAGTTAATTCTATTTGTTGTGGGTGTATTAATTATCTGTAACATTTCTAATATATAACGACGTTTATAATTATGTTCTGTGTTTAAAACTGATACATTTTCAAAGTCAGGATAGTGATTTAAATTTGAACAATGAGAAGATAATGCTGTCTTTTGTGAATTAATATGTCTATATTTCTGATCTGATCTATGTCCAGCTATTCTAGTTCTCAATTTATTCTTTGTTGTACCTATATATACCTTATCACAATTCTCTCCGTCATTTCCACTACATGGTATTTTATATACTATATTTGACATGTCCAATTTCTGTATCCTATCCTTTGTCTTACTGTATAATTTATTTACTGTATAAAAGCTATTTTATATCTATTAGTATCTATTATCTTCGATTTCTCCAAACGTTCTGATATTTCCGGTACATAGACCATAGACTTGTAAATTTTCTGTTCAATTAAATTTCCTGTGTTATTATTCTTTCTAAATTTATATTGATTTATTAATGAACAAATTAATCCTATCGGAAAATCATTATACCTTAATAAATCCTTAATTATTTCCTCATTCTTTCTATGAAATTCTCTGTCACTAATATTCAATACTTTTTCTATCAAATTCTTCGCAGTGTTAATAATGATTTTCCTATTATGTTTTGAATAAAAATTAATAATTCTACCTGACGCTATTGGTTTCTGATACCAATCCATTATCAAATTATTACCTCTTCTTATTATCAAAGTATCCAAATAAGGAAGTTTAGAATCACGTTCCTTTTCCATGGTGAACTTAATATCAGAACTAAATTCATTTAATGCTATCAACATATTATCAATTGCATTTTCAGAAATGACAAAAAACAGATCATCCACATATTTAGTCATTATCTTTGGCCTAACATCAAGTTTTTTAATACAAGTGTCCAATAATTCTTCCATAACTATATCAGCCACAATTGGAGAAGCAGAGGATCCCATTGGGAGTCCTTTCTGTTGTAAATATATCTTCTCACTGTATTGAAAGTGTCTATTATCCTCTATACAAAATTTCAAAATACGTAAAAACAAGCCTTTTTCAATAGTTGTATATTCCTCAATAACATTCCATTTTTCTTTTATAATATTCATCGCCAAATCAACAGGAATACTTGGGAATAAAGAAACTACATCAAAAGAAACTAATTTTTCATCATTTCGTATTTGTTTGTTGAATAATCTATTCCTAAATTCAAGTAAGTTCTTTACATTGTATTTAGATTGTTCCGTAATCTTCCTTAAAATGTTAGTAATGTATTTACAGAGTTCATAAGATGGAGAATTATTAAAAGAACAAATTGGTCTCAATGGAAATTCCTCTTTATGAATTTTAGGTAGTCTATATAATCTAGGTGCGGTAGCAATATTAGTCTTAAGTTTAATTTTCTCTGTATTTTTAATAATTTTCTTTTTAAAAAGTTCATCAACTAAATTATTATTAATCTTCTGTAATCTACTCGTTGGATCCCTATTTTGTAAATTATGTTTTGTAATATCTCCTACTATATTGTTCGTCCTTATATCATAATCTTTTCTCTTTATAGCTACAGTTGTATTTCCTTTATCAGATCCCAATATAAATAAATCCCTATTCTTTTTTAAGAAAATTTCTGCTTCCTATACTTTATCAAAAATGTACGGTTTTTTTAAATTTATAATCTACGGACTATAATGCACACCTCCTAAAATAAAGTTTGGTGGTTAGTTGCAAAACAAAAATTTCCGAAAAAAGATATTCTTAAAAAACTTTTATGTTTACCGTATAGAATTCAAATAATTTAAATTTATATGCAGATATAGACTTCTGTATTTGAAAATAAATTTGTTTGTAGATATGGGAAAATCTAAAATGTTAAAAAAAAGGGGCATAGAATGGGTATTTGGCTTCCAAATGTATATCATAGATGGATATAATATCAACAACGATTTTGCCATCAAACACTTATTTTGGCCAAAATTGCAAATATAGAGTATTGAATATAGGGTCTCGATATGTACTATTTAATATTTCAAAAGGAACAAAAGTAGATTTTTGAACATGCATCTTTTAAAATCTCTATTTTTTAGGAGTTTGCACCTCAACTATCTAAAACTTCGTTCAAATTGATTAGAAAATATATGTTTTATATTTCTGAATGGTTTTATTTGGGTTTTATATTTAAAAATTTGTTAAAGTCTCCTTAGTTCTTACACTTAAAATAATACGTCAGTAGAAAAATCTGTCAAACGGGTTTCAAATCGATTTGACTAATTTTTAACAAAGTTTTAGTTGAAACACTGATTTAAACAAAGATTTTAGTTATCTTCATTTAACACAATGGTGAAAATCCTCAGTACTTTAACTGGTTTTCCCTCCCGATTTTTTAAAATGGCCCATATCTCGAAAACTAAGAGAGATAGAGCAAAATTGACGAAAATTTCAAATACCCCTAGCGAAAGGGGCTATCTCTTTCCAAAAATGGACCATGGTGGCGCCTTGGACCGTCGGGAATTTCTTATAAAAATTTCCCACTTCACAAAATGGCCCATACATATCTCGAAAACTAAGCGAGATAGAGCAAAGCGGACAAAATGTTTGCTCCTTTAGAGTGACCTTGCATTCCCTTAAATTATATGGACTAGGACCGGGGAGGGTCCCGAGACCCTAAATTTGAATAAATTTTACGACTTAGTATAATTACAAATAAAACTGTAGATTTACACATGTTTTACTTAAATTTTGGTTTTTTAAATTTAGCAAACGAATTTGTTAAAATCAACAAATTTTATTTTAAGCCCAAAAACAGGAATAAATTTTGTTAATGTAACAAATTTTTCTGACCAGCCAACAGACGTATTATTTTGAGTGTAGGTATTAAAAAAGTCAATTTTAGCTTAAAATAAAAACAGACAATGTGAAATTTTTTTTGATAAATTAAGCAACATGAGATGTTTACTAAAGGCACAGATTCAAATATTAGATATTTCTTTAATCGCAGATTATTTATTAACTAAATCGTGAAAAAAGAGAAATTTCAATTTTAAATTCCAATATAGGGAATTTAAAAATGAATATCTTGCAGCTGTCAAAACATGCAAGATATCAAATTAAAGAGCATATTGCATCATTTTAAAATGTTGCAAAAAATAGCGTTATTACTTTTAAATTTGTGTGTTTTTTCCAAAAAGTTTATTAAAAAATTTCATTTTCCCAGAAAATCGTTTTTACAAACAGTTTTTAAACTATAGCTAACTCAAAAATTTTATGACCATATTAAAAATGACTTGCTTTGAGTTGAAAGAGCAGTTAATATTAATCAACTATGGTTTTTATTCTTTGCTTTACACTATACAATTCAGATTTGCTCTCCGAGGTTACTTGGTGAAGACGAAGATAGCGTACTTCCTTTTTCTGGAAGAATTTATATTGTGCACAAGCTGACATTAAATCGTGAAATTTTAACTCGAATATTTTTTTTTTTTTTGATCGTCTATTAAAATAATCCATTAACTACCTATAATTTGCTCCAATATTTTTGTGACGAATAAAAAGTTAATGTTGTTGAAATTTTGATATTTCGGGGAAATCTTTAAGAGGAACATTATTTCCGAAAACTTTCATGCAAGATATTATTTGGTTAACGAAGCCAAAAGCTTTGCCTATTGCAATGATATTGAAGGCTTAATGACTGCAATGAATATAGAATACACGTATAACCACTAGGGTTTGGGATTTCCCGGACTTTTTTATTTCCCGGGAAACGGGAATGAAAAAATTTGACCCCAGGTTATAAAATGAATTATTTCCGTTTATACATATGTTCAAATATCTCTTTTGTAATATTCTTGTCCATTCATCTAAGATTATAGTACATCTCCTATCGTTAGAAATATTGCTCGATATTTCTTTTATCATGATATATTTTACATGATTGTAGTAATTTAATATAATGTTCTTTACATCGGTTTCACTTTTTTGCAATGCCAGGTTTTTATTATAAAAACTTTCTCGAATAAACGAAGATCTAGTTATGGTGCGGATTGACTGCGGCTAATTTGAATACCATTTTAGGAAATGTTTGCCTTCCATAAAACCTTTAATGCCTATTCAGCTTACACTTTTTTCCTCGGGTACTTTGCTAATTTTAGCTGAAACATTATTCTTGTTGTTGTTCTCTTCAAGAGAAGTTGCATGACCATCAATTTTTTTTTTTTTTTTTTTGGGAAACAAATTTAGATGTCGGAATAGCAAATTTAGATACCACCGTTAACCAATAGTCTTTTCTTTTCACATTTATTAATGAAAATGTTACTTATAAAATTATTGACCCTTATTATAAAGAAGTATTTTAAATTTAAAGTCGACTTTATTTTTAATCAAACGG
This sequence comes from Leucophora obtusa, assembly GCA_949987735.1. NCBI lineage: Eukaryota > Metazoa > Arthropoda > Insecta > Diptera > Anthomyiidae > Leucophora > Leucophora obtusa. Next base: position 143,791,378 of record OX465297.1, read on the forward strand.
TTTTGTTCATTTTGTGTATGAAAACCTTACAAAAATATTTATATTTTCAAATATTTTGATTGGTTGAAAATAAATTAACCAATCAGAATGCTCCAAAAATAAACCAAGTCAAGGTATACTGCCACCCAATATTTTAACTAAAGTCGACTTTACCTAAATTATACATTTGAAAAATTTAGATAGTAAGGGCGATTATTTGTAAGAAACAAAGCTTTTTACTACTTAAATTTTGAATAAGTTATGCGAAAAATCTTTATTAGTTGAAATGCTCCTAATTACTTGGCAAAGATTTTATTTGTGTGTCAAATAAATATATTCCCTTTTAAAAGATTTTAATAATGAAATTTTTGTTTTGGCATTTAAAATGTTTTTTATGACTAAAATTAAAAACTCCTATTCGAAACAAAAACAATTTAAAAAAATTTAATATTTTTAAAATTTCCCGTTTTCCCGGGAAAAATATATTATTTTCCCCTTAACTAGGCTTGCTTTTCGAGATAATCATTCTTCTCTCCAATAAACTAATAGTGACTACAGTACAGTGTATATTAAAAACATAATAATTTTTATAAGAAAAACAAAGAGAAATTATTTACAAAACAAAAACAGTATGGGAGTGCAAAATAATATGTATGTATGTCGACTATAATGAATGATGATTATCATTGTTTAGCAAAAAAAGAAAAATTAATTAAAAACTGTTTGCTATAGAAAACTAAAATAAATAAAACTGAATTTCTGCATGAGTTGTTAAATAACCATGTTTATACAGCTTAATCTCCAGTTATTTGGAGAAAGTTTTTTGTTTTCGATATCAAAAAAGGGAGCCGCCAATCAAAATTGATTTATAAAACACTTAAAATAAAACAATTGACTGACTGGATTTGACAACTAGTTATTTAAATCTAACAAAACTTTGAAATTTCAATTATCTTAAGCTCATCTTTAAACGTTTAAACACGATTTCCGCATCAAAACACCAACACGTTGAGTAAGTAGCATTTAGTTGATTCGAAGATATGAGGCGTCAAATATCAAGTATTTTTTCAAATCAAAAAGAATTTATAAAAAAGATTTTAATGTGAAATTTCTCTTAATTAAAATACCACAAACTTAACATAAATTATACAAATATGTCACCTGGAATCAGGTAGTTGTATATTTTATTTATGTAACATAAATCAAATTAGTGTAAAAGCTATTTTATTTTTAATTAATAGCAGAGCGAGTGAAAAAAAAAATGAAAACATGCTATTGAACAACACAAACGATTAAGTATGTAAAATAAAATTTAATTAATAGATTAAACATCATACTAATTGCATAAAAACGACACACACACAGACACATGCAGAGAAATATGGTACAAAATATAAAACTTGTCAATATTTAATGATGGAAAATATCGGTTACTTATACAAACATACTTCTTATGGAAGGCAAGTGTAACAAATAATGCTGCCTTAACGATGTCCATATTATAGACATCACCCAGACATACATGTACCATACATTACGTACTTAGTTAAAGATAGTTTTTTTGGTTGCATCGTCTCGTTACCAAAGAAAGTTATATTGCGTAGCGTTTTTCCCGAAAAAAGACACTATATATGTGAGAAAGAAATTTACATAATCTACAATTTGCATGTTTTAGGCCATGTAAAATGTCTAAACAACAACATTGTCATTTCATGACTTCTTCGTTAGGCAACCTAAAATAGATGACTGAACAGAAAATAAAAATTTCCGGCTTTTGGTAGGCACTTAGCATATGGCTAAGTGGTAAAAAGTGAACATCTTGTTTTTCTCATTGAGTTACATTTACCACGTAACAGGAAATCAATGGTGAATAACAGAGAAGTAACTGCAATGGCACAAGAACTAATATTCTGAAAATAAATGTGTATTTAAATTGTTTGGCCAGCAATCATTGTTGGGTTGAGTTTTTTCTATCCCTCATACATATCGCAGCGTCCTCCTTCGGTGATCCCATAGCACTTAACCCCACCGAAATACAATAATATAACAGGGCTGTGAACTAAAAAGCTTCAACAAAGTTCGCCAACTCACCATCAACTGTTCTAAAATTCTACATCTTGCGCAATTACTGTGTTGCCATATTTGAAGACCTTCATCTTTCACCACCTTTCACTTCTTCTCTATCCCCTTTCCAAAGGAAGCAACACGTTAATTAATAGGAAGAATTTCTTGAGTGTTGCTTGTCTTTATAACAAAATCAAAAAAAAAATCAACGAAGTTCTCCTGGGGAATCCCTCAGATCTCAAGCGAAATTTAATTAGTTGCAAAAGAGAAGATTCGTTACCAATAATCACTTAGTTTTATCATTACTGGAAGTGCATATTTTGTAATATTTTTTTTACAGTACCCAGTATAGAAAATCATTACCAGATATATAGTTATGCAACTATATACCTGGTAATGGTAACTAGTTAATTTTCTTATTACATTTCTTATTACCTTTTTCTTACCTTTGTATGGCGATGTCGCGAAAAATAATGAGTTATGCTTACACACCAGCATACGAAAAATCTAAAATTATGTCATTACATATATGGTTACCAGTACTGACAAAAAGAATGAGTCTAAAAATAAAAAAGTTTTATAAAAAAAAATATTTTTTTATTGTAAAGTTTTTTTTTTTTTAATAAAATTTTCTAGTGCGGGAATGAAACCTGGGACTCCAGGCTGCCAGTCAATAGCTCTACCATGCAATGTTTGTTTGACACAAGTCAGCTCACTCGCCAATAAACAAAAAATCTAAAAATATGTGGTTACATATGTATACACTAATAGAAAAAAGTCTGTAAAAAATTTAGTTAAAACTACTAAAAATTAGTTAAAAATGATGCTGCGGAAAAAAACTGCTAAATTAGCAGATTATTTTTGCTATATATTAGTAATATAGGAAAGCAATAATAAAACTGTTAAATATACAGAATTTTAGATATATTTGAGCTAAGTTTTTGTAAATGGAGATTAGCAAATTAGCCTGCTAAAATAAGCAAAAAATTTTGCTAAATAATTAGTAGCCTAAAAAATTACCAAAAAATTAAAAATTTTCTAAGTTTTTTTTTCGATTTTTTTTTAATGAAAATAAAAATCGAGCCTTTTGAAAACAGCAGAATAGACTGCTATTTGCATTGAACTAAATTTAGCTTAAAAATAGTAAAAATGTTGTAGATTTAACAGTTTATTTTTGCTATTGCCATTTTTAGTTTACAAATATTTAGCAAAATTTCCTGCAGATTTTACAGTACAATTTGCTATTTTCAATTAACTAAAAGTTAGCCTAAATATTACTAAAATTTTGTAAATTTAACAGTTTTAATTTTGCTGTTCTCATTTTACTAGTATTTATAAAAAAAAAATTTTTGCTAATTTTAGCAGTTATTTCTGCAGCATCATTTTTAACTAATTTTTAGTAACTTTTTCTGCTATTTTTACAGATTTATTTCTATGAGTGTATCCTTACCACTGTTGAAAATATGAAAATATTGGTTCTAAAAATAGATTTCAAAAAATTTTCAAAAAAAATATAGAAAATTACTTTCTATTTTAAATAATGATAAAAATAAGTCATTATCAGTAACTCATTCCCATATGTTTAAAGATAATGCAGAAGGTAAGTGGGTATCATTACTGGAAGTCCAAAAAATAATGATATGTCATTACCGTTTCTACTCTCGGTAAGGATATATGTACATTAGACCGTACGTCAAAAAAAAAAGTTATCCATACACCGTCCAATCTTAATTATTTTTACAAGGAGGTCTCAAAAAAATGTTTGTTTTGCCGAGCGTAGGGTTGCCATTTTAAATTTTTCGTTATATCTTTGGCATTTACAGTCGGATCTTAAAGTACATCGATGTTTCTTTTTTCATTAAACTTTTGCTAAGGAAGTTTTTCGATAAACCCAGTAAATTTTTATTACATTTTTTCATTGGATTTTGTCTTTATAGCAAAGCACTGGTCTCCTCGAGGTAAAAAAATCGATATATCACACTTTAAAATCCGACTTTAAATGCCGAAGCTATAACGAAAAATTAAAAGAGCGCGACTCCTACGTTTGGCAAAATAATTTTTTATTGGAATTGCCTTGCAAAAATAATTTATATTTGAAGGTGTACCGCGCACTTTTTTTTCTTTTTGCCTGTAAGGTGCTACGGTCTAATGTAGGGGAATGTCGTGTACCTTGGATCGCGTGTACCTTGGAACTTTGCATTTTTCTCCTATTTGTTAACGTTTTACTGTAAAGTCTTCTTCCATGAAGTTTTTTATTTTGACTAATGATCATTTTAAACCACTCAATGTTTCAGATAAGTCTATATGAGGCACTAGAATTGGGTGCGTGTACCCAGCACGTGATAGGCAATACTAAATTAATAATAAAAATCGTGTTTGCGGGTCATTTTGAAAAAAAAACCTTCCGCACCAAATGCTATTTCTAAAAAAAATTGTGCTCGGGGATTTTGCATAATTTACATAACAAATTATTACAAGAGTTATTGTAAACCACAAAATATGTATCCAAAAATCCCTCCAAAAAGGTTTCGTAAATTTTACCGTAATTAACTTTTAATACGCATTGGTTTAGTTTTATTTGATTAAAACTTCGGAGAAATATTTTAATTAAACTAAAGAAATATAGAGCAAATTTTAACCCTTTTGGTGCGGGAAATTGTTTGACAGCAGCAAAAGACTAAGATTGCGTTTCTTAATATTTTTTTATGGCCTTTTTGATATTTTCAAAAAAAAAAAATCAAAAAGTTATAACACTACTGCACAGGCTAATTGTACTGTCTGAATTTAATTCGCTGCAAAATAACCTTCAGTTTAAGATTTTCGCCATTTCTTAAAAATTACATTTTTATGCAAATATTAAATTGCATTTTCTCATTTCAAGTAGATATCGATTATACTGCAAATAATGCAATAAATTTCATTATGGGGCAGCATTTTTTTTGAAGAAATTCCCGTAATTTTTTACGAGTTCCAAGGTACACGCCAATTTGTAATTTGGAACACTTTCATGATTTTCTAAATAAATCCTAATTTCTTAAAACACATAGAAATTATTAAAGTTTTTATTATTTGAAATTTATAACAACACCAACACTAATATTTCTGCATTTAAAGATTTTTCGCATCTATCTTAATCTTAGAGATATTGACACAGGATTTTCAAAAGTACCAAGGTACACGACACTCCCCTATATTAAGGTCCCCAAGCTTGTATGGAGGAAAATAAATTTTGAGTTTTTGACCGGGCTGCCCCCTGGAATTCTTTTTGTTATAAAGCTATAAAAACTTAAATCGGTTAAAAAACGGCCGAGTTATTTCAATTTCCCCAGGCCACTTAATCAAGAAATTCGGGTCCAAATTTTAAAATTTATTGAAATAATCGACTACAGAAGCATTTTTTATTCTATAAGTTCCAAGAAACTCAGATACTCGTAAGTATTTTTCCTTTTGTCTTTTGCTAAATCATTTTAAATTACCAAAAAGTTCAGAATTTTAAACACTGTTTTCAAATCTACAATTATAAATTTCTTAAAAGTTGTTTTTAAAGAAATTTAAAAAAATCAACGATCTGACTATAAGGTTTTATTAAGAACATATTACACCTTTTTAATCTTAAAGTGTGAGATTGGACGGATAAAGAATAGATCGGGATTTGATAAATTTATATCCCTCTATCATACACCCAAATTTAATTAACGGCTAGAGCTTTCTAGTAACAGTTTTGTTCTTTTTTTGATCACAATAAATAAAGGAAAATATACAATATACTGTTTTTAAATACAGCTTCCTGAATCACGGATTCTAGAAAAACTCCATGAGACTTTTGACGTAAATTTGTTGCATGTACAATAGAGCGTACCACCTTAAGCACTGTAAGTTGTTTCGTTTTCACGTGAAAAAACTGTTATACTCCATTTAAAAAAAATTATTTTTCACGACAACGAGTTTCACGTGAAAATTGTGTACATTTTGTTTTCACGCAAATTTAATATGCAAGACTACTATTTTTCTTGTGAAAAAGTGACAATTTGTGTTTATTGTGATTGTGTTTTTCTAATAAAATAAAAAAAAATATTCATTTTCACAACATAAATTAACTTTTGAGGCCTTTTAAGTTTGAGTGAAATTTGTTCACGTGAAAAACAACTTAGGGTGCTTAACAGGGAATAAAAGTGCGCCGTACACCCTCCAATATGAAGTATTTTTGCAAGGAGGTTTCAAAAATACATTTTTTTTTTCAAAAATACAACGTAGGGGTCGCCATTTTACATTTTTCGTTATATCGTTGGCATTTACAGTCTGATCTTAAAGTATGATACATGGATGTTTTTCTCTCGAGGAGGCCAGTGTTCTGCTTTAAGGGCCATTGACCTCAAGTATCCCGTGTAGTTACCCACCAGATCTCAGTAGAAATTTTTTTTATATATTGGTTGCCGAACGTAGAGTTCGCCTTTTCAAATTTTTTTTCATTGGATTTTTCCTTTATAGCAAAACACTGGTTTCCTCGAGACAAAAAAATCAATCACACTTTAAAATCCGACGCTATAACGAAAAATTGAAAAAAACGACACCTACGTTCGGCAAAAAAAAAAAGTTTTTTGAAATTGCCTTGCAAAAATACTTCATATTGGAGGATGTACGGCGAACTTTTTTTTTTGATGTAGGGTAGAGGGGGATCCTTCGCCAGTGGGGCACATACACTAATCCCATTTTTCTCCGATGTTAAGGGAGATAAAAAGTTGGAAAAAATATATTTTGTGCATTTTTCAATTGCCTTTCCTTGACATCCACTTTGACGAATTTATATCACATGTGGTCGTAGATAGATGTGTTTTTGTATTTTTGGGGTGCCAAAAAAATAATTGAAAGCAACTATATTTTGGAATAACTTCCTCAAATCGTGTGATAAAAAAATAATTTTTCATTATGTTAGACCTATGATCCTAAGCTTTCAGAAAATAATAAATTGATTTTAATAAATTCTTAAAAAGTGTGAAAAAATATTAATTTTGTGTTAGTGCCTGCCTCTGGGGCACAATCATCAGATGAGCCCTGGAGCTACGAACACTTGGTGCTTCCTTGCCTAAAATGCTCTATAAGACTTTTCTATATGTTTAAAATATGTTCAATAGTAAATTAGTACAATCGTGTTCATTCTTAAATTTATATTAATTGTTCGGTTTTTTGTAATTTTGAAGAATCATTATATTATAGTTTTAAATTATTTTTTCTTTAATGTAGTGGAGATTTATTGATTAAAGGGAATCATATGATACCTTAAAGAACTTATTCTAAATTATTTATTTCAATCATTAAAACATTGACTTTGCCGTATTAACAATATTTTTTTGTTGAAATTGTATCTAGCTCTTTTGGCGAATATCCCCCAGGTTTGGGGCAGTTACGATTTGGGTTACTTTGGAAATTATATAAAAAAGTAATAGAAAATATGCAATAATTAGAATAAAAATCATAGAAATTAAAACCAAGATATGTAGATCTTCAATTTGAAAGTAATTTTTGATAAATAATTAGGGTTTAAGAAATCACAGTGCTTACCCTACGGTCTAATGTACAACGATCGAAGTGCTATTTCAGTAGCTTTAAAATGATATAACAACCATTCATAGAGCTAAAATATTAAAATAGTTAGAGCTAAATGTTGTAAAATAGCAGTTATTTGAAAAATACCTGGGGTAGTAGTCCAATTTTTGTTGGATTTCTTAGTTTTACAATGTGCAATTTGGTCCAATTCATATATGTGACCTTCTCCGAGAAAAGGGACCTAGTGTGTGAAAATGAAGTTTTGAGAAAAACGCATTTAAAGTTTCATAACGCATTATCACTTTGAACACACCTTCAGTTGGGAGATGCGATTTGGTATGGTTAGTTATGATTGCGTGCCATTCATCATTTCATCTTATTCTACACCCTTTTAGCTACCAGAATTCACTCTTAAGTCCAAAGCCCGTTTTTTGACCCTTTTCTCGGAGAAGGTCACATATGGTGGAGATATTTAAATTGTGGATTGTAAATATTTTCGGCCACCTGAATATTATTTAAGTGTTTCACTATAGAAATATGTATGTTGCAAAGTTAATTAAAATTATATGTGACGCGCAAAATAGAAAGGGACCTAAGGATAGAAAGGGACCTAAGGTCAGGAGAGCATGGGATCGGTCTCATTCGATGCACAGATGTTGTCCACAAAAAAAAAAAAAAATTGATTTTTTTACCCTTAAGTCCCTTTCTCTATGCGCTGTCACATATTCTTTGAATTTAATTCTTTCCCAGAATAAAACTTAAATCGTACTAGCCAACGATATACTCGACATATTAAACTTTTATATTTTACTTCTCTCTTATTGCGATTCAGTTCAATGAAAAATCAAAAATTGTTCACCCTCTTCTTAAGGTTGCCCATTTGGTGATTAATTTGTTTTAGAAACATGAACTTTATTTTCCTCAATTACCACAAATTGAATTTTATGATATTTTACAGATTTGCTTTTATGGCATCTGCTTTCTATAACTCTTTTTATTTTGTGGGAAAATTTATTTCTACTGCTGTCTAATCTTCGTTACTATTTATGGATCATAGTAAAATAGTAGTAAATTGTTTTAAATTATACAATAGCATTGAACAAATTGTTTACGACTATTTTCTTTGGAAATTACAAGGTTTGCTTATTTATAATATAACAATTTAAAACTTGTCTATGGACTAACAAATACACACTGAGAAAAAATCAGTTGCAGTTCAGCCGATATAACGGAATTTTAGTTATTCCATAAATATTTAAGTTGTGTTTGTGTAAATTGTGCAGCTATAACAAACCCTATAAACAATTTCACTGGAATTCAAGTTGAAAACAAGTTCAATTCCAGCCCTGTTTTCCAGTTTTAAGGCTTGAATACAACTTTAATTACAGTTTATTTCAATAACAAAGGGAAACAAAAATTCAAGTTTGAAATATTTTTGTTAAATATACAAATGCTAGAATTTGAAATCTACTTTACTTCAAGCAAAATTTAAAGCACTTGAATTTTTAAAACCTATGTGCTTATTGGGAATATTTCAGTTTTGTATAAAATTCAAAATTATCAGAATAAATTTGATGCCTCTGTAACAAACAACTTGTTATTCAAACTTATTTAAAAATTATTATACAGTTAGCTCAACTTCTAGTAAGTGGAATTAACATATTTGCTCCACTGTGTATTAAGTATTTAGACGAGTAAAAATAAAGCGATTTTAAGAGGTCCTATAGAAACAGGATTAAAATAATTTTTTCCACAAATGTATGTGAACCCTGGATAAACCCATTGTTATTCGGTCATGGAAAAAATTTTAAGAGAGTTTTAATGGAATTCTTTTATTTTTGATATTAATGAATTTAGCAGAAATCCGAGTTCATACTTACTTTAATCCAAATTAAAAGTATCTCGCAAATTTTTAAAAATTTATTAAATAATAAAAATTAAAGTATGCTTCTATTTTAAATTTTGAACGGTAAAGTAGAGTCAAAACCGACTTCGTTTTGAAACACCACACGATTGGTAAGGAGCTAACATTTGTAAAAATAGACTCAACCCGTAAGATTTAGATAACGGATAAAGTCAACTAATCCAACTGCCAATATTGCCTACAGGTCATCCAGCATACGATAGACCAAAGTTCCAGGTCGGATGGCCTGCAGTGCCAGGTAATTACACTGAGAGTACTTCCTATCTCCTCGTTTGCGAGCATACCACAGCTACTGTATTGTACAACCAGCGCCCATCCAAATTTGTTGCCGTGGCGGCCTCTCAGCGACCGCTCAGTGCGGTCCGTAGTGACTTCCAAAACCTGCTCTTACTAAATCGTCTTTTCGCACATCGCCGAAAAGTCTCTGTGCTCAAAAAAATAAAGACGTGGTATCGACACAATCTTAAAATTGAAAAATAAATTTTTAATTTTTCGAATTTCGTTGTTGTTTGGTATGGAAAGTTGTGACTTTTAGTCTCAAGAATAGTTTTGTGACTATCACAACGAGTCACAAACAGCAATAGCCACCTTATCATGTAAAAATCTATTATATTTATGAAATAAAAAAGATGCATACACAGCTTTAAAAATTTCAATATCTTTTATAAAAAAAACAAAAGACTTAGGCAACAAACTTGTCATCACATCTTGCAGTTTTCAATGTGGGAGTTTTTTTTTAACAATTTTGTTTCGTTTTCTTTGTACTATTTTTACAGTAACAAAATAAAAATAAACTACTCACTTTCAACACTTATTGCTTAAGTTTAAATATCATAATGGCATATTGAGTCAGTGAGTAAGAAAATACTATTGATGCCAGCAGATTGTTGCAATGTGAAGTGCTGCATGTGGCATAAATGCAATACAACAAACAAAAACCACAAAAATCAATAAATATATTTCGTTATTTTTGGTTAACAAAATAAGTAATATACAAACCCAAAAAAAAAATAAACGAATATAAAATAAAATTTTATAATTCTATTGAAAATTTGTGTGGTTATAATACAAGTACAATATCTAATATAATTGTATTTATCTATTTTTGAAGACTCATAGCTATAAACGAAAAAGAATATGATGCAACGCCTACTTAAAAATCATTTCCTTTCAAATATAGTAGCGATTTCTTTGTATTGCAAAGAAGTACCTTTTGTGGTAAAAAAATCATTAAAATTCCGGACTTGAATACAAAAATGTGAATAGGTTGCCAAGAGGTCAAAAAGTAGCAAAAACCCATAGCGGATTTTCATAAATTTCCACAAAATAACCTTTAAGAAAACCATACAAAACTAAACAAAAATCTGTATATTCTGTAACTTCTTGAAAACATATAAAAATAAAACATTAACAATACAAAAAAAAAATTGAAATGTCATTTTAACAGTGCAACTTCATTTTTTTTTTTTTTGAGCAGGCATTTAAAAACTAAAAAGACAAAAGGAAATAAGTATAAAACGTGAAAGGGCGCATTTGAAGTCTTTCAATAATGACTTTAAATAGTTGTTTTTAATCAGCATTAAAGATCGTGTTGTTAAAAGTTGCTTCATTTATTCATGTTTTTTCTAACTAAGATCATGGGGATGGATATAAACATTATGCTATATACTACATGCATATTTAGTAAAACAGTGAAATCTCCATTAGAGGACAACTCCTTTCATAAGGCATTTTTTTGAAGTGATATAAAGTTCTGTTTCAAGACACACCTTGCTAACAATTGCTCAGTTCTTTTCGACTTAATATTGTTGTCTTCTCATGGGAGTTTACAATGTAGTTGCAACACTTGTTGTAGTTGTAGCTACAGTAACTGCCTTCTGCTTATGTTAATACGAAATATTGTATTTTTTTTTCTATTTCTAAATGTCAGGAAAAATTACTGCAATTGCTGAAAATCACAAAATAGGTTATTAGTTTTGTGTTGTGCTCAGTTTAGTTTAAACTTTATTTGGTGGATATAAATTGATTTTAAAGTATTAAAACGTGTTTGAAAGTAGCTTAAAGGCTGAGTATTGCTACGTTTTTTTTATAGTATAAACTTAAACAAATAATTGGTATTGATTTTGTTGACCTTTTGGTACTAATGGTTTACATAGGCGTAATATTGAGTGTTGGTTTTTCAGTGAAAATTCAAGGTGATTATATTTTGAAATGGTTAAATAATATCCTTAATGCAACCATAAATGTAAGTAACAATACAGAAAACTGTTGTAGTAAACAATTTATAATAATAGAAACATACGGGGATAAAGAAATCGCAAGTTGAAAAATAAGATCCACCCTTGTATTTATTTTAGCGGGCATTGGAATTTAAAATAGAGCCGAAAATATCAATTTTTAGTGATTTTATACCCTACTCCACTAAAATAAGTTTGTAATAATATTTATGATACCAGATAATATTCACCTTGCACAACCTTTATACTGATCGACTTTTGATTCGATTAAGTGCGCTCCCTCTGTCCGTCCCAGTTCATTTAATCAAACAATTTTGTTCAAAACTTATCAAAATTTGAAATAAAGAATAATTTGAATAATTTAATACCATTAATCGATTAATAGGAATTGGTAAAAAATTACAAAAAAGTTAAAAAATATTTTATTTTTATTATTGTTTAATACATTTTCGGGAAAGCGAAAAACTGATTTATATTATCATTTCAAGATATTTTATTGATATCATGTGCCTTAATGATTATTTAATTATTTTTTTATTTATTTATGCAGTTCATTATCCATCTCATTTACAAAAAACATCATTATCCGATACTTAACGACCTCAAAAATGCTTAACAAGGCGAATGGGAAAATGTTAGCCATGATTTTACAAAACGGTTAGCGGAATCGATCCCCAACCTACTAATATCTGTCATTGAGCAAAAAAGATTCCCAGAAAACTACTGGGATATAACAAAGATCGATTTTTTAAAACTTAAAATTGACTGAGCTATTTTCGCTATGAGCTAAAACTTATTATAGATTTTCTAAAAATATTAAAAATAAATACTGTTTTTGTAAAGCTTCAAAATTGTATTTCGCAATAAAAAACTTTAATTAAAAAGAAAAATTTATTTTTTTTCAATATTTCTTTAAAAATAGAAAGCAAATATTGACAAAATTTGTTAATAGGGCCAGTTTATAGGTTTTCTCCGATCTTAATGAGATTCGGTTATTTTTTTTCGGCCTAATCCCATGTTTAAAGGTTAAGAAGTGGAGTCAAACAGGGTATCAAATTAAACCTTTTTTGTCTGAGAACTTACAACTTTTTTTATTATTCAATTAGTAGTATTTTGTTTTTCGATAATCGATAGTTCGAATGTCGATTAAAATTAATCGAGGGGTGTCTGAGCTTTTTCCGATATTTGTTATGAATATCTGCTACTTCCTCGAGTACTTTAACGGTGTATACAAATAAATCTAACCCAGCAAAAAAAATTGGAAGTAATGCTTTACAAACTATTTCTTTCACTGCCTCACAAGTATCCGTTAGTGTATTTTTACTGCGTTTTTATAAGTTATTCTGAACAACTTCAAAAAATCACTCCTTTTATTGCTTCCAAAGTATCCGTTAATATACATATATTTACAGCTTTTTAGAAGTGCTTCTGAACAACATCCAAAAAATCACTTAAGTATTGGTCGTAAAGTGATCCTAAAAAGTGATTTTGATATCATTTGGCATTTCCAAACAGAGGGTCGCGGGTTCGATTCCCGGCCGGACCGATATTTTTTATTTTATTAATTTTTTTTAATATTTGTATTTAATTTGTTTAAATTCAATATTTTTTAATGTTTTTAAAACGTGTATATATAAAAAAAAATATGAGAAATTGCTGTTTATGCACCTGTAAAAAAAGTACTGAAAACAATATTGAACTGGAGTGCACCTTTGCACTTGATTGATAAGATGTTTTATTGAAGAGAATAAGGAACAATATCTCGTAGTAACAAAGTGGTGTTTTTATGCCAGTCAACTTTCATATCAAAGAATGGTTCAGCGGTAGAGCGCTAGGCTAGCAATCGTGAGGTCGCAGGTTCGATATCCAGAAGTGGCAATAAAACAACTTTTGTAAAATAAAAAAGAATATAATTTTTTTTTGCGAAGAATTTTTTTTTACTTTTAATTTGTGAAAAAGAGCTTCCTTTACACTCGTTCAAAAAGTACTGAAAAAATTTTGAAATGGGTGTACTCCTCTCCTATGACAACTCAATGTTCAAATCATTAGTGTTTATGTTAAAAAAGAAGTAAATCTAGGTCGTCAATTTTAGTGCTTTTTCTACTGCTTAGGCATCTTTTTTTTTTTTTTTTGCTAGGAAGTTTCATTAACTCCACACATATTTCCATAGAAAACTAGTTTAGTTTTTGAGTCCACTTCTTATCCATTAAACTTGAGAATAGGCCGTCAATGAAAAACATGTATTTTCTTACTTTTTCTCTTCTTTTACATATCCAAATTGTATTAAAAACGAAGAGAGCCGATTCGTATATCGTCGGTATGCTGCAAAAAGAGCTCAAGTCACATAATTGTGTTTCTGAGTTATTGAAGATTTAAAGTTTATTGCCGCTGGAAAAATCATTAAGTAGTTCCGATTTGAAAATCGATAGTAAAGTCAGATAGTTATAACATTTATAAATAAGATGAAACCAAAAAATTTAATTCAATTTAATTTATTCAACTTTTTTTTATGCAAAAATAAAATGAATCTTGGATATAGGCCTTTTTTGCATTAAAAATATTTTTTATGGGCATTCTTTTATGAAAATGTTTTGTTTGTAATTTTTATTTTAAATTTATTAATCTTGACCTGATTCCGAATCATCATTTTTATCGGGTTCTGGGGCCTTATTTCTGGTGATTTTGCTTGTTTTCAAGTTTTTATACCAGAAACTCGTCCGGTATGGCTCCTGACTTTCAGAGATTAAGTAAATCTTTTTTTTCTTTTCGATACTTATAGGGAGGCTGCTTTTGTACACCTTTTCTTTCAAATCTATGGGCCGACCTTCACCAAAAACACGTATTTTTTTAAAGGCTTCATTGTGGTCGTGTTTGTACTCCATCACACGTTTAATATTTTGGTACCTAAAAGATTTTACTTTCAACCAGTTCACCTTATCCCCTTATCCAAATTTTTTGTCTTTTTACAATCTCCGATAACTTTGATAAATCCAGAAAATCAGTATACCGCATTTGGGTTACATTATAAGGATTTCCTTTGCTTTTAAGTCCCTTGAACCGTGCGAATCTGAATATAGTTACCCAGTCTTGAAACGTATATACTGGAACATTCTTCTTTTGCTTTTCGATAGCACTGTGCATGCTATCGTAACTTCTATGTAACTGTGTCCACTTTCTAGAAATTTGTGTTCAATTAAATCCAAATTTAAAATTTGAATCAAATGGAGAAAAAATATTGAAATATTTTTGTTTCTATTTTGGCCCACTGCAAGTATCAGAAAAACCGATACTTCCTTTATTTCCGGTGAAAGTTGATGCAAGTATTTATACAAGCACGAACCAATTTCATTACTTCCTCTTCTGCCATCAGTTTCTGTCCAAAAATAGCAGAAAGCATCATTAGGTGGAGCAGCGTTGTATATGGTTAAATTGTATGCACTTAATTTTCAGCTGTAGAACATTGGGCTTACATCACTTGATGGAATTTGTAACACAGATTGTAAGTCGAATGTTTATGCCATGAAATTAGGCTCCTTGATGGCCCTCTCTTTGTCCAAGGATTTTGCAGCTGAACATTCGTATTTTCTCTTTAAATGGGCCAGGTAATCTTCATTTTGGATTTCTTTACCATTTTCGCATACTTGACACTGGTCTTTTTTTAGATGGAAGAACGATAACTCACCGAAAACTTTCCTCTAGGTGATCGATGAAGGTAGCTTTGTTGACGTGTAACTCTTGTATTTGTCTAAGAATAAGGAATACATTTTTTATATACTCAGATTGGCATCTAAATACAACCTCTTTGAAGGTTTGCGGCAGTAGTGAGACTTTACGGATGAAAAGCTTTCGATGTGGTCTTTAATGCGTGTTATATTTTGATCCGATGTTTTATTTGCAGGTTTTGATCTGACCCTTTCGTTTTCTTTAGATAAAACTCCACTTGTGTCTTTTTTGCTCCACACATTTGGGTGTTTTGGATATAGAATGAATTGTTTTGATACAATACCTACAAAACTACTTTAAATAGATATGGGATTTTTTTACAGGGAATAGACTATGAAGTTTCGAACACTTTTCCATCATTAAGTCCATTTCATAGAAAAGTGTACTTGAGCTCTTTTTGCAGCACACCGACGATATCTTCCTTACAAATTCTGACCGTTCTAATGAACAATTTCACTGGAATCCAATTTCAGTTGAAATCAAGTTAAATTTTAGCACAGTTTTCCAGCTTACAGGCTTGATTAAAAGTTTTATTATATTACATTTGATTTCAATAGCATACGGGAAACAAAAACTCAAGTATGAAATATTTTGTCTTTTTAAATAAAAAAGTAGTGGAATTTGAAATCTACTTTACGCTAAATTTAAAACACTTGAATTTTTAAAAGCCATGTGCCATAGATTACATAGAAATCGAACTCTTCTTTTGCCAACAAACACTTTTTTTCAAACACATTCAAATATTTTTTGTATAGGTATAGAACGTATGACAAACACATTCTCATGAGATACGTTCACTGACAGCGAGTGTCAAAGAGTGAGATCTCTTTGTAATCTATATGCCATGTGCTTTATGGAGTTTTATATCGAGCATAAGTAAGGAATATGAACGAAAAAAAAACTAAATTTATCAAATTTCAAAATATGTTGATTTTTTGAGTAATTAGGATATAGTTAACACAAAAAATTTTATCTCATCGATTGTATCTCTTCTTTGAATAAATATCCAAATTATTCTTCAAATCGAATCCACTGTGAGCCGCAGGGAAATATTTTTTAGAAAAAAACGGGCGAACTTTTCTAAAACATTTTTATTTGCTTTTGCTTTCGCTTTCAAAATGAGTTCAATTGAGGCGCCGCAGAAAAAAATTTTTTATAAAAAATTTTTAAACTTTTGTATACCCGAGTAAAAAAGTTTTGATATAATCATATATTATTTTATGTAATTGCATATAGTAACTTATAGTTACATATGGCCACATATGCTTTTAAATTCAAGCAGATATACTTTTATATAGTCATATGTTAGATATTTTTTCCTCAAAGGTTTTAATATGGAGACATATGTGATTTTATATTATTACATATTTGCCTACATATATATGTATGTGCTATATATAAGTACATAAAGTAACATATAAAAGATATAATTACATGTACGTTTATATATAATTTAGTATGACACTATACATAATAATATAAAACTATGTGGATCCAAATAAGAAATATTTTATAATTTGTGTTAGTTATGATTATATATTGACGAATATGAACCCATATATAACTTAGACATATATCATCCCACATAGGGAATTTTTTCAAAGTGATTTTATATAAAAATATATAGGGTCCATATAAAACCGTATTGTATTATATTTGGTTCCATGTTATAAATGATTTTGAACTAGTTTTAGATTTAGTAATTACTAGGGATTGGCGCTTGACACGAAATGTTCGTGAGTCACGTTATTCACACGTGATCGTGAGTAATAATTACTATACTTAAGTGATTCGTGCGTGAGCGTGAGTAAGAATAAGTCGTGCATGATTCGTGTGTGAGTTTATTTTTTGCATCATATGTTTTTAGTAATTTTTACTGTTTTGCGTGAGAATTTTCTGATTGTAAGTTTTTAATATACTCATGTGTGCTGAGTAAGAAACGAAATGCTCGTGCGTGAGTAACAAAGGTTTAAAAGGCTTAATTCTTTCATTCACTTTTTAAAAATTAATGAAATTTGGGTTAAATTTCATTCCCTAATAGCATTCTTATGGAATTAATTTTATAGCTTAATTCCCAATAGCTTTAAATTATATGAATTCATTCTATTTTGATTGAATTCTAACTGAATGAAACCCAATTTACTTGAATTCATTTAATAAAAAGGTGAATGAAAAATGATTTGTTTTCATTCACTTAATCAAATGAAAAATTTAAATTTGCATGTAATTGCTGAATATTAGCATAATACAAATGAAAAACGTTTAAAATTCATCTAAAAGAAATAAATAGTATCGTATGCTTTGTTACAGCTTGTATGCTTTGGTTTTGATTATATGTTAGTTTCAAACTACACTGCACTAAGTGAATGGTAATAAAATTTCTTCATTCAATTAGTAAAATGGTGAACGAACATGCAATTTGAATGATTCAAGTTAGGAATTCATTCAATTCAATTTTTCGAAGCTCTGGTGAGTAATTTGTTTTTTTTTTAGCATGAGTCAAAAATGGCCTACGCACCGCACCCATAACATTAACAACACTGAAGCTTTAATACGAAATTCCCTATACTATAACGTACACTTGTCTGATTTCTTATATCTTGGTTGTATATCATAATCCTATTAACTTTAAAATTTCAGTGTTGTTAACTTTATTTTAAAATTACTAAATTAAAAGTAATTTTTTTCATGTTTATTGCACTGTTATGATAAATCAGGATAAAAGTAATGGAAGATTTATCGAAATTATAAGATCTCCAGCAGGCCTGGGGTTCATCATTACATTTTGTAATTAATTACACATGCAATTACACAATTACATGTAATTGTAATTGAAAAAAAACTCATCTATAATTACATATTATTTGTAATTGCAATTCAAAAAAGAACATTACAATTAAAAGTAATTGAAAATTTTTTTTTATTTAAAAAAATAATTTTTGTATGTATATTGTTAGATATGGTCCTATATAATATGATAAAAAGTATAAGGTTAATATTTAGATATAATTGTATCAAACTATGTCCACTTTTATAACATTTTATATAATTTTATACAAAAAGATATAATTTGATGTAATTGGATGAGGACAAAATTCGGATACAATTGTATCGAATTGCATAAAATTGTATCAAATTGTACCAATTTGTATACAATTGTATACAATTCGATACAATATGATACAATAAGACGTTCTCATTTTTCGGATATAATTATATCTAATTACATAAAAGATTATATATAATTAAATATAACTTCATATGGCTCCATATCATTTTTTTTTACTTGGGTACATAAAGTTTTAGGTTAATTTTTTTTTGTTCTGCTTTAGGAAAAAAACGGGAAATTATTTTCTTTTTTCAATACAGCGACGCAAGGGAAATTAAAAAAAAACGGGCAAAAGTGCAGTTTATGGGGGAAAAAGCAGAAATTTATTTTGGGAGGGGCTCAGACCCCGGAAGCTCGTGGGTGGCAAAAGATGGGGGAACATAGTAGCATGTAAGTGTGGGTACTCAAATTAAAGGAAATTGTCCCACGATTTCAAAAATTATGATTTCTTTTAATTTTTTTTTTTATCCCGAAAACCTATTCCAGATGGTCGAAAAAATTTTAAAATTAATATGATACTGAAATAAAAGGAAATTTTCTCACGATTTCAGATTTCTTTTTTTAATCCATTGAACGTGAATCAAATTAGGGACATTTTGTTAAATTTTAGATCTTCGAAAAATTAAAAAAAATCTAAAATCACGTTATATTAGTTTTGGTAATACCCTGTAAATGTTCATTTTTGTTGTTTATTTTGAAACCCAGCCATAGCCATATGACATTCTTGTGGCATCAAAAATCTGAGGTACTTTTACTCTGCGATTGGCCAACAATATATTTTTAAAATTTTTTGACATTTTTTTAGCAGGCGTCACTGGCACTTGTATGACCACAACTACACTCAGTAAATATATTTGTTGATGGTTCAGGGTCCCCACAGTAATTTTAAAACACATTGTTGGTTTCAGTGATGGCTTATAAACCATTAAAACTTCTTTTTTGTACTATTGCAAAAATTTATGAAGATATATGATTTGAATAGCTGCCAAACACAAAATGTGACAGTAGTCTATTATTCAGGGACCGAAAAGAACAGTTATTTTTAAACAAAAAAAGCACATATAACCAAATATCGGAGAACTGATTCACGTACATCATAATGATCCTTGAGGCCTAGTCTTCCAAAAAATGCAAAATAAAAGTTATTTTTTGACTTTTATTTTTTTGAGCAGAAATAAAAGTTATTTTTTGACTTTTATTTTTTTGAACAAAAAATAAAAGTTATTTTTTTGAGCAAAAAATAAAAGTTATTTTTTGACTTTTATTTTTTTGAGCAAAAGTAAAATTTTCTTTTTTTAATTAATGACAACTGAAAATTCCTATGGAGCTCTCTTTTATAGGGATTTCTCATATTTTTATGTGTTTGATATGAATTTGTCAAGATTTTAATGTGTTTTTTTATCGAAACAGTAACATTTATTTTTGCTCAAAAAAATAACTGTTATTTTTTGCTCGAAAAAATAAAAGTCAAAAAATAACTTTTTTATTCTGACTTTTATGATAAAAGTCATAACCGTTACGGTCCCTGCTATTATTAGATATTATTTCACTGGAATAGTGTCAATTTGCAACTACTTAACTACAAGGGAAGTTCAAAAAGTTATGAACTTATTGATCAGCCTTCGTATATAGAGAATTGTTGCAAAAACATCTGGTCAATCAAATTTCCAATCGTTTAACAAACATTCAAAATCACAAGCATATACAAATCCACAAATCGCCAACTGTGACTACTTCAGTGTTGTTGAATAATTAAATTAATTTCTTAATAACTCTATCACAAAAAAGTATCATCTTTTAAATAACCGCATTAAAAATTGTGTTTGCATAATGTAAATACATATTATAATGATGTTTTCTTAATAACCAATTAAAAATCAATTAATTTAAAATCGCCATAAATAAAAACACCCAGATAAAACGAATTTTATAAAAAATATTTATACGTATATATTTACCATATAAGACTCGTGGACATCATTTAACATGCAAGTATACAACACCATAATACAATTTCAAAATCTACAAAAAAAGCTACTGGTAGTCATCACTACGAGTACCACAAACACTTAGCATTCAATAACAATTTATTATAATCAACCATTAATGACACTTTAGTTAAATCATAATAAAATTATAAAAAAATTAACAAAAATAACAATGAATGTAGCATCATTGAATTTACTTGAGTGATCATAAAAAAACACTAGCCAACAAATTGGAGGGAAGAGTTTAATTCGCATGATAATGACTAATTTATCATAGAAGTTATTCTAAATAATCTACCTTTTAAAATCACTGGTCTATCCCCTTTAGATAAACTGGGTTATTTTCTATTTCTATCGAAATAACCAATTCCACTGCTGACACCAATTGTTAGGTTTTACCTTAGAAAACATACGTTTATCTCCTTTATATAAACAGGGTTGGTGCTCTTTGCAATTAAAATAACACACACACGTTTGCTTGGTTCTTACCTTATATAATTATTTATTTAACACTTTATTACTTTACATACAATAATATAACATACACACAAACTATACAAACGCTAGTGTGCAACTAGCCATACAATTTTAATACTCAATTAATAGATTTTATTATACAACTAACTTAGCGCAACTTAATTCTACAAATGGCAATGCGCGACTTCGACTTCCTTCGTAACTTTCGGTGTTTGATAGTTTAACAATCGTGGTTATAGAACATCCTGGAATATTCCATACATATAACACTTATTTTATTTATAGTACTTAAAATTATTATTATTAAATGTAGTGTATTATTAAATGTAGTGTTACCAGATTACAGGTTTTGAAAATCCCGTCTTTTGGCATATTTTTCTTCTAAAATTCCACAACCTTCCATACTAGGCTAATACAATTTCGTAACAATATTATTAGTGACATTTTTAGGTTTTATAAAGTTTAAAAAACTCTTTTTCAGAATCCATGTCGATCAGTATAATCATTAATAAAAACTTGCCTTATTCTATTTTAGAATCTTTTTTTAAGTGTTTAATAAATAAGTTTTAGTTTTATATTTAATTTGGTTGCACTGCTATGAAGTTACTTGAGTGTTGCAGTCATAATAAGAGGTGTTGCATATAAGTTAATACAATGATGACGACGATGTTCTTTTATTTAAAGGCTTTAAAGTTGTCGATGATGTAGCAAGTTTTATTTTAATATAAAATGTTAAAACTAACGAATGTTTTTGTGTGTTTCGTAAACAAGTTGTAGTTGATTATGGTGTTTGCTTCAATGTATTGCAGAATAATATGGCAATTGAAATAGTACCATAAATGTCGGTAATGTTAACACCTCTTTAGAATTTTTTATGTAAGATTTTTTTAAAGCGATTAATTGAAGATGAGCTTTAGATCCAGTGAACTATGCGTAAAGATTTTATGGACAAGTGTTTTATCCAAAAACAGAATTTTTGTTATCAAAAAGGAAAATATTGATTTAGTAAGTAGTTGCATTGCCTAAATATATTAAGATAGTATTATTTAAATCTTTAATAAGTTCGCTTCTTAAATGTTTTATTTTATAAAAAAAAATTAGATTTTAGAGTTGGCAAAAAAAAGTTCGCGGTACACCTTCGAATATTAAGTATTTTTGCAAGGCAATTTGGAAAAAAATATTTTTTTGCCGAACATGGGGATTGCTTTTCTTAATTTTTCGTTATTGCTTCGGCATTTACAGTCGGATCTTAAAGTGTGATATATCGATATTTTTGCCTCGAGGAGACCAATGTTTTGCTATAAAGGAAAAATCAATGAAAAAAATTCGGCAACAAAAAAATTTTTTTTTTGCTGGAATTATCGAAAAACTTCCTTAGCAAAATTTAATGATTTTTTACATTTTGAAATTTAAAATGGCGGATCCAATATGGCGACAAACAATTTTTTCCTTAAATTTCTTATGTCGCCTGATTTATTTCAAATTTCCACCAGGGGAAGTTTTTGGGTAGCAAATTACGAATCTGAAATCAAATTTTAAAAATTCAACATGGCGGATCCAATATGGCGGCCATAAATTAAAATTGTTATGTATTGGAAAATAAATTACACTGTACAAAAAGCAAAAAAAAGGTTCTGATGACAACTAATTCTGGCAGAGGGAACAAAGAAAATATTAGTGTATCGGTATTTTAAAAATTTTCGTCTAGCCCTATGTTTTTTTGGGGGGTTAAAATTTCCCCTCTTTTGAAAATGTTTATTGTGAATCGGCATAAGAAACCATGTGAATCTTCTATTTTAGGTATAGGGTATGTTCAGCGAACTTATGTAGAACACTACGAGGGACATTTTTGTGGAACATTTTAACCCTCTAACTCTGCAATTAAAGTGTCTCTTTTGGCCTTTTTGAAAAGTGTCAAAAAAGACTCTTAACTTAAAGAGTTAAAATGAGGTTAAAATGTTCCGCAAAAATATTTGTTAAAAAATTAAACTATAAGTCTGTCTCTGAAGACATCAAAGTTGAAAATTTCACTTCAATGCCAGAAATACATAAGTCAAAACTTAAAATGGGTTTAAGGGTTAATTTCGTACTTATTTAGAATTGGAACTCAAATGTCCCACAAAAGTGAACTTTAGGGGGCTAGTCTGTGTGAAAAAACCAGAACCTTCATTTAAGGTAATTATAGTGCTATTTTTTAGTTTTTACTAAAACTTTGGAATGCTCGAAATCAGCGAGATCTGAAGGTACTTTTTCAAGTAAAGGGCAAAATCTCGAAAGTTTATGAACGGTCGCAAAAACCTAGCTAGAAGACATCTTTTGGAACATATTGGCATTCAAGTTTTTCAAATATCTCTTGGAACATTTTAGAGCTTTTTCTTAAAAATTTATGATTTTCAAAAAAACCCACATTTTTGAGGTAAAATTAATAATTTTGTTACTTTTTCGTAAATACTTAACAGGTTTCTATTTTATTTTTATTTTTTGAGAACCAGTCTCAGTTTTATAATTTGAGATTGTTTTTGGAACAAATTATTGTTTATTTATGATTTTTTATTGTATCATTATAAAATAAAAAATGTCACAAAATTAAAAAACTTTGACTTTGAACTCTCGCCATCTAACAACGAGTAACCACAATGATACAATATTTCACTCACAAAACATTCAGCAATCCTAGATTTTGAATATATAAACATATTTTCCCTTTACCTGAATTCTACTTTTGGCCAAAAAACGGCGATACTTGCCCACTGTGGAGTGATGGGAACTGAGATCTGGTGGGTAAGTACTAGAATGGGATACTTGAGGTCAATGGCCCTTATGGCAAAACATTGGTTCCTTTGAGACAAAAACATCGATGTATCATACTTTAAGATTCAATTGTAAATGCCAAATATATAATGAGAATTTTAAAAAGGCGACCCCTACGTTCGGCAAAAAAATAAAAAATTTCGAAACATCCTTGAAAAACAATTTAGATTTGACGGTGTACGGCGAACTTTTTTTCTCGTGGTACGGTCTAGTGTTCAGCGTTGTATGGAGAATTTTCAAAATGAATTTTAAAAGCTCCGAATAAGCATAACAAAAACCTTCTCAATACAAATCCGAAAAACTTGCAATAAAGTATTTCCTTCTCATTCTATGCGCAACAGAGGTGTTCAAAAAAATTAAAGTGAATTTTAACAATTACGTTTAGGCTACTTTTATTCAATTGCATTTCAAAATCATTGATATGAAATGTGACGGCGACTGGGTAAAGAAAAGCCGCTCGCGGTAATCGGTCGATAATTATTTTAATAATTTTGGGTACAAGTGCACATAAGGGTTAATTTCGACTTTATTTCTTTAAAAATATCAATTTCAGACGTAAAAACTAACAAAATATTTTGATGCTCAGCCTAAAAAACACAAAATATCAAGGAATTTTATATTTGATTTCGGCAGGAAAAAAGCTGAAAAAATACACTAACGGATACTTGTGAAGCAGTGAAAGAAGTAGTTTGTAGAGCATTACTTCCAATTTTTTTGCTGGATTATTATAAACAAACGTTTTATTCGGGTATTTAAAATAACAATTATATAGGTAAAATTTTAAGTAAATAAGGTTTATGCAAAAAAAGTCATAAATTAAACTAATAATCTTCAAAAATAGATTAACCCATGGCATTCTATTAGACCTAACTAAAAAGATTTTTCAGATAACTTTCCTGTGGTATACATTTTGACCTGATCAGATTTTTTTCCGTTTTTTTAATTAAATTATAAATTTGGAGCCCAGTCCACACGAAACAGGCATTCACCGACAAAGATTTTTTTTCTTTTTTAAATCAGCTGGAAAAGTATTACATTGAAAAAAAAAATAATAAAGAAAAAAATCGGGGCTGAGCCCAAACAGTTTGGTGGAAATTTTTATGGAAAAGTTTAGGGTAGTTTAAAAATTGTCCCCAAAATAAGTTTATATCAATAATAAGCCGGATAAATGGTGTAAGAGTATCAAAATTCTCGCATGAGTACCTACTACAGTATCATTTTGTGTCAAATAGTATCAAAAGAAGTAAAAATATCAACTTTTCAAATAGTATTAAAAAGTATTCTTTATTTGTTTTGACTATTGTTTCGGGCGTATTTCGGTAGTACAGGCGCATTAAAATAGCCGTCACGTAAACGCCATATCCGACTCACTTTGATTTTGGGATGGGGGTTATGATGGTGTTATAGTGAGTCCACTTTATCTTTTTACTTAAATTGTTCTTAATTTTTTTAGAGTTACAAAGGAATAGAAAAAATATCAAATAAGAACTCCTAAAAATATTCAGAAATAGTGAGGAAAAAGTTAAGATAACATTTAAGGCTGGTTTACACTATAATATTTTCGGTACGATTTTGCTTTAGTACACATGCAAAACATATATGGAAGGTTGCAAAATCTTTCCGAAAATCTTATAGTGTAAATCAGCCTTTAGTATCATACAGGCTCACCTATAGTCTAACAAATAAAATGAAAGCTACAACATAAAAAAAAAACAAGTTCCGTATTTTCCCACGTATTATTTACATACAAACTTAAAGAACAGCTGGTGCGTCAAGTGTATAAATCACTGAAATATTGTAGAAAAAAATAAAACTTATGTATATCCGCACCATTTATGAAATATTTTATTTATTTTTTTTTTCAACTCGTTAATTCATATTTTATTACTTTGCAACAAACTACTTAATTCAATTAAGTGATATTAAAAAATACATATATAAATGCATAAAAATAACAAAAAAAAGCATAATGGTTACAATTTGACTTTAAGTTCACTATCAATTTAAGATTAATATCGTTTTATTTAAAACGACTTCTTGTTAAGAATTGTATTAAATTGTATTTTTTTTTTTCTTATTTCTCGATTAGTTTTTTTTAAATACTCATAGTTTAACATTTAATCAAACAACGCCTTCACTTAGGCGTGTTAAATTATTTTTTTTTCTATACAACAAGTGGTTTTGATCAAGTGAACGGACAATGACCACTTTAAGAATGAATAAAAAAATTTTGTGAAAAAAAAAATAAAACAATATTTTAAAATTATCAGCTACTTTAAACTGTGATTGCTAACTAAGAACATTATGTTGTTGTTAGTCTGATACATGTTTTTAAATTGGTAATTGCTATTAATAAATTATAATATGTTCAATTATAATACAATTATTTGTCGTTTTTTTAACAAATCACAATTTACGTAATAATGTCTCAAAAAATCCAAACTTAACAAAACATGTTATACAAATT
Source organism: Leucophora obtusa (assembly GCA_949987735.1). Taxonomy (NCBI): domain Eukaryota; kingdom Metazoa; phylum Arthropoda; class Insecta; order Diptera; family Anthomyiidae; genus Leucophora; species Leucophora obtusa. The sequence goes on from OX465297.1 coordinate 143,817,701, forward strand.
ATAGCCCACGTACCAAATGTATAATGATTATAATATATTTATTAATGAAAATAATTTTAACTTCAGGTTAATAATTTGGTCACTACAAACAGCAAACAGATTCGCAGTTCCAATGGAAATTTTCGAGGAACCGATTTTCTTTTAGTTTTATAGTACAATCAATTTTATTTATTTTTAATAGCGTTCTAATTACCGAATTTTCTTTCTAATTGTTGAATTTTTATTGATTAAATTGATTGATTTAATGTTTAGGGCTTATAAATTCTATAACAGGTTCTACAAAATTTATTTAAAAATTAAATAGTTTTTATCCCGCGAACCGGGATTGAACCGGCGACCTTCCGTTTTTCAGCCCATTACTTTTCCTCTAAGCTAAACTCGATTAAATTTTTTTGTCAAATTTCAAATTTAAATTTCTTTAGGTTTAAAATTTGAATATGTCCCAGCAAAATTTTTATGAACTGGTTGCCTTTGAATCTGTTCTAGAATATGTGTTTTTACCACCGGTTCCGTGGAACAGGTTCTAGAACTGGAACATAACCTGTTACTTTTGGGACAAACTCAAACAAAAATCACCGATGATAGAACATAAATTAGAACAGGTTACATGCAAGAACAAGTTGTTCTACAAACGGTTCTTTGCATCCGACAATTTTGCTGGGTTTATTTATGAATAAACTTATATCACCAACGATAAATTAATTGTGTCTTTTAATTTGAAGTATTAAAGAAATTATTAAAAAAAAACTATAATCCCTTTGCTGAGATTTGAACTCAGATTGCGAAGAATATCAGTCTGTGTCTCTACAACCCGCACCAAAGACACTTACATTTAGTCGTTGTCTAACTTTTAATTTAAATATGCTCATGTATGAAACGAAAAAATATGGTACATTCAAATATTTTATTGTAATAAATAAAATTTATATAATTACCAACTAATAGAAATTATTGTCAGATTGCACTGAAGTTGACAAAAAAAAAATTAAATTGATTGAAGGAACTAATACTTATTGAAAAAGAACTAATATTAGATTTTTTCTGCCGATACTTTATTGAAATGACTAAATCTTCGATAAGTATTAGTATTTTTTCAATATTGATTAGAAAAGCCAATATTTTGAATACTGTGACAGTGTTTTGGTTAATCTTATACATTTTCTGTTCATAATTAAATTTAACTTTTCTGATGATGAATTTCAAGCAATTGCAATTAAAATTACACTTTGGAACAAATTCAGGTTAGCAAAAGTTAGGTCGATTCTGAGAGTGAGGGGTGAAAATAGAGGCTAAATTAGAAGACCCGTATCGCGGCGTTTGCTTATGTTAGTTCGAATTTTTTCATATTGTTTATATGGTTTTTTGGCTATAACTCGTCGACTAATTGATATTTTTTAAATCTGTAAAAGCCAAATTATTGCTAGAGACCTGAGCAACAATTTTTTTTATTTTGCGAAACACAGTTATCAGCGAATATCACTAATTTTTTAGTTGAATGCACTTCTCGTAGGTAGTAATCAAGCATTGATATTACTGAATTCGGACCTTTTCCAATGGAATCGCTTTCGTCAATACAGAAGATGTGTTGAACATTTTGACGTTCGTTTGTAATTCCGAAAATTGCTGTTTTGCGACCTGATTTAAAGTATGCAGTTCCTATTTACTGTGGACCCGACGGAAAGCTAACATTTTGAGCATAATCCATAGATATTACTAGATAATCCTCCTCTGGAATACCTGGATACATGGCATTTGGATCAGGCTTGACTAAGGTTCTAAAGTCGTTATAGTACTCTCGCTGAGTGCTGGCAGATTGCAAATGATCAGAATACACCTTCAATGCTGCTTCTTTTTCAACTTCAGTAACGTTTACTGTATTAACAGCATCTTTTTCAAGATTTCGACACAATTCGCACAAATCGTATGCCGGCTTCATAGTGACGATGTGGGGACAATATTTCTTTCACAGCGTTTGAAAAGTGCGAAGTTTTACGATTTTACCACCCGGTTCGACGCTGTTGGTGTATCTTGTGTAAACAGAAGTCTTACTTTCAGTAGTTGGAAGTATCAATAAACGCTAATCACGATGATTTGGTTGACGTCCAGGTAAAGTGATAGCAACAGTTTCAGCAAAACTGCAGATAAATGAAACAATTTCTTTTTTTTCCAAAGTAGTTAAAGCATCTGTACGATTAATTTTATTCGTCATGCCATGTTCGCGTGGATAAACACCATTTTTGTCGTAATGTTCGATTAGATTTTTGTAGCGTTTAATTCCCATTGTATACAGGAAGAAGTACATATCACGGCATATCGGCAAACTTCGAAAATAATATATCTGATTGTACCGTTTCTTCATAGCTCGCGATCGATCACCAACTTTTGACATGAGCATTGCATCGTCACGGTGAGCTGCCAGATGTCCGAGAATAATTAAATCATGGTATTCCTTATCTAAATTCATGAAAGACGTACGAAAATCCACAGCCATCTTCTTAGGGATCACTTTATTGCATTGATTTGAACAACACGGAGGTATTTTTGAACCATACAGTCGAGCAACTACCTTTTCTTCGCGTAAATCAAGATCAGATTTATCAAGGTACATATTATCGGTATCATCTTCAGAGTCACTATCCGATAATTCTGAGAAGTGATCGTCATCATCCTCGTCATCAGGGAAGCGATAAAGTAAATCTACTTCTTCGAATTCGTCCACCATTTCATCCTAAAACAAACAGTAAGAATGTTATCAGTTTTAAATTATTTTCGCGAATAACATAATAAGGTCATGTGAAAAAATTTTTGTACTAACAGAGTGATATTCACGATTTAAAAGAATTATAAATGAGTATTTATTATAATTCACAATTAATAATTTCCGAAAATAAAGCTGGATTCGAAAAACCGCGAGCAAAATTGATATCAAACTCATGGAAACAGCGCGCTAGGTAGAAAACAGTAAAAACCAACTACACAAAACAAGAGGTAGGGACGACCTACGCGGGTTTTCAAGGTTGACTAACACATTCCTGACGTCATGAGATGTGTCGCTTTCAAATGACACCAATACCAACACGCTCAGTGTTGGTATTGGTCTCATTTGAAAGATACACGTATTTAAATCTTTAAAATGGCTCTCCTGAACAAAACCTGTTTTTACCCTTAGGTCCCTTTCTATTTTGCGCGTCACATATACGAAGATATTTTAAGGAAAGTTGGTACGCTGACTCACATGTGTCCAAGAAAAAGCCAGCTTATTCTATATAGGATCGGTCCATATTTGGACTTATCGCCCTTAGAGACTTTATCTACGCTTTTCAAAATTTCCTACCTTTATTCTATTTTTTTTTTTTTATCATTTTAAAATTGTTAAACATCTCCATTTCAGCACATTCTAAACATTAGTTGGCTTTAACCAGACTGTTCCAGGGTAACATATATTCCGCATGCCCAAATTTATCTTTTTACTTACTCATTTTCAGCTAATTTGTAGTAGTTTCAATTACAATTTTTGCAGGCTTTTTTCAATTGGTATGTGAATATGCAACTCTTAATGGCGGTACACTCAAAGAAATAAATCTGTAAAAATAGCAGAAAAAGCAAATAAAAATTAGTTAAATATTTACTTGCAGAAAAAAGTTATGAAATTAGCAGATTTTTTTCTAAATAATAGTAAAATAAAAATAGCAGAAATAAAACTTCCATATATTTAGTTAGAATTTACATAATTTTAGATATATATATTTAAGTTGACTTTTACACCCAGAAAACACATTCGTGCTTACAACCGAATTTATTGCCAATCGAATGATTTGGTTGTGACAACAGAATTGTTCTGTTGTGACTACTGAATTGTTGTTGACACAATAGAATTTCTGTTGCCATTACCAAAAAAACTATTGACTCTACTAATATTTAGTTGCCACAACTGAAAAATTCGGTTACCAGAACGAAACCATTCAATTGGCAATAAATTCGGTTGTAAGCACAAATCTGTTTTCTTTATGTAGTTAATTGAAAATAAGAAATTGTATTTTAAACTCTGCAGAAAATTTGCCAAATATTAGGAGACCAAAATTAGCAAAAACAAACTGTTGTATCTCCAAAATTTTTGTTATTTTTAAGCCAAATTTAGTTGAATGCAAATAACATTAAAATCAGCTGAAATATTTGTTAAAAAAATTGTAAACTACTGTTTCCGAAATGCTCTATTTTATTTGCGTTTAAAAAAAAATCGAAAAAAAAACTTCAAAAATTTTAAATTCTTTTGTAAGTTTTTAGGCTACTAATTATTTTTTTTTTTATTTTTTTTTTTTATTATATTTTTTTTTTTTTTAAATAAAAAAAAAATAAATTCACTCTAAAAATTAAAAAAGAGAAAAAAAAATGTATGATATATGTAAACAAAAATTAACTATTGTTAAACATATATTTTGTGGGACGATCACTGGATCCTCACCACTCCTATATTTATATTATACTAGCGGGCAAGCCAGCTAGATTTAGCGGCATGCCTTAGGCCTAGGTTTTGGGATGTCAGTTAAACCGAAAAAAATTTTGTCGTATCGGGCAAGCTCGCTACGTTGTTAGCATACCTTAAAGTTTAAAATGTAATTTGTTTTATATAGGAATTAAATATTTTATGAAAATAAAATACAATGTTTTTTATTAATGTAAAAATCTTCAAAATAAAAGCCCCCTTCGATGAGAATGCTTATTAGGACTTTATATAAAAAATAAATAATTTCAAAAATTATTATTCAGAGAAAGCTTAGGTTAAAACAAATTTTCTACTTTTTAAGTAAAAATAAAATCAAATAGACACACTTAATAATTAACAATAAATAACCATGATGATGTGAGAGCTGTGGTGAAATGGTTAGCGCCTTGAACTGTTACACATGTGGTTGCGGGTTCGATCCCCAGCGACCGCAACATCAATTTGGAAAAATAATGTGTATGATTTTTTTATCCCTAATACAGTGTCTTCCTTCACTATTCCCATAGCACTTAACCCCACCGAAGTAAAATAAAATAACAGAGCTATGAAATAAACAGCCTCAACAAAAGTTCGCCAACTCACCATCAAATGGCGGGCAACAACTGTTCTAAAATTCAACATCTCGTGCATTACCCCACATCGCAAAGTACATACATTTGGATTTCTAGTCGATGGGTTTTTGTGCAGGTCGTAAAAGCCAGCTCTAAGCCTAGACGTTAAAATGCAGGATTCTATCAGGATACCTTTCTGGGATATCGTCTTAACTTAAAAACGAATTATTATGAAATTTGACAAAAAGAATAAATTTAGTATTAGTACCAATATTTATTAAAATTAAGACCCGTTTTTGCTCAATTTCGTAGTTTCCAGAAAACGAAAATCGATACATCTTCTTAATCAAAGGCACAAAAAAATTCATTTTTGGATTTTATTTATACTTTGGTGAAAAAGCATAGGCCGGTTGGAGGGTAAAATAAGTCAGTCAGTCACTCTTATATGTTAACACTATGATTCTCTTTGCGATTTGTTTATTATCATTGCGAATCCATTCGTTCCCCGTTCTGTTTCATTTCGTTCCGCATTTTGTTCCATTTCATTCTCTGTTCCATTGCCATTTTCTCGAGTTTCAATACCACTTGTACCCCGTTTAATTCCCCCGTTCTTTCCCGAAAGAGTGTTAAAAAAAGTGTTTAAAAACAAAAAAAAAAAGTTTTTAAAAAAAAAGTGCGCGTACACAAATTTTCTTTCCAGAAAGAGTGTTAAAAAAGTGGCCGTGTGCAAATTTTCTTTCCCAAAAGTGTGTTAAAAAAAAATTTTACACAAAAAAAAAGTGTTTCCACAAAAAAGTGTTTCCACAAAAAAAAGTTTAAACAAAAAAAGTGTTTCCAAAAAAAAAGTGTTTCCACAAAAAAAAAAGTATTTCCACAAAAAAAGTTTCCACAAAAAAAACTGTGTTGCCACAAAAAAAAGTTTTTCCACAAAAAAAAAGTGTTTCCACCAAAAAAAAAAAAAAAGTTTCCACAAAAAAACAAAGCTTTCACAAAAAAGTGCTTCAACAAAAAAAAAGTTTCCACGAAAAAAAAAAAAAAAATTTCACAAAAAAATGTTTCCACAAAAAAAAAAGGTGTTTCCACAAAAAGTGTTTCCACCAAACAAAAAAAAAAGTTTCCACAAAAAAACAAAGTTTTCACAAAAAAAGTTCTTCTACAACAAAAAGTTGCCACAAAAAAAAAATTTTGACAAAAAAAATGTTTCCACAAAAAAAAAAAAAAGTTTCCACAAAAAAAAAATATTTCACAAAAAAAAAGTTTCCACAAAAACAAAATGTTTTCACAAAAAAAAAAATTGAGATGAGATAAATGAGATGCTATAAGTGCTGCCTGGTTGTCATAGCAACACGAAAATTATATATGTAGGGACGCCATATCTCCGGAACCACTGGGCGAATTTCGTGCAAACTTCACACAAACTATCCACAGACCATCCTCAACGTACCCTGAAATTTTGGTTGAAATCGGTTGACAGAAATCAGTGGAAAAATAAAAATTTGTATATCCATCACACATTTTATATGGGAAAAACACACCATCACAAAAGTGTGCGTATAACGCGTATGCGTAGACATTTTTCGTCATTTTTTTAAGAACCATCAGTAAAAGTAGACCTTTCCAACGCATGTATTGGTTTGTAAATCGGTAGAGTGGTTCTGGAGTTATAAAATGACGAACATATACCAACTTCTTTTTATATATATAGATAAACCATAAACAATGTAATGATTAATATCAATTTTTAATAGATTGCATTAATAAAGTTAAATAAAAAAAAAAAATAAAATTATTATTTTCCAATCAAATATTGGACATCGAGCTCGAATATTTAATTGGAAAATAGAAACTAAAAAGGTCGAATAAAAATAATTATATTTAAGAAAAATTATTTGTTGATTTTAGTAGGTTAATTTGTTATTTTCTTTTAAAAAAATTCAATTCATATATAACCAAAATTTTGTATTTTTAACAGTTTTATATTTCCCTATCCTATCTTATATAGCAAAAATAATCTATTTATTTTAGCAGCTTTTTTTGAAACATAATTTTTAACTTATTTTTAGTAGTTTTAACTAAATTTTTTGAAAACATTTCTCTACTAGTGTAGATATATGAATTTAATAAAGCATATGCTAGACGAATTTTCTAACATATCAGAGATAGATCTAGGTAATTTAATTAGATATCTCAATATTTCGAATTGGATCTCTAGCAATCGCATCAGCGCTCTCCAACTGGTAGGGTTTTTCAAAATGGAATTACAAAACACTCTACTTGCTGATTTTATGCCACTTCCAAGTGCCACTTAAATCAACCAATCCGATTTCCGAAGTGCTATTTCGCTTGTAGGGAATACTGGGGCTTAAAGGAGTAAACTCTAAACTCCTTATGCATAATAATTTGAAAACCTTATAACACATTTATAAAATGAATTTTGTATGAAAAATTTGTTTTGTAGTTCACTTATAAGTTTTAAAATTAATTATGCATATGACCCTAAGTCTCTTGTAATTACTCTATAAATAATTTATGCTTTCTAATTTATTTGCTACATATATTTAAATGAAAAAGTATTAACATATAATCTTAACATGTCTTGGCATTAATGATGTCCATACAATAAATGACTTTGTATCTCCTATGACTTTGTATCTCATATCTTGCCACAGAAATAAAATGTAATGTCGCATGCAAATTTAAATTTTACATGCAAAACACAACACACACACATGTACCAATACATATACATTACTCTACTATAGCTATAAAATATGAACTTAGTTATTAAATTTTGCAAGTTCGAGTTTATATGTGCAAAGTTAAATAAATTTATATGTATGAATATGGGAATAAATATCCAAATGGTATGTACATATGTTTGGTTACCTTTGAAAGTTTACATGCGATTACTTTAAAGGCACATGTAAAAATGTAAACTTAAATTTGTTGCCTGTTTGCAGCCAGTTAATTTTTACAATGCTGTAAATTTTTCTCTAGTGGACTTGGTTGATTTTATGCTTTCTGTAGTCATTTAGTTTATTAAATATTTGTAGTGTTTTCAGTTAAGTTGATTGTAAAAAATTGGTTTAACCTGCAGTAGCTAAATACAATTTAACAAGCATCTATAAAACACTCTAATAAATATATTTATATATGTAAAGTTGTGTGGGATGATATGTGCAGTGTGGAAATAATAAGTTTATAATTAAAGAGAAATAAATACTTGACATGTTCGATCAAAAATCAAATCTGTTGAAATTATCAACTTTTCAATTAAAAATTATTAAATCTAATATAAAAACTTTAACAGAGTTAAACACTCTTTCAAGTTTAGACTGACATAGAGCCGACAGCCGTAGTAAACCCATAAAAGACATATTAATGAAAAAATGTTTTGAAGAATAATCGACATATACTATCGATTCACCATCCATATCATTCTGAGTGATACAAATATAACTAGATATTCTAGATATAATATTAAAAAAAATCTATAATGAAGCATACCGTTATGAATTTGCAATATTTCTTAATTAAAATGTTTATTTACTGTATCAAATATCTGTAAAACTATTGGAGTTTTTTTTTCAATTACATACCATCCGGTTATTTAGTTCCCTCAACAGTTAATAGATTTTTAAATATATAAAAACGGCAGTAGATTTTATATTACTCAAAAATTATAATAAAATGTCAATAAAAAACGAAAGACTTAAGACACAAACATAATTTTATTATGATTAATAGTTGTCCGCTACTAACTTTGTGAATTTGTCGATTAAAGTTTGTTTACGATTGTGTTTTTTTTTTTTCAATCTGCAAAAAAAACCTAATATTTATCTTGATTTAACTGTCATTAATTTGAAATACAATTTTTGCTTAATTTTTATATTTCACTCCTTTTTAAACTGGCACAGAAAAAAAATTCATTAACACCTGACAACTTTATTTGGACAACCTACACCTTGTTGAAACATAAATCAAATTTACGGAATTCTTTATTGACACTCATGCGGACAAGAGCAAGTTTCAACAGTTATTTAAAACTCATACAAGCATGAGTAATATTTTTAACGCACCATATACACACAAACACACATACTTATAAATAGAGTTGGTTAGATAGCACTAGCTTACAATATAATTAAAATGCCGACTATGTGTGCTTTGCCCAGTGATACTCTAAGGTGCTTATTCATAATAATCTGAAAAATTCATAATACGTTTATAAAACGAACTTAATGTGAAAAATTTGTTTTACAAGCCACTTATAAATTTACCCCTAAATTCATAAATGCTTTGTAAAGTTATAGCAGGTTTACAAAACGTCATTTTCATGCAAAATTTGTTCAATAAACCTCCTATAATTTTAGAAAGCGTTTTTGAATTTAGGGGTTAAAATTGATTAAGAATATGGCCGTTGAACTATATTTTAAAATTGTTTATGGATAAATTTTACTTTTTATTGTTGAGTTTTCCACGGCTATCTAGTTTGGTTGAGCACAATATAAAGACAATCAAATAAAAAACAAACATCATATTGTAGCGTAACCCTTTCAGTACCGATTTTTTTTTGTTGCGGATGCATCCTTATTTTTACTTCAGATTTTTGTTAAGAGGCCTCAAATTATAAAAAAATATGTATCATATTTTGCCCCTCCTGCTCGTACCCACCAAAACTGACATTCGAAAATCGATTTTTTCAAACTTCTGAGCCCCGTTTTACCCCTTAAACATTCGAGTAGCCAAAAATCCCTTAGTTGGTTTTCTTCTTGTCATAAAACGACGCTATATGCCAAATTTAAATTATCTATCTTCATTAGCTTAGGAGAAACACAATATTCAAAAAATTAGACTCCGTTAACAAATATCGCTACCATATTGCTATGTTGAAATGCTTATACATATAATGATTTTTATTTGAAGTCCAAGATCCTCATAAACTTATTTGTAAAAAGTATAAAGTTTTTTTGCACTATTAAATTTTATATATTCTTTTAAAGAAGTGTACACTGTACAGGGGTAGTGAAAGAGTTAAGTATAATAGGCGAAAATATTGTTACGTTTCTATCTTTTAAAAACGTTGGTTTATTTTCAAATCCAAATAATCGTGCACAGTTTATTTATTATTGTTACTTTACATACAAAAGTATGATTTGCATACAACGATTTACTAAATCCCGACTGAGCTTTACAAACGCTAATAATCAGTTGACTATACAAATGCTAGACCAACTTTTAGTAAACCGATGAACTCAGAACCATAGTTTGGATTCGATATTGGATTGTCCGTCTGCTTGTCCGTCCTTTCATCTGTCCGTCTGTTTATATATTCTTTTGCGCATACTACAAGTCGCAAATGTTAAGACATTTTTATGAAATTTTCCATATTGTCTTGTAAATTTAAATTTTCCACACCCAGTGAGTTTGTTAAGATCAGTCCATGTTTAGACCTAGCGCCCATATAAAAGCCCCAAAAATTGTCTCTTAAGTTACTGCGCGTACAATACTCTGAAAATTCTTTCTATTAATTAATGAATTGCTTTCTTTGGAAAGGGGATAGGAGAGAAATAAAAGAGGGTGAAAGATGAAAGACTACAAATTGGGAACACTGTACTTGTGCTAGATGCTGAATTTTAGAACATTTGTTCTGCGCCATCTAATGAAAAGTTGGAGAACTTATTGAAGCTTTATAGTTCATTGTCCTGTTATGTTATACTAGCGGGCGCAGCCCGCTACGTTGTTAGCGTGCCTTAAAGTTTAGGGGGGGGCTGCGCCCTCCCCCCCCCCCCCGACAATTTTTTTAAATTCACTTTTTATTTAAAGTACAGTTTTTATAATAAAAGCCTTCACCCAGCCACCACAAATAAATAATTCTGCACAACAATGGGTTTAAAATAAATAAATATTTGATCACTTTTTCTCATGAAAGTGGATTGTTAGTAATGAATCCATAATAAATTGCAATATACGTGTGTATGTTAAGATAATTTGGTAAAGTGCGAACTTAGGTAGATAGACCCATAAGTAGTTTTGTTCATTTGTGTTTTGAATGAAAATAAATAACGTAAAGCAGGGTTGGAAAGCATTTTATAATATTAAAAATAGCGGGCAAAGACACGCTACGTTGTTAGCGTGTCTTAAAGTTTTTTTTAATTCCAGTTTAGGTAAAGGTAGACCTGGAAATTCAAGTAAATTCACAAATTCAGTTGGAAAATTTACTGCGTCGGTTTCTTCCACCGGTGCTTCGTTACATGAAGTTTAAATATCGGAATATATAAGTTCCATTCCTTTTCTAAGGTTTTTTCTCTTTTAGAAAATTTGTTTAACTTTTTGGAGAGTATGTTTCAATGCTACATAAGTTTCATATTCCGTGGATAGTGTTTGAACAGGTAATTCCCTCTTCCAATCCATTTGCATTGTCTATAATTTCAATTCCACTCGTTCAACGTTTACATCCATTTCATTCCACTTGTGTAGTGTTTCAATTCCACTCGTTTCCTATTTAGTTTCTTAATTTTAGTGTTTCATATACACTTGTTCTTTAAGTTTTAGGTTTCTAGCTGAAGACGCAGACGTTAAGGGGGGGGGGGGGGCAATTTTCCCCTTTTGAACCACCATTTTTACCACGTTCCTGTCCAAAGTCCTAGAAATGCCTTGTCGATAAGTTAGCTCATACTCCAAGGAAAACATATTATATATTACAGGTTTCTAGCCGAAGGGTTCGGTTAGGCCATCAAGGGGGAGAATTATTCTGTTTTTACCCCTCCCGGTAGGAATTCCCAAAAATTCCGTCTTAGAGGACGTCTGCGTTGGAGGAGGAACCTACTACATACATAATTTTAGGTCTCTATATCCAGCAGTTTGGCCAGGCCGTCAAGGGGGAAGTTTTTTCCCTTTTTACCCCTCCCGGTATGAATTTACAAAAATACCATCTTAGCGGACGTCAACGTTGCAGAAGGAACCCAAATACCGAATTTAAGATCCCTTGTTCCAGCAGTTTGGCCAGGCCGTTAAGGGGGAGACTTTTCCTGTTTTTGACCCTACCTGTAGAAATTTCCAAAAATCTCATCTTAGCGGATGTCTACAATAGAGGAGGAACTTTAATACCAAATTCCAACTTCCTACCTCAAGCGCTTTGGGCAGGCCTTTAAGCGGCACTTTTCGCTTCATTAATCCCCATTTTTGCAATGTCCCTGTCCAAAAAGCACCTTCCCGGTAAGTGAGCCCATACTCCAAGTAACATATGTTTTACATTTCAGGTTTCTAGCCAACTTTTACTATTTGTGCCCCTCTCGGTAGGAATTTCCGAAAATCAATCGACAGGGAATTTCAGCTTCCTAGTTCCAGCAGTTTGAGCAGGCTGTCAAGGGGGACACTTTTTCTTTTTTTGTCCCTCCCGGTTGGAATTAGGCTGGAAGAGGAACCTAAGTACCGAATTTCAGCTTCCTAGTTCCAGCAGTTTCGACAGGTCGTTAAGGGGCAACTTTCCCTTTTTGAGCCCCCATTTTATAACGACCCTGTCCAAAATTCAAAAAAGTATCTTTCTAATAAGTTAGCCCTTACTCCAGGGACCCACATTTTAAGCTTCAGGTTTCTAGCCGAAGGGGTTTTTACCGGCCCCCAAGGTGAGGCTTTTCTTCTTTTTGCCCCTCCCTTTAGGAATTTACAAAAATTCCATCTTCGCGGCTATCTGCGATGGATTAGGAACATTCATACCAAATTTCAACTGCATTGCCTAAGCGGTTTGGGCAGGCCGTTAGTGGGGACATTTTTCCCTTTCAACCACCATTTTTACTATGTTCCTGTTCCAAAATAGAAAAATTACGTTGCCGGTGAGTTAGTCCTACTCCAAGGAATACATATTTAAAATTTTAGGTTGACCAAAATTTTTTTGGGCAAGCCGTCAGGAGGAGACTTTTACCTTATTTCTCCTCCCGATAGGAATTTCAAAAATTCCGTCTAAGCGCACGCCTACACAGAAGGAGGAACTCACATACCGAGTTTCCTTTTGGGATATCCTGTAGGGAATTCCAAAAATACAAACTTAGTCGATGTCTACTACAGTGGAGGAACCTTTATACCAAATTTCAACTTCTTACCTCCAGTGGTTTGGGCAGGCACTTTTCCAATTTGTGAGACTGTTTATGGGGAGACTTTTCCCCTTTTTGCCCGTTCCGGTAGGAATTTCCAAAAATCCCGTCTTAGCGCACGTCTATGCCGAATATCAAGAAACCTTGTTTTAGTGGAGATATCCGTGGGGGGAGGAAAAAAACGAGTTTTTTTGAAATTATATATTATTTTAATGGTACTTTTTGGAAAAACGAAATTTTTTGGAAAAAGATACTTTGTTTTTACAAAGTAATTTATTTGTATTTTTTTTGCAAAAGGTATTTTTTTTAAAAAGTTGTTTTTTTTGGAAAAATGTATGTTTTTTGGAAAAAGGTACTTTTCTTTGGAAAAGGAACATTTTTTTAGAAAAAGGTACTTTTTTTTTGGGAAAAGGTACTTTTTTTTGGAAAAGGTACTTTTTTTGAAAAAGGTATTTTTTTGAAAAAATGTATTTTTTTTGGGAAAAGGAACATTTTTTTAGAAAAAGTTCCTTTTTTGGGAAAATGTACTTTTTTTTTGAAAAAGGTACTTTTTTTGAAAAAGGTATTTTTTTGGAAAAATGTATGTTTTTTGGGAAAAGGTACTTTTTTGGAAAAGGTACTTTTTTTTTGGAAAAGGTAATTTTTTTTAGAAAAAGGTACATTTTTTGAAAAAAGGTACTTTTTTTAAAAAAGGTACTTTTTTTTGGAAAAAGGTACTTTTTTTGGAAAAAGGTACTTTTTCGGAAAAAGGAATTTTTTTTGGAAAAAGGTACTTTTTTTGGATAAAGGTACTTTTTTTTTGGAAAAAGGTACTTTTTTGGAAAAAGGTACTTTTTTTGAAAAAACGTACTTTTTTCGGGAAAAGGTACTTTTTTCGGGAAAAGGTACTTTTTTTGGAATAAGGTACTTTTTTTTGGAAAAGGGTACTTTTTTTGGAAAAAGGTACTTTTTTTTGGAAAAAGGTACTTTTTTTGCAAAAAGGTACTTTTTTTTGGAAAAAGGTACTTTTTTTGGAAAAAGGTACTTTTTTTGGAAAAAGGTACTTTTTTTGGAAAAAGGTACTTTTTTTGGAAAAAGGTACTTTTTTTGGAAAAAGGTACTTTTTTTTGGAAAAAGGTACTTTTTTTTGGAAAAATGTACTTTTTTTTGGAAAAAGGTACTTTTTTTGGAAAAAGGTACTTTTTTGGGAAAAAGGTACTTTTTTTGGGAAAGGGTACTTTTTTGGAAAAAGGTACTTTTTTTGTCCCCTTTTTGCCCCTCCCGATAAGAATTTCCAAAAATGCCGTCTCAACGGACGTCTACACCGGTCGAGGAACCTACATACCAAATTTCAACTTCATAGCTCCAGCAGTTTGAGCAGGCCGTCAAGGGGGAGACTTTTTCCCCTTTTTGCCCGTCCCTGTAAAAATTTCCAAAACTCCCGTCTTGGTGGATGTCTACGATAGTGGAGGAACCTTTATACCAAATTTCAACTTCCTACCTCCAGCGGTTTGGGCAGGCCGTCAAGGGGGGCCGTTTTCCCCTTTTTAACCCCCATTTTTACAACATCCCTGTCCAAAATTCCAGAAAGTACTTTCCAGAAAAGTTAGCCCATACTCCAAGGAACACATATCTTAAATTTCAGCTTTCTAGCCAAAGGGGTTTTGGCAGGCCGCCAAGGGGGAGACTTTTTCCCTTTTTGCCCGTTCCGGTAGGAATTTACAAAAATCCCGTCTTAGCGGACGTCTACGCCGAAAGAGGAACCTACATACCAAATTTCAACTTCCTAGCTTCAGCGGTTTGGGCTGGGCGATGTTGAGTCAGTCAGTCAGTCATTCAGTCAGTCAGTCAGTCAGTCATTCAGTCAGTCAGTCAGTCACGTTATTCTTTTATATATAGAGATTACTTCGGTGGGGAAAGTGCTATATGAACACCGATATGGACTTTATTTTTGATTTTCTTTAACTAGAAATAAAATTAGGCAAATTAAAAAGTTTTCAGTGAATTTCCAATCTTTTACCAATTTAAAGAAATATTTTGACACCATTTCAGCCTTTGGATCCAAATATTAGTTGCATTTTAACCAGACTGATGTCACAGAGTTGAAATGACCTTCTTTATCTTTTTTTACTCAATTTGTTATAGAAATACTAATTCACATTTCGAAATTTTTATTATAAATTTTCTTGTCAGTCTTTATAGTAATTCAATAAAATATTATTTAAGTTTTTTTATCCGATGTTTCGGCGGAATTATATTAACATCTTCAGCGATTTGATTTTATTAATTTTATAATTTTTTGAAGTTTTTTAACTTAATTGGTGAAATGCCAAAAATAGTACAAAAAAAATATAACTATATAACAAACATATCGTCGACCGGCCTGCAAAATGTCACATGTGTTTTTTAATAGATTTTCAGGAGAGCGAAAAAACTGTTACAAAATCTACTTTTAAGTTATTTTATTGGCTTCATATGCCTTAATGATGATTTTACTAAATGAGGTCGTGAATCATTAAGGCATATGATGCCAATAAAATATCTTAAAAGTAGATTTTGTAACAGTTTTTTCGCTCTCCTGAAAATCTATTAAAAAACACATGTGACATTTTGCAGGCCGGTCGACGATATGTAACCAAAAAGATAAATTGAATATCACTAAATTAATAAAAATAAAGGAAAAGACTAGAACAATTGTAGGTCAGGCCGATCATTAAATAACTTACTCCACAGAGAAGCAGATGAAATTTTGGAAAGGACCTGATCCTCATTACATGTTAGAAAAAATTAGCGGCGTAATAGAACCTAAATCTAACTACCTTAAAAGTTTGCTAAAGCAAATACAAGGAAGGTGAGTTTATATGGAGTCTAGGAGAAAATGTGTACCTAAATAACATTTAATCCCAATTCAGAATGGACCTTTCTAGGGTAGGTAAGTCTAAATTTGGACCTATTTTTTTTTTTGCTTACTTACTTTATTTTTATTTATATTTTTTACAAAAACCAAAATCACTGAATAAAATGAAAGTTATGAATTCTCAGTATTTTATGTTATTTGTTTTTTTTTGTAATGACTTACGAATTTCGTTATAATTTTCATTTCTTTAAAAAGTTAATATTATTTTCACTTAAAGTAGCAAAACTGAAATACTGCTTAAATAAGTACAAACAACAACAACAAATTCTCACTGCAGAAATTCCCTGAGTGTACTTATTTTTTTGTGTTCTGATTAATAAAATTTTTAAAAAAAATATAAAATCTTGTTTCGAAAATTATGTCAAAAAAGAAAGTTAACGGTTTACTAGAAAAACTGTTTTAATTTTTGCATGAAAAAATACAAAAATTATTTTTGCGGACTTTAATTATTTTCATATATTTAGTTGGGATTATATTTTATCTCAAGTCCAAATTCTAATATGATTTTTTTTTTGTTTCCAGAAAGCTAATATTTTTACCTGACTAGTTGTGAATGAAGCATATACAAAAATATACACCTGATGTTACCAAAAACCTTGTAGTCTCGATGCTTAGAAGATTATTTGAGGTGATAGAGTCAAATCATGGTATTTAAAAAGGGTGATAAACTAGCAAAAAATGGGTCTTTAACAGTGAAGCAATAAGAATTACTTCAGAAAATTGTTACACTCACACCGAAAATGGTATTTAAAAAACATATAGAAAACAGGAATAAGGTAGCTAAAAATTATATTAATTGTACGTGGCAGAACTTTTTAAATAGAAAAGAAATATCTGTTAAATCAAAGTGGAAATTATTTCTATCTGTTTGTAGATCAGTCCAAACACATTATTCGAAGAAGTGGATAAGTTACAGACTTATTTTGCTAAGAAGATATTAACACTTCCAAACTTCACACCAATTTATGCTTTAATTTAAGAAATCGGAATGGAAAATGGACATGTGTTCATGCTAGATCTGCACTTGAGATATATTTGTAGGACTCTGCTCGACTGTCCTGCCACATCAACTGCCATCAACTGTCCAAGAAACATGCCACATCAACTGTCAAAGAAATTATTACATCAACAAATCTTTTGGGTTCACGAGTTAAACAATATAGGAGCAGAATATGGTATCGAGTGTAGAAATGGCATGAGAGGCAAATTAATATTCTTCAATCGCTAAGCGATAAATATTATAAGCATTTCTTGCAGAAAATTCCAAACGTATTTAAAAAAACTCTATTCAGGAATACAAGTACAGTTCTTTTAAATAAATTTGGAATTTCCTCAAATATATTTGGAAAATTTTTAAATACAAATGGAATTATTTGAAATGCATTTGGACAATTTTGAAATACAGATTTAAAATTTTTAAATACAATTGAATAGTTCTGAAATACATTTGGACAATTTTAAAATATAAATGTAATTTTCTTAAATACAAATTAAATATTTTAATATTATTTTTAATATTTTAAAATATATTTGTATAATTTTGAAATAGATTTTGAAAATTTAAAAATATATTTTGGATAATTTTGAAATGCAATTGGACAAATATCAAAAGTTTTTAAAGAATATTAAACAATATTTGGACAATTTTGAAAGTTTTTTTGACAATTTTGAAATATTTTTGGAAAGTTTTAAATCATTTTTGGATACTTTTGAAACATTTTAGACAATTGTGAAACATTCTTAGACAATTTTGAAATATATTTGGAATTTTCTGAAATTAAACTGGTAATGGTGTAGTACGAACTGTGAATTCCATCAATATTTACAAAGTTTTTTTTCCTATATTACTGGCATTACAATGAGACCATCTGTATATAAATTAATAGAAATAACCAAACTGCCTTTAAAAAAAGTAAAATAATTTAATAATTATCAAAAATAAAAACGCAAAGATATTTTAATACGATTTCAGATTTTTAAGAAGCTGAAACACTAAAAAGTCAGATTTGAAATCAATTCGTAAAATAGATGTAAGCTAGTGTAGTAGTCACACTTAACAAATACTACATACTACGAAATCATAAAATGTTCTTGACAATGAGAGAGACCCATGTTTTCAATATAGACCAGTTACTTGTAACTAAAATTTTAACAATTTATTAATTAAATCAAATAAACTATGATAGGAAAATTAAAAAAAAAAACGCTGAATTGATTTAAATTTTAAGCTAAATTTATAACGTTCTAAAGTAGCAAAAAAAAAAAAAAACAACAAAACTATGTACTTGTATATTAATACAACCAAAAACTAGTGATATGTCTAAGAACATGCTTGCTGCGCATGCGTACAAGTGCGTTAATAACTTTTGCCACAATTTTCATGTAAAGCGTGTTTATTTCGATTTTTTTTGTTGGTTGTTTGCAATCCAAATTTTTATATACGTGAGAAGTAATGATTTGAATATGTGGGTTGAACATACAAGTGTTGATGTAGATAAATTAACAACAAAATATAACAATTTTTTGGGGATATATTGTTAATGACAACCAAAATAAATTGTATTTATTTTAAGAAATCACGAATTTTTAATAATTTTTTTTTGCAAGCTTTATAAAACAAATTAAGACAAATATATTGTGAGTGTGGCTTTGCCAAATCATATATGCCTTAAGATCTATTTAGACAATTATATTTTTTCGTATTACTAAAATAGACAAAAAAAAAACTTGAAGCGAAGAATTTAGAAAATGAAGCGTACAAAATATTCACAGAAAAAATAAAAATTTTTTTCGCGTCTTTTTAGTCACTAAAATTAGATTTCAATGTTGCTATTAATAGATGTCGTCCTATTTATTATAGTCTAAGCATAAAGTAAACAATTCGTCTTTGGTTTTCCTTAAAACTATCCCATTCCCTGTTTGCAGGCACAAGCTGTTAACATAGGGTGAAAGAATTACATAGCCCTTGCCTGGAAGTAAATGTGCTAAACCCTTTAAGAGAAAACATCACATCTCACAATCGTGTATGCTGGGTCTCAAAGGGTTAACTTAAATTTTTCGTGGCCTATTCTTAGTGACTAGGTATATCAAAACAAAATTTGTTTAATGCACAGCGAGTATTTGTTATCAATCTTGTCATCTTACAGTGCAACCTAATGTTCAAAGCTTCAACATAATTCAAAAATCAATTTTTTACTTTTTCTCTCTTAAAATTCTACATAAGATTAAGGGATTTTTTTTTAATTTTATTCATCACGCAAATTTTGCAAACTTTTTAAGGTGAACTTAGTTTTTTTTAAAACGCTATGGCAACTTTGGTTAAATAATTTATACGGTAATAGTGTCTTTCTAAAGAAAACATACTAAAAATGTAAACACATTAAAAAAATCACCTTGCTGGACACCGACTTACCTTCTGCAATATATTAAAACATATAATAATGAGTTACTACACAGAGGGAATTTTGCTGGATGAATTTTAATGAAAATTTTCAGTAAAATAATGAAGTTTTCTTCACAAAGTAAATGAAAAATTTCTTATATTTGATGAAAAAGCTTCATATATTATATGAATCTAGTTTTAATGAAGCTTTTTCATTGAGTGTATAAAATTTTTAATAAATAAAATTAAATTTTTTACAACATTTAATGAAAAATTCCATTACTTCAACGAAAAGTTTCAATGGACGAGTTCCAGTGAAACTTCATTGGTTTTATGCAAAAATTCATTAATTTTAACTACCCCAGTAAAAAAAGTAAGATGTTATAAAATTCAAACATATTTTTTTTAATATAGTCTAAAATACAATTTGATCCGAAAAATGGTGGATCGTTTTGTATTAATTTAGATCCTCCTTGGATCTAATATGATAAATTACGATCCGAAAAATCGGTTTATCTAATTATATATAAAATTAGATTTAATTCAAAAAGTTACATTTTATTTGATACCATTAGATAAAAATATTTCATTCAGAGATCACTCAGATTGCATTAAATTGTCCAATATATTGAAATTACTTTTTGATTTTCATTATGTCGCATCCAATTTTATATGATTAGATAAACCCATGCTCCTTGCAGGAGTAAAAGGAACAAATATATATATATATATATAAAGGGTTGTTTAACAGGGACGCTACAAAAGTAGAAAGACAGGGACAGCAAACGACGCCATATTCCATGCCGCTCTTTTGACATTTTTCTTCAGTAAGGTTTGCCATTTCATGATGGAAAGATATACGAGCCAACAACGAGTCGAAATTATTAAAATTTACTACCGAAATTCGGAGTCAGTGGCCTCAACGTTAAGAGCGCTACGTCCAATTTATGGTCGTCATAATCGTCCTAGCAGATCAACAATTGAGCGTGGGGCATCGTCAAATCTAAGGTCTATGCCAATAAGCCAGCGACGATTGATGAACTTCGTACGAATATCGAACGTGGAATTGCAGCAGTATCGGCCGATTTATGTTTTAAAACCGTCGAAAATTGGGTTCAGCGTCTGGACTTCTGCAAGCGTGCCCGTGGTGGCCATGCAAAAGAGAACGATTTCCATACATAATGGCATCGAACGTACTTTCACAGGAATAAAGAATTTCATTGATATCCAAAACCGTTTTTGTTTTATTTAAACTTTTTTACTTTTGTAGCGTTCTTATTGAAAAACCCTATATATTTTTCGGATATTAGATACAAGGTGGATCTAAATTAATGCAGTACGATCCACCATTTTTCGGATAAAATTTTATTTCGTGCGGCATCAAAAAAAGATATGATTGTATGTTGTACCTCATTAATTTTTTTAATAGGGTACCCTAGTAAAATGATTTTTATATAATCAGATATGATTTTTATACAATCATTTATGATTTTATACAATTATAACTTGTCGAGTATTGTGAAACATTTATTTTTATATGATTATATCAAAAGATCTTTAATTATATAAAATTATATTAACCAGATCCACCATTTTCCGGATCAAATCATGTATGGGTTAATATAATTATATAAAAAATATATTATTTGATCCGAAAAATGGTGGATCTGGTTAATATAATTTTATATAATTTAATATCTTTTGATATAATCATATAAAAATATATGTTTCACAATACTCGACAAGTTATAATTGTATAAAATCATAAATGATTGCATAAAAATCATATATAAAAATCATTTTTACTAGGGTAGTTACTTGTTCCATTATTTAAAAATAAAAAACAATGTGTTACCAATACACTCAAAATAGTTTGTATTTTAAATTAACTGAAAATGCAATTTAAAATATATGAAAAATCACTTGAAACCCGGTCATTTCATTTAAATCAAAAGAACTTTGCAGTTATTTTTAAATGTTAATAAATAAACTACAAAATCCTTAAAAAAATAATGATTTTTCATTTATTTGGTTTTTTTTTTTTAAATTTCAAAAAATAAACTACAAACTCCGTATGAATAAATGATATTTAGTTTATTTCGTTTTTTAACTGACATCGAAATCGAAAAGGAATTCTTTTTTTTTAACAAAACATTTTAAATGAAAATATTAACTGTAACAGAAAATCCGTATTTATATGTAATTTATTTTTTAAATAAATGACAAAAACAGTTAAAAAATACATCCCTTTGTATTTTAACTGTATAATCATTTAAAAATAAATGTAGGAATAATTTTTTAAATAAACTACATTTAGTTACTGTAATAATATTTTCAATGTAATGACTTATTTTAATCATTATTTCAAACATAAACGGTGGGTCTCATACTGTAGATTCAACTTTAGCTTAACTATTAAACAAAAGAAAATGTCAAAAAATTGTATGCAAAACAACAACAAAGTTTTGTGTTAACTATTACTTGGAGCTTAAACCTGTAGTATGAGATCCACCGAAAGATTTTCTGTAAATTTTTTTTAAATCTATTTTTAGACTCAAAAAAAACAAAAAAAAAACTCCCTGTAAAAGGAACAATATATATATATATTAGGCCGGGTCGATTTGTGGGGAGGCAAAAAAATCGCCCATGGCTCAGGGAAAATCGTATTCTAGGGATCAAAGTAAGAAACTTTGCCGAAGTAACCATACCTCTAAAGCGAATTCTACTACCCCCAGCTGTTGACTTTTGTCCCGTAGGGTCAAGTTTTGAAAAATCACACTTTGACCCATTTAGAGTGCCCCAATCGAGTCCAAATGTATGACCGACCCCCACTAACTTTGGAGGGCCGATCCACCCATGCCAGTGGCACACCCCCTGGAACTCCCCTGGGGGGTTCCCCATACAAACATTTTAAAAAATCACCATTTTTGGCACTTTATTTTATTATTTTTTATTTATTTTATTTATTTTTATTATTTTATTTATTTTTTCTCCTTAGAAATTTATTTAGTCAGAACATATGTAAATGAAAAAATTAATTTAACTTAGTAATAGAAAAGAAAAAATAAAAAATTACTGTTTGAAGTCTTTTTTGCTTTCAAGTCTGGGCAATTTCGCACGGCTCTCTAATGTCGTCGCCATAACAGCCTCTACATTTTCCGGTATAACTCGTTTGGAAACGCTAGCTAGCAATTGAACGTGTCGTTCTGTTTCTTGTATGTGTGATGGAATTTTTGGATCATTAAACGGTGGATCATCTTGATTTAAATATTCTTTCAAAGTATCGTATGGAATGCTTCGCGTGAATGGTGGTTCAAATACGTCATTTATGTCATTCATATTGATCATTTCCGTGTAACTTGTGCAATAAAAGTTTATATCTGGTTTTTTATAAGCTCTAAGTCCCGTTGGGTCGTCAACATCGGTTCGATAGCGTAGAATTATCTTGATAGCACAGTCGCGCTTTTCTTTGCTATCATCAAGCAACATTGATAACAAGATATTTTCCTAATGCGCATAATATGAATTATCTGCAATTACTTTATTGACAATTTTGCGTAAACGAGGTTCTAGAAATCTTGACCAACTAATGAATTTGAAAAATAATCTACTACCGTACACGACAGAGCTGTAATACTTGCTATTGAAGTACATTGGCACATAACATGTAATTATAAATTCAACCAGTATTCTTAAATTTGCATCTGGATTTTCCGTTGTCACATATAATCGTAATAGTCTAGCGGCCTTGATGAGCCACCGAGAATGTACAATTTTCCCTGGTTTGATGTTTGCCAGATCCACTGAAACCACGCCGCTAGAAATTGCATGGGCCATGTCGTATAAGTACTTGGAATCGGTGGAAAATTCAATTTTTTCAGGAGCAGGGGGCATATTTTTCAACTCAATTTTCTGAAAGCCGTCCACCACCTGAAAATATATAAAAATAAAACAATTAAAAACGGTTGACAATTATAATAAATGAGTGATAGCAATAACTTACCGGAAGAGTTTCATAGTATATATATATATATATATATTTCGACTCAATATTTTTCAAGACTGGTAACACTGCACCATATATTTTTTGATTTTTTGTATGTTAGCAAGGCCAACTACTGTGCGCATCAGGTCAGTTGTGTTTTTATCTATATCCCAGTCCTAGTGTAGAAAATCATTACCAGATATTTGGTTACGTAACTACATACTTCGCCATGGTAACTACACAATCAAGCACTGGCATACCACTGGATAACCACGGTGTTAAAAATAAATGACTGGGAGAACACTGATTTGGGACACTTTGCCAGCGTTTGCAAAAAGCGTTTTGCCAGTATTTGTTTTACAAAAATTTCGTTGGTTTATAAATAAAACCAGTAGTTATCCAGTGCTACCTACTCAGAAATTGCCAGCGGTACAGAAATCAATTTACAGGTAGAGCAATGATTTTATAAAAATGCTGACGCTTCGTTAAAAATGTTTGTAGTCACAAGGTTCTGAGTTCACATCCGGTTGCAAGCAAAAAAAATTTTTTGAATTTTTTTTTCATTTAAAACGTTTTTTGATTTATAAAATCAATTTTTTTGTTTGTGGGAAAGTTCCTTTAAGACCAACTTTTTTTTTGCTCTCCGAACGCTGGCATATTAGTTCCAAAAAACAGTTTGCCACTATCACTCATTTATGTGTTTAGCCACCAAGTATTTTATGTCTCTTTAGCTCAGTGGGTAGAGCAATCGTCTGTCGTTTTGACGGCCTGGTAGGACCAAAAAAAAATACATACATAAATACATACATATTTTTGAAAATATATTTCCAGACCCCCTATTTATTGGTTTTGCCAACGTTCAAAAATTTTGTTCCCCCAGTACTTTTCCGGAGCTTTTTGAACAGCCGCATGGTGGTACATTTTCAGAGAAGACGGTCAAAAATTCATAACTTCTGAAGGAGTTGACGTATTTCAATGCAGTTTTTTTTTCGTGGAAACAGACAACCTTTAGCTTTAATTGAAGATATAGACCATAAAAATCGAGTAGTAAACAAAATTATATATTACGGGTTAAACTATATAACACCTATTTTTGCTAAATTTTAGTGCAATTAGCGATCCGGCATATGATGAATATGGAAAATGTCGGCGTAACTAACATATTTGTCGTCAGCAGCAAAATATTTTTGCGGCAGCGTCTTAATGTTCATTTTTATATGACTTTAGTGTTTGTGTTTTACAGTGCTGCCAACCGAATTATAAAAAAAAACAGCATTGCATACAATTAGTAGTAGGAATACAGAGTCATCTATAATAGTAAAAGTGGGATTATCTGTTAATCAAAAATATTAAAATAGGGTTCAACCGACTTTCTTAGTGCATATTTATGCGGTTAATCCGATTTTTATGGGATTAACTTTTGTTAACGGAATCTATTTTTTGTTATTTGGCTCTCCTTGTGAGCCACACACAGAAAACAGATTCGTAGTTCCAACCGAATTTTTCGCCAACCGAATTTTTGTAGTTCCACTTACAATCACTTTTATTTATTTTTAATACCATTGTAAATACCAAAAATTATTTTCAATTTTTTAATTTTTGTTGTGTTAATATATTACTTCAATGTTTGTGGATTATAAATTCTATAAATAGAAAAACACGTTCCACAAAATTTATTTAAAAATTAACCCCTCAATTCATAAATGCTTTGTAAAGTTATAGCAGGTTTACAAAACGTCATTTTCATACAAAATTTGTTCAATAAACCTCTTATAATTTTACAAAGCGTTTATGAATTTAGGGGTAAAATTTTTTTTGTCGCTAACTGGGATCGAACCGGCGACCCTCCGCTTGTCAGCCCATTGCTTTTCCTCTAAGCTAAGCTCTATTTAAATTTTTTTAGTCAAATTTGAATTTCTGCAGGTTTGAACACTTTGTCTATAAATAAAGTTATATCAACAAAAGAAAATCAATTATGTCTTTTAATTTGAATAAAAAAAAATTTAAAAAAAAGTTTATATCGCGAACCGGGATAGAACCGGCGATCTGCCGTTTGTCAACCCATTGCTTTTCCTCTAGGCTAAACCCGACATAAATTTGTTTATAAAATTTCAAATTTAAATTTCTTAAGGTTGAGAATTTTAATATTTTGTTTTTGAATAAAATTATATTCACAACAGAAAAGCAAATGTGTCTTTTAATTTGAATCAATAAAAAATTATTTTAAAAAAAAGTAATGCCATGGTTGAGCTTTGAACTAAAATCTCTAATGCTATAAGGCTGTGTCTCTACCTCCGGCGCCACAGATGCTTACATTTAGTTGTTGTCTAACTTAGAATTTAACCCCTCAATTCATAAATGCTTTGTAAAGTTATAGCAGGTTTACAAAACGTCATTTTCATACAAAATTTGTTCAATAAACCTCCTATAATTTTAAAAAGCGTTTATGAATTTAGGGATAAAAATATGCATATGTATGAAACGAAAAAATATGATAGATTTCAAAATTTTATTATGATAAATAAAATTTCTGTTCCTTGTGTCAATATATTATTACCAAAATAATTGAAATTAATGGCTAAAACTACTAAAGTTGAAAAAAAAAATTTTTAATTGATTAGAAAAACTATGACTTTGGATAAAGTGATCGATTTTATTGAAACACAACTGATACTAGATTTTTGCTGCCGATATTTTATTCAAATTACTAAATCTTCGATAAATTGGTGGTTGTTGGTATTGAAGTTAATGTGGAAGTTGGTATTTTTTCAATATTGGTTAGAAAAGCCAATATTTTGGATAATGTGACAGTGTTTTGGTTCATTATATATATTTTCTGTTCACAAATAAATATAACTTTCCTGATGATGAATTTTAAATAACTGCAATTAAAATTATTGAATAATGAAAAAATTTCGTTGGTTCCGATTAGGGATGCCGAACGGGATTGGTTTTTACAAATCCCGCGATTTGGGATTTTGAAAATTGAAATCCCGTGATCCCGGGATTTTTCGGGATCTCGGGATTTATCGGGATCCCGGGATTTTTCGGGATTTTTCGGGGTTTCGGGATTTTCATGTTTCATTATATTTTTAATTTTAAAAATAAATAGCTGAAATAAACCCTACAAATTAAAATAATTCATTACAAATCTACTTATTTATTTCTTGTAGTATAAAAAAATAATCAAATTAATCCGGATTCGCAATGCTGGAGTGTTCAACGCCGCAGAGTGGAGTAGACTAAAGTACAGATGGCATGATACAAAAAATATAAATGTGCGAAAAAGAAAGAAACAAAATCAGCTCAGCGTTTAGTACTACAGCATTGTGAATCAGGCTTTAAACGAAAGTACACCCATAGAAATAAGTACGTAAAAATAGCAGAAAAAGTTACTAGTAATTAGCAAAAAAGTTTCGCCATAAAAACTACCGAAATCAGCAGAACGTGTTTGCTAAATAATTGTTAAATTTCCGAAATATAAGTAATATACTTATAAGGTTAATTCAATTAATTACAAATTACAATTTATCTCTGAAACTTTTGAGAAAAAACTTTTTAATTAAAAGTAGCAAAAAACACTGCTATGTCTACAAATTTTTAGTTATATTTGTCTAAAATTAATTGAATGCCCATACAAACCTCTCTGCTGAAATCATCAAAAATATTAAGTGATATATTGGATTCTTTAAGTGTACTAATATAAAATATTGAGCACATATCTCTGCTGATTTCAGAGAGGTAGATGGTTAGGTTTTACTAAATACTTTAACAAAAATTTTCTGTTTTTGGTACACTAATATTTGGCAAAATTATTTTGCATGAAATTAAGATTTCAGTAAATCATCAATAAAATAAATAAAAACATGTCCGTTAAAAGACTGAATAAATCCGAATTACGGTTCTTAATAGTTTTAAAGCTGAATAAATTTTCTTAAATTAATTAGGTTTATATTCAGATCTATTTAATGTGTGACAAGGTTTTCTAGCCAAGAATCGGACTATACTTTCCCAAAGGTTTTAGACATGTTGAATCCGATTATGAAAAAAATGAATTTCTGGAAGTTATAGGACCTCAAATGTACCCAAAAAAACGTATTTTTGTAC
Source organism: Leucophora obtusa (assembly GCA_949987735.1). Lineage (NCBI taxonomy): Eukaryota > Metazoa > Arthropoda > Insecta > Diptera > Anthomyiidae > Leucophora > Leucophora obtusa. The sequence goes on from OX465297.1 coordinate 143,845,219, forward strand.
TTCTAGGTCAGATTCGGATTAAGCACGTCTAAAGCCGTCGGAAAAGTAAGTCTGATTCTTGGTTAGAAAACTTCATCAAATTTTGTCGGACTGTGTTATTTACGAATAGTAGAAATTAGTTTTTTTTTAATAAAATTTAATAAGATATTAGATTTTGAAGTGATTTAGGTCGAATATAACAATAAAAATAAATACAAAAAGTGATAAAATATGCCAAATAATGAAATCGGAAATCCCGGGATTTTTTCAAGAACAATCCCGGGATTTCGGGATTCGTAGGATTTTCGGGATCGGGATTTCGGGATCGGTATCCCTAGTTCCGATAGAATTCCAACCAATTTATTTTCTGTGTGCATAAATAATTACCTTATATCAATTTGGAAGCAAAATATCCATTTTCTGCCACTTTTTTGAATATTTTACATTTTCCCATATCTACAAACAAATATATTTTCAAATACAGAAGTCTAATTTAAATCATTTAAATTGTATGAGGTATACATATCGTCACCTAAAATGCAAAAGGGTGTAACAACAAAAAAATTTAAGCCGATTTTCTGATTCATTATGATGCACTAGACTAAATTACATTTCCCTACAAAATTTTAAACTTATATGTCGAAATAAGTCTAAAGTCGTGTTTTAAATAAGAGAAGAAAATATAGAATATCTTTAATTCTACAACGTGTTTTTTTGGTTCTAGTTAAAAAAAATAAAAAGTGTTGTTACGCCCTTTTGCATTTTAGGTGATGATATATAAAAGTTTTTTGACAATATCTTTTTTCGCAAAGTTTTTTTGAAACTAACCACCAAACTTTCTTTTAGTAGATGTGCATTATAGTCCCTAGATTATAAATTAAAAAAAAAGCTACACTTAAAAAATTTCAAAATAATAGCGGAACGCTAAAAAAGCACCAGAAAGTGATATTAATTTATGATTTAAAAATCGAACTAAAAACATTCAGTTGAAAAAAATAATTTAAAAACGCAATCGGCGGTTAACATTCTGCAAACGAATATAATGATGCAAAATTTTCCTTTTTGCAAAATGTTTAGGCGATTTTTTTTCCGAAACTAAGAAACAAACTTTGGTATACAAATTACTATTAAGCGGAGAATACACGTAGGAACATTGAGTAGGGAACAAAAAATATAAAAAAATTTTGTAAACACGAATTGCACGATGTCAACACGCACACACAAACAAACACACACACACACATTCACAAAAAAATGGGCATTTTTTCACGAATGTTCCCTCGTGTATTCTCCGCTTTATAGTCCCAAGATTATAAATAAAAAAAAAAAACACATTTAAAAAATTGCAAAATAATCGCGGAAAAGGCCGAAAAAAGGCTTTATAGTACAAAAAATTAATTAAAATATTAATCAGCGATTTACATTCTGCAAACAAATAGATTGATGAAAACATTTAGCTTTTTTCAAATTTTATTTTTAGCGATTGTTTTTTTTTTGCAACTAACCACCAAACTTTGTTTTATGAAATGTGTATTATAGTCCCTATGTTATAAATCAAAAAATAAAACACATTTAAAAATTTTTAAAATAATAGCGGAACGCGAAAAAAAGGCTTTATGGTACCAAAAATTAACTAAAAAAATTAATCAACGATTAACATTCTGCAAACGAATTTAATGATGCAAACTTTTCGTTTTTAGAAAATTTTTTTCGCACTTTTTTCCCAAACTAACCAATAATTTGTGAAACAAGATATGGGTATAATACTCCTTGGAATATTAATTTCAAAACACCGAACGAGCGAGCCTTTTCTATCCCTGATTAACAATTCTGTGTTCGTTCCTGTTTGAAGGCACATAATACTGTTTTCCACAAAAAGTATGGACAGATTTACAGGGCCATTGGTTGCTAATAATGCATATTTTTTATATTTATCAAAACTACATAGCTGCTAGTATTATCATAAAATTATATTAAAATTTTATTTCAGAACTCTGTATCTACATTAGCGACGTAAATAATGCAAATAATTTCAAAACATGTATACATAGGAATAAGATTCCCTTTTTAAACAATATTCTAGAAGACAGATTGATTCAAAAAAAAAATCTTATAATCAAGCTAATCCGTTTTATTGCTCTCCTGAACAATTGTATTTTTGTAGATATAGAGTATTGAATCTAGGGTATCGATATGCTTTTAATTAACGTTTTCCTTTTTTGATATATTTTTGTGTGTAGGAGTTTTTTATTATTTTTTTCAAATAAAACATTTATGAGGTACATTTAACATCCAGTAAATTTGTTGTATGCAACTGTATGTCAGCACATTTTGAACTCGAGTTTTTTCTTTTTTTTAATTTTTGACATTAAACTTGGTCTAGATTTAAAATAGCAGCTTAAATAAATTGTGGGTTTTAAAGTGATTGAAAAAAAAAGAGTTTCATGCTTAAGCAAATAAAAAATTGTAACGAATAATGTTGAAGCTTAAAAATTAATTGAAATGAAGAATAAAAAAATTCTTAAATTTCAATTAATTTTTTTATAACCTTAAATAAGATTTTTTTTATTGTTTGTCAGTTTGATGTTGTAGCATGATCTTTAGACAGCCATTATAAGCATTATTGTTAAATGTATCTTTGAAAATCTTGTCATTTCTAGTGTAATTTGTTTGCTAAATTAGCTTGAGTTTAGAACATTGAGATTAGAAAAAAACTCCAAACTTAACAATGATGTTGAATAAATATTTAGCAACTAAAAGATCCCAGGTGTTTAGAGTTTGGTGGTTGATGCTTTGGTGAATCTTTTAAAATGTTAAAGTTTTGTGGTTTTATTATATTTAACTTATTTTTCAATCTTATTTGTTAACATGTAATTAGTTGCTGTTGTTTCTTTTTGTTCTCTAGTGAATAATACAATTTTTGTTTTAATGGTTATGGTCATTTGATTGAAGTAAATATTTGTTTCCAATATTAATTTCATGGTTCTGTTATTGAACTTGTTATTTCTGCTGTATCATTAAATCAATTATATTGACTTTATCTTTGATTATTGTGGCATTTAATTGAAAATTAATTTTAATTGACATAATTATTATAAAAAGGCTAATTTAGCATTGAGGCGGATATTATTTATGTCAACTATGAAAATTAAAAAAAAAAAAAAATAATAATATTGTAGTACATGTAAGTCAGAAAAATAAACATTTACAACTAATATAATTGGAGGGTTTCTAGGGTTCAACAATTTCGACGTATAAGGGCAAATGTATAAACAAATTTGAAAGAAATGAATATCATTTTTTTTTTTTTAATAAATAACCCTAAACCCAAACGCACATCAAAACATTGGACAAAAATTGCGTTTAACGAGTAAAACAAGGTTATATAAAATTATATATGAATGGATATATTTGTAGTATGTAACTGAATAAAATGAAATTGTATCAAATCGGATATAATTATATTTACAGGGATACAAAGTTATATCAAGTGATCAACTTAAATCCGAGTTTTGTCCCGATCAAATTGGATATAAGTTAATAAAATACGATATTATTAAATTTAAATGAAAAAAAAAATACTTTGTATTGGAGGACAGCAGGATCTGTTGTCCTATACACTACCAGCCGTAGGCTACTGTTGATAACAAGTAACTATTAAAGACGTTATTGTATAAATCCGTTATTGTTGAATTAATTAAAGATTAGCCCCCGTATTTAAAATTATAGCTAACTAACTAGCTTACAGCTTCCCTTATGGGAATTTGTGTGAATATCATCATTTTGAATACGGGTATAGGTAATTTTTTCTCAAATATGGGAATTTTCTTTGGACTTATAAATTTTTTTTTAAATATGTTAAGTTTTTTTTATTTTAAATAAAAATTTAATGATTAGCCGGCAATGCACTTCTTTTTTGTTAGAGGCTCATAGTTCCCGATTTATGGAGCTGCAAATGATCTATAACAATATTCAATGGATTATTTCTCCACTCAAAACATATCGGACCAGAACAAAATATATATGTCGTAGGAAAGGTACTTAAAATACCTTTCCAATGGTATGCAACATGCCTAGACTTATTAACCCATTACAAACCGGGTCATGATTTTAAATGTTAATTTCTTTAAATTAGATTTTTTAAATTAAAAAGAAAAACACTTTTAAAAGTAAAAAGAAAGCTGAGAAAATATTAATTTAATGAAATAATTTAGTAAAACATATAAAAAATTGTTTTTGATGAAATGAGTTTCGAACTTGTGTCTGAGATTAACTTATATATTGTAATATATAAAATAAAATCAAAGTTATTTTTCGTATCTATTTATTTATAAAATTTTAAACGGTTTTATCAATTATAAAAAAAAAACCGACTGACGACTATTGTCAAAGTCGTAGTTCTTATTTCAAGTAATACAAATATGTAAAATAAAAACATTTATTTTAACACTTTTTATATAATATTTCTGAAAATAAAGAACCACTACTACTATATTCCTATATAAACAATTTGCAATAAAGCAAATACTAATATATGATTTAGTATGATTACATATGAGAAAATTTCTAAAAAAAATTCTAATAAAGGGTTCTTCAACAGGGACGCTACAAAAGTAGAAAGACAGGGACAGCAAACGACGCCATATTTCTTGCCGCTCTTTTGACATTTCTCTTCAGTAAGGTTTGCCATTTCATTATGGAAAGATACACGAGCCAACAACGAGTCGCAATTATTAAAATTTACTACCGACATTCAGAGTCAGTGGCCTCAACGTTAAGATCGCTACGTCCAATTTATGGTCGTCATAATGAATGGCTTCGTCAATAAACAAAATATGCGTTATTGGTCAGACAGCAATCTACACGTACTGCATGAGTCATCATTGCATCCCGAAAAAATTACAGTTTGGTGCGGTTTATAGGCCGGTGGCGTCATTGGGCCGTACTTCTTCCGTGATGATCAAGACCGGGACGTTACTGTGAATGGGAATCGCTACCGTTCAATGATAACCGAATATTTTTGGCCCCAATTGGATGATATGGACTTGGAGGACATGTGGCTCTAACATGATGGTGCCACAAGCCACACAGCGAATGTCACAATCAATTTATTCCAAACCAAGTTTGAGAACGTGTTATCTCACGAAATGGTCCAGTCGATTGGCCGCCTCGGTCGTGCGATTTGACGCCGTTGGACTATTTCCTGTGGATCTACGTCAAATCTATGGTCTATGCCAACAAGCCAGCGACGATTGATGAACTTCGTACGAATATCGGCCGATTTATGCTTGAAAACCGTCGAAAATTGGGTTCAGCGTCTGGACTTCTGCAAGCGTGCCCGTGGTGGCCATGCAAAAGAGATCGATTTCCATACATAATGGCATCGAACGTACTTTCACAAAAATAAAGAATTTCATTGATATCCAAAACCGTTTTTGTTTTATTTAAAAAAACTTTTGTAGCGCTTTTATTGAAGAACCCTTTATATCATCATATAAAGACATATAAAGTCGCATACAATATTTTATATTATCATATATTTTAATATTAAAAAAGATATGTTGTATATAGCCTTTTTTACTCGGGTATTCATAAAAAACTCGGGTTTCTTTTTAAGAATTTAGTTCTAATCCAATCCAATCTAGTCTAAAATAATATAATCTAATCTAACCTAACCTAACTTAACCCAACCTAACCTAATAAAGGGTGGTCCAACCAAAACGCACGATCTGAACTGTAAATAAAATAAAAAGTTTTCAGAGAATTATCTTAACATTTTTTATTATGATAGAAGGATCTATGGTAATTATGTGTGAAACAAAATGTCGGCGAAATACTGGCCACAGCTTCGGTGGCATACCTCTATCCGATGGTCCATATTTTCAATGAATCTGAGACATAATTGAGGTTCAATGTCGTAAATGTGCCGAATTATCTCATCCTTTAGCTCTTGAATTGTTCTTGGCTTATTGACGTACACTTTTTCTTTTAAATATCTCCAAAGAAAGAAGTCCAACGGTGTCAAATCACATGATCATGGCGGCCAATTAACATCGCCACAACGTGAGATAACACGGCCATTGAATTTCTCGCGCAAAAGAGCGATTGTTTCGTTGGCTGTATGGCAAGTGGCACCATCCTGTTGGAAGCACATATCGTCCAGGTCCATAGCCCCAATTTCTGGCAACAATAAGTCCGTTATCATCTCGCGATAGCGAACACCATTCACGGTAACTGCTTGACGGCTCTTCTGCCACACTATCGCGAACAACAGCAATGTTTTGCGCAGAATGAACTGGGCGAGCATGCACAAGTGTTTTCACAATTCCTACAGACCCGGTTTGCTGAAATTTGCGCACAATTTTCCCGATTGTGGACACATTTGGTCGATTATGGTGACCAGTGAAGTGCACGAAATGCATTTTGATTTGAACGCCCATTTTCGTAAAAGGCTTCAACAACCTTAACACGCTGCTCAATTGTATACCTCTCCATGGTTGAATTTGTTAAACACTGAAACAAAGAAATGTCAAATAAAGTTGTTCAAAAAACTTGACGTTAATACCTCATTCATACTGAACCCAAAACTAGTAGTTTTCAAATTTATTTTGTTTACGATTGTCAATTCCCATACAAATTTGAAATCGAAAACTTAAAGAAAACGAAAACTTCTAGTTTTGGGTTCAATATAATTGAGGCTTAAGCTGTGATTAACAATTAACATCGTGCATTATGGTTGGACCACCATTTACATTATTGTTGTACGAATTTAATTTCAGTACACAAAAGTGTTTTTTTTTAGCCCATAGCTTACAAGATGTCATCAAATCAATTTAACTGATACAAAACTAAGCTAATTCACAAAGTTACACAATGTTTTCATTTTGCTACTATTTGATTAACACATTTTGGACACACTGTGCCATTTTCAAGCCAGTACAATTAAACGTCTATATCTTTAAGGGAGAAAATATAATTGAGCAATAATAATAATTGAGTAAAAATAATATAAAAATATAAAATAGCCTCATATCTTTACTGTAATCGAAAATAAGAACTTTTTTGATAGGACTTTTTTAAAAAATCATTGTACAGAATAAACATTTATATCTTTGATTGAAATATTGATGAGCCAAAACGAAACTTTACTCCTGTACTAAAAATAAGTTCGCCAATTGTATATAATTTATAAAATCTGACGGATAGGAACACGAATTTTCCAAATACACAAAAGGAAGGTATGCTAATATTTATATATTTCGTTTTAATCCGAAACATAAATAATGGATAGTTTTTACTAAAATACTACTATATATAAAAAGAAATTTAATGTCAGGGTTTCCTTATTACAATTTTAAAAAATACTCAAATAACACCGTATATTACAAACAAAAACTCAAAAAAACTAAAATTTCTTATATCTTTAAATTAAGATTTGTCCGTAAAATATACAAAATTAAAATTTTAGAAATAAATTAAATCGTTTAGGATTTACATCCTATCAAAATTTTAAATTTAATTGCCAATATTTCCTCCAGGGGGCTCTATAAAGCAAAAATTATTACAAAAATGTCTCAATCAAGCATAGGGCTTATATATTTCCAAAGTTTGGTTGAAAACTGTATAGCGAATCTGTGACTTGTCTTTAACGAGTTAATTTAAAAATTTACACTTTGTGTGAATTCATTTGAATAATTCACTTTTAAAAAATTCCTTTGAATCAAAAATATGTAAAAAATATAGTTGCATACCAAACCATATCATTTGAATTTGGAGTTTTTTTGTTTCCATTCGTTACAAATACTATACACAAAATCAAGTGCACTGTTAGCAGAGCCAAAGGCGCCTGCCTGTTAAGCCAATTACCAAAAATAGATACTAGAAAAATGAAACTTCAATAAAAGCTACAGTGCCCACTTAAAATTGAAAATGAAAAAAAAATCGCAAAACAAGGCTCCTGTTTTTTGCAAAGCAATTTTAAAAATTGTACTTGTACAATAGTATAACAAACTTGTACAATCATAATACATTCCTGAGGCCATGGCTAATAGATGCTTACCACACTTAAATGTCTTGTTAAAAAATACTTTAACATAAAGTTTCAGTTATTCGCTGATACTCGTACAATATTACAAATAAACTGATTCACTTATCCAAACTTATTCATTGTGAATGTTAAAACTTAAAACAGTTTTTATCTATTTTTTTTTTATTTTTTCCGGCTAAAAATTATAGCGGACCAAAGATATAAATAATAAATAAATGAAAAAAAAACGAACAAATATCTATAAAATTATTTAGCTATAGTGAAAGACAACAGAACGCATTACACATGTTTAAATTCATGTTAAACCATGATGATTTTTAGTTGTAGTTTTTTTTTGCATATTTGATGGTTGTCGAAAATACTGCACACTTGACGTATTAAAAGTTTGAATCCATAAATTTAAATATATAAATTTTTTCAACTAACGGTATTTTTTGTTGATTAAGATACATGATGCTATTGCAACAAATTGTGGCCACCTTAGTAGTTAGGCAATAGAACATTAAAATTAAACTTAACTGTAGACATTTAAAATATTATTTAACTAACTGTGGCAAAATTGATCATAAAGTATTGAAATCCAATTAATTGTATGCCCGAGTAAAAAAGTTTTGATATAATCATATATTATTTTATGTAATTGCATATAGTAACTTATAGTTACATATGGCCACATATGCTTTTAAATTCAAGCAGATATACTTTTATATAGTCATATGTTAGATATTTTTTCCTTAAAGGTTTTAATATGGAGACATATGTGATTTTATATTATTACATATTGGCCTACATATATATGTATGTGCTATATATAAGTACATAAAGTAACATATAAAAGACATAATTACATGTACGTTTATATATAATTTAGTATGACACTATACATAATAATATAAAACTATGTGGATCCATATAAGAAATCTTTTATAATTTGTGTTAGTTATGATTATATATTGGCGAATATGAACCCATATATAACTTATAACGTTCTTTATAAAATCATCTATAATTATATATCATCCCACATAGGCAATTTTTTCAAAGTGATTTTGTATAAAAATATATAAGGTCCATATAAAACCGTATTGTATTATATTTGGTTCCATGTTATCAATGATTTTGAACTAGTTTTAGATTTAGTAATTACTAGGGATTGGCGCGTGACACGAAATGTTCGTGAGTCACGTTATTTACACGTGATCGTGAGTAATAATTACTATACTTAAGTGATTCGTGCGTGAGCGTGAGTAAGAATAACCCGTGATTGATTCGTGTGTGAGTTTATTTTTTGCATCATATGTTTTTAGTAATTTTTACTGTTTTGCGTGAGAATTTTCTGATTGTAAGTTTAATAAGTAAGTTAATATAATCATGTGTGCTGAGTAAAAAACGAAATGCTCGTGCGTGAGTAATTTGTTTTTTTTTTTTTGAGCATGAGTCAAAAATGGCTTACGCACCGCACCCATAACATTAACAACACTGCAGCTTTAATACGAAATTCTCTATACTATAACGTACACTTGACTGATTTCTTATATATTGGTTGTATATCAGTGTTGTTAACTTTATTTTAAAATTACTAAATTAAAAGAAATTTTTTTTCATGTTTATTGCACTGTCATGATAAATCTTAATAAAAGTAATGGAAGATTTATCAAAATTATAAGATCTCCAGCAGGCCTGGGGTTAATCATTACATTTTGTAATTAATTACACATGCAAATACACAATTACATGTAATTGTAATTAAAAAAAAAAAAAACTCATCTATAATTACATATTCGGCCTTATTACGAGTGTCGTAGTCATAGTCGAAACTAAGTCGAATTTGCTGAAAATTCACTAAAAACGCAACTTTTGAACAATTTTTCAATTGGATTTACCATATATAGCGCTCAGATTTAAAAAAATCCAGCATCCGAGTTTCATTTCTTTATAATTTCCATTATAAACAAAATCATTTTATATGGAGTCGAAAATTTCGACTACAAATTCGACACTCGTAATCAGGCCGATTATTTGTAATTGCAATTCAAAAAAGAACAATTACAATTACAAGTAATTGAAAATTTTTTTTTTATTTAAAAAAATTATTTTTGTATGTATATTGTTAGATATGGTCCTATATAATATGATAAAAAGTATAAGGTTAATATTTAGATATAATTGTATCAAACTATGTCCACTTTTATAACATTTTATATAATTTTATACAAAAAGATATAATTTGATGCAATTGGATGAGGACAAAATTCGGATACAATTGTATCGAATTGCATATAATTGTATCAAATTGTACCAAATTGTATACAATTGTATACAATTCGATACAATATGATACAATAAGACGTTCTCATTTTTCGGATATAATTATATCTAATTACATAAAAGATTATATATAATTAAATATAACTTCATATGGCTCCATATCAATTTTTTTTACTTGGGTGGTGAATTAAGTCGGTTTTATTTAAACAGATTTCTATGATACATATTAGTCGAAATTTTAAAGTTTTTCTGTCTACGCAAACTCTACGAGATTTCTATTCGGTGTATATGTGCCTTAAAGCCAATTTCCAGCTATTATCTTAAAAAAAGTTATTTAATTTTGCTTTAAATAATTTAGGTTTGTACCTTAAGTCTTTTGTTTTACCACATTATTTAATAGACCAAGTAAAAAAATTTTATATATAGTCCTGCATTATCAATTCAAATTTCATATAACAAATAAAACGCAAATAAAATTTTTTTTCCACCATTTTAAATTTTGCAATTTCCATTAACATTTTCAACTGGTTTTAATTGTATCAAAGTAGGTCTAATATGACCTAATACAATCTATTTCGATACAATTAGATGTTCTCATTTTTTGTTTTGATATAACTATACTTTTAATTTTTGCATTAAAAAAATACAAAAATTTTTTTTCGCACTTTCTATATTTCCATATATGTGACGCGCAAAATAGAAAGGGACCTAAGGATAGAAAGGGACCTAAGGTCAGGAGAGCATGGGATCGGTCTCATTCGATGCTCAGATGTTGTCCACAAAAAAAAAAAAAATAGATTTTTGTACCCTTAGGTCCCTTTCTCTATGCGCTTTCACATATTTATTTAGTCAGAATATTGTTCTAGCTCAAGTCCAAATTCAAATATGATATTGTCATATTAGATTTTATTTGTTGTTTCAAAAAAGGTTGATCATTTTTATGATAGACAATACACAATAAGAAAATGATAGCTTTAATACTCAAACCGAGACATTACGTAAGGTACAAAAATTCACCGGGACGACTGAAGAGTTGGGGTAATGCCCACAAAACATCTGTTGTATTATCTATCATAAAAATGATCAACCTTTTTTAAAACAACAAATAAACTCTAATATGACAATATAATATTAGAATTTGGACATGAGGTAGAACAATATTCTAACTATATAAATATATATAATAAAAATTTCATAGAATTTTTTTTTACTAGGGCGTTTAAAAATGGAAGCGCTATATGTGGTCGCAGAAACCAAAGTCCTGTAAAATTTATATAATATTCTGTAGGCATTTATTTGCTTCAGCTTTTCATATATTGTCGAATTAGTGATGGAAACGATAAAAAAACTTATAAAATTGCTTTGCTCAATAATTTTCCACAAGAGTCTTCTTGTTCCAAGTCAACCAGTTAATAATTAATTTGAAAATTTGGAGTTACAGTCAGCTGCTTAACAAACTTATTAATTGATGAAAATTTTCCGTTAGCGTACTTTTAGCCTTAGTACACACTAGACTGCCCCATAAAATAGCGATTTGTCGATTTTCGTTCATTACACCCCCCAGTTTTATTGGAAATGGTCCCAAATGAAAGAAATCGATTTTGTTTTTTTTTTTTTTGGAAAACGTTAACCCGTGCCGAAAGGTGGACGAAAATGGCCCATTTTGGAAAAAAGTGTATTATTATTAAAAATTCCCAAAATTCGAAATTTCGAAAAAAATTATTTTTTATTCCATTTATTCATTTAATATTTTTTTAATTTAATAGTCAAAGTGATTCAGACATGGAATTTTGGCTTCATCGGATATCATTAACCCACTTTAGCCTGGAATCCAAAATGACTCACGAATTTTATAAAAATGTAAAAACGTGTTTTTTTTAAATTAATTTTAAAGATTTTTTAAAATGCCTAATTTGGAGATGTCGATTGTACCACATAATAGTTGATATTAAGGAAAAAAAATAAATTGGAAAAATGATAATTCGAGTTTGTGTTTGGAGCGACTGCTTTCCAGGACATTTTACAAAAATTGCGTATTTTGTCAAAAATTTAACAAAATTTTAATGTCACGAAAAGTTGTTTAGAATATAATTATCTTTATACTTGTTTAAAAAAACTTTAACCCTTGGGGGCCTGGGGCCAGAAAAGACCCATGAAACTTAATATTAATTATGACTACGAGATTGTAAAGCCATTAAATTGATAAAAAAAAGATATGAACTGGATAAAAATAATTATTTTATGTAACGTGATCCTGATGGAGTTAATTTTTATAACGCCCCACTAGGAAATTTACAGAATAACATCTTTCATAATTTTCGGAAAAATATCACTTGAAATGGATCAAAAAATTATTTTTTCCATTTGATAATAATTATTATTTTGTGTAACTTGATCCATATGCGGTTAATGTTTTCCCTTTTCGGCAAAAAAAGCCCACTTGGAAATTTTGAGAATAACGTCTTTCCAAATAGAAAGCAATAAATGCATAATAAACAAAAGCTTTTAATTAGAATATAATACGATTACAAAACTAAAATTGCTATTAACATACGGACACTTTTGACCCCACCTTTTTAACCCTTAAAAATAAGATTGGGGCTATAGAGAATTGAGCTTGTTCATTAGTTTTGTACCCTCTATTGCATATCCCAATTTAATAAAAATCTGATAAATGTTATTCTGTAAATTTTCTAGTGGGTCTTTTTTTTGTGAAAAGTGAGAACATTAACCCTATATGGGTCAACTTACTCAAAATAATAATTTTTATCAAGTGGAAATTTTTTTTTTATTCATTCAAAGTGATATTTTTCCCAAAATAATGAAAGGTATTATTCTGTAAATTTTATAGTGGGGCGTTTTCGGCCAAAAGCATACAAATTAACCCCATATGGATCATGTTACATAAAATAATTATTTTTATCCAGTTGAGATTTTTTTTTGACAAAATGAGCAATTTTTGTAAAATGTCCTGGAAAGCAGTCCAAACACAAACTCGAATTATCATTTTTCCAATTTATTTTTTTTCTTTAATATCGACTATTATATGGTACAAATAGCAATCGACATCTCCAAGTTAGGCATTTTAAAAAATCTTTAAAATTAATTTTAAAAAAACACGTTTTTGCATTTTTATAAAATTCGTGGGTCATTTTGGATTTCAGGCTAAAGTGGGTTAATGATATCCGATGAAGCCAAAATTCCATGTCTGAATCACTTTGACTATATTAAATGAATAAATGGAATAAAAAATAATTTTTTTCGAAATTTCGAATTTTGGGAATTTTTAAAATAATGCACTTTTTTTCAAAATGGGCCATTTTCGTCCACCTTTCGGCACGGGTTAACGTTTTCGAAAAAAAAATCGATTTCTTCCATTTGGGATCATTTTCAATAAAACTGGGGGGTGTAATGACAAATCTATTTTTATGTCCTTGGTATTTAATGGGATTCGGCTATTCAATAGAGTAAAAAGTGTAGGTACTCTATGCGTATTTGAAAGGTTAAAAAGCGGGATGAAAAATTATCCAATTTTCCTCTTTTTTATTTATTTTTTATAATTTCAAAAATTGAAGACAAATTTGGTACTAACTGAAAGGTTTTTTGGAAACGCATCTACCGGTATATAGGACATATCCGAAGGTGTTCAACTTTTTTTTTTCATAGTATATTTGCATTGGAAATTGTTTTTAATTCAAATTTACGCAAAATAATGCCTATTTCAATTAGACGAGGAGATGTCTGAGCTTTTATCGATATTCGTTATCGTTTGGCTTTAAGCACCGTAAGTTGTTTTTCACTTGGAAAAATTTCACTCGAACTTTAAAGGCTTTAAACTGCAATTTAAAGAACCATAAGTTGTTTCAATTTCACGTGAAAAAACTCTTATAATCCATACAAAAAAATTATTTTTGACATGAAAAAGTGAAAAGTGTGTAGAGTTTGTTTTCACGCAAATTTAATGTACAAGACTATTATTTTTCTGGTGAAAAGGCGACATTTTGTGTATATTGTGATCGTGTCCTTGATATAGAATTAAAAAATTGTTAATTTTTATTTATATTGCATTTTGAAGCCATTAAAGTTTGAGTGAAATTGTTCCACGTAAAAACAACTTACGGTGCTTTAAGACGACTTTTTCTATTCACCAATATTTCAAATAAGTTTCAATGGAAAGCAATGTACAAATAAATATAAATTTCCTAAATTTCAGACATATTTTTGTATCAAACTGGGTGAATTCTTGACCCCAATTTTGACAATTAAAAGTGACGTTGGGCCGAAAAAACATATCATATATCCCAAGCTAACCGCTTCCTAGGGATTAGCTCCACCTGACCCAGAAAAATTTTCTGTTGCAAATAATCGGCAATTCGAAGACCGATGACTTTTGGTTGAAATTATCTAATAAGCAATCATTTCTATAGTTCCAAAACGGTACCGGTTGCTATAGAATCAGTTCCGGAACTACTTCTGGAACTGATTCTCCGTATGTTATACCTTATATATAAGATACCGTTCAACGAATCTTATATTCCTGAACTAGTTTCACGGTTCTAGTGGAACTAGTTGCAGAATTGGTGTGATTGGCAACCAATTCTGGGGATGCTGTCCCACATTCATAAATAAAGACAATAAATTAAGCTTGTTATAATTAAAAAAAAATATTTATTAAATCTAAATATGTTCGGTACCATACAATTCTTTGCAAACATCATCGACTATGCAACGTTTAAGATTTTTGATTTCTTCTCTACGATTTCGGGACATTATGATATAATTAATAACCTTGTGCATTTCTTCAAAATACAATAAACCTGCTGTGCCACAAGTTAAATCCAAATATCGAAAACGATTAACGTTGCAAGTACAACCATCAAATAGGAAATAAGTCATTTTGGTACCATTATGAGCCCGAAATGTAACGTAGTTGCCCCAAGGTACCATCGTGTAAATACGATCGGAACAACGAAAGGCTGAATGAAGTAATTTACAAAGGCTGTCATAGCTGCCACATTCTGAACCCACAACTGCCATTGTTTTGGGATAAAGTAAAAGACCAGGATAGGAATTGGGACGAAAGGCAACTGTTTCTTGAGCGCAATTGAATAAACATGGCTCTTCGATTTGTTTTTCTTCTTTCTTTTCCACGACTTTTTCCTCTATCTTTTCCTCCTTTTTCTCTTCAATTTTTACCTCTTCTTTCTTTTCTTCTACTGCTGGTTCTGGTTTGCCTTTTTTACCTTTTTTTTCTTTGCCTTTTGCTTTATTTTTGTCAGCTTTAGCACCATCTTTTTTGGCCATTGTTGAGGTTTGGGATGTAGATTTGATTTATTTGATTAATGTGGCGATGTAATAGTTCTTTAGTATGATTTTTAATTTTGCTTCGAATTTAATGTTTTGCGAAAATTTTGCGTTTTTAATATTTGCCAAATTAGTTATTTAAATCATTTTTTTAATTTGTTTTTTTGAAAAGTTTTGTTTAATTTTTGATAACGAAAATTTTGTTTAATTTTTGACACCGAAAAATTATTGACTAGTTTTAAATTTCGGCTTTTCTATTTTCGAAAATAATTTGAATAAAAATCAAAGTAGAAAAGAAAGATTCCTTTTACACGATCAGTATTAGGTGTGTTTCTTTACTTTTTGGGTAAAGTTCGGTAAAATGAGAGTAAGCACAAAATCCTCTCACAAAATGACAAAATTACCCAATAGTACAGGAACGCAAAAAACCAATTTTCTAGCCCAAAAACTCATTTCAAAGAATAATGTTAAACAGTGATGGGACTTGAAAAATTTTGTTTTGTGCCAAGTGTGTGACTAAAATGTGCCAAATGGGCCTTTATTGTGCCAAAACTCAATTTTCACTTAGAAACCGTGTTTTCAACTTTCATTTTGTAAATGCATTCTTATGGAATTATTTTGAATTCTTATGGAATTAATTATATTTGAATGAATTAAAATTTTCTTTCAATTAAAAGGTGAATGATAAATTAAATTCATCCGATACTTATTAAAGATTTGGGAATGCAGCCAATGAATGAATTCTTTAGGAATGGTTGCACGGAATGGTATACATATAAACATTTTCTAAAACTGAATTAATTTTTTTATGAATTAAACTTCAATTAATTCTTTCGAAGCTCTGAGATAAATCTATAGCATTTGAATTTTTAAAATTCTATGGATTAAGCACCTGTTATACTCCATATAAAAAAAATTATTTTTTACGACAATGAGTTTCACGTGAAAATTGTGCAAACTTAGTTTTCACGCAAATTTAATGTACAAGACTATTATTTTTCTGGTGAAAAAGTGACATTTTGTGTTAATTGTGATTGTGGCTTTGTTATAAAATTAAAATATTGTTAATTTTTTTAACTTAAATTGCAATTTAAAGCATTTACAATCTGAAGGAAATTTTTTCACGTAAAAAACAACTTACGGTGCTTTATTCGGTGATATCTTCGATGCCATTTTTTAGTTTTGCTTTATTCGAAAAGGTATTTTAATACCAATAAATGCTTAGAAACTAAAAATTAAAGAATTGTTATTTTTTAAATTCAATTTATATTAAATTTTGTAGATAACCAAAATGTGCCAAAATAGTATCGGTTGTGCCATTGTACCAATCAATCTTAGATTGTGCCAAAAATCCCATCACTGATGTGAAAATACGTATAATTTCAGTTTGCAAATCGGCACAAATAGACATATTTATTCGCATTTAAAAGTTGTTTTTGATTTTATTCAATTAATTTGACCAAAAACCCAAATTTCTTTTGCTTATTTCTTTATTTAATTACAATTTTTAATTTAATTTCACAATTGTTTTTTGTTTATATTTGCATCAGCTGTTTTACCAAAGTTTACCCGAAGAAAAAGTCTGGGTAAATTTTGGTAAAAAGAGAAGCACTAATACATTCTCATTAGCGCTCTCATTTACCCAATTCTCGAGTACGGGAACGCGTTTGGGTAAATTTCGGTAACTTTGGGTAAATTTCGGTAACATTGGGAACGTACGGGAACACACTGATTATTGACAATATTTTTTGAAATAAACCAAACACAACCCAAGAAACATTTTTACGGATTGTCCGGCACGTACGGAATCATAAATCCGGATTTTACGGCATGTTAATGGTCCGTATGCACGTATCCGTCAAAGCTTGTGCGTGTACGGAACATTAACGGACCGTATGATCTGATTTCGAACACAACACGTTTTAACTCCGTTTTGGTGTATCCGTTTCAGTACGGTTGAATACGGACTTCTCCGGTGTAAGTTTGTTTTTGGAAAAAAGTTCTAAAAATATTTCAAAAAAAATACAGCACAGCCCTTCAGTTCCTGACAAATAATATTGAGATGAAAAATAAGTCGCAATAGCGTGAATCCGTCCTAAGAACCTATCAACCAAAGAACTTCAAGTCACATACATACATCAGAAGGTAAGATTTATTAAAGTTATTATTTGTTTTAAAGATGGTTTATTTGCAAGCGAATGCAACTGAGGAATATTTACTGACATATTTATGTAGTTGTTTTGGTAGAAAAGTGTGCGAACTTGCAAAACACCATCGTGATTACAACCAGTTAAACCTCAATTAATTTATTGTATCTTTTAAATGCAGATATTCGGTTTTATTGTAGGCCGCTATTGTAAAATGACTTAAATTTCTGGATGGAGACGCAAGCTGCGCAAAATATAATTAATTATAGTGTAAATTAAAAAATAAATTCCATTTTTCATAAATTTATAAAAAAAAAATAAAAAAACTATTGCTTATAATTAATAAAAATAGGGTAAATTTAGGTCTATATACGAGTCCATTTTTGTGTAAAAAAACGGTACGGATTCGGACCGAAAACGGCCCCCTTAAAACGGAGTCACTTCGTTTTTCACACGACATAACGGTCCGGAAACGGTCCGGCATTGACGGACTTTCAACGGACTTGTCAGTTTTTTACACGACATAACGGTCCGTAAATGGTCCGTCATTGACGGACTTTCAACGGATTCGAATCAGTTTCGATGTTCCTTAAGTTCCGTTTTCTGGTCCGTATACGGATCCAGAAAACGGTACGTAAACGGAGTTGGATTCCGTTTGTGATGGACCGAAAACGGTACATAAGCGGAACGAATTGTTTGTTGGGAATATTCAAAACTATAATTTTCTAAAGTTCCACATAGATTTAAAATATTATTGATCACTTTTTGGTTGTTTACAAATTAATTGAAACCAAAATTCAAACTAACTGGGTGTTTTTTAAAACAATCAGACGAATTCGTTAACAAATTTGTGTGAAAAACACTAACTTAAAAACGTTTTTCTTTCGAAATGTTTGCACAAATTTGTTAGGATTTCTATGTAGAACAAATGCGGCAAACAAATTTTATAGAAAATCTTTTCCAGTTTGTGTTTTTCACACAAATGTTTTATCGAATTCGTCTGATTCCTTTTATGAAATGAGGCAGTAATTTAGATTTTTGTATCTAAATTTTAAATTCTTGGAAAGGGTGTGTGCAATATTGATATCTTAGTTTCCTGAAATATGTTTTTTGTTACTGAAAAATTAACCCCTCAATTCACAAATGCTTTCTAAAGTTATAGGAGGTTTACAAAACGTCATTTTCGTACAAAATTTGTTTATTAAACCTCCTATAATTTTACAAAGTGTTTATGAATTTAGCGGTAAATATTTAAAGGTAGAAAAAGTATATAGATTATATAAATAAAATGTAAACTATAACGCGGTTTTATATTAAAATTAAAAATTAACTTTTTATTTCACTTATTCATTTAATATAGTCAAAATTATTCAGATATGGAATTGTGACCTCATCGCATAGCACTAACCCACTTTTGCCTGGAATCAAAAATGACCCACAAATTTGATAAAAATGCAAAAACGTGTTTTTTTTTAAATTAATTTAAAAAAATTTTTAAAATGCTTAATATGGAGATGTCGATTGTTATTTGTACCATGCAATAATTGATATTAAAGAAAAAAAATAAATTGGAAAAATGATAATTCGAGTTTGTGTTTGGAGCGACTGCTTTCCAGGACATTTTACAAAAATTGCTCATTTTATCAAAAATTTAAAAAAAGTTGAATGTTTTCATCAAATTTTACACAGTTTTCGGAAAAGCATCACTTAAATTTGATTAGACTATAATTATCTTTATATTTGTTTAAAAAATATTTAACCCTTAGTGACCTTGGGTCAGAGATTGTCAACTGGATAAATATAATTATTTTTTGTAACGTGATCCATATGGGGTTAATTATTATACTCTTGGCCAAAAACGCCCCACAAGGAAATTTACAGAATAACGACCTAACTGTAAAAATTTTTATGAAGAGGGAAAATAACGTTTTTAACAAAAATTAATACACTTTATAAACTTTTTCGTATATCTATGCTAACACGACTTCAACTCTGTAACGATTTTTCGTCATAATTTTTGATAAAAATGCATACACCAGATTTTTGGAGTTATCTATTAACTATATTGCGAAAAGTATAATGTTATTTATACTCAAATGATCGTTGGACTGTAAATAATAATCAAGTATAACAGACTTGAAGTTTTTCTGCAGCATGAAACATTCTCGAGATGAAAAACGTGTCTTTAATAAGATTAGAAAAAATGTTGTAAGCTCCGTTCCTAATTTTTACAATAAACTATTTAACAATGGCATATTTGGATTCACCTTGTAGGCATCAAACGATTTTGTTTCGGAAAGAAAATTCTGACGAAGTGTTTCTGAAAGAAAACGAAAAAAGTAACCAAATGTAAACTCCGTTACTGTAAACTCCGTAACCAGAATTGTTTGCATCAGATTGCATTAAAAAAAATGTAGGTAAATGTTTAAAATATTTTAAAATAGCCATAAACAGATGTGATTCGGCTAATATTTATGCATCAAAAGATGATTTCTACTAATAATTTTGCGCCAAATCAAAAAAAGTTATCAGTTTTTTACCTAAACTTCGGAGCGAAAAACGATTGATTTTGCATTTCATTGGTTTGGAATCAATATTTCGCGCCATTACTGACATTTGTTTGACAAAATAAATTTGTTTCATACAATTTAAGAATTGTTTGATCGCGAAATGTTATGTTTTTAATATATTATTTTATAACTTGGCAACCGCTGATTGGGTTTTAAAAATATATTTGGAAAGCATTTAAAAGGACCCAAAATACAAAATTAAAATAAAAATGAGTAAAAAGGTTAAAGTCGGGCATGCCGACTATACAATACCCTACACCAGTCTGGGTAAAAGCCAACTAATGTTTGGATCCGAAATTCGAATGGGTTAAAACGGGGCTTGCGTAAAAATTTTCTATAATGTGAGTCAGCGCACCAAATTTCATTAAAATATCTTAATATTTGCGATCTGCAGTTTGTAACCAAACCAATTTTGGGGGGACCCTTATATGGACACTAGGTTTAAACATGGACCGATGTTCACCAAAATCAATAAGCTTCGTCCTTGGGCAAAATAGGTCTGTGTACGAAATTTCATTAAAATATCTTAATATTTGCGACCTGCAGCGTATAAACAATATAATTTTGGGGGGACCCCTTATATGGGCAATAGGTCTAAACATGGACCGATATTCTACAAAATCAATACGCTTCGTCCTTGGGCCAACATAGGTCTGTGTACCAAATTTCATTAAAATATCTTAATATTTGCGACCTGCAGCGTATAAAAAATATAATTTTGGTAGGACCCTTATATGGGCACTAGGTCTATACATGGACCGCTGTTCACCAAAATCAATAGGCTTCGTCCTTGGGCCAACTTAGCTCTGTGTACCAAGTTTCATCAAAATATTTAATATTTGCGACCTGCAGCGTATAAACAATATAATTTTGGTAGGACCCTTATATGGGCACTAGGTCTAAACATGGACCGATTTTAACCAAAATCAATAGGCGTCGTCCTTGGGCCGACATAAGTCGGCGTACTAAGTTTCATCAAAATATCTTAATATTTGCGACCTGTAGAGTGCGCACAAGAATGCATGGATATACAGACAGACGGACGGACGGACGGACAGACGGACATCGTTAAATCGAAATAAAAAAAAAAAATTCAGAACCGATCGGTATACTATAAGGTGGGTCTAGGACCAATATTTTTTGGTGTTACAAACATCAGCACAAACTTATAATACCCTGACCACATAGTGGTGTAGGGTATAAAAATTCGCAGAAACCGCCAATTTGATAAACACAAATTGTATATTATTGAAAAGCATGTTGAAAACCCAAATACGAAAAACTAATAAATTAAAGAAAATTCGTACGCAATTTTTTTTGTTATATCTTTGTCTTGTGGAAATGTAAACTCCGTTACCACAAATAAAATTAAAATTGTGAAAAAAACGTTATTGCGACAACTTGTAGAAGAGATTTTTTGCAATTTGGTTTATAGTGACTAAACTTACTGATTCCATTAAGAAAAACCGAAATATTAACACTTTTTGCTTCTCACAAATTTGGCCCAAAAACTTATAACATTTTGATTTCGGAATATAAATGCTTTAACATCAGGAAGACATGCATATAGAATTATAATCAGATAAAAAAAAAACAGAATAGTGAGTGAGTCAAATTTAATAAGTTTTATGAAATTATGTTTATACTGAGGCCACTGCACAAAGGGATGGGTAATTGTTTTTATTTTACTTAAACCCGTTAAATGACAAATATGATTTTTTTACCCAAATCCTGAATTGCAGATTAATATAATATTAAAATAAATACAATCAGAAAACTTTGTAGATAGAAACTATATATAGTCATAAAGGAGATAAAACTACTAACATTTAAAACAACAACTAAAATCTTAGTTACTTTTAACTGCTAAAAATCAACTAACAGATGCAGTAAAAATAACTATTAACGTCGATAAAATAACTGATAAAAAGGTCGAAAAAACTATTTTTATTTTTTAAATAAAAACTAAAAACCGACAACTACCCAGCAAAATCTTTCATTACCAAATAAGTGGTTATATAATGAAACTAAAATTTTTTACTGCTTATAATTCGGCATCAGTACTAATTATTTTTGTTAGACGAAGACGTGTTTGTAAGCAGTCTAGCTTACGCGCGACTACTTATTTAATTATAAAAATAATTTGATATTAGTAACTACTTATTTTTTAACCACTATAAAGTATATGAGCAATCCTTATTTTTTAGCAACTTGTAACCACTTATTTTTAACTGCTTATAAGCACTCGCATATGTACTTATTTTGGTAACTACTTATTTTATGTATTTTTATAATGCAGCGAGTAAGCGGGTGCACAAATTTTGTGTGTTTTTTTCTGCAGCAAATATGGACAACTACTTACAAAAACTACCTTGTCGAGCAAAAATAATGAGTTTTGACACCGAGTTATATGTATTACTGAGATTTTGCTGGGTAAGAGAATCTTAAAACCTACAGTTTTTATACCCTACACCACTACGTGGTCAGGGTATTATAAGTTTGTGCTGATGTTTGTAACACCAAAAAATATTGGTCCTAGACCCACCTTATAGTATACCGATCGGCTCAGAATTTTTTTTTTTATTTCGATTTAATGATGTCCGTCTGTCTGTCTGTCCATGCATTCTTGTGCGCACTCTACAGGTCGCAAATATTAAGATATTTGGATGAAACTTGGTACACCGACTTATGTTGGCCCAAGGACGAAGCCTATTGATTTTGGTGATCATCGGTCCATGTTTAGACCTAGTGCCCATATAAGGGTCCCCCCAAAATTATTTTGTTTATACGCTGCAGGTCGCAAATATTCAGATATTTTTTTTAAATTTGGTACACCGACCTATATTAGCCCAAGGACGAAGCCTATTGACCGGTCCAAGTTTAGACCTAGTGCCCATATAAGGTCCCCCCAAAATTGGCTTGGTTACAAACTGCAGGTCGCAAATATTAAGATATTTTAATGAAATTTGGTGCGCTGACTCACATTATAGAAAATTTTGACAAAAGCCCCATTTTAACCCATTCGAATTTCGGATACAAACATTAGTTGACTTTTAACCAGACTGGTGTAGGGTATTGTATAGTCGGCATGCCCGACTTTGACCTTTTTACTCGTTTTAAAGTCATTTTATGAAATCCACGTTTGTTGGACATTTGATCGCCATTTCTGAATACGTACATATTAAGTTTTGACTTAATTCTGCCATTGAAATTAAATTCTCAATTTTGATGTCTTCAGAGACTTATAGCAGAATTTCATGGCAAATATTTTTGAGGAACATTTTAACCCTCTAACTCTTCAACCATAGGGGGTTAAAATGTTCCCGTAATATTTTACATAAGTTCGCCGAAAACATCCTATACCTAAAATGAAGCATTTACATGTTTTTATATGCCGATTCACAATAGACATTTGAAAAGGGGCGAAAATTTTAACCCCCCCTAAAATAAAATTCCGATGTGATCTTTCAAAACGCCGACACGCGGATATTTTTTTTTCGTGTTGTACTGTGTTTTTATTTGCACTAAAACAAATCGGAAAAAAACTTTGAATATTTTAATTTTTTTTGCGATTTTTTAGCTAATTTCCTAGTATTAACAGGTTAAGTTGTTATCGGCAAATCTACTATTTTTAATGCTTCTTAAGTCTTCCAAATTACTAATTATAACCAAACTTTGGTTTCCAAATTGCAATTCCTATTATGTTTTCGCAATACTACTACGAAAGAATATCGAAAAACAATTTTAAAATTTCCAAATAAAAATAATTTAGTATGAACTTAAATCGTAAATACCGAACAACACTAACTTATTTTCTTTTGGGTATTCGTAAAGGTTTCAGTGCCCAAATTTGTCAAGAGTGTGTCACGACAGATGGACATCACTATTTTTATAAGAACACGTACTGTTATATAAATAACTAACAGAAATTTTTTGTCCCATTGTGCACTTATCTGAATTCCTTTAATAATATACAACTTATGTGTGCCATATGTCCTATGTTCCGTATAGGAACTACGGGAACTTATATATATATATATGTGTGCCATATTTTTATTTTTGTCTTGCTAAAAAAAAAAAATAAAACAACAAAAACATTGGTTTTTCATAACAAGACAATTGTCCATCATAAATAAAGTGTTTTATTTAGTCACTTCTAGATGAGAAGAGAATCTCAAAACTCATCGTTACTTTTAGTGTAGAATGTCCATGTTTTGTGTAAATATAAATTCGCATTAACGGGGGTATCGACTCTAGGAAAAATTTTGTTTTCGAATTTTTTTTATATTTTATTTGGATAGAGCATACTTTTCTCTATATGCTCCGAAAATTTCAATAAAAAATTCGAATAAATTAAATTTTAACATGTTTTTTGCAAAATATGTTTTAGTCCCAAAGTAATACTCTATGTGTTAAATTTGTGTGTAATACTTTTTGTTTGCATTTTTATTAACTTGTTTTTATTATAAATCGTATATCTTATAACAGGACAGAACAAAAAGATAAAAACTACATCAAATGATGTAAGAATTGCACGCAGTTTTCAAAGAAAAGCCAATGACGAGTTATAAGAGTAATCAATATATATAAAAATGGGGAAAAAATACGTAATAAATTAAAAAATGTACAAAATTATAGCATTTTTACAAAATAACATGAGTAGCATAATGTATAATAACATATCTAAAGGCACATCTACACGGGATAGAAAACTCGCTAGACTTTATGAAAATGCAGCTCTGTATAATTCTACTAAATGTAATCTCTAGGCCATTCACAATTGCTGTCATACATAATTTCTTTTATTATAAACAATTTTTAAGATGTCTTGTAACATTATTGAACATTTCAGTTTATTAAATGCACTTTTTGGTATTTGGATAAAAAATTATTGTTTAAAATACTACAATTTCAATAAAAACAAATACTTGAAAACTAGAGATGATACTTTTACGATAAAAATTAGTGCCAACTATATTAGAGATGACAAATTTAGCTTAAACTCTACGAGATTTCTATCCCGTGTAGATGTGCCTTAACATCGTTTTTAAGACTATTAGGTTTAATATATAAAATACTCTTTAACCGATTCTTCCGAAATTTGGTACACATGTAGAAAACTGCGAGGTGTGAATTTTGTTCATACACGGTTTTTTTAATTTTTCTATTTTCTTAGCGTAAAATAAATTTTAAACTTCAAACGCGTTTTTCTCACAACCAAAATCAATCAAAATCGGCTGTCACTGTACAGACAAGGTGGGTTAACCGATTTCTATCCGGTTTTTTTTTTTTTTTTTGCTAGTCAACAAAAAACTGCAGTCCTTATCGTGGCCCTTTTTTGAATTTCAGTCAAATAAATTTTATATTCCCAAGTTAAGTGGTTTTTTCTTGACTTTTTTCGAATTTTCAAGTTTGTGTGGCAACTTTGTTTAAAAAAAATTTAAACTAAAAATCGGGCCACGATAGGGACTAAAGAATTTATATGATATTAGGAATCACTTTACATTTTTATTTTCCAATAATTAATGAAGGCAGCCGATTTTGCCTTTTTTAAAAAAGGTTAATAATTAAGTGGCAACCCTGGCGATTTTGGTTAAAACTAAAATTTTTTGAAAATACTACAATAACATATATTTTAAACAAAAAAATATTATAGTAAAAATATTGCTATATTTGAATTTTTGACAACCGTTTAAATATGCCCCTTAAAATTCTGTTGTTAAAGTATTTACCCCCCTTAACTATAACTACTTCTTCTGTCTTTTAGTTACCTGTCTGCTTCTTGTCTAGACTTTTGTTGTACACTTATGGTCAAAGAGTTTTATATGCAAGGCATAACAAAAATTACAATAACCCTCATCATCATTATTATTCACATCATTGGCTATTATCTTGTGATGTAAAAAACCAATGCCTGAATTTAAACATAAATTGGATAAAGTGCTAAAACTACAAAGAAAAAGAATTACTAAAAAATATGGTAAGAATCAATTACAGATTACCAATATCTATTGTTGTTTTTATGGTAAATAACTGTTAAAAGACTGAGAAGATTCCAAATTCACACCATTCTTAAAGTTTTTTGTTATTTTTTTGTTTTCTTACATATGAATGACAACTTACGAAATACTTAAATTAAATATGCTGTAATACAATTAATGAGCCTTTGGATTGCTTATTTAATAAATGAAATATTTTTGGATTGGGCTTGTTTTCAACTAGATTCTAGATAACATTTAGCAGATTTCAAAAATGTTAAGATATATTTTATATACATATAACTTATTAAAGCCTTTCTCTTTTTATTCCTTCAGTGTTAACATTATAAAGTAGTTAAAAATAATTACAGTTTTCTTTCCACGCTGCAGCTTAAAATTCACTTTAATTGTTGTTTTATTTCAACAAAAAAATAAAATTTACTATCATGTAGTTACTTCTTCAATCATCATTTACAACTCGTGCCCCCATAAAGTCAAGTAATACAAACATTTGCCATTAACTATTTTTTTTTAATTATGTGTACCTTACCCAAAACCCAACAATCCGCAAAAAAATATAAAAAAGCATATAATATGAAGCAATTTCTACGATGATAGTAGGTAATAATGATTGTCTTTAAAATATAAAAAAACATATAAATTGGCTGTACACACAGAAAATAAATTGGTTGGAATTCTATCGGAACCAACCAAATTTTTTCGTTATTCAATAATTTTAATTGCAATTATTTAAAATTCATCATTAGGAAAGTTAAATTTATTTGTGAACAGAAAATATATACGATGAACCAAAACAATGTCACGTTATCCAAAATATTAGCTTTTCTAACCAATATTGAAAAATACTAACTTCTACATTTCATTCAATACCAACAACCACCAATTTATCGAAGATTTAGTCATTTGAATAAAATATCGGCAGCAAAAATCTAGTATCAGTTGTGTTTCAATAAAATCGATCACTCTACCCAAAGTATTAGTTTTTCCAATCAATTTAAATTTTTTTTCAACTTTAGTAGCTGTAACCATTAATTTCCATTATTTTGGGAATTATGATAATATATTGAGACTAGGAACAACAATTTTGGAATGTATCATATTTTTTGTTTCATAGATATGCATATGGGGGATTTCATGTCAAGTGACCCAACTTTTGATATCGATGTCTTCCGATTTGGATGAAATTTGCACCGAGGTTAGACCTATTGGATAGCAGTTTATACACAAATTTTCAACAAGATCGGTGAAAAAGTTTCTGAGTTAGAGGGAGTCAAAATTTGACATTTTGGCCAAACAGGTGTTCTTTCTCATCCATGGAACTTATTACCTATTGGTGTAAGCAATATTTATATATATATATTTGTTCCTTTTACTCCTGCAAGGAGCATAGGGCCGCAGTAAGCAATATTTGTCCCAAACAAATTATATAGCCATTTCTACAATCTTTCTAAAATTTTTTTTTAATTATAAAATTTTTTTTCAATATCTTTTTTTAAAATTAAAACCTTATTTTTATTTTTCTTTAAATAGGTACTTTTTTTGGCTCAAAAGAAAGCTTAGGTCTTTTCCTTTAAGGTAGTTTTGCTCGCTTAGTGGGATGCAAGTGGGATATGTATAAAAAAACATTATTTCTAACTCAAGACGAGGGTTTTTCAATGTTTAGCATATGCACTAGGGCGGGTCGATTTAATAATCGCCAATGGCTCAGTGAAAATCGTATTCTAGGGATCAAAATAAGAAACTTTGCCGAAGGAACCATACCTCTAAAACGAATTCTACTACCCCCAACTGTTGACTTTTGTCCCGTAGGGTCAAGTTTTGAAAAATCCCACTTTGACCCATTTACAGTGCCCCAATCGAGTCCACATTGTATGGGGAACCCTGGGGGGTTCCCCATACAAACATTTTAAAAAATCACCATTTTTGGCACTTTATTTTATTATTTTTTATTTATTTTATTTATTTTTATTATTTTATTTATTTTTTCTCTTTAGAAATTTATTTAGTCAGAACATATGTAAATGAAAAAATTAATTTAACTTAGTAATAGAAAAGAAAATAAAAAAAATTACTGTTTGAAGTCTTTTTTGCTTTCAAGTCTGGGCAATTTCGCACGGCTCTCTAATGTCGTCACCATAACAGCCTCTACATTTTCCGGTATAACTCGTTTGGAAACGCTAGCTAGCAATTGAACGTGTCGTTCTGTTGCAGGTCGTAAAATAGGTTGTGTGGGTTTTTTAAGCCACCACAAGACACAGCTGCATGTCGTAAACTTACTTAAGCTAAATCGGTTACAGGTAGAATTGAGCATAAAATTATCATAAAGGATTTTCCAGAAGTAATAAAAGGCGCACTTGCTTAACAGAATTTGTGGTCAGATTAACGTTTAATTTACATATAAGTACTTTATGGGCAGTTTTGACAACAAAATCGGTTACAGGTAGAATTGAGCATAAAATTATCATAAAGGATTTTCCAGAAGTAATAAAAGGCGCACTTGCTTAACAGAATTTGTAGTCAGATTAACGTTTAATTTACATGTAAGTACTTTATGGGCAGTTTTGACAACAAAATCGGTTACAGGTAGAATTGAAATTACCATTTCATTCTTATTACCTCGTCTCCTAGACCATATATAACGCAACAGGTTTTGTGAATGCATTAAGTCGTTGTAAAGAACTCGAAGTGTGAAGTGCTAATTTGAGATAAAAAAATATTTAAAAAAAAATCATTCCAAATCAAGAAGTTTACAATGAATCCACCATCCTCTACACCGCAAGATGAAGCAATAACAACATCAATAACTATCGAAAACCCAATGAGTCATATACCCAGGCATGATGTTACTGTTTTTGGTGTGTCTACTGATTTGACTGATCTTAATTTACCAACCCATCTGGATATCTTGAGATATTATTTTTACTTGAGCGAACAAAAAAAGTTGTCCTATAAAGCATTCACTATTCAAGTACAAGATAAGTTGATTGGAATTTGGGAAAAACTTGGTATGGAAATAATGCTGAAAAAAAGTGTATGTAATAAATTGAATAGATTGCTTGACAAATATCAAGAGCAAATCAAGAGAAGAAACAAACCCCAACAATTTACAGAGTATGTAAAATCTCTGGAAACAATTTTTTTCATTGAAACATGTAAATGCGATTTGAAGGCAGCTCCATGTGCATACGGTTTGGTTCCCGAACGCCTCAAAGAGATTATGCACGATCAACATAATCACAGAAGTCTAACAATGGATGGATTTGCGATGGAAATTGAAGAGCAAGGAGCAACGTCTATGTCATCAATGCCAACATACCAAGATCCCGATGATTCAACATACGCACCGCCACCGGTTCAAGAAGATTTGGATATAAGCACAAGTTCACAATACACACAGAGATACGATTGTTTTAACTTTGCCTTGGTATGTGACAGATTTGGCGTGCCTGATAGAGTAGCATCAGCAATGGGAACAGCTCTTTTCCAAGATTTTAAAATGAAAGATATCCATGGCAAACCTCTCATCATGGATAAATCGAAAGTTCGCCGAGAAAAAGAGAAATGCAGACAAGAAGTGCTTCGCAAACGGTTAGATGATACCAATTTGTTAGCATTTTCATTCGATGGCAGAAAAGATGATACTTTAACGAGAGATACAATTGATGAGAAGTATCATACTAGAATGGTAAAAGAACCTCATCTTGTTATTTTGAGAGAACCGAATTCTGAATTGATTGGTTACGTAAGACTGGAACATGAAACCGCTGAATACAAAACAACCAAATTAAATGATTTTTTCAACGATAAAAATATATCACTGGATGCATTAATTGGCATATGCACTGACGGTGAGCCAACAAACACTGGCCCAAACGGTGGAATTATACGACGATTCGAATTGCTGTTAAAAAGACCATTGCATTGGTTCGTTTGCCTGCTACACTTCAACGAACTTCCGTTTCGGCATTTGTTTGAAGCTTTGGATAAATCAACCAGCACTGGACCAAGATCGGCAACCGGAAAATTGAGCCGTCAAATCGAAACTTGTGAAACTCTTCCGGTAAGTTATTGCTATCACTCATTTATTATAATTGTCAACCGTTTTTAATTGTTTTATTTTTATATATTTTCAGGTGGTGGACGGCTTTCAGAAAATTGAGTTGAAAAATATGCCCCCTGATCCAGAAAAAATTGAATTTTCCACCGATTCCAAGTACTTATACGACATGGCCCATGCAATTTCTAGAGGCGTGGTTTCAGTGGATCTGGCAAACATCAAACCAGGGAAAATTGTACATTCTCGGTGGCTCACCAAGGCCGCTAGACTATTACGATTATATGTGACAACGGAAAATCCAGATGCAAATTTAAGAATACTGGTTGAATTTATAATTACATGTTATGTGCCAATGTACTTCAATATCAAGTATTACAGCTCTGTCGTGTACGGTAGTAGATTATTTTTCAAATTCATTAGTTGGTCAAGATTTCTAGAACCTCGTTTACGCAAAATTGTCAATAAAGTAATTACAGATAATTCATATTATGCGCATTCGGAAAATATCTTGTTATCAATGTTGTTTGATGATAGCAAAGAAAAGCGCGACTGTGCTATCAAGATAATTCTACGCTATCGAACCGATGTTGACGACCCAACGGGACTTAGAGCTTATAAAAAACCAGATATAAACTTTTATTGCACAAGTTACACGGAAATGATCAATATGAATGACATAAATGACGCATTTGAACCACCATTCACGCGAAGCATTCCATACGATAATTTTAGAAAGAATATTTAAATCAAGATGATCCACCGTTTAATGATCCAAAAATTCCATCACACATACAAGAAACAGAACGACACGTTCAATTGCTAGCTAGCGTTTCCAAACGAGTTATACCGGAAAATTGCCCAGACTTGAAAGCAAAAAAGACTTCAAACAGTAATTTTTTATTTTTTCTTTTCTATTACTAAGTTAAATTAATTTTTTCATTTACATATGTTCTGACTAAATAAATTTCTAAGGAGAAAAAATAAATAAAATAATAAAAATAAATAAAATAAATAAAAAATAATAAAATAAAGTGCCAAAAATGGTGATTTTTTAAAATGTTTGTATGGGGAACCCCCCAGGGGAGTTCCAGGGGGTGTGCCACTGGCATGGGTGGATCGGCCCTCCAAAGTTAGTGGGGGTCGGTCATACATTTGGACTCGATTGGGGCACTCTAAATGGGTCAAAGTGTGATTTTTCAAAACTTGACCCTACGGGACAAAAGTCAACAGTTGGAGGGTAGTAGAATTCGTTTTAGAGGTATGGTTCCTTCGGCAAAGTTTCTTATTTTGATCCCTAGAATACGATTTTCCCTGAGCCATGGGCGATTTTTTTGCCTCCCCACAAATCGACCCGGCCTAATATGCACTATTTTGAATTTTTTTCTAATTGTGTGTAAGTGTTTCTAAAACCTTCAAAATAAAACTTATGCTGAGAAATTAGACAAATTAACCTTTCCAACGGTACAGGGAAGAAACTAAAAATGAATTTTAACAACGAAATTGATTATATAAATTAAAATTTTAATTGATTTTCCACCTATCACTCAAATGATACTATTAACTACTAAAAATTGTATACGATTAATTGAAACAAATTTTGATTAAAGTAGCAATAACATCAATTAAAACATTAATTGAAAATAAAAAAAAAAATAATATGAAATTGTAAAAAAGTGTGTGTATGTCATGTTTATATATTTGGAGTACTTCATATGTGTTTGTTTTGTTTGTGAACTGCAAAGGTTTTGGTCCTTATACTAAAAATTTCCTATATATGCATACAGTTTAAGAAAAAAAAAGTTTGGGAATTATACAACACATAAGTATGTAACAAATATTTGCAAAAATATTTAAATATCAATTAAAATGTTAATTGATTCAATCAAATACTGCTCCAGAAACAATTCTTATTTTTAATTAGATATTTAAGGTTAATAATTTTTTCTGTGTATGTAACATACCTAACTAGCATTTCAAACATTCGATACTGCAATACCCACAATATGTTAATCCCAGGAATAAAATCACTTTTTTTCTATAGAAATGTTGACAAATTAAATTTTTTTATTTATTTGTACACTCAAAATAGTTTGCAGTTTAAATTAACTGAAAATGTAATTTAAAATAAATGAAAAATCACTTGAAAACCGGTCTACTGACTTTTCATTTAAATCAAAAGAACTTTTCATTTATTTTTAAATGTTAATAAATAAACTACAAAATCCTTAAAAAATAATGATTTTTCATTTATTTCGTTTTTTTAAATTTCAAAAAATTAACTACAAAATCCGTAAGAATAAACGATATTTAGTTTATTTAATTTTTTTAACTGACCTAGAAATCGAAAAGGAATTCCTTTTTAACAAAACATTTTAAATGAAAATATTAACTGTAACAGAAAATCCGTATTTATATGTAATTTATTTTTTAAATAAACGACAAAAACAGTTAAAAAATATATTTCTTTGTATTTTAACTGAATAATCATTTAAAAACAAATGTACGGATAACTTTTTAAATAAACTACAGTCAGTTACTGTAATTATATTTTCAGTGTAATAATAATTAAATTAATATAAAATAAAAATAATAAAAAAATAATAATAATAATAAAAATAAAAAGATAAAAAATTTAATAAAATTTAATTTTAATCACATTAGATCCTTTTATATCATAACTGTTTTCACACTTAATTAATTACACTTAATTGTAGCTGATGAAGTGTTTAAGTTGTTCAAATTTTCAAATACCTTTCATCCTCCCTATTTATCGGCTTTACTTTTTGCCGCTCCTTTTTGGCGTTACTAGGTTCAGCAGTTGATTTCGCTGCTGGTTTACTTTTTGGCTTTGGAAAGAAATCGCATTGACTAGAGGCAGGAAACTTTTTCAACTTGAGTCTTCCACCGACAAGCGGTATAAAAGCATGCTCTTCAGTGTTTTCAATATTTCTTCATGATCCTCTTTGCTACTAAAAACTATTTCAGTTTCTTTACATTAATTCTTTGCCCAATGGAAGAAAGCAGTCGCATCTAATATGCGATCTTGATGAGAGCACTGGGGGCTATACTTCGCTGCATTTCTTTTGAGGTTTGCTCCAATGCCATCACATGCTCCTTTACCAGGACCAGTTGGATGAAAATGCCACTCAGCTGGCATTCCAAAATCTTTTTCATGAGCTATAACTTGCAAAGCTGCTTTTGTTTTTAAAATGTTGACGAGCTCCGTCCGAAACGTAGTATACCTTCTCTACTGTAAATTTAGATTTTAGATAATTTAGTATTACACTGAAAATATTATTACAGTAACTGACTGTAGTTCATTTAAAAAGTTATCCGTACATTTATTTTTAAATGATTATTCAGTTAAAATACAAAGAAATATATTTTTAACTGTTTTTGTCGATTATTTAAAAAATAAATTACATATAAATACGGATTTTCTGTTACAGTTAATATTTTCATTTAAAATATTTTGTTAAAAAAATAATTTCTTTCGTTTTTCTAGGTCAGCTAAAAAAAACGAAATAAACTAAATATCATTTATTCTTACGGATTTTGTAGTTAATTTTTTGAAATTTAAAAAAACGAAATAAATGAAAAATCATTATTTTTTAAGGATTTTGTAGTTTATTTATTAACATTTAAAAATAAATGAAAAGTTCTTTTGATTTAAATGAAAAGTCAGTAGACCGGTTTTCAAGTGATTTTTCATTTATTTTAAATTACATTTTCAGTTAATTTAAACTACAAACTATTTTTAGTGTATCTTCTGGTATTCATAAACTGCAACGGTATCATGTTTTAAATCGTCGGATATGATTTCCATACTTTTGTGTTCCAGTTATTTATCTTTCATGTATTAAATAACTACTGTGAATATAGTTGATTGGTCGTTATTGAAGTGGAATGACTGTATGGCATCCTGAAGAACATATTTATAGTTATCTGCAAAATGAAACGAAATAACGAATTTACCAGACTTCAAATGTATCTTCAAATCCTTGAAGAATGACCACTGCTCTTTGACTAAAACGTCATGGGTTCTCAAATTTAGCAATCCTCTACACATTTCTTCTACAAAATCATGCACATGATCATGCAAATGAGAAATAACTCAATTGTAAATTTTTCACTCAAATAAAAGTAGAATTTAATATCTGTCGAAAGGTATACATTACTTTGGAAAATTATAAAAATAAGCACAGAATTGGGTGCACGGAAACTTATCCCAAAATTTATCGATTTTTGATAAATTTTCATGACCCACCACCCCCCCCCCCCCCCTATACGATTTTTTCGACCAAATTTATTTTCTAAAATTGTATAAAAAGTGTTTCAAATGAGTTATTAGTGTTGTATTAGTGTTTCCAAGCCGGTTAACCGAAAAACCGGTTTTTTGTCCATATTTCGGTTTTTTTTGCAAACCGGTTAACCGAAAATCTTAAATCTCGGTTAACCAAAACCGTTTTATTTTCAATTGTTAACCGGTTGTTATTTTATTATTTTTAGCTTAAAATCCCTTAAAAAATTAAGAAAAATAAGTGGCGAATTCATAAAAAATGTTGATTCATACAAATTCCAAACCTTAAATATTGCAATGTCTAAATTTTGATATGAAAATAGGAACACTTATGTTTTTGTCGACCCATTCTCACGTTAAATGGTTAAAAGAGATTGCTAAAGATTACACCTTTTTCGTCTTTTGGATTTGTTCATGTATCTTAAAAAGAAATATTGTCTATTAAATGAAAGGTAGAGTTAATTACTAGAAATATAAAAATGTTTTCAAATAAAAAAAAATTTCACAGCATTCAAACTTTTTTACTCTCTCAATATCAACTTCGGGCGACAAGATTAGTACCGAAATTTTCATAATTTTGTCCTGCCAAATCATATATAAAAAATTCACCGTAATCTACCGAAACTCCCAAACCTTGTTATCAGTGAATCTCTAAAAATATAAAATATTGATCCCGATAATACAGGTAATAAATCCTACTTTTATTTGAGTGAAAAATTTACAACTGAGTTATTTATAGTTATTGAGAAAATTGATTTTAAACATTTAAAATTTTTGGCCAAAAATTTCGTTTAAAACTTCCTACCACATCCAACTTTAACGATCAAAATTCACTAGTTTTTATAATTTTACAAATTGTTGCACACTTTTGGAAAGCCCACGATTTCAGCTTTCATTATAAAAAATATACGTATATAAGTTATTTTTCGTTTTTGAGAATAAAGTTTAGAAATTTTTCGTCCATTACACCAAACTGAGTAAAGTTTTTAAACTTCAGTGTAGCAAATTCAGTACTATATCCTATAAATTTTCAAAATGTTGTATACAACCAACGACCATATAGGCTAAAGACAAACCAACCATCTCTACTGCTGTTAAAATGTCTCTTTAATTTTATATGCCAACTGGTTTTAAGAGGAACAGTTTTTATTACTTTTTTAATGCTTATTTTTTAATATTAATAAACAAAAATTTGTACTGATTATACAAGAATAAAGCAGAGAATATATCAAAGAATACAAGGGCACTTTACAATTTAATTAAAATTGCTAAATACAATAAAAATAATTAATTAAATAACATTTTTTTCACGTTTTTTGTTATTTTGCACTGAAACTCTCTTAAAACCAGTTCAGCTTTTTAGATTAGAGCCGTGGATAGTGCCTGATACAACTCAATATATCTGCTTAAAAACTTTTGCGCACTATTCAGTAGTTTTATAAATTTTTCTCTGTATCTTTCATTATATATTTGTATTTCAATATTTCCCGTTCCGTTTTAATACATCCGTTTACCTTTAAACACTAAAGACCAAAGATGATAAATGGGATTTTTAAAATAGTACTAACCAGCTTCAAAATTAGTACTTTTTCGACCTCTATAGTACGAAAAAATTTTTTTATTTAATTTTTTTATCATTATAAATTAACAAATAAAAACTCATAAAAAGTAAAGAGTTCTATTATATCTAACTCATACAGCAATAGAAAAACGTAAAAATTTTAGTTAAAACTATTAAAAATTAGTTTAAAATTACGTTCCATAAAAAAATTCTTTCAGATTACTTTTGTAAAATATTAATAAAATAAGAACAGCAAAACCAAACTGTTAAATACATATACAAAATTTTAGTTATATTTGAATAAATTTTAGTTAACAGAAAATAAAACTTGGCCTGCTAAAATTAGTAATAAATAATAATTAGTAGACTAAAAACCACAAAGATTTTGAAATCTAGAAAGCTTTTTTCTATTTTTTTTAATACAACATTTAAGCAACCATTTCCGTTGATTTAGGATAGACTGCTATTTTCATTCAACTAAATTTAACTTAAAAGTAACAAAAATTTTGTAGATACAACAGTTTATTTTTGCTATTTTTACTCTACTAATATTAATATTTTCTGCAGATTTTACAGTATAATTTGTTATTTTCAATGAACTAAACGTTAAATATAAAAAAATATATATTTATAAAATCTGCTAATCTCAGCAGTTTCTTTTGTAAGGCCATTTGTGCTTAATTTTTAGTAACTTTTTCTGCTATATTTGTGAGTGTAGGGTTCAGAGTTTAAAGTCCCTGAATATAGTACTCAACTTCGTTTCAAAGCGAATAATATTTTAAAGTTATTTACAGGTCTATTCAACCTTGTAATGTCATAAGAATATTTTCGAATGTACAAATTGGTTGGCAATCGAATCAAACGAATTTAGTGATTGCATTAGGTGCTTTAAGAATTCATTCGATTCTTCGAAATAGGTTTTAGGTATCAGAAATTATTCAGAAATGACAATCGAATGTGTGAATTCTTTAGGAGCTCTGATGGGGAAAAACATTTTGCTCGTTTCAAAAAATACAAAAATTTCTAGATTTCTTAAATCTATATTTTTTTTTGTATACATACGTATTTTAATAAAAAAATGCGAAAAAACATTTTTTATGTGTTTAACTTGAGTTTTCAATCGTAACATCTAATATTTTCAATATTTTCAACATAACTATTTTTTATTTAAAACTGCGATATCTGATGTGTTCGCTATAAACACAGTAATATCTCTGAAAATTAAAAGAGCACAAAAAATTTTAAAATCGAAAAATGTGTAAAAAGTACTTAATCAGTCAGAGGAGTACCATAGTACTTTTGATGTTCCGATGGTACCACAAAAAGTACTATAGTACTAACTTTATCATCCCTGCTAAAGACGTACCAATCCTCTCACATGTAAAAAACACGCTCTTAAATATTATATGCCAACTGGTTTTAAGAGAAACAGTTTCTATGTTTTTTTTAATGTGTATTTTTTATATAAATAAACAAAATTTTGTGCTAATTATACAAAGCTAATATAGGGAATATATTAAACAACACAACAAAACTCGTATTAGCGGTTGACCATACACACAAACTCTAAAAATTCCCTCTTGAATTAAAAAAAAACTTTCGTTTGCTCATATTTACTCTTACCTTTTCGTTGTTCCGAAAATAATATCATAAAATTAGCACTTGTTTTAAAACGAAATGAGAGATCGATTAGATAACGAAAGCACTATACTTACTTACATTAATGAATAGCTTAATGAGACCAGTGGCTTTCCATACCACTCTTCCTCTGTTAACCTTTACTCTTTATTTTTGTTCGTGAAGTCGGGAAAGAAAACCAACAAGTATAAACCTATAGAGAGACTACCGTCCTCACCAAATTTTGTTGTTGTGTGGCGAACTTGGCAAAGGCAACAAGTATAAACCTATAGAGAGACTACCGTCCTCACCAAATTTTGTTGTTGTGTGGCGAACTTGGCAAAGGCTAAAAAAACATGTTGATAATGTTGTTAAGAGAAAAAATGAGTCGGAAGAGCATTTTGAGAAACATCTTTTCGTTTTTTGCTTCTGAAAAAAAACTTCTTTGATCAGTGTTGTCAAGTTTGATTTTCCATTTAGGGGTTTTTTAATGAATGTAGTACATTTTTTTCAACTACTGTTTTTAATAATTTTTGTTAACCCTTTGGCGAGTAGCGTACATTATAATGTACGTCGACTTCATCAACTCGTAACTGATTTGAATTTTAACTAAAGCGCTATTCATTTACTGTTATCGGATCGTTATTTTGTTCTTATTAAAATGTTATGCAGGCTGTGAAATCTCAAAACAACATTAGATCAGTGGAGCAATTTTTGTCTTGTGATCATCAACGCTGCTGAGAATGTTTTAAAAATTAAAAGTTGAAAAAAGGCTAAAGTTTAGTCTCAAAAATTGTGTAATGAATAAAATTCAAAAACTCAAAAGATTTTATGTAGAGATTAGTAACAGAAAAAATATAAAATTAAAATTTTAAAAAAATTTTAACCCGTTCGGGGTCGGCAGCATGTTAATATTTGAACTTTAATTCCAAATATCTCCGCTAGGGGGTGCAGCAAAGCCATAAAAGTAATAAAATAATATATCTTTTGCATAGATCTACATTTCCACGAAGTTTGGTCGGAAAATTCCCAGCCATTTAAATTCCCGTGTCAAAGGGTTAATATTATTTTAAAATTTTTTAAATAATTTATTTTACTATATAAATAATATATAATTCAACTTATGTTTTTAATAATTTTTGTTAATATTATTTGAAAATTTTGTAAATAATTTATTTTATTATACAAATAATATCCCATCAAAATCTTTCATTACCAAGTAACTGTTAATATAATAGAAATTCATAGCTCCGCACAACTTATTTTTTGGCGTCTAAACTCATTATTTTTGTTTGGCGTGGTCGTTTTTATAAGTAGTAAGCGTGACGCTTACGAAAAAATGAGAAATAAGTAGTTATGAGATTTTGAATAATAAGTGGTTACACACATGCTTACAAAAAGTTGAATTATAAGTGGTTATCCGATTGCTTACTTGATTCTTAAAAATAAGGATTTAAGCAAATACTATTAGCTTAAGGAAATACATTCAGAAAAATTTAAGTTTTCTCTAGTGTGTAATTTTAGGACTCGTCGTAAAAATTTAAACATAAAACATATTTACATATAATAAATAAAAATGTCTAAAATTTAACTGTGTAAAAAGTACTTATTTAAACTATGACGAGTAAGTCATTATTTTATATTTAGACACAATGAATACAATAGGCCGTTATTAGGAATTCATTATTTTATATTATAAAATAATGCAAAAGGTAATGATATATCATTTTTGGTAATGCAGATAGTAATGAGGTGTCATTACCAATATTTTCCTGGGATATAATTCATTTTCACCGTTCTTGTTAATTTAAATGTATATTATTTTTGTTAAAATAAACTATATTTTAAAAAATAAAACAACTATATTAACTATCAATATTAGTTTAAAAAAAACCCAAAATTGACAGTATTGACAAATGTTTGTTGGCACGTTAATTTTTTCCATGTTGAAGCAACATTGGAATCTCTGAAATCCTCTTAAAAATCTGAAAATTCTCTTAAAATCTGAAAAAACTCACTCAACCTCAATGCTTATTATATAGGGAAATGTGTAAAAAAAACACTCAATCTCTCACTTTTTTACAATGTTTACCAACATGTTTTGTTTTCTTTCCCGACTTCACAAACAAAAATAAAGAGTAAAGGTTAACAGAGGAAGAGTGGTATAGAAACCCACTGAACAGTATGCAATATTTTGAGTGGAAACGTATATTTTAGTGAGAGATAATGTACTGAATAATTGATTTTTGTATGTAATTAGGGCGTCCATATAAATTATACAAAAAAAAATGGTCAAAACTGATTTATGAAAAAATTTAATTTGAATTTAATACGATAAGGAAAATGAATGGAAGAATATTTTAAATATATAGCTAATCTATTTCTATAATTTTACCAAAATGAAGTACTTGGGTTACCCTAATGATTGGACGAGGAGGGTGAGTTAAATAAAGGCTTAGGCTTTCGGAAAATTAAAAGTTAAAAAGGTGGCAATGACCATAAATAAAATTACAAAAAAAAAAATGGTAAAGGATTATGTGTGTAAAAGTGAACAGTTTAAACTTGTATGGTTATACATCTAAGGTTACTTCCAATAATCTTTGTTATCTTTAGGTAAATTAATTAAAGATGAAGCTCATGCTTAGGTTGATGATTTCCTCAGCATCTTTGGTTAATCAAAATAACTTATACCATATTTTAATTCTTTCTCGTAGAAAAGAATATGCACGTCGGTTAATTATAACAAAACTGCCTTTAAGTTTCAAAACATATATAGCCATCCTGCTATATATAAAATTTTTCTGTAACAGAGATTTCGACGTTAAAATTTACCATAGGCCAACAATTTCAAATGAAATTCTTACCAGAATATTTTTTTTCTTTTAAATCTTTAAATAAATAAATTCCGACAACCAATAAATTTTTTATAAAGAAATCAATTTTTACCAATGAACAAAATTTTCAATTTTAAAATTATTGAAATGATAATAAATCAAGTGCTACTTGATAAAAAAAAAACGAAACACCATTACACCCAAAGAAAAATATCAGTGAAATCTTCAATTATACCCACAAAAAAAATGTTAGTAATAAAACCTAAAACATTCGATTCATTACACTCAAAAATATCAACTGGAAATCGTCCTCACAAGTGGGAGTTTGGCGACAATTGCCCCCATCCCTATGACATCTCCATGTTAAATTCTACAGTTGTTTGTATGGAGAGGCGGTAGAACTCGTACTAATTGTCTGGTTTAAATAAACTAGTACATAACTGGATCTGAACTAGTATTTTTTGCTATTGGGAAGAATTAACAAATTTTAAAAATTTTGTATTTTCGATGTTTCCCAATCTTTTTGAATTTTCCATTTTCATTGATAAACTTTCAATATAGGATACAAACTTTCAATTAATTTGTAAACAACCAACAATTGATAAATAATAATGAACATATATGGGGCACTTTAAGACAAGAATTCAGATTCAATATTAAATCAATTAATCACTAATTCTTATTTTTCAATAATTTCAACCTACTCTACTATTTATAATGATTTTAAAAATATTGATCAATAATATTGGACGTTTATTCTTGCCTTAACTGGTTGATTTTATTTCATCAAAATTTTTCCTCTTGGGACAAATTCTAACAAACAATTTTTATTTAACCATATTCAGTAATTTAACGATAAGATGCACCATTATCATTTAGTTAAAGCACTTTGCTGAAGATTTCAAACTAGCTTAGCCTTAAAAAAAATTTGTCCAAAACGTCAACAATTGCGAAAATATATAAAATGACAAATATTTAATTTAAAAACTGCGCTAAGCATACAGATTCAAATTAAATCTTCACATGATATACATATGAATACTAAATGAAGTTTAAGATAAAAAAAAAATATTCTATTTAAAGTTAACATGAGTTTAGCGTGATCAATGTTCATACAAGTAGGTACCTACTTGCGTTAACAAAAATTTTGTTATTGATAAACAAAATACAAATAATTTTTGCGAAATATTTGTTGATTTCTTATGTTTTTCATCAACCAAAATGATTACAACAGCTGTAATACGTTTTAACTTCAAAAAACCACAAACAGAAAACTAAAAGTGAATGGATTAAAAATTGACTATATTCTAATGCTATTGTGTAGATTTTTTTTTTCTTAATATTTTTTAAAAACTCTTAACAAACCAAAATATATATTGAACCGTTTATTTTGAAAGTGGTATGAGTCCACTTGTTTTTAAAATGAGATATAAAAGGTTTTGCATTTTAACGAGTTTAAAAATATGGGTGGTTCTGTTCAAGAAATTTTACACGTATTTGTAATAACCAGGGCAAGAACTTTCATGCACTAAAAAATTGAAAATATGCGCTTAAAATATGCACTATAAAATAGAAAATATGCACTTAAATATGCATTTATAACGAAATATGCACTAAAAACCAAAAAATATGCAATTAAAAATAAATGTTTTTTCAATTAAATATATTTATTAAAACTAACACAAACGTAAAAATTCAGGTATCGGTTACAATAAGCTTGTTCGTTTACTTACTACAAGTTACTACAAGTTACTATATTTACTACAGCTGGAAAAATTCAATACAAAAAGTAAACAAAACTTTGCAATTGTAGTAAAAGTAGTTAAAAATTCGAATAAACGAATACACTGAATGTGTCTTCAAATACACATAGTAAAATATATTTTTAGAAAATTCAGTGAAAATAAAAAGAAATACAGTCAATTGTAAATATTAAGGGTGTGTGGCATTTTACCTGAAAAAACTTTATTAGAAAATATAACTTAAATATGTGTACGTACTATAAAATCGTACTCAGTTTCGTAACTCAGAGAAAAAAGTGGCAGAAATTAATGCTCGGGGACAAGTTTCCTTAAAATAATTTTTATAAAATTTTTCAACTTTCTGTTTGTGAGCAATAACACCCAAAAACGTTAATTTAAAATTACATCTATAAAAAATGTGTTAGTGGATGACAACATATTGTATACTATGTGTTTCTCTTTCTAGTGTAGTGTTGTATTACCAACAGAGCTTCCAAATAATTATTTCTTTAGAATATTTTTTTAGTTTTAAAGTATAAATTCTTAAATGGAATTTCATATTTAAAAATATTAAAAAATATGCAATAATGTGTAAAATATGCAAAAATATGCAATAAAAATCATAAAATATGCAACAAAATATGCACTTAACAGCAAAATATGCAAAAATAAATCGATGCCATTTTTTAGCAAATTCTTTGATTCGGAAAAGTATTTGGTCAAAATCATTTTTGAGCCACTGACTAAAAACATGCATTTGCATGAAAGTTAAGATTTTAATATCACTAAAAATTTTTAATATATGTTGCGAAAATACCTGTTTTTTCAATGGTGAATGAGTCCACTCACCATTGTAAAAGCACTTTCAAAATAAGCGTTTTTATCATTTTGTTATCTTACGTGGACTTAACTTTT
Source organism: Leucophora obtusa (assembly GCA_949987735.1). NCBI lineage: Eukaryota > Metazoa > Arthropoda > Insecta > Diptera > Anthomyiidae > Leucophora > Leucophora obtusa. The sequence goes on from OX465297.1 coordinate 143,888,559, forward strand.
CTTGCTTGATATTCTTTATTCGCTGAAATATGATAAATTGGAAGGTTCTTTTTTTATTGAATTCTAATAGGCAGTAGTAATCAATTTGTTAAAAAAAATATAAAGAAAAAGCTGTAGCTCAAATTTTTTTTAGCAATTTTATGCGAAAAAATCAATTATTTTCAAATCAAATTACTTCACCTAAAGGCATATATTTCACAATGAACTCGACATCCCGTAATAATTAAATCCAAATAAAGTTGAAATACCAAAAAAAGTTGAAATTTTTATTCCCAGGTGAAAATGTTCATATATGTTCATATATTGTCATATATGGTTTCATGTATGAGCATATATGGTTTAATGTATGATCATATATGAACATATATGTTATGTATGGAAGCATATATGGGTAAATACATTCAAATGTATGAATCCATATATGATAATATACTGCATTTATTGGTCCATATATTGGTTCATATATTCCATATATCTTCATATATGAACTCTTATATTATTCCATAATGGGTAATGTTTTAAGTTTTTTTTGTCATGGGGGTAATTACGTGAGCGGATTCAAAAAATATTGAAATACAATACATTGATAATTTCTTAAATACAATTGGCAATTTCTAAAATACAATTGCCAGTTTTTGAAATACAATTGATTATTTGTAAAATACATTTGATAATTTCTGAAATGCAATTGCGAATTTCTGAAATACAATTAATAAATTTCTGAAATACAATTTTCAGTTTCTGAAATACAATTCATAATTTCTGATATACAATTAATAAATATGAAAATCAATTGATAATTTCTGAAAAGCAATTATAAAACTGGAAATAAATTGATTATTTCTGAAATATAATTGGTAAATCTGAAAAACAACCCTAGTAAAAATGATTTTTATATATTCATATATGATTTTTATACAATCATTAATGATTTCATACAATTGTAACTTGTCGAGTATTGTGAAACATATATTTTTATATGATTATATCAGAAGATATTTAATTATATAAAATTATATTAACCAGATCCACCATTTTTCGGATCAAATAATATATTTTTTATATAATTATATTAACCCATAGATGGTTTGATCCGGAAAATGGTGGATCTGGTTAATATAATTTTATATAATTAAATATCTTTTGATATAATCATATAAAAATATATGTTTCACAATACTCGACAAGTTATAATTGTATAAAATCATAAATGATTATATAAAAATCATATCTGATTATATAAAAATCATTTTTACTAGGGAATTCATAACTTCTACAATACAATTGATGAAACTGAAATTCAATTGATTATTTCTGAAATACAATTGATAAATCTGAAAAACAATTGATAACTTCTGAAATATAATGATAAATTTTGAAATACAATTGAAAATGTTGCAGTAAGATAAAAACAGCAAAAATAAAACTGCTAAATTTATTTATTAAAAACCAAAAACGAAAAAGGAACTTTGAAAATTTAAAATTTTATATGATGTTTTTTGTCTAATTTTATTTCTTAATCACTGATATTTAGCTCAATTATAACTCAAATTTTGTAAATATATTAAACACTTTTATTTTTGCTGTTCCTATCTTATTTATATTTAGCAAAAATACTCTGCTAATTCAGCAGTTTTTAATTTTGAACTAATTTTTAGTAGCTTTAACTAAAATTTTTACACACTTTTTTCTATTAGTGTATAAACAATCATTAAATAATCAAAAAACAGTCATAAAATTATTTCTAAACTTCAAGTAAAATGTTTAAGTCCATTAAAAATTTCATAATTTCTCAATTTCATTCAAATGTACAAATTCATCAGTAAGAATTGTAATATTTACATTTAATTTAAATAAAAAAGCAATATTTTTATTAAAAAATAAAAAAAAATTATATGAACATTCATATATCTCCATATATGGCCATATACCCTCAAATTTCGGATCCGAACCCATATATGTTGTCATATATGACCATATATGAACATTTTCACCTGGGTTTGCAAAATTTTCGCGAATTTCAATTTTAACTACCGGCATTAGGCATAACATGTTTTTTAACATTAATTTATAACTTTTCCACCAAAAACTAATTCCAATGCCCTGATTTAATTAATTGTCCTTAAGTTTTATGCTATTTCAAAAAATAAGGTGACTCATACCACTTTCAAAATAAACATTTTTGTTAAATCGTTTAATATGAAAAAACCAAAAAAGTTAATTGGTAATGTTGGACCAAAATTATGTGAAAAATATTAATAATAATAATAATATATAAGAGAAATAATATAAATAAGAGCACAAAAAAGGTTTTCCAACAATAAGATGGTCTCTGTAAAAAATGTAAGCCATTTTGCAAAGAAAACAAAAAAAAGATTTCACCAAGGGCACAAAAATATTTTTTGAACAATTTAAAATAATTTTGCACAAAAAACAAAAATATTGCGAATAATCAATCGCTTTAAACAAAAAGTGTTTCAATAGATATTTAGAGGTACTTATGTGTTTTAACAGATAGTCGCCATAAAATTGATAAAATTTTATTTTAAACATTTTTGCGAATTTCAATTCTGAACTCGTATATTGCCAGTATAATTTTTCCAACAGTATTTTTAACTTTCCCATAAAAAAATAATATCAACACCCCCGTTTATTCAATTATTTTTAAGTTTTTTAATATTCCAAAAAAAAATGCGAATCATACCACTTTCAAAATAAACATTTTCGTAAAATCGTTTAATATGAAAAAACAAAAATATATTATGTGGTAAATTTGAGCCAAAACGATGTGAAAAATATTTCACGAAGAGCTCAAAATTAGGTATCGCAATAATGAGGTAGCCACTTCAGAAAGTTTAAAACCATTTTGCAAAAAAAAAAAAAAAATAGTGCGAAAAATCAATTGCTTTGAACTATCATTGCTTCACTAAATATTTAGAAATACTTTTGTGTTTTAATACAATTTACCATGAAAATGGTAAAATCACGTATATTGCCAACACAATTTTTTCCAATAGTCTTTTTAACTTTATTGTAAAAAAATATTATCAACACTCTCATTCTAACAATTATTTTTAAGTTTTTTTCTATTCAAGAAAAAATGCGACTCATTCCACTTTCAAAATAAACATTTTCGTAAAATCGTTTAATATGAAAAAAAAAAAATGATTTGGTAATTTTGGGCAAAAGTTATATAAAAAATGTTTCTTGAAGAGCTTAAAAAGAGGTTTTCTATTAAAATACCCAAGAAAATTTTTTACAAGCGGTAGCCAACCACACCCATTCTGCAACTGATTCCACTGCAACCGATTCCATCGAACTGGTTGAGGAACCAGTTCTTGGGATCCTATATGGAAGGTGTGGATGACGTAGAATCAGTTCCAGAACTAATTCTAGAGCAACCGGTTCCACTTTGGAGCTATAGAAGGGGTTGCCTTTGGGACAAATTCAAACAAAAAGAATCGGTGTTAGAATCGACAGTAGAAAGGATTGTGAATGAAAAGTAGCTATTCCACAACCGATTCTTTGGAACAGAAAATTTTCCTGGGTAAATATTTAGAAAATTGCAAAAAATGTTGTGAAAAATCAATCGCCTTTAACCAAAATTACTTCATTAATATTTAGAGATTATAACAATAAAATGAACATCGCATAATAATTAAGAAAACCAAAAAAAGTTAGAAATTTTATTTGCTGAATTTTTGCGAACTTTAGCCTTCAATACGAATATTGGCAATAAAATTAAATAAATATTCCAACAATATTTTATTACTTTCCCATAACAAGTAACCCAAAAAATACACGCGCTTAAACAATTATTTTTAAGCTTTTTCTATTTCAAAAAAAAAGGTGACTCATACCACTATCAAAATAAACATTATTCTTAAATCGTTTATTATGAAAAAAGAAAAAAAAATTAAAAAATATTTGGTAATGTTGTTTAATAATTATGCGAAAAATATTTCATGTGGAGCTCAAACACGATAAAACCTTATAAACATTTTGCAAAAAAAATATTGCAAAAAAAATTGCCTTTAACTAAAATTATTTTATCAAATATTTAAATAGTATATGAAAATTCACAATAAATTCGGCATCGCATAATAATAACGGCAATTTACCATAGAAATCGTAAAACATTCTTGTTTCCTATATTTTTGCGAATTTCCATTCTCAAGACGAATATTGACCATAAAATCTTTTCTTTCTATCTTTTTACTTTTCCATAAAAGAATAATACCAAAAACCACGTGCAATCAATTATTTAAATGTTTTGTTCTATTTCAAAAATGGGAGGACTCATACCACTTTCAAAATAAACATTTTTGCTAAATCGTTAACGAGTAAAAATTCTCTCATCAACATCTCAGTAGTTTTTAAAATTTTATAATTTTTTGTTTTTTATATGAAAAGATCCCCTCGTGTTCTACCTAATTCCATGCTTAACTCAGTTTTTTTGAAAATGGACTCATACCACTTTCATATAAATTCATATAAATGCTTGAACATAAGGAAGACATGCATAAGAAGACACATATAATCAGATAAAAAAAAAATAGAATAGTGAGTGAGTCAAATTTTATAAGTTTTATGAAATTCTGTTTAGACTGAGGCCACTGCACAAAGGGATGGGTAAGTGTTTTTCTTTTTACTTAAACCCGTTAAATGACAAATATGATTAGTTACCCAAATCGTGAATTACAGATTAATATAATATTAAAATAAATACAATCAGAAAAGTTTGTCGGTAGAAACTACTGGTAATACAGAAAAACCAAGGACATATATAGTCATATATAATATTTAAAACAACAACTAAAATCTTAGTTGTTTTTAACTGCTAAAAATCAACTAACAGATGCCGTAAAAATAACTATTAACCCGAGTAAAAATAGTTATATATTGTCATATATAATGTGATTCGGTTATATCTGACAATGAATGGAGTCACATTAAGATACATATCATTATATACAACTACATCTGATAATATTTTTTCAATGAATTTTTTGTATGGTAAATGATGTTATTACATATCCCCAAATCTGACTACCCAGCTAAAAATCGACATATATGGATCCATACAGGTTAAATGTATGTGCGTGCATGTTCATAAACATGCATTCATGACCATACATGGATATATAAATCTCCATACATGAATGATATATGACCATACGTCTGCATTAACGAAATTTGAGGTAATATCTACATGTGTGTACAATCATGAACATACATGAGCATGCATGATCATACATGTAGATATTACCTCAAATTTCGGTAATGCACACGTATGGTCATATATGATTCATGTATGCAGATTTATGTATCCATATATGGTCATGAATGTATGTTTATGAGCATGCACGCACATACATTTAACCTGTATGGATCCATATATGTCGATTTTTAGCTGGGTACATATATAACTACATAAGCCATATAAAACTAATCAAAATATATGTAGTTACCGATATGATTATATATGGTTTGATACTAAGTTATATAACACTGTATGTGTCGTCATACTAAAAATATATTCTTGTAATTTTATATAACTTTATATATAATCCCGTAGAAATTAATTTTCACGTGATTTTTTTGAATGTAAAATCATGCTAAAAAATGATGCGTACGATTTAGAAGACAAAAGCATTCAACTAAATTTTCATTTTATGTTTTAAAAGTTGAGCCTTTAAAATTGTTCAAACTATAGAAACTTCAATGTCAATTTAATAGCTGGTATGCATAAAAAGCATACCTACTATCAGACAAAATTATATGAAATCAGATAGTTTATATCGAATTAGATATAATATGATGTCCTGGATATGGACAAATCTCGGATCAGACTGTATCAAATTATATTTAATTTTATAAGTAGATGACTTATCAAATAAGATGTAATTAGATATGACACCATATTAAGATTTTTACCCGGGAACGTCGATAAAATAACTGATAAAGTTTTGAAACAACTAACAAAATCCTTAAACCTAAAGTTTTAGGATTTGAATTTCTGAATAAGTACATATTAAGTTTTGACTTAGTTCTGGCATTGAAATTTGATGTCTTCAGAGACTTATAGTAGAATTTCATGGCAAATATTTTTGAGGAACATTTTAACCCTTTAACTCTTCAACTTACGGGGATTTTTTTGTCCCTTTCCAAAAAGGGGTCAAAAAAGTTCCTTTAATTGAAGAGTTAGGCGGTTAAAATGTTACACAAAAATGTTGATCATATTGTTTTACATAAGTTTGCTGAAAATATGCTATACCTAAAATGGAGGATTTACATTGTTTAATATGCCGATTCACCATAAAAGTTTGAAAAAGGGGGAAAATTTTAACCCCCCCCCCCCTTAAAATAAAATCCCGATGTGAACTTTCAAAACGCCTACACTCGTATATTTTTATTTCCTCTCCTCTACCAGAATCCATTGTCAGAATACTGTAATTTTTTCGTATTGTACTGTGTTTTTATTTGCATTAAAACAAGTCGGAAAAAACTTTGAATGTTTTAATTTTTTAGCTAATTTTTTTGCTAGTATTAACAGGTTAAGTTGTTATCGGCAAATCTACTGTTTCTAATGATTCTTAAGTCTTCAAAATTACTAATTATAATCAAACTTGGGTTTTCAAATTGGAACTCCTACGAAAGAATATCGAAATAATATTAAAAAATATCCAAATAAAAATAATGTAGTGTGTACTACTTACTTGATTCTTAAAAATAAGGATTTAAGCAAATATTATTAGCTTAAGGAAATACATTCAGAAAAATTTAAGTTTTCTCTAGTGTGTAATTTTAGGACACATCATAAAAATTTAAACATAAAACATATTTACATATAATAAATAAAAATGTATAAAATTTAACTGTGTAAAAAGTACTTATTTAAACTATTACGAGTAAGTCATTATTTTATATTTAGAAACAATGAATACAAAAGGCCGTTATTAGGAAGTCATTATTTTATATTATAAAATAATGCAAAAGGTAATGATGTATCATTTTTTGTAATGCAGATAGTAATGAGGTGTCATTACCAATATTTTGCTGGGATGTACTATTATATAAATAACTAACAGAATTTTTTTTTGTCCCATTGTGCATTCATCTGAATTTACATTAATTCCTTTAAAAATTTTCAATTTACGTGTTATTGCCAAATTTTTATGTTTATATTGAAAAAAAACAATAAAAATATTTGTTTTTCACAACAAGATATTGTCCATCGTAAATAAAGTGTTTTGTTTAGTCACTTCTAGATAAGAAGAGAACCTCAATACTCATCGTTACTTTTAGTGTAGAATTTCCATGTTTTTTGTAAATATAAATTAAATAAAACTACTTCCCTGTCTTTTAGTTACCTGTCTGCTTCTTGTCTAGACTTTTGTTGTACACTTATGGTCAAAGAGTTTTATATGCAAGACATAACAAAAATTACAATAACCCTCATCATCATCATTATTCACATCATTGGCTATTATCTTGAGATGTAAAAAAACAATGCTTGAATTTAAACATAAATTGGATAAAGTGGTAAAACTATAGAGAACAAGAATTACTAAAAAAATGGTAAGAATCAATTACAGATTATCAATATTTATTATTATTTTTAATGTAAATAACTGTTAAAAGTTTTGAAAAGGCTGAGAAGACTCCAAATTCACACCATTCTTAAAGTTATTGTTTTCTTACATATATGAATGACAACTTACGAAATAGATAAATTAAATATGCTGTAACAAAATTAATGAGCTTCCCAGCAAAACCACACATTACCAACCAAACAATGTGTAAAATAATGTGTTGCCATAGGAGCCGATGCATTACTTTATACCTTACTTCACTGATGAATTATACAGGCGATGAGCCCCAAAGTAATGTATGGAGAGGAGGTGATAAAGTAATTGGTTACTTATGTGGTTACGAGGATGGGGAAGTAATGGGTTTAAAAATAGATTTTCGTAAAAAAAAATTATTGAAAAAAATGTATTACAAATAATTTTTATTAAATATATAAACGAGGTCACGCTGGAATTCGAACCTGGGATCTCTGCTTGTTAGCCAAGAAATCTACCATCTGAGCTATCGACACATATAACATTTGATTGCTTAAAAAGTAAATTAATTATTGTGCTTCGTATTTTCACCCATGCTTACAAAAAAACACAAAGTAATGTGTCTAAAAATAGATTTTCAATAATGTTTATAAATCATGCAATACGTAACCAGTGATTGGGAAGTCATTACTTTTCGTTTTGACATAATGCAGAAGGTAATGAGGTAATGCGTGAGTATATCGCAACCATTACCAAAGTTTTGCTGGGTTACTTATTTAATGAATGAAATTTATGGGTAGGGCTTGTTTTCAGCTAGATTCTACACTGATAGAATTTTCGTTCATACTATTAATGAATCGATTTCATTAATCTGAATTCACTGATTTAATGAAAAAATTTCATTGAGTTAATGAAAAATTCATTAATTTAATGAATTTTTTCATTATATATTTTCAACTAACCCGTAAGATATGCTATAATTTTTATAAGGGTTTTGAATTTGCTAATTACTAAAATAGATATATGTTCCAGTAATGAACGCTAGGGTTGCAAATTGAAATTATTTAAATATAAAAGTCTAAATAATGACATCATTTTGTTTTGGCTATTTAGATCAATCGGTAACGCGATAATGTTTACATTCTGGTGATTGCGGGTTCAAGTCGACTTCAGGGAGATGTCAAAAACGTTATAAAAACGAAAAAGAAATATATGTACAAATAAAAATTAATAAAATAAAAATATATAAAAAAAGTAACGCAAAAAAAATTTATTTTTTTCAATTAGTTTTCATTTAATGAATATGTTTCATTGATCTAATGAACGCGTTCTTTGGGGACTTTTTAATGAAAAAAATCATTGGATTAATGAACAAATTCATTAATACTATGCACAAAATTCTATCAGTGTAGATAACGTTTTGCAGATTTAAAAAATGTTAAGATATATTTTATATAAAAATAACTTATTAAAGCCTGTCTTATTTTATTCCACAATTGCTTCAGTGTAAACATTATAAAGTAGTTAAAAATAATTACTGTTTTCTTTTCACGCTTCAGCTTAAAATTCACTTTAATTGTTTTTTATTTCAACAAAAAAATAAAACTTACTATCATGTAGTTACTTCTTCTATCATCATTTACAACTCGTGCCCCCATAAAGTCAAGTAATACAAACATTTGCCATTAACTATTTTTTTATTATGATGTGTACCTTACCCAAAATCCAACAATCCGCAAAAAATATAAAAAAAACGTATAATATGAAGCAATTTCTATGATGATAGCAATAATGATTATCTTCAAAATATAAAAAAAAACATATAAATTGTCTGTAACTAAATAAAATAACAACCAAAGAAACGAAGTTTAAAAAGTACAATATAAAAGTTTGCCAAAAAAAATGGCAAAAAAAATCAGACATCAGACAAAAATCAAATAGGAACAAAATTGGAAATCATCTAAAAAAATATTGTGTTTCCCAATTTTTGCGAATGTATACAATATCTGATTTGATTCAATGATGATGTTCATTTGAAAATAACATAGATGATGATGCAACAGTTATATGGTTTTTATTAGTTAAAAAGAGACAAATGTTTATAAGAATTATAATCTAACAAATCCGAATACTTGATACTCTATACCATACATAAAACAATCAAAAAAATTTTCTAAATTTAAAAAAAATTTAATTAAATTCAAAACAAAAAAATATAGTCAAAATTTAAAAATATACATAAAATAATATAAAAAAACAGCGATAACAAAATAAACATCCAATGGAGCCTCAAAAAATTACAACGATCAACAAATATCGACTTTTTACCACAGACTTCCTCTAAAACTTTTAAAGTATTTTCGCCTCCTACATACGAATATTAAGTCAAAAATTCCTTCTTTATTTAAACCTTAAGCCTGGGAAAAATACTTTGTCTCAATATGACGTAGAAGTCCTTAAGAGCCTTTTATTTTGTATGAGTTTGAATTCAAAAAAATTTTTGTTGAATATTGGTAAGATTAGAAGATCAAAAATAAACTGTTAAATATAATAATAGTCATCCTGCTAAAATCAACAGAAATATGTGATGAAAATTATTAGACTGCTAATTTTACAAAAATAGATCTTTATTCTCTTAAAACAATTTAAAAACTTTTTTATTCTACTAATATTAAGCAAGATTTGTTGCTGATTCTGGCTTTTTTCTGTGTACCTACTTAGCCTGACCAATTATCTCGCTTTTGACGGTATTATACCGCTTTTTAAAGGCTTGTGTCGCCTTGAATTTTTATCCCGTTTTTAGAACAAACAATTCCGCCTTATCCCGAATTTTTAATATGATATTCAACTCTTGAATAAAGTTTTCATAATTTATTTTTTCTATAGTTCCAGCCAGCAAACGAGCCCAAACATGAATCAGAAAAATGCTCAAAATATATTATTAAATTTTCACTTGTATGAAAGTGGTGAATCCACTTTGAGCATCCACTTTTTTTGAGTTATTTTTGAATTGTTCGTAAAATATTAAAATTTATTTACTTTTTCCAGTTGTTTCTGAATCGTCTTTGGATTTAAAAATTTTCCTCAAATGTTTGTGCCTTTTATGACTCATTTTACTTAAACTATTACTTTCGTCCAAAAAATGAGCAATTTTTGACAAATAGGTTTAAACATTTAAAAATATGTGCTTGTTTGAATAATTTTTGACTTTCTGAAAAAGAACTCCCCTAAAAGTATTCGAATTTTATGGCTGGGTTATCAGTCTTGTGATTGAATTTTTAAAATTTAAGAATTAATTTAATGCAATCAGAACCTGAGAGGTTTGACATTTGTTATAAATTTTTGGTACGAAAATGTTGTGGACTTATGAGTATTAAATTTCATTTACATTCAGATTTTCTATAAAAATTATATTTTCTTCCTTTTGTATCAAAATTCCGTTCGTCACGTATTTAATGTTTCACATTTCAATAAATAAAACAAGGGATCAATTAAATAAATAAAAAATAAAAATAAATAAAGGTTTTTGACTTCAGATTGGCTTTAATGAGAGGAAAATATTTTAAAAACATTTATTGAGGCTGTGCCTATATTTTTAAATGTATTTGCATCAAAAATATAAAAATATAAAAGATTTTGATGTACTTCTCCGCAATATTGACTCATAGAGTATTTGCTTAGGTGAGGGGATAAAAAGAGGAACCCCACAGCTCGAAGTCTATTCAATGGACCTTTTTTGAACTTAGATCCGGGCTTAGGAAACCAATATACTCAAAAAAAAAAGGTTTTAGCAGTAAGCTGTACCAAAAATTCATTTTTGTTGAGTAACATGTTATTTGGTGCGGCCCACCGTATGTTTGTTAAATCCCAAATTTGGCCCTTCAAGCCATTTACGTACCCACACCTGCTCTATACCAACGGTGCGGCCCTTTGTTGATTTTAAAAAAATTTCAATTTTTTTAAGTATTCTTTTCACAATTTTCATTAAAATTTTTTATATCTAAAACTTCAGATAAAAACTTAGGGCCAGTTTTATAGTCAGAAGTAAGATCTTGATTTGAAAATTTCTCACTTAAGAAATATTCAGGAATCAAATCGATGTTAGTTCTGACTATTAAACTGACTCTTAGTTATTTACTGTGTTATTCAAAAACTTTTAAAATAGCATAATTACAGCTGTTTAGTATAATTTGGCAAAAAGAATATTCACAAATGATTAATAAAGAAAAATGTATTAAAAGCTTAAAGCAGCCCTACGGGAAATTTTAACAAACTGTTACCGAACTGGCCCCTTTATATGAAATAGACTGGTCACTTTTACATGGCGTTGTCATAGGAGGTGGAAATCGACCCCTTGTGACATGTCACAAGACAATTCGCAGGACAAGTCCCTGAACTTTGTTTTTTATGAGAGTTCAGTAACCTGTCCTAGGATTTGTCTTGTGACATGTCACAAGGGGTCAATTTCCACCTCCTATGACAATGCCATGTAAAAGTGACCATTCTATTTCATATAAAGGGGCCAGTTCGGTGGCAGTTTGTTAAAATTTCCCGTAGGGAGGTTACAGCCTAAAATATCTGTTTGATAAAGTTTGGAAAAAGGAAACCACTGTAAAAAACTAAAAAACGTGAGTTTACAATGATTAAATGAATTATTTAAGAGTAATCCACCCAAAAATAGATGGAATACAACATTTTGTATCCAACCAAAACAAAAAAACTACAAAAATTCCTAGACTAAACTCTTTTTTCGAAAATTTTCCCAAATTTGCATGAAAATAAAATAAAAACAAATTCAATAAAATAGTGATGCATTTATAATAAAACCATTCTCGATATTCGAATACTTTGAGTATTCGTAATATAAAAAATTCTTTAACACAATTTGTGTCCATTATTATTTCTCAGTAATGTTTAAAAATCGTTTTTTAATATGTTTTGGTTTGTAATAAAACATTTTAATTTCCAAAATTTACAAAACAATATATTTACCTACAATTACCGAGTCAATCGTTCACAAAATTCATGTATCACTAACAATAAAAAGAGAGAATATACAAAGAGTTGCCAGAATTAAAAACAAAATTAATAAACTTTTATTGTATGTTTTTGAATACAAATTTTACTTTAGCAAATTCATGTTTTAAAGCTCAATTAAGTATTTTTTTTTTGAATAACACAGTTACCAAATAAATTCAATTAAATTTAAAGTTAAAATAGCAACTTTAGGGCCAGTTTTATAGTCAGAATTAAGCACTTAAGACTTTTACTCAATTTTTACTTAAGTAGGAATTTTGTTTGAAAATTGTTTACTTGAGTTTAAGTAAAAATTCGTAATTAGTTCCGACTATAATAATATTTTTAGTAAATTTAGAACTGTGTGAAAAGTAAGATTATTAATTCATCAAAAGCACTTAAATTACTGACAAACGTGGTCTTTATGAAATCCGTACCGGAATTTGATTGGAAGCGGATTGGAAATGGTTTGAATTTTGTAAACGGGTTTATAAAAATTAACGGAAATGGCATTACAATAGAACTTTTTAAATAATTTTTAATAGAACTTTTTAAATATTTATATTTCAGAAAATTTAATGAATATGTGTAACAAATAAATAACCAAAAATTGCCTGTCAAAATATGTTATTTTAAGAAAAATTATAGTCAGATCTGAAATTTCCTCATCAAATCCGTCGAGTTGATTTATAGAATTGAGCAATGGGAAATTTCCATAAGAAAAATGTAGGAAATTTTCTAATTTTGCTTTTTGTGCGGAAATTTTTAAACGAAAATTTCCGATATTGGGTTCTATAAATGATGTCTACGGATTTGATGAGGAAATTTTCAATCCGATTAAAATTGTTTTCATTAAATTAATTAATTTTGATAGAAAATGTTAAGCGTTATATATTTATTATATATTTTTATATAATATTTTAAAACTTAAATATATAAAAAGTTTTATGACGTCATTGTAATGCAATTTCCGTTAATTTTTATAAATCCGTTTAATAACGTTTCCAATCCAATTCCGGTTGGAATTTTATAAAGACCGCAAAAATAAAATTATAAATCAAGGAGGCTATTTCTTATTCACTCCCTAAAGGTACATCTACACGAGAGAGAAAAGTGCTAGAGATAGAACAAAAAACACCTCTAAGTAGCTCTATTGGGAACGATTTAAGCTATTTAGAGGTGTTTTTTGCTCTATCTGTAGCAGTTTTATCTCTCGTGTAGATGTGCCTTTATAACTCATTGAGTTTTAAATTACCGTTTGGCAGATTCCGGGGATCACAGAAGAAAAACTTTAAAAAATATCAGCAAAATTAAAAAACTTACATAATTTAAAGCGAAAAATATAATACCCTACTCCAGTATGGTAAAGCTATAAATATGGTTGAATATTTGGATTAGAAATTCGAATGGGTTGAAATGGACTTGTGTCAAAATTTTTATATAAAATGATAAAAAACAAACAGGGTAACGGTAAGAAATTTTGGTTTTACCTAATTTTAGGTGCATTTAAGAGAAAATCGGGAATATATTCCATATGGGCGATATGTTCAAATATGGACCGATCCTTTCTAGAATCAATAGGCACATGTCAGTCAGCGAACCAAATTTGATTAAAATATCTTCCTATTTGTGACTTACAGCGTGAAAAAATCCAACTCTGCGGGACCTTTATATTGGTACTATGTCCAACCATGGACCGATTCAAACCAAAATCAACAGGCTTCGTTCGTGGGCCGATATAAGTAGGTGTACCAAATTTCATTATGATATCTTAATACTTGCGATCTGGAGCGCGCACAAGAATACATGTGCAGACAGACAATCGAAACAAAAAGTGATTCTGAGTTGATCGCTATACAAAAGGAGAGTCTGGGCCCAATATTTGTTGGTGTTACAAACATCATCACAAAATTTTACCCTGTCAACTAGTGCTGTAGGGTATAATAATAAGTTGTGGTGTAGGGTTGAAAAAGTTAAATTTACAATCGGTTCTTGTGGAACCAGTTTGGGAACAGATGGAGTTAACAACCGAATTTTTCTTAAAAAAGTAAAGCAGTAGTTCCGTTTAATTTAGTAGTTTTACTTTTTTTTAAATGTATAGTGCGGCCCTTTATAATTTGTGAACAACTATAATTTGGCCCTCGGTGACAAATCCGTGCCCACCCTTGCTCTATTTATACACTCACAATATATTTTCCATAACCGTTTGATGTTTATTTGAAAAGTAGTAGGTAAAGTTTGTTTTCAATTGAAGAATCAATTCAAATATATTGAAACATATTGTTTAACTTTTTGTATCTATCAATAAAAAACAAACCACAAAAATATATGTATCATCTGTAGGAGTTGATATGTTTAGTCAAATGTTCTTTTTTTAGTTTTCTATTTTTAGAAAAAATAATTAAAATAATTTCGTTGTTTTCTGTTTTAAAGCCAAAAGCTCAAATATGTTCGGTTTTCTTTTTTGTTAAAATAGTTTGTTTATATAAAAAATTATTTCCATTCAAATTACAAAAATTCTTTTCTCATACGCACAAATATAGCAAAAAAAAAATATGAAGGTGTGTGTTGTATGTGTAGTGTTTTGAAAATTGTAACAAAAAAAAAACTTTAACGTATGAAAAAACAAACCCCAAAATCGTTTTTTTTACGTTTTCTCAGTTAAAAATTGATGATTGTTTTAACAGTCTCTTCAATTATTTTTATTTCTTTTATGGATTGTTTAAACAATGTTTAAAAACAAATAGCAAAATGGTTTGAATATAATGAAAAATCAGTAGTAATTTTTTAATTGTGTTTTCAATTAATTTAATATGTATTTTAGGTTGTTTTTAACGATAAAATATTGTGAGTGTATCATTAACCATTATATATTTTTAAAATAATAATAACGGTTAATTTTCCCTTTTAATTACTTAACCATGCACGTAATAGTTTATACTTTGCGGAATTTTTACCAAAGTACAACTTTTATAATGCTTTTCTAACACCGTGTTTACTCTTAAATGCTCCCGAGTATGAAATATCTAAACATTACCAATTATATATGTATATATTTTTGAAGAGTAACCAGGTTTAGAAAAATTTTGTAAAATTTGGACTTTGGTAACAATTTTACAAATATACACTCTAATTAAATTCTGTTGAAATTTACCCAACTTATAGTAGGAAACTGAACTCCTACTATAAATTGGGTAAATTTACTCTATGTGCGTAATTGAAAAAAAATACTCACATTGTGTTTAAGTTGGTGCACAAATAATTTGTAATTTTACATTGAAAGTGCGTAAAAATTAAATAAAATTTTGAAATTAGTGTGTTAATTTACTAAATTTGTGTGTAAAAAAGCACGTTTCACGTGTAAATGTACACATAAAATGCGTAAAAATCCAATAAAATGCGTACATTTACAACAGTTGTGCTAACTTTAAACACCATCCAAAAAATTTTTTTAAATAAAATAAATTAATTTTTAGTACGTATTCTATTAATAATAATATCCGAGTCATTCTCTCATAATCGTTTATGTCCAAATTAGTCGTTTTGGGATCTTAAGGTATTTGTATAAAATTCATATAAAAATTTGTTACAACTATTGAATGGGTGCAATGACTCCTGCTAAACAAAATGCCTTCTTAGAAAGGGAGGCAGTAACCGTCAACAAGGAACAACTGAGTGCAATGACTCCTGATCAACAAAACGCTTTCTTTTCAAATTAGACAGTACTCAATGAATACTGACTTTGTTGAGCAGGAGTCATTGCATCGAATTGTTTTGCCTATCTCTCTTACGGCGTATTCTCCCGTTATTGTTGACGGTTGTTGGTTGACTGCCTCCCTTGCAAAGAAGGCATTTTGTTGAGCAGGAGTCATTGCACCCAGTTGTTCCTGCGTAGGCCGTATCTCTCTTACGGCGTTTTCAATTTTGAAATGAGGTTTAGACTATCACCAAAAACAATTTCATGCTTACGTTGCTATTTCCAGACTCTAATGTGTTTGTGGAAATGTTGTAATTTACAAAAAATAATCCGTTTTCGCTTTTTCTTTTTATAATTTATATTTTTTTTAATTTTTTTCAATTTGAAATGTCAGAGTATTTATTACTATTATAGGATAGTATATTTACCAACTTTGTGCGTAAAAATTTTATTTAACAAAACACTAGTAATTTTAGGCACAATGTGTTTATTTATAAACACATAATGTCTAAAAATACTTTGTGTGTGTATTATTGTGTATGGAAGTGTGTATGAAAAAAGTTTACGCATTTTTTGTTTATATTTACCGAATTTTCGTAAAATTAAACAAAATTTTACCCATTTTATAGTAGTAAATTTACAAACTTTTTTAGAGTGTAAACTATCACTGGCATTAGTACTTCATTAATGTTCAGTTAAAATCTACACTATAATAAATGCTTGTAAATTTACTACTATAAAATGAATAAAAATTTGTTTAATATAATTATACATAGTGAGTAAATATAAACACAAAATGCTGAAAATTATTTTGTACATATTTTCATATGCAATAATATGTATGTATAGCGCATACTCCGGGGACATTTTTTCGACCCACAGCGTACTCCGAGTATGCTGTGGGTCGAAGACCTCAAACCCTTCTTAGGTCTCTCGAATATCTACCATTTTTTCAACCACATTAGTCTGGTTTTCCATTATTTCAATAAAATGTATACTAAATAAAAAAAAAAACATTTAAAATAAAAAATGTGTACCTTTCTCATAAGCGGACAAAAATAGTGCGGCGGTATGTGTCCAGTTATGGGAGCTTTTACTGTATTTCCCAAATCTAAATCTCAGTAACTCGTGAAATAGCGTGAAATGGCGTGAAATTAAATCCGTTAGAAATATCTTCCAACCGAACTCAGCTCCGATTATCATGAAATATTCATACGTTTGCTTAAATTTCACTTAAAATAGAAGAAAAAAAATTTGTTTTATTTTCGTTTTTTCAATTGTTTTTTTAAATGCCAAAAATAAAATTATCATGAAATAAGAGGTTTAAGTGCATGAAATTCCTTGCCCTAGTTATCATATCTAAAACAATATCATTGTGACAACCAGTTTTTAGGCAACCGAATAATTTGGTTGAAACTTCCGCTATAATTGTTTGTGGCAATATAAATTCGGTAAAAACGATATATTTAAATTGTGTTAGGAATACCTTTGAGTAGTACTCAATGGGTACGATAACCAAGTAATTCTGTTGCTGGAAAAAAAAAACCTTCAGTAGGTAAGAAATTCAGTTGACGGGACGAAGCTGTTTACTCTGAGTAGGTACCATTTTTTTGCAAACTATCCACCAAACTTTGATATGAGATAATTGGTATTATAGTCCCTAAATTATGAATTTTAAAAATCCGCACTTAAAAAAATTTAAAATAATGGCGGAACGCGAGCTTTATGGTACAAAAAATAAATTAAAAAACTTAGTCAGCGATTTACATTCTGCAAGCGATTTACATTCTTTTTGCAAATTTTTTTTTCGCTAAATTTTTTTTTTTACGATAGACTAGAACTTAAGGGATGCCCCCACTAATCAATGTTGCCAGGTTTATTAGGCACAAAATCGTCATACGGTTTTGAAAAATCGTCAAAAAATAGTTTAAAATCGTCAAAATAAAATCCATTTGTGTTACAAATTAAAAATTATCCTTTTTTAATCATTTCGTGCTTATTCGATTTAACATATTTAGTGTAATGTTTATTAACATCATCGAAATTTCTCATATTCTGAAGTAGTTGCTTTAAAAAAAAGAAGTACCAACAAAAATTTCAGATTTTAAAATATTTAATATATAATTCACAGGCAAAAAAATTGAGATTCGTTACTGTTTTAGGACAGAAGTTTTACACAATAATTATCATATTTATTATTATATTTCCTATAAGTTTTGTATATTTTAAAATGCGTATCTTAAAGAAAAATTGACAGTTTCGCAATAAATAAAAAATTATCATGTACTTGAAAGGATTTTTATATTTTTTCTAGATATAATTTTAATTAGAACTTCAATATGAACATTTAATCTCAAATTCTAAAATATTTTTCAAAAATCGTATAGATTTTCTTAATAAAAATCATATAATTTTCAGCGGTTTTTTAGTTTGTTCGTATATTAATTTGTTTGCAATTCTGCATAATTTCAAAAACTAAAAACTTGAGATTTAGAATTACAGATTGGAAAAGTATCGTATTTTTGCACATTTCTTTCTGTATTTCATATTAAATAAAAATCGTAATTTTTAAGGAAAAAATCGTCAAATCGTCATTTGGCTATTTTTGATAGTAAAAACCGTCAAAATGAAGATAATTCGCAAACCTGGCAACACTGTAACTAATCCGAGTGCATTCCCAGTCAGAAATCGCCAGTGGTACAATAAATAAAGCACTGGCATACCACTGGGTAACCACGGTATTCAAAATAAATGACTGGCAGAACACTCATCTGGGACGCTTTGCCAGCGTTTGCGAAAAGTGTTTTACCAGTATTTTTTTTACAAAAATTTCGGTGGTTTATAAAAAAAACCACTGGCAAAGAATTGGCTTAGAGTGATATGCCAAGGTTTGCAACCAGTGGTTATCCAGTGCTACCTAGCCTATGCTACCAGGCGTACAAAAATCAATTCACTGGAAAACCAATGATTTTATAAAAATGCTGACGCTTCGTTAAAAAATGTTTGTAGTCGGAAGGTTCCGAGTTCAAATCCGGTTGCAAGAAAAACATTTTTTTTGGATTTTTTTTAATTTAAAATTTTTTTTTGTTTTATAAAATCAATTTTTTTGTTTGTGGGAAAGCTCCTTCAAGACCAACTTTTTTTGCCCTCCCAACACTGGCATACTAGTTACTAAAAATTGTTTGCCAGTACTAGCATTTTGGCACAGCCAGTAGTTGTCCAGCTATTATCACTCATTTATGTGTTTAGCCATTAAATACTATATGTCTCGTTAGCTCAGTGGGTAGAGCAATCGTCTGCCAATCTGACGGCCTGGGTTCAAATCACGGCAGGACCAAAAAAAAATACATATGAACTTTTTTCAAATTTTATTTTGGAAAATATATTTCCAGACCACCTATTTTTTGGCTTTGCCAGTGTTTTGCCAACGTTTAAAAATTGTGTTCCTCCAGTGCTTTTCCGGCGCTTTTTGAACAGCCGGTCCTTTTGTCTAATGATGTTATCATTTTGGATAATGGGAAAGCACTTTTTGCCAGTACTTGTACCACCTGTTAAAGTGCTTTGCCACCGCTTTCCTGTTTGTATTTTTCTGACTGGCTTGTGTTAGAATTTGGAATTAAAATAGATTTCGACAATTTTTAACACCAAACTGCTAATAACAAACAATTTGAATTAAAAGCAACTGATAGTGCGTCTTTGTGACCAGAACGTGATTAAAATAGATACATGTTTCAAGAGGCCATTAATTTAAAATCAGAGCTAGATTTGCAAAATTAAACTAAAGTAGAATTAAAAATATTCTATATTGAATGTTATTTTAGTTTGACTCTAGATCATAAATTAATATCGCTTTCTGTTTAAATTATTTTCAAATCAAAGAAAGATGATACAATTTTAACAAGTAAATTACAAAGAATAAAATTTTTTTAAAGAATTCGATTAGACCAGCAAGCAATATTCTATATTTTCTTCCCTTGTTTAAAACACGACTGTAGACTTATTTCGACATATAAGTTCAAAATTTTGTAGGGAAATGTAATTTAGTCTAGTGCATCATAATCAATCAGAAAATCGGCTTAAATTTTTTTGTTGTTACGCCCTTTTGCATTTTAGGTGCCGATATGTATTTAAATTACATTTACTTCCAGAATAAATTTCTTGTTTCTCCTAAAGTACGCTTTTTAATAGACAATTAATAATTTTAATTTTAAAAAACTTATGAAAAGCCAACATTATAATGCTTAATTTAGGGTGGAAAAAATTGTAAAATGTCGAATTATGTCAAATTATCAACCTATAGTAACAGCTTGTGCCTACAAGCAAGGAACTGCTCATTTTTAGGAAAAACCAAAGGTTAATTTATCAATTTTACGTCCAAATTATAATAAATATAACGAAAACTATTAGTAGTAGTAATAAAAAAATATCCACTTATCAATTAAAAGGTACGAAAAAATTTCAGTTTCCTATTTCCAGCTACATTTTATAAATTTTTTCTCAGTAAATGGGAGAATTGCATTCTATTTATTTTCTAACCTTTCTGATTATGCCTAGCATACATAAGTATTCAAGATTTTAACAAAAAAATAAAACCCATAAACAAAAACAGTTTCTATGGGCACCAAATAGCTTAAAAATTTTTTTAAATAAAAAAAGTTTTCACAATTGGATTTCGAGTCTATTATATTTACGAAAACTTAAGAAAATTGCCCATTTGCTATTTGATTTAAACAAAAATTAATATTTTTTATTACATTTTTTAAAAACTTTGTTGCGTTCGACGTATTTTGTTACGTTTTAAAATTTGTCAAATCATTACGGGGGGCTCGAGCCCCCTAGCTACGTGCCTGATACCGCCCAACAGTGCACTCCATATTATATGATTTTCTACAGATTTAAAACCAAAAACCAGAATAGTATCTCCACCATAAAAAGAAAACAAAAATTTTAAAATTCTATTCACATTTTTGTGCTTAGAACAAACGATGAAAAAGAAAGGGGGTTATTTTGTAATACGCAACGCCTTGCGTTGCGTTGTTTTCCTTACACATTGCTTTTGTAACAATAACAATTTACACACAAATCAACGCAACGCAAGGCGTTGCGTTTTACAAAGTAACCCACAAAAAAAAACGTTTTAAAAAGTTTTATTTTTTTAATTAATTTTTTTATCTTTGATATTAATTCCTAAAGATATTTTTGGAATTTCAACTTGAGGGATATTTTTATTTTCAAGTACATTTGAAATTTTTTGTTTTCGATTGAGAAATAAAAACATTTTAAACTTTAGTGATATTTATTTTTGATAAAAACAAAAAAAAAACGTTTTCTGGTGCCTGATTACAACCGTCAATTTCTTCAACAAGCATTTTTTTCAACAAGCACACAAACCTTTTATTAGCAAATTATTGGTAACAACTCTTGACAAACACCATAATAAACCCAAAACACTTACCACTATTTGTAGAATATTTAAAAGCAACACACGAAGAAAACGTAAGAAAATATCATGCCACAATAAAACTAAACAAATAATAAAATTTTTTTCTTGGTGGGTATCTACTCCCTGAAGATGATGCCTGTATGTTGCTACCAAAATAAAAATATTTTAAACCAACATATAACTCCACCAATAAACAAACTCGCGTTTTAAGTGGTTTTGGTTGTAAACAAAACATAGAAATCCAGTATTATTTACCTAAAATAACAAATGATAGTGTAAGATATTTTAGCAGCGTGCGAATCATTTATCCAGTACCATTTGCGGAAGCTTTAATATCACCACCGAAAAAACATCATATAGATGGGTATAGTTGTTGTATCTACACCTATGTATCTCCCCATTGAATTTTTATTATTCTTGTAAATTACAATTTCAAGATTTATAAATCTTTCTAAAAGCACTAAAATTACGTATTGTTATTTATTCTACTTGCAAAATAATACTTTTTTCTATTTATATGATTCTTTCTAGAACATATTTTTCATGTAAATCGAGGGACAGTTATAAAATAGTATATAGTCCCAATTTAATGTAAGCAAATATCATTTAACGTTTGTTTTTTACTTGATTATTTGTTCACCTCTTCGAAGTAATGTTGTTTTGCTGACTCAGCATCTGTTGAATATTGTTGCTGCTGTTTCCCTTTCAATTTCATACTCATCTGCCTTAATGCTCAAGTATAATGTGGATTAACAACTATTGTCTGGATTCTGTTGTTGAACCATTCACAGCCATGTCTGGATGCTGTTAAAAAAATTTTAGATTTGTTTTTTTTTTGAGTTTAAAATATTTGAAAATTGTAAGTAATGTACATACAATTTTGTTGGGGATAGAGTTACTTCATTTTATTAATGTTGATTTGAAATTATGCTTATATTGAATGATTTAAATGGTTAACATTTGTCAAGAAAAATTAAATGTTATAACTAAGCATTTACATAGTTAAAATTATATCTTTACAAGTACTAAAAGGCTGTTATGATGAAGAAAATAAGAAAAATTTATAGCTTATGCTTAAAAATATGCTGTCTTGATATTACGTGCTTTTAAATATCCCATGTTTATCAAATTCTGCTCAGTTATTTAAACTTTACGGGAGAAGTTTTAGGTGCAGATAAAAGGCATAAACATTCAAGTAAACAGAAAATTGTATTTAAAAGTTAGGGGAAGTGCGACACACTTGATCCGGAAAAAGTTGAAGCCTTCTTCTTCTAAACTATTCAATATTTTTTTTCGCTTTAATTTTTTTCTGAAATTTTTCTGAAATAGGTATCTTCTGTTCTGAAAAAAATATTCTGGGTTTATAACTATTTGAGTAATAATTAAAAATATAAATCGCCATAAAAGGATCAAGTGTGTTATACCATGAATACACTTGATACCCGGGGATCAAATGTATAAAAGAAAAAAGTATTTATTAAAATTAATACCATCAGATTTAAATAATTCAGTTAAAGCGTTTTATTTCTAAAAAAAAATAAAAAATATTGATTTTTACTACACACAGGAAAAAAAGTTGCCAACCGAATTGCTAAGCCTATTTTGGTAGCTACAACCAATAAATTCGGTTGGTGAAACCATATTGGAATGTGATTCCCAACTATTTTGGGTATTGCAACTAAAATTCAAATTTCTCTGTGGGTATGTTTTTACTTATCTGAGGCCTTTAGCCCATATATTGGCTACGGACAGTATCGTATTTTTAACCCTAGAAGTGCATTGTTAGTCGATTCGACTAACATCAACCGTGTTTTACAAATAGCGAGAAAAATAGCGATGCACTTCTAGGGTTAAAATCTAATAGATTTAAAACGTTGTATGATATTGTTGCGATTCATGACCAATTTGGTTATATGATTTCGGAAATAAAATTGGTCTAAGATTGAAAAGATTACGTATGAAGAAACCTTATTCCTGTAATTTTTATATGTTTGGGTTCCTTTAGATTTCGATGAAATTTGGATATGTGATACCACTTACCAAAAAAAAAAATGTTGTTGTCGCAACCGAATTTGGTTCCAACCGAGTCGTTCGGTTGCCGCAATCGAAAATTCGGTTATTTCAACCATATTTTGGTTATCACAACCCCATTTCGGTTGCCACAGCCCTATTTCAGTTGGAACAACAGAAATTGGATTGTGGCAACCGAATTATCGGTTACAGCAACCGAACGATTCGGTTGGGACAACTACATTTTTCTGTAGGTGCAGGGGATAAAATTAAATAACTTTCGGTTCTAAACATATCGGCTCAAATTGATATTTATGGGGTAAGAGTGAGCTTCAAAGTTGTACGAATCTTTTTTGTTTGAAAACTTTTTAGTAATTTAGTACACTGTTTCATAGATCTTGAAGATGCCTTTCATCTGGTATCCAATTTGTATACATTTCCTTGTAAGCATGAAAAAAAAACCCTAAAAATGAAAAACCGGTAATTTTTTATCCCACTTTTTAACTCTCAAATATCAAATTGGACCTCTAAAAAGGTTCACTTGCTTATTTTCCCGCCTTTTCTACCATATATATGCGGCCATATGCTCCTTGCAGGAGTAAAAGGAACAAATATATATACAAATGTCATACAAATCTGAATGAGCCACATGCGCAGACCTTCCTTGTAAGCGATTTTTTTAAGCGAAATTAGCTTAAAAATAATGCAGGCAATTAATACTTATTAAAAATTACTTACAATATACAGTTATAGTGTTTAAAATTACATAGCCAACGTTTTTGTATTTAAAACAGGAACTTCAGAGACATTTGCTAAGTAAAAGCACAAAATAACAGAAATGAGAAAATACAGGTGGTGGTGCCCAGAAGTTAAAGAAACCTAAAAAAAATAAAAATGAGTCTAAAGTGATGAGCGCAATATTTGGAACAATCGATAGAAGAAAATTTTTTTCTATGTTATATACTTTCCGAGCTAGCAGGGGGGGGGGGAACAAGTCTTTTAAAGGATCAAGTGAAAATAAATGAATCAGAACAATTCACTTTAAGCTTGTTCATTTACTTACTATAAGTTGCTACTTTTCCCTACGGGGAAAGGGACCGGTCCCAGAAGACACGCAGGATAGGTCCCAAGGGGCAGGAGACCGGTCATTGATCGGTCTTTTTGTTTGAAAAAGACAATACTTTAACATGGCGTTGTCATTGGAAATGACCAATTGCCGCAGTTTAGACACCTTGTGACAGTTAGGTGGTGTGTCTAAAAATAGCTTTTCAAATAAACTAATAAAAAATTAAGAACGAAAAATAATCTACTTCGCGTTGGGGTAGGGCTCGATAACACAACCTCCTGCTTGTAAGGCAAACGCTCTACCATCTGAGCTAATGTTGCTTATGCGTGATGGCTGGCTGATGGTAAAGTTATATATTTTTCGTTTCTGTTCAAATAAAAAAGAAAATGAAAAAACAAACACTACAAGCAAATAAAAAAAATGGAAAAGAAAAAAATAGAAAAGAAAACAACATTAACACACACACAAATATAGTGGAAGTGCCCCCGATTGACGATTGACCGGTCACGGGATAGGTCCTTTAATGGCAGTTGACTCGTTTTTTGCGTTGGCCATAATTAAATTAAAAAATCAATTAAAAATTAGAAAATTACCTCAAAAACTCTGATAATATAAATAAAAATTTAAAAAATTGCCCTTACGTTAAAAAGAAAAGTTAAATGAAATATCAATTGTTAAAACTAAAACAGCTTCAACAATAAAAGACGTTGAAAATACAAAACTTAAATTTTCTTTAGAAAAAATTATAGAAATTTAAAATATAAGCTAAAATAAGCAAATCGCAAAAAATAGAGTTAAAAATAAATAAAAGTGTAAAATAAATAAAAAATTTTTTTAAAAATATGCCTCGAATTTTGTTTTTTATTTCGGTATCGGTCAAGTTTTTTAGAAGCAACAGTGAAAGTAACGGAACAGAAAATACTTAGAAAATTAATTCAGTCTCTTTGGTTCATATTCGTACACTCACAAAATAAATACAGTCACTTTTTGTTAGTTGTTTCTGAAGATTTTCCGTTGAGTTGTTTTTAAAAATAATAACAGTTGTTCGTAGAAGAAAAATAGTTTTTAACTTTTTTCACAAGTTATTTAAAAATTTAACTAAATGATAATACGGATATTTCGTAACAGTCAAATTTTCTAGTCAATTTTTATTGTTTTAAAGTAAAACTAAAAAAAATGAACCAAAAAAAGGTATTTTGTAGTAAAAGTTGTTTGAAATAAAAAACAAAAATACAATTATTTGAATTGTTTTTATTTTAAATTTTTTAGTAAAATCAAATATAAATTTAACGCTCTACCATCTGAGCTAATGTTACTTATGCGTGATGGCTGGCTGATGGTAAAATTATATATTTTTCGTTTCTGTGCAAATAAAAAAGAAAAAGAAAAAACAAACACTACAAGCAAATAAAAAAAAATTGAAAATAAAAAAAAGAAAAGAAAACAACACTAACACACACACAAATATAGTGGAAGTGCCTTCAGTATGCCCCCGACTGACCAGTCACGGGATAGGTCCTTTAATGGCAGTTGATTCGTTTTTTGCGTTGGCCATAATTAAATTAAAAAATCAATTAAAAATTAGAAAATTACCTCAAAATCTCTGATAATATAAATAAAAATTTAAAAAATTGCCCTTAAGTTAAAAAGAAAATTAAATGAAATACCAATTGTTAAAACTAAAACAGCTTTAACATTAAAACACGTTAAAAATACAAAACTTAAAATTTTTTAGCAAAAAATTATAAAAATTTAAAATAAGAGCTAAAATAAGCAAATCGTAAAAAAATAAATATCAAAATAAATAAAAGAGTGAAATATATAAAAAAATATTTTAAAAAATATGCCGCGAATTTTATTTTTTATTTCGGTATCGGTCAAGTTTTTTAAAAGCAACAGTGAAAGTAACGAATCAGAAAATACTTAGAAATTTAATTTATTCTCTTTGGTTCATATTTGTACTAATTTAGTAATATGCCTTCGGTTGACCGGTCACGGGATAGGTCCATGGAGGGCAATTGGCTCCTCATTCCCCGTAGGGTAGTTACATCAGGGAAGTTTTTAATTGGGTGTTCTCTATCTTAACAATGGCCTTGCAACTCTCTCAATTTTTTTTATTTGAAAAAATATTATGCGGCTTGGAACAGGAACGAACTCCGACTGTTTCATCAGGGATCGAAAAGGCTCACTTAATCGGGCTCTTATACCAAAAAATGTTAGATCGCTCTTACATATTTAAAAATGTAAGTAACTAAAAAACAGCTTCCTCTTTGGCTCGTTAAAAAAAAAAAAATTAAATATTTAGATATTAGCAAATATTAGCACAAATTGCGAAAAAAAAACATTAGCAAAAAGCGAAATTTTTGCAACAATATATTCGTTTGCAGAATGTCGATCGCTGATTACCTCTTTTAATTCATTTTCTGTACCATAAAGCCTTTTTCGAATTCCGCCGTTATTTTGCAACTTTTTAAGTGATGTTTTTTTAAATATATAACCTAGGGATTAAATTTTTGTACCATAAAACCTTTTTCAAATCCGCTATTATTTTGCAATTCTTTACGTGCGTTTTTTTTTTAATTTATAATCTAGGGGCTATAATACACATTTCAGACAACAAAGTTTGGTGGCTAGGTGCAAAAAAAATCGCGAAAAATAAAATTTGCAAAAAGGAAAATTTTTGCATCAATATATTTGTTTGCAGAATCTAAATCGCTGATTACGTTTCCTAATTAATTTTTTGTACCACAAATTCTTTTTTCGCGTTCCGCTTTTATTTTGCAATTTTTTAAGTACGTTTCTTTTTAATTTATAATCTAAGGACTATAATACACATTTCATACAACAAAAAAAAATCGCGAAAAATAAAATTTGCAAAAAGGATAAATTTTTCCATCAATATATTTGTTTGCAGAATGTAAATCGCTGATTAAGTTTTTTAATTAATTTTTTGTACCATAAAGCCTTTTTTCGCTTTCCGCGATTATTTTGCAATTTTTTAAGTGTGGTTTTTTTAAATTTATAATCTAGGGTGTATGGTACCAATTTTATACACAAAAATTTGGTGCTTAGTTTGCAAAAAATAAATCGCGAAAAAAATATTTGGAAAATTTTTGCTTCATTTTATTCATTTGCAGATTGTTAATCACTGATTGAGGTTTTTAATGATTTTTTTCTACCATAAAGTCTTTTTTCGCGTTCCTCTATTATTTTGCAAATTTTTAAGTGCGGCCTTTTAAATTTATAATCTACGGAGAATAATGCCCATTTCATAAAACAAAGTTTGGTGGTTAGTTGCAAAAAAGAAAATTTTGGCATCGCTTGCAGAATGTAAATCTTCTAATTAATTTTTTGAACCCCAAAAGCCTTTTTTCGCATTCCGATATTATTTTGCAATTTTTTACGTATTACTGTTGGAATAGTATAATTCCATAGTATAGTTCCATTCTTGATTTTTATAACTAAATTATTATTTTCCATCCCTGGTTACAATCGATGTTTTGAGTCATACAAAGAGCATACATAATGACCCTGCAAGTTGGTCAATGGATTATGTAAGCAGATATTGTTTTTCAGGCTAAAATTTAATAATGAAAAAATTAAATCGTTTTTTTTATTGTACCGGGAGTTTATTTAGCGATATCCCTTTTATCTTCCATATGAGTTATTGCTTTCATATTGCCTGGAAGTATTGTTTTAGTGTAACAGTTGTTTTCGACGAAGGAAACTTCCGGAATACGAAATTGATATTGCCGGCAATAAATGTTTTCTTCCTGGCGATATGTTCGGAGGATCTTCTTCGTATTGCCATGTTTGCTGGGTGATATTGGTTTGGGTATGTCCTGTTCCAAGGCACATAATAGAACAAATGCTTTCTCAGTGATAGAGAGTCCCCCAATCTCTTTGTTATGTATACTCTTTCATCTTAAGCACTTGCAAATACATAAGTTCTGTTCTCCGTTTCTTCCAGGGCCAATACCAGAATGTCATTTGTGTTGTTATATTTTTACAGTTCTATTTGTTATTTTTTCCGAAAAAGATAGGATTTTATCAAAATAAAATTAGTTATAACAAAATCGTTATCACTAGATGGCACTTTTGATGGCACAATTGACAATTTTCTTTTTTTTTATTTAAATTTAAATAATAACAAACAACAACGCAAAAAACAAACGGATATCTCAAATTTTATTATTTGAATATATTCCGAGCTTGTTCTTTTCTTATTTTGAGCAGTTTTCGAGTTTTTAAATATATGCTCAGCTGATACTAAATAGCTGCTCAGGTAATATTAAATTTCAGCGCCCTCTACCGGTGAGTAGTGTAAGTTTTGATTTCCTATCTCTGGATTTTATAATGAAAATTTTAAAATTTAAAATACATAAAATGCAAAAGTTACTATTTGAAATTGAACACATATCAAATAAAATTTAAAGGTAAAAATCATAGAGTACATAGACCTCTTACTCTTTGGCATTCGATGTCAGTGCACTTACCTCATGAGAATGTATTGGAAATGCATCCTATACCTACACAAAAAATAACTGAATGTGTGCGAAAAAATGTATTTGTTGACAAAAGAAAAAGAAGAGTAAAATATCTATGTAATCTGTTGTAAAAACTACCAAATGATATCCAAAAATTTCCAATTGAAATTAAAAATAAAAAAAAGTTCAAAATTATTTTAATTTTTGCATTAAAAATACACAAATTGTGTTTTTGGACTTTCTATATTTTTATATATTTATTTACATGGTTATTCACAAAAATTTTTTTGTCTTATTAGAGGCTAATTGAACGATTTTTGTTGTTGTTTTGCATGTTAATTTGTTTTATTAAACTGTAATAAAATTCAAAACATTTTATTAAATACAAGCCTTATGGCGTTTTCTTTTCTGAAAAAAATTTTGCCTTTTTTCTGCCCTTTTTTACAAAATGCCTTTTTGTGTATAGTAATAAAGGGTAAACATAGACAAATTTAGTATCAAATTAAAGGTATTTCAGGTATCAATCTAACCGTGTATAATATATGTCTAATTATTCCCTAATTTTCGTGCAATTTGACAAAATGTCACATCTTTTTATATTTTGGTGTTTTGTTAAATAAGTTGAATATTGTTGGACATTTTTGAAGCATAGTTAAATAGGTCTTTAAAATAGCTATATTTACTTATTATTTCTATGCACAAAAATACATTTTTTAAAAAAAGGGCAGAAAAAATGCAACACTTTTTTCAGAAAAGAAAACGGCATTATAGTGCATTTAGACAGAGCAAAAACTACCTAGTTTTCGGCCGTTGCTAGTTTTTACTTGTCAAAACGCATACATAAAAAACAAACAAAAACCAGTTTTATGCAAAAACTAGGTAGTTTTTGCTTTGTCTAAATGCACTATTAGAGTATTGTAATATTATTAGTGTAACAGACTTGAAGTTTTTCTGCAGCATGTAACTAGAGTGTCAAAAAAACCGGCCATTTCAGAAAACCGGTTTTCGGTTTGTTCGTAAATTACTATTTTTAAAAAACCGGTTTCGGTTATGGTTTCTTCCAAGAAACCGGTTAAAACCGGTTTCGGTTTTTTTTTTTTTTGTTAAAAATAAACATGTACAAATAGCAAAAAAGCTAATAAAAATTTGTTAAAAGCGCCCTCCTGACACAGCTACTGAAAGCATAATTTCCACTAATTTATGCGACCAAACATTTACAAAGCTCGAAAAATTATTATTATGGTAAAATATAATTTGATATCACATTATTATAAAAATAATAACAAAAGTTGTATCAAAATAAAAGTCTTACCATAAAGGCGCTAAAAGCGCTAAATAAAAAATAGAAAAACGACAAACTAGCGGTTATAAAAAGCACTAACCGAAAATAATGCGAGTTTTGGGTGATACAAAAGCGCTAAAGATAGCACGATCAGATGCATTTAGACAAAAATTTTTATTTTAGTTAATTGAAAAAGGACATTTTACACTGTTGAAATCAGAAAAAACTACTGAATATAAGTAAATTAATAACATCACAGAAAAACAATTACATTTCCAAAATTTAATTTATATACATATTTTTTTAATCGGAAGGCAATCTACTCTTCTGAAAACAGCAGAAATACTATTTATTTTCGCTATTTTAAGTCTACTTATATTCAGCAAAAATATCTACTGATTTTAGCATGATAGAATGTTGTTTGCATTCAATTAAAGTTTATTTAAATATAACTAAAATTTTTGTAGATTTAGCAGTTCTTGTTTCATCATCCCAACCTAGGGTTGCCATCCATCCTCTTTTCCCCGGACATCGTCCTCTTTTTTAGGGCGTCCGGGGCAGTCCTCCTTCTTTTTCAGTAATTGTCCGGGGTTGTCCTACTTTTAGCACTTTTCTCCATAACTTTTTTTTATTGCTTCTAAATCAATCGCAATCGCTGTTGTCTCAATTGACTTGGCATCACTTAATTTGATTGCCAAAAATGTGAAGCTTATCAGCAGTGAGCCAACTATTGAATTTTAAAAAAATTTAACATTGCTTTTAATGATGAAAATGTATTTAATGAATTCCTTCTCATGAAAAATTATATAAAAAACTTAAATTCAATTAACACGAATAATAACAAGTTTTGGGGCGATTTTTTTTATTAAAAATTATATTTTCTATGAAATGAAAAAACTTGTTGAGTTTTATTTTACATAAGGCCAACGTAGAACCAGAGCTTAGAAGAATTAATTCCTTTTTGAATGAATTCACAGAATTCGTTCAGTCAATTAAAAACAATAAAATTACTTTCAATGAATTAAAAAAAAATTACGTTCACTGAATTAAAAAGAAAAAATACGTTCACTGAATTGAAAAAAAAAAATAATAATAAAAATAATAATAAATAAAATTTGTAATACAAGTACTAAGCAATTTTACAGCGTTTGCTAGTAAAAATAAATTATATATTAACCCGATGTTTTTTGGAACTTGATTTTTTATTATTACAAATTTTATTTGTAAATAAAATTGAACGCATTCACCAGTGGATTAATTCATTTGATTCAATAAAAAGAACTAAAGCAATTCAATTCATTCGTAACAAAAGAAATCGAACGAAAACAAATATGAATTAATTGCATTTAATATATGTGACGCGCAAAATAGAAAGGGACCTAAGGATAGAAAGGGAGCTAAGGTCAGGAGAGCATGGGATCGGTCTCATTCGATGCTCAGATGTTGTCCACAAAAAAAAAAAAAAATTGATTTTTTACCCTTAGGTCCCTTTCTCTATGCGCTGTCACATATGGTGCTTTTTGAATTAACCCACCGAATTTTTAATTCAGAATTGAAAAACTTAATTAAGGAATTATTTATTCAAAGCTCTGGATAGAACTTATTTTCTTTAATCAAAGCGCAGTGGACCCCAAAAAGAAATAAATTTAATCCAGAAACTATTTCTAATATTATTAGAGCCAAATATAATTTTGATGTGAATTGCTAAGAGTTTTATGAATATTTGAAGAAATGCGACAGTAATATATTGATTCAAATTGGAAGCGTTGAAAAATATTCATGAAATTCTTGATAATTCGTGTCAAGAAATTATAAAAACGTACCTTCCCGAAAATGTATCCAAGAAATTTGTTAAACATTGTTTTTTTTGTTTATTCAGGTACTAATAATTTTAGTTCAGAATGATTTGTTACCTTTTTTGTGAAGTTTTTTTAATCAAGGGCCAGTGGACGCCAGAAAAAAAATTTAATCCAGAAACTATTTCAAGTTATATTTCTGATATTATTAGAGTTAAATAAAATTTTGATATCAATTTTCAAGAGTTTTATGAATATTTGAAAAAATGCGATAGTAGTTCATATATTGATTCAAATTGGAAGCGTTGAAAAACATTCCGAAACCCTTTACAACTCATATCAAGAAATTATAGAAATGTACATTCCCGAAAATGTATGCAATGAAATGGTTAATCGTTGTTTTTTGTTTGTTTATTTATGTTGCAAAGTTCAGAATGATTTTTTTGTTTTTTTGTGCATTTTTTTTAGTGGGAATAAAAATTGTTTTATTTATAAAATAAGGGGGTTATTTTGTAATACGCAACGCCTTGCGTTGCGTTGTTTTCCATACAAATTGTTTTTGTAACAATAACAATTTACACACAAATCAACGCAACGCAAGGCGTTGCGTTTTACAAAATAACCCACTAAATTTTTATTTGTATATTTTATCGCGTTGTTGATTTTTGTAAAATTGATTTATTAAAAAAAATTGTCCTTTTTTTAAGACAAATGTCCTCCTTTTTTAAGGTTGACGTCCTCTTTTTCTCAAAGTAGAAATGGCAACCCTATCCCAACCGCACATTTTTCTTAAATGGAACAGATAAATTACACAGAAAAAATATTCCAAACGTTTACAAAGGATTTTCGTATCTTTTTTATTCGAATACATGTGAAAATATATTATTTTTTATATAAAAGAGAACAAAACTGCAGTTTCGTATCCCAGCCAGCAATTTCGGAGCGCTCATAAATAAGATTTTTAAATGGCTCATAGAAATGATTATTGTTTTTTTGAAAACACTCTTTTTTTGGTAGCAAATACGAACCCTCAGAAAACAATCCAAAAAGTTGTCTCTACAATCTAAAAAGCTGTCTCAAAACGAGGGTTCATTTTCGGACTCAAAGAAGATTCCAAAATTATTTAAATTTATGAAGAAAATTTCGATTTCATACGTTCTTTTTTCTGAGTCATTTCTGAGTACACAGGGGGCTCTTTTGGACGGACCACTTTCATAGGAAAAAGTGGAAAAATGTTTATGTTTTTGGAGCTCATTTCTGAGTCATTAATGATCATCTTTGTTTGCTGGGTTGTTAAAATAATATACTTTAAAAACAAAACGCAGTCGAAATATAGAATTTTCGAATGATTAGCTTAAAAATAGTTTTGATAAAAACATGTTTAAAAAACCGGTTAACCGACGAATAATTCGAAAGCGGACGGTTTTTGGAAATTAAAAAAACCGGTTAACCGGTTTTCGGTTACGGTTTTGGACACTCTACATGTAACATTCTCGAGATGAATAAGATGTCTTTAATAAGATTTGAAAAAATGTTGTAAAATCCGTTCCTTATTTTTGGATCCACCTTGTAGGCATCATACGATTTTGTTTCGGAAAGAAAATTCTGACAAAGCGTTTCTGAAAGAAAAGGAAAAAAGTAACTAAATGTAAACTCCGTTAATGTAAACTTCGTAACCAAAATTGTTTGCATCAGATTGCATTCAAAAAATGTTTATAAATATTTAAAATATTTTAGTGATACGAATAATATTTATGAGTCAAAAGATGATTCAACTAATAATTTTGCGTCAAATCAAAAAAAGTGATCAGTTTTTTCCACTAAACTGCTGGAGCGAAAAATGATTGATTTTGCATTTCATTGGTTTGGAATCGATATTTCGAGCCATTACTGACATTAGTTTTACAAATTGAATTTGTTTCACACAATTTAAGATTTTTTTGATCGCGAAATGTTATGTTTTTAATATATTATTTTGTAACTTCGCAACCGCTGATTGGATTTTAAAAATTTTTTTTATTTTTGAAAAGCATTTAAAAGGACCAAAAATACAAAATTAAAAAAAAAATAAATTTTTTTTTCGCGGAATCAATTATATTTTTATTCGCGAAACCGCCAGTTTGACAAACACAAATTGTATATTATTGGAAAGCATGTTGAAACCCCAAATATAAACAACTAATAAATTGAAGAAAAAAAAAAAACTAAAATTGTGCAAAATAAGTTATTGCGACAACTTGTAGAAGAGATTTTTTGCAATTAGGTCTATAATGACTAAACTTACTGATTCCATTAAGAAAAAACCGAAATATTAACACTTTTTGCTTCTCACAAATTTGGCCCAAAAACTTATCACATTTTATGATTTCACCCAAGAAATAAAATATAATAACAGTGAACATAAAAAGTCAACTTAAAACATCGGCTGAAAAGTCAGTAGGATAACCAATAAAACAACAATTTTTTTTTGGAAAAATTCAACTTTATTCATTAACATAGTTTCCTTCAAGAGCTATACAATCACTCAAATGCCTTTCTAACTTTTCGATACCTTTTTTATAGAATGATTTATTTTTGGGCTCAAAATAGGCCTTTGTTTCGGCAATTATATTTTCATTCGAAACAAATCTCTTTCCAGCGAGGATTTTTTGAAGTCTGAAAACAGGTAAAAGTCGCTGGGAGCCAAATCTGGAGAATACGGTGGTTGCGGAAGCAATTGAAAGTGCAATTCATGCAATTTGGCCATGGTAGCCAAAAACTTGTGACACGGCGCATTGTCTTGGTGAAAGAGCATTTTTTCTCTTCTTTTTATGTGGCCGTTTTTAATCAATGTACAAACTTCCAACCGCATCCCAAAACACTGATGACATAACGTTACCAGCTGACTGTTGCGTCTTTGGCTTCTTCGGGCGAGTTTCGCTTTCCAAGTTTCGTCCATTGTTACATACGGATGCAAAAAGTCCTTTTTATGCCGCCGAAACAGCTCCAAACAGCTCTCAGGATCATCGACGCGTTGTTGTTTTAGGTGCACTGTGAGCAAACGCGGCACCCATTTGGAAAACAGTTTTCTCATGGACAAATGTTCATGCAAAAGCCGACACATTTCTTCGATATCTTTAAGGTATCAGGTATCTCTTGCAACTTCACTTTTGCCAAAACGATTTGGTGCACTTTTTTTCCGGTATCATCGACTCTTGTGGGCGACCAGAGCGTTCGGCGTCATCGGTGTTTGTACGACCACGTTTAAAGTCAGCAAACCACTTTTCTACCATTTGTCTCGAGGAGCAGAGTCCGAATAACACTTATCAAGCCAAGATTTGGCTTGAACGGCTTTCCCATTAAAAAGCAATAATAAAACAACACACCAAATTGCTTTGAATCCATTGTTTTCAAAATCGCAAAAGTAGCGTCACTAAAACAGCTGTAACTTGTTTACTAATGAATTTTTGGTTCCAAAAAATCATATGGATTTTTCATTAGTGGCGCCATCTATGTGTTTTCCTACGGATTTTTCAGCCGATGTGTTAGATGAAAGATTGTATAAAAATTTTTTAAGTTAAATTTAACTGAATGCAAATAGTAGTCTATCCTGCTAAAAGCAACAGAAATAATTATTTAAAAATTAGTAAACTGCTAATTTTTGAAGTGTAGATTTTTATTTGCATTAACAAACTTTGAAAAATTCTAAACTTTTTGGGATTTTTTGCTCTAATAATTAATTAGAAAAATTTTCGCTATTTAGCAGGTTAAGCCGTTATTTTTTATTAATTAAAATTTAACTGAAATATAACTAAAACACTGTATATTTAACAGTTTCAGTTTTGTTGTTCCTATCTTACTAATATTTACAAAAATGAATCTGCTAATTTCAGCAGCTTTTCTGCTTGGTAATTTTTACTTAATTTTAAGTAGTTTTACCTAAATTTTTACAGATTTACTAAAACAGTGTTCAAAAAAATTGTACAAATAATTTCGGAATTAGGATGGCCCGAAAATCAGTTCTTCTTGTTTTTGGCGCTTGTCAATTTTTTATGATTTTTTATGTAAAAATGGTTAAATTAAAAGTAAAATAACATTTTTATAAATTCTTAGGAGAGTTTTTGCAAAGTGAGTGTGTGCCAAAAGCGACAATATTTCATAAAATTGGTATTTAAACACTTCCCTGCCAACATTTTTCCGAGCGCTCAGAATTTATTACTCATAAAAGACTCTAAAATACGAGCATTTTCAGAGTGTTCAAATTTTAGAGTCAGAAATGAAACATAATAGACTCTTATTTTGACTGTGTTCAAAAATTTTTGAAATTTTTTTCAACACACATAAATGACTCAAAAATTAATCATAAATGACTCATAAATGGCTCAGAAAATTCAAAATTTTCCAGTAATGCTCATAATTCGCAGTCTTTTATGTGTCATAAAAGTGCGCTCAGAAAAAGGCTTCATCGGTGAAAAAAAAAACACCCTCATATATCTATGATTTCAGAAGGTCTAAGGGCTCTTTTATGCGTCTTTTCGGACTCCAATTGTACACTGGGGTTTTTATGATTAATTACTAGAAAAAGATTTGCTTTATACTACATGTATACTTGGCCAAAAACCACCTAATTTTTGTACAAAACTGGTTTCTGCTTGTTTTCTTTTTGTATGCGTTTTGACAGGTTAAAAACTCCAAGAGCCAAAAACTTGGTGGCTTTTGGTCTGGTATAAATGTAGTATTAGAGAGAAAAACTTTTTTCTTTAAAAACCAAAATTATATTCAGAAATCACTTTGTTTTCTTAACAATATTTTTCTAAATACATATATGTAGCTGCTTTCGATTTCAAAATTATAAAAAAACTTTAATTGCCACAATTACAAAAACAAAAAAAATAAGATAACCATTGATCCGCAAATATCCTTACAAAATATCCCAATCAGAAATCGCCAGTGGTACAAAAAATCAAGTACTGACATACCACTGGGTAACCATGGTGTTGAAAATAAATGACTGGGAGAGCACTCATTTGGGACGCTTTGCCAGCGCTTGCAAAAAGCGTTTTTCCAGCATTTGTTTTACAAAAATTTCGGTGGTTTACAAAAAAAACCACTGGCAAAGAATGGTCTAAGAGTGATATGCCAAGGCTTGCAACCAGTGGTTATCCAGTACTATCTAACCAATGCTACCAGTGGTACAAAAACCAATTGACTGGTAGAGCAATGATTTTATAAAAATGCTGACGCTTCGTTAGAAAAAGTTTGTAGTCTGGAGGTTTCGAGTTCAAATCCGTTTGCAAGCAAAAAATTTTTTTTTGATTTTTTTTTAATTTCAATTTTTTTTTGTTCTATAAAATCAATTTTTTTGTTTGTGGAAAAGCTCATTTTGCTCTCCCAACGCTGGCATATTAGTTCCAAAAAACTGTTTGCCAGTACTACCTTTTTCGCACAGCCAGTAGTTGTCCAGCGATTATCACTTATATGTTTAGCTATCAAATATTATATGTCTCATTAGCTCAGTGGGTAGATCAATCGTCTGCCAATCTGAAGGCCTGGGTTCAAATCACGGCAGGACCAAAAAAATACATATGAACTTTTTTAAATTTTATTTTGGAAAAAATATTTCCAAACCACTTATTTATTAGTTTTGCCAACGTTCAAAAATTTTGTTTCTCCAGAGCTTTTCCGTCGCTTTTTGAACAGCCCGTCCTTTTGTCCAATGATGTTATCATTTTGGGAATGGGAAAGCACTTTTTGCCAGTACTTGTACCACCTGTTAAAGTGCTTTGCCATCGCTTTCGCGTTTGTATTTTTCTGACAGGGATGTGTTTAGCGTTTTTTTTAATCTCCTGGATTTAGAACTTTTCATACAAAAAGTGGATTTATTAAATCCAAAAAAGCTGGATTTAATAAATCCACAATAAAGGCACAAATAAAGGGTGGTAAAATTTTAAGGGCCGATGTTGAATGTGAACCACACCTAAACGTCAAGTTTTTTTCTGCATTTCATTTGACGTTTCTCAATTTCAGACAAACTCAATTTGAACCATGGAAAGATACACAATCGAGCAACGCGTTAAAGTTATTCAGGCTTATTATGAAAATGGGCGTTCAAATCAAAATGCATTTCGTGCACTTCGTGATTTCTTTGGTCAGCATAATCGACCAAATGTGTCCACAATCGGGAGAATTGTGCACAAATTTCAGCAAATCGGGTCTGTATAAAATGTGAAAATACCTGTTTTTTGTGTTTGGTGCGGTTTATGGGCTGGCGGCGTCATCGGGCCGTACTTCTTCGAAAATGAGGTTGGCCAAGCAGTTACCGTGAATGGTGTTCGCTATAACGGACTTTGTGGCCAGAAATTGAAAATGTGGACCTGGAAGATATGTGGTTTCAACAGGATGGTGCCACTTGCCACACAGGCAACGAAACAATGGCTCTTTTGCGCGAGAAATTCAATGGCCGTGTTATCTCACGTGGTGGCGATGTCAATTGGCCGCCAAGATCATGTGATTTGACACCGTTGGACTTCTTTCTTTGGGGTTATTTGAAAGAAAAGGTGTACGTCGATAAGCCAGCAACAATTCAAGAGCTAAAGGATGAGATAATTCATCATCATCATTCATCACATTAGCGGCATAAAACCTCAATTATGCCTCAGCGTCATCGAAAATTTGGACCATCGGATGAAGGTGTGCCGCCGAGGTCGCAACATCAACATCGGCCCTTAAAATTTAACCACCCTGTATATGAAACAGCCTATTAATTTAATGTCAGAAAAAATACAAATTAAAAGAGAAACAAAAAAATTGAAAAACTAACAAATAAAATGTTTTAATTAAATTTTTTTATGAAATATGTTTAGAAAAAAAAACTACACATCACCAAATACAAATTTTCCATCTTGGACATGGAGAAATAGCTCAAATACAAATGGTAATTTTTTACTCTACAGTAAGTAATTTAATTAAGGTGCCTATTCCTACGAAAAGTCTGTGACTCTTAGTTATGACTGTATTCCCCATGTATTTGTTGTTGCAAAGTCTTAATAAATTATAGTTATTTTAATTTTTGTTTAAAAACTTCAAAAAAATTAAGACCTGGTATCGATACAATGATAAAATTGACAAATAAAATTTTAATTTTTTGAATTTTATTGTTGTTTTGTATGAAAAGTTATGACTCTCAGTCTTAAAAATAGGCTTAATGAGTCACAAATAGGAATAGGCACCTAAATCCAATTAATGAATATTAAATATTGCAATGGAATTTTTCAATTGTGTAAAAATATAAATTGAAGTGATAAAACTGAAAAGGCAGACTGCTTATCGCTGTTTTATGTAAAATATAATTAAAAGTTAAAGTAAAATCCTTCATCATCGAATTCGGTATTAAAAATTAGGGTGAAAGAAGTGTCGGACAGAAAATTCTTTTTAAAATAGGGAAAATCTAACCCCATCTGTTGAGCACTTTTAGAAATACTTTTTGGATTTATTAAATCCAAGTGGTTAGAAAAAAACGGCTAATATTTTATTAAGCTATTACTATTACTAAAAATTCAGAAAAATGTTATAAAATTACTTTAACGAAACCTTTAAATCGACTTCAAATGCCCCTTGTATAGTGGTCCCGAGTTGGCCCAGAAACATTTTCTGAAATAACATTTCAAATACAACGACATTGAGGTCAACATTTACTCCGGTACGACATGTGTGGGTAGTATAAATAAATTCGAAAAAACTGCCTTGAAGCCTTTTACTTGTTTTCAATTGCAATTTACATATTATTGAGTAATTACATGTGTAATTAATTATAAATTTTAATTAAAGCCCTGAGGTCTGGAAAAAAGTAACTGCCAAACCTGAAAAATTTTTTATATTACATATAAAGCAGGGTGATATATATAAACATTTTTATTACATCTGTAAGAAAAACTTTATTTAATAATGGCAGCTTTCAATAAGCTTCCCTGTTTCAAAGCTATATATAAGCTTTTTGTAACAATTCGTTAGCTACTGCGGAATAAGTTTTGTGTTAAAGAGAATAGTACCAAAAGCTTTGTCTCTTAAATAACCTTACATCCGTTTAACCGCAGTTAAAGTTTAATCAAATAGTTGTAAAAGTTATTTTAAAAATACGCGATTTAAAAATTTATTATACCTTAAAATAAAGCAACGGAAAGATAAAAAAATTCAAATAACTTTTATTGAAAACATAAGAAACGAACTTAATGATATTTACATGGTATGATTTGGTGGTTTAACCTTCTAATGCACAGGCCAGTCAAAAAAAGTATATATTTTTTAGACGCTTTTTATAAAAAGTTTATTAGTTTGATTGAGTACCTAATTTACTACGTTTTCGAAGTTTTCAAATTCAAAAAAATTTGACAGATAACAATTTAGAACCATAAATATTAAAAAAAAAACTTTTTGTAAAGGTGCATCTACACGAAATAGAAAACTGCTAGAGATAGAGCAAAAAACACCTCTAATTAGCTCTATTGTGAAAAATTTAAGCTATTTGGAAGTGTTTTTTCTCTATCTCTAGCAGTTTCTCTCTCGTATAAATGTGGAAAACCAAATAAAGGATTTTTGGCTATTCGAATGTTTTAGGGATAAAACAGGCATGAGAAGTTTCAAGAAATCGATTTTCGAACCTCATTTTCGGTTGATTGGAGGGGGAGGGGGCCAAAAATGTTACATATTTTTTTCTAATCTGAGGGCTCTTAACAAGAATCTGAAGTCAAAATAACGATACATACTGTGACTGCGTGCTTTTATATTCGAAAGGACTGTGAATATTACTTTGTAATATATAAAAAAACATAGTAGGTGTGTTTCTTTACTTTTTGGGTAAAGTTCGGTAAAATGAGAGTAAGCACAAAATCCTCTCACAAAATGACAAAATTACCCAATAGTACAGGAACGCAAAAAACCACTTTTCTAGCCCAAAAACTTATTTCAAAGAATAATGTTAAACAGTGATGGGACTTGAAAAATTTTGTTTTGTGCCAAGTGTGTGACTAAAATGTGCCAAATGGGCATTTATTGTGCCAAAACTCAATTTTCACTTAGAAACCGTGTTTTCAATTTTCATTTTGTAAATGCATTCTTATGGAATTATTTTGAATTCTTATGGAATTAATTATATTTGAATGAATTAAAATTTTCTTTCAATTAAAAGGTGAATGATAAATTAAATTCATCCGATACTTATTAAAGATTTGGGAATGCAGCCAATGAATGAATTCTTTTGGAATGGTTGCACGGAATGGTATACATATAAACATTTTCTAAAACTGAATTAATTTTTTTATGAATTAAACTTAAATTAATTCTTTCGA
This sequence comes from Leucophora obtusa, assembly GCA_949987735.1. Taxonomy (NCBI): domain Eukaryota; kingdom Metazoa; phylum Arthropoda; class Insecta; order Diptera; family Anthomyiidae; genus Leucophora; species Leucophora obtusa. Next base: position 143,930,247 of record OX465297.1, read on the forward strand.
AGCTCTGAGATAAATAGCATTTGAATTTTTAAAATTCTATGGATTAAGCACCGTAAGTTGTTCAGTTTTCACGTGAAAAAGCTGTTATACTCCATATAAAAAAAATTATTTTTCACGACAATGAGTTTCACGTGAAAATTGTGCAAACTTAGTTTTCACGCAAATTTAATGTACAAGACTATTATTTTTCTGGTGAAAAAGTGACACTTTGTGTTAATTGTGATTGTGGCTTTGTTATAAAATTAAAATATTGTTAATTTTTTTAACTTAAATTGCAATTTAAAGCATTTAAAGTCTGAGAGAAATTTTTTCACGTGAATATCTTCGATGCCATTTTTTAGTTTCGCTTTATTCGAAAAGGTATTTTAATACCAGTAAATGCTTAGAAACTAAAAATTAAAGAATTGTTATTTTTTAAATTCATTTTTTTCTATTAAATTTTGTAGATAACCAAAATGTGCCAAAATAGTATCGGTTGTGCCATTGTACCAATCAATCTTAGATTGTGCCAAAAATCCCATCACTGATGTGAAAATACGTATAATTTCAGTTTGCAAATCGGCACAAATAGACATATTTATTCGCATTTAAAAGTTGTTTTTGATTTTATTCAATTAATTTTAACAAAAAACCAAGTTTCTTTTGCTTATTTCTTTATTTAATTACAATTTTTAATTTAATTTCACAATTGTTTTTTGTTTATATTTGCATCAGCTGTTTTACCAAAGTTTACCCGAAGAAAAAGTCTGGGTAAATTTTGGTAAAAAGAGAAGCACTAATACACTCTCATTAGCGCTCTCATTTACCCAATTCTCGAGTACGGGAACGCTTTTGGGTAAATTTCGGTAACTTTGGGTAAATTTCGGTAACATTGGGAACGTACGGGAACACACTGAGTATGTTGTTATAAATATTTGAATTAATTGTCTCTCAAGTTTCGAAAATTTTCATTTTATTTTGAATTTTGAAATCGTCACAATTGTCAAAAGTCAATTTGGGATTTTGGCAAGAACAGCGAAACGTGGTTATAGAGACAAGATTTTTTTAAACAAGGCTTCAGGTAAATTTAATTTTTGGAATAAGCCTAATTTTAACGGTAAAACTTTCTCTAAATTTCGTTAGACTCTTGCTGTGTCGGCAGTCATATTTTGCAAAGCTTCGATAATATAAACGAGAAAAGTCTCCCAATTGTGTAATATAAAGTATTACTTTTCATTACATTCCTATCGGCAAATATAAGCACAAACGAACGTGGATTGGATAAGGATTCATACGTGAATAAATTGCATCAGCCAAATTTACAAAATGTAGAACAAGTCAAGAAAGTTGTACATACAGCTACCCCACTACCCCGTTAAACTATAATTATCAAACATCTAGCACGAAACACATTTTTTCTCTTTTAATTTATTATCGAAATCAAAATGGTTCTCGGCAGGAGCTAGGTTTTCCTTTTAGAGCCATAGTTTCTTCGGGTAGTTTCCACCACGCGAATTTCAAAAAAATCTGAAACACGGGTTTACCTAAATCGTCTATAGATTATGATATGTAAGTTTGACATTTCAATCATAAATATCTCCGTACAAAAGAGTCAAAAATTTGTTTTTATTTTAAATATCCTTGAAAATAGGACATGTCAGGATATCCTTTAACATGTTATATATACCGCTGGACGCGCCTCTAAAAAACCTTTCATATGATACTTATATTGAGTAACTTTTCTTCAGCTAATCTGCAAATTTCTTACAAAAACTAAAAAAAATACCTTTTTTAAAAATGGTCCTGCTAGACCCGAAATATTTTGGGAATCATCATAAAACAAACCAAGGTTTATTTTGGGGGGGGGGCACTTTTTTACTTCTTTTCGTGAGTCGGGCTAATATACATATTTTGTTAATTATGTTTGTTATTATAAAGTTGTGTTGTATTACGTTATATAATTAAATTTGTGCAAATAAATTTTTTAAAGAATTTTTTGTGCAATGTGTTTTAAATTATTTTAGAATAATGTTTTGATATTTCAAAAGATGCAAAAATAATTCAAATTTGTGTCAAAACTGACACTAAAATGACTTAAAAAAGGCTCATAAAAGACTCTGAAAATGAGTCTGAAATTACTCCAAAAATCTTCCATAAAAAGAGGGAAATTTTCCCTTCATAGGCTGATAATTACGAGTCTTTCATGGGTCATAAAAGGACGATCAGATAGAGGCTTCACCTGTAAAGAAAAACACACTCATAAAACTATTATTTCAAAAGGTCTCAGGATGCTTTTATAATTCATTTCGGACTCTAATTGTACACTGGGTTTATTAAATAAATGTTGAGCTTTAAAATATTCATCGCTAAATTTCTAATACCTTTTAATAATCTTCAAGGAAACCCTATTGAATATTATAAATTTATTGATGCATACTTTTATGTCTGAAATTTTAACTAATAAATTCGTTAAACAATTTTGGTTACGGAATTTACAGTTACGGATTTTAATTTCGTTACTTTTTTCATTTTCTTTCAGAAACGCTTTGTCGGAGATGTCTTTTTTTCTAAACAAAGGTGAATGCAAATATGCCATTGGTTTCTTTACTCGTTAAAGAGTTTGATGGTAAAGATTTTTCATCTCGAGAATGTTACATGCTTCAGAAAAACTTCAAATCCGTCATACTGAATGATTCTTTACAGTCTAACGATCATTTGAGTGTAAAAAATACTATACTTTTCGCAATAAAATTGATAGATAACTGCAAAATTCTGGTTTATTAAATTGTATTAAAAATAAGAACAAAAAATCGTTACACAGTTGAAGTCGTGTTAGCAGAGATATTACGAAAAAGTTTGTAAAATTAATTAATTTTTATTAAAAGCATTACTTTTCCTCTTTATACGAATGCTTACCGTTAATGTATCGCTTGACAAAACCGTACGTGTTACTGGTTATGGAGTTTACATTTAGCCTATAAAATTGATTACAAATTTCATATATTAACCAAAAAATGGTTAGATTGTTGTGGATTTTGTAAAAGAAAATTCATTAATACAAATCAAAATATATAACTAAAATGTAATCAATATATTAGATACGATGGTAACTGTTTATATTTTGAGCCCCACAATGAAAAAACAGAAAAAAATGTCTTTATTGCTTTTCAAAATATTCTCCTTTATGATCTATACCCCAGCAAAATCTTTCATTACCAAATAAGTGGTTATATTTATAATGAAACTAAAATTTTTACTGCTTATTATTCGGCGCCAGTACTAGTTATTTTTGTTAGACGATGTGTTTATAATCAGTCTAGCTTACGCACGACTACCTATTTAATTGCAAAAATAATTTGGTATTGGTAACTATTTATTTCTTAACCACTAATAAGTATAGCCGAATAACAACTTATTTTGGTAACTATTTATTTTGTATATTTTTATAATGCAGCGGGTAAGCACAAATTTTGTGTGTTTTTTCCTGCAGCGAATATGGACAACTACTTACAAAAGCGACCTTGTCGAACAAAAATAATAAGCTTTCACACCGAATTATATGTAGTAGACCTTAATTCTACTGCTTATTATTTAGATATTAGTAAGGAGCACCCATTACCGTAATTTTGCTGAGAAATTTTGGCATGCGTCCGAACCACTTGTCATAGCAATTTTCCATTCCGCATGAGACACCTCCAAAACATGATTTTTTAATGCATCTACGGATTCTTCAGCTGACGAAGATCGTTGTCCACATAGTTTATCTTTGATGTGCGGCTACCGATTGTAAAATTTTTTCCTGGGAAGCTATATATTTTTTAACATTAAATTGTTTAAAATTTAACAAATGGGTTCTTGAAAATTAGTTTTAAATAATTTTTAAAATTAGCACTCAAAATTTGTTAAAGTACCTACTGAGGATTTTTAATATAAAATAGGTTAAATCAGTTTTTCAACTAAAAATTTCTTAAAAATTAGTCAGATCGATTTAAAACCCGTTTGACAGATTTTTCACTGAAGTATTATTATGTAGTCGCTCAAATAATTTTTAAAACAAATTTTCTTAGGCCGGATTTCTAAATATTCAGTTAGCTACTAACTGGGACATCAATTGACAAATTTGTTGTTGTTTCCCATATAAAATTTGAGTTTAACTGTCGGCTAAATTTTAACTGGATATTCAGAAATCTGGAATGTAATGAAAATGTCATGTAAGGTAACAGAAGCGATGCGATTATCGCTATTTTAGATCTCTTCTGTAACGGTATTTTAAGGACAGTACTATTTCATTTATTTCGTTATTATTATTTTAAGGATAACAGTTTTGCAGTTATTTCAATATTTTAAGGATAACGGTATTTCACTTATTTTGGTAACGGTATTTCAATTATTTCGGTAACGGTATTTTAAGGATTATGGTAGTCAGTCATTTCGGTTCAAACCGCAATTTTTTCACCATATGCCAACTAAAATAAAGACGAAACACATAAATCAACCTGATTTATGTAAAATATTCAATTACCAAAAGCACTCCCGAAACAATTCCGTTGTGACAACCGAATTTTTTCCAACCGAATTGGCTCGGTTGCTGCAACCTCGTAATTCGGTTGCCCCAACCGAATTCACTTTTGGAAACCGATAATTCGGTTGTCGCAACCGAATTGAAATCGAATTGGGTTGCAGCAACCGAATCAATTCGGTTGGCAAAAAATTCCGTTGCCGCAACGGAATTGTTCTGAGAGTGAGCAGAGAATTAAAAATAGCGGTAACCGTATTTTAAGTCAAGCGGTATTTCATTTATTTTGGTAACGATATTTTAAGGGCATCGATATTTCGTTTATTTCAGTTATTTCGGTAACCGTATTTTAAATTTAACGGTTTTTCGTTTATTTCGTTAACGGTCTTTTAAAGTTAAGGGCAGTCCTTTAAAAGGGCTTTGAATCGATAACGGTACTTTAGCGGTATTGCCTGCCATCCCTCGTTTCAATCAGTTTCAATCAGTGTTTCAAAGAAAAATTTATTAAAAAATTAGTCAATCAGATTTGAAACCATTTTGACAGATTTTTTACTGGCGTATAATTTTAAGTCTATAGACTGGGCTTATCTATTACTGTATTTATTCCAGTTGTTATTTGGCAATACATGAAGTAGACAATTAAAATTTGTTCACCATACGAATTAATAATGACGAAGTTATTGCAACTATATTTTAGAATGTTAATAAAAAAGTTCGTATGAGCTAATCGCGTAATAGTTTTTGTAACGTGGTAATTATTTTAGAATTACTGATGAATAAATACAATAAAAAAAAAATATGCTTACAAAACGTTTTAAAAAAGTAATTCTTTTAATTAGAACAAAATATGCGTGAAATAAATACATTTATACATTCTTAGTTTTGTGCTTTAAAAATACTTTAAAATTGTATTTTTTACAAAGTATTTACAAAAAGTTCACAAACAGTATCATGTGCGTGCTCAAGCTTACATTTCATATTACGTTCACTTTCATATTTGTTGGGTACCCAGCAAACAATTTACAATAACTTAAAATACGAAAAAAAAACAAAAAATTGAGGATTTACGTTTGCGTTTACAAACAGGAATTTTTGCAATTGGACTACAAATACAAGCTTCGGAATGAACTAAAAGGCGTTTTGTACAAGCTTCAGAATAAACTAAGAAGTACACTTGTAAGTGAATAAATGGCGAATTAAGTAAGCTTTAAATAATATGTGTAATATAAACACTTTGGCGGCCCTATGCTCCTTGCAGGAGTAAAAGGAACAAAAAGAGAAATAGCGAAGTAGTTCAAAAAGTACAACATTTTCAATACAAACAAAGATGCAACAATTGCTTATTTTTCTGATCTAATGCTGGTCTTTTAAACAAGTTTGTAACAAGGACCCAAAATAATTATTATAAAAATTTTTGGAATCGAAAAAATTGATCAATTTTTATAAATATTTATTTTAAAAATTTATTCATAATTACTATTGGCAACACAAAAAAAATGCGTTGCCCATAACTATTTTCATCCAATTTCTATGTTTTTTATTGCTTTGTAATAATCATGCACAAGTAATAATTCTTTTTTTTTGTGTTTTGATAATAGTTATTAGCAATTTTTAACTTATAATAATTAAAATTTTTCAGTTTCTAAGAAATATAAAAAATAATTTCTTATATAAAAACTATTTCATTTTTAAAAATGGCAACATTTTTCAAATAAATTTCAATTTGGATTTTGGAAATTCTTACAATTAAACTTACCTTTAAAGAAATCTTTGTAAAATTTTTAACCTAATGGTTATGGATGTTTTCCTTCCATGAAAAAGCTTTATTTAATCTCAAATAAAAATTTCTAATTAAATTTCTAATTTATTCAAATAAATAACTTTATAAAAACTTGTTCAATTGGGTACTTAAAAAATATTACAATTTTTATTAAGTAACACAAAAAATATTTCTTAAAGAGTAATTATTAGAGCAAGGAATTTCATGCACTTAAAAATGGAAAATATGCGCCTAAAATATGCGGCTTAATTATAAGAAATATACACTAAAAACTATTATTTTTGCAAAAATAATGCATTTGAAAACTTAAAAAAATATATTTAAGTTAGTTATTTTGCAGACAGACACAGACCTCGAAGATTTCCCATAGGTCAATAACGTTTTTAATAATGTTTATTTTGATTGAATCAAAACATGAAAACGTATCGTCTTATCTTGAAAACAGATGAACGGATTTTTCTGCAATTTTGTAAAAATAATATATTTGATGTAAGTAAATAGCAAAGCTTGTAAGTTTAAATATTTATTTATTTACAGTATTTACTAGCATAATTAATTATGACAGTAAATATACTTTGACTAAGGCACTAACGACATTGGTTTTTGACCTTAAAGTTTATATATTGAAGTTGTGGTGCGTTTTCGATTAATTTCGAATATTTCGAAAAACGAAAATCGCTACGTTCTCTTAAGTAACAGCACAAAAAATGTAATTTTTTATTGTAATTACATCTTATGTTTTTAGAAAAAAATAATTCAGTAATGTTTTTTTTTAATATAAATTTAATTACAAAAGCTCTAAGAGTTCATATAATTTGTTTATGGGATATGACACCTGTACAAATTCTGCGCTCTTTTCTTTCCAAATTGGGTTTGATATTTAAAATCGGACTTCGTCGAATATTTAAAATTTTTTTCTTAGAAAACCTTAAAAAATTTTGAAATTTTCAATTTGAGCGGCTATATTTACAATAGTTATTTAGATATTGAAACACACTTAAGTTTGAAAAATAGGGCATCGAATTAGGTTTGAACTGGGTAAAGTTTTTTGTTTCTGGATTATAATTTACTAAATTAGTTTAGTTTAGTTTATTTATTTCCATTCCAGTACAACAGGAATTAATCTTATAATTATAGTACAGGAATTATAATTTTTTTATTGAAATAATCGATTGAAAAATTTAAAAAAAAGTAAAATCGCGAATTGTGCAAAACCTAGAGCCAATTTGTATAAAATGGTTGCATATTCGAAATCAGCACCCCCTAATTATCCTAAACCCACTGCAAAGTTGTGCGACTTATAAATATTGTCTTATTTTGTAGAGCTGTGTTATTGAAAGATAACTTTTTCTGCTACCTCTAAATAAATCAAAGCGGATTTAGCTGAAACTTGGCTAAGAAATAGGGGCAATATTATGGGGACTGCAAATTCCAACTGTCATGTTTTTTTTGACGATTCTATTTTACCCACTTATGTAAAAAAATAAGAATGTATATATAAAAACATCCGTCAACGCAGCCATTTATGCCGTTTTTCTCAACGCACCAGCATTCGCAGTCGAAAGGTTTTATCGCTACTATAAAGTATTTTTGTTTGCTGGGATTGCACAAAAACAAACACAATTGCCTACATATACACACAAATATATATATACAAACTGCACGTATACAATGCACGTACATACTCAAAACACAGGTCAGGGAATTTCCTTTTAACCTTTGTGAGGTTTTGTACTGCGTTGAAAGATTATTCGTGCAAAGAAAAAAAATTCAAAGAAACTCTACAGTATTATTGATATAAGAAGACGACGACATTGGAATATAATAACCAGATAAATTGTATGGAAACAAAAACTTGCCACAGTTGCAAATATCAGCCTCAACACCTTGTACACTCAGAAAAAAATGTGTTGTCCCAACCGATTCCTTCGGTTGCTGCAACCTGAAATTCGACTGTCACAACCATACTTCTGTTCCAACTGAATTAGTGGTACGACAACCAGAATAGTGTTATGATCAACGAGTTGTCGAACCGAACGATTCGGATAGATTCACATTTCCTTGGGCAAAATAAAACACATTAAATAAATGCTATACACACAAAAAATTATGACGGTAAAATTTAATTTAAAATACAATTTAAAACGAATAAAATTTCAGTTAAAAACCGGTCTACTCACATTTTCATTTAATTTTACAATTTCTTTATTTGTTTTTGACTATCAATAATTGACTATAAGAAACCGTAAAATCAACTTAAAGTTTATTTATTTTTACTATAAAAATAACAAACAAAACGGTGCGAAGAACTAAATTTATATTTGATTTTACTAAAAAATTTAAAATAAAAACTATTCAAATAATTGTATTGGTGTTTTTTTATTTCAAACAACTTTTACTACAAAATAACTTTTTTTGGTTCATTTTTTTAGTTTTACTTTAAAACAATAAAAATTGACTAGAAAATTTGACTGTTACGAAATATCCGTATTTTCATTTAGTTAAATTTTTAAATAACTTGTGAAAAAAGTTAAAAATTATTTTTCTTCTACGAACAACTGTTATTACTTTAAAAATAACTCAACGGGAAAACTTCAGAAACAACTAAAAAAAGTGACTGTGTTTATTTTCTGAGTGTATAATTATACAACTACATAATTTCCAAGTTAGTTTTACAATTTTCTAGTAAAATATACAATATATTTCCAATATGAAGTATTTTTGCAAGGAGGTTTCAAAAAAAAAATTTTTTTGCCGAACGTAGGGGTCGCCATTTTACATTTTTCATTATATCTTTGGCATTTACAGTCGGATCTTAAAGTATGATACATCGATGTTTTTCTCTCGAGGAGACCATTGATCTCAAGTATCCCGTTCTAATAGTTACCCACCAGATCTCAGTTGCTAACCCCCTAATGTACGACCCTAATGTCAGAAAATTGAAGCTCGCAAAAAATCATTAAACTTTTGCTAAGGAAGTTTTACGATAAATATTGGTTGCCGAACGTAGGGGTCGCCTTTTTCATTTTTTTTCATTGGTCTTCTCGAGGCAAAAAAATCAATATATCACACTTTAAAAACCGACTTTAAATGCCGAAGCTATAACGAAAAATTTAGCCCCTGATTATGTATTACGAAAATAGTCTAAACGAAAGCAAAGTAACGAAAATTTGTTTTTGTTTCCCATATATTTTTGATGAAAGTAATTGTCAATTGCTATCGTATTTTCGTAATAGATAAACAGGCCCTTAAAAATACAAGGCTTGTATATATTGTACAAATAAATATACATACTTTACTTGTAAATCTTGGAAATTATATAGTTCTATAATTGCATAGTTATAATATTGTATAATTAGTTAATAATATTGTATAAAGAGAATAGAATGAAAAAGCAATATAAGATTGCGGTTGATAGGGATAAAAAAAGGTGAATGTTATACGTATATAGTCTAAAGGGGCTTTGTTGTATTGGTTTGTATTGTGGTTTTCTTAACAATTGAAATTTGTGGTATTGAAGCAAAAGACACAATTTATAAAACTTTTAAAACTTTTAAAGAAATGGCAAATATTATTCATACATAGAAGTAAGATAGACAAAAGATTAAAAATTATTTAAAAATAATTCAAATTTCAAAACGATAATTGGAAAAATTACTTAATAAGTTTATTAATTAATAATTAAAGAAGCTTGTTTTTAAAAATACTGGTGCACTTTTTGTAGTGGTATGCATGTTGATCATCAATAATTTTCGATTCTACCCTCAGCTCATTACTGATGAAACAAATATTGACAAACGAAGCAAATAAATACAAAATAAAACATTTGAATTTATTGCCTTGCTAAATGTCTTAAAGTTTTAATCTTACACCAATGTACCAATTTAAAATTAAAGCCACTTTTTCATTATACAAAACTAAATATACAATTCCTGTAAGAAATAAAAGTCTATTTATAACTTGTTTAGTTAAAAAACTAAAACAAATGCAAAATGTCAAGTTCAAATTGTAACACTTAAATACAGATTTCTTTAGAATAATAAAAGCTAAACTTATTTTAAAAAAAAACAATTCAAAGTTGTTGGAAAGCTATAAAAAAATCGTTACAATTTACCATGAATTCTATTTCAAGTTAGTAAAGGTTTGCTAAAGACCAACTGTCGAACAAGTAGAAAACAGCTGCAATAACAGGATGAGCGGAAATCTGAAATGTAATGAAAAAAATTTAAAAAAAGAAAAGTTGTTAAAAAATAAAAAATACAGAACAGATATCAGTAACAGAAAAAAATCTCAACATGCATAACTTAACAACTGATACAATACTTTCAATATACATTTATAAACAAATTTCCATCTGCCTGACAATTTGGCCAGAAATATGGGGCCTTTTATATGTATGGAAAAAATTGTGATTCAATGATTTTGGAAAGATTGCTTAGCTTTAATTTCAATGTTTAGTATTCCAATCGAGCTAATAGTAAAAGTATTTGTTTAATGTTTTTTAAAGTAACTCAAAACGGCGTAACTGCTCATACCCCTATTGAGAGTATCGATTATATAAAATTTTATTTTTAATATTTTATTTGAATGGTACATACATTTCTGTATATGTTCCAAAAATTTAAATAAAAAATTCGAAGTAATAAAATTTCCATGAGTTTTTTTGTAAAATATATCTGAGTGTCAAAGTGATATCTATGCACAATTACTAAAAAAAATTAAAAAAAATTTTTTTTTAGTTGTGGTGAAACGAGTACCCTTGGAACAAATAATTTCCATTTACAAAAAGTTTTCAAAAACCCTTAAAAAAAATTCTAATTGGATGTTTTTTTAAAAAAAAAATCAAACGAATTTGTTAAAAAATTTGAAAACATTTTTGTTTAAAAATTTTTGCCCAAATTGAACAGATGTATGTAGAATAGATGCGGCTAAAAAAAATTTTAAGAAAAATGTTTTTATGTTTGTGTTTTTCACGAATTCGTTAACGAATTCGTCTGATTTTTTTATAAAAGCAGGCAGTAAAGTTTACATCTGCATATACCTTTTTAATTGTAGTAGTTTAAGCAAAACTGCACATCCAATTTTAATTTCAGATCTTCATTAAAATAAAGCGTTTTGTAATCCCATTTATAAGGGTGTAGTTAATGCATTATGTAAGCTCTAAAAAATATGTGTTCACAGAGAAAAAATATGGCATTTTTCAACTGAAATTCGGTTACATCTACTAAAATAGGTTGTTGCAACCTAATATTGGTTATCACAATAAAATTCGGTTTATACAACTGAATTTTAGTTGCAATACCCAAAATATTTAGGAATCAAATTCCAACATGGTTTCACCAACCGAATTTATTGGTTGTAGCAACCAAAATAGGCTTAGCAATTCGGTTGGCAATTTTTTTCCTGTGTGTAGTATAAGCACTATGCACTGAGAGAATTATCCTTCATGATATTAATGATATAATTTCATAAAATTTTTTTTCGTAGAACCAATGAAGAATTTCATTATGTATATAATATTTAATTAATGTTATGAAATTTTTCATAACTTTTCTTTCATAAAATTTTATAATTTCATTAAAAAATTTCATTGAATTTCAGAAATTAGATCTTCATAAATTTAATGAAAATGTTCTTTATATTTATGAAATTGTGCAATAGTATTTACTTTTTTTTAATTTTTTTATAAAATATCGTCATTTTCTGAGAGAATAATCTTTTATAATTTTTAAATAAGTTTTCCGAAACTTTTTTTATATGAAATTTTTTAATTTAATGAATTCTTTCTTTAGATATATTTTGTACATCCGTAAAATATGCTACGATTTTATTACGCCTTTTGCATTTGCTAAGTACTTTTTATTTATCCACTCTAGCTTAGCAACGACAACAATCAACTATAATAAATAATAGTAAATGAAATTGATTCATAGATTTTATGAAGCCCTTCATTGGCTGAATGATTTATTCATTGGACCAGTGGCCTATTAATTTTATGAAGAGTTCCATTTATTTTATGAAGAGTTTCATTAATTCTATGAACTTTTCATAAACATTGATTTTAATGAAACTTGTTTCATAGATTCTATGAAAAGTTTCAATGGACGAGTTCCAGTGACAATTTTCATTGAAACTATGAAGAAATTCATTACTGAAGTGATGAAAATTCTCTCAGTATGGGTATTCTAATGCCGTTTTGGGGGAAGGAGTTTTTAAATTCTTTTTATTATACCCTAACCCACTACGTTGAGAGTAGGGATACCGATCCCGAAATCCCGATCCCGAAAATCCCGGGATTTTCGGGATTTAGAAATCCCGAAATCCCGGGATTGGTCTTGAAAAAATCCCGGGATTTCCGATTTGATTATTTGGCATATTTTATCTCTCTTTGTATTTGTTTTTATTGTTATATTCGACCTAAATCACATAAATCTAATATCTTATTAAATGTTATTAAAGAACTAATTTTTCCCATTCATAAATAATAGATTAAAATAGATTACAGATTAAATAAATCTGAATAAAACCTTCATAATTTAAAAACTTTTATTCCTCTGTGAAACTTTTGAAAATCGTAATTCAGCTTTATTTAATCTTTTAACGGACATGTTTATATTTGTTTTATTGATGATTTGCTAAAATCATAAGTTCATGCAAAATAATTTTGCCGACTAAAAACAGAATTTTTTTGTTAAATTACAAAAATCTAACAATCTGCATTTCTGAAATCAGCTGAGGTATGTGATTACTATTTTATGGTAATTGATTTAAAAAAAACTAATAGTCACTAAATATTTCTGATGATTTCAGCAGAGTAGTTTGTATTTACATTCAATTGATTTTAGACAAATATAGCTTTGTTTTAGCTAGTTTTGGTTAAAAAGTTTCTTCAAAGGTAAATTGTAATTTGCAATTTACTTAAATTTAACTCATAATTATATTTCTTATATTTCGAAAATTTAACAATTATTTAGCAAACAAGTTCTGCTGATTTCAGTACTTTTAATCGCGGAACCTTTTTTGTTAATTTTTAGTAGCTTTTTCTGCTATTCTTACATACTTATTTCTATGAGTGTAGTTTCTGTTTGAAGCCAGATTCCCAATGCTGTATTACTCTACTCTGAGTGGATTTTGTTCCTTTCTTTTTTGCACTAACATATTTTTTGTATCATGATTTCTCTATTTTACACACTCCACTCTGCAGCGTGGAGTACTCCAGCATTGTGGATCCGGCTTAATTTGTTTATTTCTTGATACTACAAGAAATAATAAGTAGATTTATAATAAATTATTTTAATTTGTAGGGTTTATTTCAGCTATTTATTTTTTAAATTAAAAATATGATGAAACAAAAAAATCCCGAAACCCCGAAAAATCCCGAAATCCCGAAAAATCCCGGGATCCCGATAAATCCCGGGATCCCGAAAAATCCCGGGATCCCGGGATTTAAATTTTCAAAATCCCGAATCCCGGGATTTGTAAAAACCAGTCCCGTTCGGCATCCCTAGTTGAGAGGGTATAATAAGTTTGTGTTGATGTTTGTAACACCTAAAAAATATTGGACCTAGACCCACATTATAGTTACAGATCGACTCAGAATTACTTTTTATTTCAATTTAACGATGTCCGTCTGTCCGTCCGTCCGTCTATCCATGCAGTTTTGTGCGCACTCTACAGGTCGCAAATATTAAGATATTTTGATGAAATTTATTACACAGACCTATGTCGGCACAAGGACGAAGCCTTTTTATTTTGGTTAAAATCGGTGCATATTGAGACCTAGTGCCCATATAAGGGTCCCCCCCAAAATTGGCTTGTATAAACGCTACAGGTCGCAAAAACAAAATATTTCAATGAAATTTGGTTCGCTGACCCACATGATCCCAAGAACAATGCCTTTTAATTCTAGATAGGGTAGGTCCATATTTGAACCTATCGCCCATATGGGCTATAATTCCGATTTTCTCTTTATTTTATCATTTTATAGAAAATTTTGACACAAGTCCATTTTAAACCATTCGAATTTCGGATCCAAAAATTATTTGGCTTTTAATCAGACTGGTGTAGGGTATTTTGTAGTCGACATGCCCGTCTTTAACTTTTTTATTCGTTTAGTATGCGTCATGTTGACACCAAGATCATATAAGGATATCTAGTTACAAATATTTTTAAAAGCGTGTTCTTGCACCAGTTAATTAGTTTTGATTGTTCTTATTCCTAAGCTTTCTTTATTCGCTAGAATATTTCAAAGATTGTTATTTTTCTGTATTTTTCTAGCCATTCGATCGAAAGAGATAAAAATCAAATAACTGTTTTTAAGGCCTGGTATCTCATCAAATTTTAATCTCTGATTTTACTCTAAACATTGCTTAAATTTAATTACAGAAATTTCTGTGATTAAGACCCTAAACGTAGATTTTCCACCCTACAATTCATGTTAGTTTAACATTTTTTTCTAATGTTGGTAACTTTTTAAAAAGGTTTACGTAGACCAATTAATTTGTAAATAAACACCGTACAACATCTTTATGTGCCATCTAAATAATGAACATCTTTAGTAACTTTGGGGGAAATTTTAATAATATGACATAATGTTGGATTCTGTACGAATCGTTTGTTAGAATCGGTCATAATTTTGATCTTTATTTAGCACAAAACAAACCATGATTCGTGGAAGGAAAATTTAACTAAAAAATGTGTTTAAGGTGTTTCACAATATTTTTTTTAATTCTGCCGTTTTTAATAACAAATAATTTAAATTTTCAAATTTTCTGGAAAAATATGAGCTATATAAAGATATAAGACATACTTCACGTGCTCCTGCAATATCTTAAATTGCAGTTAATGAGTATAGTTTTTTATTAAATTTTTTATTTTGCTTTAATAAAATTTAACCATAAAATTTAATCTACCACATTCTATTAAAAATTGTTGAAATGTCGGCCAGGGTGAGTTAACAGAGGTTAAGATTAATGCATACTGTTAAGATTCTATGGTAGTTGTTTAGACCAGTTAAATATTTCCTGCAGTACAATTTTTATGTACGCCATATATTTTTTCCTCCGAGGAATATTTTTGGATTCATATCTTTTATTTTCCACAAAATTAGAAAATTTTAATTTTTTCAATTAACACAAAATTTCACTCTTAAGAAGATTTTTGCTTTTTACACAAAATTGTTGGAAGATATCTTAAAAATAGAATCAAGAAAATCAAGCGTTTAAGTTTCGCGGTTTGTAAAAATTTACTGCTTTGGGAGATGTCACTGTATGTTTATATTAAATTTGATCCAGATATATTTACCTAAACGAATAACAAATAATATAGAGGCATAGTTATTTTACTTTGCCTTTGAATCTAGTTTTCTAATAAATTCTGACTTTAAAATTTGTATTGAATGTATCAAAAACATCAAAAATCATCTTGTCCTTCATAAATATTTCTTAATAACACTTTCCTGGACTAAAAACAAATTTATAATTATACACACTTACCCAATGAAAAAAATTAAGATATGCATGTAGCATGCAAAAAGACTCTTCCTAATTGAGGCATTTAGCGATTGATGATTTTTAAAACAACAATTTGGTCATCTATTTTATAATTTTATGACCTCGTGTCATGCGAAAAATTCAATAAAAAACTCTTATTTCGCAAGTTTCCAAACTTTTTTATTTTCTTTTATTTCTTATTCGTATTGTCAAATGAAAATATCTAAAATTAACAAATCATTGATTAAATTTTTGTAAGTTACCGATATTATTTTAAGTAAATTTAAGGGCTAATCAATGATTTCTAAATCAGTGATTAAAGTAAACTAAGTATTGGAGATAAGATACCAGCCCTAAGTTGAGTAAGTTGAGTAAATTTTAATGCTTTTTAATAATTTCAGAAAATTATTGGTTAATTTTGTGAAGAATATTTTCATTAATTAATAAATAATGCTAAATTTTAAAAACACTATATATTTGCCTTGGCCGAAAATTGCAAATCCTTTTAGCTCCCGTCTTTTAAAAGATTTCACTGAAAAGGCCCTAAAATACATAGTAGAAACTTAGTTATGTTTAACTCCTACATACCTGCTATGCCTTGTTTTCCATTGTATTGTATTTGTATACCATATCGCATATACGTCAAATTGTTTTATTAAAAAACTTTCAGGTACAATTGAAAAAATTCCAATTTCACCTTCACATTAAGGATATAAATACAAAGTCTTTAAAAATAATATTTCAGTAACAATCGAAACTCTGAAAAAAATAAACAAGATTCCTTCCAAAAATGTGCGCAGAAAAAATTATTGACCAAAAATTTCAAATAAAAAATTATTTAAAAAAACCTTGATTTAAAAAATTGTTTAATTAAATATTTAGAAACAAAATCAATTAAATTTTCTTATTGCATCAATTAGTATTTTAAATAAAAACTCTAGATGATTTTGAAATTTTAGTAGAATTTTTTTTAAGCATAAAATTTTTATAATGTTTTCAATTTATAACAACAATATAAAAAGCATATGTTAGGATGAAGTCTTGTCTATACAAATACATAATTTTCAATATGTTACACTTACACCCTTATTCTAAACTTTATAACAATAACAAAATTGTGACAACACTGAGGTGAATGGTCAGTATTGTCACAATTTTGTCATTGTTATAAAGTTTAGAATAAGGGTGTTAAAATAAAGTTTAAAGGGTTTAAAATCGATTTGACTATTTTTTAAGAGATTTTTAATTGAAATACTGATATTAACAAAGATTTTAGTTATCTTCAATTAACACAATATTAAAAATCGTCAGTAATTTAACTGAGTGTTAGTATTCAAAATTATTAAGAATTAATTTTTAAGAAGACATTTGTTAAATCTTACACATTTTATTATTGAAATATAATACCACAGTGTATCCGAAGATTTAAAGATGGCGCTATTTCTTTCCCTTCCGATTTTTTAAAATGGCCCATATCTCGAAAACTAATGGAGATAGAGCAAACTTTCGACTACACTTAGCTTTAAAAATTGCCATAAAAAATTTACCGAAAAAAAACTCCATTTCATAAAATGGCCAATATATCTTTCGAAGTATTCTTATTTGCCCTTAGATGAAACGGACTAGGTTCATGGATGGAACCCTCCATGAACCTAGTCCTTATACGAAGAAGAAGATACCTTATAATATGAACAGATTTTCGACCCAGTACAATTACAAAAAAACCGTAGTTTTTCTATTTTTTACTTAAATTAATGTTTGATAAATTTAACAAAAAACGTGCTGATATCAGCAAATTTTATTTTAAGCCAAAAAAGAGGAATAAATTTTGTTAAATTAATAAATTTCTCTGTTGAGCAAACAGATATATTATTTTGAGTGTATTTATAAACAAACAACTTGCACGTAGTTTATTTTATTTTGTTGACAAATTACGCACAAATGTTATTAATTTACAAACTAATAATGATAAAATACAGGGATTATTAATTATAGAGATAGGAAATCAAAACCTACACTACGCACCGGTAGAGGGCGCTGTAATTTAGTATTACTTGAGCAACTATTTAGTATCAGTTTATTGTCAGCTGAGCCTATATTTAAAACTCAAAAACTGATGAAAACTGCTCAAAATAAGGAAAAAACAACGCGGAATATATTAAATTAATAAAATTTGAGATATCCGTTTGTTTTTTTTTTGCTTTGTTGTTTGTTATACCCTACACCACTAAGTGGAGATGGTATTATAAGTTTGTGCTGATGTTTGTAACACCAAGAAATATTGGTCCTAGACCCACCTTATAGTATACCGCATACATGGGAATTTTTCATTACCATTGAAATTTCATTACCATTAGTTCATACTAATGACAATGAAAAATATTTCAAAAAAATATTTTGAAATATTTTTCATTAGAAAAATCATTACTAATGGTAATGAAATTACACTAATGTATAAAAAAAACTAATTACAATTGATTAAAAACCATTTGTTTACAAAAATATTCAGACAAATGAAAACAAACAACGGGTTTGGCTGGGGAAGTTATAAAACATAATGTTTTAAGGAGGATCCATTCCATTCCGTTAAACTTTACCTGCACTCAAATAACAATGGAATAGAAAGTAATATTTAATTTCAAATGAGCATGAGCCTGAGCCTGAATTAGCATATTCCATCTTCGACTTCAGCGAGTTTTACTCCATTTTTACGTTTTTCTGTCAATGACAATTATTATACCCTACACCACTATGTGGTCAGGGTATTATAAGTTTGTGCTGATGTTTGTAACACCAAAAAATATTGGTCGTAGACCCACCTTATAGTATACCGATCGGTTCAGAATTTTTTTTTATTTCGATTTAACGATGTCCGTCTGTCCGTCCGTCCGTCCGTCCCTCCGTCCGTCCGTCCGTCCGTCCGTCTGTCTGTCTGTCCATGCAATCTTGTACGCACTCTACAGGTCGCACCTATTAAGATATTTTGATGAAATTTGGTACGCAGACCTATGTTGGCCCAAGGACGAACAAGTTTGATTTTTTTGAACATCGGTCCATGTTTAGACCTAGTGCCCATATAAGGGTCCTACCAAAATTATATTGTTTATACGCTGCAGGTCGTAAATATTAAGATATTTGGACGAAATTTGGTACACAGACCTATGTTAGCCCAATAACGCAGCCCATTGATTTTGGTGAACATCGGTCCATGTTTAGACCTAGTGCCCATATAAGGGTCCTACCAAAATTATACTGTTTATACGCTGCAGGTCGTAAATATTAAGATATTTTGATGAAATTTGGTACACAGCCCTACATTGGCCCAATAACGCAGCCTATTGATTTTGGTGAACATCGGTCCATGTTTAGACCTAGTGCCCATATAAGGGTCCTACCAAAATTATACTGTTTATACGCTGCAGGTCGTAAATATTAAGATATTTTGATGAAATTTGGTACACAGACCTATATTGGCCCAATAACGTAGCCTATTGATTTTGGTGAACATCGGTCCATGTTTAGACCTAGTGCCCATATCAGGGTCCTACCAAAATTATACTGTTTATACGCTGCAGGTCGTAAATATTAAGATATTTTGATGAAATTTGGTACACAGATCTACATTGGCCCAATAACGCAGCCTATTGATTTTGGTGAACATCGGTCCATGTTTAGACCTAGTGCCCATATAAGGGTCCTACCAAAATTATATTGTTTATACGCTGCAGGTCGTAAATATTAAGATATTTTAACGAAATTTGGTACACAGACCTATGTTAGCCCAATACCGCAGCCTATTGATTTTGGTGAACATCGGTCCATGTTTAGACCTAGTGCCCATATAAGGGTCCTACCAAAATTATACTGTTTATACGCTGCAGGTCGTAAATATTAAGATATTTTGATGAAATTTGGTACACAGACCTATTTTGGCCCAATAACGCAGCCTATTGATTTTGGTGAACATCGGTCCATGTTTATACCTAGTGCCCATATAAGGGTCCTACCAAAATTATACTGTTTATACGCTGCAGGTCGTAAATATTAAGATATTTTGATGAAATTTGGTACACAGACCTATTTTGGCCCAATAACGCAGCCTATTGATTTTGGTGAACATCGGTCCATGTTTAGAACTAGTGCCCATATAAGGGTCCCCCCAAAATTGGCTTGGTTACAAACTGCAGGTCGCAAATATTAAGATATTTTAATGAAATTTGGTGCGCTGACTCACATTATAAAAAATTTTGACACAAGCCCCATTTTAACCTATTCGAATTTCGGATCCAAACAATACACCAGAGTGGTGTAGGGTATTGTATAGTCGGCATGCCCGACTTTAACCTTTTTACTCGTTTTTTTTTTAATTTATTCATTATCAATGGTAATGAAATTTAAAATCATTGTCATTAATCAATGAAATTAAATTTTAGAATCATTACCATTAATTAAGAAAATGGTAATGAAAATAGTTTCATTACAATTGATATCAATGCAATGGTAATGAAATCATCAATTAATTAGTCCACCTAATTAATTAGTCCCATGTATGGTATACCGATCGGCTCAGAAGTTTTTTTTATTTCGATTTAACGATGTCCGTCCATCCGTCTGTCTGTCCATGCATTCTTGTGCGCACTCTACAGGTCGCAAATATTAAGATATTTTGACGAAACTCGGTACACCGACTTATGTTGGCCCAAGGACGACGCCTGTTGATTTTGGTTGAAATCGGTCCATGTTTAGACCTAATTTTGTTAATTTTAAGTCTAAATTTAATTGCAAAAGGCTCTAAAACTGCACATAATTTGTTAATGCAGTATGGCATATATATAAATTTTGGACCTTTTTCTTTCGAAATTGTCTTTGATATTTAAAATCGGACTTCGTCTTATATTTAAAATTTTGAAATTTTGATTTTCAGCGACTATATTTAGAAAAGTTATTGAGATATTGATACACATTTAAGTTTTAAAAATAGGCCACGGAATTAAGCTTAAACTGTATAAAGCGTTTTCTTTCCGAGACTATAGTTACTAAATTATAAATTTTTTATTGAAAAAATCGGCTGAAAAATTTAAAAATTTAAATCGCGAATTGTGCAAAATCTAGAGCCAATTTGAACAAACTGGTTGCAGATTCGAAATCAGCACCCACTAGTTATTCTAAACCCACTGCAAAGTAATATATAAATTAACCTGTTTGTGAACATGGTGTCAAACTGACCTATTTTTTATGTTAAATAACGCTGGTTGGCTGAAAAATTATGTAGAAACCATAAATTGTTGTTTAAAAAATGTGAAGAGAGGAGTTAATTTCAAATTTTTATGGTTTCTAAATACATTTTTCAGCCAACCAGCGTTACTTAACATAAAAATTGGGTCAGTTTGACACCATGTTCACAAACAGGTTAATTTATATTTTTTTCTAGAAAATGATTAATTAAAAGTTTTTATATCGATTTTCATGTCAAATGACACTTTGTTACATTTAAAAAATTTGGGGTCATCTTGACCCCATATGCCTAGGGGTTAATTTCTAAATTTTTTATTACTATGTATACAATTTGATGTTAACAGAGTTATTTGGACAACTTTCACCAAATTCCGCAAGAAACAACACATTGTTTTGATATAAGTACTTCCAGGAAAAATCGAAATATTTATAAATTTCACTTTTGACCGTGGTAAAGAAATGGTTAGCGTTGCCGGATTTCTACCAAATTTTCGGATAACAATCTATTGTATCAGGATTGAAGGAAATCGGAAGTGATTTTGTTCCAGCTAGCTAAAAACAAAAATTAATACTATTATCTAAATTATTGGCCAAAAGCACACTTTTCTCTAAAATTTTCAAATTTAAAACGCCGTCACTGTTGAGTTAAAAGAGGGATATGTGTAATTTTCAGTAAAATTATTCTTTAATGTGTATTCAATAAACTCCTATGCGTTGACCACTTTTTTATATTTTGTTGAACAAAATTTAAAAAAAAACTCAAAACTAGAGTTTTCCAAATTTAAAAAAAAAACAAATCCCATCTTTGGCCATACCTGGGACTAGGTTATCATAAGCTAAAAGAGACAAAAATTTACACATGAATATTTGTGGATCTCAGAAATAAAATTAGAGTATAACATTGTAAATTTTTGAGAGAAATATTTTATTTTTTACGATTTTCACAATTTATCTCATTTTAATCCTACAATGGTCTGAGGAAATTGCAATTACTAAAATATCTGCCAACCGATTTTGGGTTTTTATACATTGCCAGAAAGACAATTCAGTCTTTGGTTATGATTCTATTTATATTTTTCCAAAATATGACTATTAAAGAGCCAGTATTTTGAAAGAAAGCCAAAAAAGTGATTTTTTTTCGCCTTGTAAATTTTTTTTCTTTCTCAAATTTCAGGGCCGTTGTTTTCGTTATCCGATCACTTTAATTTTTTGCATGCTGTATTTTTATATCCAAAGGCACATTTCTAGGGGGCGGACAGGTCACAAGTCGCCATTTTTTCGTCCATATATGGTAGGTCTACCCCTAATGTATATGCTTACCAATGTTGACAAAAGTTATGAGTCTAAAATTGATTTTGAAAAAACTACAATAAATTTTATAAAATAAAACATTTTTTTATTGTAAAATGTTTTTAGTAAAATTTTCTCCTGCCAATAATCGAACCTGGGATTTTTCACAAGAACACTTACGCACCAACATACACAAAACCAAAAATATATGAAAAAAAAACTTCATTTCATTTTTTTCTGTGTACTGTAGGCATGTTTTTTTATGAATTTTTTATCTACATTATATTCCTTATGTCAAGTTAAACAAATCGTCTACATCTGTGAAATTCATAAATCAAAAATGAAAAATAAATTAAATGAAAATTCATAAAGCTAATCTGGGTAGTACAAAAATTAAAATGAATGAAGAAATGATATAAATTTATTACAATTTATTATAACAATTTAAAATGATATGAACATTATGTGGTGATGTATGAAAACACACACACACCCAAATATAGATTCACTTACTTAAACAATGGCAACACGTTCTTAGATGTTTCATTAAGATTTAAAGTAATAACACCATAGCAAAAAGCCTCAGTACACATTGCTACATACATACATACTTGTATGTAAGTAGTTATATATTTACCAATTGTTTGTTTGCTAACGGTATAGTGTTGACAGTACATATATCTACCGTTAGTTGTGGTAGTCAGTGTGAATATTCATGAACGATGATGCCTGGTGTTTTTATTTTCTTTTGTTAGTATGTAAACAATTCACTTTAGTTGTTAAGGAAGAAAGTTTAAAACTAGGCGCAGCAGGAAAAGAGCTCAGTACTGGATTGGCTAACCAAAAAATTTATATAAATTTTTTTTAATGAAACTCTACTAAAATTTATCAAATTCTCCGGAAACTTTAATTTTTTAAGAAAGTGGTTCCAGCAACATAGTTATTTTAAGTAAGTTCATTAATCCCAAAAGTTCTGCAATTATTACATGACAGTTATTTGTTTAGCAAAACATTTATAGTAATTTAAACTGCAACCTACAAAAACTAATACATTTTACTTAAATAACAACCATTTTTACCTATTTTACTTAAAAATCTATTCGAGAACAAACAAAAAATAGTTAAAACTAGTAAAAAATTTAAAGGGAAATTTGACTAGTTTTTACTTGAAAAATTTCTTCCAGCAAAAACTAGTATTTTTTCCCTTTTGCTAGTTTTACTAGAAATGTATTCATACAAATCTAATATTTTTAATGTTACAATATTTTTAACATAACATTACACCGTACCAATTATGGTCTTAATAGCATTTTGCACCGCACGTTTATTCAACTGAATGATTTTAATCATGACCTACAAATTCATTTGAACCCACAAATAGGGTTTTGTGCACCAAAATCTGCTTTTAAGCAATATTTGTATTCTATTTTGATGGATTTAAATTTGTAAATTAATAAAAAAAGAATGCATACCCGGGTAAAAATAGTTATATATTGTTATATATAATGTGATTGAATTATATCTGACGGTGAATGGATTCACATTAAGACACATATCATTATATACAAAAATATCTGATATTATTTTTTCAATTAATTTTTTGTACGGTAATTGATGTTATTACATATCCCCAAATTTGACTCGATATATAACTATATAAGCCATATAAAACTAATCAAAATATATGTAGTGACCGATATGATTATATGGTTCGATACTAAGTTATATAACACTGTATGTATCGTCATACTAAAAATATATTCTTGTAATTTTATATAACTTTCTATATGATCTCGTACAAATTAATATAAATTAAGAGTTAATTTCTCCACAGCCAAATAATTTTCACGTGATTTTTTTGCATATTAAATTAAATTAAAAAATGATGCAAACGATTTAGATTAGATTTTTATTTTATGTTATTATACAATTGTTCAAGCTATAGAAATTTCAATATCAATTAAACTCTTTCACTACCCTTGTATACTACAGTGTACACATCTTTAAAAGAATTTATAAAATTTAGTAGTGCAAAAAAAAAACTTTACACTTTTACAAATAAGTTTATTAGGATCTTGGACTTAAAATAAAAATCATTATATGTATAAGTAGTTCAACATGACAATATGGTCGCGATATTTGTTAATGAAGTCTAATTTTTTGAAGAAATCATAATTTCCGTGAAAAGGAGGTTTTGGGGTTTCTCCTAAACTAATGAAGATATATAATTGAAAATTGGCATATACCTTCGTTTTATAACGAGAAGAAAACCAAACAAAATATTTTTGGCTACACGAATATTTAAGAGGTAAACCGGGGCTCAGAAGTTTGAAAAAATCGATTTTCAACCGTCATATTTGGTGGGTAGGAGGGGGAGGGGGCAAAATATGTTGCATGTTTTTTTCTAATTTGAGGATCCTTAACAAGAATCTGAAGTCAAAACAACGATGCATCCGCAAATAAAAAGTGGGTAGTGAAAGGGTTAAAGCCGGTATGCATAAAAAGTATACCTACTATTAGACAAAATTATATATAATCAGATATTTTTATGTCGAATTAGATGTAATTTGATGTCCTGGATATGGACAAATCTCGGATCAAACTGTATCAAATTATATCTAATTTGATATAATTAGACACAAGTAGATGACCCATTTTTCGGATCAAGTTGTATGTCGTTGTATATGGGGACTTATCAAATAAGATATACTTATATATGACACCGTATTAAGATTTTTTACCCGGGTAAGTTATTATTTAGATTATTCTAAAATTGTAACATTATAGTCTGTAAGGAATTTTGTATCCATAGACGGAACAAATGAAATGAAATTAATTTATGTAGGTACACTTTAAAAAATGCTTGGAATTTTCCTACTATAAAATGAGTAAATTTTTGTTTAATATAACGCATAATGAGTTAATATAAACACAAAATGCGCAGAATTATTTTGTATACACTTTTATATACAATAATACATAATATAATACATAAATAATATCACTATATTAGACTGTCCCTTAAAATAGCGATTTGTCGATTTTCGTTCATTACACCCCCCCCCAGTTTTATTGGAAATGGTCCCAAATGGAAGAAATCGATTTTTTTTTGGAAAATGTTAACCGGTGCCGAAAGTTGGACGAAAATGGCTCATTTTGAAAAAAAGTGTATTAATATTAAAAATTCCAAAAATTCGAAATTTCGAAAAAAATTATCTTTTATTCCATTTATTCCATTTAGTCATTTAATATAGTCAAAATGATTCAGACATGGAATTTTGACTTCATCGGATATCATTAACCCACTTTGTCCAAATGGGTTAATGATATCCTTGAATCCAAAATGACCCACAAATTTGATAAAAATGCAAAAGAGTGTTTTTTTCATTAATTTTAGAGATTTTTTAAAATACCTAATTTGGAGATGTCGATTTCTATTTGCACCACATAATAGTTGATATTAAAGAAAAAAAAAAATAAATTGGGAAAATGATAATTCGAGTTTGTGTTTGGAGCGACTGCTTTTAAAAAAATTGCTCATTTTGTCAAAAATTTAACAAAATTTTAATTTTTTCATCAAATTTTGCACAGTTTTCGAAAAAACATCACTTAAATTTGGTTAGACTATTTCTTTACATTAACCCTTAGTGGCCTGGGGTCAGAAAAGACCCATGAAACTTAATATTAATTATGACTGAGATTGTGAAGCCATTAAATTGATAAAAAAAAATCTAAACTGGATAAAAATAATTATTTTATGTAACGCGATCCACATGGGGTTCATTTTTATACCTTTAGCCAAAAACACCCCACTAGGAAATTTACAGAATAACATCTTTCATAATTTTCAGAAAAATATCACTTCAAATGGATAAAAAAAATATTTTTTCGATTTGATAAAAATTATTATTTTGTGTAACTTGATCCATATAGGGTTATTGTTTTCACTTTTCGGCAAAAAAAAGCCCACTTGGGAATTTTCAGAATAACGTCTTTCCAAATAGAAAGCAATAAATTCATAATAAACAAAATCTTTTAATTAGAATATAATACGATTACAAACCTAAAATTGCTACTAACATACGAACACTTTTGACTCCACCTTTTTAACCCTTAAAAATAAGATTGGGGCTACAGAAAATTGCGCTTGTTCGTTGGTTTTGTACCCTCTATCGCATATGCCAATTTAATAAAAATCTGATAAATGTTATTCTGTAAATTTCCTAGTGGGTCTTTTTTGTGAAAAGTAGGAACATTAACCATATGGATCAAGTTACTCAAAATAATAATTTTTATCAAGTGGAAAAATTTTTCTTTTTATTCATTCAAAGTGATATTTTTCGGAAAATTATGAAAGGTCTTATTCTGTAAATTTCCTAGTCGGGCGTTTTTGGCCAAATGTATAAAAATTAACCCCATATGGATCACGTTACATAAAATAATTATTTTTATCCAGTTGAGATTTTTTTTATAAATTTAATGGCTTTACAATCTCGTAGTCATAATTAATATTAAGTTTCGTGGGTCTTTTCTGAGCCCAGGCCACTAAGGGTTAAAGATTTTTTAAACAAATGTAAAGATAATTACAGTCGAACCAAATTTAAGTAACGTTTTTCCCAAAACTGCGTAAAATTTGATGAAAACATTCATATTTGGTTTAATTTTTGACAAAATGAGAAATTTTTGTAGAATGTCCTGGAAAGCAGCCGTTCCAAACACAAACTCGAATTATCATTTTTCCAATTTATTTTTTTTCTCTTTAATATCAACTATTATGTGGTACACATAGCAATCGACATCTCCAAATTAAAGTAATAAAAATTCATAGAGATTGACATTTAATAATTCAAGAAATTTTAAAATATAAAATAAAATGTTCTATAAGAAAAAGACCTCAAAATATAACGGTTCTTCATTAAGAAAAAGTCATTAGAAATTGTGAATTCTCTATGGGCTTCAAACAAAATTTTGAGAAAATTATGCGGAATTTTCTATTGGATTCTGAGAACTTTTTCTACAGAAAAAGCCTAAGATTGGGAAGACTTATGGAGACTAGATTGCCCATCACTTTTTTTCAATAACTTTTTTAAATATCACTCAAATTGAAATTTTTTTAGAAGGCTTTACAATAAATGCATATTTTAAGTTTTTTGCTGGAAGCTTTTATTCGATTCAGGCGAATTGGATGTACGAAAAAACATTGAAAAAACTTTTTAAACCACCTTCAGTGGACATATAAAACAATAACTTGGGAACTAGAAGTTGGCCCGAAAACGGTTTCTAGATTTCTAAGGAAGTTTAAGGAGGTTCTGGCAGAAAAAAAGACCAGAATAAGACCATTTTGAAGAAGAATCTCCATATTTCAGGGAGGAAAGTGACTCAAAAGCTTTTAGGGTACAAAAAGTTACAGACTGGAATGCTGTAAAGAACACGGAAGCAAAACAGCGTGCCAAAAAATTAAATTGCTCCATCACCAACAACGAGACGCATGTTTTAGCCGACTTCTCACAGCTTGCAGGCCAGGAGTTCTACACTGCAGACTCAGGAGCAATGTGAACGACAAATTTAAGAGAAAAAGGCACTCGAAATTTCCTCGAAAATTCCTGGTACGGCAGGCTATCTTTACTAGTGTAGAGAGCAGCAAGTCTTTCGTTGTAGAATCCACTAAAGCCATTTATTAGACAGCATGAATTTCTTACTTTTTTTGCCCTACCTACACTCTTGCCATTACAGCAAAGCGGCCTTGGAGTGGTAGTTAAATAATAATATACTTTTGGGACCTCAAGAAGCAAATCAACCAAACTGTCCAGAACTCAGGCCAATTGAAATGTACTTGGCTGTGGGCAAAAGAGAAATTAAGGCAACAGAAAAAGTCGCCAACGATTTCCCTTGAAAGTGGTATTTAGCAGCTCGAAAGGTATCTAATAATACCATGAAAGCGTTGACGGAAGGCGTACCAGAAAAGTTAAAAAAAAATTTGTAAAAAAAAATAAAAATTGTATATACTTTTATAATAATGTTAATAAAAAGATGGCTATAAAATAGTTTCATATTTAAAATTGAATGACTGGTTCAGCAGATATTTTGAGTTATGTGATGTATAATTTTTTCTAATGCAGTCTTTAGAAAAATTCTTGTATTCAAAAGTTCTTTCATAAGAAAAATGCCTGAATACATTCATACAGGAAACAGTTAGTTTCTGAGAACTTTTGCCTGAAAGATTCTAACGATTTCTTTCTATATACTCAGAGAATTATCTTCATGTTATTAATGAAGTTTAACATTAATCGAATGAAGTTTTGGTGGAATTTGTCCATTAAAACCTTAAAAATTAATGGAGCTTTTCATAAAATTTTATGGAACTTATCATATTGTTTATTAAATATTTCATATACGTAATTAGAAGGTTTCACTAAAAACTATGAAGTTTTTTCATAAAATTTAAGAAATTGTTCATTTACTTTGTTAAGAAAATATCATTAGTTAAGTGAAATTTTCATTTAAACTCATCCAAGAAAATTATTTCTGAGTAGAAAGACTGTTAGATTTTAAGAACTTTTTCTAAATTAAATCCCTCAGATTACAAAAACATTTTCTAAAGCAAACTACTCAGATTTAAATCACCCAGTTTTCTATAATTTTTTCCTACAGAAAACTTTCAGATTCCGAGGACTTCTTCACATACAAAATCTGTCAGCCTCTAAGGGGCTGGATCTGAGATATATCTATAGTAAAAGTTAATCAAAATTTGAATTTTTTCTATATAAAAAATTTTCTGAATCTGATGTTTTATTCCTATTTCTATAAGAAAGGCGATTTTTCTATAGGAAAGGTCCCCACTGTTTCTAAGGAAGCTCATATTGAAGTAATATAAGCAGAACGAAATAACCAAAATTACATGTTTTGCAAACGGACACATGAAAAATTGGTCTAGAAGAATATCTTAAAAAGTGAATAATAGTAATATTAGCCTCCCTTGTACAATACCCCGTTAGCTACTAACTGGCAATTTAACTGACACGTTTGTTGTTGCTTCCCACATTAAAGTTGAATTTAATTGTTTGCTAAATTTTAACCTTATTGTAGATAGTGTTTCCCAATTGTGTGGGTTATTCGAGAATAAATTGTAATTTTTAGTTCTTATATTAAATTAATAATTTGTAAAAGTGTTAGTATTTTAATAAAAAGTTCAACTTATAAAATTAGTAGTTTTTGGTTCTGTTGTTTTAATTGAATTTATAGTTATTTTTAGAGTTTATTGGTTTTTTATTTGTTTTGTTTTAACAGTTTTTATACCCTACAGGGTATTATAAGTTTGTGCTGATATTTGTAACACCAAAAATACTGGTCCTAGACCCATCCTATAGTATACCGATCGGCTCAGAATCACTTTTTATTTCGATTAAACGATGGTATGCTCAGCCGTAAGATTGAAGTTAACACTGGTGTTCGCCAAGGATGTGTGATGTCCCCACTACTCTTCAATATAGTGCTTGATAGCGTGATGAATCAAGCAATGATAGGCAACCGAGGAATCGTATGGGGGCTGCACGAAAGGTTGGAGGATCTTGAATATGCCGATGACATATGCCTCCTTGCTCATAGCTATAGTGCATGGCCGCACAACTAAAGCGGCTCACCCATATACCAGAGAAGGCCGGATTGAAAATTAATATCAAAAAGACCAAGGTCATGCGAATTAATTCCGAAAACTTGAACCCCTTCTTGGTAAATGATCATATACTAGACGAAGTTGAAACGTTCTGCTACCTTGGAGCTATTGTAAACCCAACTGGTGGATCTAGTGAGGATATCGTTGGTCGAATAAAGAAGGCAACACAATCTTTCGGTCAGCTCACTAAGATATGGAAATCGTCTTCAATATCACGCCATGTTTAAATTAACATTTTCAACACCAATGTCAAATCAACATTGTGAAACTTGGAATGCTGCTTCCCGAGACATTAATGCTATGCAAGTTTTCGTAAATAAATGTCTCCGAAGAATTTTACGAATTTTCTGGCCACGAACCATCTCAAACAACAGTCTGTGGGATGAAACACGTCAAATGCCACTATGTGTAGAGATACAAAGAAGAAAGTGGAACTGGATTGGACACACACTCCGCAAACCAATGTCCGACATTGCCAGAAATGCTATCGAGTGGAATCCCCAGGGAAGTCGCAGAAGAGGTAGACCAGCGCACACATGGCGAAGGCAAATTGATAGAGAGACTAAGAAAATGAATAAAGGCTGGAGTGAAGTAAAAAATATTGCGATGGACAGATCTGAATGGAAGAAGTTTGTTAAGGCCCTATGCTCCTTATAGGAACGATGGGAATATATATATATATAAACGATGTCCGTCTGTCTGTCTGTCCGTCCGTCCGTCTGTCTGTCGGAAATAATAAGTTATTTTGATGAAATTTTGTACACCGACTTATGTCGACCCAAGGACGACTCCTATTGATTTTGGTTGAAATTGGTCCATGTTTAGACCTAGTGCCCATATAAGGGTACCCCCCAAAATTTTCTTTTTTACACGCTGCAGGTCGCAAATACGAAAATATTTCAATGAAATTTGTTACACAGACCTACATATATCGGCCCAAGAACGGAGCCTATTAATTTTGATTGCAAACGGTCCATATTTTAGACCTGGTGCCTATATAAGGGTACCCCCCAAAATTGGCTTTCTTACATGCTGCAGGTCGCAAATACGAAGATATTTCAATGAAATTTGGTACACACACCTATGTCGGCCGAAGGACGAAGCCTGTTGATTTTGGTTAAAATCGGTCCATGTTTAGACCTAGTGCCCATATAAGGGTCCCCCCAAAATTGGCATTGTTACACGCTGCATGTTGCAAATACAAAGATATTTCAATGAAATTTGGTTCGTTGACTCACATGGTCACAAGGAAAAAGCCTACTGATTCTAGATAGGATCGGTCCATATTTGGACCTATCGCCCATGTGGGATATATTTTCGATTTTCTCTTCTTTTATGATTTTATTGAAAGTTTTGACACAAGTCTGTTTTAACCCATTCAAATTTCGGATCCAAACATTAGTTGGCTTTAAATCAGAATAGTGTAGGGTATTATATAGTCGTCATGCCCGACTTTAACTTTTTTACTCGTTTTAACAGTTTTTATGTCTATTATTTTAAACTGTATATGTGACAGCGCATAGAGAAAGGGACCTAAGGGTAAAAAAATCAATTTTTTTTTTTTTGTAGACAACATCTGAGCATCGAATGAGACCGACCCCATGCTCTCCTGACCTTAGGTCCCTTTCTATCCTTAGGTCCCTTTCTATTTTGCGCGTCACATATATAGTAGTTTTTACGAGTTAAAAATAACTACATATTACTTACAAGCATTTCGATTAAAATAAAGTTTGTTTAACTATCAACAGATCTATTTTATTCATTTCTTTAATCGTACCATAGTTTGGACAGCTTTGCTAAAGCCAAAGATAAGATAGTTAATCGTATTCTTCTTCTATTTATAAACACATTATGAATGAGTCAAAGTAGTATGATATTTACAAAGAATGTAGATGAATGCAATTTGAAATTTCATACACATATGTGCCAATGTTTGAGCAACACCCCAATTTAGCCATAGTACATACCTACATATCGTTAGCTGAAATGCAAAACCACGTAACTAACAAAAAATTCAAAATCGGTTTTTTGATCGATTATGATGCATATCAACGAGGTCCACGTCTTCTCCAATTTTTACTGTCATATAATAAAAATTAGACATATTATTAGCGAAAATCGAAAGCACGTAACTACATACTTGTTGCTTGAAAATTGTAACTAACACATATTTATATCTATTGAATTTTATTTATTCATAGTAGGATTTGAATTTTTATATTTCACTAGCGGATAGTGCTACTACGCTCCCCTCCCTAGTAGTCCTATTTTCTCATAATTATAGTGATTATAGTTTGAAATTTTTACTTTGTTAATTATAATAAATTTTTTTTTTGGAGATCCCACAGTCAATATGATTCGTGTATTAGCGTATGATCCCTCTGGAGTAATTTATTTTAAATTAAGTGCAACAGATGTGTTTAAGGAATTTCCACAAAGAATTGGAAACAAATTAAAAGCGTTTGAAACTTTGAAGTTGCATTTACAAAGAATAAAAATTTCAAGCAAAAAATGGCAACATCTTCAGGACCTTAAACCATTTCTTCCACCCGATTGTCATTATTATTACAATGAAATTCCATTTGAGAAGTAAAGGTTTAATTTTTTCCTTTATTTGTATTGTAGTTATTGTTGTTAATTATCTTTTGCTTTTGTAAATCATTTTTTATTTTCATATTTAAAAAAAAATAATAAATATATAAAGCGATATATTAAATAACAAGAGAACAACTTCTTTTATTCTACATTTTATGAATGCAAAACAAAATTTTCCTTGAAACTTAAAAAAAATTCATTGTAGTTACGTGTTTTTGTTTAAGAAAATACGAGTTCAAAAGCGCATAACTAACTTAACTCTTTGAAACATTAATAAATTATTACTTTTATTCCAGAAATGAATTAATCAGTCTATATTTAGAAAATCTGCGATATTTGATTACCAAAACTCCATTTATTTTTCAATATATAACATTTTTTGTTTCTCCTGTAAAATAGTAAAAATGTTAGTTACGTGGTTTTGCATTTCAGCTAACGATATATATATTCACTTAAGCCATTGCTGATATTGCTTTTTTTTTTTGTTTTCTTGTGTTGTTTGTTGTTACAAAATCTATGTATACTAACTACACTTGTGGCATAATAATAAACACATTATGTTGTTTGTTTCCGGTACAAATAACTTGGTTATTGTTATAGTTGCTGTATTCTTTTGAGTGTGGCGCAGTTAAAACCATAAAACAACAAAAATGACAACAACAAAAGACAAAAACCGCAACAACAACAACATATAGAAATACAATTTATGAAAAACTTAGGTTAACTAGAATCTATATCTTACACACTTAAACTTAAGTACTATGGTTAACTACCAACATACATTAAGAATATGTATGAATACACACGTGTACATTGATTACAATGTGACACTTAACAAATGGTGTCATCATTTTGCTCTTTAATACTACCTTATACAAACAATATGTGTTATTATGAGTGTTTGTGTGTGTGAAAGAAATAATGTTGTATGCATGCATTAGTAGTTGTTGTGTGTTCATATTACAGGGCATTAATGACGACAACATTTAGTACCACTAACAGCAACACCAACAATATCGGCTGCAACAATGTCCTATTGAAAGGCAGCTAAGAATGAAGACATTAGTTCACTGTGGTACATAAAAATCACATTATGACTAACCAACTAGTGCAAAAAGCAATTTTACGTATAAATTTATTACTACGAAAAAGTATGTTACTCAAGTTCTGACTGGGGAGCTTATTGATAAAGCCATTTTTATTAAAATTTTCGTTCTGAAAGTACAAAAAAATTAATGACGGTATAAGTTTTACCACAACTTGGTTGCCAAAAATCGCTAAATCACTTCGGAAAACTTGCTAAAAAAATGTCTAAATAAAGCTAAAAATTGCTGAACATTTTTAAAGAATACAGTGAAACCAACCAACCAACAGTCGTCATTCCCATTAGCGAACACCTCTTTTTTTTGACAATTTTTGCGCAGTAGGTCTTTAAATCAAAATTATAGACTAGTGTTGTAGTGTATCATCTGCTTCACATTGAACTGAATTTGGCAGCCAGGTTTTGCTATGTTTATTGAATGTTTGGTTTTACCTCCGGGGATTCTTAGCACCCTCGTGTTACCGTAGACTGAGGGCCGTATATTGATTGTGTTCTGTATATAATTTACTAGGGAGTTTTTACTGCAGTGGTTTCCCGTTGTCTTCTGAGGGATCAATACCAGCCGCTCTTTATAAAGAGACAGACGTTGTTTGTAGACACAGGAAAAAAAATTCCAACCGAATTGCTAGGTTTATTTTGGTTGCTACAACCAATAAATTAGGTTGGTGAAACCATATTGGAATGTGATTCCTATATATTTTGGGAATTGCAATTAAAATTCAGTTGTGTAAACCGAATTTTGTTGTGATAACCAATATTCAGTTGCACCAACCTATTTTAGTAGATGTAACCGAATTTCAGTTGGAAAATGGCATATTGTTTCTCTGTGTGTAGCCGCCCAATATGGAACTGACGCTACAGGTTGACAATTGGATACTTAGATGACGCCAATTACTCGCAATGTCGTCAGAGCTTCTTTGGAACTCAGAATTTATTGAAACGATGGTGCCACCCACACTCCCTCTAAGACATCCACACTGACCGCAGGATTATTCACACTGATCGCGGGATTATGCTTATTTAATTCACAGCTACCCCGCATATCAGTGGGCCATATAATTATCCGCAACCTAAGACGCGACGAGTAGCACGCAGCTGGGCTTCCCAGAGAATGTATATTTAACATTTTTTTTTGCTGTTCTTGTTTTACTAGTATATAGCAAAAATAATCTGCTAATTTCAACAGTTTTTTCTGCAAGTTAATTTTTAACTAACTTTTAAATTTAAATTTTTTGCAGACTTTTTTCTATTAGTGTATTCTGCATCGGAAAACTTACCCTGAACCATAAACTCTAGCTGTCAATCCAAATAACTCTGTCCCAGTTCATCACTTTGGATCCCGATAAAATCACGACATCTTTGAGCAAGTCTAAAGACTCGTAACTGTTATTTAGGCACATCTGTCCGGTATAGAAATCTAGAAGACTTTGAGCATCTTTAATGTTGATATCACAAATTTTTATTGGAAAAGTACCATCTCTAAATGCTAAGTAATTGTTTTTTTAATTTTTTTTTATATCAGCTAATATCTTTTTCGCCAAATTGTAAAAAGTTTATTAAATAAATTGAAATATTCAATAATTTAACAACACATTTTTAAAATTTGTTCTCCACTCTAATCGATTCTTTTTTATTAATTTACCCAACTTATAGTAGGAAATTGCACTCATACTATAAGTATGGTAAATTTACCTCTGTGCATAATGAATTAAATTACACGCATGACGCGTAACTCAGTTATAGAAAAATTTACATTGGAAATGCGTAGAAATTAAAAAAAAAATATGAAATTTCATGTAAATTTAATAAATAAAATATATAGTGCCACACAAAAAATGAAAGAATAAAATTATTTTAAATTTTTATTTCAAAATAAAAATAATATTTTTTTTAATATTTTATTAAGCCTAATACAAGACTTGTAAGCATTATAAGCAGATTTCTCAAAAGAAAGACACTATATTTTGAGCAATTTCTCCCATTGAAAAAGTTTCAGATTCTGAGTACTTTTCCATATAGGATTATGTGTAATTTTCCCTAAAATCATTATATTAAGAGGAGCTTTTCCTATAAAAAATATTTGCCTAAGGAAAAGGCTGAGATTCTGTGTTAATTTTCTTACCGAAAAACATCAGATTTATAAGATCTTTGTAGAAAAACTCAGACTTTATGGACATTCTTGGTTTCTTAGTTGGAAATCTCTCAGGTTAAGCGAACTTTTTTTCTATGTGAAAAAGTCCTTGGAAAGTTTTCAGAATTCGAGGATTTTTATGTAGGAAAAAGTTTTTGAAATCTTGAGTTTTTTTTTTTTGCAGAAAGAGTCCTTAGATTCCGGAAGAAAAAGTGTTCTGAATTGTAGCGTTGTTTTTTAGGAAAACTTTCATAGATTCTTAGGGTTTTTCTGTAAGTAAAAGTAAGGCTTTTTTAGATAAGGTTGTCTTAATCCGAGGGCTTTTCTTTATTATAAAAATTAACAGTATCCATATATTTATTCAGAATAGTTCGAAAAACCAATTTTTGTATTTTTAATGCAAAAATTAAAATAATTATTTAACAGTTTCTCTAAAAGAAAAAAATCCCTCGAATCTGTAGGATAAAAGCTCTCAGAATCTACGAGTTTTATGTAAGGATTTATTTAAAATCTTAGGGTTTTTCGATAGGCAAAAGTCTTTAAAATCCGAGGTATTTCTAAAGGAAAAAGTCCTCAAAATCTGAGGCTTTGCCATTACAGAAATTTCTGAGAATCTCAGAGTTCTCCTATAGGAAACACCTCAAACTCTGTGCTATGATGATTTGTTTCTAAAGCCTTGTAAAGAAAACAGATTGGGTGCTGACAACTCAATTTGGTGACAATTGACTGGTTCAGTTGTATCAAATTAATTTTTAGGTTGCGATTACGGAATAATTCTTGATACAACTGAAATTCCATTGTCAGTGTCAAATTAGTCCTATCTCAATTGGTTTTCTGTTGTCACAACTGAAAAACTCAGCTACCACAACCGAACCATTCGATTGACTACAAATGCGGTTTTCAGCACCGAATCTGCTTTCTGGGTGTAGATAATTAGTCAGCCCCTGTCCAGTTTTTTCTGTTGAAAAAGCCCTAAGCACTTTTCCGCATAGAAAAACTCCGATTCTGAAAAAATGCTTCTACAGAGAAAGTTTTACATTCTAGACCTCTTGTAAGAGAAATCTTCGAAGATCCAGAGGCCTTTTTTGAAAGGTAAAATGCAGTGGGACATCGAAAGATATAAGAACTTTTTATTATGGAAAAGTCTTAAATTGCAAGTTATGGGCACTTCTTCTTAAAGAAAAGTCATTGATTCTGAGAATTTTTCTCTTAAGAAGCATCCTGCCAAAGAAGGATTTTTTTATTTTGTTTCTGCCAATAATAAAAAAATCAAAAAAAAAAAATAAAATACAAATATTTCCTTATTTTTTATATCAAATTAATGCGAGACTGGTGGTATCACCTAAAAGGTTTCGATTAATCACCGATGCATTGCCGATGAACTTCCTGGATTCTCGAAAGTTATATTCCACAAGCCTGAAAAACAAAGTTATATATATCAAAATATTTTAAAGTCATACAAAAGTATTGTTACCTCTCAAATGTAAATGTTGAACAGACATACCACAATAAAAGTCCTGGCTGGAGCCACCGCCGATAACACTGGAAAATATTCTTATAAAAATTTGTTAAAAAACAATTTATTTTTATTATATTTTTTTTAATATTCAATTTCTTTAAATTTTTTTTAAATATCAATTTGTATGTGTTTTCATTATAATTTAGTAATTTTACAAAACTTGTGCTTAAAATTTTAAGTTGTTATCAAACTAAAGAAAATTACCAACAACATGGTTAATTATAAACGCATAATCCCCATAAGTATATTATTACGTATATCGTCACCTAAAATGCAAA
This sequence comes from Leucophora obtusa, assembly GCA_949987735.1. Classification (NCBI taxonomy): domain Eukaryota; kingdom Metazoa; phylum Arthropoda; class Insecta; order Diptera; family Anthomyiidae; genus Leucophora; species Leucophora obtusa. The sequence continues at coordinate 143,967,835 of OX465297.1, forward strand.
AGGGCGTAACATATATGTGTTAATATTTACTCACTTTGCGTTATATTAAACAAAATTTCTTTGACTATAATTAAAGAAATTGTTTGAAGGCCTTTGAGGATAAAATATTGTTTTGCACTCTTCGTTGACGTCTCACAAACATTTGTAGACTCCCAGACATATATAAGAAATAAAAGCCGGAGTTCCATGGAACAGCTCATTGTTCGATTTTAAGTTCGACTGGAAAATGCAAAATAACAGTGAATGAACAGAAATGTATACACTAGAGCACATCAAAAACTTCGCCGTACACCCTCCAATATGACGTATTTTTGCATAGAGGTTTAAAAAAAATTTTTTATTTTTTTTGCCGAACGTAGGGGTCGCCATTTTTCATTTTTCGTTATATCTTTGGCATTTACAGTCGAATCTTAAAGTATAATACATCGATGTTTTTTTCTCGAGGAGACCAATGATTTGCTCTAAGGGCCATTGACCTCAAGCATCCCGTTCTAGTAGTTACCCACCAGATCCTACAACCCTATTCTACCACCCTAATGTCAGAAAATTAAAGCTCGCAAAAAATCATTAAACTTTTGCTAAGAAAGTTTTTCGATAAACCCAGTAGAATTTTTTTTATATATTGGTTGCCGAACGTAGGGGTCGCCTTTTTAAATTTTTTTTCAGTGGATTTTTCGTTTATAGCAAAACACTGATCTCCTCGAGGCAAAAAAATCGAGATATCACACTTTAAAATCAAACCTTAAATGCCGAAGCTATAACGAAAAATTGAAAAAGGCGACCCCTACGTTCGGCAACCAAAAAACAGATTTTTTGGAAATTGCCTTGCCAAAATACTTCATATTGGAGGGTGTACGGCGAACTTTTTTTTTGAGGTACGGTCTAGTATACACAAAACTTTCACACAAAGAGAATCCTGTCCCCATATGCGGACTAGTAATCATATTATACCAAAATACAAAAATGTAAAATATAAAATTTGAAACATATTGATTTATATGGTAATGGTAATTGAATTCCTTTATTGTAACAACCAAAAATCAGTTGCGATAAGTGTTATATGATTTGATCAGCAAAAATTCGGTTACATTTGCAAAAATTCGGTAATCGCATCTTAAAAATTCAGTTATCAGCTCGAATCTGTTTTCTATCTTTTTATAATCAATCACGAGAATAGCGCCAGGGCCCATAGTGTAATACCAAATAGAGATTTAAGTATTATGTAATTATACCCTTCACCACTACGTGGACAGTAATAAGTGTGTGTCGATGTTTGTAACACCAATAAATATTGGACTTAGGCCCACTTTTTAGTATAACGATCGACAGAATCAGATTTTTTTCGATTTATTTAATTTTTATTTAATTCATTTATTTAGCATACCAGTGCAACAAGAACTATTCTTTTTAACAGCAGATGGAAAAATAATGTTACATAAATTTGTATTTTAACGATGTCCGTCTGCTCTTTCATCCATCAGTGTTTAGACTAGTACCCTAATGAAGGTCCCCACAAAATTGACTTATTCGCCCGCTACAAACCGCAAAACCATATTTTAATGAAAATTTGGTTCGCTTACTCACATGAGCCCAAGCACAAAGCATATTATTTACAGAGGGGATCGGTCCATATGTTGACCTATCGCTCATACGGACTACTCGTATATTTCCAATTTTCTTGTAAATACACCTAACATTAAGTTAAAGAGAAATCTCTTTTCATTTTACAAATTTTTTGTAATTTTATAGATAAATTTTAATACAAATATATTTCAACCTATTAGAGTTTCAGATATAAATATTAATTGGCTTTCAACCAGACTAGTGTAGGGTATCATATAGACGGCATGCCCGACTTTTTTACTAGTTTGTTAATGTTAATGGTTTTTATTATCAACATTCTTATTATACATGTATACTTATTATTTCATACTGTATTACATACACATTCTTACACTTGTATATATTGTTTTCCTTTTGACATTTTATATAAAAAGGACCATTAAAAAAGAACAAGATGAAAGGTAATGAAACAAAACCATAATGTCAGCTTATCATTACAGCCAGTAGTTTTAATTGTGCTTTTAACACATTATCAACATATATCATCTCCGTTGTACTACCATAAAATCTTGCTGCCATTGTTGTTTTTGCTCACGTTTGTTGTGACAAAAACCTAATTTATGTACACCTGTTGTGTAGGCTTCAAAATCAGACACAAATTTAAACAATGGGTTATATGAATAAAAGTTCGCACATACTTCAAAATAATTACTCTTGGCTTAGGCATAGTCTTAACACTAAATGTATCCATAGGCTTGTGGAGTAACATGAATTATTAATAAAATTCAGCAATTATACTAAAATTGAAAATTTTTTAATTACAACCGCCATATTACCATTTGCTAGTAAATTCTATTGTTTATCCATACGGACTAATGTTAAAAATTTATGAGACGGAATAAACGTGTCCACGATTTGCTAAATTAATAAAGGTTCAAAATATAATGAACATATTTCGTTGGTATTCAGGTTGACCTTCTAAATACTTATTTATTAAACTTTAGTAAGGTATTGTTTGAGGAAATTAATTGAAGGATTTCGTTTACAATCACTGTCAAATTGTATTTACATGTTTGTATTTTCACTTTAGTATTAAGTAGCAAAGAAACAACTCAAATCTGAAAAGTAATATGCTTTATTTTGTTATTTAAAATCAGCTCTTTTTTAAGGAGATTTAGTAAATAGAGTTTTTATTCTTATCCGCAAAAGCCTTTAAGCAGGGACCGAAAATAACAGTTATTTTAGAATTTTTATACAAAAAAAGCATGTAGAATCAATTGCCGGGGACCTAATTTAAGTATATTGTAACGATCCCTGTGGTCTTCCAAAAAATGCTTTGCTTTTTAAATTTTTACTTTTAATTTTTTGGGCAAAAATAAAAATTATTTTCTGACTTATTTTTTCGAGAAAATGTAGAAGTAATTTTTTTACTTTTATTTTTTTCAAACAAAAATAAAAGTTATGTTTTGATTTAAATCTTTTTGAGCAAAAGCGGAGTTTAATTTTTCGAAATCAAGCCAATTAAAAATTGGCGTGGAGCTCACTTTTATAGGGATTTCTAATATTTTATGTGTTTGATATGAATTTGTCAAAAATTTTAATATGTTATGTGTTTTCTGTTAACAAAAAATTACTTTTGTTTTTGCTCGAAAAAATAAAATCAAAAAATTACTTTTTTTATCCGATTTTTATGAAAAAAATCAAAACCGTTACGGTCCCTATCTTTAAAATATACAACTGTCTTTTTATTTACAGCTCTTTCATATATTCTTTATGGACTCCTTAACGTATGATGAATATTAATACTAGAATTAAATATAAATCATACGTTCAGTAAAAAAATATCTTATTTTTATGTTTTCCTCGAGATTTTAACACTCATATGCACAACGTAATATGGCTAAAAGTCACTTTTAAGGCGTTCAAAAAAATAAAAGCTGGAATTCACCAGCGTCACAACCATACTTATACGTATGGTTCTTAATACCACTACAACTACATGAGATAGGGATAAGCTCTCAATTTTTTAATGAGTGGGGCTACTATAGTATACTATGGTCACAACACCACCAATGTGATTATTTGTCTGCCTGAATGATATGGCCAAATTAAAATATGCCATATTATTTTTTGATCGAACAAAGGGGCACCTCCCATGCAGCACCAACATTTTGATTGATATTTCTCGACTCCTGTTCAATTGTTTCGAATAAAATTATGCACAATATCTTACAAAATGTTTCCTAAGAATTGTTATAAAAGTGGGTGGTATAGAATGAGGGGGTGTGGCTTCTGTTGAACATATCGGGGCAAAACCTGGCAGGGTGCTTTCTAACAAAATTCTTAAGTACTGTTCCAAAAGTGGGCGGTATATGACAAGGGGGCGTGGCACCACCCATACCATGCAAATTTTCAAAGTGCATTATATAGGCTTCTGTTGAACATATTTGAGCAAAACTTTACAGGGTGGTTTCTCCAAGAATTCCAAATAAGTGCTCTGCCAAAAGTGGGCAGAACAGAGCAAGGGGTTGTGGAACATCACATGCAACCTGGTGTAAGCGTATACGAACAAAACATGTTCTTTTCCAAAAAAAAAAATCTTTTTCCAAAAAAAGTATCTCTGTCAAAAAAAAAGGTCTGAATGTGAACACAAACTGCCCAGGAAAATTTTTTACAATCGGTAGCCAACCACACCCATTCTACAACTGGTTCCACTGCAACCGATTACATGGAACTGGTTCCGGAACCAGTTCCTGGAAAGGTGTGGGTGACGTAGAATCAGTCCCAGAACTAGTTCCAGAACTGATTCTAGAGTAACCGGTTCCACTTTGGAGCTATAGAAGGGGTTGCTTTTGGGACAATTTCAAACAAAAAGAATCGGTGTTAGAATCGACAGTAAAAGGGGTTGTGGATGAAAAGTAGCTATTCTACAACCGATTCTTTGGAACAGAAAATTTTCCTGGGTGTGTAAACCATACAATATCCATAGAAATGTTAGGACATTCCTAATGCTACCTTTTGATATAATTTTCCCTTGGCTCATCTCAAAGTCATCACGGCTCTTTATATATTTTATCCTCTGCTATTACTGTTTTTGCTTTGAACTTCAATTCTTTAAGTATCGCAGCTGGCTCTATTCAACTCTGTCGACAAACTTTTGAAGCACGGATTTATTAACGACAACCAACCGTTAATTTTGAATTTGTTTAGATTTTTTTATTTGTTTTAATATAAATAGATCATCGTCAATTATTAACCCATAAAAGCACACGAGACTGAAGACGGGTTTGTAGCGGAACCCGAAAGTACGTATTTTCTTATAGAATTTTTTAATTTACTTTCTCTGTAATTTTTATTTTCTTTAATTTCCATGTTATAATTTTATCATATTTCTTTAACCCCTTGTGGACCAAGACTCGAAATCGTTGGAAACTTTGTATTTTTTTTGACTAAATCTTAATTAATACGCCTTCTTAAAGTTATATACAAAGTTTAAAATTTGTCAAGGACCTGCTGGGATATTAGTTATGACTGGTACTCCTAAGTACGGTTGGGTCAGGATGAATTAAAAAGTAAGAAGGAAACATTGGTTTTTTTTTGTACTTTTAATAAATTATTATTAAAGCATTTGTTAATTAATTGATTCCATGGTACACAGAAAGAATTTACAAAATTCTAATTAAATTTTTAAACACCTTTCTCATACCAAATTTGTAAGTACAAAAAAAAAACTGTTTAAAAAGGCACCAACAAAGAAATTTGTAAATCCAAAAAAAAATTTCTTTTGTTTTTTGTAACTTTGAATTTTTATTTTTAAACAATTTTTATATGAAAGATAACAATTTAAAAATGAGTTACAAATAGTTGAAACAAAACAATTGTTGGAAATAAAATTTCAATTTAAAAGAAAATGTGATTGCTTCTACAAATTCCCATTGTTGGTGCCTACTGTTTTTTCTGTGAATTAAGAAAAACAATTTATTTATAATTATAGCATAATGATAATAATAATGCCACCATATCTTAACCAAACAGCTGAAATACATTTCGAATTACCGTTATTCTGAGAAGACTGGGTCGCCAATAGTCGAAAAAAGATCTTATTAGAAAAATTATAGTGTACTCTAACCCAGCAAAATATTGGTAATGACACCTCATTGCTGTCTGCATTACCAATAATGATATATCATTACCTTTTGCATTATTTTGTAATATAAAATAATGACTTCCTAACAACGGCCTATTGTAGTTACTGCTTTTAAATATAAAATAATGACTTACTCGCAATAGTTTAAATAAGTACTTTTTACAAAGTTAAATTTTATACATTTATATTTATTACATGTAAATATGTTTTGTGTTAAATTTTTATGACGATTACTAAAATTACACACTAGGAAAAACTTTAAATTCTCTGAATGTATTTCCTGAAGCTAATAGTATTTGTGTAACTCCTTATTTTTAAGAATCAAGTAAGTAGTCGGATAACCACTTATAATTCAACTTTTTGTAAGAATGTATGTAACCACTTATTATTCAAAATCTCGTAACAACTTATTTCTCATTTTTTCGTAAGCGAGCAGGTAAGCGTGACTACTTATAAAAACGACCAGGCCAAACAAAAATAATGAGTTTAGACGCCAAAAAATAAGTTGTGCGGTGCTATGAATTTCTATTATATAACCACTTATTTGGTAATGAAAGATTTTGCTGGGAACATACCTATGGCCCAAAGGTATACAACAACTTTTTTTAAGATTTTATGAGCTCGTAACTGTAATGGTGCTTTTAAGTACCGTCGGTCGACAAGGGGTTAATTTGAAAAAAATAATTTAAAAGAGAATTTGATAATTAATATACATATGATCCCAAATCGTAGGAAGGTCATTCAATTACCAATTAAAAATATCAACATATATATATGTATATTAATATATATACCTTACGGGGAAAGGGTCCGGTCCCAAATGACACGCAGGATAGGTCCCAAGGGGGCGGAGACCGGTCGCTGATCGGTCTTTTTGTTTGAAAGAGACATATCACTTTAACATGGCGTTGTAATTGGAAATGACCAATTGCCACAGTTTAGACACATTGTGGCAGTAAGATGGTGTGTCTAAAAATAGCTTTTCAAATAAACTAATAAAAAATTAAAAAAATGATAGGATATAAGTGTGATACACTAAAATGTTCGTAGGAATAAGGCCTATTTGCGTCCATACTTAGAAATGCGGCGACTGGTCCAGGTATTCCAGAAATTCAGATTTTGTTTACTGACCACCAGTGGTGAATCACATTTTCATGGAGCAACCCCACAAAAAACTGATAGGATATAAGTGTGATACACCAAAATGTTCGTATGAATAAGGCCTATTTGCGTGCGTACTTAGAAATGCGGCGACTAATCTACGTATTCCAGAAATTCAGATTTTGTTTACTGACCACCAGTGGTGAATCACATTTTCATGGAGCAACCCCACAAAAAACTGATAGGATATAAGTGTGATACACCAAAATGTTCGTATGAATAAGGCCTATTTGCGTCCATACTTAGAAATGCGGCGACTAGTCCAGGTATTCCAGAAATTCAGATTTTGTTTACTGACCACCAGTGGTGAATCACATTTTCATGGAGCAACCCCACAAAAAACTGATAGGAGATAAGTGTGATACACCAAAATGTTCGTATGAATAAGGCCTATTTGCGTCCATACTTAGAAATGCGGCGACTAGTCTACGTATTCCAGAAATTCAGATTTTGTTTACTGACCACCAGTGGTGAATCACATTTTCATGGAGCAACCCCACAAAAAACTGATAGGATATAAGTGTGATACACCAAAATGTTCGTATGAATAAGACCTATTTGCGTCCATACTTAGAAATGCGGCGACTAGTCTACGTATTCCAGAAATTCAGATTTTGTTTACTGACCACCAGTGGTAAATCACATTTACATGGGGCAACCCCACAAAAAACTGATAGGATATAAGTGTGATACACCAAAATGTTCGTATGAATAAGACCTATTTACATCCATACCTAGAAATGCGGCGAGTAGTCTACGTATTCCAGAAATTCAGATTTTGTTTACTGACCACCAGTGGTGAATCACATTTTCATGGAGCAACCCCACAAAAAACTGATAGGATATAAGTGTGATACACCAAAATGTTCCTATGAATAAGGCCTATTTGCGTCCATACTTAGAAATTCGGCGAGTAGTTTACGTATTCCACAAATTTAGATTTTGTTTACTGACCACCAGTGGTGAATCACATTTTCATGGAGCAACCCCACAAAAAACTGATAGGATATAAGTGTGATACACCAAAATGTTCGTATGAATAAGGCCTATTTGCGTCCATACTTAGAAATGCGGCGAGTAGTCTATGTATTCCAGAAATTAAGATTTTGTTTACTGACCACCAGTGGTGAATCACATTTTCATGGAGCAACCCCACAAAAAACTGATAGGAGATAAGTGTGATACACCAAAATGTTCGTATGAATAAGGCCTATTTGCGTCCTTATTTAGAAATGCGGCGAGTAGTCTACGTATTCCAGAAATTCAGATTTTGTTTACTGACCACCAGTGGTGAATCACATTTTCATGGAGCAACCCCACAAAAAACTGATAGGATATAAGTGTGATACACCAAAATGTTCGTATGAATAAGGCCTATTTGCGTCCATACTTAGAAATGCGGCGACTAGTCCAGGTATTCCAGAAATTCTGACTTTGTTTACTGACCACCAGTGGTGAATCACATTTTCATGGAGCAACCCCACAAAAAACTGATAGGATATAAGTGTGATACACCAAAATGTTCGTATGAATAAGGCCTATTTGCGTCCATACTTAGAAATGCGGCCAGTGGTGAATCACATTTTCATGGAGCAACCCCACAAAAAACTGATAGGATATAAGTGTGATACACCAAAATGTTCGTATGAATAAGGCCTATTTGCGTCCATACTTAGAAATGCGGCGAGTAGTCTATGTATTCCAGAAATTCAGATTTTGTTTACTGACCACCAGTGGTGAATCACATTTTCATGGAGCAACCCCACAAAAAACTGATAGGAGATAAGTGTGATACACCAAAATGTTCGTATGAATAAGGCCTATTTGCGTCCATACTTAGAAATGCGGCGACTAGTCTACGTATTCCAGAAATTCAGATTTTGTTTACTGACCACCAGTGGTGAATCACATTTTCATGGAGCAACCCCACAAAAAACTGATAGGAGATAAGTGTGATACACCAAAATGTTCGTATGAATAAGGCCTATTTGCGTCCATACTTAGAAATGCGGCGACTAGTCTACGTATTCCAGAAATTCAGATTTTGTTTACTGACCACCAGTGGTGAATCACATTTTCATGGAGCAACCCCACAAAAAACTGATAGGAGATAAGTGTGATACACCAAAATGTTCGTATGAATAAGGCCTATTTGCGTCCATACTTAGAAATGCGGCGAGTAGTCTACGTATTCCAGAAATTCAGATTTTGTTTACTGACCACCAGTGGTGAATCACATTTTCATGGCGCAACCCCACAAAAAACTGATAGGATATAAGTGTGATACACCAAAATGTTCGTATGAATAAGACCTATTTGCGTCCATACTTAGAAATGCGGCGACTAGTCTACGTATTCCAGAAATTCAGATTTTGTTTACTGACCACCAGTGGTGAATCACATTTACATGGGGCAACCCCACAAAAAACTGATAGGATATAAGTGTGATACACCAAAATGTTCGTATGAATAAGACCTATTTACATCCATACTTAGAAATGCGGCGACTAGTCTACGTATTCCAGAAATTCAGATTTTGTTTACTGACCACCAGTGGTGAATCACATTTACATGGGGCAACCCCATAAAAAACTGATAGGATATAAGTGTGATACACCAAAATGTTCGTATGAATAAGACCTATTTACATCCATACCTAGAAATGCGGCGACTAGTCTACGTATTCCAGAAATTCAGATTTTGTTTACTGACCACCAGTGGTGAATCACATTTTCATGGAGCAACCCCACAAAAAACTGATAGGAGATAAGTGTGATACACCAAAATGTTCGTATGAATAAGGCCTATTTGCGTCCATATTTAGAAATGCGGCGACTAGTCTACGTATTCCAGAAATTCAGATTTTGTTTACTGACCACCAGTGGTGAATCACATTTTCATGGAGCAACCCCACAAAAAACTGATAGGATATAAGTGTGATACACCAAAATGTTCGTATGAATAAGGCCTATTTGCGTCCATACTTAGAAATGCGGCGAGTAGTCTACGTATTCCAGAAATTCAGATTTTGTTTACTGACCACCAGTGGTGAATCACATTTTCATGGCGCAACCCCACAAAAAACTGATAGGATATAAGTGTGATACACCAAAATGTTCGTATGAATAAGACCTATTTGCGTCCATACTTAGAAATGCGGTGACTAGTCTACGTATTCCAGAAATTCAGATTTTGTTTACTGACCACCAGTGGTGAATCACATTTACATGGGGCAACCCCACAAAAAACTGATAGGATATAAGTGTGATACACCAAAATGTTCGTATGAATAAGACCTATTTACATCCATACCTAGAAATGCGGCGACTAGTCTACGTATTCCAGAAATTCAGATTTTGTTTACTGACCACCAGTGGTGAATCACATTTTCATGGAGCAACCCCACAAAAAACTGATAGGAGATAAGTGTGATACACCAAAATGTTCGTATGAATAAGGCCTATTTGCGTCCATACTTAGAAATGCGGCGACTAGTCCAGGTATTCCACAAATTTAGATTTTGTTTACTGACCACCAGTGGTGAATCACATTTTCATGGAGCAACCCCACAAAAAACTGATAGGATATAAGTGTGATACACCAAAATGTTCGTATGAATAAGGCCTATTTGCGTCCATACTTAGAAATGCGGCGACTAGTCTATGTATTCCAGAAATTCAGATTTTGTTTACTGACCACCAGTGGTGAATCACATTTTCATGGAGCAACCCCACAAAAAACTGATAGCAGATAAGTGTGATACACCAAAATGTTCGTATGAATAAGGCCTATTTGCGTCCTTATTTAGAAATGCGGCGTGTAGTCTACGTATTCCAGAAATTCAGATTTTGTTTACTGACCACCAGTGGTGAATCACATTTTCATGGAGCAACCCCACAATAAACTGATAGGATATAAGTGTGATACACCAAAATGTTCGTATGAATAAGGCCTATTTGCGTCCATACTTAGAAATGCGGCGAGTAGTCTACGTATTCCAGAAATTCAGATTTTGTTTACTGACCACCAGTGGTGAATCACATTTTCATGGCGCAACCCCACAAAAAACTGATAGGAGATAAGTGTGATACACCAAAATGTACGTATGAATAAGGCCTATTTCCGTCCTTATTTAGAAATGCGGCGAGTAGTCTACGTATTCCAGAAATTCAGATTTTGTTTACTGACCACCAGTGGTGAATCACATATTCATGGAGCAACCCCACAAAAAACTGATAGGATATAAGTGTGATACACCAAAATGTTCGTATGAATAAGGCCTATTTGCGTCCATACTTAGAAATGCGGCGACTAGTCCAGGTATTCCAGAAATTCAGACTTTGTTTACTGACCACCAGTGGTGAATCACATTTTCATGGAGCAACCCCACAAAAAACTGATAGGATATAAGTGTGATACACCAAAATGTTCGTATGAATAAGGCTTATTTGCGTCCATACTTAGAAATGCGGCGACTGGTCCAGGTATTCCAGAAATTTAGATTTTGTTTACTGACCACCAGTGGTGAATCACATTTTCATGGAGCAACCCCACAAAAAACTGATAGGATATAAGTGTGATACACCAAAATGTTCGTATGAATAAGGCCTATTTGCGTCCATACTTAGAAATGCGGCGAGTAGTCTATGTATTCCAGAAATTCAGATTTTGTTTACTGACCACCAGTGGTGAATCACATTTTCATGGAGCAACCCCACAAAAAACTGATAGGAGATAAGTGTGATACACCAAAATGTTCGTACGAATAAGGCCTATTTGCGTCCATACTTGGAAATGCGGCGACTAGTCCAGGTATTCCAGAAATTTAGATTTTGTTTACTGACCACCAGTGGTGAATCACATTTTCTTGGAGCAACCCCACAAAAAACTGATAGGAGATAAGTGTGATACACCAAAATGTTCATATGAATAAGGCCTATTTGCGTCCATACTTAGAAATGCGGCGAGTAGTCTACGTATTCCAGAAATTCAGATTTTGTTTACTGACCACCAGTGGTGAATCACATTTTCATGGAGCAACCCCACAAAACACTGATAGGATATAAGCGTGATACACCAAAATGTTCGTATGAATAATGCCTATTGGCGTCCATACTTAGAAATGCGGCGAGTAGTCTACGTATTCCAGCAATTCAGATTTTGTTTACTGACAACCAGTGGTGAATCACATTTTCATGGAGCAACCCCACAAAAAACTGATAGGATATAAGTGTGATACATCAAAATGTTCGCATGAATAAGGCCTATTTGCGTCCATACCTAGAATTGCGGCGACTAGTCCAGGTATTCCAGAAATTCAGATTTTGTTTACTGACCACCAGTGGTGAATCACATTTTCATGGAGCAACCCCACAAAAACCTGATAGGATATAAGTGTGATACACCAAAATCTTCGTATGAATAAGGCCTATTTGCGTCCATACTTAGAAATGCGGCGACTAGTCCAGGTATTCCAGAAATTCTGACTTTGTTTACTGACCACCAGTGGTGAATCACATTTTCATGGAGCAACCCCACAAAAAACTGATAGGATATAAGTGTGATACACCAAAATGTTCGTATGAATAAGGCCTATTTGCATCCATACTTAGAAATGCGGCGAGTAGTCTATGTATTCCAGAAATTCAGATTTTGTTTACTGACCACCAGTGGTCAATCACATTTTCATGGAGCAACCCCACAAAAAACTGATAGGATATAAGTGTGATACACCAAAATGTTCGTATGAATAAGGCCTATTTGCGTCCATACTTAGAAATGCGGCGACTAGTCTACGTATTCCAGAAATTCTGACTTTGTTTACTGACCACCAGTGGTGAATCACATTTTCATGGAGCAACCCCACAAAAAACTGATAGGATATAAGTGTGATACACCAAAATGTTCGTATGAATAAGGCCTATTTGCGTCCATACTTAGAAATGCGGCCAGTGGTGAATCACATTTTCATGGAGCAACCCCACAAAAAACTGATAGGATATAAGTGTGATACACCAAAATGTTCGTATGAATAAGGCCTATTTGCGTCCATACTTAGAAATGCGGCGAGTAGTCTATGTATTCCAGAAATTCAGATTTTGTTTACTGACCACCAGTGGTGAATCACATTTTCATGGAGCAACCCCACAAAAAACTGATAGGAGATAAGTGTGATACACCAAAATGTTCGTATGAATAAGGCCTATTTGCGTCCATACTTAGAAATGCGGCGACTAGTCTACGTATTCCAGAAATTCAGATTTTGTTTACTGACCACCAGTGGTGAATCACATTTTCATGGAGCAACCCCACAAAAAACTGATAGGAGATAAGTGTGATACACCAAAATGTTCGTATGAATAAGGCCTATTTGCGTCCATACTTAGAAATGCGGCGACTAGTCTACGTATTCCAGAAATTCAGATTTTGTTTACTGACCACCAGTGGTGAATCACATTTTCATGGAGCAACCCCACAAAAAACTGATAGGAGATAAGTGTGATACACCAAAATGTTCGTATGAATAAGGCCTATTTGCGTCCATACTTAGAAATGCGGCGAGTAGTCTACGTATTCCAGAAATTCAGATTTTGTTTACTGACCACCAGTGGTGAATCACATTTTCATGGCGCAACCCCACAAAAAACTGATAGGATATAAGTGTGATACACCAAAATGTTCGTATGAATAAGACCTATTTGCGTCCATACTTAGAAATGCGGCGACTAGTCTACGTATTCCAGAAATTCAGATTTTGTTTACTGACCACCAGTGGTGAATCACATTTACATGGGGCAACCCCACAAAAAACTGATAGGATATAAGTGTGATACACCAAAATGTTCGTATGAATAAGACCTATTTACATCCATACTTAGAAATGCGGCGACTAGTCTACGTATTCCAGAAATTCAGATTTTGTTTACTGACCACCAGTGGTGAATCACATTTACATGGGGCAACCCCACAAAAAACTGATAGGATATAAGTGTGATACACCAAAATGTTCGTATGAATAAGACCTATTTACATCCATACCTAGAAATGCGGCGACTAGTCTACGTATTCCAGAAATTCAGATTTTGTTTACTGACCACCAGTGGTGAATCACATTTTCATGGAGCAACCCCACAAAAAACTGATAGGAGATAAGTGTGATACACCAAAATGTTCGTATGAATAAGGCCTATTTGCGTCCATACTTAGAAATGCGGCGACTAGTCTACGTATTCCAGAAATTCAGATTTTGTTTACTGACCACCAGTGGTGAATCACATTTTCATGGAGCAACCCCACAAAAAACTGATAGGATATAAGTGTGATACACCAAAATGTTCGTATGAATAAGGCCTATTTGTGTCCATACTTAGAAATGCGGCGAGTAGTCTACGTATTCCAGAAATTCAGATTTTGTTTACTGACCACCAGTGGTGAATCACATTTTCATGGCGCAACCCCACAAAAAACTGATAGGATATAAGTGTGATACACCAAAATGTTCGTATGAATAAGACCTATTTGCGTCCATACTTAGAAATGCGGCGACTAGTCTACGTATTCCAGAAATTCAGATTTTGTTTACTGACCACCAGTGGTGAATCACATTTACATGGGGCAACCCCACAAAAAACTGATAGGATATAAGTGTGATACACCAAAATGTTCGTATGAATAAGACCTATTTACATCCATACCTAGAAATGCGGCGACTAGTCTACGTATTCCAGAAATTCAGATTTTGTTTACTGACCACCAGTGGTGAATCACATTTTCATGGAGCAACCCCACAAAAAACTGATAGGAGATAAGTGTGATACACCAAAATGTTCGTATGAATAAGGCCTATTTGCGTCCATACTTAGAAATGCGGCGAGTAGTCTACGTATTCCAGAAATTCAGATTTTGTTTACTGACCACCAGTGGTAAATCACATTTTCATGGAGCAACCCCACAAAAAACTGATAGGAGATAAGTGTGATACACCAAAATGTTCGTATGAATAAGGCCTATTTGCGTCCTTATTTAGAAATGCGGCGTGTAGTCTACGTATTCCAGAAATTCAGATTTTGTTTACTGACCACCAGTGGTGAATCACATTTTCATGGAGCAACCCCACAATAAACTGATAGGATATAAGTGTGATACACCAAAATGTTCGTATGAATAAGGCCTATTTGCGTCCATACTTAGAAATGCGGCGAGTAGTCTACGTATTCCAGAAATTCAGATTTTGTTTACTGACCACCAGTGGTGAATCACATTTTCATGGCGCAACCCCACAAAAAACTGATAGGATATAAGTGTGATACACCAAAATGTTCGTATGAATAAGACCTATTTGCGTCCATACTTAGAAATGCGGCGACTAGTCTACGTATTCCAGAAATTCAGATTTTGTTTACTGACCACCAGTGGTGAATCACATTTACATGGGGCAACCCCACAAAAAACTGATAGGATATAAGTGTGATACACCAAAATGTTCGTATGAACAAGACCTATTTACATCCATACCTAGAAATGCGGCGACTAGTCTACGTATTCCAGAAATTCAGATTTTGTTTACTGACCACCAGTGGTGAATCACATTTTCATGGAGCAACCCCGCAAAAAACTGATAGGAGATAAGTGTGATACACCAAAATGTTCGTATGAATAAGGCCTATTTGCGTCCGTACTTAGAAATGCGGCGACTAGTCCAGGTATTCCACAAATTTAGATTTTGTTTACTGACCACCAGTGGTGAATCACATTTTCATGGAGCAACCCCACAAAAAACTGATAGGATATAAGTGTGGTACACCAAAATGTTCGTATGAATAAGGCCTATTTGCGTCCATACTTAGAAATGCGGCGAGTAGTCAATGTATTCCAGAAATTCAGATTTTGTTTACTGACCACCAGTGGTGAATCACATTTTCATGGAGCAACCCCACAAAAAACTGATAGGAGATAAGTGTGATACACCAAAATGTTCGTATGAATAAGGCCTATTTGCGTCCTTATTTAGAAATGCGGCGAGTAGTCTACGTATTCCAGAAATTCAGATTTTGTTTACTGACCACCAGTGGTGAATCACATATTCATGGAGCAACCCCACAAAAAACTGATTGGATATAAGTGTGATACACCAAAATGTTCGTATGAATAAGGCCTATTTGCGTCCATACTTAGAAATGCGGCGACTAGTCCAGGTATTCCAGAAATTCAGACTTTGTTTACTGACCACCAGTGGTGAATCACATTTTCATGGAGCAACCCCACAAAAAACTGATAGGATATAAGTGTGATACACCAAAATGTTCGTATGAATAAGGCTTATTTGCGTCCATACTTAGAAATGCGGCGACTGGTCCAGGTATTCCAGAAAT
The DNA here is from genome assembly GCA_949987735.1 of Leucophora obtusa. Classification (NCBI taxonomy): domain Eukaryota; kingdom Metazoa; phylum Arthropoda; class Insecta; order Diptera; family Anthomyiidae; genus Leucophora; species Leucophora obtusa. The sequence continues at coordinate 143,984,077 of OX465297.1, forward strand.
TTAGATTTTGTTTGCTGACCACCAGTGGTGAATCACATTTTCATGGAGCAACCCCACAAAAAACTGACAGGATATAAGTGTGATACACCAAAATGTTCGTATGAATAAGGCCTATTTGCGTCCATACTTAGAAATGCGGCGAGTAGTCTATGTATTCCAGAAATTCAGATTTTGTTTACTGACCACCAGTGGTGAATCACATTTTCATGGAGCAACCCCACAAAAAACTGATAGGAGATAAGTGTGATACACCAAAATGTTCGTACGAATAAGGCCTATTTGCATCCATACTTGGAAATGCGGCGACTAGTCCAGGTATTCCAGAAATTTAGATTTTGTTTACTGACCACCAGTGGTGAATCACATTTTCTTGGAGCAACCCCACAAAAAACTGATAGGAGATAAGTGTGATACACCAAAATGTTCATATGAATAGGGCCTTTTTGCGTCCATACTTAGAAATGCGGCGAGTAGTCTACGTATTCCAGAAATTCAGATTTTGTTTACTGACCACCAGTGGTGAATCACATTTTCATGGAGCAACCCCACAAAACACTGATAGGATATAAGCGTGATACACCAAAATGTTCGTATGAATAATGCCTATTGGCGTCCATACTTAGAAATGCGGCGAGTAGTCTACGTATTCCAGCAATTCAGATTTTGTTTACTGACAACCAGTGGTGAATCACATTTTCATGGAGCAACCCCACAAAAAACTGATAGGATATAAGTGTGATACATCAAAATGTTCGCATGAATAAGGCCTATTTGCGTCCATACCTAGAAATGCGGCGACTAGTCCAGGTATTCCAGAAATTCAGATTTTGTTTACTGACCACCAGTGGTAAATCACATTTTCATGGAGCAACCCCACAAAAACCTGATAGGATATAAGTGTGATACACCAAAATCTTCGTATGAATAAGGCCTATTTGCGTCCATACTTAGAAATGCGGCGACTAGGCCAGGTATTCCAGAAATTCAGATTTTGTTTACTGACCACCAGTGGTGAATCACATTTTCATGGAGCAACCCCACAAAAAACTGATAGGAGATAAGTGTGATACACCAAAATGTTCGTATGAATAAAGCCTATTAGGGTCCTTATTTAGAAATGCGGCGAGTAGTCTACGTATTCCAGAAATTCAGATTTTGTTTACTGACCACCAGTGGTGAATCACATTTTCATGGAGCAACCCCACAAAAAACTGATAGGATATAAGTGTGATACACCAAAATGTTCGCATGAATAAGGCCTATTTGCGTCCATACTTAGAAATGCGGCGACTAGTCCAGGTATTCCAGAAATTCAGATTTTGTTCACTGACCACCAGTGGTGAATCACATTTTCATGGAGCAACCCCACAAAAAACTGATAGGATATAAGTGTGATACACCAAAATGTTCGTATGAACAAGACCTATTTACATCCATACCTAGAAATGCGGCGACTAGTCTACGTATTCCAGAAATTCAGATTTTGTTTACTGACCACCAGTGGTGAATCACATTTTCATGGAGCAACCCCGCAAAAAACTGATAGGAGATAAGTGTGATACACCAAAATGTTCGTATGAATAAGGCCTATTTGCGTCCGTACTTAGAAATGCGGCGACTAGTCCAGGTATTCCACAAATTTAGATTTTGTTTACTGACCACCAGTGGTGAATCACATTTTCATGGAGCAACCCCACAAAAAACTGATAGGATATAAGTGTGGTACACCAAAATGTTCGTATGAATAAGGCCTATTTGCGTCCATACTTAGAAATGCGGCGAGTAGTCAATGTATTCCAGAAATTCAGATTTTGTTTACTGACCACCAGTGGTGAATCACATTTTCATGGAGCAACCCCACAAAAAACTGATAGGAGATAAGTGTGATACACCAAAATGTTCGTATGAATAAGGCCTATTTGCGTCCTTATTTAGAAATGCGGCGAGTAGTCTACATATTCCAGAAATTCAGATTTTGTTTACTGACCACCAGTGGTGAATCACATATTCATGGAGCAACCCCACAAAAAACTGATTGGATATAAGTGTGATACACCAAAATGTTCGTATGAATAAGGCCTATTTGCGTCCATACTTAGAAATGCGGCGACTAGTCCAGGTATTCCAGAAATTCAGACTTTGTTTACTGACCACCAGTGGTGAATCACATTTTCATGGAGCAACCCCACAAAAAACTGATAGGATATAAGTGTGATACACCAAAATGTTCGTATGAATAAGGCTTATTTGCGTCCATACTTAGAAATGCGGCGACTGGTCCAGGTATTCCAGAAATTTAGATTTTGTTTGCTGACCACCAGTGGTGAATCACATTTTCATGGAGCAACCCCACAAAAAACTGACAGGATATAAGTGTGATACACCAAAATGTTCGTATGAATAAGGCCTATTTGCGTCCATACTTAGAAATGCGGCGAGTAGTCTATGTATTCCAGAAATTCAGATTTTGTTTACTGACCACCAGTGGTGAATCACATTTTCATGGAGCAACCCCACAAAAAACTGATAGGAGATAAGTGTGATACACCAAAATGTTCGTACGAATAAGGCCTATTTGCATCCATACTTGGAAATGCGGCGACTAGTCCAGGTATTCCAGAAATTTAGATTTTGTTTACTGACCACCAGTGGTGAATCACATTTTCTTGGAGCAACCCCACAAAAAACTGATAGGAGATAAGTGTGATACACCAAAATGTTCATATGAATAAGGCCTATTTGCGTCCATACTTAGAAATGCGGCGAGTAGTCTACGTATTCCAGAAATTCAGATTTTGTTTACTGACCACCAGTGGTGAATCACATTTTCATGGAGCAACCCCACAAAACACTGATAGGATATAAGCGTGATACACCAAAATGTTCGTATGAATAATGCCTATTGGCGTCCATACTTAGAAATGCGGCGAGTAGTCTACGTATTCCAGCAATTCAGATTTTGTTTACTGACAACCAGTGGTGAATCACATTTTCATGGAGCAACCCCACAAAAAACTGATAGGATATAAGTGTGATACATCAAAATGTTCGCATGAATAAGGCCTATTTGCGTCCATACCTAGAAATGCGGCGACTAGTCCAGGTATTCCAGAAATTCAGATTTTGTTTACTGACCACCAGTGGTGAATCACATTTTCATGGAGCAACCCCACAAAAACCTGATAGGATATAAGTGTGATACACCAAAATCTTCGTATGAATAAGGCCTATTTGCGTCCATACTTAGAAATGCGGCGACTAGGCCAGGTATTCCAGAAATTCAGATTTTGTTTACTGACCACCAGTGGTGAATCACATTTTCATGGAGCAACCCCACAAAAAACTGATAGGAGATAAGTGTGATACACCAAAATGTTCGTATGAATAAAGCCTATTAGGGTCCTTATTTAGAAATACGGCGAGTAGTCTACGTATTCCAGAAATTCAGATTTTGTTTACTGACCACCAGTGGTGAATCACATTTTCATGGAGCAACCCCACAAAAAACTGATAGGATATAAGTGTGATACACCAAAATGTTCGCATGAATAAGGCCTATTTGCGTCCATACTTAGAAATGCGGCGACTAGTCCAGGTATTCCAGAAATTCAGATTTTGTTCACTGACCACCAGTGGTGAATCACATTTTCATGGAGCAACCCCACAAAAAACTGATAGGATATAAGTGTGATACACCAAAATGTTCGTATGAATAAGGCCTATTTGCGTCCACACTTAGAAATGCGGCGACTGGTCCAGGTATTCCAGAAATTTAGATTTTGTTTACTGACCACCAGTGGTGAATCACATTTTCATGGAGCAACCCCACAAAAAACTGATAGGATATAAGTGTGATACACCAAAATGTTCGTATGAATAAGGCCTATTTGCGTCCATACTTAGAAATGCGGCGAGTAGTCTACGTATTCCAGAAATTCAGATTTTGTTTACTGACCACCAGTGGTGAATCACATTTTCATGGAGCAACCCCACAAAAAACTGATAGGATATAAGTGTGATACACCAAAATGTTCGTATGAATAAGGCCTATTTGCTTCCATACTTAGAAATGCGGCGACTGGTCCAGGTATTCCAGAAATTCAGATTTTGTTTACTGACCACCAGTGGTGAATCACATTTTCATGGAGCAACCCCACAAAAAACTGATAGGATATAAGTGTGATACACCAAAATGTTCCTATGAATAAGGCCTATTTGCGTCCATACTTAGAAATCCGGCGACTAGTCCAGGTTGTGAGGTGCGTCTGTTTGGATGGTGTACACTGTACCTTAGAAATTTTGGGTTTTAAGAAATTTTGAATTTTTTTTGTTATCAATATTGTTTGGAAAATTTTGTTAAAAATATTTCATTGTGAAATTTGATTTTGAGAAAAAAAAATACTAGCACGAAAACTGTCTGGGAGAAATTATTAATTTGGATTTTTTTTTATTTATATGTACAACAAATTTCGATACTGCAACTTTGAATAATTTTTGTGGAATAGTTGCTTATTTAAACATCTCAGATTTATACGGTGGTTTTAATAATAGGTAAGATAAAATTGTGGAATGAAACGCATTTCTGCTGAAACTTTTATTTACGTTTTCAGACCGAGCTGTTGCTTTAAAACTATAAGGATTTTTTTTCTTGATTTTTGGGTGTGACTGTCTGAAAGCTGTTTTGATTTCCCTTTCTATGAAAAGTGGAGAAAATATTGGCTAAAATCTTTAATTTTACAAAATTGGGCCTTTGCTTTTATCCTGTTAGAGAAGTGTATATATGGGCGAATCACACTGAAAATTCTGGCCTCAAGATTTATGTGACAAGATTTCATTTAATCACAAAATATCACCGAGATTTATGGTCAGTTATACACTCAATTAGGAGGAAAAGATTAAAGTGTTTATCCTCCAGTGAATAATATCTAATATAACGACTAGAGAAAAAGGGAGGAGAATAAATGCAACATCTTGATACACAAAATTTCATCACACAAACTCACACTAAAGCTCACCTTAGTCTTAGGATATCACTCATACGCTACCATAACCTCATCTTCAAGTATTTACCATATTATTAATATTTAGTTATTTATTCTTTAAACTTTAAACTTAACAACTTAAATATTTAAAATATTGATTTCATAATAAAAAAAAAATACGATTGCAATATACCATTAGACTTCAGGCCTGCAGTCGACGTGGGAGCCACATATTGGTAAGTTTTAATATTTAAATTTTTACTTTTACAAATATTTTTTTTTAATTGATTTCATTTTTAACTCGTTCCTGGTCATATTTTAATTATTTTTGCTGCATTGCCAAAATTTTAACCGAATATTTCCGCATTCAATTCTTACTTGTAGAATGCTATAGTGGTAAATTTTAAAATTCATTATTCTTCCAAAATTTACATTTGCAGACATCATTACATTAATTAAATTATATTACAATTAATTTATTAGTAGTTTTAATACCATTTTCTTTATTTACAATCTAATGGCATTTTGTTTCAATTTCAAATCGTTTCTCATTTAAATAAAAAAAAAAAAAAATTTTACACTCAGAAAAAAAAAAAAGACAATTTATACCTATATACACATATCATAATAATTTAAGATTTAGTTAATTATTAGTAAAATTTTGAATTGTTTTTTAAAAAGGGTAATTGATAACTATGAATTATACCAGACTTTATAGAGAATTCGATATTTTGATTTAAATAAATTTAGTTCTAATTATGGAAATTTAAATAACTTCTTTTAACTTTCGCGAAACATGTAGATATTGTTAGTTAGATATAAATGGGCTATCCAAAGTATTTTAAATACGATAGCAAAGGTATGGGTGGGTATAGAATATGGAAGAGGCGAAATGACATCTCATATCTCTTCCTCTGTAATTTAGCTTCATCTCTGTCGTTTAATGTTTTAATTTATCTATCTTTTCGTTTGTTATTTATTTATTTGGTTGATTACCTTTAAGCTACCTTCATTACTTTATGGTTTTCGACTCTTCCTCTACCTGAAAGAAGACAAGAACACCATCCCAATTTCCCTGAGCACGGCCGGTTAGCAAAGGTAGCGGCGTCTCCTAAAAGGTAGAGTACAAGATTGGAAGAGTCGTCAAATTAATGGCGCCCAACGTGGGGCCTCAGGGGTTTATATCAGTTTGTACTGAAAAAAAAAAAAAAAAAATAATATCATCTTTTCTGAGGTTTCCTAATTTATTTTAACGTTCTTTTCTTTTCTCTAATTTCTTTATTTTTTTTAGTAGGAATTATCCTTAAAAACTACAGGGTTTCCACTTTACTATAGAACATCATAGTGGTAAGGAAAATGTGGTTCCGGATACGTTGTCTCGTGCTCATGAAGGCGAGGATTTGGTAAATGAAATTGCACTTGAGTGCATTCCTGCGATAGATTTGTATTCTAAGTATTCTAAGCTAAGACGTGACGTAGGTAACTTAGGTTCACCAGACTTCAAAATTATTGACAAGTATATCTACAAACGAACTGACTTTTCTTCGGGTGAGACGGACGAAACGGATAAGTGGAAATTAGTTGTTCCAGCTGAACTGCGACACGAAGTAATTTATTCAGCTCATGACGTACCGAACGCATCCCACGGTGGAATGACAAAAACTTTAGAGAGAATTCGACGTTACTTTAACTGGCCTAGACTTGTTAAGGACGTAAAGGACTACATACAGAACTGTCAATTGTGTAAGACTTCGAAGACTCCTACGACTACTTTAAGACCACCTATGGGTCAGTTTGTACAGACTGACAGACCCTTTCAACGACTCTACATCGACTTAATTGGACCATTGCCTAGAACTAAATCCGGAAACATAGGTATTATTATAGTTTTAGACCATTTTCCTAAATTTACATTTTTGAAACCAATTCGGAAATTCGACACGAAACCGATTATAGACTTTCTACGTACCGATATATTTAACTGCTATGGAGTACCAGAGGTATTGGTGTCAGACAATGGAACACAATTCAGGAGCAGAAACTTTGAAAAGTTTCTGACGAAGTATGGAATACAACACATGCTGACGGCGGTCTACAGTCCCCAGGGCAACGCAAGCGAACGCGTTAACCGTTCGATTAATGAGGCTTTACGTTCATATGTGCGAAAGGATCAGAGAGAATGGGACAAATATTTGGAAAGCATTAATTGTGCGTTGAGGAACAGCATACACCAATCATTGGGTAAGACTCCATACCAGATATTATTTGGACAGACAATGGTGACACACGGGACAGACTACAGACTTTTAAGGAGACTTAAAATGTTAGAGGACATGGACGTTCAACTAGAACGAAAAGACGAGTTGACTTTGTTACGTGACACGATAAGAGATAACGTTAGGAAGGCCTATGACCGGAATGAACGCACTTATAACTTACGAACTCGGACTAGGGAATTTGAGATTGGACAGGACGTGATTAGACGGAACTTTGTGCAGAGCTCGAAAGTAGCGAATTTTAGCTCAAAATTGGCGCCTGTTGGTATAAGGGCTAAAGTTTTAAGCAAATTAGGACACGTAAATTATGAACTCCAGGATATAGAGAGTGGGAACAAGGGAGTGTATCATGCAAAGGACATGTGGTCCTAGACATTGTAGATTGAATTCAAGTGAATGTAGATTTTATATCGCCGCCCTTTTTCAGATCCAGACTTTAGGAACTGGTTCCTCTTGGCAGTATCTGTTTTGTGAGGTGCGTCTGTTTGGATGGTGTACACTGTACCTTAGAAATTTTGGGTTTTAAGAAATTTTGAATTTTTTTTGTTATCAATATTGTTTGGAAAATTTTGTTAAAAATATTTCATTGTGAAATTTGATTTTGAGAAAAAAAATACTAGCACGAAAACTGTCTGGGAGAAATTATTAATTTGGATTTTTTTTTATTTATATGTACAACAAATTTCGATACTGCAACTTTGAATAATTTTTGTGGAATAGTTGCTTATTTAAACATCTCAGATTTATACGGTGTTTTTAATAATAGGTAAGATAAAATTGTGGAATGAAACGCATTTCTGCTGAAACTTTTATTTACGTTTTCAGACCGAGCTGTTGCTTTAAAACTATAAGGATTTTTTTTCTTGATTTTTGGGTGTGACTGTCTGAAAGCTGTTTTGATTTCCCTTTCTATGAAAAGTGGAGAAAATATTGGCTAAAATCTTTAATTTTACAAAATTGGGCCTTTGCTTTTATCCTGTTAGAGAAGTGTATATATGGGCGAATCACACTGAAAATTCTGGCCTCAAGATTTATGTGACAAGATTTCATTTAATCACAAAATATCACCGAGATTTATGGTCAGTTATACACTCAATTAGGAGGAAAAGATTAAAGTGTTTATCCTCCAGTGAATAATATCTAATATAACGACTAGAGAAAAAGGGAGGAGAATAAATGCAACATCTTGATACACAAAATTTCATCACACAAACTCACACTAAAGCTCACCTTAGTCTTAGGATATCACTCATACGCTACCATAACCTCATCTTCAAGTATTTACCATATTATTAATATTTAGTTATTTATTCTTTAAACTTTAAACTTAACAACTTAAATATTTAAAATATTGATTTCATAATAAAAAAAAAATACGATTGCAATATACCATTAGACTTCAGGCCTGCAGTCGACGTGGGAGCCACATATTGGTAAGTTTTAATATTTAAATTTTTACTTTTACAAATATTTTTTTTTAATTGATTTCATTTTTAACTCGTTCCTGGTCATATTTTAATTATTTTTGTTGCATTGCCAAAATTTTAACTGAATATTTCCGCATTCAATTCTTACTTGTAGAATGCTACAGTGGTAAATTTTAAAATTCATTATTCTTCCAAAATTTACATTTGCAGACATCATTACATTAATTAAATTATATTACAATTAATTTATTAGTAGTTTTAATACCACTTTCTTTATTTACAATCTAATGGCATTTTGTTTCAATTTCAAATCGTTTCTCATTTAAATAAAAAAAAAAAATTTTTATACTCAGAAAAAAAAAAAGACAATTTATACCTATATACACATATCATAATAATTTAAGATTTAGTTAATTATTAGTAAAATTTTGAATTCTTTTATAAAAAGGGTAATTGATAACTATGAATTATACCAGACTTTATAGAGAATCCGATATTTTGATTTAAATAAATTTAGTTCTAATTATGGAAATTTAAATAACTTCTTTTAACTTTCGCGAAACATGTAGATATTGTTAGTTAGATATAAATGGGCTATCCAAAGTATTTTAAATACGATAGCAAAGGTATGGGTGGGTATAGAATATGGAAGAGGAGAAATGACATCTCACATCTCTTCCTCTGTAATTTAGCTTCATCTCTGTCGTTTAATGTTTTAATTTATCTATCTTTTCGTTTGTTATTTATTTATTTGGTTGATTACCTTTAAGCTACCTTCATTACTTTATGGTTTTCGACTCTTCCTCTACCTGAAAGAAGACAAGAACACCATCCCAATTTCCCTGAGCACGGCCGGTTAGCAAAGGTAGCGGCGTCTCCTAAAAGGTAGAGTACAAGATTGGAAGAGTCGTCACATTAATGGCGCCCAACGTGGGGCCTCAGGGGTTTATATCAGTTTGTACTGAAAAAAAAAAAAAAATAATATCATCTTTTCTGAGGTTTCCTAATTTATTTTAACGTTCTTTTCTTTTCTCTAATTTCTTTATTTTTTTTAGTAGGAATTATCCTTAAAAACTACAGGGTTTCCACTTTACTATAGAACATCGTAGTGGTAAGGAAAATGTGGTTCCGGATACGTTGTCTCGTGCTCATGAAGGCGAGGATTTGGTAAATGAAATTGCACTTGAGTGCATTCCTGCGATAGATTTGGACTCGGACGCATTCAGTAGTGAGGAGTATTCTAAGCTAAGACGTGACGTAGGTAACTTAGGTTCACCAGACTTCAAAATTATTGACAAGTATATCTACAAACGAACTGACTTTTCTTCGGGTGAGACGGACGAAACGGATAAGTGGAAATTAGTTGTTCCAGCTGAACTGCGACACGAAGTAATTTATTCAGCTCATGACGTACCGAACGCATCCCACGGTGGAATGACAAAAACTTTAGAGAGAATTCGACGTTACTTTAACTGGCCTAGACTTGTTAAGGACGTAAAGGACTACATACAGAACTGTCAATTGTGTAAGACTTCGAAGACTCCTACGACTACTTTAAGACCACCTATGGGTCAGTTTGTACAGACTGACAGACCCTTTCAACGACTCTACATCGACTTAATTGGACCATTGCCTAGAACTAAATCCGGAAACATAGGTATTATTATAGTTTTAGACCATTTTCCTAAATTTACATTTTTGAAACCAATTCGGAAATTCGACACGAAACCGATTATAGACTTTCTACGTACCGATATATTTAACTGCTATGGAGTACCAGAGGTATTGGTGTCAGACAATGGAACACAATTCAGGAGCAGAAACTTTGAAAAGTTTCTGACGAAGTATGGAATACAACACATGCTGACGGCGGTCTACAGTCCCCAGGGCAACGCAAGCGAACGCGTTAACCGTTCGATTAATGAGGCTTTACGTTCATATGTGCGAAAGGATCAGAGAGAATGGGACAAATATTTGGAAAGCATTAATTGTGCGTTGAGGAACAGCATACACCAATCATTGGGTAAGACTCCATACCAGATATTATTTGGACAGACAATGGTGACACACGGGACAGACTACAGACTTTTAAGGAGACTTAAAATGTTAGAGGACATGGACGTTCAACTAGAACGAAAAGACGAGTTGACTTTGTTACGTGACACGATAAGAGATAACGTTAGGAAGGCCTATGACCGGAATGAACGCACTTATAACTTACGAACTCGGACTAGGGAATTTGAGATTGGACAGGACGTGATTAGACGGAACTTTGTGCAGAGCTCAAAAGTAGCGAATTTTAGCTCAAAATTGGCGCCTGTTGGTATAAGGGCTAAAGTTTTAAGCAAATTAGGACACGTAAATTATGAACTCCAGGATATAGAGAGTGGGAACAAGGGAGTGTATCATGCAAAGGACATGTGGTCCTAGACATTGTAGATTGAATTCAAGTGAATGTAGATTTTATATCGCCGCCCTTTTTCAGATCCAGACTTTAGGAACTGGTTCCTCTTGGCAGTATCTGTTTTGTGAGGTGCGTCTGTTTGGATGGTGTACACTGTACCTTAGAAATTTTTGGTTTTAAGAAATTTTGAATTTTTTTTGTTATCAATATTGTTTGGAAAATTTTGTTAAAAATATTTCATTGTGAAATTTGATTTTGAGAAAAAAAATACTAGCACGAAAACTGTCTGGGAGAAATTATTAATTTGGATTTTTTTTTATTTATATGTACAACAAATTTCGATACTGCAACTTTGAATAATTTTTGTGGAATAGTTGCTTATTTAAACATATCAGATTTATACGGTGGTTTTAATAATAGGTAAGATAAAATTGTGGAATGAAACGCATTTCTGCTGAAACTTTTATTTACGTTTTCAGACCGAGCTGTTGCTTTAAAACTATAAGGATTTTTTTTCTTGATTTTTGGGTGTGACTGTCTGAAAGCTGTTTTGATTTCCCTTTCTATGAAAAGTGGAGAAAATATTGGCTAAAATCTTTAATTTTACAAAATTGGGCCTTTGCTTTTATCCTGTTAGAGAAGTGTATATATGGGCGAATCACACTGAAAATTCTGGCCTCAAGATTTATGTGACAAGATTTCATTTAATCACAAAATATCACCGAGATTTATGGTCAGTTATACACTCAATTAGGAGGAAAAGATTAAAGTGTTTATCCTCCAGTGAATAATATCTAATATAACGACTAGAGAAAAAGGGAGGAGAATAAATGCAACATCTTGATACACAAAATTTCATCACACAAACTCACACTAAAGCTCACCTTAGTCTTAGGATATCACTCATACGCTACCATAACCTCATCTTCAAGTATTTACCATATTATTAATATTTAGTTATTTATTCTTTAAACTTTAAACTTAACAACTTAAATATTTAAAATATTGATTTCATAATAAAAAAAAATACGATTGCAATATACCATTAGACTTCAGGCCTGCAGTCGACGTGGGAGCCACATATTGGTAAGTTTTAATATTTAAATTTTTACTTTTACAAATATTTTTTTTTAATTGATTTCATTTTTAACTCGTTCCTGGTCATATTTTAATTATTTTTGTTGCATTGCCAAAATTTTAACTGAATATTTCCGCATTCAATTCTTACTTGTAGAATGCTACAGTGGTAAATTTTAAAATTCATTATTCTTCCAAAATTTACATTTGCAGACATCATTACATTAATTAAATTATATTACAATTAATTTATTAGTAGTTTTAATACCACTTTCTTTATTTACAATCTAATGGCATTTTGTTTCAATTTCAAATCGTTTCTCATTTAAATAAAAAAAAAATTTTACACTCAGAAAAAAAAAAGACAATTTATACCTATATACACATATCATAATAATTTAAGATTTAGTTAATTATTAGTAAAATTTTGAATTGTTTTATAAAAAGGGTAATTGATAACTATGAATTATACCAGACTTTATAGAGAATTCGATATTTTGATTTAAATAAATTTAGTTCTAATTATGGAAATTTAAATAACTTCTTTAAACTTTCGCGAAACATGTAGATATTGTTAGTTAGATATAAATGGGCTATCCAAAGTATTTTAAATACGATAGCAAAGGTATGGGTGGGTATAGAATATGGAAGAGGCGAAATGACATCTCACATCTCTTCCTCTGTAATTTAGCTTCATCTCTGTCGTTTAGTGTTTTAATTTATCTATCTTTTCGTTTGTTATTTATTTATTTGGTTGATTACCTTTAAGCTACCTTCATTACTTTATGGTTTTCGACTCTTCCTCTACCTGAAAGAAGACAAGAACACCATCCCAATTTCCCTGAGCACGGCCGGTTAGCAAAGGTAGCGGCGTCTCCTAAAAGGTAGAGTACAAGATTGGAAGAGTCGTCACAAGGTATTCCAGAAATTCAAATTTTGTTTACTGACCACTAGTAGTGAATCACATTTTCATGGAGCAACCCCACAAAAAACTGATAGGATATAAGTGTGATACACCAAAATGTTCCTATGAATAAGGCCTATTTGCGTCCATACTTAGAAATGCGGCGACTAGTCCAGGTATTCCAGAAATTCAGATTTTGTTTACTGACCACCAGTGGTGAATCACATTTTCATGGAGCAACCCCACAAAAAACTGATAGGATATAAGTGTGATACACCAAAATGTTCGTATGAATAAGGCCTATTTGCGTCCATACTTAGAAATGCGGCGACTAGTCCAGATATTCCAGAAATTCAGATTTTGTTTACTGACCACCAGTGGTGAATCACATTTTCATGGAGCAACCCCACAAAAAACTGATAGGATATAAGTGTGATTCACCAAAATGTTCGTATGAATAAGGCCTATTTGTGTCCATACTTAGAAATGCGGCGACTAGTCCAGGTATTCCAGAAATTCAGATTTTGTTTACTGACCACCAGTGGTGACTCACATTTTCTTGGAGCAACCCCACAAAAAACTGATAGGATATAAGTGTGATAAACCAAAATGTTCCTATGAATAAGGCCTATTTGCGTCCATACTTAGAAATGCGGCGACTAGTCCAGGTATTCCAGAAATTCAGATTTTGTTTACTGACCACCAGTTGTGAATCACATTTTCATGGAGCAACCCCACAAAAAACTGATAGGATATAAGTGTGATACACCAAAATGTTCGTATGAATAAGGCCTATTTACGACCATACTTAGAAATGCGGCGAGTAGTCTACGTATTCCAGAAATTCAGATTTTGTTTACTGACCACCAGTGGTGAATCACATTTTCATGGAGCAACCCCACAAAAAACTGATAGGAGATAAGCGTGATACACCAAAATGGTCGTATGAATAAGGCCTATTTGCGTCCATACTTAGAAATGCGGCGACTAGTCCAGGTATTCCAGAAATTCAGATTTTGTTTACTGACCACCAGTGGTGAATCACATTTTCATGGAGCAACCCCACAAAAAACTGATAGGAGATAAGTGTGATACACCAAAATGTTCGTATGAATAAGGCCTATTTGCGTCCATACTTAGAAATGCGGCGAGTAGTCTACGTATTCCAGAAATTCAGATTTTGTTTACTGACCACCAGTGGTGAATCACATTTTCATGGGGCAACCCCACAAAAAACTGATAGGATATAAGTGTGATACACCAAAATGTTCGTATGAATAAGACCTATTTACATCCATACCTAGAAATGCGGCGACTAGTCTACGTATTCCAGAAATTCAGATTTTGTTTACTGACCACCAGTGGTGAATCACATTTTCATGGAGCAACCCCACAAAAAACTGATAGGAGATAAGTGTGATACACCAAAATGTTCGTATGAATAAGACCTATTTACATCCATACCTAGAAATGAGGCGAGTAGTCTACGTATTGCAGAAATTCAGATTTTGTTTACTGACCACCAGTGGTGAATCACATTTTCATGGAGCAACCCCACAAAAAACTGATAGGAGATAAGTGTGATACACCAAAATGGTCGTATGAATAAGGCCTATTTGCGTCCATATTTAGAAATGCGGCGACTAGTCCAGGTATTCCAGAAATTCAGATTTTGTTTACTGACCACCAGTGGTGAATCACATTTTCATGGAGCAACCCCACAAAAAACTGATAGGAGATAAGTGTGATACACCAAAATGTTCGTATGAATAAGGCCTATTTGCGTCCATACTTAGAAATGCGGCGAGTAGTCTACGTATTCCAGAAATTCAGATTTTGTTTACTGACCACCAGTGGTGAATCACATTTTCATGGGGCAACCCCACAAAAAACTGATAGGATATAAGTGTGATACACCAAAATGTTCGTATGAATAAGACCTATTTACATCCATACCTAGAAATGCGGCGACTAGTCTACGTATTCCAGAAATTCAGATTTTGTTTACTGACCACCAGTGGTGAATCACATTTTCATGGAGCAACCCCACAAAAAACTGATAGGAGATAAGTGTGATACACCAAAATGTTCGTATGAATAAGACCTATTTACATCCATACCTAGAAATGAGGCGAGTAGTCTATGTATTCCAGAAATTCAGATTTTGTTTACTGACCACCAGTGGTGAATCACATTTTCATGGAGCAACCCCACAAAAAACTGATAGGATATAAGTGTGATATTCCAGAAATTCAGATTTTGTTTACTGACCACCAGTGGTGAATCACATATCCATGGAGCAACCCCACAAAAAACTGATAGGATATAAGTGTGATACACCAAAATGTTCGTATGAGTAAGGCCTATTTGCGTCCATACCTAGAAATGCGGCGACTAGTCCAGGTATTCCAGAAATTCAGATTTTGTTTACTGACCACCAGTGGTGAATCACATTTTCATGGAGCAACCCCACAAAAAACTGATAGGAGATAAGTGTGATACACCAAAATGTTCGTATGAATAAGGCCTATTTGCGTCCTTATTTAGAAATGCGGCGAGTAGTCTACGTATTCCAGAAATTCAGATTTTGTTTACTGACCACCAGTGGTGAATCACATTTTCATGGAGAAACCCCACAAAAAACTGATAGGATATAAGTGTGATACACCAAAATGTTCGTATGAATAAGGCCTATTTGCGTCCATACTTAGAAATGCGGCGACTGGTCCAGGTATTCCAGAAATTTAGATTTTGTTTACTGACCACCAGTGGTGAATCAAATTTTCATGGAGCAACCCCACAAAAAACTGATAGGATATAAGTGTGATACACCAAAATGTTCGTATGAATAAGGCCTATTTGCGCCCATACTTAGAAATGCGGCGAGTAGTCTACGTATTCCAGAAATTCAGATTTTGTTTACTGACCACCAGTGGTGAATCACATTTTCATGGAGCAACCCCACAAAAAACTGATAGGATATAAGTGTGATACACCAAAATGTTCGTATGAATAAGGCCTATTTGCGTCCATACTTAGAAATGCGGCGACTAGTCCAGGTATTCCAGAAATTCAGATTTTGTTTACTGACCACCAGTGGTAAATCACATTTTCATGGAGCAACCCCACAAAAAACTGATAGGATATAAGTGTGATACACCAAAATGTTCCTATGAATAAGGCCTATTTCCGTCCATACTTAGAAATCCGGCGACTAGTCCAGGTATTCCAGAAATTCAAATTTTGTTTACTGACCACCAGTGGTGAATCACATTTTCATGGAGCAACCCCACAAAAAACTGATAGGATATAAGTGTGATACACCAAAATGTTCCTATGAATAAGGCCTATTTGCGTCCATACTTAGAAATGCGGCGACTAGTCCAGGTATTCCAGAAATTCAGATTTTGTTTACTGACCACCAGTGGTGAATCACATTTTCATGGAGCAACCCCACAAAAAACTGACAGGATATAAGTGTGATACACCAAAATGTTCGTATGAATAAGACCTATTTGCGTCCATACTTAGAAATGCGGCGACTAGTCTACGTATTCCAGAAGTTCAGATTTTGTTTACTGACCTCCAGTGGTGAATCACATTTACATGGGGCAACCCCACAAAAAACTGATAGGATATAAGTGTGATACACCAAAATGTTCGTATGAATAAGACCTATTTACATCCATACCTAGAAATGAGGCGAGTAGTCTACGTATTCCAGAAATTCAGATTTTGTTTACTGACCACCAGTGGTGAATCACATTTTCATGGAGCAACCCCACAAAAAACTGATAGGAGATAAGTGTGATACACCAAAATGTTCGTATGAATAAGGCCTATTTGCGTCCATACTGAGAAATGCGGCGACTAGTCCAGGTATTCCAGAAATTCAGATTTTGTTTACTGACCACCAGTGGTGAATCACATTTTCATGGAGCAACCCCACAAAAAACTGATAGGAGGTAAGTGTGATACACCAAAATGTTCATATGAATAAGGCCTATTTGCGTCCATACTTAAAAATGCGGCGAGTAGTCTACGTATTCCAGAAATTCAGATTTTGTTTACTGACCACCAGTGGTGAATCACATTTTCATGGAGCAACCCCACAAAAAACTGATAGGATATAAGTGTGATACACCAAAATGTTCGTATGAATAATGCCTATTTGCGTCCATACTTAGAAATGCGGCGAGTAGTCTACGTATTCCAGCAATTCAGATTTTGTTTACTGACCACCAGTGGTGAATCACATTTTCATGGAGAAACCCCACAAAAAACTGATAGGATATAAGTGTGATACACCAAAATGTTCGTATGAATAAGGCCTATTTGCGTCCATACTTAGAAATGCGGCGACTGGTCCAGGTATTCCAGAAATTTAGATTTTGTTTACTGACCACCAGTGGTGAATCACATATTCATGGAGCAACCCCACAAAAAACTGATAGGATATAAGTGTGATACACCAAAATGTTCGTATGAATAAAGCCTATTTGCGTCCATACCTAGAAATGCGGCGACTAGTCCAGGTATTCCAGAAATTCAGATTTTGTTTACTGACCACCAGTGGTGAATCACATTTTCATGGAGCAACCCCACAAAAACCTGATAGGATACAAGTGTGATACACCAAAATCTTCGTATGAATAAGGCCTATTTGCGTCCATACTTAGAAATGCGGCGACTAGTCCAGGTATTCCAGAAATTCAGATTTTGTTTACTGACCACCAGTGGTGAATCACATTTTCATGGAGCAACCCCACAAAAAACTGATAGGAGATAAGTGTGATACACCAAAATGTTCGTATGAATAAGGCCTATTTGCGTCCTAATTTAGAAATGTGGCGAGTAGTCTACGTATTCCAGAAATTCAGATTTTGTTTACTGACCACCAGTGGTGAATCACATTTTCATGGAGCAACCCCACAAAAAACTGATAGGATATAAGTGTGATACACCAAAATGTTCGTATGAATAAGGCCTATTTGCGTCCATACCTAGAAGTGCGGCGACTGGTCCAGGTATTCCAGAAATTTAGATTTTGTTTACTGACCACCAGTGGTGAATCACATTTTCATGGAGCAACCCCACAAAAAACTGATAGGATATAAGTGTGATACACCAAAATGTTCGTATGAATAAGGCCTATTTGCGTCCATACTTAGAAATGCGGCGACTAGTCCAGGTATTCCAGAAATTCAGATTTTGTTTACTGACCACCAGTGGTAAATCACATTTTCATGGAGCAACCCCACAAAAAACTGATAGGATATAAGTGTGATACACCAAAATGTTCCTATGAATAAGGCCTATTTGCGTCCATACTTAGAAATCCGGCGGCTAGTCCAGGTATTCCAGAAATTCAAATTTTGTTTACTGACCACCAGTGGTGAATCACATTTTCATGGAGCAACCCCACAAAAAACTGATAGGATATAAGTGTGATACACCAAAATGTTCCTATGAATAAGGCCTATTTGCGTCCATACTTAGAAATGCGGCGACTAGTCCAGGTATTCCAGAAATTCAGATTTTGTTTACTGACCACCAGTGGTGAATCACATTTTCATGGAGCAACCCCACAAAAAACTGATAGGATATAAGTGTGATAAACCAAAATGTTCCTATGAATAAGGCCTATTTGCGCCCATACTTAGAAATGCGGCGAGTAGTCTACGTATTCCAGAAATTCAGATTTTGTTTACTGACCACCAGTGGTGAATCACATTTTCATGGAGAAACCCCACAAAAAACTGATAGGATATAAGTGTGATACACCAAAATGTTCGTATGAATAAGGCCTATTTGCGTCCATACTTAGAAATGCGGCGACTGGTCCAGGTATTCCAGAAATTTAGATTTTGTTTACTGACCACCAGTGGTGAATCACATTTTCATGGAGCAACCCCACAAAAAACTGATAGGATATAAGTGTGATACACCAAAATGTTCGTATGAATAAGGCCTATTTGCGCCCATACTTAGAAATGCGGCGAGTAGTCTACGTATTCCAGAAATTCAGATTTTGTTTACTGACCACCAGTGGTGAATCACATTTTCATGGAGCAACCCCACAAAAAACTGATAGGATATAAGTGTGATACACCAAAATGTTCGTATGAATAAGGCCTATTTGCGTCCATACTTAGAAATGCGGCGACTAGTCCAGGTATTCCAGAAATTCAGATTTTGTTTACTGACCACCAGTGGTAAATCACATTTTCATGGAGCAACCCCACAAAAAACTGATAGGATATAAGTGTGATACACCAAAATGTTCCTATGAATAAGGCCTATTTCCGTCCATACTTAGAAATCCGGCGACTAGTCCAGGTATTCCAGAAATTCAAATTTTGTTTACTGACCACCAGTGGTGAATCACATTTTCATGGAGCAACCCCACAAAAAACTGATAGGATATAAGTGTGATACACCAAAATGTTCCTATGAATAAGGCCTATTTGCGTCCATACTTAGAAATGCGGCGACTAGTCCAGGTATTCCAGAAATTCAGATTTTGTTTACTGACCACCAGTGGTGAATCACATTTTCATGGAGCAACCCCACAAAAAACTGACAGGATATAAGTGTGATACACCAAAATGTTCGTATGAATAAGACCTATTTGCGTCCATACTTAGAAATGCGGCGACTAGTCTACGTATTCCAGAAGTTCAGATTTTGTTTACTGACCTCCAGTGGTGAATCACATTTACATGGGGCAACCCCACAAAAAACTGATAGGATATAAGTGTGATACACCAAAATGTTCGTATGAATAAGACCTATTTACATCCATACCTAGAAATGAGGCGAGTAGTCTACGTATTCCAGAAATTCAGATTTTGTTTACTGACCACCAGTGGTGAATCACATTTTCATGGAGCAACCCCACAAAAAACTGATAGGAGATAAGTGTGATACACCAAAATGTTCGTATGAATAAGGCCTATTTGCGTCCATACTGAGAAATGCGGCGACTAGTCCAGGTATTCCAGAAATTCAGATTTTGTTTACTGACCACCAGTGGTGAATCACATTTTCATGGAGCAACCCCACAAAAAACTGATAGGAGGTAAGTGTGATACACCAAAATGTTCATATGAATAAGGCCTATTTGCGTCCATACTTAAAAATGCGGCGAGTAGTCTACGTATTCCAGAAATTCAGATTTTGTTTACTGACCACCAGTGGTGAATCACATTTTCATGGAGCAACCCCACAAAAAACTGATAGGATATAAGTGTGATACACCAAAATGTTCGTATGAATAATGCCTATTTGCGTCCATACTTAGAAATGCGGCGAGTAGTCTACGTATTCCAGCAATTCAGATTTTGTTTACTGACCACCAGTGGTGAATCACATTTTCATGGAGAAACCCCACAAAAAACTGATAGGATATAAGTGTGATACACCAAAATGTTCGTATGAATAAGGCCTATTTGCGTCCATACTTAGAAATGCGGCGACTGGTCCAGGTATTCCAGAAATTTAGATTTTGTTTACTGACCACCAGTGGTGAATCACATATTCATGGAGCAACCCCACAAAAAACTGATAGGATATAAGTGTGATACACCAAAATGTTCGTATGAATAAAGCCTATTTGCGTCCATACCTAGAAATGCGGCGACTAGTCCAGGTATTCCAGAAATTCAGATTTTGTTTACTGACCACCAGTGGTGAATCACATTTTCATGGAGCAACCCCACAAAAACCTGATAGGATACAAGTGTGATACACCAAAATCTTCGTATGAATAAGGCCTATTTGCGTCCATACTTAGAAATGCGGCGACTAGTCCAGGTATTCCAGAAATTCAGATTTTGTTTACTGACCACCAGTGGTGAATCACATTTTCATGGAGCAACCCCACAAAAAACTGATAGGAGATAAGTGTGATACACCAAAATGTTCGTATGAATAAGGCCTATTTGCGTCCTAATTTAGAAATGTGGCGAGTAGTCTACGTATTCCAGAAATTCAGATTTTGTTTACTGACCACCAGTGGTGAATCACATTTTCATGGAGCAACCCCACAAAAAACTGATAGGATATAAGTGTGATACACCAAAATGTTCGTATGAATAAGGCCTATTTGCGTCCATACCTAGAAGTGCGGCGACTGGTCCAGGTATTCCAGAAATTTAGATTTTGTTTACTGACCACCAGTGGTGAATCACATTTTCATGGAGCAACCCCACAAAAAACTGATAGGATATAAGTGTGATACACCAAAATGTTCGTATGAATAAGGCCTATTTGCGTCCATACTTAGAAATGCGGCGACTAGTCCAGGTATTCCAGAAATTCAGATTTTGTTTACTGACCACCAGTGGTAAATCACATTTTCATGGAGCAACCCCACAAAAAACTGATAGGATATAAGTGTGATACACCAAAATGTTCCTATGAATAAGGCCTATTTGCGTCCATACTTAGAAATCCGGCGGCTAGTCCAGGCATTCCAGAAATTCAAATTTTGTTTACTGACCACCAGTGGTGAATCACATTTTCATGGAGCAACCCCACAAAAAACTGATAGGATATAAGTGTGATACACCAAAATGTTCCTATGAATAAGGCCTATTTGCGTCCATACTTAGAAATGCGGCGACTAGTCCAGGTATTCCAGAAATTCAGATTTTGTTTACTGACCACCAGTGGTGAATCACATTTTCATGGAGCAACCCCACAAAAAACTGATAGGATATAAGTGTGATAAACCAAAATGTTCCTATGAATAAGGCCTATTTGCGTCCATACTTAGAAATGCGGCGACTAGTCCAGGTATTCCAGAAATTCAGATTTTGTTTACTGACCACCAGTGGTGAATCACATTTTCTTGCAGCAACCCCACAAAAAACTGATAGGATATAAGTGTGATAAACCAAAATGTTCCTATGAATAAGGCCTATTTGTGTCCATACTTAGAAATGCGGCGACTAGTCCAGGTATTCCAGAAATTCAGATTTTGTTTACTGACCACCAGAGGTGAATCACATTTTCATGGAGCAACCCCACAAAAAACTGATAGGATATAAGTGTGATACACCAAAATGTTCGTATGAATAAGGCCTATTTGCATCCATACTTAGAAAAGCGGCGAGTAGTCTACGTATTCCAGAAATTCAGATTTTGTTTACTGACCACCAGTGGTGAATCACATTTTCATGGAGCAACCCCACAAAAAACTGATAGGATATAAGTGTGATACACCAAAATGTTCCTATGAATAAGGCCTATTTGCGTCCATACTTAGAAATCCGGCGACTAGTCCAGGTATTCCAGAAATTCAGATTTTGTTTACTGACCAACAGTGGTGAATCACATTTTCATGGAGCAACCCCACAAAAAACTGATAGGATATAAGTGTGATACACCAAAATGTTCGTATGAATAAGGCCTATTTGCGTCCATACTTAGAAATGCGGCGACTGGTCCAGGTATTCCAGAAATTCAGATTTTGTTTACTGACCACCAGTGGTGAATCATATTTTCATGGAGCAACCCCACAAAAAACTGATAGGATATAAGTGTGATACACCAAAATGTTCCTATGAATAAGGCCTATTTGCGTCCATACTTAGAAATCCGGCGACTGGTCCAGGTATTCCAGAAATTCAGATTTTGTTTACTGACCACCAGTGGTGAATCACATTTTCATGGAGCAACCCCACAAAAAACTGATAGGATATAAGTGTGATACACCAAAATGTTCCTATGAATAAGGCCTATTTGCGTCCATACTTAGAAATGCGGCGACTAGTCCAGGTATTCCAGAAATTCAGATTTTGTTTACTGACCACCAGTGGTGAATCACATTTTCATGGAGCAACCCCACAAAAAACTGATAGGATATAAGTGTGATACACCAAAATGTTCGTATGAATAAGGCCTATTTGCGTCCATACTTAGAAATGCGGCGACTAGTCCAGGTATTCCAGAAATTCAGATTTTGTTCACTGACCACCAGTGGTGAATCACATTTTCATGGAGCAACCCCACAAAAAACTGATAGGATATAAGTGTGATACACCAAAATGTTCCTATGAATAAGGCCTATTTGCGTCCATACTTAGAAATCCGGCGACAAGTCCAGGTATTCCAGAAATTCAGATTTTGTTTACTGACCACCAGTGGTGAATCACATTTTCATGGAGCAACCCCACAAAAAACTGATAGGATATAAGTGTGATACACCAAAATGTTCCTATGAATAAGGCCTATTTGCGTCCATACTTAGAAATCCGGCGACAAGTCCAGGTATTCCAGAAATTCAGATTTTGTTTACTGACCACCAGTGGTGAATCACATTTTCATGGAGCAACCCCACAAAAAACTGATAGGATATAAGTGTGATACACCAAAATGTTCGTATGAATAAGGCCTATTTGCGTCCATACTTAGAAATGCGGCGAATAGTCCAGGTATTCCAGAAATTCAGATTTTGTTTACTGACCACCAGAGGTGAATCACATTTTCATGGAGCAACCCCACAAAAAACTGATAGGATATAAGTGTGATACACCAAAATGTTCCTATGAATAAGGCCTATTTGTGTCCATACTTAGAAATGCGGCGACTAGTCCAGGTATTCCAGAAATTCAGATTTTGTTTACTGACCACCAGTGGTGAATCACATTTTCATGGAGCAACCCCACAAAAAACTGATAGGATATAAGTGTGATACACCAAAATGTTCCTATGAATAAGGCCTATTTGCGTCCATACTTAGAAATCCGGCGACAAGTCCAGGTATTCCAGAAATTCAGATTTTGTTTACTGACCACCAGTGGTGAATCACATTTTCATGGAGCAACCCCACAAAAAACTGATAGGATATAAGTGTGATACACCAAAATGTTCGTATGAATAAGGCCTATTTGCGTCCATACTTAGAAATGCGGCGAATAGTCCAGGTATTCCAGAAATTCAGATTTTGTTTACTGACCACCAGAGGTGAATCACATTTTCATGGAGCAACCCCACAAAAAACTGATAGGATATAAGTGTGATACACCAAAATGTTCCTATGAATAAGGCCTATTTGCGTCCATACTTAGAAATCCGGCGACAAGTCCAGGTATTCCAGAAATTCAGATTTTGTTTACTGACCACCAGAGGTGAATCACATTTTCATGGAGCAACCCCACAAAAAACTGATAGGATATAAGTGTGATACACCAAAATGTTCCTATGAATAAGGCCTATTTGCGTCCATACTTAGAAATCCGGCGACAAGTCCAGGTATTCCAGAAATTCAGATTTTGTTTACTGACCACCAGTGGTGAATCACATTTTCATGGAGCAACCCCACAAAAAACTGATAGGATATAAGTGTGATACACCAAAATGTTCGTATGAATAATGCTTATTTGCGTCCATACTTAGAAATGCGGCGAGTAGTCTACGTATTCCAGCAATTCAGATTTTGTTTACTGACCACCAGTGGTGAATCACATTTTCATGGAGCAACCCCACAAAAAACTGATAGGATATATGTGTGATACATCAAAATGTTCGCATGAATAAGGCCTATTTGCGTCCATACCTAGAAATGCGGCGAGTAGTCTTCGTATTCCAGAAATTCAGATTTTGTTTACTGACCACCAGTGGTGAATCACATATTCATGGAGCAACCCCACAAAAAACTGATAGGATATAAGTGTGATACACCAAAATGTTCGTATGAATAAAGCCAATTTGCGTCCATACCTAGAAATGCGGCGACTAGTCCAGGTATTCCAGAAATTCAGATTTTGTTTACTGACCACCAGTGGTGAATCACATTTTCATGGAGCAACCCCACAAAAACCTGATAGGATATAAGTGTGATACACCAAAATGTTCGTATGAATAAGGCCTATTTGCGTCCATACTTAGAAATGCGGCGACTAGTCCAGGTATTCCAGAAATTCAGATTTTGTTTACTGACCACCAGTGGTGAATCACATTTTCATGGAGCAACCCCACAAAAAACTGATAGGATATAAGTGTGATACACCAAAATGTTCGTATGAATAAGGCCTATTTGCGTTCATACTTAGAAATGCGGCGACTGGTCCAGGTATTCCAGAAATTTAGATTTTGTTTACTGACCACCAGTGGTGAATCACATTTTCATGGAGAAACCCCACAAAAAACTGATAGGATATAAGTGTGATACACCAAAATGTTCGTATGAATAAGGCCTATTTGCGTCCATACTTAGAAATGCGGCGACTAGTCCAGGTATTCCAGAAATTCAGATTTTGTTTACTGACCACCAGTGGTGAATCACATTTTCATGGAGCAACCCCACAAAAAACTGATAGGATATAAGTGTGATACACCAAAATGTTCGTATGAACAATGCTTATTTGCGTCCATACTTAGAAATGCGGCGAGTAGTCTACGTATTCCAGCAATTCAGATTTTGTTTACTGACCACCAGTGGTGAATCACATTTTCATGGAGCAACCCCACAAAAAACTGATAGGATATATGTGTGATACATCAAAATGTTCGCATGAATAAGGCCTATTTGCGTCCATACTTAGAAATGCGGCGAGTAGTCTACGTATTCCAGAAATTAAGATTTTGTTTACTGACCACCAGTGGTGAATCACATTTTCATGGAGCAACCCCACAAAAAACTGATAGGATATAAGTGTGATACACCAAAATGTTCGTATGAATAAGGCCTATTTGCGTCCATACTTAGAAATGCGGCGACTAGTCCAGGTATTCCAGAAATTCAGATTTTGTTTACTGACCACCAGTGGTGAATCACATTTTCATGGAGCAACCCCACAAAAAACTGATAGGATATAAGTGTGATACACCAAAATGTTCCTATGAATAAGGCCTATTTGCGTCCATACTTAGAAATCCGGCGGCTAGTCCAGGTATTCCAGAAATTCAAATTTTGTTTACTGACCACCAGTTGTGAATCACATTTTCATGGAGCAACCCCACAAAAAACTGATAGGATATAAGTGTGATACACCAAAATGTTCCTATGAATAAGGCCTATTTGCGTCCATACTTAGAAATGCGGCGACTAGTCCAGGTATTCCAGAAATTCAGATTTTGTTTACTGACCACAAATGGTGAATCACATTTTCTTGGAGCAACCCCACAAAAAACTGATAGGATATAAGTGTGATACACCAAAATGTTCGCATGAATAAGGCCTATTTGCGTCCATACTTAGAAATGCGGCGACTAGTCCAGGTATTCCAGAAATTCAGATTTTGTTTACTGACCACCAGTGGTGAATCACATTTTCATGGAGCAACCCCACAAAAAACTGATAGGATATAAGTGTGATACACCAAAATGTTCGTATGAATAAGGCCTATTTGCGCCTATACATAGAAATGCGGCGAGTAGTCTACGTATTCCAGAAATTCAGATTTTGTTTACTGACCACCAGTGGTGAATCACATTTTCATGGAGCAACCCCACAAAAAACTGATAGGATATAAGTGTGATACACCAAAATGTTCGCATGAATAAGGCCTATTTGCGTCCATACTTAGAAATGCGGCGAGTAGTCTACGTATTCCAGAAATTCAGATTTTGTTTACTGACCACCAGTGGTGAATCACATTTTCATGGAGCAACCCCACAAAAAACTGGTAGGATATAAGTGTGATACACCAAAATGTTCGTATGAATAAGGCCTATTTGCGTCCATACTTAGAAATGCGGCGACTAGTCCAGGTATTCTAGAAATTCAGATTTTGTTTACTGACCACCAGTGGTGAATCACATTTTCATGGAGCAACCCCACAAAAAACTGGTAGGATGTAAGTGTGATACACCAAAATGTTCGCATGAATAAGGCCTATTTGCGTCCATACTTAGAAATGCAGCGAGTAGTCTACGTATTCCAGAAATTCAGATTTTGTTTACTGACCACCAGTGGTGAATCATATTTTCATGGAGCAACCCCACAAAAAACTGATAGGATATAAGTGTGATACACCAAAATGTTCGTATGAATAAGGCCTATTTACGTCCATACTTAGAAATGCGGCGAGTAGTCTACGTATTCCAGAAATTCAGATTTTGTTTACTGACCACCAGTGGTGAATCATATTTTCATGGAGCAACCCCACAAAAAACTGATAGGATATAAGTGTGATACACCAAAATGTTCGTATGAATAAGGCCTATTTACGTCCATACTTAGAAATGCGGCGAGTAGTCTACGTATTCCAGAAATTCAGATTTTGTTTACTGACCACCAGTGGTGAATCACATTTTCATGGAGCAACCCCACAAAAAACTGATAGGATATAAGTGTGATACACCAAAATGTTCGCATGAATAAGGCCTATTTGCGTCCATACTTAGAAATGCGGCGAGTAGTCTACGTATTCCAGAAATTCAGATTTTGTTTACTGACCACCAGTGGTGAATCACATTTTCATGGAGCAACCCCACAAAAAACTGGGAGGATATAAGTGTGATACACCAAAATGTTCGTATGAATAAGGCCTATTTACGTCCATACTTAGAAATGCGGCGAGTAGTCTACGTATTCCAGAAATTCAGATTTTGTTTACTGACCACCAGTGGTGAATCATATTTTCATGGAGCAACCCCACAAAAAACTGATAGGATATAAGTGTGATACACCAAAATGTTCGTATGAATAAGGCCTATTTACGTCCATACTTAGAAATGCGGCGAGTAGTCTACGTATTCCAGAAATTCAGATTTTGTTTACTGACCACCAGTGGTGAATCATATTTTCATGGAGCAACCCCACAAAAAACTGATAGGATATAAGTGTGATACACCAAAATGTTCGTATGAATAAGGCCTATTTGCGTCCATACTTAGAAATGCGGCGACTAGTCCAGGTATTCCAGAAATTCAGATTTTGTTTACTGACCACCAGTGGTGAATCACATTTTCATGGAGCAACCCCACAAAAAACTGATAGGATATATGTGTGATACATCAAAATGTTCGCATGAATAAGGCCTATTTGCGTCCATACCTAGAAATGCGGCGAGTAGTCTACGTATTCCAGAAATTCAGATTTTGTTTACTGACCACCAGTGGTGAATCACATATTCATGGAGCAACCCCACAAAAAACTGATAGGATATAAGTGTGATACACCAAAATGTTCGTATGAATAAAGCCAATTTGCGTCCATACCTAGAAATGCGGCGACTAGTCCAGGTATTCCAGAAATTCAGATTTTGTTTACTGACCACCAGTGGTGAATCACATTTTCATGGAGCAACCCCACAAAAACCTGATAGGATATAAGTGTGATACACCAAAATGTTCGTATGAATAAGGCCTATTTGCGTCCATACTTAGAAATGCGGCGACTAGTCCAGGTATTCCAGAAATTCAGATTTTGTTTACTGACCACCAGTGGTGAATCACATTTTCATGGAGCAACCCCACAAAAAACTGATAGGATATAAGTGTGATACACCAAAATGTTCGTATGAATAAGGCCTATTTGCGTCCATACTTAGAAATGCGGCGACTGGTCCAGGTATTCCAGAAATTTAGATTTTGTTTACTGACCACCAGTGGTGAATCACATTTTCATGGAGAAACCCCACAAAAAACTGATAGGATATAAGTGTGATACACCAAAATGTTCGTATGAATAAGGCCTATTTGCGTCCATACTTAGAAATGCGGCGACTAGTCCAGGTATTCCAGAAATTCAGATTTTGTTTACTGACCACCAGTGGTGAATCACATTTTCATGGAGCAACCCCACAAAAAACTGATAGGATATAAGTGTGATACACCAAAATGTTCGTATGAATAATGCTTATTTGCGTCCATACTTAGAAATGCGGCGAGTAGTCTACGTATTCCAGCAATTCAGATTTTGTTTACTGACCACCAGTGGTGAATCACATTTTCATGGAGCAACCCCACAAAAAACTGATAGGATATATGTGTGATACATCAAAATGTTCGCATGAATAAGGCCTATTTGCGTCCATACTTAGAAATGCGGCGAGTAGTCTACGTATTCCAGAAATTCAGATTTTGTTTACTGACCACCAGTGGTGAATCACATTTTCATGGAGCAACCCCACAAAAAACTGATAGGATATAAGTGTGATACACCAAAATGTTCGTATGAATAAGGCCTATTTGCGTCCATACTTAGAAATGCGGCGACTAGTCCAGGTATTCCAGAAATTCAGATTTTGTTTACTGACCACCAGTGGTGAATCACATTTTCATGGAGCAACCCCACAAAAAACTGATAGGATATAAGTGTGATACACCAAAATGTTCCTATGAATAAGGCCTATTTCCGTCCATACTTAGAAATCCGGCGGCTAGTCCAGGTATTCCAGAAATTCAAATTTTGTTTACTGACCACCAGTGGTGAATCACATTTTCATGGAGCAACCCCACAAAAAACTGATAGGATATAAGTGTGATACACCAAAATGTTCCTATGAATAAGGCCTATTTGCGTCCATACTTAGAAATGCGGCGACTAGTCCAGGTATTCCAGAAATTCAGATTTTGTTTACTGACCACAAATGGTGAATCACATTTTCATGGAGCAACCCCACAAAAAACTGATAGGATATAAGTGTGATACACCAAAATGTTCGCATGAATAAGGCCTATTTGCGTCCATACTTAGAAATGCGGCGACTAGTCCAGGTATTCCAGAAATTCAGATTTTGTTTACTGACCACCAGTGGTGAATCACATTTTCATGGAGCAACCCCACAAAAAACTGATAGGATATAAGTGTGATACACCAAAATGTTCGTATGAATAAGGCCTATTTGCGCCTATACATAGAAATGCGGCGAGTAGTCTACGTATTCCAGAAATTCAGATTTTGTTTACTGACCACCAGTGGTGAATCACATTTTCATGGAGCAACCCCACAAAAAACTGATAGGATATAAGTGTGATACACCAAAATGTTCGCATGAATAAGGCCTATTTGCGTCCATACTTAGAAATGCGGCGAGTAGTCTACGTATTCCAGAAATTCAGATTTTGTTTACTGACCACCAGTGGTGAATCACATTTTCATGGAGCAACCCCACAAAAAACTGGTAGGATATAAGTGTGATACACCAAAATGTTCGTATGAATAAGGCCTATTTGCGTCCATACTTAGAAATGCGGCGACTAGTCCAGGTATTCTAGAAATTCAGATTTTGTTTACTGACCACCAGTGGTGAATCACATTTTCATGGAGCAACCCCACAAAAAACTGGTAGGATGTAAGTGTGATACACCAAAATGTTCGCATGAATAAGGCCTATTTGCGTCCATACTTAGAAATGCAGCGAGTAGTCTACGTATTCCAGAAATTCAGATTTTGTTTACTGACCACCAGTGGTGAATCATATTTTCATGGAGCAACCCCACAAAAAACTGATAGGATATAAGTGTGATACACCAAAATGTTCGCATGAATAAGGCCTATTTGCGTCCATACTTAGAAATGCGGCGAGTAGTCTACGTATTCCAGAAATTCAGATTTTGTTTACTGACCACCAGTGGTGAATCATATTTTCATGGAGCAACCCCACAAAAAACTGGTAGGATATAAGTGTGATACACCAAAATGTTTGCATGAATAAGGCCTATTTGCGTCCATACTTAGAAATGCGGCGAGTAGTCTACGTATTCCAGAAATTCAGATTTTGTTTACTGACCACCAGTGGTGAATCACATTTTCATGGAGCAACCCCACAAAAAACTGATAGGATATAAGTGTGATACACCAAAATGTTCGCACGAATAAGGCCTATTTGCGTCCATACTTAGAAATGCGGCGAGTAGTCTACGTATTCCAGAAATTCAGATTTTGTTTACTGACCACCAGTGGTGAATCATATTTTCATGGAGCAACCCCACAAAAAACTGGTAGGATATAAGTGTGATACACCAAAATGTTCGCATGAATAAGGCCTATTTGCGTCCATACTTAGAAATGCGGCGAGTAGTCTACGTATTCCAGAAATTCAGATTTTGTTTACTGACCACCAGTGGTGAATCACATTTTCATGGAGCAACCCCACAAAAAACTGATAGGATATAAGTGTGATACACCAAAATGTTCGCATGAATAAGGCCTATTTGCGTCCATACTTAGAAATGCGGCGAGTAGTCTACGTATTCCAGAAATTCAGATTTTGTTTACTGACCACCAGTGGTGAATCATATTTTCATGGAGCAACCCCACAAAAAACTGGTAGGATATAAGTGTGATACACCAAAATGTTCGCATGAATAAGGCCTATTTGCGTCCGTATTTAGAAATGCGGCGAGTAGTCTACGTATTCCAGAAATTCAGATTTTGTTTACTGACCACCAGTGGTGAATCACATTTTCATGGAGCAACCCCACAAAAAACTGGTAGGATATAAGTGTGATACACCAAAATGTTCGCATGAATAAGGCCTATTTGCGTCCATACTTAGAAATGCGGCGACTAGTCCAGGTATTCTAGAAATTCAGATTTTGTTTACTGACCACCAGTGGTGAATCACATTTTCATGGAGCAACCCCACAAAAAACTGATAGGATATAAGTGTGATACACCAAAATGTTCGTATGAATAAGGCCTATTTGCGTTCATACTTAGAAATGCGGCGAGTAGTCTACGTATTCCAGAAATTCAGATTTTGTTTACTGACCACCAGTGGTGAATCACATTTTCATGGAGCAACCCCACAAAAAACTGATAGGATATAAGTGTGATACACCAAAATGTTCGTATGAATAAGGCCTATTTACGTCCATACTTCGAAATGCGGCGAGTAGTCTACGTATTCCAGAAATTCAGATTTTGTTTACTGACCACCAGTGGTGAATCATATTTTCATGGAGCAACCCCACAAAAAACTGATAGGATATAAGTGTGATACACCAAAATGTTCGTATGAATAAGGCCTATTTGCGTCCATACTTAGAAATGCGGCGACTAGTCCAGGTATTCCAGAAATTCTGATTTTGTTTACTGACCACCAGTGGTGAATCACATTTTCATGGAGCAACCCCACAAAAAACTGATAGGATATAAGTGTGATACACCAAAATGTTCCTATGAATAAGGCCTATTTGCGTCCATACTTAGAAATCCGGCGGCTAATCCAGGTATTCCAGAAATTCAAATTTTGTTTACTGACCACCAGTGGTGAATCACATTTTCATGGAGCAACCCCACAAAAAACTGATAGGATATAAGTGTGATACACCAAAATGTTCCTATGAATAAGGCCTATTTGCGTCCATACTTAGAAATCCGGCGACTAGTCCAGGTATTCCAGAAATTCAGATTTTGTTTACTGACCACCAGTGGTGAATCAGATTTTCATGGAGCAACCCCACAAAAAACTGATAGGATATAAGTGTGATACACCAAAATGTTCCTATGAATAAGGCCTATTTGCGTCCATACTTAGAAATGCGGCGACTAGTCCAGGTATTCCAGAAATTCAGATTTTGTTTACTGACCACCAGTGGTGAATCACATTTTCATGGAGCAACCCCACAAAAAACTGATAGGATATAAGTGTGATACGCCAAAATGTTCGTATGAATAAGGCCTATTTGCGTCCATACTTAGAAATGCGGCGACTAGTCCAGGTATTCCAGAAATTCAGATTTTGTTTACTGACCACCAGTGGTGAATCACATTTTCATGGAGCAACCCCACAAAAAACTGATTGGATATAAGTGTGATACACCAAAATGTTCGCATGAATAAGGCCTATTTGCGTCCGTACTTAGCAATGCGGCGACTAGTCCAGGTATTCCAGAAATTCAGATTTTGTTTACTGACCACCAGTGGTGAATCACATTTTCATGGAGCAACCCCACAAAAAACTGATAGGATATAAGTGTGATACACCAAAATGTTCGCATGAATAAGGCCTATTTGCGTCCATACTTAGAAATGCGGCGAGTAGTCTACGTATTCCAGAAATTCAGATTTTGTTTACTGACCACCAGTGGTGAATCACATTTTCATGGAGCAACCCCACAAAAAACTGGTAGGATATAAGTGTGATACACCAAAATGTTCGTATGAATAAGGCCTATTTGCGTCCATACTTAGAAATGCGGCGACTAGTCCAGGTATTCTAGAAATTCAGATTTTGTTTACTGACCACCAGTGGTGAATCACATTTTCATGGAGCAACCCCACAAAAAACTGGTAGGATGTAAGTGTGATACACCAAAATGTTCGCATGAATAAGGCCTATTTGCGTCTATACTTAGAAATGCGGCGAGTAGTCTACGTATTCCAGAAATTCAGATTTTGTTTACTGACCACCAGTGGTGAATCATATTTTCATGGAGCAACCCCACAAAAAACTGATAGGGTATAAGTGTGATACACCAAAATGTTCGCATGAATAAGGCCTATTTGCGTCCATACTTAGAAATGCGGCGAGTAGTCTACGTATTCCAGAAATTCAGATTTTGTTTACTGACCACCAGTGGTGAATCATATTTTCATGGAGCAACCCCACAAAAAACTGGTAGGATATAAGTGTGATACACCAAAATGTTCGCATGAATAAGGCCTATTTGCGTCCATACTTAGAAATGCGGCGAGTAGTCTACGTATTCCAGAAATTCAGATTTTGTTTACTGACCACCAGTGGTGAATCACATTTTCATGGAGCAACCCCACAAAAAACTGATAGGATATAAGTGTGATACACCAAAATGTTCGCACGAATAAGGCCTATTTGCATCCGTACTTAGAAATGCGGCGAGTAGTCTACGTATTCCAGAAATTCAGATTTTGTTTACTGACCACCAGTGGTGAATCACATTTTCATGGAGCAACCCCACAAAAAACTGGTAGGATATAAGTGTGATACACCAAAATGTTCGTATGAATAAGGCCTATTTGCGTCCATACTTAGAAATGCGGCGACTAGTCCAGGTATTCTAGAAATTCAGATTTTGTTTACTGACCACCAGTGGTGAATCACATTTTCATGGAGCAACCCCACAAAAAACTGATAGGATATAAGTGTGATACACCAAAATGTTCGTATGAATAAGGCCTATTTGCGTTCATACTTAGAAATGCGGCGAGTAGTCTACGTATTCCAGAAATTCAGATTTTGTTTACTGACCACCAGTGGTGAATCACATTTTCATGGAGCAATCCCACAAAAAACTGATAGGATATAAGTATGATACACCAAAATGTTCGTATGAATAAGGCCTATTTGCGTCCATACTTAGAAATGCGGCGACTAGTCCAGGTATTCCAGAAATTCAGATTTTGTTTACTGACCACCAGTGGTGAATCACATTTTCATGGAGCAACCCCACAAAAAACTGATAGGATATAAGTGTGATACACCAAAATGTTCCTATGAATAAGGCCTATTTGCGTCCATACTTAGAAATCCGGCGGCTAGTCCAGGTATTCCAGAAATTCAAATTTTGTTTACTGACCACCAGTGGTGAATCACATTTTCATGGAGCAACCCCACAAAAAACTGATAGGATATAAGTGTGATACACCAAAATGTTCCTATGAATAAGGCCTATTTGCGTCCATACTTAGAAATCCGGCGACTAGTCCAGGTATTCCAGAAATTCAGATTTTGTTTACTGACCACCAGTGGTGAATCAGATTTTCATGGAGCAACCCCACAAAAAACTGATAGGATATAAGTGTGATACACCAAAATGTTCCTATGAATAAGGCCTATTTGCGTCCATACTTAGAAATGCGGCGACTAGTCCAGGTATTCCAGAAATTCAGATTTTGTTTACTGACCACCAGTGGTGAATCACATTTTCATGGAGCAACCCCACAAAAAACTGATAGGATATAAGTGTGATACACCAAAATGTTCGTATGAATAAGGCCTATTTGCGTCCATACTTAGAAATGCGGCGACTAGTCCAGGTATTCCAGAAATTCAGATTTTGTTCACTGACCACCAGTGGTGAATCACATTTTCATGGAGCAACCCCACAAAAAACTGATAGGATATAAGTGTGATACACCAAAATGTTCCTATGAATAAGGCCTATTTGCGTCCATACTTAGAAATCCGGCGACTAGTCCAGGTATTCCAGAAATTCAGATTTTGTTTACTGACCACCAGTGGTGAATCACATTTTCATGGAGCAACCCCACAAAAAACTGATAGGATATAAGTGTGATACACCAAAATGTTCGTATGAATAAGACCTATTTGCGTCCATACTTAGCAATCCGGCGACAAGTCCAGGTATTCCAGAAATTCAGATTTTGTTTACTGACCACCAGTGGTGAATCACATTTTCATGGAGCAACCCCACAAAAAACTGATAGGATATAAGTGTGATACACCAAAATGTTCGTATGAATAAGGCCTATTTGCGTCCATACTTAGAAATGCGGCGACTAGTCCAGGTATTCCAGAAATTCAGATTTTGTTTACTGACCACCAGAGGTGAATCACATTTTCATGGAGCAACCCCACAAAAAACTGATAGGATATAAGTGTGATACACCAGAATGTTCCTATGAATAAGGCCTATTTGCGTCCATACTTAGAAATCCGGCGACAAGTCCAGGTATTCCAGAAATTCAGATTTTGTTTACTGACCACCAGAGGTGAATCACATTTTCATGGAGCAACCCCACAAAAAACTGATACGATATAAGTGTGATACACCAAAATGTTCCTATGAATAAGGCCTATTTGCGTCCATACTTAGAAATCCGGCGACAAGTCCAGGTATTCCAGAAATTCAGATTTTGTTTACTGACCACCAGTGGTGAATCACATTTTCATGGAGCAACCCCACAAAAAACTGATAGGATATAAGTGTGATACACCAAAATGTTCGTATGAATAATGCTTATTTGCGTCCATACTTAGAAATGCGGCGAGTAGTCTACGTATTCCAGCAATTCAGATTTTGTTTACTGACCACCAGTGGTGAATCACATTTTCATGGAGCAACCCCACAAAAAACTGATAGGATATAAGTGTGATACATCAAAATGTTCGCATGAATAAGGCCTATTTGCGTCCATACCTAGAAATGCGGCGAGTAGTCTACGTATACCAGAAATTCAGATTTTGTTTACTGACCACCAGTGGTGAATCACATATTCATGGAGCAACCCCACAAAAAACTGATAGGATATAAGTGTGATACACCAAAATGTTCGTATGAATAAAGCCTATTTGCGTCCATACCTAGAAATGCGGCGACTAGTCCAGGTATTCCAGAAATTCAGATATTGTTTACTGACCACCAGTGGTGAATCACATTTTCATGGAGCAACCCCACAAAAACCTGATAGGATATAAGTGTGATACACCAAAATGTTCGTATGAATAAGGCCTATTTGCGTCCATACTTAGAAATGCGGCGAGTAGTCTACGTATTCCAGAAATTCAGATTTTGTTTACTGACCACCAGTGGTGAATCACATTTTCATGGAGCAACCCCACAAAAAACTGATAGGATATAAGTGTGATACACCAAAATGTTCGTATGAATAAGACCTATTTACATCCATACCTAGAAATGAGGCGAGTAGTCTACGTATTCCAGAAATTCAGATTTTGTTTACTGACCACCAGTGGTGAATCACATTTTCATGGAGCAACCCCACAAAAAACTGATAGGAGATAAGTGTGATACACCAAAATGTTCGTATGAATAAGGCCTATTTGCGTCCATACTTAGAAATGCGGCGACTAGTCCAGGTATTCCACAAATTTAGATTTTGTTTACTGACCACCAGTGGTGAATCACATTTTCATGGAGCAACCCCACAAAAAACTGATAGGATATAAGTGTGATACACCAAAATGTTCGTATGAATAAGGCCTATTTGCGTCCATACTTAGAAATGCGGCGAGTAGTCTACGTATTCCAGAAATTCAGATTTTGTTTACTGACCACCAGTGGTGAATCACATTTTCATGGAGCAACCCCACAAAAAACTGATAGGATATAAGTGTGATACACCAAAATGTTCGTATGAATAAGGCCTATTTGCGTCCATACTTAGAAATGCGGCGACTAGTCCAGGTATTCCAGAAATTCAGATTTTGTTTACTGACCACCAGAGGTGAATCACATTTTCATGGAGCAACCCCACAAAAAACTGATAGGATATAAGTGTGATACACCAAAATGTTCCTATGAATAAGGCCTATTTGCGTCCATACTTAGAAATCCGGCGACTAGTCCAGGTATTCCAGAAATTCAGATTTTGTTTACTGACCAACAGTGGTGAATCACATTTTCATGGAGCAACCCCACAAAAAACTGATAGGATATAAGTGTGATACACCAAAATGTTCGTATGAATAAGGCCTATTTGCGTCCATACTTAGAAATGCGGCGACTGGTCCAGGTATCCCAGAAATTCAGATTTTGTTTACTGACCACCAGTGGTGAATCACATTTTCATGGAGCAACCCCACAAAAAACTGATAGGATATAAGTGTGATACACCAAAATGTTCGTATGAATAAGGCCTATTTGCGTCCATACTTAGAAATGCGGCGAGTAGTCTACGTATTCCAGAAATTCAGATTTTGTTTACTGACCACCAGTGGTGAATCACATTTTCATGGAGCAACCCCACAAAAAACTGATAGGATATAAGTGTGATACACCAAAATGTTCGTATGAATAAGGCCTATTTACGTCCATACTTAGAAATGCGGCGAGTAGTCTACGTATTCCAGAAATTCAGATTTTGTTTACTGACCACCAGTGGTGAATCATATTTTCATGGAGCAACCCCACAAAAAACTGATAGGATATAAGTGTGATACACCAAAATGTTCGTATGAATAAGGCCTATTTGCGTCCATACTTAGAAATGCGGCGACTAGTCCAGGTATTCCAGAAATTCAGATTTTGTTTACTGACCACCAGTGGTGAATCACATTTTCATGGAGCAACCCCACAAAAAACTGATAGGATATAAGTGTGATACACCAAAATGTTCCTATGAATAAGGCCTATTTGCGTCCATACTTAGAAATCCGGCGGCTAGTCCAGGTATTCCAGAAATTCAAATTTTGTTTACTGACCACCAGTGGTGAATCACATTTTCATGGAGCAACCCCACAAAAACCTGATAGGATATAAGTGTGATACACCAAAATGTTCGTATGAATAAGGCCTATTTGCGTCCATACTTAGAAATGCGGCGAGTAGTCTACGTATTCCAGAAATTCAGATTTTGTTTACTGACCACCAGTGGTGAATCACATTTTCATGGAGCAACCCCACAAAAAACTGATAGGATATAAGTGTGATACACCAAAATGTTCGTATGAATAAGACCTATTTACATCCATACCTAGAAATGAGGCGAGTAGTCTACGTATTCCAGAAATTCAGATTTTGTTTACTGACCACCAGTGGTGAATCACATTTTCATGGAGCAACCCCACAAAAAACTGATAGGAGATAAGTGTGATACACCAAAATGTTCGTATGAATAAGGCCTATTTGCGTCCATACTTAGAAATGCGGCGACTAGTCCAGGTATTCCACAAATTTAGATTTTGTTTACTGACCACCAGTGGTGAATCACATTTTCATGGAGCAACCCCACAAAAAACTGGTAGGATATAAGTGTGATACACCAAAATGTTCGTATGAATAAGGCCTATTTGCGTCCATACTTAGAAATGCGGCGACTAGTCCAGG
The DNA here is from genome assembly GCA_949987735.1 of Leucophora obtusa. Lineage (NCBI taxonomy): Eukaryota > Metazoa > Arthropoda > Insecta > Diptera > Anthomyiidae > Leucophora > Leucophora obtusa. The sequence goes on from OX465297.1 coordinate 144,022,839, forward strand.
TATTTTAGAAATTCAGATTTTGTTTACTGACCACCAGTGGTGAATCACATTTTCATGGAGCAACCCCACAAAAAACTGATAGGATATAAGTGTGATACACCAAAATGTTCGTATGAATAAGGCCTATTTGCGTTCATACTTAGAAATGCGGCGAGTAGTCTACGTATTCCAGAAATTCAGATTTTGTTTACTGACCACCAGTGGTGAATCACATTTTCATGGAGCAATCCCACAAAAAACTGATAGGATATAAGTATGATACACCAAAATGTTCGTATGAATAAGGCCTATTTGCGTCCATACTTAGAAATGCGGCGACTAGTCCAGGTATTCCAGAAATTCAGATTTTGTTTACTGACCACCAGTGGTGAATCACATTTTCATGGAGCAACCCCACAAAAAACTGATAGGATATAAGTGTGATACACCAAAATGTTCCTATGAATAAGGCCTATTTGCGTCCATACTTAGAAATCCGGCGGCTAGTCCAGGTATTCCAGAAATTCAAATTTTGTTTACTGACCACCAGTGGTGAATCACATTTTCATGGAGCAACCCCACAAAAAACTGATAGGATATAAGTGTGATACACCAAAATGTTCCTATGAATAAGGCCTATTTGCGTCCATACTTAGAAATCCGGCGACTAGTCCAGGTATTCCAGAAATTCAGATTTTGTTTACTGACCACCAGTGGTGAATCAGATTTTCATGGAGCAACCCCACAAAAAACTGATAGGATATAAGTGTGATACACCAAAATGTTCCTATGAATAAGGCCTATTTGCGTCCATACTTAGAAATGCGGCGACTAGTCCAGGTATTCCAGAAATTCAGATTTTGTTTACTGACCACCAGTGGTGAATCACATTTTCATGGAGCAACCCCACAAAAAACTGATAGGATATAAGTGTGATACACCAAAATGTTCGTATGAATAAGGCCTATTTGCGTCCATACTTAGAAATGCGGCGACTAGTCCAGGTATTCCAGAAATTCAGATTTTGTTCACTGACCACCAGTGGTGAATCACATTTTCATGGAGCAACCCCACAAAAAACTGATAGGATATAAGTGTGATACACCAAAATGTTCCTATGAATAAGGCCTATTTGCGTCCATACTTAGAAATCCGGCGACTAGTCCAGGTATTCCAGAAATTCAGATTTTGTTTACTGACCACCAGTGGTGAATCACATTTTCATGGAGCAACCCCACAAAAAACTGATAGGATATAAGTGTGATACACCAAAATGTTCGTATGAATAAGACCTATTTGCGTCCATACTTAGAAATCCGGCGACAAGTCCAGGTATTCCAGAAATTCAGATTTTGTTTACTGACCACCAGTGGTGAATCACATTTTCATGGAGCAACCCCACAAAAAACTGATAGGATATAAGTGTGATACACCAAAATGTTCGTATGAATAAGGCCTATTTGCGTCCATACTTAGAAATGCGGCGACTAGTCCAGGTATTCCAGAAATTCAGATTTTGTTTACTGACCACCAGAGGTGAATCACATTTTCATGGAGCAACCCCACAAAAAACTGATAGGATATAAGTGTGATACACCAGAATGTTCCTATGAATAAGGCCTATTTGCGTCCATACTTAGAAATCCGGCGACAAGTCCAGGTATTCCAGAAATTCAGATTTTGTTTACTGACCACCAGAGGTGAATCACATTTTCATGGAGCAACCCCACAAAAAACTGATACGATATAAGTGTGATACACCAAAATGTTCCTATGAATAAGGCCTATTTGCGTCCATACTTAGAAATCCGGCGACAAGTCCAGGTATTCCAGAAATTCAGATTTTGTTTACTGACCACCAGTGGTGAATCACATTTTCATGGAGCAACCCCACAAAAAACTGATAGGATATAAGTGTGATACACCAAAATATTCGTATGAATAATGCTTATTTGCGTCCATACTTAGAAATGCGGCGAGTAGTCTACGTATTCCAGCAATTCAGATTTTGTTTACTGACCACCAGTGGTGAATCACATTTTCATGGAGCAACCCCACAAAAAACTGATAGGATATAAGTGTGATACATCAAAATGTTCGCATGAATAAGGCCTATTTGCGTCCATACCTAGAAATGCGGCGAGTAGTCTACGTATACCAGAAATTCAGATTTTGTTTACTGACCACCAGTGGTGAATCACATATTCATGGAGCAACCCCACAAAAAACTGATAGGATATAAGTGTGATACACCAAAATGTTCGTATGAATAAAGCCTATTTGCGTCCATACCTAGAAATGCGGCGACTAGTCCAGGTATTCCAGAAATTCAGATATTGTTTACTGACCACCAGTGGTGAATCACATTTTCATGGAGCAACCCCACAAAAACCTGATAGGATATAAGTGTGATACACCAAAATGTTCGTATGAATAAGGCCTATTTGCGTCCATACTTAGAAATGCGGCGAGTAGTCTACGTATTCCAGAAATTCAGATTTTGTTTACTGACCACCAGTGGTGAATCACATTTTCATGGAGCAACCCCACAAAAAACTGATAGGATATAAGTGTGATACACCAAAATGTTCGTATGAATAAGACCTATTTACATCCATACCTAGAAATGAGGCGAGTAGTCTACGTATTCCAGAAATTCAGATTTTGTTTACTGACCACCAGTGGTGAATCACATTTTCATGGAGCAACCCCACAAAAAACTGATAGGAGATAAGTGTGATACACCAAAATGTTCGTATGAATAAGGCCTATTTGCGTCCATACTTAGAAATGCGGCGACTAGTCCAGGTATTCCACAAATTTAGATTTTGTTTACTGACCACCAGTGGTGAATCACATTTTCATGGAGCAACCCCACAAAAAACTGATAGGATATAAGTGTGATACACCAAAATGTTCGTATGAATAAGGCCTATTTGCGTCCATACTTAGAAATGCGGCGAGTAGTCTACGTATTCCAGAAATTCAGATTTTGTTTACTGACCACCAGTGGTGAATCACATTTTCATGGAGCAACCCCACAAAAAACTGATAGGATATAAGTGTGATACACCAAAATGTTCGTATGAATAAGGCCTATTTGCGTCCATACTTAGAAATGCGGCGACTAGTCCAGGTATTCCAGAAATTCAGATTTTGTTTACTGACCACCAGAGGTGAATCACATTTTCATGGAGCAACCCCACAAAAAACTGATAGGATATAAGTGTGATACACCAAAATGTTCCTATGAATAAGGCCTATTTGCGTCCATACTTAGAAATCCGGCGACTAGTCCAGGTATTCCAGAAATTCAGATTTTGTTTACTGACCAACAGTGGTGAATCACATTTTCATGGAGCAACCCCACAAAAAACTGATAGGATATAAGTGTGATACACCAAAATGTTCGTATGAATAAGGCCTATTTGCGTCCATACTTAGAAATGCGGCGACTGGTCCAGGTATCCCAGAAATTCAGATTTTGTTTACTGACCACCAGTGGTGAATCACATTTTCATGGAGCAACCCCACAAAAAACTGATAGGATATAAGTGTGATACACCAAAATGTTCGTATGAATAAGGCCTATTTGCGTCCATACTTAGAAATGTGGCGAGTAGTCTACGTATTCCAGAAATTCAGATTTTGTTTACTGACCACCAGTGGTGAATCACATTTTCATGGAGCAACCCCACAAAAAACTGATAGGATATAAGTGTGATACACCAAAATGTTCGTATGAATAAGGCCTATTTACGTCCATACTTAGAAATGCGGCGAGTAGTCTACGTATTCCAGAAATTCAGATTTTGTTTACTGACCACCAGTGGTGAATCATATTTTCATGGAGCAACCCCACAAAAAACTGATAGGATATAAGTGTGATACACCAAAATGTTCGTATGAATAAGGCCTATTTGCGTCCATACTTAGAAATGCGGCGACTAGTCCAGGTATTCCAGAAATTCAGATTTTGTTTACTGACCACCAGTGGTGAATCACATTTTCATGGAGCAACCCCACAAAAAACTGATAGGATATAAGTGTGATACACCAAAATGTTCCTATGAATAAGGCCTATTTGCGTCCATACTTAGAAATCCGGCGGCTAGTCCAGGTATTCCAGAAATTCAAATTTTGTTTACTGACCACCAGTGGTGAATCACATTTTCATGGAGCAACCCCACAAAAACCTGATAGGATATAAGTGTGATACACCAAAATGTTCGTATGAATAAGGCCTATTTGCGTCCATACTTAGAAATGCGGCGAGTAGTCTACGTATTCCAGAAATTCAGATTTTGTTTACTGACCACCAGTGGTGAATCACATTTTCATGGAGCAACCCCACAAAAAACTGATAGGATATAAGTGTGATACACCAAAATGTTCGTATGAATAAGACCTATTTACATCCATACCTAGAAATGAGGCGAGTAGTCTACGTATTCCAGAAATTCAGATTTTGTTTACTGACCACCAGTGGTGAATCACATTTTCATGGAGCAACCCCACAAAAAACTGATAGGAGATAAGTGTGATACACCAAAATGTTCGTATGAATAAGGCCTATTTGCGTCCATACTTAGAAATGCGGCGACTAGTCCAGGTATTCCACAAATTTAGATTTTGTTTACTGACCACCAGTGGTGAATCACATTTTCATGGAGCAACCCCACAAAAAACTGATAGGATATAAGTGTGATACACCAAAATGTTCGTATGAATAAGGCCTATTTCCGTCCATACTTAGAAATGCGGCGAGTAGTCTACGTATTCCAGAAATTCAGATTTTGTTTACTGACCACCAGTGGTGAATCACATTTTCATGGAGCAACCCCACAAAAAACTGATAGGATATAAGTGTGATACACCAAAATGTTCGTATGAATAAGGCCTATTTGCGTCCATACTTAGAAATGCGGCGACTAGTCCAGGTATTCCAGAAATTCAGATTTTGTTTACTGACCACCAGAGGTGAATCACATTTTCATGGAGCAACCCCACAAAAAACTGATAGGATATAAGTGTGATACACCAAAATGTTCCTATGAATAAGGCCTATTTGCGTCCATACTTAGAAATCCGGCGACTAGTCCAGGTATTCCAGAAATTCAGATTTTGTTTACTGACCAACAGTGGTGAATCACATTTTCATGGAGCAACCCCACAAAAAACTGATAGGATATAAGTGTGATACACCAAAATGTTCGTATGAATAAGGCCTATTTGCGTCCATACTTAGAAATGCGGCGACTGGTCCAGGTATCCCAGAAATTCAGATTTTGTTTACTGACCACCAGTGGTGAATCACATTTTCATGGAGCAACCCCACAAAAAACTGATAGGATATAAGTGTGATACACCAAAATGTTCGCATGAATAAGGCCTATTTGCGTCCATACTTAGAAATGCGGCGAGTAGTCTACGTATTCCAGAAATTCAGATTTTGTTTACTGACCACCAGTGGTGAATCACATTTTCATGGAGCAACCCCACAAAAAACTGATAGGATATAAGTGTGATACACCAAAATGTTCGTATGAATAAGGCCTATTTACGTCCATACTTAGAAATGCGGCGAGTAGTCTACGTATTCCAGAAATTCAGATTTTGTTTACTGACCACCAGTGGTGAATCACATTTTCATGGAGCAACCCCACAAAAAACTGATAGGATATAAGTGTGATACACCAAAATGTTCGCACGAATAAGGCCTATTTGCATCCGTACTTAGAAATGCGGCGAGTAGTCTACGTATTCCAGAAATTCAGATTTTGTTTACTGACCACCAGTGGTGAATCACATTTTCATGGAGCAACCCCACAAAAAACTGGTAGGATATAAGTGTGATACACCAAAATGTTCGTATGAATAAGGCCTATTTGCGTCCATACTTAGAAATGCGGCGACTAGTCCAGGTATTCTAGAAATTCAGATTTTGTTTACTGACCACCAGTGGTGAATCACATTTTCATGGAGCAACCCCACAAAAAACTGATAGGATATAAGTGTGATACACCAAAATGTTCGTATGAATAAGGCCTATTTGCGTTCATACTTAGAAATGCGGCGAGTAGTCTACGTATTCCAGAAATTCAGATTTTGTTTACTGACCACCAGTGGTGAATCACATTTTCATGGAGCAATCCCACAAAAAACTGATAGGATATAAGTATGATACACCAAAATGTTCGTATGAATAAGGCCTATTTGCGTCCATACTTAGAAATGCGGCGACTAGTCCAGGTATTCCAGAAATTCAGATTTTGTTTACTGACCACCAGTGGTGAATCACATTTTCATGGAGCAACCCCACAAAAAACTGATAGGATATAAGTGTGATACACCAAAATGTTCCTATGAATAAGGCCTATTTGCGTCCATACTTAGAAATCCGGCGGCTAGTCCAGGTATTCCAGAAATTCAAATTTTGTTTACTGACCACCAGTGGTGAATCACATTTTCATGGAGCAACCCCACAAAAAACTGATAGGATATAAGTGTGATACACCAAAATGTTCCTATGAATAAGGCCTATTTGCGTCCATACTTAGAAATCCGGCGACTAGTCCAGGTATTCCAGAAATTCAGATTTTGTTTACTGACCACCAGTGGTGAATCAGATTTTCATGGAGCAACCCCACAAAAAACTGATAGGATATAAGTGTGATACACCAAAATGTTCCTATGAATAAGGCCTATTTGCGTCCATACTTAGAAATGCGGCGACTAGTCCAGGTATTCCAGAAATTCAGATTTTGTTTACTGACCACCAGTGGTGAATCACATTTTCATGGAGCAACCCCACAAAAAACTGATAGGATATAAGTGTGATACACCAAAATGTTCGTATGAATAAGGCCTATTTGCGTCCATACTTAGAAATGCGGCGACTAGTCCAGGTATTCCAGAAATTCAGATTTTGTTCACTGACCACCAGTGGTGAATCACATTTTCATGGAGCAACCCCACAAAAAACTGATAGGATATAAGTGTGATACACCAAAATGTTCCTATGAATAAGGCCTATTTGCGTCCATACTTAGAAATCCGGCGACTAGTCCAGGTATTCCAGAAATTCAGATTTTGTTTACTGACCACCAGTGGTGAATCACATTTTCATGGAGCAACCCCACAAAAAACTGATAGGATATAAGTGTGATACACCAAAATGTTCGTATGAATAAGACCTATTTGCGTCCATACTTAGAAATCCGGCGACAAGTCCAGGTATTCCAGAAATTCAGATTTTGTTTACTGACCACCAGTGGTGAATCACATTTTCATGGAGCAACCCCACAAAAAACTGATAGGATATAAGTGTGATACACCAAAATGTTCGTATGAATAAGGCCTATTTGCGTCCATACTTAGAAATGCGGCGACTAGTCCAGGTATTCCAGAAATTCAGATTTTGTTTACTGACCACCAGAGGTGAATCACATTTTCATGGAGCAACCCCACAAAAAACTGATAGGATATAAGTGTGATACACCAGAATGTTCCTATGAATAAGGCCTATTTGCGTCCATACTTAGAAATCCGGCGACAAGTCCAGGTATTCCAGAAATTCAGATTTTGTTTACTGACCACCAGAGGTGAATCACATTTTCATGGAGCAACCCCACAAAAAACTGATACGATATAAGTGTGATACACCAAAATGTTCCTATGAATAAGGCCTATTTGCGTCCATACTTAGAAATCCGGCGACAAGTCCAGGTATTCCAGAAATTCAGATTTTGTTTACTGACCACCAGTGGTGAATCACATTTTCATGGAGCAACCCCACAAAAAACTGATAGGATATAAGTGTGATACACCAAAATGTTCGTATGAATAATGCTTATTTGCGTCCATACTTAGAAATGCGGCGAGTAGTCTACGTATTCCAGCAATTCAGATTTTGTTTACTGACCACCAGTGGTGAATCACATTTTCATGGAGCAACCCCACAAAAAACTGATAGGATATAAGTGTGATACATCAAAATGTTCGCATGAATAAGGCCTATTTGCGTCCATACCTAGAAATGCGGCGAGTAGTCTACGTATACCAGAAATTCAGATTTTGTTTACTGACCACCAGTGGTGAATCACATATTCATGGAGCAACCCCACAAAAAACTGATAGGATATAAGTGTGATACACCAAAATGTTCGTATGAATAAAGCCTATTTGCGTCCATACCTAGAAATGCGGCGACTAGTCCAGGTATTCCAGAAATTCAGATATTGTTTACTGACCACCAGTGGTGAATCACATTTTCATGGAGCAACCCCACAAAAACCTGATAGGATATAAGTGTGATACACCAAAATGTTCGTATGAATAAGGCCTATTTGCGTCCATACTTAGAAATGCGGCGAGTAGTCTACGTATTCCAGAAATTCAGATTTTGTTTACTGACCACCAGTGGTGAATCACATTTTCATGGAGCAACCCCACAAAAAACTGATAGGATATAAGTGTGATACACCAAAATGTTCGTATGAATAAGACCTATTTACATCCATACCTAGAAATGAGGCGAGTAGTCTACGTATTCCAGAAATTCAGATTTTGTTTACTGACCACCAGTGGTGAATCACATTTTCATGGAGCAACCCCACAAAAAACTGATAGGAGATAAGTGTGATACACCAAAATGTTCGTATGAATAAGGCCTATTTGCGTCCATACTTAGAAATGCGGCGACTAGTCCAGGTATTCCACAAATTTAGATTTTGTTTACTGACCACCAGTGGTGAATCACATTTTCATGGAGCAACCCCACAAAAAACTGATAGGATATAAGTGTGATACACCAAAATGTTCGTATGAATAAGGCCTATTTGCGTCCATACTTAGAAATGCGGCGAGTAGTCTACGTATTCCAGAAATTCAGATTTTGTTTACTGACCACCAGTGGTGAATCACATTTTCATGGAGCAACCCCACAAAAAACTGATAGGATATAAGTGTGATACACCAAAATGTTCGTATGAATAAGGCCTATTTGCGTCCATACTTAGAAATGCGGCGACTAGTCCAGGTATTCCAGAAATTCAGATTTTGTTTACTGACCACCAGAGGTGAATCACATTTTCATGGAGCAACCCCACAAAAAACTGATAGGATATAAGTGTGATACACCAAAATGTTCCTATGAATAAGGCCTATTTGCGTCCATACTTAGAAATCCGGCGACTAGTCCAGGTATTCCAGAAATTCAGATTTTGTTTACTGACCAACAGTGGTGAATCACATTTTCATGGAGCAACCCCACAAAAAACTGATAGGATATAAGTGTGATACACCAAAATGTTCGTATGAATAAGGCCTATTTGCGTCCATACTTAGAAATGCGGCGACTGGTCCAGGTATCCCAGAAATTCAGATTTTGTTTACTGACCACCAGTGGTGAATCACATTTTCATGGAGCAACCCCACAAAAAACTGATAGGATATAAGTGTGATACACCAAAATGTTCGTATGAATAAGGCCTATTTGCGTCCATACTTAGAAATGCGGCGAGTAGTCTACGTATTCCAGAAATTCAGATTTTGTTTACTGACCACCAGTGGTGAATCACATTTTCATGGAGCAACCCCACAAAAAACTGATAGGATATAAGTGTGATACACCAAAATGTTCGTATGAATAAGGCCTATTTACGTCCATACTTAGAAATGCGGCGAGTAGTCTACGTATTCCAGAAATTCAGATTTTGTTTACTGACCACCAGTGGTGAATCATATTTTCATGGAGCAACCCCACAAAAAACTGATAGGATATAAGTGTGATACACCAAAATGTTCGTATGAATAAGGCCTATTTGCGTCCATACTTAGAAATGCGGCGACTAGTCCAGGTATTCCAGAAATTCAGATTTTGTTTACTGACCACCAGTGGTGAATCACATTTTCATGGAGCAACCCCACAAAAAACTGATAGGATATAAGTGTGATACACCAAAATGTTCCTATGAATAAGGCCTATTTGCGTCCATACTTAGAAATCCGGCGGCTAGTCCAGGTATTCCAGAAATTCAAATTTTGTTTACTGACCACCAGTGGTGAATCACATTTTCATGGAGCAACCCCACAAAAAACTGATAGGATATAAGTGTGATACACCAAAATGTTCCTATGAATAAGGCCTATTTGCGTCCATACTTAGAAATCCGGCGACTAGTCCAGGTATTCCAGAAATTCAGATTTTGTTTACTGACCACCAGTGGTGAATCACATTTTCATGGAGCAACCCCACAAAAAACTGATAGGATATAAGTGTGATACACCAAAATGTTCCTATGAATAAGGCCTATTTGCGTCCATACCTAGAAATCCGGCGACTAGTCCAGGTATTCCAGAAATTCAGATTTTGTTTACTGACCACCAGTGGTGAATCAGATTTTCATGGAGCAACCCCACAAAAAACTGATAGGATATAAGTGTGATACACCAAAATGTTCGTATGAATAAGGCCTATTTGCGTCCATACTTAGAAATGCGGCGACTAGTCCAGGTATTCCACAAATTTAGATTTTGTTTACTGACCACCAGTGGTGAATCACATTTTCATGGAGCAACCCCACAAAAAACTGATAGGATATAAGTGTGATACACCAAAATGTTCGTATGAATAAGGCCTATTTGCGTCCATACTTAGAAATGCGGCGAGTAGTCTACGTATTCCAGAAATTCAGATTGTGTTTACTGACCACCAGTGGTGAATCACATTTTCATGGAGCAACCCCACAAAAAACTGATAGGATATAAGTGTGATACACCAAAATGTTCGTATGAATAAGGCCTATTTGCGTCCGTACTTAGCAATGCGGCGACTAGTCCAGGTATTCCAGAAATTCAGATTTTGTTTACTGACCACCAGTGGTGAATCACATTTTCATGGAGCAACCCCACAAAAAACTGACAGGATATAAGTGTGATACACCAAAATGTTCGCATGAATAAGGCCTATTTGCGTCCATACTTAGAAATGCGGCGAGTAGTCTACGTATTCCAGAAATTCAGATTTTGTTTACTGACCACCAGTGGTGAATCACATTTTCATGGAGCAACCCCACAAAAAACTGGTAGGATATAAGTGTGATACACCAAAATGTTCGTATGAATAAGGCCTATTTGCGTCCATACTTAGAAATGCGGCGACTAGTCCAGGTATTCTAGAAATTCAGATTTTGTTTACTGACCACCAGTGGTGAATCACATTTTCATGGAGCAACCCCACAAAAAACTGGTAGGATGTAAGTGTGATACACCAAAATGTTCGCATGAATAAGGCCTATTTGCGTCTATACTTAGAAATGCGGCGAGTAGTCTACGTATTCCAGAAATTCAGATTTTGTTTACTGACCAACAGTGGTGAATCATATTTTCATGGAGCAACCCCACAAAAAACTGATAGGGTATAAGTGTGATACACCAAAATGTTCGCATGAATAAGGCCTATTTGCGTCCATACTTAGAAATGCGGCGAGTAGTCTACGTATTCCAGAAATTCAGATTTTGTTTACTGACCACCAGTGGTGAATCATATTTTCATGGAGCAACCCCACAAAAAACTGGTAGGATATAAGTGTGATACACCAAAATGTTCGCATGAATAAGGCCTATTTGCGTCCATACTTAGAAATGCGGCGAGTAGTCTACGTATTCCAGAAATTCAGATTTTGTTTACTGACCACCAGTGGTGAATCACATTTTCATGGAGCAACCCCACAAAAAACTGATAGGATATAAGTGTGATACACCAAAATGTTCGCACGAATAAGGCCTATTTGCATCCGTACTTAGAAATGCGGCGAGTAGTCTACGTATTCCAGAAATTCAGATTTTGTTTACTGACCACCAGTGGTGAATCACATTTTCATGGAGCAACCCCACAAAAAACTGGTAGGATATAAGTGTGATACACCAAAATGTTCGTATGAATAAGGCCTATTTGCGTCCATACTTAGAAATGCGGCGACTAGTCCAGGTATTCTAGAAATTCAGATTTTGTTTACTGACCACCAGTGGTGAATCACATTTTCATGGAGCAACCCCACAAAAAACTGATAGGATATAAGTGTGATACACCAAAATGTTCGTATGAATAAGGCCTATTTGCGTTCATACTTAGAAATGCGGCGAGTAGTCTACGTATTCCAGAAATTCAGATTTTGTTTACTGACCACCAGTGGTGAATCACATTTTCATGGAGCAATCCCACAAAAAACTGATAGGATATAAGTATGATACACCAAAATGTTCGTATGAATAAGGCCTATTTGCGTCCATACTTAGAAATGCGGCGACTAGTCCAGGTATTCCAGAAATTCAGATTTTGTTTACTGACCACCAGTGGTGAATCACATTTTCATGGAGCAACCCCACAAAAAACTGATAGGATATAAGTGTGATACACCAAAATGTTCCTATGAATAAGGCCTATTTGCGTCCATACTTAGAAATCCGGCGGCTAGTCCAGGTATTCCAGAAATTCAAATTTTGTTTACTGACCACCAGTGGTGAATCACATTTTCATGGAGCAACCCCACAAAAAACTGATAGGATATAAGTGTGATACACCAAAATGTTCCTATGAATAAGGCCTATTTGCGTCCATACTTAGAAATCCGGCGACTAGTCCAGGTATTCCAGAAATTCAGATTTTGTTTACTGACCACCAGTGGTGAATCAGATTTTCATGGAGCAACCCCACAAAAAACTGATAGGATATAAGTGTGATACACCAAAATGTTCCTATGAATAAGGCCTATTTGCGTCCATACTTAGAAATGCGGCGACTAGTCCAGGTATTCCAGAAATTCAGATTTTGTTTACTGACCACCAGTGGTGAATCACATTTTCATGGAGCAACCCCACAAAAAACTGATAGGATATAAGTGTGATACACCAAAATGTTCGTATGAATAAGGCCTATTTGCGTCCATACTTAGAAATGCGGCGACTAGTCCAGGTATTCCAGAAATTCAGATTTTGTTCACTGACCACCAGTGGTGAATCACATTTTCATGGAGCAACCCCACAAAAAACTGATAGGATATAAGTGTGATACACCAAAATGTTCCTATGAATAAGGCCTATTTGCGTCCATACTTAGAAATCCGGCGACTAGTCCAGGTATTCCAGAAATTCAGATTTTGTTTACTGACCACCAGTGGTGAATCACATTTTCATGGAGCAACCCCACAAAAAACTGATAGGATATAAGTGTGATACACCAAAATGTTCGTATGAATAAGACCTATTTGCGTCCATACTTAGAAATCCGGCGACAAGTCCAGGTATTCCAGAAATTCAGATTTTGTTTACTGACCACCAGTGGTGAATCACATTTTCATGGAGCAACCCCACAAAAAACTGATAGGATATAAGTGTGATACACCAAAATGTTCGTATGAATAAGGCCTATTTGCGTCCATACTTAGAAATGCGGCGACTAGTCCAGGTATTCCAGAAATTCAGATTTTGTTTACTGACCACCAGAGGTGAATCACATTTTCATGGAGCAACCCCACAAAAAACTGATAGGATATAAGTGTGATACACCAGAATGTTCCTATGAATAAGGCCTATTTGCGTCCATACTTAGAAATCCGGCGACAAGTCCAGGTATTCCAGAAATTCAGATTTTGTTTACTGACCACCAGAGGTGAATCACATTTTCATGGAGCAACCCCACAAAAAACTGATACGATATAAGTGTGATACACCAAAATGTTCCTATGAATAAGGCCTATTTGCGTCCATACTTAGAAATCCGGCGACAAGTCCAGGTATTCCAGAAATTCAGATTTTGTTTACTGACCACCAGTGGTGAATCACATTTTCATGGAGCAACCCCACAAAAAACTGATAGGATATAAGTGTGATACACCAAAATGTTCGTATGAATAATGCTTATTTGCGTCCATACTTAGAAATGCGGCGAGTAGTCTACGTATTCCAGCAATTCAGATTTTGTTTACTGACCACCAGTGGTGAATCACATTTTCATGGAGCAACCCCACAAAAAACTGATAGGATATAAGTGTGATACATCAAAATGTTCGCATGAATAAGGCCTATTTGCGTCCATACCTAGAAATGCGGCGAGTAGTCTACGTATACCAGAAATTCAGATTTTGTTTACTGACCACCAGTGGTGAATCACATATTCATGGAGCAACCCCACAAAAAACTGATAGGATATAAGTGTGATACACCAAAATGTTCGTATGAATAAAGCCTATTTGCGTCCATACCTAGAAATGCGGCGACTAGTCCAGGTATTCCAGAAATTCAGATATTGTTTACTGACCACCAGTGGTGAATCACATTTTCATGGAGCAACCCCACAAAAACCTGATAGGATATAAGTGTGATACACCAAAATGTTCGTATGAATAAGGCCTATTTGCGTCCATACTTAGAAATGCGGCGAGTAGTCTACGTATTCCAGAAATTCAGATTTTGTTTACTGACCACCAGTGGTGAATCACATTTTCATGGAGCAACCCCACAAAAAACTGATAGGATATAAGTGTGATACACCAAAATGTTCGTATGAATAAGACCTATTTACATCCATACCTAGAAATGAGGCGAGTAGTCTACGTATTCCAGAAATTCAGATTTTGTTTACTGACCACCAGTGGTGAATCACATTTTCATGGAGCAACCCCACAAAAAACTGATAGGAGATAAGTGTGATACACCAAAATGTTCGTATGAATAAGGCCTATTTGCGTCCATACTTAGAAATGCGGCGACTAGTCCAGGTATTCCACAAATTTAGATTTTGTTTACTGACCACCAGTGGTGAATCACATTTTCATGGAGCAACCCCACAAAAAACTGATAGGATATAAGTGTGATACACCAAAATGTTCGTATGAATAAGGCCTATTTGCGTCCATACTTAGAAATGCGGCGAGTAGTCTACGTATTCCAGAAATTCAGATTTTGTTTACTGACCACCAGTGGTGAATCACATTTTCATGGAGCAACCCCACAAAAAACTGATAGGATATAAGTGTGATACACCAAAATGTTCGTATGAATAAGGCCTATTTGCGTCCATACTTAGAAATGCGGCGACTAGTCCAGGTATTCCAGAAATTCAGATTTTGTTTACTGACCACCAGAGGTGAATCACATTTTCATGGAGCAACCCCACAAAAAACTGATAGGATATAAGTGTGATACACCAAAATGTTCCTATGAATAAGGCCTATTTGCGTCCATACTTAGAAATCCGGCGACTAGTCCAGGTATTCCAGAAATTCAGATTTTGTTTACTGACCAACAGTGGTGAATCACATTTTCATGGAGCAACCCCACAAAAAACTGATAGGATATAAGTGTGATACACCAAAATGTTCGTATGAATAAGGCCTATTTGCGTCCATACTTAGAAATGCGGCGACTGGTCCAGGTATCCCAGAAATTCAGATTTTGTTTACTGACCACCAGTGGTGAATCACATTTTCATGGAGCAACCCCACAAAAAACTGATAGGATATAAGTGTGATACACCAAAATGTTCGTATGAATAAGGCCTATTTGCGTCCATACTTAGAAATGCGGCGAGTAGTCTACGTATTCCAGAAATTCAGATTTTGTTTACTGACCACCAGTGGTGAATCACATTTTCATGGAGCAACCCCACAAAAAACTGATAGGATATAAGTGTGATACACCAAAATGTTCGTATGAATAAGGCCTATTTACGTCCATACTTAGAAATGCGGCGAGTAGTCTACGTATTCCAGAAATTCAGATTTTGTTTACTGACCACCAGTGGTGAATCATATTTTCATGGAGCAACCCCACAAAAAACTGATAGGATATAAGTGTGATACACCAAAATGTTCGTATGAATAAGGCCTATTTGCGTCCATACTTAGAAATGCGGCGACTAGTCCAGGTATTCCAGAAATTCAGATTTTGTTTACTGACCACCAGTGGTGAATCACATTTTCATGGAGCAACCCCACAAAAAACTGATAGGATATAAGTGTGATACACCAAAATGTTCCTATGAATAAGGCCTATTTGCGTCCATACTTAGAAATCCGGCGGCTAGTCCAGGTATTCCAGAAATTCAAATTTTGTTTACTGACCACCAGTGGTGAATCACATTTTCATGGAGCAACCCCACAAAAAACTGATAGGATATAAGTGTGATACACCAAAATGTTCCTATGAATAAGGCCTATTTGCGTCCATACTTAGAAATCCGGCGACTAGTCCAGGTATTCCAGAAATTCAGATTTTGTTTACTGACCACCAGTGGTGAATCAGATTTTCATGGAGCAACCCCACAAAAAACTGATAGGATATAAGTGTGATACACCAAAATGTTCCTATGAATAAGGCCTATTTGCGTCCATACTTAGAAATGCGGCGACTAGTCCAGGTATTCCAGAAATTCAGATTTTGTTTACTGACCACCAGTGGTGAATCACATTTTCATGGAGCAACCCCACAAAAAACTGATAGGATATAAGTGTGATACACCAAAATGTTCGTATGAATAAGGCCTATTTGCGTCCATACTTAGAAATGCGGCGACTAGTCCAGGTATTCCAGAAATTCAGATTTTGTTCACTGACCACCAGTGGTGAATCACATTTTCATGGAGCAACCCCACAAAAAACTAATAGGATATAAGTGTGATACACCAAAATGTTCCTATGAATAAGGCCTATTTGCGTCCATACTTAGAAATGCGGCGACTAGTCCAGGTATTCCAGAAATTCAGATTTTGTTTACTGACCACCAGTGGTGAATCACATTTTCATGGAGCAACCCCACAAAAAACTGATAGGATATAAGTGTGATACACCAAAATGTTCGTATGAATAAGGCCTATTTGCGTCCATACTTAGAAATGCGGCGACTAGTCCAGGTATTCCAGAAATTCAGATTTTGTTCACTGACCACCAGTGGTGAATCACATTTTCATGGAGCAACCCCACAAAAAACTGATAGGATATAAGTGTGATACACCAAAATGTTCCTATGAATAAGGCCTATTTGCGTCCATACTTAGAAATCCGGCGACTAGTCCAGGTATTCCAGAAATTCAGATTTTGTTTACTGACCACCAGTGGTGAATCACATTTTCATGGAGCAACCCCACAAAAAACTGATAGGATATAAGTGTGATACACCAAAATGTTCGTATGAATAAGACCTATTTGCGTCCATACTTAGAAATCCGGCGACAAGTCCAGGTATTCCAGAAATTCAGATTTTGTTTACTGACCACCAGTGGTGAATCACATTTTCATGGAGCAACCCCACAAAAAACTGATAGGATATAAGTGTGATACACCAAAATGTTCGTATGAATAAGGCCTATTTGCGTCCATACTTAGAAATGCGGCGACTAGTCCAGGTATTCCAGAAATTCAGATTTTGTTTACTGACCACCAGAGGTGAATCACATTTTCATGGAGCAACCCCACAAAAAACTGATAGGATATAAGTGTGATACACCAAAATGTTCGTATGAATAAGGCCTATTTGCGTCCATACTTAGAAATGCGGCGAGTAGTCTACGTATTCCAGAAATTCAGATTTTGTTTACTGACCACCAGTGGTGAATCACATTTTCATGGAGCAACCCCACAAAAAACTGATAGGATATAAGTGTGATACACCAAAATGTTCGTATGAATAAGGCCTATTTGCGTCCATACTTAGAAATGCGGCGACTAGTCCAGGTATTCCAGAAATTCAGATTTTGTTTACTGACCACCAGAGGTGAATCACATTTTCATGGAGCAACCCCACAAAAAACTGATAGGATATAAGTGTGATACACCAAAATGTTCCTATGAATAAGGCCTATTTGCGTCCATACTTAGAAATCCGGCGACTAGTCCAGGTATTCCAGAAATTCAGATTTTGTTTACTGACCAACAGTGGTGAATCACATTTTCATGGAGCAACCCCACAAAAAACTGATAGGATATAAGTGTGATACACCAAAATGTTCGTATGAATAAGGCCTATTTGCGTCCATACTTAGAAATGCGGCGACTGGTCCAGGTATCCCAGAAATTCAGATTTTGTTTACTGACCACCAGTGGTGAATCACATTTTCATGGAGCAACCCCACAAAAAACTGATAGGATATAAGTGTGATACACCAAAATGTTCGTATGAATAAGGCCTATTTGCGTCCATACTTAGAAATGCGGCGAGTAGTCTACGTATTCCAGAAATTCAGATTTTGTTTACTGACCACCAGTGGTGAATCACATTTTCATGGAGCAACCCCACAAAAAACTGATAGGATATAAGTGTGATACACCAAAATGTTCGTATGAATAAGGCCTATTTACGTCCATACTTAGAAATGCGGCGAGTAGTCTACGTATTCCAGAAATTCAGATTTTGTTTACTGACCACCAGTGGTGAATCATATTTTCATGGAGCAACCCCACAAAAAACTGATAGGATATAAGTGTGATACACCAAAATGTTCGTATGAATAAGGCCTATTTGCGTCCATACTTAGAAATGCGGCGACTAGTCCAGGTATTCCAGAAATTCAGATTTTGTTTACTGACCACCAGTGGTGAATCACATTTTCATGGAGCAACCCCACAAAAAACTGATAGGATATAAGTGTGATACACCAAAATGTTCCTATGAATAAGGCCTATTTGCGTCCATACTTAGAAATCCGGCGGCTAGTCCAGGTATTCCAGAAATTCAAATTTTGTTTACTGACCACCAGTGGTGAATCACATTTTCATGGAGCAACCCCACAAAAAACTGATAGGATATAAGTGTGATACACCAAAATGTTCCTATGAATAAGGCCTATTTGCGTCCATACTTAGAAATCCGGCGACTAGTCCAGGTATTCCAGAAATTCAGATTTTGTTTACTGACCACCAGTGGTGAATCAGATTTTCATGGAGCAACCCCACAAAAAACTGATAGGATATAAGTGTGATACACCAAAATGTTCCTATGAATAAGGCCTATTTGCGTCCATACTTAGAAATGCGGCGACTAGTCCAGGTATTCCAGAAATTCAGATTTTGTTTACTGACCACCAGTGGTGAATCACATTTTCATGGAGCAACCCCACAAAAAACTGATAGGATATAAGTGTGATACACCAAAATGTTCGTATGAATAAGGCCTATTTGCG
Source organism: Leucophora obtusa (assembly GCA_949987735.1). Lineage (NCBI taxonomy): Eukaryota > Metazoa > Arthropoda > Insecta > Diptera > Anthomyiidae > Leucophora > Leucophora obtusa. The sequence continues at coordinate 144,041,995 of OX465297.1, forward strand.
TCCATACTTAGAAATGCGGCGACTAGTCCAGGTATTCCAGAAATTCAGATTTTGTTCACTGACCACCAGTGGTGAATCACATTTTCATGGAGCAACCCCACAAAAAACTAATAGGATATAAGTGTGATACACCAAAATGTTCCTATGAATAAGGCCTATTTGCGTCCATACTTAGAAATGCGGCGACTAGTCCAGGTATTCCAGAAATTCAGATTTTGTTTACTGACCACCAGTGGTGAATCACATTTTCATGGAGCAACCCCACAAAAAACTGATAGGATATAAGTGTGATACACCAAAATGTTCGTATGAATAAGGCCTATTTGCGTCCATACTTAGAAATGCGGCGACTAGTCCAGGTATTCCAGAAATTCAGATTTTGTTCACTGACCACCAGTGGTGAATCACATTTTCATGGAGCAACCCCACAAAAAACTGATAGGATATAAGTGTGATACACCAAAATGTTCCTATGAATAAGGCCTATTTGCGTCCATACTTAGAAATCCGGCGACTAGTCCAGGTATTCCAGAAATTCAGATTTTGTTTACTGACCACCAGTGGTGAATCACATTTTCATGGAGCAACCCCACAAAAAACTGATAGGATATAAGTGTGATACACCAAAATGTTCGTATGAATAAGACCTATTTGCGTCCATACTTAGAAATCCGGCGACAAGTCCAGGTATTCCAGAAATTCAGATTTTGTTTACTGACCACCAGTGGTGAATCACATTTTCATGGAGCAACCCCACAAAAAACTGATAGGATATAAGTGTGATACACCAAAATGTTCGTATGAATAAGGCCTATTTGCGTCCATACTTAGAAATGCGGCGACTAGTCCAGGTATTCCAGAAATTCAGATTTTGTTTACTGACCACCAGAGGTGAATCACATTTTCATGGAGCAACCCCACAAAAAACTGATAGGATATAAGTGTGATACACCAGAATGTTCCTATGAATAAGGCCTATTTGCGTCCATACTTAGAAATCCGGCGACAAGTCCAGGTATTCCAGAAATTCAGATTTTGTTTACTGACCACCAGAGGTGAATCACATTTTCATGGAGCAACCCCACAAAAAACTGATACGATATAAGTGTGATACACCAAAATGTTCCTATGAATAAGGCCTATTTGCGTCCATACTTAGAAATCCGGCGACAAGTCCAGGTATTCCAGAAATTCAGATTTTGTTTACTGACCACCAGTGGTGAATCACATTTTCATGGAGCAACCCCACAAAAAACTGATAGGATATAAGTGTGATACACCAAAATGTTCGTATGAATAATGCTTATTTGCGTCCATACTTAGAAATGCGGCGAGTAGTCTACGTATTCCAGCAATTCAGATTTTGTTTACTGACCACCAGTGGTGAATCACATTTTCATGGAGCAACCCCACAAAAAACTGATAGGATATAAGTGTGATACATCAAAATGTTCGCATGAATAAGGCCTATTTGCGTCCATACCTAGAAATGCGGCGAGTAGTCTACGTATACCAGAAATTCAGATTTTGTTTACTGACCACCAGTGGTGAATCACATATTCATGGAGCAACCCCACAAAAAACTGATAGGATATAAGTGTGATACACCAAAATGTTCGTATGAATAAAGCCTATTTGCGTCCATACCTAGAAATGCGGCGACTAGTCCAGGTATTCCAGAAATTCAGATATTGTTTACTGACCACCAGTGGTGAATCACATTTTCATGGAGCAACCCCACAAAAACCTGATAGGATATAAGTGTGATACACCAAAATGTTCGTATGAATAAGGCCTATTTGCGTCCATACTTAGAAATGCGGCGAGTAGTCTACGTATTCCAGAAATTCAGATTTTGTTTACTGACCACCAGTGGTGAATCACATTTTCATGGAGCAACCCCACAAAAAACTGATAGGATATAAGTGTGATACACCAAAATGTTCGTATGAATAAGACCTATTTACATCCATACCTAGAAATGAGGCGAGTAGTCTACGTATTCCAGAAATTCAGATTTTGTTTACTGACCACCAGTGGTGAATCACATTTTCATGGAGCAACCCCACAAAAAACTGATAGGAGATAAGTGTGATACACCAAAATGTTCGTATGAATAAGGCCTATTTGCGTCCATACTTAGAAATGCGGCGACTAGTCCAGGTATTCCACAAATTTAGATTTTGTTTACTGACCACCAGTGGTGAATCACATTTTCATGGAGCAACCCCACAAAAAACTGATAGGATATAAGTGTGATACACCAAAATGTTCGTATGAATAAGGCCTATTTGCGTCCATACTTAGAAATGCGGCGAGTAGTCTACGTATTCCAGAAATTCAGATTTTGTTTACTGACCACCAGTGGTGAATCACATTTTCATGGAGCAACCCCACAAAAAACTGATAGGATATAAGTGTGATACACCAAAATGTTCGTATGAATAAGGCCTATTTGCGTCCATACTTAGAAATGCGGCGACTGGTCCAGGTATTCCAGAAATTCAGATTTTGTTTACTGACCACCAGAGGTGAATCACATTTTCATGGAGCAACCCCACAAAAAACTGATAGGATATAAGTGTGATACACCAAAATGTTCCTATGAATAAGGCCTATTTGCGTCCATACTTAGAAATCCGGCGACTAGTCCAGGTATTCCAGAAATTCAGATTTTGTTTACTGACCAACAGTGGTGAATCACATTTTCATGGAGCAACCCCACAAAAAACTGATAGGATATAAGTGTGATACACCAAAATGTTCGTATGAATAAGGCCTATTTGCGTCCATACTTAGAAATGCGGCGACTGGTCCAGGTATCCCAGAAATTCAGATTTTGTTTACTGACCACCAGTGGTGAATCACATTTTCATGGAGCAACCCCACAAAAAACTGATAGGATATAAGTGTGATACACCAAAATGTTCGTATGAATAAGGCCTATTTGCGTCCATACTTAGAAATGCGGCGAGTAGTCTACGTATTCCAGAAATTCAGATTTTGTTTACTGACCACCAGTGGTGAATCACATTTTCATGGAGCAACCCCACAAAAAACTGATAGGATATAAGTGTGATACACCAAAATGTTCGTATGAATAAGGCCTATTTACGTCCATACTTAGAAATGCGGCGAGTAGTCTACGTATTCCAGAAATTCAGATTTTGTTTACTGACCACCAGTGGTGAATCATATTTTCATGGAGCAACCCCACAAAAAACTGATAGGATATAAGTGTGATACACCAAAATGTTCGTATGAATAAGGCCTATTTGCGTCCATACTTAGAAATGCGGCGACTAGTCCAGGTATTCCAGAAATTCAGATTTTGTTTACTGACCACCAGTGGTGAATCACATTTTCATGGAGCAACCCCACAAAAAACTGATAGGATATAAGTGTGATACACCAAAATGTTCCTATGAATAAGGCCTATTTGCGTCCATACTTAGAAATCCGGCGGCTAGTCCAGGTATTCCAGAAATTCAAATTTTGTTTACTGACCACCAGTGGTGAATCACATTTTCATGGAGCAACCCCACAAAAAACTGATAGGATATAAGTGTGATACACCAAAATGTTCCTATGAATAAGGCCTATTTGCGTCCATACTTAGAAATCCGGCGACTAGTCCAGGTATTCCAGAAATTCAGATTTTGTTTACTGACCACCAGTGGTGAATCAGATTTTCATGGAGCAACCCCACAAAAAACTGATAGGATATAAGTGTGATACACCAAAATGTTCCTATGAATAAGGCCTATTTGCGTCCATACTTAGAAATGCGGCGACTAGTCCAGGTATTCCAGAAATTCAGATTTTGTTTACTGACCACCAGTGGTGAATCACATTTTCATGGAGCAACCCCACAAAAAACTGATAGGATATAAGTGTGATACACCAAAATGTTCGTATGAATAAGGCCTATTTGCGTCCATACTTAGAAATGCGGCGACTAGTCCAGGTATTCCAGAAATTCAGATTTTGTTCACTGACCACCAGTGGTGAATCACATTTTCATGGAGCAACCCCACAAAAAACTAATAGGATATAAGTGTGATACACCAAAATGTTCCTATGAATAAGGCCTATTTGCGTCCATACTTAGAAATGCGGCGACTAGTCCAGGTATTCCAGAAATTCAGATTTTGTTTACTGACCACCAGTGGTGAATCACATTTTCATGGAGCAACCCCACAAAAAACTGATAGGATATAAGTGTGATACACCAAAATGTTCGTATGAATAAGGCCTATTTGCGTCCATACTTAGAAATGCGGCGACTAGTCCAGGTATTCCAGAAATTCAGATTTTGTTCACTGACCACCAGTGGTGAATCACATTTTCATGGAGCAACCCCACAAAAAACTGATAGGATATAAGTGTGATACACCAAAATGTTCCTATGAATAAGGCCTATTTGCGTCCATACTTAGAAATCCGGCGACTAGTCCAGGTATTCCAGAAATTCAGATTTTGTTTACTGACCACCAGTGGTGAATCACATTTTCATGGAGCAACCCCACAAAAAACTGATAGGATATAAGTGTGATACACCAAAATGTTCGTATGAATAAGACCTATTTGCGTCCATACTTAGAAATCCGGCGACAAGTCCAGGTATTCCAGAAATTCAGATTTTGTTTACTGACCACCAGTGGTGAATCACATTTTCATGGAGCAACCCCACAAAAAACTGATAGGATATAAGTGTGATACACCAAAATGTTCGTATGAATAAGGCCTATTTGCGTCCATACTTAGAAATGCGGCGACTAGTCCAGGTATTCCAGAAATTCAGATTTTGTTTACTGACCACCAGAGGTGAATCACATTTTCATGGAGCAACCCCACAAAAAACTGATAGGATATAAGTGTGATACACCAGAATGTTCCTATGAATAAGGCCTATTTGCGTCCATACTTAGAAATCCGGCGACAAGTCCAGGTATTCCAGAAATTCAGATTTTGTTTACTGACCACCAGAGGTGAATCACATTTTCATGGAGCAACCCCACAAAAAACTGATACGATATAAGTGTGATACACCAAAATGTTCCTATGAATAAGGCCTATTTGCGTCCATACTTAGAAATCCGGCGACAAGTCCAGGTATTCCAGAAATTCAGATTTTGTTTACTGACCACCAGTGGTGAATCACATTTTCATGGAGCAACCCCACAAAAAACTGATAGGATATAAGTGTGATACACCAAAATGTTCGTATGAATAATGCTTATTTGCGTCCATACTTAGAAATGCGGCGAGTAGTCTACGTATTCCAGCAATTCAGATTTTGTTTACTGACCACCAGTGGTGAATCACATTTTCATGGAGCAACCCCACAAAAAACTGATAGGATATAAGTGTGATACATCAAAATGTTCGCATGAATAAGGCCTATTTGCGTCCATACCTAGAAATGCGGCGAGTAGTCTACGTATACCAGAAATTCAGATTTTGTTTACTGACCACCAGTGGTGAATCACATATTCATGGAGCAACCCCACAAAAAACTGATAGGATATAAGTGTGATACACCAAAATGTTCGTATGAATAAAGCCTATTTGCGTCCATACCTAGAAATGCGGCGACTAGTCCAGGTATTCCAGAAATTCAGATATTGTTTACTGACCACCAGTGGTGAATCACATTTTCATGGAGCAACCCCACAAAAACCTGATAGGATATAAGTGTGATACACCAAAATGTTCGTATGAATAAGGCCTATTTGCGTCCATACTTAGAAATGCGGCGAGTAGTCTACGTATTCCAGAAATTCAGATTTTGTTTACTGACCACCAGTGGTGAATCACATTTTCATGGAGCAACCCCACAAAAAACTGATAGGATATAAGTGTGATACACCAAAATGTTCGTATGAATAAGACCTATTTACATCCATACCTAGAAATGAGGCGAGTAGTCTACGTATTCCAGAAATTCAGATTTTGTTTACTGACCACCAGTGGTGAATCACATTTTCATGGAGCAACCCCACAAAAAACTGATAGGAGATAAGTGTGATACACCAAAATGTTCGTATGAATAAGGCCTATTTGCGTCCATACTTAGAAATGCGGCGACTAGTCCAGGTATTCCACAAATTTAGATTTTGTTTACTGACCACCAGTGGTGAATCACATTTTCATGGAGCAACCCCACAAAAAACTGATAGGATATAAGTGTGATACACCAAAATGTTCGTATGAATAAGGCCTATTTGCGTCCATACTTAGAAATGCGGCGAGTAGTCTACGTATTCCAGAAATTCAGATTTTGTTTACTGACCACCAGTGGTGAATCACATTTTCATGGAGCAACCCCACAAAAAACTGATAGGATATAAGTGTGATACACCAAAATGTTCGTATGAATAAGGCCTATTTGCGTCCATACTTAGAAATGCGGCGACTAGTCCAGGTATTCCAGAAATTCAGATTTTGTTTACTGACCACCAGAGGTGAATCACATTTTCATGGAGCAACCCCACAAAAAACTGATAGGATATAAGTGTGATACACCAAAATGTTCCTATGAATAAGGCCTATTTGCGTCCATACTTAGAAATCCGGCGACTAGTCCAGGTATTCCAGAAATTCAGATTTTGTTTACTGACCAACAGTGGTGAATCACATTTTCATGGAGCAACCCCACAAAAAACTGATAGGATATAAGTGTGATACACCAAAATGTTCGTATGAATAAGGCCTATTTGCGTCCATACTTAGAAATGCGGCGACTGGTCCAGGTATCCCAGAAATTCAGATTTTGTTTACTGACCACCAGTGGTGAATCACATTTTCATGGAGCAACCCCACAAAAAACTGATAGGATATAAGTGTGATACACCAAAATGTTCGTATGAATAAGGCCTATTTGCGTCCATACTTAGAAATGCGGCGAGTAGTCTACGTATTCCAGAAATTCAGATTTTGTTTACTGACCACCAGTGGTGAATCACATTTTCATGGAGCAACCCCACAAAAAACTGATAGGATATAAGTGTGATACACCAAAATGTTCGTATGAATAAGGCCTATTTACGTCCATACTTAGAAATGCGGCGAGTAGTCTACGTATTCCAGAAATTCAGATTTTGTTTACTGACCACCAGTGGTGAATCATATTTTCATGGAGCAACCCCACAAAAAACTGATAGGATATAAGTGTGATACACCAAAATGTTCGTATGAGTAAGGCCTATTTGCGTCCATACTTAGAAATGCGGCGACTAGTCCAGGTATTCCAGAAATTCAGATTTTGTTTACTGACCACCAGTGGTGAATCACATTTTCATGGAGCAACCCCACAAAAAACTGATAGGATATAAGTGTGATACACCAAAATGTTCCTATGAATAAGGCCTATTTGCGTCCATACTTAGAAATCCGGCGGCTAGTCCAGGTATTCCAGAAATTCAAATTTTGTTTACTGACCACCAGTGGTGAATCACATTTTCATGGAGCAACCCCACAAAAAACTGATAGGATATAAGTGTGATACACCAAAATGTTCCTATGAATAAGGCCTATTTGCGTCCATACTTAGAAATCCGGCGACTAGTCCAGGTATTCCAGAAATTCAGATTTTGTTTACTGACCACCAGTGGTGAATCAGATTTTCATGGAGCAACCCCACAAAAAACTGATAGGATATAAGTGTGATACACCAAAATGTTCCTATGAATAAGGCCTATTTGCGTCCATACTTAGAAATGCGGCGACTAGTCCAGGTATTCCAGAAATTCAGATTTTGTTTACTGACCACCAGTGGTGAATCACATTTTCATGGAGCAACCCCACAAAAAACTGATAGGATATAAGTGTGATACACCAAAATGTTCGTATGAATAAGGCCTATTTGCGTCCATACTTAGAAATGCGGCGACTAGTCCAGGTATTCCAGAAATTCAGATTTTGTTCACTGACCACCAGTGGTGAATCACATTTTCATGGAGCAACCCCACAAAAAACTAATAGGATATAAGTGTGATACACCAAAATGTTCCTATGAATAAGGCCTATTTGCGTCCATACTTAGAAATCCGGCGACTAGTCCAGGTATTCCAGAAATTCAGATTTTGTTTACTGACCACCAGTGGTGAATCACATTTTCATGGAGCAACCCCACAAAAAACTGATAGAATATAAGTGTGATACACCAAAATGTTCGTATGAATAAGGCCTATTTGCGTCCATACTTAGAAATCCGGCGACAAGTCCAGGTATTCCAGAAATTTAGATTTTGTTTACTGACCACCAGTGGTGAATCACATTTTCATGGAGCAACCCCACAAAAAACTGATAGGATATAAGTGTGATACACCAAAATGTTCGTATGAATAAGGCCTATTTGCGTCCATACTTAGAAATGCGGCGACTAGTCCAGGTATTCCAGAAATTCAGATTTTGTTTACTGACCACCAGAGGTGAATCACATTTTCATGGAGCAACCCCACAAAAAACTGATAGGATATAAGTGTGATACACCAAAATGTTCCTATGAATAAGGCCTATTTGCGTCCATACTTAGAAATCCGGCGACAAGTCCAGGTATTCCAGAAATTCAGATTTTGTTTACTGACCACCAGAGGTGAATCACATTTTCATGGAGCAACCCCACAAAAAACTGATAGGATATAAGTGTGATGCACCAAAATGTTCCTATGAATAAGGCCTATTTGCGTCCATACATAGAAATCCGGTGACAAGTCCAGGTATTCCAGAAATTCAGATTTTGTTTACTGACCACCAGTGGTGAATCACATTTTCATGGAGCAACCCCACAAAAAACTGATAGGATATAAGTGTGATACACCAAAATGTTCGTATGAATAATGCTTATTTGCGTCCATACTTAGAAATGCGGCGAGTAGTCTACGTATTCCAGCAATTCAGATTTTGTTTACTGACCACCAGTGGTGAATCACATTTTCATGGAGCAACCCCACAAAAAACCGATAGGATATAAGTGTGATACATCAAAATGTTCGCATGAATAAGGCCTATTTGCGTCCATACCTAGAAATGCGGCGAGTAGTCTACGTATACCAGAAATTCAGATTTTGTTTACTGACCACCAGTGGTGAATCACATATTCATGGAGCAACCCCACAAAAAACTGATAGGATATAAGTGTGATACACCAAAATGTTCGTATGAATAAAGCCTATTTGCGTCCATACCTAGAAATGCGGCGACTAGTCCAGGTATTCCAGAAATTCAGATTTTGTTTACTGACCACCAGTGGTGAATCACATTTTCATGGAGCAACCCCACAAAAACCTGATAGGATATAAGTGTGATACACTAAAATGTTCGTATGAATAAGGCCTATTTGCGTCCATACTTAGAAATGCGGCGAGTAGTCTACGTATTCCAGAAATTCAGATTTTGTTTACTGACCACCAGTGGTGAATCACATTTTCATGGAGCAACCCCACAAAAAACTGATAGGAGATAAGTGTGATACACCAAAATGTTCGTATGAATAAGGCCTATTTGCGTCCATACTTAGAAATGCGGCGACTAGTCCAGGTATTCCACAAATTTAGATTTTGTTTACTGACCACCAGTGGTGAATCACATTTTCATGGAGCAACCCCACAAAAAACTGATAGGATATAAGTGTGATACACCAAAATGTTCGTATGAATAAGGCCTATTTGCGTCCATACTTAGAAATGCGGCGAGTAGTCTACGTATTCCAGAAATTCAGATTTTGTTTACTGACCACCAGTGGTGAATCACATTTTCATGGAGCAACCCCACAAAAAACTGATAGGATATAAGTGTGATACACCAAAATGTTCGTATGAATAAGGCCTATTTGCGTCCATACTTAGAACTGCGGCGACTAGTCCAGGTATTCCAGAAATTCAGATTTTGTTTACTGACCACCAGAGGTGAATCACATTTTCATGGAGCAACCCCACAAAAAACTGATAGGATATAAGTGTGATACACCAAAATGTTCGTATGAATAAGACCTATTTACATCCATACCTAGAAATGAGGCGAGTAGTCTACGTATTCCAGAAATTCAGATTTTGTTTACTGACCACCAGTGGTGAATCACATTTTCATGGAGCAACCCCACAAAAAACTGATAGGAGATAAGTGTGATACACCAAAATGTTCGTATGAATAAGGCCTATTTGCGTCCATACTTAGAAATGCGGCGACTAGTCCAGGTATTCCACAAATTTAGATTTTGTTTACTGACCACCAGTGGTGAATCACATTTTCATGGAGCAACCCCACAAAAAACTGATAGGATATAAGTGTGATACACCAAAATGTTCGTATGAATAAGGCCTATTTGCGTCCATACTTAGAAATGCGGCGAGTAGTCTACGTATTCCAGAAATTCAGATTTTGTTTACTGACCACCAGTGGTGAATCACATTTTCATGGAGCAACCCCACAAAAAACTGATAGGATATAAGTGTGATACACCAAAATGTTCGTATGAATAAGGCCTATTTGCGTCCATACTTAGAACTGCGGCGACTAGTCCAGGTATTCCAGAAATTCAGATTTTGTTTACTGACCACCAGAGGTGAATCACATTTTCATGGAGCAACCCCACAAAAAACTGATAGGAGATAAGTGTGATACACCAAAATGTTCGTATGAATAAGGCCTATTTGCGTCCATACTTAGAAATGCGGCGACTAGTCCAGGTATTCCACAAATTTAGATTTTGTTTACTGACCACCAGTGGTGAATCACATTTTCATGGAGCAACCCCACAAAAAACTGATAGGATATAAGTGTGATACACCAAAATGTTCGTATGAATAAGGCCTATTTGCGTCCATACCTAGAAATGCGGCGAGTAGTCTACGTATTCCAGAAATTCAGATTTTGTTTACTGACCACCAGTGGTGAATCACATTTTCATGGAGCAACCCCACAAAAAACTGATAGGATATAAGTGTGATACACCAAAATGTTCGTATGAATAAGGCCTATTTGCGTCCATACTTAGAAATGCGGCGAGTAGTCTACGTATTCCAGAAATTCAGATTTTGTTTACTGACCACCAGTGGTGAATCACATTTTCATGGAGCAACCCCACAAAAAACTGATAGGATATAAGTGTGATACACCAAAATGTTCGTATGAATAATGCTTATTTGCGTCCATACTTAGAAATGCGGCGAGTAGTCTACGTATTCCAGCAATTCAGATTTTGTTTACTGACCACCAGTGGTGAATCACATTTTCATGGAGCAACCCCACAAAAAACTGATAGGATATAAGTGTGATACATCAAAATGTTCGCATGAATAAGGCCTATTTGCGTCCATACCTAGAAATGCGGCGAGTAGTCTACGTATACCAGAAATTCAGATTTTGTTTACTGACCACCAGTGGTGAATCACATATTCATGGAGCAACCCCACAAAAAACTGATAGGATATAAGTGTGATACACCAAAATGTTCGTATGAATAAAGCCTATTTGCGTCCATACCTAGAATTGCGGCGACTAGTCCAGGTATTCCAGAAATTCAGATTTTGTTTACTGACCACCAGTGGTGAATCACATTTTCATGGAGCAACCCCACAAAAAACTGGTAGGATATAAGTGTGATACACCAAAATGTTCGTATGAATAAGGCCTATTTGCGTCCATACTTAGAAATGCGGCGACTAGTCTACGTATTCCAGAAATTCAGATTTTGTTTACTGACCACCAGTGGTGAATCACATTTTCATGGAGCAACCCCACAAAAAACTGGTAGGATATAAGTGTGATACACCAAAATGTTCGTATGAATAAGGCCTATTTGCGTCCATACTTAGAAATGCGGCGACTAGTCCAGGTATTCTAGAAATTCAGATTTTGTTTACTGACCACCAGTGGTGAATCACATTTTCATGGAGCAACCCCACAAAAAACTGGTAGGATATAAGTGTGATACACCAAAATGTTCGTATGAATAAGGCCTATTTGCGTCCATACTTAGAAATGCGGCGACTAGTCTACGTATTCCAGAAATTCAGATTTTGTTTACTGACCACCAGTGGTGAATCACATATTCATAGAGCAACCCCACAAAAAACTGATAGGATATAAGTGTGATACACCAAAATGTTCGTATGAATAAAGCCTATTTGCGTCCATACCTAGAAATGCGGCGACTAGTCCAGGTATTCCAGAAATTCAGATTTTGTTTACTGACCACCAGTGGTGAATCACATTTTCATGGAGCAACCCCACAAAAAACTGATAGGATATAAGTGTGATACACCAAAATGTTCGCATGAATAAGGCCTATTTGCGTCCATACTTAGAAATGCGGCGAGTAGTCTACGTATTCCAGAAATTCAGATTTTGTTTACTGACCACCAGTGGTGAATCACATTTTCATGGAGCAACCCCACAAAAAACTGGTAGGATATAAGTGTGATACACCAAAATGTTCGTATGAATAAGGCCTATTTGCGTCCATACTTAGAAATGCGGCGACTAGTCCAGGTATTCTAGAAATTCAGATTTTGTTTACTGACCACCAGTGGTGAATCACATTTTCATGGAGCAACCCCACAAAAAACTGGTAGGATGTAAGTGTGATACACCAAAATGTTCGCATGAATAAGGCCTATTTGCGTCTATACTTAGAAATGCGGCGAGTAGTCTACGTATTCCAGAAATTCAGATTTTGTTTACTGACCACCAGTGGTGAATCATATTTTCATGGAGCAACCCCACAAAAAACTGATAGGGTATAAGTGTGATACACCAAAATGTTCGCATGAATAAGGCCTATTTGCGTCCATACTTAGAAATGCGGCGACTAGTCCAGGTATTCCAGAAATTCAGATTTTGTTTACTGACCACCAGAGGTGAATCACATTTTCATGGAGCAACCCCACAAAAAACTGATAGGATATAAGTGTGATACACCAAAATGTTCCTATGAATAAGGCCTATTTGCGTCCATACTTAGAAATCCGGCGACAAGTCCAGGTATTCCAGAAATTCAGATTTTGTTTACTGACCACCAGAGGTGAATCACATTTTCATGGAGCAACCCCACAAAAAACTGATAGGATATAAGTGTGATACACCAAAATGTTCCTATGAATAAGGCCTATTTGCGTCCATACTTAGAAATCCGGCGACAAGTCCAGGTATTCCAGAAATTCAGATTTTGTTTACTGACCACCAGTGGTGAATCACATTTTCATGGAGCAACCCCACAAAAAACTGATAGGATATAAGTGTGATACACCAAAATGTTCGTATGAATAATGCTTATTTGCGTCCATACTTAGAAATGCGGCGAGTAGTCTACGTATTCCAGCAATTCAGATTTTGTTTACTGACCACCAGTGGTGAATCACATTTTCATGGAGCAACCCCACAAAAAACTGATAGGATATATGTGTGATACATCAAAATGTTCGCATGAATAAGGCCTATTTGCGTCCATACCTAGAAATGCGGCGAGTAGTCTACGTATTCCAGAAATTCAGATTTTGTTTACTGACCACCAGTGGTGAATCACATATTCATGGAGCAACCCCACAAAAAACTGATAGGATATAAGTGTGATACACCAAAATGTTCGTATGAATAAAGCCAATTTGCGTCCATACCTAGAAATGCGGCGACTAGTCCAGGTATTCCAGAAATTCAGATTTTGTTTACTGACCACCAGTGGTGAATCACATTTTCATGGAGCAACCCCACAAAAACCTGATAGGATATAAGTGTGATACACCAAAATGTTCGTATGAATAAGGCCTATTTGCGTCCATACTTAGAAATGCGGCGACTAGTCCAGGTATTCCAGAAATTCAGATTTTGTTTACTGACCACCAGTGGTGAATCACATTTTCATGGAGCAACCCCACAAAAAACTGATAGGATATAAGTGTGATACACCAAAATGTTCGTATGAATAAGGCCTATTTGCGTCCATACTTAGAAATGCGGCGACTGGTCCAGGTATTCCAGAAATTTAGATTTTGTTTACTGACCACCAGTGGTGAATCACATTTTCATGGAGAAACCCCACAAAAAACTGATAGGATATAAGTGTGATACACCAAAATGTTCGTATGAATAAGGCCTATTTGCGTCCATACTTAGAAATGCGGCGACTAGTCCAGGTATTCCAGAAATTTAGATTTTGTTTACTGACCACCAGTGGTGAATCACATTTTCATGGAGCAACCCCACAAAAAACTGATAGGATATAAGTGTGATACACCAAAATGTTCGTATGAATAATGCTTATTTGCGTATATACTTAGAAATGCGGCGAGTAGTCTACGTATTCCAGCAATTCAGATTTTGTTTACTGACCACCAGTGGTGAATCACATTTTCATGGAGCAACCCCACAAAAAACTGATAGGATATATGTGTGATACATCAAAATGTTCGCATGAATAAGGCCTATTTGCGTCCATACTTAGAAATGCGGCGAGTAGTCTACGTATTCCAGAAATTCAGATTTTGTTTACTGACCACCAGTGGTGAATCACATTTTCATGGAGCAACCCCACAAAAAACTGATAGGATATAAGTGTGATACACCAAAATGTTCGTATGAATAAGGCCTATTTGCGTCCATACTTAGAAATGCGGCGACTAGTCCAGGTATTCCAGAAATTCAGATTTTGTTTACTGACCACCAGTGGTGAATCACATTTTCATGGAGCAACCCCACAAAAAACTGATAGGATATAAGTGTGATACACCAAAATGTTCCTATGAATAAGGCCTATTTGCGTCCATACTTAGAAATCCGGCGGCTAGTCCAGGTATTCCAGAAATTCAAATTTTGTTTACTGACCACCAGTGGTGAATCACATTTTCATGGAGCAACCCCACAAAAAACTGATAGGATATAAGTGTGATACACCAAAATGTTCCTATGAATAAGGCCTATTTGCGTCCATACTTAGAAATGCGGCGACTAGTCCAGGTATTCCAGAAATTCAGATTTTGTTTACTGACCACAAATGGTGAATCACATTTTCATGGAGCAACCCCACAAAAAACTGATAGGATATAAGTGTGATACACCAAAATGTTCGCATGAATAAGGCCTATTTGCGTCCATACTTAGAAATGCGGCGACTAGTCCAGGTATTCCAGAAATTCAGATTTTGTTTACTGACCACCAGTGGTGAATCACATTTTCATGGAGCAACCCCACAAAAAACTGATAGGATATAAGTGTGATACACCAAAATGTTCGTATGAATAAGGCCTATTTGCGCCTATACATAGAAATGCGGCGAGTAGTCTACGTATTCCAGAAATTCAGATTTTGTTTACTGACCACCAGTGGTGAATCACATTTTCATGGAGCAACCCCACAAAAAACTGATAGGATATAAGTGTGATACACCAAAATGTTCGCATGAATAAGGCCTATTTGCGTCCATACTTAGAAATGCGGCGAGTAGTCTACGTATTCCAGAAATTCAGATTTTGTTTACTGACCACCAGTGGTGAATCACATTTTCATGGAGCAACCCCACAAAAAACTGGTAGGATATAAGTGTGATACACCAAAATGTTCGTATGAATAAGGCCTATTTGCGTCCATACTTAGAAATTCGGCGACTAGTCCAGGTATTCTAGAAATTCAGATTTTGTTTACTGACCACCAGTGGTGAATCACATTTTCATGGAGCAACCCCACAAAAAACTGGTAGGATGTAAGTGTGATACACCAAAATGTTCGCATGAATAAGGCCTATTTGCGTCCATACTTAGAAATGCAGCGAGTAGTCTACGTATTCCAGAAATTCAGATTTTGTTTACTGACCACCAGTGGTGAATCATATTTTCATGGAGCAACCCCACAAAAAACTGATAGGATATAAGTGTGAAACACCAAAATGTTCGCATGAATAAGGCCTATTTGCGTCCATACTTAGAAATGCGGCGAGTAGTCTACGTATTCCAGAAATTCAGATTTTGTTTACTGACCACCAGTGGTGAATCATATTTTCATGGAGCAACCCCACAAAAAACTGGTAGGATATAAGTGTGATACACCAAAATGTTCGCATGAATAAGGCCTATTTGCGTCCATACTTAGAAATGCGGCGAGTAGTCTACGTATTCCAGAAATTCAGATTTTGTTTACTGACCACCAGTGGTGAATCACATTTTCATGGAGCAACCCCACAAAAAACTGATAGGATATAAGTGTGATACACCAAAATGTTCGCACGAATAACGCCTATTTGCGTCCATACTTAGAAATGCGGCGAGTAGTCTACGTATTCCAGAAATTCAGATTTTGTTTACTGACCACCAGTGGTGAATCATATTTTCATGGAGCAACCCCACAAAAAACTGGTAGGATATAAGTGTGGTACACCAAAATGTTCGCATGAATAAGGCCTATTTGCGTCCATACTTAGAAATGCGGCGAGTAGTCTACGTATTCCAGAAATTCAGATTTTGTTTACTGACCACCAGTGGTGAATCACATTTTCATGGAGCAACCCCACAAAAAACTGATAGGATATAAGTGTGATACACCAAAATGTTCGCATGAATAAGGCCTATTCGCGTCCATACTTAGAAATGCGGCGAGTAGTCTACGTATTCCAGAAATTCAGATTTTGTTTACTGACCACCAGTGGTGAATCATATTTTCATGGAGCAACCCCACAAAAAACTGGTAGGATATAAGTGTGATACACCAAAATGTTCGCATGAATAAGGCCTATTTGCGTCCGTATTTAGAAATGCGGCGAGTAGTCTACGTATTCCAGAAATTCAGATTTTGTTTACTGACCACCAGTGGTGAATCACATTTTCATGGAGCAACCCCACAAAAAACTGGTAGGATATAAGTGTGATACACCAAAATGTTCGCATGAATAAGGCCTATTTGCGTCCATACTTAGAAATGCGGCGACTAGTCCAGGTATTCTAGAAATTCAGATTTTGTTTACTGACCACCAGTGGTGAATCACATTTTCATGGAGCAACCCCACAAAAAACTGATAGGATATAAGTGTGATACACCAAAATGTTCGTATGAATAAGGCCTATTTGCGTTCATACTTAGAAATGCAGCGAGTAGTCTACGTATTCCAGAAATTCAGATTTTGTTTACTGACCACCAGTGGTGAATCACATTTTCATGGAGAAACCCCACAAAAAACTGATAGGATATAAGTGTGATACACCAAAATGTTCGTATGAATAAGGCCTATTTACGTCCATACTTAGAAATGCGGCGAGTAGTCTACGTATTCCAGAAATTCAGATTTTGTTTACTGACCACCAGTGGTGAATCATATTTTCATGGAGCAACCCCACAAAAAACTGATAGGATATAAGTGTGATACACCAAAATGTTCGTATGAATAAGGCCTATTTGCGTCCATACTTAGAAATGCGGCGACTAGTCCAGGTATTCCAGAAATTCTGATTTTGTTTACTGACCACCAGTGGTGAATCACATTTTCATGGAGCAACCCCACAAAAAACTGATAGGATATAAGTGTGATACACCAAAATGTTCCTATGAATAAGGCCTATTTGCGTCCATACTTAGAAATCCGGCGGCTAGTCCAGGTATTCCAGAAATTCAAATTTTGTTTACTGACCACCAGTGGTGAATCACATTTTCATGGAGCAACCCCACAAAAAACTGATAGGATATAAGTGTGATACACCAAAATGTTCCTATGAATAAGGCCTATTTGCGTCCATACTTAGAAATCCGGCGACTAGTCCAGGTATTCCAGAAATTCAGATTTTGTTTACTGACCACCAGTGGTGAATCAGATTTTCATGGAGCAACCCCACAAAAAACTGATAGGATATAAGTGTGATACACCAAAATGTTCCTATGAATAAGGCCTATTTGCGTCCATACTTAGAAATGCGGCGACTAGTCCAGGTATTCCAGAAATTCAGATTTTGTTTACTGACCACCAGTGGTGAATCACATTTTCATGGAGCAACCCCACAAAAAACTGATAGGATATAAGTGTGATACGCCAAAATGTTCGTATGAATAAGGCCTATTTGCGTCCATACTTAGAAATGCGGCGACTAGTCCAGGTATTCCAGAAATTCAGATTTTGTTTACTGACCACCAGTGGTGAATCACATTTTCATGGAGCAACCCCACAAAAAACTGATAGGATATAAGTGTGATACACCAAAATGTTCGCATGAATAAGGCCTATTTGCGTCCGTACTTAGCAATGCGGCGACTAGTCCAGGTATTCCAGAAATTCAGATTTTGTTTACTGACCACCAGTGGTGAATCACATTTTCATGGAGCTTCCCCACAAAAAACTGATAGGATATAAGTGTGATACACCAAAATGTTCGCATGAATAAGGCCTATTTGCGTCCATACTTAGAAATGCGGCGAGTAGTCTACGTATTCCAGAAATTCAGATTTTGTTTACTGACCACCAGTGGTGAATCACATTTTCATGGAGCAACCCCACAAAAAACTGGTAGGATATAAGTGTGATACACCAAAATGTTCGTATGAATAAGGCCTATTTGCGTCCATACTTAGAAATGCGGCGACTAGTCCAGGTATTCTAGAAATTCAGATTTTGTTTACTGACCACCAGTGGTGAATCACATTTTCATGGAGCAACCCCACAAAAAACTGGTAGGATGTAAGTGTGATACACCAAAATGTTCGCATGAATAAGGCCTATTTGCGTCTATACTTAGAAATGCGGCGAGTAGTCTACGTATTCCAGAAATTCAGATTTTGTTTACTGACCACCAGTGGTGAATCATATTTTCATTGAGCAACCCCACAAAAAACTGATAGGGTATAAGTGTGATACACCAAAATGTTCGCATGAATAAGGCCTATTTGCGTCCATACTTAGAAATGCGGCGAGTAGTCTACGTATTCCAGAAATTCAGATTTTGTTTACTGACCACCAGTGGTGAATCATATTTTCATGGAGCAACCCCACAAAAAACTGGTAGGATATAAGTGTGATACACCAAAATGTTCGCATGAATAAGGCCTATTTGCGTCCATACTTAGAAATGCGGCGAGTAGTCTACGTATTCCAGAAATTCAGATTTTGTTTACTGACCACCAGTGGTGAATCACATTTTCATGGAGCAACCCCACAAAAAACTGATAGGATATAAGTGTGATACACCAAAATGTTCGCACGAATAAGGCCTATTTGCGTCCGTACTTAGAAATGCGGCGAGTAGTCTACGTATTCCAGAAATTCAGATTTTGTTTACTGACCACCAGTGGTGAATCACATTTTCATGGAGCAACCCCACAAAAAACTGGTAGGATATAAGTGTGATACACCAAAATGTTCGTATGAATAAGGCCTATTTGCGTCCATACTTAGAAATGCGGCGACTAGTCCAGGTATTCTAGAAATTCAGATTTTGTTTACTGACCACCAGTGGTGAATCACATTTTCATGGAGCAACCCCACAAAAAACTGATAGGATATAAGTGTGATACACCAAAATGTTCGTATGAATAAGGCCTATTTGCGTTCATACTTAGAAATGCGGCGAGTAGTCTACGTATTCCAGAAATTCAGATTTTGTTTACTGACCACCAGTGGTGAATCACATTTTCATGGAGCAACCCCACAAAAAACTGATAGGATATAAGTGTGATACACCAAAATGTTCGCACGAATAAGGCCTATTTGCGCCCGTACTTAGAAATGCGGCGAGTAGTCTACGTATTCCAGAAATTCAGATTTTGTTTACTGACCACCAGTGGTGAATCACATTTTCATGGAGCAACCCCACAAAAAACTGGTAGGATATAAGTGTGATACACCAAAATGTTCGTATGAATAAGGCCTATTTGCGTCCATACTTAGAAATGCGGCGACTAGTCCAGGTATTCTAGAAATTCAGATTTTGTTTACTGACCACCAGTGGTGAATCACATTTTCATGGAGCAACCCCACAAAAAACTGATAGGATATAAGTGTGATACACCAAAATGTTCCTATGAATAAGGCCTATTTGCGTCCATACTTAGAAATCCGGCGGCTAGTCCAGGTATTCCAGAAATTCAAATTTTGTTTACTGACCACCAGTGGTGAATCACATTTTCATGGAGCAACCCCACAAAAAACTGATAGGATATAAGTGTGATACACCAAAATGTTCCTATGAATAAGGCCTATTTGCGTCCATACTTAGAAATCCGGCGACTAGTCCAGGTATTCCAGAAATTCAGATTTTGTTTACTGACCACCAGTGGTGAATCAGATATTCATGGAGCAACCCCACAAAAAACTGATAGGATATAAGTGTGATACACCAAAATGTTCGTATGAATAAAGCCTATTTGCGTCCATACCTAGAAATGCGGCGACTAGTCCAGGTATTCCAGAAATTCAGATTTTGTTTACTGACCACCAGTGGTGAATCACATTTTCATGGAGCAACCCCACAAAAACCTGATAGGATATAAGTGTGATACACTAAAATGTTCGTATGAATAAGGCCTATTTGCGTCCGTACTTAGAAATGCGGCGAGTAGTCTACGTATTCCAGAAATTCAGATTTTGTTTACTGACCACCAGTGGTGAATCACATTTTCATGGAGCAACCCCACAAAAAACTGATAGGATATAAGTGTGATACACCAAAATGTTCGTATGAATAAGACCTATTTACATACATACCTAGAAATGAGGCGAGTAGTCTACGTATTCCAGAAATTCAGATTTTGTTTACTGACCACCAGTGGTGAATCACATTTTCATGGAGCAACCCCACAAAAAACTGATAGGAGATAAGTGTGATACACCAAAATGTTCGTATGAATAAGGCCTATTTGCGTCCATACTTAGAAATGCGGCGACTAGTCCAGGTATTCCACAAATTTAGATTTTGTTTACTGACCACCAGTGGTGAATCACATTTTCATGGAGCAACCCCACAAAAAACTGATAGGATATAAGTGTGATACACCAAAATGTTCGTATGAATAAGGCCTATTTGCGTCCATACTTAGAAATGCGGCGAGTAGTCTACGTATTCCAGAAATTCAGATTTTGTTTACTGACCACCAGTGGTGAATCACATTTTCATGGAGCAACCCCACAAAAAACTGATAGGATATAAGTGTGATACACCAAAATGTTCGTATGAATAAGGCCTATTTGCGTCCATACTTAGAAATGCGGCGACTAGTCCAGGTATTCCAGAAATTCAGATTTTGTTTACTGACCACCAGAGGTGAATCACATTTTCATGGAGCAACCCCACAAAAAACTGATAGGATATAAGTGTGATACACCAAAATGTTCCTATGAATAAGGCCTATTTGCGTCCATACTTAGAAATCCGGCGACAAGTCCAGGTATTCCAGAAATTCAGATTTTGTTTACTGACCACCAGTGGTGAATCACATTTTCATGGAGCAACCCCACAAAAAACTGATAGGATATAAGTGTGATACACCAAAATGTTCGTATGAATAATGCTTATTTGCGTCCATACTTAGAAATGCGGCGAGTAGTCTACGTATTCCAGCAATTCAGATTTTGTTTACTGACCACCAGTGGTGAATCACATTTTCATGGAGCAACCCCACAAAAAACTGATAGGATATAAGTGTGATACATCAAAATGTTCGCATGAATAAGGCCTATTTGCGTCCATACCTATAAATGCGGCGAGTAGTCTACGTATACCAGAAATTCAGATTTTGTTTACTGACCACCAGTGGTGAATCACATATTCATGGAGCAACCCCACAAAAAACTGATAGGATATAAGTGTGATACACCAAAATGTTCGTATGAATAAAGCCTATTTGCGTCCATACCTAGAAATGCGGCGACTAGTCCAGGTATTCCAGAAATTCAGATTTTGTTTACTGACCACCAGTGGTGAATCACATTTTCATGGAGCAACCCCACAAAAACCTGATAGGATATAAGTGTGATACACCAAAATGTTCGTATGAATAAGGCCTATTTGCGTCCATACTTAGAAATGCGGCGAGTAGTCTACGTATTCCAGAAATTCAGATTTTGTTTACTGACCACCAGTGGTGAATCACATTTTCATGGAGCAACCCCACAAAAACCTGATAGGATATAAGTGTGATACACTAAAATGTTCGTATGAATAAGGCCTATTTGCGTCCGTACTTAGAAATGCGGCGAGTAGTCTACGTATTCCAGAAATTCAGATTTTGTTTACTGACCACCAGTGGTGAATCACATTTTCATGGAGCAACCCCACAAAAAACTGATAGGATATAAGTGTGATACACCAAAATGTTCGTATGAATAAGACCTATTTACATCCATACCTAGAAATGAGGCGAGTAGTCTACGTATTCCAGAAATTCAGATTTTGTTTACTGACCACCAGTGGTGAATCACATTTTCATGGAGCAACCCCACAAAAAACTGATAGGAGATAAGTGTGATACACCAAAATGTTCGTATGAATAAGGCCTATTTGCGTCCATACTTAGAAATGCGGCGACTAGTCCAGGTATTCCACAAATTTAGATTTTGTTTACTGACCACCAGTGGTGAATCACATTTTCATGGAGCAACCCCACAAAAAACTGATAGGATATAAGTGTGATACACCAAAATGTTCGTATGAATAAGGCCTATTTGCGTCCATACTTAGAAATGCGGCGAGTAGTCTACGTATTCCAGAAATTCAGATTTTGTTTACTGACCACCAGTGGTGAATCACATTTTCATGGAGCAACCCCACAAAAAACTGATAGGATATAAGTGTGATACACCAAAATGTTCGTATGAATAAGGCCTATTTGCGTCCATACTTAGAAATGCGGCGACTAGTCCAGGTATTCCAGAAATTCAGATTTTGTTTACTGACCACCAGAGGTGAATCACATTTTCATGGAGCAACCCCACAAAAAACTGATAGGATATAAGTGTGATACTTCAAAATGTTCGTATGAATAAGGCCTATTTGCGTCCATACTTAGAAATGCGGCGACTAGTCCAGGTATTCCAGAAATTCAGATTTTGTTTACTGACCACCAGAGGTGAATCACATTTTCATGGAGCAACCCCACAAAAAACTGATAGGATATAAGTGTGATACACCAAAATGTTCCTATGAATAAGGCCTATTTGCGTCCATACTTAGAAATCCGGCGACAAGTCCAGGTATTCCAGAAATTCAGATTTTGTTTACTGACCACCAGAGGTGAATCACATTTTCATGGAGCAACCCCACAAAAAACTGATAGGATATAAGTGTGATACACCAAAATGTTCCTATGAATAAGGCCTATTTGCGTCCATACATAGAAATCCGGTGACAAGTCCAGGTATTCCAGAAATTCAGATTTTGTTTACTGACCACCAGTGGTGAATCACATTTTCATGGAGCAACCCCACAAAAAACTGATAGGATATAAGTGTGATACACCAAAATGTTCGTATGAATAATGCTTATTTGCGTCCATACTTAGAAATGCGGCGAGTAGTCTACGTATTCCAGCAATTCAGATTTTGTTTACTGACCACCAGTGGTGAATCACATTTTCATGGAGCAACCCCACAAAAAACTGATAGGATATAAGTGTGATACATCAAAATGTTCGCATGAATAAGGCCTATTTGCGTCCATACCTAGAAATGCGGCGAGTAGTCTACGTATACCAGAAATTCAGATTTTGTTTACTGACCACCAGTGGTGAATCACATATTCATGGAGCAACCCCACAAAAAACTGATAGGATATAAGTGTGATACACCAAAATGTTCGTATGAATAAAGCCTATTTGCGTCCATACCTAGAAATGCGGCGACTAGTCCAGGTATTCCAGAAATTCAGATTTTGTTTACTGACCACCAGTGGTGAATCACATTTTCATGGAGCAACCCCACAAAAACCTGATAGGATATAAGTGTGATACACTAAAATGTTCGTATGAATAAGGCCTATTTGCGTCCGTACTTAGAAATGCGGCGAGTAGTCTACGTATTCCAGAAATTCAGATTTTGTTTACTGACCACCAGTGGTGAATCACATTTTCATGGAGCAACCCCACAAAAAACTGATAGGATATAAGTGTGATACACCAAAATGTTCGTATGAATAAGACCTATTTACATCCATACCTAGAAATGAGGCGAGTAGTCTACGTATTCCAGAAATTCAGATTTTGTTTACTGACCACCAGTGGTGAATCACATTTTCATGGAGCAACCCCACAAAAAACTGATAGGAGATAAGTGTGATACACCAAAATGTTCGTATGAATAAGGCCTATTTGCGTCCATACTTAGAAATGCGGCGACTAGTCCAGGTATTCCACAAATTTAGATTTTGTTTACTGACCACCAGTGGTGAATCACATTTTCATGGAGCAACCCCACAAAAAACTGATAGGATATAAGTGTGATACACCAAAATCTTCGTATGAATAAGGCCTATTTGCGTCCATACTTAGAAATGCGGCGACTAGTCCAGGTATTCCAGAAATTCAGATTTTGTTTACTGACCACCAGTGGTGAATCACATTTTCATGGAGCAACCCCACAAAAAACTGATAGGATATAAGTGTGATACACCAAAATGTTCGTATGAATAAGGCCTATTTGCGTCCATACTTAGAAATGCGGCGACTAGTCCAGGTATTCCAGAAATTCAGATTTTGTTTACTGACCACCAGAGGTGAATCACATTTTCATGGAGCAACCCCACAAAAAACTGATAGGATATAAGTGTGATACACCAAAATGTTCCTATGAATAAGGCCTATTTGCGTCCATACTTAGAAATCCGGCGACAAGTCCAGGTATTCCAGAAATTCAGATTTTGTTTACTGACCACCAGTGGTGAATCACATTTTCATGGAGCAACCCCACAAAAAACTGATAGGATATAAGTGTGATACACCAAAATGTTCGTATGAATAATGCTTATTTGCGTCCATACTTAGAAATGCGGCGAGTAGTCTACGTATTCCAGCAATTCAGATTTTGTTTACTGACCACCAGTGGTGAATCACATTTTCATGGAGCAACCCCACAAAAAACTGATAGGATATAAGTGTGATACATCAAAATGTTCGCATGAATAAGGCCTATTTGCGTCCATACCTAGAAATGCGGCGAGTAGTCTACGTATACCAGAAATTCAGATTTTGTTTACTGACCACCAGTGGTGAATCACATATTCATGGAGCAACCCCACAAAAAACTGATAGGATATAAGTGTGATACACCAAAATGTTCGTATGAATAAAGCCTATTTGCGTCCATACCTAGAAATGCGGCGACTAGTCCAGGTATTCCAGAAATTCAGATTTTGTTTACTGACCACCAGTGGTGAATCACATTTTCATGGAGCAACCCCACAAAAACCTGATAGGATATAAGTGTGATACACCAAAATGTTCGTATGAATAAGGCCTATTTGCGTCCATACTTAGAAATGCGGCGAGTAGTCTACGTATTCCAGAAATTCAGATTTTGTTTACTGACCACCAGTGGTGAATCACATTTTCATGGAGCAACCCCACAAAAAACTGATAGGATATAAGTGTGATACACCAAAATGTTCGTATGAATAAGACCTATTTACATCCATACCTAGAAATGAGGCGAGTAGTCTACGTATTCCAGAAATTCAGATTTTGTTTACTGACCACCAGTGGTGAATCACATTTTCATGGAGCAACCCCACAAAAACCTGATAGGATATAAGTGTGATACACCAAAATGTTCGTATGAATAAGGCCTATTTGCGTCCATACTTAGAAATGCGGCGACTAGTCCAGGTATTCCAGAAATTCAGATTTTGTTTACTGACCACCAGAGGTGAATCACATTTTCATGGAGCAACCCCACAAAAAACTGATAGGATATAAGTGTGATACACCAAAATGTTCCTATGAATAAGGCCTATTTGCGTCCATACTTAGAAATCCGGCGACTAGTCCAGGTATTCCAGAAATTCAGATTTTGTTTACTGACCACCAGTGGTGAATCACATTTTCATGGAGCAACCCCACAAAAAACTGATAGGATATAAGTGTGATACACCAAAATGTTCGTATGAATAAGGCCTATTTGCGTCCATACTTAGAAATGCGGCGACTGGTCCAGGTATCCCAGAAATTCAGATTTTGTTTACTGACCACCAG
Organism: Leucophora obtusa; assembly: GCA_949987735.1. Taxonomy (NCBI): domain Eukaryota; kingdom Metazoa; phylum Arthropoda; class Insecta; order Diptera; family Anthomyiidae; genus Leucophora; species Leucophora obtusa. The sequence goes on from OX465297.1 coordinate 144,068,140, forward strand.
TGGTGAATCACATTTTCATGGAGCAACCCCACAAAAAACTGATAGGATATAAGTGTGATACACCAAAATGTTCGTATGAATAAGGCCTATTTGCGTCCATACTTAGAAATGCGGCGACTAGTCCAGGTATTCCAGAAATTCAGATTTTGTTTACTGACCACCAGTGGTGAATCACAGTTTCATGGAGCAACCCCACAAAAAACTGATAGGATATAAGTGTGATACACCAAAATGTTCGTATGAATAAGGCCTATTTGCGTCCATACTTAGAAATGCGGCGACTAGTCCAGGTATTCCAGAAATTCAGATTTTGTTTACTGACCACCAGTGGTGAATCACATTTTCATGGAGCAACCCCACAAAAAACTGATAGGATATAAGTGTGATACACCAAAATGTTTCTATGAATAAGGCCTATTTGCGTCCATACTTAGAAATCCGGCGGCTAGTCCAGGTATTCCAGAAATTCAAATTTTGTTTACTGACCACCAGTGGTGAATCACATTTTCATGGAGCAACCCCACAAAAAACTGATAGGATATAAGTGTGATACACCAAAATGTTCCTATGAATAAGGCCTATTTGCGTCCATACTTAGAAATCCGGCGACTAGTCCAGGTATTCCAGAAATTCAGATTTTGTTTACTGACCACCAGTGGTGAATCAGATTTTCATGGAGCAACCCCACAAAAAACTGATAGGATATAAGTGTGATACACCAAAATGTTCCTATGAATAAGGCCTATTTGCGTCCATACTTAGAAATGCGGCGACTAGTCCAGGTATTCCAGAAATTCAGATTTTGTTTACTGACCACCAGTGGTGAATCACATTTTCATGGAGCAACCCCACAAAAAACTGATAGGATATAAGTGTGATACACCAAAATGTTCGTATGAATAAGGCCTATTTGCGTCCATACTTAGAAATGCGGCGACTAGTCCAGGTATTCCAGAAATTCAGATTTTGTTCACTGACCACCAGTGGTGAATCACATTTTCATGGAGCAACCCCACAAAAAACTGATAGGATATAAGTGTGATACACCAAAATGTTCCTATGAATAAGGCCTATTTGCGTCCATACTTAGAAATCCGGCGACTAGTCCAGGTATTCCAGAAATTCAGATTTTGTTTACTGACCACCAGTGGTGAATCACATTTTCATGGAGCAACCCCACAAAAAACTGATAGGATATAAGTGTGATACACCAAAATGTTCGTATGAATAAGGCCTATTTGCGTCCATACTTAGAAATCCGGCGACAAGTCCAGGTATTCCAGAAATTCAGATTTTGTTTACTGACCACCAGTGGTGAATCACATTTTCATGGAGCAACCCCACAAAAAACTGATAGGAGATAAGTGTGATACACCGAAATGTTCGTATGAATAAGGCCTATTTGCGTCCATACTTAGAAATGCGGCGACTAGTCCAGGTATTCCACAAATTTAGATTTTGTTTACTGACCACCAGTGGTGAATCACATTTTCATGGAGCAACCCCACAAAAAACTGATAGGATATAAGTGTGATACACCAAAATGTTCCTATGAATAAGGCCTATTTGCGTCCATACTTAGAAATGCGGCGAGTAGTCTACGTATTCCAGAAATTCAGATTTTGTTTACTGACCACCAGTGGTGAATCACATTTTCATGGAGCAACCCCACAAAAAACTGATAGGATATAAGTGTGATACACCAAAATGTTCGTATGAATAAGGCCTATTTGCGTCCATACTTAGAAATGCGGCGACTAGTCCAGGTATTCCAGAAATTCAGATTTTGTTTACTGACCACCAGAGGTGAATCACATTTTCATGGAGCAACCCCACAAAAAACTGATAGGATATAAGTGTGATACACCAAAATGTTCCTATGAATAAGGCCTATTTGCGTCCATACTTAGAAATCCGGCGACTAGTCCAGGTATTCCAGAAATTCAGATTTTGTTTACTGACCAACAGTGGTGAATCACATTTTCATGGAGCAACCCCACAAAAAACTGATAGGATATAAGTGTGATACACCAAAATGTTCGTATGAATAAGGCCTATTTGCGTCCATACTTAGAAATGCGGCGACTGGTCCAGGTATCCCAGAAATTCAGATTTTGTTTACTGACCACCAGTGGTGAATCACATTTTCATGGAGCAACCCCACAAAAAACTGATAGGATATAAGTGTGATACACCAAAATGTTCGTATGAATAAGGCCTATTTGCGTCCATACTTAGAAATGCGGCGACTAGTCCAGGTATTCCAGAAATTCAGATTTTGTTTACTGACCACCAGTGGTGAATCACATTTTCATGGAGCAACCCCACAAAAAACTGATAGGATATAAGTGTGATACACCAAAATGTTCCTATGAATAAGGCCTATTTGCGTCCATACTTAGAAATCCGGCGACTAGTCCAGGTATTCCAGAAATTCAGATTTTGTTCACTGACCACCAGTGGTGAATCACATTTTCATGGAGCAACCCCACAAAAAACTGATAGGATATAAGTGTGATACACCAAAATGTTCCTATGAATAAGGCCTATTTGCGTCCATACTTAGAAATCCGGCGACAAGTCCAGGTATTCCAGAAATTCAGATTTTGTTTACTGACCACCAGTGGTGAATCACATTTTCATGGAGCAACCCCACAAAAACCTGATAGGATATAAGTGTGATACACCAAAATGTTCGTATGAATAAGGCCTATTTGCGTCCATACTTAGAAATGCGGCGAGTAGTCTACGTATTCCAGAAATTCAGATTTTGTTTACTGACCACCAGTGGTGAATCACATTTTCATGGAGCAACCCCACAAAAACCTGATAGGATATAAGTGTGATACACTAAAATGTTCGTATGAATAAGGCCTATTTGCGTCCGTACTTAGAAATGCGGCGAGTAGTCTACGTATTCCAGAAATTCAGATTTTGTTTACTGACCACCAGTGGTGAATCACATTTTCATGGAGCAACCCCACAAAAAACTGATAGGATATAAGTGTGATACACCAAAATGTTCGTATGAATAAGACCTATTTACATCCATACCTAGAAATGAGGCGAGTAGTCTACGTATTCCAGAAATTCAGATTTTGTTTACTGACCACCAGTGGTGAATCACATTTTCATGGAGCAACCCCACAAAAAACTGATAGGAGATAAGTGTGATACACCAAAATGTTCGTATGAATAAGGCCTATTTGCGTCCATACTTAGAAATGCGGCGACTAGTCCAGGTATTCCACAAATTTAGATTTTGTTTACTGACCACCAGTGGTGAATCACATTTTCATGGAGCAACCCCACAAAAAACTGATAGGATATAAGTGTGATACACCAAAATGTTCGTATGAATAAGGCCTATTTGCGTCCATACTTAGAAATGCGGCGAGTAGTCTACGTATTCCAGAAATTCAGATTTTGTTTACTGACCACCAGTGGTGAATCACATTTTCATGGAGCAACCCCACAAAAAACTGATAGGATATAAGTGTGATACACCAAAATGTTCGTATGAATAAGGCCTATTTGCGTCCATACTTAGAAATGCGGCGACTAGTCCAGGTATTCCAGAAATTCAGATTTTGTTTACTGACCACCAGAGGTGAATCACATTTTCATGGAGCAACCCCACAAAAAACTGATAGGATATAAGTGTGATACACCAAAATGTTCCTATGAATAAGGCCTATTTGCGTCCATACTTAGAAATCCGGCGACAAGTCCAGGTATTCCAGAAATTCAGATTTTGTTTACTGACCACCAGAGGTGAATCACATTTTCATGGAGCAACCCCACAAAAAACTGATAGGATATAAGTGTGATACACCAAAATGTTCCTATGAATAAGGCCTATTTGCGTCCATACATAGAAATCCGGTGACAAGTCCAGGTATTCCAGAAATTCAGATTTTGTTTACTGACCACCAGTGGTGAATCACATTTTCATGGAGCAACCCCACAAAAAACTGATAGGATATAAGTGTGATACACCAAAATGTTCGTATGAATAATGCTTATTTGCGTCCATACTTAGAAATGCGGCGAGTAGTCTACGTATTCCAGCAATTCAGATTTTGTTTACTGACCACCAGTGGTGAATCACATTTTCATGGAGCAACCCCACAAAAAACTGATAGGATATAAGTGTGATACATCAAAATGTTCGCATGAATAAGGCCTATTTGCGTCCATACCTAGAAATGCGGCGAGTAGTCTACGTATACCAGAAATTCAGATTTTGTTTACTGACCACCAGTGGTGAATCACATATTCATGGAGCAACCCCACAAAAAACTGATAGGATATAAGTGTGATACACCAAAATGTTCGTATGAATAAAGCCTATTTGCGTCCATACCTAGAAATGCGGCGACTAGTCCAGGTATTCCAGAAATTCAGATTTTGTTTACTGACCACCAGTGGTGAATCACATTTTCATGGAGCAACCCCACAAAAACCTGATAGGATATAAGTGTGATACACTAAAATGTTCGTATGAATAAGGCCTATTTGCGTCCGTACTTAGAAATGCGGCGAGTAGTCTACGTATTCCAGAAATTCAGATTTTGTTTACTGACCACCAGTGGTGAATCACATTTTCATGGAGCAACCCCACAAAAAACTGATAGGATATAAGTGTGATACACCAAAATGTTCGTATGAATAAGACCTATTTACATCCATACCTAGAAATGAGGCGAGTAGTCTACGTATTCCAGAAATTCAGATTTTGTTTACTGACCACCAGTGGTGAATCACATTTTCATGGAGCAACCCCACAAAAAACTGATAGGAGATAAGTGTGATACACCAAAATGTTCGTATGAATAAGGCCTATTTGCGTCCATACTTAGAAATGCGGCGACTAGTCCAGGTATTCCACAAATTTAGATTTTGTTTACTGACCACCAGTGGTGAATCACATTTTCATGGAGCAACCCCACAAAAAACTGATAGGATATAAGTGTGATACACCAAAATCTTCGTATGAATAAGGCCTATTTGCGTCCATACTTAGAAATGCGGCGACTAGTCCAGGTATTCCAGAAATTCAGATTTTGTTTACTGACCACCAGTGGTGAATCACATTTTCATGGAGCAACCCCACAAAAAACTGATAGGATATAAGTGTGATACACCAAAATGTTCGTATGAATAAGGCCTATTTGCGTCCATACTTAGAAATGCGGCGACTAGTCCAGGTATTCCAGAAATTCAGATTTTGTTTACTGACCACCAGAGGTGAATCACATTTTCATGGAGCAACCCCACAAAAAACTGATAGGATATAAGTGTGATACACCAAAATGTTCCTATGAATAAGGCCTATTTGCGTCCATACTTAGAAATCCGGCGACAAGTCCAGGTATTCCAGAAATTCAGATTTTGTTTACTGACCACCAGTGGTGAATCACATTTTCATGGAGCAACCCCACAAAAAACTGATAGGATATAAGTGTGATACACCAAAATGTTCGTATGAATAATGCTTATTTGCGTCCATACTTAGAAATGCGGCGAGTAGTCTACGTATTCCAGCAATTCAGATTTTGTTTACTGACCACCAGTGGTGAATCACATTTTCATGGAGCAACCCCACAAAAAACTGATAGGATATAAGTGTGATACATCAAAATGTTCGCATGAATAAGGCCTATTTGCGTCCATACCTAGAAATGCGGCGAGTAGTCTACGTATACCAGAAATTCAGATTTTGTTTACTGACCACCAGTGGTGAATCACATATTCATGGAGCAACCCCACAAAAAACTGATAGGATATAAGTGTGATACACCAAAATGTTCGTATGAATAAAGCCTATTTGCGTCCATACCTAGAAATGCGGCGACTAGTCCAGGTATTCCAGAAATTCAGATTTTGTTTACTGACCACCAGTGGTGAATCACATTTTCATGGAGCAACCCCACAAAAACCTGATAGGATATAAGTGTGATACACCAAAATGTTCGTATGAATAAGGCCTATTTGCGTCCATACTTAGAAATGCGGCGAGTAGTCTACGTATTCCAGAAATTCAGATTTTGTTTACTGACCACCAGTGGTGAATCACATTTTCATGGAGCAACCCCACAAAAAACTGATAGGATATAAGTGTGATACACCAAAATGTTCGTATGAATAAGACCTATTTACATCCATACCTAGAAATGAGGCGAGTAGTCTACGTATTCCAGAAATTCAGATTTTGTTTACTGACCACCAGTGGTGAATCACATTTTCATGGAGCAACCCCACAAAAACCTGATAGGATATAAGTGTGATACACCAAAATGTTCGTATGAATAAGGCCTATTTGCGTCCATACTTAGAAATGCGGCGACTAGTCCAGGTATTCCAGAAATTCAGATTTTGTTTACTGACCACCAGAGGTGAATCACATTTTCATGGAGCAACCCCACAAAAAACTGATAGGATATAAGTGTGATACACCAAAATGTTCCTATGAATAAGGCCTATTTGCGTCCATACTTAGAAATCCGGCGACTAGTCCAGGTATTCCAGAAATTCAGATTTTGTTTACTGACCACCAGTGGTGAATCACATTTTCATGGAGCAACCCCACAAAAAACTGATAGGATATAAGTGTGATACACCAAAATGTTCGTATGAATAAGGCCTATTTGCGTCCATACTTAGAAATGCGGCGACTGGTCCAGGTATCCCAGAAATTCAGATTTTGTTTACTGACCACCAGTGGTGAATCACATTTTCATGGAGCAACCCCACAAAAAACTGATAGGATATAAGTGTGATACACCAAAATGTTCGTATGAATAAGGCCTATTTGCGTCCATACTTAGAAATGCGGCGACTAGTCCAGGTATTCCAGAAATTCAGATTTTGTTTACTGACCACCAGTGGTGAATCACAGTTTCATGGAGCAACCCCACAAAAAACTGATAGGATATAAGTGTGATACACCAAAATGTTCGTATGAATAAGGCCTATTTGCGTCCATACTTAGAAATGCGGCGACTAGTCCAGGTATTCCAGAAATTCAGATTTTGTTTACTGACCACCAGTGGTGAATCACATTTTCATGGAGCAACCCCACAAAAAACTGATAGGATATAAGTGTGATACACCAAAATGTTTCTATGAATAAGGCCTATTTGCGTCCATACTTAGAAATCCGGCGGCTAGTCCAGGTATTCCAGAAATTCAAATTTTGTTTACTGACCACCAGTGGTGAATCACATTTTCATGGAGCAACCCCACAAAAAACTGATAGGATATAAGTGTGATACACCAAAATGTTCCTATGAATAAGGCCTATTTGCGTCCATACTTAGAAATCCGGCGACTAGTCCAGGTATTCCAGAAATTCAGATTTTGTTTACTGACCACCAGTGGTGAATCAGATTTTCATGGAGCAACCCCACAAAAAACTGATAGGATATAAGTGTGATACACCAAAATGTTCCTATGAATAAGGCCTATTTGCGTCCATACTTAGAAATGCGGCGACTAGTCCAGGTATTCCAGAAATTCAGATTTTGTTTACTGACCACCAGTGGTGAATCACATTTTCATGGAGCAACCCCACAAAAAACTGATAGGATATAAGTGTGATACACCAAAATGTTCGTATGAATAAGGCCTATTTGCGTCCATACTTAGAAATGCGGCGACTAGTCCAGGTATTCCAGAAATTCAGATTTTGTTCACTGACCACCAGTGGTGAATCACATTTTCATGGAGCAACCCCACAAAAAACTGATAGGATATAAGTGTGATACACCAAAATGTTCCTATGAATAAGGCCTATTTGCGTCCATACTTAGAAATCCGGCGACTAGTCCAGGTATTCCAGAAATTCAGATTTTGTTTACTGACCACCAGTGGTGAATCACATTTTCATGGAGCAACCCCACAAAAAACTGATAGGATATAAGTGTGATACACCAAAATGTTCGTATGAATAAGGCCTATTTGCGTCCATACTTAGAAATCCGGCGACAAGTCCAGGTATTCCAGAAATTCAGATTTTGTTTACTGACCACCAGTGGTGAATCACATTTTCATGGAGCAACCCCACAAAAAACTGATAGGAGATAAGTGTGATACACCGAAATGTTCGTATGAATAAGGCCTATTTGCGTCCATACTTAGAAATGCGGCGACTAGTCCAGGTATTCCACAAATTTAGATTTTGTTTACTGACCACCAGTGGTGAATCACATTTTCATGGAGCAACCCCACAAAAAACTGATAGGATATAAGTGTGATACACCAAAATGTTCCTATGAATAAGGCCTATTTGCGTCCATACTTAGAAATGCGGCGAGTAGTCTACGTATTCCAGAAATTCAGATTTTGTTTACTGACCACCAGTGGTGAATCACATTTTCATGGAGCAACCCCACAAAAAACTGATAGGATATAAGTGTGATACACCAAAATGTTCGTATGAATAAGGCCTATTTGCGTCCATACTTAGAAATGCGGCGACTAGTCCAGGTATTCCAGAAATTCAGATTTTGTTTACTGACCACCAGAGGTGAATCACATTTTCATGGAGCAACCCCACAAAAAACTGATAGGATATAAGTGTGATACACCAAAATGTTCCTATGAATAAGGCCTATTTGCGTCCATACTTAGAAATCCGGCGACTAGTCCAGGTATTCCAGAAATTCAGATTTTGTTTACTGACCAACAGTGGTGAATCACATTTTCATGGAGCAACCCCACAAAAAACTGATAGGATATAAGTGTGATACACCAAAATGTTCGTATGAATAAGGCCTATTTGCGTCCATACTTAGAAATGCGGCGACTGGTCCAGGTATCCCAGAAATTCAGATTTTGTTTACTGACCACCAGTGGTGAATCACATTTTCATGGAGCAACCCCACAAAAAACTGATAGGATATAAGTGTGATACACCAAAATGTTCGTATGAATAAGGCCTATTTGCGTCCATACTTAGAAATGCGGCGACTAGTCCAGGTATTCCAGAAATTCAGATTTTGTTTACTGACCACCAGTGGTGAATCACATTTTCATGGAGCAACCCCACAAAAAACTGATAGGATATAAGTGTGATACACCAAAATGTTCCTATGAATAAGGCCTATTTGCGTCCATACTTAGAAATCCGGCGACTAGTCCAGGTATTCCAGAAATTCAGATTTTGTTCACTGACCACCAGTGGTGAATCACATTTTCATGGAGCAACCCCACAAAAAACTGATAGGATATAAGTGTGATACACCAAAATGTTCCTATGAATAAGGCCTATTTGCGTCCATACTTAGAAATCCGGCGACTAGTCCAGGTATTCCAGAAATTCAGATTTTGTTTACTGACCACCAGTGGTGAATCACATTTTCATGGAGCAACCCCACAAAAAACTGATAGGATATAAGTGTGATACACCAAAATGTTCGTATGAATAAGGCCTATTTGCGTCCATACTTAGAAATCCGGCGACAAGTCCAGGTATTCCAGAAATTCAGATTTTGTTTACTGACCACCAGTGGTGAATCACATTTTCATGGAGCAACCCCACAAAAAACTGATAGGATATAAGTGTGATACACCAAAATGTTCGTATGAATAAGGCCTATTTGCGTCCATACTTAGAAATGCGGCGACTAGTCCAGGTATTCCAGAAATTCAGATTTTGTTTACTGACCACCAGAGGTGAATCACATTTTCATGGAGCAACCCCACAAAAAACTGATAGGATATAAGTGTGATACACCAAAATGTTCCTATGAATAAGGCCTATTTGCGTCCATACTTAGAAATCCGGCGACAAGTCCAGGTATTCCAGAAATTCAGATTTTGTTTACTGACCACCAGAGGTGAATCACATTTTCATGGAGCAACCCCACAAAAAACTGATAGGATATAAGTGTGATACACCAAAATGTTCCTATGAATAAGGCCTATTTGCTTCCATACTTAGAAATCCGGCGACAAGTCCACGTATTCCAGAAATTCAGATTTTGTTTACTGACCACCAGTGGTGAATCACATTTTCATGGAGCAACCCCACAAAAAACTGATAGGATATAAGTGTGATACACCAAAATGTTCGTATGAATAATGCTTATTTGCGTCCATACTTAGAAATGCGGCGAGTAGTCTACGTATTCCAGCAATTCAGATTTTGTTTACTGACCACCAGTGGTGAATCACATTTTCATGGAGCAACCCCACAAAAAACTGATAGGATATAAGTGTGATACATCAAAATGTTCGCATGAATAAGGCCTATTTGCGTCCATACCCAGAAATGCGGCGAGTAGTCTACGTATACCAGAAATTCAGATTTTGTTTACTGACCACCAGTGGTGAATCACATATTCATGGAGCAACCCCACAAAAAACTGATAGGATATAAGTGTGATACACCAAAATGTTCGTATGAATAAAGCCTATTTGCGTCCATACCTAGAAATGCGGCGACTAGTCCAGGTATTCCAGAAATTCAGATTTTGTTTACTGACCACCAGTGGTGAATCACATTTTCATGGAGCAACCCCACAAAAACCTGATAGGATATAAGTGTGATACACCAAAATGTTCGTATGAATAAGGCCTATTTGCGTCCATACTTAGAAATGCGGCGAGTAGTCTACGTATTCCAGAAATTCAGATTTTGTTTACTGACCACCAGTGGTGAATCACATTTTCATGGAGCAACCCCACAAGAAACTGAAAGGATATAAGTGTGATACACCAAAATGTTCGTATGAATAAGACCTATTTACATCCATACCTAGAAATGAGGCGAGTAGTCTACGTATTCCAGAAATTCAGATTTTGTTTACTGACCACCAGTGGTGAATCACATTTTCATGGAGCAACCCCACAAAAAACTGATAGGATATAAGTGTGATACACCAAAATGTTCGTATGAATAAAGCCTATTTGCGTCCATACCTAGAAATGCGGCGACTAGTCCAGGTATTCCACAAATTTAGATTTTGTTTACTGACCACCAGTGGTGAATCACATTTTCATCTAGCAACCCCACAAAAAACTGATAGGATATAAGTGTGATACACCAAAATGTTCGTATGAATAAGGCCTATTTGCGTCCATACTTAGAAATGCGGCGAGTAGTCTACGTATTCCAGAAATTCAGATTTTGTTTACTGACCACCAGTGGTGAATCACATTTTCATGGAGCAACCCCACAAAAAACTGATAGGATATAAGTGTGATACACCAAAATGTTCGTATGAATAAGGCCTATTTGCGTCCATACTTAGAAATGCGGCGACTAGTCCAGGTATTCCAGAAATTCAGATTTTGTTTACTGACCACCAGAGGTGAATCACATTTTCATGGAGCAACCCCACAAAAAACTGATAGGATATAAGTGTGATACACCAAAATGTTCCTATGAATAAGGCCTATTTGCGTCCATACTTAGAAATCCGGCGACAAGTCCAGGTATTCCAGAAATTCAGATTTTGTTTACTGAACACCAGAGGTGAATCACATTTTCATGGAGCAACCCCACAAAAAACTGATAGGATATAAGTGTGATACACCAAAATGTTCGTATGAATAATGCTTATTTGCGTCCATACTTAGAAATGCGGCGAGTAGTCTACGTATTCCAGCAATTCAGATTTTGTTTACTGACCACCAGTGGTGAATCACATTTTCATGGAGCAACCCCACAAAAAACTGATAGGATATAAGTGTGATACATCAAAATGTTCGCATGAATAAGGCCTATTTGCGTCCATACCTAGAAATGTGGCGAGTAGTCTACGTATACCAGAAATTCAGATTTTGTTTACTGACCACCAGTGGTGAATCACATATTCATGGAGCAACCCCACAAAAAACTGATAGGATATAAGTGTGATACACCAAAATGTTCGTATGAATAAAGCCTATTTGCGTCCATACCTAGAAATGCGGCGACTAGTCCAGGTATTCCAGAAATTCAGATTTTGTTTACTGACCACCAGTGGTGAATCACATTTTCATGGAGCAACCCCACAAAAACCTGATAGGATATAAGTGTGATACACCAAAATGTTCGTATGAATAAGGCCTATTTGCGTCCATACTTAGAAATGCGGCGAGTAGTCTACGTATTCCAGAAATTCAGATTTTGTTTACTGACCACCAGTGGTGAATCACATTTTCATGGAGCAACCCCACAAAAAACTGATAGGATATAAGTGTGATACACCAAAATGTTCGTATGAATAAGACCTATTTACATCCATACCTAGAAATGAGGCGAGTAGTCTACGTATTCCAGAAATTCAGATTTTGTTTACTGACCACCAGTGGTGAATCACATTTTCATGGAGCAACCCCACAAAAAACTGATAGGAGATAAGTGTGATACACCAAAATGTTCGTATGAATAAGGCCTATTTGCGTCCATACTTAGAAATGCGGCGACTAGTCCAGGTATTCCACAAATTTAGATTTTGTTTACTGACCACCAGTGGTGAATCACATTTTCATGGAGCAACCCCACAAAAAACTGATAGGATATAAGTGTGATACACCAAAATGTTCGTATGAATAAGGCCTATTTGCGTCCATACTTAGAAATGCGGCGACTAGTCCAGGTATTCCAGAAATTCAGATTTTGTTTACTGACCACCAGAGGTGAATCACATTTTCATGGAGCAACCCCACAAAAAACTGATAGGATATAAGTGTGATACACCAAAATGTTCCTATGAATAAGGCCTATTTGCGTCCATACTTAGAAATCCGGCGACTAGTCCAGGTATTCCAGAAATTCAGATTTTGTTTACTGACCAACAGTGGTGAATCACATTTTCATGGAGCAACCCCACAAAAAACTGATAGGATATAAGTGTGATACACCAAAATGTTCGTATGAATAAGACCTATTTACATCCATACCTAGAAATGAGGCGAGTAGTCTACGTATTCCAGAAATTCAGATTTTGTTTACTGACCACCAGTGGTGAATCACATTTTCATGGAGCAACCCCACAAAAAACTGATACGATATAAGTGTGATACACCAAAATGTTCGTATGAATAAGGCCTATTTGCGTCCATACTTAGAAATGCGGCGACTAGTCCAGGTATTCCAGAAATTCAGATTTTGTTTACTGACCACCAGAGGTGAATCACATTTTCATGGAGCAACCCCACAAAAAACTGATAGGATATAAGTGTGATACACCAAAATGTTCCTATGAATAAGGCCTATTTGCGTCCATACTTAGAAATCCGGCGACTAGTCCAGGTATTCCAGAAATTCAGATTTTGTTTACTGACCAACAGTGGTGAATCACATTTTCATGGAGCAACCCCACAAAAAACTGATAGGATATAAGTGTGATACACCAAAATGTTCGTATGAATAAGGCCTATTTGCGTCCATACTTAGAAATGCGGCGGGTAGTCTATGTATTCCAGAAATTCAGATTTTGTTTACTGACCACCAGTGGTGAATCACATTTTCATGGAGCAACCCCACAAAAAACTGATAGGATATAAGTGTGATACACCAAAATGTTCCTATGAATAAGGCCTATTTGCGTCCATACTTAGAAATCCGGCGACTAGTCCAGGTATTCCAGAAATTCAGATTTTGTTTACTGACCACCAGTGGTGAATCACATTTTCATGGAGCAACCCCACAAAAAACTGATAGGATATAAGTGTGTTACACCAAAATGTTCGTATGAATAAGGCCTATTTGCGTCCATACTTAGAAATGCGGCGACTAGTCCAGGTATTCCAGAAATTCAGATTTTGTTCACTGACCACCAGTAGTGAATCACATTTTCATGGAGCAACCCCACAAAAAACTGATAGGATATAAGTGTGATACACCAAAATGTTCCTATGAATAAGGCCTATTTGCGTCCATACTTAGAAATCCGGCGACTAGTCCAGGTATTCCAGAAATTCAGATTTTGTTTACTGACCACCAGTGGTGAATCACATTTTCATGGAGCAACCCCACAAAAAACTGATAGGATATAAGTGTGATACACCAAAATGTTCCTATGAATAAGGCCTATTTGCGTCCATACTTAGAAATCCGGCGACAAGTCCAGGTATTCCAGAAATTCAGATTTTGTTTACTGACCACCAGTGGTGAATCACATTTTCATAGAGCAACCCCACAAACAACTGATAGGATATAAGTGTGATACACCAAAATGTTCGTATGAATAAGGCCTATTTGCGTCCATACTTAGAAATGCGGCGACTAGTCCAGGTATTCCAGAAATTCAGATTTTGTTTACTGACCACCAGAGGTGAATCACATTTTCATGGAGCAACCCCACGAAAAACTGATAGGATATAAGTGTGATACACCAAAATGTTCCTATGAATAAGGCCTATTTGCGTCCATACTTAGTAATCCGGCGACAAGTCCAGGTATTCCAGAAATTCAGATTTTGTTTACTGACCACCAGAGGTGAATCACATTTTCATGGAGCAACCCCACAAAAAACTGATAGGATATAAGTGTGATACACCAAAATGTTCCTATGAGTAAGGCCTATTTGCGTCCATACTTAGAAATCCGGCGACAAGTCCAGGTATTCCAGAAATTCAGATTTTGTTTACTGACCACCAGTGGTGAATCACATTTTCATGGAGCAATCCCACAAAAAACTGATAGGATATAAGTGTGATACACCAAAATGTTCGTATGAATAATGCTTATTTGCGTCCATACTTAAAAATGCGGCGAGTAGTCTACGTATTCCAGCAATTCAGATTTTGTTTACTGACCACCAGTGGTGAATCACATTTTCATGGAGCAACCCCACAAAAAACTGATAGGATATAAGTGTGATACATCAAAATGTTCGCATGAATAAGGCCTATTTGCGTCCATACTTAGAAATCCGGCGACAAGTCCAGGTATTCCAGAAATTCAGATTTTGTTTACTGACCACCAGTGGTGAATCACATTTTCATGGAGCAACCCCACAAAAAACTGATAGGATATAAGTGTGCTACATCAAAATGTTCGCATGAATAAGGCCTATTTGCGTCCATACTTAGAAATCCGGCGACAAGTCCAGGTATTCCAGAAATTCAGATTTTGTTTACTGACCACCAGAGGTGAATCACATTTTCATGGAGCAACCCCACGAAAAACTGATAGGATATAAGTGTGATACACCAAAATGTTCCTATGAGTAAGGCCTATTTGCGTCCATACTTAGAAATGCGGCGACTAGTCCAGGTATTCCAGAAATTCAGATTTTGTTTACTGACCACCAGAGGTGAATCACATTTTCATGGAGCAACCCCACAAAAAACTGATAGGATATAAGTGTGATACACCAAAATGTTCGTATGAATAAGGCCTATTTGCGTCCATACTTAGAAATGCGGCGGGTAGTCTATGTATTCCAGAAATTCAGATTTTGTTTACTGACCACCAGTGGTGAATCACATTTTCATGGAGCAACCCCACAAAAAACTGATAGGATATAAGTGTGATACACCAAAATGTTCCTATGAATAAGGCCTATTTGCGTCCATACTTAGAAATCCGGCGACTAGTCCAGGTATTCCAGAAATTCAGATTTTGTTTACTGACCACCAGTGGTGAATCACATTTTCATGGAGCAACCCCACAAAAAACTGATAGGATATAAGTGTGTTACACCAAAATGTTCGTATGAATAAGGCCTATTTGCGTCCATACTTAGAAATGCGGCGACTAGTCCAGGTATTCCAGAAATTCAGATTTTGTTCACTGACCACCAGTAGTGAATCACATTTTCATGGAGCAACCCCACAAAAAACTGATAGGATATAAGTGTGATACACCAAAATGTTCCTATGAATAAGGCCTATTTGCGTCCATACTTAGAAATCCGGCGACTAGTCCAGGTATTCCAGAAATTCAGATTTTGTTTACTGACCACCAGTGGTGAATCACATTTTCATGGAGCAACCCCACAAAAAACTGATAGGATATAAGTGTGATACACCAAAATGTTCCTATGAATAAGGCCTATTTGCGTCCATACTTAGAAATCCGGCGACAAGTCCAGGTATTCCAGAAATTCAGATTTTGTTTACTGACCACCAGTGGTGAATCACATTTTCATAGAGCAACCCCACAAACAACTGATAGGATATAAGTGTGATACACCAAAATGTTCGTATGAATAAGGCCTATTTGCGTCCATACTTAGAAATGCGGCGACTAGTCCAGGTATTCCAGAAATTCAGATTTTGTTTACTGACCACCAGAGGTGAATCACATTTTCATGGAGCAACCCCACGAAAAACTGATAGGATATAAGTGTGATACACCAAAATGTTCCTATGAATAAGGCCTATTTGCGTCCATACTTAGTAATCCGGCGACAAGTCCAGGTATTCCAGAAATTCAGATTTTGTTTACTGACCACCAGAGGTGAATCACATTTTCATGGAGCAACCCCACAAAAAACTGATAGGATATAAGTGTGATACACCAAAATGTTCCTATGAGTAAGGCCTATTTGCGTCCATACTTAGAAATCCGGCGACAAGTCCAGGTATTCCAGAAATTCAGATTTTGTTTACTGACCACCAGTGGTGAATCACATTTTCATGGAGCAATCCCACAAAAAACTGATAGGATATAAGTGTGATACACCAAAATGTTCGTATGAATAATGCTTATTTGCGTCCATACTTAAAAATGCGGCGAGTAGTCTACGTATTCCAGCAATTCAGATTTTGTTTACTGACCACCAGTGGTGAATCACATTTTCATGGAGCAACCCCACAAAAAACTGATAGGATATAAGTGTGATACATCAAAATGTTCGCATGAATAAGGCCTATTTGCGTCCATACTTAGAAATCCGGCGACAAGTCCAGGTATTCCAGAAATTCAGATTTTGTTTACTGACCACCAGTGGTGAATCACATTTTCATGGAGCAACCCCACAAAAAACTGATAGGATATAAGTGTGCTACATCAAAATGTTCGCATGAATAAGGCCTATTTGCGTCCATACTTAGAAATCCGGCGACAAGTCCAGGTATTCCAGAAATTCAGATTTTGTTTACTGACCACCAGAGGTGAATCACATTTTCATGGAGCAACCCCACGAAAAACTGATAGGATATAAGTGTGATACACCAAAATGTTCCTATGAGTAAGGCCTATTTGCGTCCATACTTAGAAATGCGGCGACTAGTCCAGGTATTCCAGAAATTCAGATTTTGTTTACTGACCACCAGAGGTGAATCACATTTTCATGGAGCAACCCCACAAAAAACTGATAGGATATAAGTGTGATACACCAAAATGTTACTATGAATAAGGCCTATTTGCGTCCATACTTAGAAATCCGGCGACAAGTCCAGGTATTCCAGAAATTCAGATTTTGTTTACTGACCACCAGAGGTGAATCACATTTTCATGGAGCAACCCCACAAAAAACTGATAGGATATAAGTGTGATACACCAAAATGTTCCTATGAATAAGGCCTATTTGCGTCCATACTTAGAAATCCGGCGACAAGTCCAGGTATTCCAGAAATTCAGATTTTGTTTACTGACCACCAGTGGTGAATCACATTTTCATGGAGCAACCCCACAAAAAACTGATAGGATATAAGTGTGATACACCAAAATGTTCGTATGAATAATGCTTATTTGCGTCCATACTTAGAAATGCGGCGAGTAGTCTACGTATTCCAGCAATTCAGATTTTGTTTACTGACCACCAGTGGTGAATCACATTTTCATGGAGCAACCCCACAAAAAACTGATAGGATATAAGTGTGATACATCAAAATGTTCGCATGAATAAGGCCTATTTGCGTCCATACCTAGAAATGCGGCGAGTAGTCTACGTATTCCAGAAATTCAGATTTTGTTTACTGACCACCAGTGGTGAATCACATATTCATGGAGCAACCCCACAAAAAACTGATAGCATATAAGTGTGATACACCAAAATGTTCGTATGAATAAAGCCTATTTGCGTCCATACCTAGAAATGCGGCGACTAGTCCAGGTATTCCAGAAATTCAGATTTTGTTTACTGACCACCAGTGGTGAATCACATTTTCATGGAGCAACCCCACAAAAAACTGATACGATATAAGTGTGATACACCAAAATGTTCGTATGAATAAGGCCTATTTGCGTCCATACTTAGAAATGCGGCGACTAGTCCAGGTATTCCAGAAATTCAGATTTTGTTTACTGACCACCAGAGGTGAATCACATTTTCATGGAGCAACCCCACAAAAAACTGATAGGATATAAGTGTGATACACCAAAATGTTCCTATGAATAAGGCCTATTTGCGTCCATACTTAGAAATCCGGCGACTAGTCCAGGTATTCCAGAAATTCAGATTTTGTTTACTGACCAACAGTGGTGAATCACATTTTCATGGAGCAACCCCACAAAAAACTGATAGGATATAAGTGTGATACACCAAAATGTTCGTATGAATAAGGCCTATTTGCGTCCGTACTTAGAAATGCGGCGGGTAGTCTATGTATTCCAGAAATTCAGATTTTGTTTACTGACCACCAGTGGTGAATCACATTTTCATGGAGCAACCCCACAAAAAACTGATAGGATATAAGTGTGATACACCAAAATGTTCGTATGAATAAGGCCTATTTGCGTCCATACTTAGAAATCCGGCGACAAGTCCAGGTATTCCAGAAATTCAGATTTTGTTTACTGACCACCAGTGGTGAATCACATTTTCATGGAGCAACCCCACAAAAAACTGATAGGATATAAGTGTGATACACCAAAATGTTCGTATGAATAAGGCCTATTTGCGTCCATACTTAGAAATGCGGCGACTAGTCCAGGTATTCCAGAAATTCAGATTTTGTTTACTGACCACCAGAGGTGAATCACATTTTCATGGAGCAACCCCACAAAAAACTGATAGGATATAAGTGTGATACACCAAAATGTTCCTATGAATAAGGCCTATTTGCGTCCATACTTAGAAATCCGGCGACAAGTCCAGGTATTCCAGAAATTCAGATTTTGTTTACTGACCACCAGAGGTGAATCACATTTTCATGGAGCAACCCCACAAAAAACTGATAGGATATAAGTGTGATACACCAAAATGTTCGTATGAATAATGCTTATTTGCGTCCATACTTAGAAATGCGGCGAGTAGTCTACGTATTCCAGCAATTCAGATTTTGTTTACTGACCACCAGTGGTGAATCACATTTTCATGGAGCAACCCCACAAAAAACTGATAGGATATAAGTGTGATACATCAAAATGTTCGCATGAATAAGGCCTATTTGCGTCCATACCTAGAAATGCGGCGAGTAGTCTACGTATACCAGAAATTCAGATTTTGTTTACTGACCACCAGTGGTGAATCACATATTCATGGAGCAACCCCACAAAAAACTGATAGGATATAAGTGTGATACACCAAAATGTTCGTATGAATAAAGCCTATTTGCGTCCATACCTAGAAATGCGGCGACTAGTCCAGGTATTCCAGAAATTCAGATTTTGTTTACTGACCACCAGTGGTGAATCACATTTTCATGGAGCAACCCCACAAAAACCTGATAGGATATAAGTGTGATACACCAAAATGTTCGTATGAATAAGGCCTATTTGCGTCCATACTTAGAAATGCGGCGAGTAGTCTACGTATTCCAGAAATTCAGATTTTGTTTACTGACCACCAGTGGTGAATCACATTTTCATGGAGCAACCCCACAAAAAACTGATAGGATATAAGTGTGATACACCAAAATGTTCGTATGAATAAGGCCTATTTGCGTCCGTACTTAGAAATGCGGCGGGTAGTCCATGTATTCCAGAAATTCAGATTTTGTTTACTGACCACCAGTGGTGAATCACATTTTCATGGAGCAACCCCACAAAAAACTGATAGGATATAAGTGTGATACACCAAAATGTTCGTATGAATAAGGCCTATTTGCGTCCATACTTAGAAATCCGGCGACAAGTCCAGGTATTCCAGAAATTCAGATTTTGTTTACTGACCACCAGTGGTGAATCACATTTTCATGGAGCAACCCCACAAAAAACTGATAGGATATAAGTGTGATACACCAAAATGTTCGTATGAATAAGGCCTATTTGCGTCCATACTTAGAAATGCGGCGACTAGTCCAGGTATTCCAGAAATTCAGATTTTGTTTACTGACCACCAGAGGTGAATCACATTTTCATGGAGCAACCCCACAAAAAACTGATAGGATATAAGTGTGATACACCAAAATGTTCCTATGAATAAGGCCTATTTGCGTCCATACTTAGAAATCCGGCGACAAGTCCAGGTATTCCAGAAATTCAGATTTTGTTTACTGACCACCAGAGGTGAATCACATTTTCATGGAGCAACCCCACAAAAAACTGATAGGATATAAGTGTGATACACCAAAATGTTCCTATGAATAATGCTTATTTGCGTCCATACTTAGAAATGCGGCGAGTAGTCTACGTATTCCAGCAATTCAGATTTTGTTTACTGACCACCAGTGGTGAATCACATTTTCATGGAGCAACCCCACAAAAAACTGATAGGATATAAGTGTGATACATCAAAATGTTCGCATGAATAAGGCCTATTTGCGTCCATACCTAGAAATGCGGCGAGTAGTCTACGTATACCAGAAATTCAGATTTTGTTTACTGACCACCAGTGGTGAATCACATATTCATGGAGCAACCCCACAAAAAACTGATAGGATATAAGTGTGATACACCAAAATGTTCGTATGAATAAAGCCTATTTGCGTCCATACCTAGAAATGCGGCGACTAGTCCAGGTATTCCAGAAATTCAGATTTTGTTTACTGACCACCAGTGGTGAATCACATTTTCATGGAGCAACCCCACAAAAACCTGATAGGATATAAGTGTGATACACCAAAATGTTCGTATGAATAAGGCCTATTTGCGTCCATACTTAGAAATGCGGCGAGTAGTCTACGTATTCCAGAAATTCAGATTTTGTTTACTGACCACCAGTGGTGAATCACATTTTCATGGAGCAACCCCACAAGAAACTGAAAGGATATAAGTGTGATACACCAAAATGTTCGTATGAATAAGACCTATTTACATCCATACCTAGAAATGAGGCGAGTAGTCTACGTATTCCAGAAATTAAGATTTTGTTTACTGACCACCAGTGGTGAATCACATTTTCATGGAGCAACCCCACAAAAAACTGATAGGAGATAAGTGTGATACACCAAAATGTTCGTATGAATAAGGCCTATTTGCGTCCATACTTAGAAATGCGGCGACTAGTCCAGGTATTCCACAAATTTAGATTTTGTTTACTGACCACCAGTGGTGAATCACATTTTCATGGAGCAACCCCACAAAAAACTGATAGGATATAAGTGTGATACACCAAAATGTTCGTATGAATAAGGCCTATTTGCGTCCATACTTAGAAATGCGGCGAGTAGTCTACGTATTCCAGAAATTCAGATTTTGTTTACTGACCACCAGTGGTGAATCACATTTTCATGGAGCAACCCCACAAAAAACTGATAGGATATAAGTGTGATACACCAAAATGTTCGTATGAATAAGGCCTATTTGCGTCCATACTTAGAAATGCGGCGACTAGTCCAGGTATTCCAGAAATTCAGATTTTGTTTACTGACCACCAGAGGTGAATCACATTTTCATGGAGCAACCCCACAAAAAACTGATAGGATATAAGTGTGATACACCAAAATGTTCCTATGAATAAGGCCTATTTGCGTCCATACTTAGAAATCCGGCGACAAGTCCAGGTATTCCAGAAATTCAGATTTTGTTTACTGACCACCAGAGGTGAATCACATTTTCATGGAGCAACCCCACAAAAAACTGATAGGATATAAGTGTGATACACCAAAATGTTCGTATGAATAATGCTTATTTGCGTCCATACTTAGAAATGCGGCGAGTAGTCTACGTATTCCAGCAATTCAGATTTTGTTTACTGACCACCAGTGGTGAATCACATTTTCATGGAGCAACCCCACAAAAAACTGATAGGATATAAGTGTGATACATCAAAATGTTCGCATGAATAAGGCCTATTTGCGTCCATACCTAGAAATGCGGCGAGTAGTCTACGTATACCAGAAATTCAGATTTTGTTTACTGACCACCAGTGGTGAATCACATATTCATGGAGCAACCCCACAAAAAACTGATAGGATATAAGTGTGATACACCAAAATGTTCGTATGAATAAGACCTATTTACATCCATACCTAGAAATGAGGCGAGTAGTCTACGTATTCCAGAAATTCAGATTTTGTTTACTGACCACCAGTGGTGAATCACATTTTCATGGAGCAACCCCACAAAAACCTGATAGGATATAAGTGTGATACACCAAAATGTTCGTATGAATAAGTCCTATTTGCGTCCATACTTAGAAATGCGGCGAGTAGTCTACGTATTCCAGAAATTCAGATTTTGTTTACTGACCACCAGTGGTGAATCACATTTTCATGGAGCAACCCCACAAAAAACTGATAGGATATAAGTGTGATACACCAAAATGTTCGTATGAATAAGACCTATTTACATCCATACCTAGAAATGAGGCGAGTAGTCTACGTATTCCAGAAATTCAGATTTTGTTTACTGACCACCAGTGGTGAATCACATTTTCATGGAGCAACCCCACAAAAAACTGATAGGAGATAAGTGTGATACACCAAAATGTTCGTATGCATAAGGCCTATTTGCGTCCATACTTAGAAATGCGGCGACTAGTCCAGGTATTCCACAAATTTAGATTTTGTTTACTGACCACCAGTGGTGAATCACATTTTCATGGAGCAACCCCACAAAAAACTGATAGGATATAAGTGTGATACACCAAAATGTTCGTATGAATAAGACCTATTTGCGTCCATACTTAGAAATGCGGCGAGTAGTCTACGTATTCCAGAAATTCAGATTTTGTTTACTGACCACCAGTGGTGAATCACATTTTCATGGAGCAACCCCACAAAAAACTGATACGATATAAGTGTGATACACCAAAATGTTCGTATGAATAAGGCCTATTTGCGTCCATACTTAGAAATGCGGCGACTAGTCCAGGTATTCCAGAAATTCAGATTTTGTTTACTGACCACCAGAGGTGAATCACATTTTCATGGAGCAACCCCACAAAAAACTGATAGGATATAAGTGTGATACACCAAAATGTTCCTATGAATAAGGCCTATTTGCGTCCATACTTAGAAATCCGGCGACTAGTCCAGGTATTCCAGAAATTCAGATTTTGTTTACTGACCAACAGTGGTGAATCACATTTTCATGGAGCAACCCCACAAAAAACTGATAGGATATAAGTGTGATACACCAAAATGTTCGTATGAATAAGGCCTATTTGCGTCCATACTTAGAAATGCGGCGGGTAGTCTATGTATTCCAGAAATTCAGATTTTGTTTACTGACCACCAGTGGTGAATCACATTTTCATGGAGCAACCCCACAAAAAACTGATAGGATATAAGTCTGATACACCAAAATGTTCCTATGAATAAGGCCTATTTGCGTCCATACTTAGAAATCCGGCGACTAGTCCAGGTATTCCAGAAATTCAGATTTTGTTTACTGACCACCAGTGGTGAATCACATTTTCATGGAGCAACCCCACAAAAAACTGATAGGATATAAGTGTGATACACCAAAATGTTCGTATGAATAAGGCCTATTTGCGTCCATACTTAGAAATGCGGCGACTAGTCCAGGTATTCCAGAAATTCAGATTTTGTTCACTGACCACCAGTAGTGAATCACATTTTCATGGAGCAACCCCACAAAAAACTGATAGGATATAAGTGTGATACACCAAAATGTTCCTATGAATAAGGCCTATTTGCGTCCATACTTAGAAATCCGGCGACTAGTCCAGGTATTCCAGAAATTCAGATTTTGTTTACTGACCACCAGTGGTGAATCACATTTTCATGGAGCAACCCCACAAAAAACTGATAGGATATAAGTGTGATACACCAAAATGTTCCTATGAATAAGGCCTATTTGCGTCCATACTTAGAAATCCGGCGACAAGTCCAGGTATTCCAGAAATTCAGATTTTGTTTACTGACCACCAGTGGTGAATCACATTTTCATAGAGCAACCCCACAAACAACTGATAGGATATAAGTGTGATACACCAAAATGTTCGTATGAATAAGGCCTATTTGCGTCCATACTTAGAAATGCGGCGACTAGTCCAGGTATTCCAGAAATTCAGATTTTGTTTACTGACCACCAGAGGTGAATCACATTTTCATGGAGCAACCCCACGAAAAACTGATAGGATATAAGTGTGATACACCAAAATGTTCCTATGAATAAGGCCTATTTGCGTCCATACTTAGTAATCCGGCGACAAGTCCAGGTATTCCAGAAATTCAGATTTTGTTTACTGACCACCAGAGGTGAATCACATTTTCATGGAGCAATCCCACAAAAAACTGATAGGATATAAGTGTGATACACCAAAATGTTCCTATGAGTAAGGCCTATTTGCGTCCATACTTAGAAATCCGGCGACAAGTCCAGGTATTCCAGAAATTCAGATTTTGTTTACTGACCACCAGTGGTGAATCACATTTTCATGGAGCAATCCCACAAAAAACTGATAGGATATAAGTGTGATACACCAAAATGTTCGTATGAATAATGCTTATTTGCGTCCATACTTAGAAATGCGGCGAGTAGTCTACGTATTCCAGCAATTCAGATTTTGTTTACTGACCACCAGTGGTGAATCACATTTTCATGGAGCAACCCCACAAAAAACTGATAGGATATAAGTGTGATACATCAAAATGTTCGCATGAATAAGGCCTATTTGCGTCCATACTTAGAAATCCGGCGACAAGTCCAGGTATTCCAGAAATTCAGATTTTGTTTACTGACCACCAGTGGTGAATCACATTTTCATGGAGCAACCCCACAAAAAACTGATAGTATATAAGTGTGATACACCAAAATGTTCGTATGAATAAGGCCTATTTGCGTCCATACTTAGAAATGCGGCGACTAGTCCAGGTATTCCAGAAATTCAGATTTTGTTTACTGACCACCAGAGGTGAATCACATTTTCATGGAGCAACCCCACAAAAAACTGATAGGATATAAGTGTGATACACCAAAATGTTACTATGAATAAGGCCTATTTGCGTCCATACTTAGAAATCCGGCGACAAGTCCAGGTATTCCAGAAATTCAGATTTTGTTTACTGACCACCAGAGGTGAATCACATTTTCATGGAGCAACCCCACAAAAAACTGATAGGATATAAGTGTGATACACCAAAATGTTCCTATGAATAAGGCCTATTTGCGTCCATACTTAGAAATCCGGCGACAAGTCCAGGTATTCCAGAAATTCAGATTTTGTTTACTGACCACCAGTGGTGAATCACATTTTCATGGAGCAACCCCACAAAAAACTGATAGGATATAAGTGTGATACACCAAAATGTTCGTATGAATAATGCTTATTTGCGTCCATACTTAGAAATGCGGCGAGTAGTCTACGTATTCCAGCAATTCAGATTTTGTTTACTGACCACCAGTGGTGAATCACATTTTCATGGAGCAACCCCACAAAAAACTGATAGGATATAAGTGTGATACATCAAAATGTTCGCATGAATAAGGCCTATTTGCGTCCATACCTAGAAATGCGGCGAGTAGTCTACGTATTCCAGAAATTCAGATTTTGTTTACTGACCACCAGTGGTGAATCACATATTCATGGAGCAACCCCACAAAAAACTGTTAGCATATAAGTGTGATACACCAAAATGTTCGTATGAATAAAGCCTATTTGCGTCCATACCTAGAAATGCGGCGACTAGTCCAGGTGTTCCAGAAATTCAGATTTTGTTTATTGACCACCAGTGGTGAATCACATTTTCATGGAGCAACCCCACAAAAACCTGATAGGATATAAGTGTGATACACCAAAATCTTCGTATGAATAAGGCCTATTTGCGTCCATACTTAGAAATGCGGCGACTAGTCCACGTATTCCAGAAATTCAGATTTTATTTACTGACCACCAGTGGTGAATCACATTTTCATGGAGCAACCCCACAAAAAACTGATAGGAGATAAGTGTGATACACCAAAATGTTCGTATGAATAAGGCCTATTTGCGTCCTTATTTAGAAATGCGGCGAGTAGTCTACGTATTCCAGAAATTCAGATTTTGTTTACTGACCACCAGTGGTGAATCACATTTTCATGGAGCAACCCCACAAAAAACTGATGGGATATAAGTGTGATACACCAAAATGTTCGTATAAATAAGGCCTATTTGCGTCCATACTTAGAAATGCGGCGACTAGTCCAGGTATTCCAGAAATTCAGATTTTGTTTACTGACCACCAGTGGTGAATAACATTTTCATGGAGCAACCGCACAAAAAACTGATAGGATATAAGTGTGATACACCAAAATGTTCGTATGAATAAGGCCTATTTGCGTCCATACTTAGGAATGCGGCGACTGGTCCAGGTATTCCAGAAATTCAGATTTTGTTTACTGACCACAAGTGGTGAATCACATTTTCATGGAGCAACCCCACAAAAAACTGATAGGATATAAGTGTGATACACCAAAATGTTCGTATGAATAAGGCCTATTTGCGTCCATACTTAGAAATGCGGCGACTAGTCCAGGTATTCCAGAAATTCAGATTTTGTTTACTGACCACCAGAGGTGAATCACATTTTCATGGAGCAACCCCACAAAAAACTGATAGGATATAAGTGTGATACACCAAAATGTTCCTATGAATTAGGCCTATTTGCGTCCATACTTAGAAATCCGGCGACAAGTCCAGGTATTCCAGAAATTCAGATTTTGTTTACTGACCACCAGAGGTGAATCACATTTTCATGGAGCAACCCCACAAAAAACTGATAGGATATAAGTGTGATACACCAAAATGTTCCTATGAATAAGGCCTATTTGCGTCCATACTTAGAAATCCGGCGACAAGTCCAGGTATTCCAGAAATTCAGATTTTGTTTACTGACCATCAGTGGTGAATCACATTTTCATGGAGCAACCCCACAAAAAACTGATAGGATATAAGTGTGATACACCAAAATGTTCGTATGAATAATGCTTATTTGCGTCCATACTTAGAAATGCGGCGAGTAGTCTACGTATTCCAGCAATTCAGATTTTGTTTACTGACCACCAGTGGTGAATCACATTTTCATGGAGCAACCCCACAAAAAACTGATAGGATATAAGTGTGATACATCAAAATGTTCGCATGAATAAGGCCTATTTGCGTCCATACCTAGAAATGCGGCGAGTAGTCTACGTATACCAGAAATTCAGATTTTGTTTACTGACCACCAGTGGTGAATCACATATTCATGGAGCAACCCCACAAAAAACTGATAGGATATAAGTGTGATACACCAAAATGTTCGTATGAATAAAGCCTATTCGCGTCCATACCTAGAAATGCGGCGACTAGTCCAGGTATTCCAGAAATTCAGATTTTGTTTACTGACCACCAGTGGTGAATCACATTTTCATGGAGCAACCCCACAAAAACCTGATAGGATATAAGTGTGATACACCAAAATGTTCGTATGAATAAGGCCTATTTGCGTCCATACTTAGAAATGCGGCGAGTAGTCTACGTATTCCAGAAATTCAGATTTTGTTTACTGACCACCAGTGGTGAATCACATTTTCATGGAGCAACCCCACAAGAAACTGATAGGAGATAAGTGTGATACACCAAAATGTTCGTATGAATAAGACCTATTTACATCCATACCTAGAAATGAGGCGAGTAGTCTACGTATTCCAGAAATTCAGATTTGGTTTACTGACCACCAGTGGTGAATCACATTTTCATGGAGCAACCCCACAAAAAACTGATAGGAGATAAGTGTGATACACCAAAATGTTCGTATGAATAAGGCCTATTTGCGTCCATACTTAGAAATGCGGCGACTAGTCCAGGTATTCCACAAATTTAGATTTTGTTTACTGACCACCAGTGGTGAATCACATTTTCATGGAGCAACCCCACAAAAAACTGATAGGATATAAGTGTGATACACCAAAATGTTCGTATGAATAAGGCCTATTTGCGTCCATACTTAGAAATGCGGCGAGTAGTCTACGTATTCCAGAAATTCAGATTTTGTTTACTGACCACCAGTGGTGAATCACATTTTCATGGAGCAACCCCACAAAAAACTGATAGGATATAAGTGTGATACACCAAAATGTTCGTATGAATAAGGCCTATTTGCGTCCATACTTAGAAATGCGGCGACTAGTCCAGGTATTCCAGAAATTCAGATTTTGTTTACTGACCACCAGAGGTGAATCACATTTTCATGGAGCAACCCCACAAAAAACTGATAGGATATAAGTGTGATACACCAAAATGTTCCTATGAATAAGGCCTATTTGCGTCCATACTTAGAAATCCGGCGACAAGTCCAGGTATTCCAGAAATTCAGATTTTGTTTACTGACCACCAGAGGTGAATCACATTTTCATGGAGCAACCCCACAAAAAACTGATAGGATATAAGTGTGATACACCAAAATGTTCCTATGAATAAGGCCTATTTGCGTCCATACTTAGAAATCCGGCGACAAGTCCAGGTATTCCAGAAATTCAGATTTTGTTTACTGACCACCAGTGGTGAATCACATTTTCATGGAGCAACCCCACAAAAAACTGATAGGATATAAGTGTGATACACCAAAATGTTCGTACGAATAATGCTTATTGGCGTCCATACTTAGAAATGCGGCGAGTAGTCTACGTATTCCAGCAATTCAGATTTTGTTTACTGACCACCAGTGGTGAATCACATTTTCATGGAGCAACCCCACAAAAAACTGATAGGATATAAGTGTGATACATCAAAATGTTCGCATGAATAAGGCCTATTTGCGTCCATACCTAGAAATGCGGCGAGTAGTCTACGTATACCAGAAATTCAGATTTTGTTTACTGACCACCAGTGGTGAATCACATATTCATGGAGCAACCCCACAAAAAACTGATAGGATATAAGTGTGATACACCAAAATGTTCGTATGAATAAAGCCTATTTGCGTCCATACCTAGAAATGCGGCGACTAGTCCAGGTATTCCAGAAATTCAGATTTTGTTTACTGACCACCAGTGGTGAATCACATTTTCATGGAGCAACCCCACAAAAACCTGATAGGATATAAGTGTGATACACCAAAATGTTCGTATGAATAAGGCCTATTTGCGTCCATACTTAGAAATGCGGCGAGTAGTCTACGTATTCCAGAAATTCAGATTTTGTTTACTGACCACCAGTGGTGAATCACATTTTCATGGAGCAACCCCACAAAAAACTGATAGGATATAAGTGTGATACACCAAAATGTTCGTATGAATAAGACCTATTTACATCCATACCTAGAAATGAGGCGAGTAGTCTACGTATTCCAGAAATTCAGATTTTGTTTACTGACCACCAGTGGTGAATCACATTTTCATGGAGCAACCCCACAAAAAACTGATAGGAGATAAGTGTGATACACCAAAATGTTCGCATGAATAAGGCCTATTTGCGTCCATACTTAGAAATGCAGCGACTAGTCCAGGTATTCCACAAATTTAGATTTTGTTTACTGACCACCAGTGGTGAATCACATTTTCATGGAGCAACCCCACAAAAAACTGATAGGATATAAGTGTGATACACCAAAATGTTCGTATGAATAAGGCCTATTTGCGTCCATACTTAGAAATGCGGCGAGTAGTCTACGTATTCCAGAAATTCAGATTTTGTTTACTGACCACCAGTGGTGAATCACATTTTCATGGAGCAACCCCACAAAAAACTGATACGATATAAGTGTGATACACCAAAATGTTCGTATGAATAAGGCCTATTTGCGTCCATACTTAGAAATGCGGCGACTAGTCCAGGTATTCCAGAAATTCAGATTTTGTTTACTGACCACCAGAGGTGAATCACATTTTCATGGAGCAACCCCACAAAAAACTGATAGGATATAAGTGTGATACACCAAAATGTTCCTATGAATAAGGCCTATTTGCGTCCATACTTAGAAATCCGGCGACTAGTCCAGGTATTCCAGAAATTCAGATTTTGTTTACTGACCAACAGTGGTGAATCACATTTTCATGGAGCAACCCCACAAAAAACTGATAGGATATAAGTGTGATACACCAAAATGTTCGTATGAATAAGGCCTATTTGCGTCCATACTTAGAAATGCGGCGAGTAGTCTACGTATTCCAGAAATTCAGATTTTGTTTACTGACCACCAGTGGTGAATCACATTTTCATGGAGCAACCCCACAAAAAACTGATAGGATATAAGTGTGATACACCAAAATGTTCCTATGAATAAGGCCTATTTGCGTCCATACTTAGAAATCCGGCGACTAGTCCAGGTATTCCAGAAATTCAGATTTTGTTTACTGACCACCAGTGGTGAATCACATTTTCATGGAGCAACCCCACAAAAAACTGATAGGATATAAGTGTGATACACCAAAATGTTCGTATGAATAAGGCCTATTTGCGTCCATACTTAGAAATGCGGCGACTAGTCCAGGTATTCCAGAAATTCAGATTTTGTTCACTGACCACCAGTAGTGAATCACATTTTCATGGAGCAACCCCACAAAAAACTGATAGGATATAAGTGTGATACACCAAAATGTTCCTATGAATAAGGCCTATTTGCGTCCATACTTAGAAATCCGGCGACTAGTCCAGGTATTCCAGAAATTCAGATTTTGTTTACTGACCACCAGTGGTG
Organism: Leucophora obtusa; assembly: GCA_949987735.1. Lineage (NCBI taxonomy): Eukaryota > Metazoa > Arthropoda > Insecta > Diptera > Anthomyiidae > Leucophora > Leucophora obtusa. Next base: position 144,098,977 of record OX465297.1, read on the forward strand.
AATCACATTTTCATGGAGCAACCCCACAAAAAACTGATAGGATATAAGTGTGATACACCAAAATGTTCGTATGAATAAGGCCTATTTGCGTCCATACTTAGAAATGCGGCGACTAGTCCAGGTATTCCAGAAATTCAGATTTTGTTTACTGACCACCAGAGGTGAATCACATTTTCATGGAGCAACCCCACGAAAAACTGATAGGATATAAGTGTGATACACCAAAATGTTCCTATGAATAAGGCCTATTTGCGTCCATACTTAGTAATCCGGCGACAAGTCCAGGTATTCCAGAAATTCAGATTTTGTTTACTGACCACCAGAGGTGAATCACATTTTCATGGAGCAACCCCACAAAAAACTGATAGGATATAAGTGTGATACACCAAAATGTTCGTATGAATAATGCTTATTTGCGTCCATACTTAGAAATGCGGCGAGTAGTCTACGTATTCCAGCAATTCAGATTTTGTTTACTGACCACCAGTGGTGAATCACATTTTCATGGAGCAACCCCACAAAAAACTGATAGGATATAAGTGTGATACACCAAAATGTTCGTATGAATAAGACCTATTTACATCCATACCTAGAAATGAGGCGAGTAGTCTACGTATTCCAGAAATTCAGATTTTGTTTACTGACCACCAGTGGTGAATCACATTTTAATGGAGCAACCCCACAAAAAACTGATAGGAGATAAGTGTGATACACCAAAATGTTCGTATGAATAAGGCCTATTTGCGTCCATACTTAGAAATGCGGCGACTAGTCCAGGTATTCCACAAATTTAGATTTTGTTTACTGACCACCAGTGGTGAATCACATTTTCATGGAGCAACCCCACAAAAAACTGATAGGATATAAGTGTGATACACCAAAATGTTCGTATGAATAAGACCTATTTGCGTCCATACTTAGAAATGCGGCGAGTAGTCTACGTATTCCAGAAATTCAGATTTTGTTTACTGACCACCAGTGGTGAATCACATTTTCATGGAGCAACCCCACAAAAAACTGATACGATATAAGTGTGATACACCAAAATGTTCGTATGAATAAGGCCTATTTGCGTCCATACTTAGAAATGCGGCGACTAGTCCAGGTATTCCAGAAATTCAGATTTTGTTTACTGACCACCAGAGGTGAATCACATTTTCATGGAGCAACCCCACAAAAAACTGATAGGATATAAGTGTGATACACCAAAATGTTCCTATGAATAAGGCCTATTTGCGTCCATACTTAGAAATCCGGCGACTAGTCCAGGTATTCCAGAAATTCAGATTTTGTTTACTGACCAACAGTGGTGAATCACATTTTCATGGAGCAACCCCACAAAAAACTGATAGGATATAAGTGTGATACACCAAAATGTTCGTATGAATAAGGCCTATTTGCGTCCATACTTAGAAATGCGGCGGGTAGTCTATGTATTCCAGAAATTCAGATTTTGTTTACTGACCACCAGTGGTGAATCACATTTTCATGGAGCAACCCCACAAAAAACTGATAGGATATAAGTCTGATACACCAAAATGTTCCTATGAATAAGGCCTATTTGCGTCCATACTTAGAAATCCGGCGACTAGTCCAGGTATTCCAGAAATTCAGATTTTGTTTACTGACCACCAGTGGTGAATCACATTTTCATGGAGCAACCCCACAAAAAACTGATAGGATATAAGTGTGATACACCAAAATGTTCGTATGAATAAGGCCTATTTGCGTCCATACTTAGAAATGCGGCGACTAGTCCAGGTATTCCAGAAATTCAGATTTTGTTCACTGACCACCAGTAGTGAATCACATTTTCATGGAGCAACCCCACAAAAAACTGATAGGATATAAGTGTGATACACCAAAATGTTCCTATGAATAAGGCCTATTTGCGTCCATACTTAGAAATCCGGCGACTAGTCCAGGTATTCCAGAAATTCAGATTTTGTTTACTGACCACCAGTGGTGAATCACATTTTCATGGAGCAACCCCACAAAAAACTGATAGGATATAAGTGTGATACACCAAAATGTTCGTATGAATAAGGCCTATTTGCGTCCATACTTAGAAATGCGGCGACTAGTCCAGGTATTCCAGAAATTCAGATTTTGTTCACTGACCACCAGTAGTGAATCACATTTTCATGGAGCAACCCCACAAAAAACTGATAGGATATAAGTGTGATACACCAAAATGTTCCTATGAATAAGGCCTATTTGCGTCCATACTTAGAAATCCGGCGACTAGTCCAGGTATTCCAGAAATTCAGATTTTGTTTACTGACCACCAGTGGTGAATCACATTTTCATGGAGCAACCCCACAAAAAACTGATAGGATATAAGTGTGATACACCAAAATGTTCGTATGAATAAGGCCTATTTGCGTCCATACTTAGAAATGCGGCGACTAGTCCAGGTATTCCAGAAATTCAGATTTTGTTTACTGACCACCAGAGGTGAATCACATTTTCATGGAGCAACCCCACGAAAAACTGATAGGATATAAGTGTGATACACCAAAATGTTCCTATGAATAAGGCCTATTTGCGTCCATACTTAGTAATCCGGCGACAAGTCCAGGTATTCCAGAAATTCAGATTTTGTTTACTGACCACCAGAGGTGAATCACATTTTCATGGAGCAACCCCACAAAAAACTGATAGGATATAAGTGTGATACACCAAAATGTTCGTATGAATAATGCTTATTTGCGTCCATACTTAGAAATGCGGCGAGTAGTCTACGTATTCCAGCAATTCAGATTTTGTTTACTGACCACCAGTGGTGAATCACATTTTCATGGAGCAACCCCACAAAAAACTGATAGGATATAAGTGTGATACACCAAAATGTTCGTATGAATAAGACCTATTTACATCCATACCTAGAAATGAGGCGAGTAGTCTACGTATTCCAGAAATTCAGATTTTGTTTACTGACCACCAGTGGTGAATCACATTTTAATGGAGCAACCCCACAAAAAACTGATAGGAGATAAGTGTGATACACCAAAATGTTCGTATGAATAAGGCCTATTTGCGTCCATACTTAGAAATGCGGCGACTAGTCCAGGTATTCCACAAATTTAGATTTTGTTTACTGACCACCAGTGGTGAATCACATTTTCATGGAGCAACCCCACAAAAAACTGATAGGATATAAGTGTGATACACCAAAATGTTCGTATGAATAAGACCTATTTGCGTCCATACTTAGAAATGCGGCGAGTAGTCTACGTATTCCAGAAATTCAGATTTTGTTTACTGACCACCAGTGGTGAATCACATTTTCATGGAGCAACCCCACAAAAAACTGATACGATATAAGTGTGATACACCAAAATGTTCGTATGAATAAGGCCTATTTGCGTCCATACTTAGAAATGCGGCGACTAGTCCAGGTATTCCAGAAATTCAGATTTTGTTTACTGACCACCAGAGGTGAATCACATTTTCATGGAGCAACCCCACAAAAAACTGATAGGATATAAGTGTGATACACCAAAATGTTCCTATGAATAAGGCCTATTTGCGTCCATACTTAGAAATCCGGCGACTAGTCCAGGTATTCCAGAAATTCAGATTTTGTTTACTGACCAACAGTGGTGAATCACATTTTCATGGAGCAACCCCACAAAAAACTGATACGATATAAGTGTGATACACCAAAATGTTCGTATGAATAAGGCCTATTTGCGTCCATACTTAGAAATGCGGCGACTAGTCCAGGTATTCCAGAAATTCAGATTTTGTTTACTGACCACCAGAGGTGAATCACATTTTCATGGAGCAACCCCACAAAAAACTGATAGGATATAAGTGTGATACACCAAAATGTTCCTATGAATAAGGCCTATTTGCGTCCATACTTAGAAATGCGGCGGGTAGTCTATGTATTCCAGAAATTCAGATTTTGTTTACTGACCACCAGTGGTGAATCACATTTTCATGGAGCAACCCCACAAAAAACTGATAGGATATAAGTCTGATACACCAAAATGTTCCTATGAATAAGGCCTATTTGCGTCCATACTTAGAAATCCGGCGACTAGTCCAGGTATTCCAGAAATTCAGATTTTGTTTACTGACCACCAGTGGTGAATCACATTTTCATGGAGCAACCCCACAAAAAACTGATAGGATATAAGTGTGATACACCAAAATGTTCGTATGAATAAGGCCTATTTGCGTCCATACTTAGAAATGCGGCGACTAGTCCAGGTATTCCAGAAATTCAGATTTTGTTCACTGACCACCAGTAGTGAATCACATTTTCATGGAGCAACCCCACAAAAAACTGATAGGATATAAGTGTGATACACCAAAATGTTCCTATGAATAAGGCCTATTTGCGTCCATACTTAGAAATCCTGCGACTAGTCCAGGTATTCCAGAAATTCAGATTTTGTTTACTGACCACCAGTGGTGAATCACATTTTCATGGAGCAACCCCACAAAAAACTGATAGGATATAAGTGTGATACACTAAAATGTTCCTATGAATATGGCCTATTTGCGTCCATACTTAGAAATCCGGCGACAAGTCCAGGTATTCCAGAAATTCAGATTTTGTTTACTGACCACCAGTGGTGAATCACATTTTCATAGAGCAACCCCACAAACAACTGATAGGATATAAGTGTGATACACCAAAATGTTCGTATGAATAAGGCCTATTTGCGTCCATACTTAGAAATGCGGCGACTAGTCCAGGTATTCCAGAAATTCAGATTTTGTTTACTGACCACCAGAGGTGAATCACATTTTCATGGAGCAACCCCACGAAAAACTGATAGGATATAAGTGTGATACACCAAAATGTTCCTATGAATAAGGCCTATTTGCGTCCATACTTAGTAATCCGGCGACAAGTCCAGGTATTCCAGAAATTCAGATTTTGTTTACTGACCACCAGAGGTGAATCACATTTTCATGGAGCAATCCCACAAAAAACTGATAGGATATAAGTGTGATACACCAAAATGTTCCTATGAGTAAGGCCTATTTGCGTCCATACTTAGAAATCCGGCGACAAGTCCAGGTATTCCAGAAATTCAGATTTTGTTTACTGACCACCAGTGGTGAATCACATTTTCATGGAGCAATCCCACAAAAAACTGATAGGATATAAGTGTGATACACCAAAATGTTCGTATGAATAATGCTTATTTGCGTCCATACTTAGAAATGCGGCGAGTAGTCTACGTATTCCAGCAATTCAGATTTTGTTTACTGACCACCAGTGGTGAATCACATTTTCATGGAGCAACCCCACAAAAAACTGATAGGATATAAGTGTGATACATCAAAATGTTCGCATGAATAAGGCCTATTTGCGTCCATACTTAGAAATCCGGCGACAAGTCCAGGTATTCCAGAAATTCAGATTTTGTTTACTGACCACCAGTGGTGAATCACATTTTCATGGAGCAACCCCACAAAAAACTGATAGTATATAAGTGTGATACACCAAAATGTTCGTATGAATAAGGCCTATTTGCGTCCATACTTAGAAATGCGGCGACTAGTCCAGGTATTCCAGAAATTCAGATTTTGTTTACTGACCACCAGAGGTGAATCACATTTTCATGGAGCAACCCCACAAAAAACTGATAGGATATAAGTGTGATACACCAAAATGTTACTATGAATAAGGCCTATTTGCGTCCATACTTAGAAATCCGGCGACAAGTCCAGGTATTCCAGAAATTCAGATTTTGTTTACTGACCACCAGAGGTGAATCACATTTTCATGGAGCAACCCCACAAAAAACTGATAGGATATAAGTGTGATACACCAAAATGTTCCTATGAATAAGGCCTATTTGCGTCCATACTTAGAAATCCGGCGACAAGTCCAGGTATTCCAGAAATTCAGATTTTGTTTACTGACCACCAGTGGTGAATCACATTTTCATGGAGCAACCCCACAAAAAACTGATAGGATATAAGTGTGATACACCAAAATGTTCGTATGAATAATGCTTATTTGCGTCCATACTTAGAAATGCGGCGAGTAGTCTACGTATTCCAGCAATTCAGATTTTGTTTACTGACCACCAGTGGTGAATCACATTTTCATGGAGCAACCCCACAAAAAACTGATAGGATATAAGTGTGATACATCAAAATGTTCGCATGAATAAGGCCTATTTGCGTCCATACCTAGAAATGCGGCGAGTAGTCTACGTATTCCAGAAATTCAGATTTTGTTTACTGACCACCAGTGGTGAATCACATATTCATGGAGCAACCCCACAAAAAACTGATAGCATATAAGTGTGATACACCAAAATGTTCGTATGAATAAGACCTATTTGCGTCCATACTTAGAAATGCGGCGAGTAGTCTACGTATTCCAGAAATTCAGATTTTGTTTACTGACCACCAGAGGTGAATCACATTTTCATGGAGCAACCCCACAAAAAACTGATAGGATATAAGTGTGATACACCAAAATGTTCGTATGAATAATGCTTATTTGCGTCCATACTTAGAAATGCGGCGAGTAGTCTACGTATTCCAGCAATTCAGATTTTGTTTACTGACCACCAGTGGTGAATCACATTTTCATGGAGCAACCCCACAAAAAACTGATAGGATATAAGTGTGATACACCAAAATGTTCGTATGAATAAGACCTATTTACATCCATACCTAGAAATGAGGCGAGTAGTCTACGTATTCCAGAAATTCAGATTTTGTTTACTGACCACCAGTGGTGAATCACATTTCCATGGAGCAACCCCACAAAAAACTGATAGGAGATAAGTGTGATACACCAAAATGTTCGTATGAATAAGGCCTATTTGCGTCCATACTTAGAAATGCGGCGACTAGTCCAGGTATTCCACAAATTTAGATTTTGTTTACTGACCACCAGTGGTGAATCACATTTTCATGGAGCAACCCCACAAAAAACTGATAGGATATAAGTGTGATACACCAAAATGTTCGTATGAATAAGACCTATTTGCGTCCATGCTTAGAAATGCGGCGAGTAGTCTACGTATTCCAGAAATTCAGATTTTGTTTACTGACCACCAGTGGTGAATCACATTTTCATGGAGCAACCCCACAAAAAACTGATACGATATAAGTGTGATACACCAAAATGTTCGTATGAATAAGGCCTATTTGCGTCCATACTTAGAAATGCGGCGACTAGTCCAGGTATTCCAGAAATTCAGATTTTGTTTACTGACCACCAGAGGTGAATCACATTTTCATGGAGCAACCCCACAAAAAACTGATAGGATATAAGTGTGATACACCAAAATGTTCCTATGAATAAGGCCTATTTGCGTCCATACTTAGAAATCCGGCGACAAGTCCAGGTATTCCAGAAATTCAGATTTTGTTTACTGACCACCAGTGGTGAATCACATTTTCATGGAGCAACCCCACAAAAAACTGATAGGATATAAGTGTGATACACCAAAATGTTCGTATGAATAATGCTTATTTGCGTCCATACTTAGAAATGCGGCGAGTAGTCTACGTATTCCAGCAATTCAGATTTTGTTTACTGACCACCAGTGGTGAATCACATTTTCATGGAGCAACCCCACAAAAAACTGATAGGATATAAGTGTGATACATCAAAATGTTCCTATGAATAAGGCCTATTTGCGTCCATACTTAGAAATCCGGCGACTAGTCCAGGTATTCCAGAAATTCAGATTTTGTTTACTGACCACCAGTGGTGAATCACATTTTCATGGAGCAACCCCACAAAAAACTGATAGGATATAAGTGTGATACACCAAAATGTTCGTATGAATAAGGCCTATTTGCGTCCATACTTAGAAATGCGGCGACTAGTCCAGGTATTCCAGAAATTCAGATTTTGTTCACTGACCACCAGTAGTGAATCACATTTTCATGGAGCAACCCCACAAAAAACTGATAGGATATAAGTGTGATACACCAAAATGTTCCTATGAATAAGGCCTATTTGCGTCCATACTTAGAAATCCGGCGACTAGTCCAGGTATTCCAGAAATTCAGATTTTGTTTACTGACCACCAGTGGTGAATCACATTTTCATGGAGCAACCCCACAAAAAACTGATAGGATATAAGTGTGATACACCAAAATGTTCCTATGAATAAGGCCTATTTGCGTCCATACTTAGAAATCCGGCGACAAGTCCAGGTATTCCAGAAATTCAGATTTTGTTTACTGACCACCAGTGGTGAATCATATTTTCATAGAGCAACCCCACAAACAACTGATAGGATATAAGTGTGATACACCAAAATGTTCGTATGAATAAGGCCTATTTGCGTCCATACTTAGAAATGCGGCGACTAGTCCAGGTATTCCAGAAATTCAGATTTTGTTTACTGACCACCAGAGGTGAATCACATTTTCATGGAGCAACCCCACGAAAAACTGATAGGATATAAGTGTGATACACCAAAATGTTCCTATGAATAAGGCCTATTTGCGTCCATACTTAGTAATCCGGCGACAAGTCCAGGTATTCCAGAAATTCAGATTTTGTTTACTGACCACCAGAGGTGAATCACATTTTCATGGAGCAATCCCACAAAAAACTGATAGGATATAAGTGTGATACACCAAAATGTTCCTATGAGTAAGGCCTATTTGCGTCCATACTTAGAAATCCGGCGACAAGTCCAGGTATTCCAGAAATTCAGATTTTGTTTACTGACCACCAGTGGTGAATCACATTTTCATGGAGCAATCCCACAAAAAACTGATAGGATATAAGTGTGATACACCAAAATGTTCGTATGAATAATGCTTATTTGCGTCCATACTTAGAAATGCGGCGACTAGTCCAGGTATTCCAGAAATTCAGATTTTGTTTACTGACCACCAGTGGTGAATCACATTTTCATGGAGCAACCCCACAAAAAACTGATAGGATATAAGTGTGATACATCAAAATGTTCGCATGAATAAGGCCTATTTGCGTCCATACTTAGAAATCCGGCGACAAGTCCAGGTATTCCAGAAATTCAGATTTTGTTTACTGACCACCAGTGGTGAATCACATTTTCATGGAGCAACCCCACAAAAAACTGATAGTATATAAGTGTGATACACCAAAATGTTCGTATGAATAAGGCCTATTTGCGTCCATACTTAGAAATGCGGCGACTAGTCCAGGTATTCCAGAAATTCAGATTTTGTTTACTGACCACCAGAGGTGAATCACATTTTCATGGAGCAACCCCACAAAAAACTGATAGGATATAAGTGTGATACACCAAAATGTTACTATGAATAAGGCCTATTTGCGTCCATACTTAGAAATCCGGCGACAAGTCCAGGTATTCCAGAAATTCAGATTTTGTTTACTGACCACCAGAGGTGAATCACATTTTCATGGAGCAACCCCACAAAAAACTGATAGGATATAAGTGTGATACACCAAAATGTTCCTATGAATAAGGCCTATTTGCGTCCATACTTAGAAATCCGGCGACAAGTCCAGGTATTCCAGAAATTCAGATTTTGTTTACTGACCACCAGTGGTGAATCACATTTTCATGGAGCAACCCCACAAAAAACTGATAGGATATAAGTGTGATACACCAAAATGTTCGTATGAATAATGCTTATTTGCGTCCATACTTAGAAATGCGGCGAGTAGTCTACGTATTCCAGCAATTCAGATTTTGTTTACTGACCACCAGTGGTGAATCACATTTTCATGGAGCAACCCCACAAAAAACTGATAGGATATAAGTGTGATACATCAAAATGTTCGCATGAATAAGGCCTATTTGCGTCCATACCTAGAAATGCGGCGAGTAGTCTACGTATTCCAGAAATTCAGATTTTGTTTACTGACCACCAGTGGTGAATCACATATTCATAGAGCAACCCCACAAAAAACTGATAGCATATAAGTGTGATACACCAAAATGTTCGTATGAATAAAGCCTATTTGCGTCCATACCTAGAAATGCGGCGACTAGTCCACGTATTCCAGAAATTCAGATTTTGTTTATTGACCACCAGTGGTGAATCACATTTTCATGGAGCAACCCCACAAAAACCTGATAGGATATAAGTGTGATACACCAAAATCTTCGTATGAATAAGGCCTATTTGCGTCCATACTTAGAAATGCGGCGACTAGTCCACGTATTCCAGAAATTCAGATTTTATTTACTGACCACCAGTGGTGAATCACATTTTCATGGAGCAACCCCACAAAAAACTGATAGGAGATAAGTGTGATACACCAAAATGTTCGTATGAATAAGGCCTATTTGCGTCCTTATTTAGAAATGCGGCGAGTAGTCTACGTATTCCAGAAATTCAGATTTTGTTTACTGACCACCAGTGGTGAATCACATTTTCATGGAGCAACCCCACAAAAAACTGATGGGATATAAGTGTGATACACCAAAATGTTCGTATAAATAAGGCCTATTTGCGTCCATACTTAGAAATGCGGCGACTAGTCCAGGTATTCCAGAAATTCAGATTTTGTTTACTGACCACCAGTGGTGAATAACATTTTCATGGAGCAACCGCACAAAAAACTGATAGGATATAAGTGTGATACACCAAAATGTTCGTATGAATAAGGCCTATTTGCGTCCATACTTAGGAATGCGGCGACTGGTCCAGGTATTCCAGAAATTCAGATTTTGTTTACTGACCACAAGTGGTGAATCACATTTTCATGGAGCAACCCCACAAAAAACTGATAGGATATAAGTGTGATACACCAAAATGTTCGTATGAATAAGGCCTATTTGCGTCCATACTTAGAAATGCGGCGACTAGTCCAGGTATTCCAGAAATTCAGATTTTGTTTACTCACCACCAGAGGTGAATCACATTTTCATGGAGCAACCCCACAAAAAACTGATAGGATATAAGTGTGATACACCAAAATGTTCGTATGAATAAGGCCTATTTGCGTCCATACTTAGAAAACCGGCGACAAGTCCAGGTATTCCAGAAATTCAGATTTTGTTTACTGACCACCAGAGGTGAATCACATTTTCATGGAGCAACCCCACAAAAAACTGATAGGATATAAGTGTGATACACCAAAATGTTCCTATGAATAAGGCCTATTTGCGTCCATACTTAGAAATCCGGCGACAAGTCCAGGTATTCCAGAAATTCAGATTTTGTTTACTGACCACCAGTGGTGAATCACATTTTCATGGAGCAACCCCACAAAAAACTGATAGGATATAAGTGTGATACACCAAAATGTTCGTATGAATAATGCTTATTTGCGTCCATACTTAGAAATGCGGCGAGTAGTCTACGTATTCCAGCAATTCAGATTTTGTTTACTGACCACCAGTGGTGAATCACATTTTCATGGAGCAACCCCACAAAAAACTGATAGGATATAAGTGTGATACATCAAAATGTTCGCATGAATAAGGCCTATTTGCGTCCATACCTAGAAATGCGGCGAGTAGTCTACGTATACCAGAAATTCAGATTTTGTTTACTGACCACCAGTGGTGAATCACATATTCATGGAGCAACCCCACAAAAAACTGATAGGATATAAGTGTGATACACCAAAATGTTCGTATGAATAAAGCCTATTTGCGTCCATACCTAGAAATGCGGCGACTAGTCCAGGTATTCCAGAAATTCAGATTTTGTTTACTGACCACCAGTGGTGAATCACATTTTCATGGAGCAACCCCACAAAAACCTGATAGGATATAAGTGTGATACACCAAAATGTTCGTATGAATAAGGCCTATTTGCGTCCATACTTAGAAATGCGGCGAGTAGTCTACGTATTCCAGAAATTCAGATTTTGTTTACTGACCACCAGTGGTGAATCACATTTTCATGGAGCAACCCCACAAGAAACTGATAGGAGATAAGTGTGATACACCAAAATGTTCGTATGAATAAGACCTATTTACATCCATACCTAGAAATGAGGCGAGTAGTCTACGTATTCCAGAAATTCAGATTTGGTTTACTGACCACCAGTGGTGAATCACATTTTCATGGAGCAACCCCACAAAAAACTGATAGGAGATAAGTGTGATACACCAAAATGTTCGTATGAATAAGGCCTATTTGCGTCCATACTTAGAAATGCGGCGACTAGTCCAGGTATTCCACAAATTTAGATTTTGTTTACTGACCACCAGTGGTGAATCACATTTTCATGGAGCAACCCCACAAAAAACTGATAGGATATAAGTGTGATACACCAAAATGTTCGTATGAATAAGGCCTATTTGCGTCCATACTTAGAAATGCGGCGAGTAGTCTACGTATTCCAGAAATTCAGATTTTGTTTACTGACCACCAGTGGTGAATCACATTTTCATGGAGCAACCCCACAAAAAACTGATAGGATATAAGTGTGATACACCAAAATGTTCGTATGAATAAGGCCTATTTGCGTCCATACTTAGAAATGCGGCGACTAGTCCAGGTATTCCAGAAATTCAGATTTTGTTTACTGACCACCAGAGGTGAATCACATTTTCATGGAGCAACCCCACAAAAAACTGATAGGATATAAGTGTGATACACCAAAATGTTCCTATGAATAAGGCCTATTTGCGTCCATACTTAGAAATCCGGCGACAAGTCCAGGTATTCCAGAAATTCAGATTTTGTTTACTGACCACCAGAGGTGAATCACATTTTCATGGAGCAACCCCACAAAAAACTGATAGGATATAAGTGTGATACACCAAAATGTTCCTATGAATAAGGCCTATTTGCGTCCATACTTAGAAATGCGGCGAGTAGTCTACGTATTCCAGAAATTCAGATTTTGTTTACTGACCACCAGTGGTGAATCACATTTTCATGGAGCAACCCCACAAAAAACTGATAGGATATAAGTGTGATACACCAAAATGTTCGTACGAATAATGCTTATTGGCGTCCATACTTAGAAATGCGGCGAGTAGTCTACGTATTCCAGCAATTCAGATTTTGTTTACTGACCACCAGTGGTGAATCACATTTTCATGGAGCAACCCCACAAAAAACTGATAGGATATAAGTGTGATACATCAAAATGTTCGCATGAATAAGGCCTATTTGCGTCCATACCTAGAAATGCGGCGAGTAGTCTACGTATACCAGAAATTCAGATTTTGTTTACTGACCACCAGTGGTGAATCACATATTCATGGAGCAACCCCACAAAAAACTGATAGGATATAAGTGTGATACACCAAAATGTTCGTATGAATAAAGCCTATTTGCGTCCATACCTAGAAATGCGGCGACTAGTCCAGGTATTCCAGAAATTCAGATTTTGTTTACTGACCACCAGTGGTGAATCACATTTTCATGGAGCAACCCCACAAAAACCTGATAGGATATAAGTGTGATACACCAAAATGTTCGTATGAATAAGGCCTATTTGCGTCCATACTTAGAAATGCGGCGAGTAGTCTACGTATTCCAGAAATTCAGATTTTGTTTACTGACCACCAGTGGTGAATCACATTTTCATGGAGCAACCCCACAAAAAACTGATAGGATATAAGTGTGATACACCAAAATGTTCGTATGAATAAGACCTATTTACATCCATACCTAGAAATGAGGCGAGTAGTCTACGTATTCCAGAAATTCAGATTTTGTTTACTGACCACCAGTGGTGAATCACATTTTCATGGAGCAACCCCACAAAAAACTGATAGGAGATAAGTGTGATACACCAAAATGTTCGTATGAATAAGGCCTATTTGCGTCCATACTTAGAAATGCAGCGACTAGTCCAGGTATTCCACAAATTTAGATTTTGTTTACTGACCACCAGTGGTGAATCACATTTTCATGGAGCAACCCCACAAAAAACTGATAGGATATAAGTGTGATACACCAAAATGTTCGTATGAATAAGGCCTATTTGCGTCCATACTTAGAAATGCGGCGAGTAGTCTACGTATTCCAGAAATTCAGATTTTGTTTACTGACCACCAGTGGTGAATCACATTTTCATGGAGCAACCCCACAAAAAACTGATACGATATAAGTGTGATACACCAAAATGTTCGTATGAATAAGGCCTATTTGCGTCCATACTTAGAAATGCGGCGACTAGTCCAGGTATTCCAGAAATTCAGATTTTGTTTACTGACCACCAGAGGTGAATCACATTTTCATGGAGCAACCCCACAAAAAACTGATAGGATATAAGTGTGATACACCAAAATGTTCCTATGAATAAGGCCTATTTGCGTCCGTACTTAGAAATCCGGCGACTAGTCCAGGTATTCCAGAAATTCAGATTTTGTTTACTGACCAACAGTGGTGAATCACATTTTCATGGAGCAACCCCACAAAAAACTGATAGGATATAAGTGTGATACACCAAAATGTTCGTATGAATAAGGCCTATTTGCGTCCATACTTAGAAATGCGGCGAGTAGTCTACGTATTCCAGAAATTCAGATTTTGTTTACTGACCACCAGTGGTGAATCACATTTTCATGGAGCAACCCCACAAAAAACTGATAGGATATAAGTGTGATACACCAAAATGTTCCTATGAATAAGGCCTATTTGCGTCCATACTTAGAAATCCGGCGACTAGTCCAGGTATTCCAGAAATTCAGATTTTGTTTACTGACCACCAGTGGTGAATCACATTTTCATGGAGCAACCCCACAAAAAACTGATAGGATATAAGTGTGATACACCAAAATGTTCGTATGAATAAGGCCTATTTGCGTCCATACTTAGAAATGCGGCGACTAGTCCAGGTATTCCAGAAATTCAGATTTTGTTCACTGACCACCAGTAGTGAATCACATTTTCATGGAGCAACCCCACAAAAAACTGATAGGATATAAGTGTGATACACCAAAATGTTCCTATGAATAAGGCCTATTTGCGTCCATACTTAGAAATCCGGCGACTAGTCCAGGTATTCCAGAAATTCAGATTTTGTTTACTGACCACCAGTGGTGAATCACATTTTCATGGAGCAACCCCACAAAAAACTGATAGGATATAAGTGTGATACACCAAAATGTTCGTATGAATAAGGCCTATTTGCGTCCATACTTAGAAATGCGGCGACTAGTCCAGGTATTCCAGAAATTCAGATTTTGTTTACTGACCACCAGAGGTGAATCACATTTTCATGGAGCAACCCCACGAAAAACTGATAGGATATAAGTGTGATACACCAAAATGTTCCTATGAATAAGGCCTATTTGCGTCCATACTTAGTAATCCGGCGACAAGTCCAGGTATTCCAGAAATTCAGATTTTGTTTACTGACCACCAGAGGTGAATCACATTTTCATGGAGCAACCCCACAAAAAACTGATAGGATATAAGTGTGATACACCAAAATGTTCCTATGAGTAAGGCCTATTTGCGTCCATACTTAGAAATCCGGCGACAAGTCCAGGTATTCCAGAAATTCAGATTTTGTTTACTGACCACCAGTGGTGAATCACATTTTCATGGAGCAACCCCACAAAAAACTGATAGGATATAAGTGTGATACACCAAAATGTTCGTATGAATAATGCTTATTTGCGTCCATACTTAGAAATGCGGCGAGTAGTCTACGTATTCCAGCAATTCAGATTTTGTTTACTGACCACCAGTGGTGAATCACATTTTCATAGAGCAACCCCACAAAAAACTGATAGGATATAAGTGTGATACATCAAAATGTTCGCATGAATAAGGCCTATTTGCGTCCATACTTAGAAATCCGGCGACAAGTCCAGGTATTCCAGAAATTCAGATTTTGTTTACTGACCACCAGTGGTGAATCACATTTTCATGGAGCAACCCCACAAAAAACTGATAGGATATAAGTGTGATACACCAAAATGTTCGTATGAATAAGGCCTATTTGCGTCCATACTTAGAAATGCGGCGACTAGTCCAGGTATTCCAGAAATTCAGATTTTGTTTACTGACCACCAGAGGTGAATCACATTTTCATGGAGCAACCCCACAAAAAACTGATAGGATATAAGTGTGATACACCAAAATGTTACTATGAATAAGGCCTATTTGCGTCCATACTTAGAAATCCGGCGACAAGTCCAGGTATTCCAGAAATTCAGATTTTGTTTACTGACCACCAGTGGTGAATCACATTTTCATGGAGCAACCCCACAAAAAACTGATAGGATATAAGTGTGATACACCAAAATGTTCGTATGAATAATGCTTATTTGCGTCCATACTTAGAAATGCGGCGAGTAGTCTACGTATTCCAGCAATTCAGATTTTGTTTACTGACCACCAGTGGTGAATCACATTTTCATGGAGCAACCCCACAAAAAACTGATAGGATATAAGTGTGATACATCAAAATGTTCGCATGAATAAGGCCTATTTGCGTCCATACCTAGAAATGCGGCGAGTAGTCTACGTATACCAGAAATTCAGATTTTGTTTACTGACCACCAGTGGTGAATCACATATTCATGGAGCAACCCCACAAAAAACTGATAGGATATAAGTGTGATACACCAAAATGTTCGTATGAATAAAGCCTATTTGCGTCCATACCTAGAAATGCGGCGACTAGTCCAGGTATTCCAGAAATTCAGATTTTGTTTACTGACCACCAGTGGTGAATCACATTTTCATGGAGCAACCCCACAAAAACCTGATAGGATATAAGTGTGATACACCAAAATGTTCGTATGAATAAGGCCTATTTGCGTCCATACTTAGAAATGCGGCGAGTAGTCTACGTATTCCAGAAATTCAGATTTTGTTTACTGACCACCAGTGGTGAATCACATTTTCATGGAGCAACCCCACAAGAAACTGATAGGAGATAAGTGTGATACACCAAAATGTTCGTATGAATAAGACCTATTTACATCCATACCTAGAAATGAGGCGAGTAGTCTACGTATTCCAGAAATTCAGATTTGGTTTACTGACCACCAGTGGTGAATCACATTTTCATGGAGCACCCCCACAAAAAACTGATAGGAGATAAGTGTGATACACCAAAATGTTCGTATGAATAAGGCCTATTTGCGTCCATACTTAGAAATGCGGCGACTAGTCCAGGTATTCCACAAATTTAGATTTTGTTTACTGACCACCAGTGGTGAATCACATTTTCATGGAGCAACCCCACAAAAAACTGATAGGATATAAGTGTGATACACCAAAATGTTCGTATGAATAAGGCCTATTTGCGTCCATACTTAGAAATGCGGCGAGTAGTCTACGTATTCCAGAAATTCAGATTTTGTTTACTGACCACCAGTGGTGAATCACATTTTCATGGAGCAACCCCACAAAAAACTGATAGGATATAAGTGTGATACACCAAAATGTTCGTATGAATAAGGCCTATTTGCGTCCATACTTAGAAATCCGGCGACAAGTCCAGGTATTCCAGAAATTCAGATTTTGTTTACTGACCACCAGTGGTGAATCACATTTTCATGGAGCAACCCCACAAAAAACTGATAGGATATAAGTGTGATACACCAAAATGTTCGTATGAATAATGCTTATTTGCGTCCATACTTAGAAATGCGGCGAGTAGTCTACGTATTCCAGCAATTCAGATTTTGTTTACTGACCACCAGTGGTGAATCACATTTTCATGGAGCAACCCCACAAAAAACTGATAGGATATAAGTGTGATACATCAAAATGTTCGCATGAATAAGGCCTATTTGCGTCCATACTTAGAAATCCGGCGACAAGTCCAGGTATTCCAGAAATTCAGATTTTGTTTACTGACCACCAGTGGTGAATCACATTTTCATGGAGCAACCCCACAAAAAACTGATAGGATATAAGTGTGATACACCAAAATGTTCGTATGAATAAGGCCTATTTGCGTCCATACTTAGAAATGCGGCGACTAGTCCAGGTATTCCAGAAATTCAGATTTTGTTTACTGACCACCAGAGGTGAATCACATTTTCATGGAGCAACCCCACAAAAAACTGATAGGATATAAGTGTGATACACCAAAATGTTACTATGAATAAGGCCTATTTGCGTCCATACTTAGAAATCCGGCGACAAGTCCAGGTATTCCAGAAATTCAGATTTTGTTTACTGACCACCAGAGGTGAATCACATTTTCATGGAGCAACCCCACAAAAAACTGATAGGATATAAGTGTGATACACCAAAATGTTCCTATGAATAAGGCCTATTTGCGTCCATACTTAGAAATCCGGCGACAAGTCCAGGTATTCCAGAAATTCAGATTTTGTTTACTGACCACCAGTGGTGAATCACATTTTCATGGAGCAACCCCACAAAAAACTGATAGGATATAAGTGTGATACACCAAAATGTTCGTATGAATAATGCTTATTTGTGTCCATACTTAGAAATGCGGCGAGTAGTCTACGTATTCCAGCAATTCAGATTTTGTTTACTGACCACCAGTGGTGAATCACATTTTCATGGAGCAACCCCACAAAAAACTGATAGGATATAAGTGTGATACATCAAAATGTTCGCATGAATAAGGCCTATTTGCGTCCATACCTAGAAATGCGGCGAGTAGTCTACGTATTCCAGAAATTCAGATTTTGTTTACTGACCACCAGTGGTGAATCACATATTCATGGAGCAACCCCACAAAAAACTGATAGCATATAAGTGTGATACACCAAAATGTTCGTATGAATAAAGCCTATTTGCGTCCATACCTAGAAATGCGGCGACTAGTCCAGGTATTCCAGAAATTCAGATTTTGTTTACTGACCACCAGTGGTGAATCACATTTTCATGGAGCAACCCCACAAAAACCTGATAGGATATAAGTGTGATACACCAAAATCTTCGTATGAATAAGGGCTATTTGCGTCCATACTTAGAAATGCGGCGACTAGTCCACGTATTCCAGAAATTCAGATTTTATTTACTGACCACCAGTGGTGAATCACATTTTCATGGAGCAACCCCACAAAAAACTGATAGGAGATAAGTGTGATACACCAAAATGTTCGTATGAATAAGGCCTATTTGCGTCCTTATTTAGAAATGCGGCGAGTAGTCTACGTATTCCAGAAATTCAGATTTTGTTTACTGACCACCAGTGGTGAATCACATTTTCATGGAGCAACCCCACAAAAAACTGATGGGATATAAGTGTGATACACCAAAATGTTCGTATGAATAAGGCCTATTTGCGTCCTTATTTAGAAATGCGGCGAGTAGTCTACGTATTCCAGAAATTCAGATTTTGTTTACTGACCACCAGTGGTGAATCACATTTTCATGGAGCAACCCCACAAAAAACTGATGGGATATAAGTGTGATACACCAAAATGTTCGTATAAATAAGGCCTATTTGCGTCCATACTTAGAAATGCGGCGACTAGTCCAGGTATTCCAGAAATTCAGATTTTGTTTACTGACCACCAGTGGTGAATAACATTTTCATGGAGCAACCGCACAAAAAACTGATAGGATATAAGTGTGATACACCAAAATGTTCGTATGAATAATGCTTATTTGCGTCCATACTTAGAAATGCGGCGAGTAGTCTACGTATTCCAGCAATTCAGATTTTGTTTACTGACCACCAGTGGTGAATCACATTTTCATGGAGCAACCCCACAAAAAACTGATAGGATATAAGTGTGATACACCAAAATGTTCCTATGAATAAGGCCTATTTGCGTCCATACTTAGAAATCCGGCGACAAGTCCAGGTATTCCAGAAATTCAGATTTTGTTTACTGACCACCAGTGGTGAATCACATTTTCATGGAGCAACCCCACAAAAAACTGATAGGATATAAGTGTGATACACCAAAATGTTCGTATGAATAATGCTTATTTGCGTCCATACTTAGAAATGCGGCGAGTAGTCTACGTATTCCAGCAATTCAGATTTTGTTTACTGACCACCAGTGGTGAATCACATTTTCATGGAGCAACCCCACAAAAAACTGATAGGATATAAGTGTGATACATCAAAATGTTCGCATGAATAAGGCCTATTTGCGTCCATACCTAGAAATGCGGCGAGTAGTCTACGTATTCCAGAAATTCAGATTTTGTTTACTGACCACCAGAGGTGAATCACATTTTCATGGAGCAACCCCACAAAAAACTGATAGGATATAAGTGTGATACACCAAAATGTTCCTATGAATAAGGCCTATTTGCGTCCATACTTAGAAATCCGGCGACTAGTCCAGGTATTCCAGAAATTCAGATTTTGTTTACTGACCACCAGTGGTGAATCACATTTTCATGGAGCAACCCCACAAAAACCTGATAGGATATAAGTGTGATACACCAAAATCTTCGTATGAATAAGGCCTATTTGCGTCCATACTTAGAAATGCGGCGACTAGTCCAGGTATTCCAGAAATTCAGATTTTGTTTACTGACCACCAGTGGTGAATCACATTTTCATGGAGCAACCCCACAAAAAACTGATAGGAGATAAGTGTGATACACCAAAATGTTCATATGAATAAGGCCTATTTGCGTCCTTATTTAGAAATGCGGCGAGTAGTCTACGTATTCCAGAATTTCAGATTTTGTTTACTGACCACCAGTGGTGAATCACATTTTCATGGAGCAACCCCACAAAAAACTGATGGGATATAAGTGTGATACATCAAAATGTTCGTATGAATAAGGCCTATTTGCGTCCATACTTAGAAATGCGGCGACTAGTCCAGGTATTCCAGAAATTCAGATTTTGTTTACTGACCACCAGTGGTGAATCACATTTTCATGGAGCAACCCCACAAAAAACTGATAGGATATAAGTGTGATACACCAAAATGTTCGTATGAATAAGGCCTATTTGCGCCCATACTTAGAAATGCGGCGACTGGTCCAGGTATTCCAGAAATTTAGATTTTGT
This sequence comes from Leucophora obtusa, assembly GCA_949987735.1. Taxonomy (NCBI): domain Eukaryota; kingdom Metazoa; phylum Arthropoda; class Insecta; order Diptera; family Anthomyiidae; genus Leucophora; species Leucophora obtusa. The sequence continues at coordinate 144,119,786 of OX465297.1, forward strand.
TTACTGACCACCAGTGGTGAATCACATTTTCATGGAGCAACCCCACAAAAAACTGATAGGATATAAGTGTGATACACCAAAATGTTCGTATGAATAAGGCCTATTTGCGTCTATACTTAGAAATGCGGCGAGTAGTCTACGTATTCCAGAAATTCAGATTTTGTTTACTGACCACCAGTGGTGAATCACATTTTCATGGAGCAACCCCACAAAAAACTGATAGGATATAAGTGTGATACACCAAAATGTTCGTATGAATAAGGCCTATTTGTGTCCATACTTAGAAATGCGGCGACTAGTCCAGGTATTCCAGAAATTCAGATTTTGTTTACTGACCACCAGTGGTGAATCACATTTTCATGGAGCAACCCCACAAAAAACTGATAGGATATAAGTGTGATACACCAAAATGTTCCTATGAATAAGGCCTATTTGCGTCCATACTTAGAAATCCGGCAGCTAGTCCAGGTATTCCAGAAATTCAAATTTTGTTTACTGACCACCAGTGGTGAATCACATTTTCATGGAGCAACCCCACAAAAAACTGATAGGATATAAGTGTGATACACCAAAATGTTCCTATGAATAAGGCCTATTTGCGTCCATACTTAGAAATCCGGCGACAAGTCCAGGTATTCCAGAAATTCAGATTTTGTTTACTGACCACCAGTGGTGAATCACATTTTCATGGAGCAACCCCACAAAAAACTGATAGGATATAAGTGTGATACACCAAAATGTTCCTATGAATAAGGCCTATTTGCGTCCATACTTAGAAATGCGGCGACTAGTCCAGGTATTCCAGAAATTCAGATTTTGTTTACTGACCACAAATGGTGAATCACATTTTCATGGAGCAACCCCACAAAAAACTGATAGGATATAAGTGTGATACACCAAAATGTTCGCATGAATAAGGCCTATTTGCGTCCATACTTAGAAATGCGGCGACTAGTCCAGGTATTCCAGAAATTCAGATTTTGTTTACTGACCACCAGTGGTGAATCACATTTTCATGGAGCAACCCCACAAAAAACTGATAGGATATAAGTGTGATACACCAAAATGTTCCTATGAATAAGGCCTATTTGCGTCCATACTTAGAAATCCGGCGACAAGTCCAGGTATTCCAGAAATTCAGATTTTGTTTACTGACCACCAGTGGTGAATCACATTTTCATGGAGCAACCCCACAAAAAACTGATAGGATATAAGTGTGATACACCAAAATGTTCCTATGAATAAGGCCTATTTGCGTCCATACTTAGAAATCCGGCGACAAGTCCAGGTATTCCAGAAATTCAGATTTTGTTTACTGACCACAAATGGTGAATCACATTTTCATGGAGCAACCCCACAAAAAACTGATAGGATATAAGTGTGATACACCAAAATGTTCGCATGAATAAGGCCTATTTGCGTCCATACTTAGCAATCCGGCGACAAGTCCAGGTATTCCAGAAATTCAGATTTTGTTTACTGACCACCAGTGGTGAATCACATTTTCATGGAGCAACCCCACAAAAAACTGATAGGATATAAGTGTGATACACCAAAATGTTCCTATGAATAAGGCCTATTTGCGTCCATACTTAGAAATCCGGCGGCTAGTCCAGGTATTCCAGAAATTCAAATTTTGTTTACTGACCACCAGTGGTGAATCACATTTTCATGGAGCAACCCCACAAAAAACTGATAGGATATAAGTGTGATACACCAAAATGTTCCTATGAATAAGGCCTATTTGCGTCCATACTTAGAAATGCGGCGACTAGTCCAGGTATTCCAGAAATTCAGATTTTGTTTACTGACCACAAATGGTGAATCACATTTTCATGGAGCAATCCCACAAAAAACTGATAGGATATAAGCGTGATACGCCAAAATGTTCGCATGAATAAGGCCTATTTGCGTCCATACTTAGAAATCCGGCGACAAGTCCAGGTATTCCAGAAATTCAGATTTTGTTTACTGACCACCAGTGGTGAATCACATTTTCATGGAGCAACCCCACAAAAAACTGATAGGATATAAGTGTGATACACCAAAATGTTCCTATGAGTAAGGCCTATTTGCGTCCATACTTAGAAATGCGGCGACTAGTCCAGGTATTCCAGAAATTCAGATTTTGTTTACTGACAACAAATGGTGAATCACATTTTCATGGAGCAATCCCACAAAAAACTGATAGGATATAAGTGTGATACACCAAAATGTTCGCATGAATAAGGCCTATTTGCGTCCATACTTAGAAATGCGGCGACTAGTCCAGGTATTCCAGAAATTCAGATTTTGTTTACTGACCACCAGTGGTGAATCACATTTTCATGGAGCAACCCCACAAAAAACTGATAGGATATAAGTGTGATACACCAAAATGTTCCTATGAATAAGGCCTATTTGCGTCCATACTTAGAAATGCGGCGACTAGTCCAGGTATTCCAGAAATTCAGATTTTGTTTACTGACCACAAATGGTGAATCACATTTTCATGGAGCAACCCCACAAAAAACTGATAGAATATAAGTGTGATACACCAAAATGTTCCTATGAATAAGGCCTATTTGCGTCCATACTTAGAAATCCGGCGACAAGTCCAGGTATTCCAGAAATTCAGATTTTGTTTACTGACCACCAGTGGTGAATCACATTTTCATGGAGCAACCCCACAAAAAACTGATAGGATATAAGTGTGATACACCAAAATGTTCCTATGAATAAGGCCTATTTGCGTCCATACTTAGAAATGCGGCGACTAGTCCAGGTATTCCAGAAATTCAGATTTTGTTTACTGACCACAAATGGTGAATCACATTTTCATGGAGCAATCCCACAAAAAACTGATAGGATATAAGTGTGATACACCAAAATGTTCGCATGAATAAGGCCTATTTGCGTCCATACTTAGAAATGCGGCGACTAGTCCAGGTATTCCAGAAATTCAGATTTTGTTTACTGACCACCAGTGGTGAATCACATTTTCATGGAGCAACCCCACAAAAAACTGATAGGATATAAGTGTGATACACCAAAATGTTCCTATGAATAAGGCCTATTTGCGTCCATACTTAGAAATCCGGCGACAAGTCCAGGTATTCCAGAAATTCAGATTTTGTTTACTGACCACCAGTGGTGAATCACATTTTCATGGAGCAACCCCACAAAAAACTGATAGGATATAAGTGTGATACACCAAAATGTTCCTATGAATAAGGCCTATTTGCGTCCATACTTAGAAATGCGGCGACTAGTCCAGGTATTCCAGAAATTCAGATTTTGTTTACTGACCACAAATGGTGAATCACATTTTCATGGAGCAATCCCACAAAAAACTGATAGGATATAAGTGTGATACACCAAAATGTTCGCATGAATAAGGCCTATTTGCGTCCATACTTAGAAATGCGGCGACTAGTCCAGGTATTCCAGAAATTCAGATTTTGTTCACTGACCACCAGTGGTGAATCACATTTTCATGGAGCAACCCCACAAAAAACTGATAGGATATAAGTGTGATACACCAAAAAGTTCCTATGAATAAGGCCTATTTGCGTCCATACTTAGCAATCCGGCGACTAGTCCAGGTATTCCAGAAATTCAGATTTTGTTTACTGACCACCAGTGGTGAATCACATTTTCATGGAGCAACCCCACAAAAAACTGATAGGATATAAGTGTGATACATCTGATAGAAATGCGGCGACTAGTCCAGGTATTCCAGAAATTCAGATTTTGTTTACTGACCACCAGTGGTGAATCACATTTTCATGGAGCAACCCCACAAAAAACTGATAGGATATAAGTGTGATACACCAAAATGTTCCTATGAATAAGGCCTATTTGCGTCCATACTTAGAAATGCGGCGACTAGTCCAGGTATTCCAGAAATTCAGATTTTGTTTACTGACCACCAGTGGTGAATCACATTTTCATGGAGCAACCCCACAAAAAACTGATAGGATATAAGTGTGATACACCAAAATGTTCGTATGAATAAGGCCTATTTGCGTCCATACTTAGAAATGCGGCGACTAGTCCAGGTATTCCAGAAATTCAGATTTTGTTCACTGACCACCAGTGGTGAATCACATTTTCATGGAGCAACCCCACAAAAAACTGATAGGATATAAGTGTGATACACCAAAATGTTCCTATGAATAAGGCCTATTTGCGTCCATACTTAGAAATCCGGCGACAAGTCCAGGTATTCCAGAAATTCAGATTTTGTTTACTGACCACCAGTGGTGAATCACATTTTCATGGAGCAACCCCACAAAAAACTGATAGGATATAAGTGTGATACACCAAAATGTTCCTATGTAAGGCCTATTTGCGTCCATACTTAGAAATCCGGCGACAAGTCCAGGTATTCCAGAAATTCAGATTTTGTTTACTGACCACCAGTGGTGAATCACATTTTCATGGAGCAACCCCACAAAAAACTGATAGGATATAAGTGTGATACACCAAAATGTTCGTATGAATAAGGCCTATTTGCGTCCATACTTAGAAATGCGGCGACTAGTCCCGGTATTCCAGAAATTCAGATTTTGTTTACTGACCACCAGAGGTGAATCACATTTTCATGGAGCAACCCCACAAAAAACTGATAGGATATAAGTGTGATACACCAAAATGTTCCTATGAATAAGGCCTATTTGCGTCCATACTTAGAAATCCGGGGACAAGTCCAGGTATTCCAGAAATTCAGATTTTGTTTACTGACCACCAGAGGTGAATCACATTTTCATGGAGCAACCCCACAAAAAACTGATAGGATATAAGTGTGATACACCAAAATGTTCCTATGAATAAGGCCTATTTGCATCCATACTTAGTAATCCGGCGACAAGTCCAGGTATTCCAGAAATTCAGATTTTGTTTACTGACCACCAGAGGTGAATCACATTTTCATGGAGCAACCCCACAAAAAACTGATAGGATATAAGTGTGATACACCAAAATGTTCCTATGAATAAGGCCTATTTGCGTCCATACTTCGAAATCCGGCGACAAATCCAGGTATTCCAGAAATTCAGATTTTGTTTACTGACCACCAGTGGTGAATCACATTTTCATGGAGCAACCCCACAAAAACTGATAGGATATAAGTGTGATACACCAAAATGTTCGTATGAATAATGCTTATTTGCGTCCATACTTAGAAATGCGGCGAGTAGTCTACGTATTCCAGCAATTCAGATTTTGTTTACTGACCACCAGTGGTGAATCACATTTTCATGGAGCAACCCCACAAAAAACTGATAGGATATAAGTGTGATACATCAAAATGTTCGCATGAATAAGGCCTATTTGCGTCCATACCTAGAAATGCGGCGAGTAGTCTACGTATTCCAGAAATTCAGATTTTGTTTACTGACCACCAGTGGTGAATCACATATTCATGGAGCAACCCCACAAAAAACTGATAGGATATAAGTGTGATACACCAAAATGTTCGTATGAATAAAGCCTATTTGCGCCCATACCTAGAAATGCGGCGACTAGTCCAGGTATTCCAGAAATTCAGATTTTGTTTACTGACTACCAGTGGTGAATCACATTTTCATGGAGCAACCCCACAAAAACCTGATAGGATATAAGTGTGATACACCAAAATCTTCGTATGAATAAGGCCTATTTGCGTCCATACTTAGAAATGCGGCGACTAGTCCAGGTATTCCAGAAATTCAGATTTTGTTTACTGACCACCAGTGGTGAATCACATTTTCATGGAGCAACCCCACAAAAAACTGATAGGAGATAAGTGTGATACACCAAAATGTTCATATGAATAAGGCCTATTTGCGTCCTTATTTAGAAATGCGGCGAGTAGTCTACGTATTCCAGAATTTCAGATTTTGTTTACTGACCACCAGTGGTGAATCACATTTTCATGGAGCAACCCCACAAAAAACTGATGGGATATAAGTGTGATACATCAAAATGTTCGTATGAATAAGGCCTATTTGCGTCCATACTTAGAAATGCGGCGACTAGTCCAGGTATTCCAGAAATTCAGATTTTGTTTACTGACCACCAGTGGTGAATCACATTTTCATGGAGCAACCCCACAAAAAACTGATAGGATATAAGTGTGATACACCAAAATGTTCGTATGAATAAGGCCTATTTGCGCCCATACTTAGAAATGCGGCGACTGGTCCAGGTATTCCAGAAATTTAGATTTTGTTTACTGACCACCAGTGGTGAATCACATTTTCATGGAGCAACCCCACAAAAAACTGATAGGATATAAGTGTGATACACCAAAATGTTCGTATGAATAAGGCCTATTTGCGTCTATACTTAGAAATGCGGCGAGTAGTCTACGTATTCCAGAAATTCAGATTTTGTTTACTGACCACCAGTGGTGAATCACATTTTCATGGAGCAACCCCACAAAAAACTGATAGGATATAAGTGTGATACACCAAAATGTTCGTATGAATAAGGCCTATTTGCGTCCATACTTAGAAATGCGGCGACTAGTCCAGGTATTCCAGAAATTCAGATTTTGTTTACTGACCACCAGTGGTGAATCACATTTTCATGGAGCAACCCCACAAAAAACTGATAGGATATAAGTGTAATACACCAAAATGTTCCTATGAATAAGGCCTATTTGCGTCCATACTTAGAAATCCGGCGGCTAGTCCAGGTATTCCAGAAATTCAAATTTTGTTTACTGACCACCAGTGGTGAATCACATTTTCATGGAGCAACCCCACAAAAAACTGATAGGATATAAGTGTGATACACCAAAATGTTCCTATGAATAAGGCCTATTTGCGTCCATACTTAGAAATCCGGCGACAAGTCCAGGTATTCCAGAAATTCAGATTTTGTTTACTGACCACCAGTGGTGAATCACATTTTCATGGAGCAACCCCACAAAAAACTGATAGGATATAAGTGTGATACACCAAAATGTTCCTATGAATAAGGCCTATTTGCGTCCATACTTAGAAATGCGGCGACTAGTCCAGGTATTCCAGAAATTCAGATTTTGTTTACTGACCACAAATGGTGAATCACATTTTCATGGAGCAACCCCACAAAAAACTGATAGGATATAAGTGTGATACACCAAAATGTTCGCATGAATAAGGCCTATTTGCGTCCATACTTAGAAATGCGGCGACTAGTCCAGGTATTCCAGAAATTCAGATTTTGTTTACTGACCACCAGTGGTGAATCACATTTTCATGGAGCAACCCCACAAAAAACTGATAGGATATAAGTGTGATACACCAAAATGTTCCTATGAATAAGGCCTATTTGCGTCCATACTTAGAAATCCGGCGACAAGTCCAGGTATTCCAGAAATTCAGATTTTGTTTACTGACCACCAGTGGTGAATCACATTTTCATGGAGCAACCCCACAAAAAACTGATAGGATATAAGTGTGATACACCAAAATGTTCCTATGAATAAGGCCTATTTGCGTCCATACTTAGAAATGCGGCGACTAGTCCAGGTATTCCAGAAATTCAGATTTTGTTTACTGACCACAAATGGTGAATCACATTTTCATGGAGCAATCCCACAAAAAACTGATAGGATATAAGTGTGATACACCAAAATGTTCGCATGAATAAGGCCTATTTGCGTCCATACTTAGAAATGCGGCGACTAGTCCAGGTATTCCAGAAATTCAGATTTTGTTCACTGACCACCAGTGGTGAATCACATTTTCATGGAGCAACCCCACAAAAAACTGATAGGATATAAGTGTGATACACCAAAAAGTTCCTATGAATAAGGCCTATTTGCGTCCATACTTAGCAATCCGGCGACTAGTCCAGGTATTCCAGAAATTCAGATTTTGTTTACTGACCACCAGTGGTGAATCACATTTTCATGGAGCAACCCCACAAAAAACTGATAGGATATAAGTGTGATACATCTGATAGAAATGCGGCGACTAGTCCAGGTATTCCAGAAATTCAGATTTTGTTTACTGACCACCAGTGGTGAATCACATTTTCATGGAGCAACCCCACAAAAAACTGATAGGATATAAGTGTGATACACCAAAATGTTCCTATGAATAAGGCCTATTTGCGTCCATACTTAGAAATGCGGCGACTAGTCCAGGTATTCCAGAAATTCAGATTTTGTTTACTGACTACCAGTGGTGAATCACATTTTCATGGAGCAACCCCACAAAAAACTGATAGGATATAAGTGTGATACACCAAAATGTTCGTATGAATAAGGCCTATTTGCGTCCATACTTAGAAATGCGGCGACTAGTCCAGGTATTCCAGAAATTCAGATTTTGTTCACTGACCACCAGTGGTGAATCACATTTTCATGGAGCAACCCCACAAAAAACTGATAGGATATAAGTGTGATACACCAAAATGTTCCTATGAATAAGGCCTATTTGCGTCCATACTTAGAAATCCGGCGACAAGTCCAGGTATTCCAGAAATTCAGATTTTGTTTACTGACCACCAGTGGTGAATCACATTTTCATGGAGCAACCCCACAAAAAACTGATAGGATATAAGTGTGATACACCAAAATGTTCCTATGTAAGGCCTATTTGCGTCCATACTTAGAAATCCGGCGACAAGTCCAGGTATTCCAGAAATTCAGATTTTGTTTACTGACCACCAGTGGTGAATCACATTTTCATGGAGCAACCCCACAAAAAACTGATAGGATATAAGTGTGATACACCAAAATGTTCGTATGAATAAGGCCTATTTGCGTCCATACTTAGAAATGCGGCGACTAGTCCCGGTATTCCAGAAATTCAGATTTTGTTTACTGACCACCAGAGGTGAATCACATTTTCATGGAGCAACCCCACAAAAAACTGATAGGATATAAGTGTGATACACCAAAATGTTCCTATGAATAAGGCCTATTTGCGTCCATACTTAGAAATCCGGGGACAAGTCCAGGTATTCCAGAAATTCAGATTTTGTTTACTGACCACCAGAGGTGAATCACATTTTCATGGAGCAACCCCACAAAAAACTGATAGGATATAAGTGTGATACACCAAAATGTTCCTATGAATAAGGCCTATTTGCGTCCATACTTCGAAATCCGGCGACAAATCCAGGTATTCCAGAAATTCAGATTTTGTTTACTGACCACCAGTGGTGAATCACATTTTCATGGAGCAACCCCACAAAAACTGATAGGATATAAGTGTGATACACCAAAATGTTCGTATGAATAATGCTTATTTGCGTCCATACTTAGAAATGCGGCGAGTAGTCTACGTATTCCAGCAATTCAGATTTTGTTTACTGACCACCAGTGGTGAATCACATTTTCATGGAGCAACCCCACAAAAAACTGATAGGATATAAGTGTTATACATCAAAATGTTCGCATGAATAAGGCCTATTTGCGTCCATACCTAGAAATGCGGCGAGTAGTCTACGTATTCCAGAAATTCAGATTTTGTTTACTGACCACCAGTGGTGAATCACATATTCATGGAGCAACCCCACAAAAAACTGATAGGATATAAGTGTGATACACCAAAATGTTCGTATGAATAAAGCCTATTTGCGCCCATACCTAGAAATGCGGCGACTAGTCCAGGTATTCCAGAAATTCAGATTTTGTTTACTGACCACCAGTGGTGAATCACATTTTCATGGAGCAACCCCACAAAAACCTGATAGGATATAAGTGTGATACACCAAAATCTTCGTATGAATAAGGCCTATTTGCGTCCATACTTAGAAATGCGGCGACTAGTCCAGGTATTCCAGAAATTCAGATTTTGTTTACTGACCACCAGTGGTGAATCACATTTTCATGGAGCAACCCCACAAAAAACTGATAGGAGATAAGTGTGATACACCAAAATGTTCATATGAATAAGGCCTATTTGCGTCCTTATTTAGAAATGCGGCGAGTAGTCTACGTATTCCAGAATTTCAGATTTTGTTTACTGACCACCAGTGGTGAATCACATTTTCATGGAGCAACCCCACAAAAAACTGATGGGATATAAGTGTGATACATCAAAATGTTCGTATGAATAAGGCCTATTTGCGCCCATACTTAGAAATGCGGCGACTGGTCCAGGTATTCCAGAAATTTAGATTTTGTTTACTGACCACCAGTGGTGAATCACATTTTCATGGAGCAACCCCACAAAAAACTGATAGGATATAAGTGTGATACACCAAAATGTTCGTATGAATAAGGCCTATTTGCGTCTATACTTAGAAATGCGGCGAGTAGTCTACGTATTCCAGAAATTCAGATTTTGTTTACTGACCACCAGTGGTGAATCACATTTTCATGGAGCAACCCCACAAAAAACTGATAGGATATAAGTGTGATACACCAAAATGTTCGTATGAATAAGGCCTATTTGCGTCCATACTTAGAAATGCGGCGACTAGTCCAGGTATTCCAGAAATTCAGATTTTGTTTACTGACCACCAGTGGTGAATCACATTTTCATGGAGCAACCCCACAAAAAACTGATAGGATATAAGTGTGATACACCAAAATGTTCCTATGAATAAGGCCTATTTGCGTCCATACTTAGAAATCCGGCGGCTAGTCCAGGTATTCCAGAAATTCAAATTTTGTTTACTGACCACCAGTGGTGAATCACATTTTCATGGAGCAACCCCACAAAAAACTGATAGGATATAAGTGTGATACACCAAAATGTTCCTATGAATAAGGCCTATTTGCGTCCATACTTAGAAATCCGGCGACAAGTCCAGGTATTCCAGAAATTCAGATTTTGTTTACTGACCACCAGTGGTGAATCACATTTTCATGGAGCAACCCCACAAAAAACTGATAGGATATAAGTGTGATACACCAAAATGTTCCTATGAATAAGGCCTATTTGCGTCCATACTTAGAAATGCGGCGACTAGTCCAGGTATTCCAGAAATTCAGATTTTGTTTACTGACCACAAATGGTGAATCACATTTTCATGGAGCAACCCCACAAAAAACTGATAGGATATAAGTGTGATACACCAAAATGTTCGCATGAATAAGGCCTATTTGCGTCCATACTTAGAAATGCGGCGACTAGTCCAGGTATTCCAGAAATTCAGATTTTGTTTACTGACCACCAGTGGTGAATCACATTTTCATGGAGCAACCCCACAAAAAACTGATAGGATATAAGTGTGATACACCAAAATGTTCCTATGAATAAGGCCTATTTGCGTCCATACTTAGAAATCCGGCGACAAGTCCAGGTATTCCAGAAATTCAGATTTTGTTTACTGACCACCAGTGGTGAATCACATTTTCATGGAGCAACCCCACAAAAAACTGATAGGATATAAGTGTGATACACCAAAATGTTCCTATGAATAAGGCCTATTTGCGTCCATACTTAGAAATCCGGCGACAAGTCCAGGTATTCCAGAAATTCAGATTTTGTTTACTGACCACAAATGGTGAATCACATTTTCATGGAGCAACCCCACAAAAAACTGATAGGATATAAGTGTGATACACCAAAATGTTCGCATGAATAAGGCCTATTTGCGTCCATACTTAGCAATCCGGCGACAAGTCCAGGTATTCCAGAAATTCAGATTTTGTTTACTGACCACCAGTGGTGAATCACATTTTCATGGAGCAACCCCACAAAAAACTGATAGGATATAAGTGTGATACACCAAAATGTTCCTATGAATAAGGCCTATTTGCGTCCATACTTAGAAATGCGGCGACTAGTCCAGGTATTCCAGAAATTCAGATTTTGTTTACTGACCACCAGTGGTGAATCACATTTTCATGGAGCAACCCCACAAAAAACTGATAGGATATAAGTGTGATACACCAAAATGTTCGTATGAATAAGGCCTATTTGCGTCCATACTTAGAAATGCGGCGACTAGTCCAGGTATTCCAGAAATTCAGATTTTGTTCACTGACCACCAGTGGTGAGTCACATTTTCATGGAGCAACCCCACAAAAAACTGATAGGATATAAGTGTGATACACCAAAATGTTCCTATGAATAAGGCCTATTTGCGTCCATACTTAGAAATCCGGCGACAAGTCCAGGTATTCCAGAAATTCAGATTTTGTTTACTGACCACCAGTGGTGAATCACATTTTCATGGAGCAACCCCACAAAAAACTGATAGGATATAAGTGTGATACACCAAAATGTTCCTATGTAAGGCCTATTTGCGTCCATACTTAGAAATCCGGCGACAAGTCCAGGTATTCCAGAAATTCAGATTTTGTTTACTGACCACCAGTGGTGAATCACATTTTCATGGAGCAACCCCACAAAAAACTGATAGGATATAAGTGTGATACACCAAAATGTTCGTATGAATAAGGCCTATTTGCGTCCATACTTAGAAATGCGGCGACTAGTCCCGGTATTCCAGAAATTCAGATTTTGTTTACTGACCACCAGAGGTGAATCACATTTTCATGGAGCAACCCCACAAAAAACTGATAGGATATAAGTGTGATACACCAAAATGTTCCTATGAATAAGGCCTATTTGCGTCCATACTTAGAAATCCGGGGACAAGTCCAGGTATTCCAGAAATTCAGATTTTGTTTACTGACCACCAGAGGTGAATCACATTTTCATGGAGCAACCCCACAAAAAACTGATAGGATATAAGTGTGATACACCAAAATGTTCCTATGAATAAGGCCTATTTGCGTCCATACTTAGTAATCCGGCGACAAGTCCAGGTATTCCAGAAATTCAGATTTTGTTTACTGACCACCAGAGGTGAATCACATTTTCATGGAGCAACCCCACAAAAAACTGATAGGATATAAGTGTGATACACCAAAATGTTCCTATGAATAAGGCCTATTTGCGTCCATACTTCGAAATCCGGCGACAAATCCAGGTATTCCAGAAATTCAGATTTTGTTTACTGACCACCAGTGGTGAATCACATTTTCATGGAGCAACCCCACAAAAACTGATAGGATATAAGTGTGATACACCAAAATGTTCGTATGAATAATGCTTATTTGCGTCCATACTTAGAAATGCGGCGAGTAGTCTACGTATTCCAGCAATTCAGATTTTGTTTACTGACCACCAGTGGTGAATCACATTTTCATGGAGCAACCCCACAAAAAAACTGATAGGATATAAGTGTGATACATCAAAATGTTCGCATGAATAAGGCCTATTTGCGTCCATACCTAGAAATGCGGCGAGTAGTCTACGTATTCCAGAAATTCAGATTTTGTTTACTGACCACCAGTGGTGAATCACATATTCATGGAGCAACCCCACAAAAAACTGATAGGATATAAGTGTGATACACCAAAATGTTCGTATGAATAAAGCCTATTTGCGCCCATACCTAGAAATGCGGCGACTAGTCCAGGTATTCCAGAAATTCAGATTTTGTTTACTGACCACCAGTGGTGAATCACATTTTCATGGAGCAACCCCACAAAAACCTGATAGGATATAAGTGTGATACACCAAAATCTTCGTATGAATAAGGCCTATTTGCGTCCATACTTAGAAATGCGGCGACTAGTCCAGGTATTCCAGAAATTCAGATTTTGTTTACTGACCACCAGTGGTGAATCACATTTTCATGGAGCAACCCCACAAAAAACTGATAGGAGATAAGTGTGATACACCAAAATGTTCATATGAATAAGGCCTATTTGCGTCCTTATTTAGAAATGCGGCGAGTAGTCTACGTATTCCAGAATTTCAGATTTTGTTTACTGACCACCAGTGGTGAATCACATTTTCATGGAGCAACCCCACAAAAAACTGATGGGATATAAGTGTGATACATCAAAATGTTCGTATGAATAAGGCCTATTTGCGTCCATACTTAGAAATGCGGCGACTAGTCCAGGTATTCCAGAAATTCAGATTTTGTTTACTGACCACCAGTGGTGAATCACATTTTCATGGAGCAACCCCACAAAAAACTGATAGGATATAAGTGTGATACACCAAAATGTTCGTATGAATAAGGCCTATTTGCGCCCATACTTAGAAATGCGGCGACTGGTCCAGGTATTCCAGAAATTTAGATTTTGTTTACTGACCACCAGTGGTGAATCACATTTTCATGGAGCAACCCCACAAAAAACTGATAGGATATAAGTGTGATACACCAAAATGTTCGTATGAATAAGGCCTATTTGCGTCTATACTTAGAAATGCGGCGAGTAGTCTACGTATTCCAGAAATTCAGATTTTGTTTACTGACCACCAGTGGTGAATCACATTTTCATGGAGCAACCCCACAAAAAACTGATAGGATATAAGTGTGATACACCAAAATGTTCGTATGAATAAGGCCTATTTGCGTCCATACTTAGAAATGCGGCGACTAGTCCAGGTATTCCAGAAATTCAGATTTTGTTTACTGACCACCAGTGGTGAATCACATTTTCATGGAGCAACCCCACAAAAAACTGATAGGATATAAGTGTGATACACCAAAATGTTCCTATGAATAAGGCCTATTTGCGTCCATACTTAGAAATCCGGCGGCTAGTCCAGGTATTCCAGAAATTCAAATTTTGTTTACTGACCACCAGTGGTGAATCACATTTTCATGGAGCAACCCCACAAAAAACTGATAGGATATAAGTGTGATACACCAAAATGTTCCTATGAATAAGGCCTATTTGCGTCCATACTTAGAAATCCGGCGACAAGTCCAGGTATTCCAGAAATTCAGATTTTGTTTACTGACCACCAGTGGTGAATCACATTTTCATGGAGCAACCCCACAAAAAACTGATAGGATATAAGTGTGATACACCAAAATGTTCCTATGAATAAGGCCTATTTGCGTCCATACTTAGAAATGCGGCGACTAGTCCAGGTATTCCAGAAATTCAGATTTTGTTTACTGACCACAAATGGTGAATCACATTTTCATGGAGCAACCCCACAAAAAACTGATAGGATATAAGTGTGATACACCAAAATGTTCGCATGAATAAGGCCTATTTGCGTCCATACTTAGAAATGCGGCGACTAGTCCAGGTATTCCAGAAATTCAGATTTTGTTTACTGACCACCAGTGGTGAATCACATTTTCATGGAGCAACCCCACAAAAAACTGATAGGATATAAGTGTGATACACCAAAATGTTCCTATGAATAAGGCCTATTTGCGTCCATACTTAGAAATCCGGCGACAAGTCCAGGTATTCCAGAAATTCAGATTTTGTTTACTGACCACCAGTGGTGAATCACATTTTCATGGAGCAACCCCACAAAAAACTGATAGGATATAAGTGTGATACACCAAAATGTTCCTATGAATAAGGCCTATTTGCGTCCATACTTAGAAATCCGGCGACAAGTCCAGGTATTCCAGAAATTCAGATTTTGTTTACTGACCACAAATGGTGAATCACATTTTCATGGAGCAACCCCACAAAAAACTGATAGGATATAAGTGTGATACACCAAAATGTTCGCATGAATAAGGCCTATTTGCGTCCATACTTAGCAATCCGGCGACAAGTCCAGGTATTCCAGAAATTCAGATTTTGTTTACTGACCACCAGTGGTGAATCACATTTTCATGGAGCAACCCCACAAAAAACTGATAGGATATAAGTGTGATACACCAAAATGTTCCTATGAATAAGGCCTATTTGCGTCCATACTTAGAAATCCGGCGGCTAGTCCAGGTATTCCAGAAATTCAAATTTTGTTTACTGACCACCAGTGGTGAATCACATTTTCATGGAGCAACCCCACAAAAAACTGATAGGATATAAGTGTGATACACCAAAATGTTCCTATGAATAAGGCCTATTTGCGTCCATACTTAGAAATGCGGCGACTAGTCCAGGTATTCCAGAAATTCAGATTTTGTTTACTGACCACAAATGGTGAATCACATTTTCATGGAGCAATCCCACAAAAAACTGATAGGATATAAGTGTGATACGCCAAAATGTTCGCATGAATAAGGCCTATTTGCGTCCATACTTAGAAATCCGGCGACAAGTCCAGGTATTCCAGAAATTCAGATTTTGTTTACTGACCACCAGTGGTGAATCACATTTTCATGGAGCAACCCCACAAAAAACTGATAGGATATAAGTGTGATACACCAAAATGTTCCTATGAGTAAGGCCTATTTGCGTCCATACTTAGAAATGCGGCGACTAGTCCAGGTATTCCAGAAATTCAGATTTTGTTTACTGACAACAAATGGTGAATCACATTTTCATGGAGCAATCCCACAAAAAACTGATAGGATATAAGTGTGATACACCAAAATGTTCGCATGAATAAGGCCTATTTGCGTCCATACTTAGAAATGCGGCGACTAGTCCAGGTATTCCAGAAATTCAGATTTTGTTTACTGACCACCAGTGGTGAATCACATTTTCATGGAGCAACCCCACAAAAAACTGATAGGATATAAGTGTGATACACCAAAATGTTCCTATGAATAAGGCCTATTTGCGTCCATACTTAGAAATCCGGCGACAAGTCCAGGTATTCCAGAAATTCAGATTTTGTTTACTGACCACAAATGGTGAATCACATTTTCATGGAGCAACCCCACAAAAAACTGATAGGATATAAGTGTGATACACCAAAATGTTCGCATGAATAAGGCCTATTTGCGTCCATACTTAGCAATCCGGCGACAAGTCCAGGTATTCCAGAAATTCAGATTTTGTTTACTGACCACAAATGGTGAATCACATTTTCATGGAGCAACCCCACAAAAAACTGATAGGATATAAGTGTGATACACCAAAATGTTCGCATGAATAAGGCCTATTTGCGTCCATACTTAGAAATGCGGCGACTAGTCCAGGTATTCCAGAAATTCAGATTTTGTTTACTGACCACCAGTGGTGAATCACATTTTCATGGAGCAACCCCACAAAAAACTGATAGGATATAAGTGTGATACACCAAAATGTTCCTATGAATAAGGCCTATTTGCGTCCATACTTAGAAATCCGGCGACAAGTCCAGGTATTCCAGAAATTCAGATTTTGTTTACTGACCACCAGTGGTGAATCACATTTTCATGGAGCAACCCCACAAAAAACAGATAGGATATAAGTGTGATACACCAAAATGTTCGTATGAATAAGGCCTATTTGCGTCCATACTTAGAAATCCGGCGGCTAGTCCAGGTATTCCAGAAATTCAAATTTTGTTTACTGACCACCAGTGGTGAATCACAATTTCATGGAGCAACCCCACAAAAAACTGATAGGCTATAAGCGTGATACACCAAAATGTTCCTATGAATAAGGCCTATTTGCGTCCATACTTAGAAATGCGGCGACTAGTCCAGGTATTCCAGAAATTCAGATTTTGTTTACTGACCACAAATGGTGAATCACATTTTCATGGAGCAACCCCACAAAAAACTGATAGGATATAAGTGTGATACACCAAAATGTTCGCATGAATAAGGCCTATTTGCGTCCATACTTAGAAATGCGGCGACTAGTCCAGGTATTCCAGAAATTCAGATTTTGTTTACTGACCACCAGTGGTGAATCACATTTTCATGGAGCAACCCCACAAAAAACTGATAGGATATAAGTGTGATACACCAAAATGTTCCTATGAATAAGGCCTATTTGCGTCCATACTTAGAAATCCGGCGACAAGTCCAGGTATTCCAGAAATTCAGATTTTGTTTACTGACCACCAGTGGTGAATCACATTTTCATGGAGCAACCCCACAAAAAACTGATAGGATATAAGTGTGATACACCAAAATGTTCCTATGAATAAGGCCTATTTGCGTCCATACTTAGAAATCCGGCGACAAGTCCAGGTATTCCAGAAATTCAGATTTTGTTTACTGACCACAAATGGTGAATCACATTTTCATGGAGCAACCCCACAAACAACTGATAGGATATAAGTGTGATACACCAAAATGTTCCTATGAATAAGGCCTATTTGCGTCCATACTTAGAAATCCGGCGACAAGTCCAGGTATTCCAGAAATTCAGATTTTGTTTACTGACCACCAGTGGTGAATCACATTTTCATGGAGCAACCCCACAAAAAACTGATAGGATATAAGTGTGATACACCAAAATGTTCCTATGTAAGGCCTATTTGCGTCCATACTTAGAAATCCGGCGACAAGTCCAGGTATTCCAGAAATTCAGATTTTGTTTACTGACCACCAGTGGTGAATCACATTTTCATGGAGCAACCCCACAAAAAACTGATAGGATATAAGTGTGATACACCAAAATGTTCGTATGAATAAGGCCTATTTGCGTCCATACTTAGAAATGCGGCGACTGGTCCCGGTATTCCAGAAATTCAGATTTTGTTTACTGACCACCAGAGGTGAATCACATTTTCATGGAGCAACCCCACAAAAAACTGATAGGATATAAGTGTGATACACCAAAATGTTCCTATGAATAAGGCCTATTTGCGTCCATACTTAGAAATCCGGCGACAAGTCCAGGTATTCCAGAAATTCAGATTTTGTTTACTGACCACCAGAGGTGAATCACATTTTCATGGAGCAACCCCACAAAAATCTGATAGGATATAAGTGTGATACACCAAAATGTTCCTATGAATAAGGCCTATTTGCGTCCATACTTAGAAATCCGGCGACAAGTCCAGGTATTCCAGAAATTCAGATTTTGTTTACTGACCACCAGAGGTGAATCACATTTTCATGGAGCAACCCCACAAAAAACTGATAGGATATAAGTGTGATACACCAAAATGTTCCTATGAATAAGGCCTATTTGCGTCCATACTTAGTAATCCAGCGACAAGTCCAGGTATTCCAGAAATTCAGATTTTGTTTACTGACCACCAGAGGTGAATCACATTTTCATGGAGCAACCCCACAAAAAACTGATAGGATATAAGTGTGATACACCAAAATGTTCCTATGAATAAGGCCTATTTGCGTCCATACTTAGAAATCCGGCGACAAGTCCAGGTATTCCAGAAATTCAGATTTTGTTTACTGACCACCAGTGGTGAATCACATTTTCATGGAGCAACCCCACAAAAAACTGATAGGATATAAGTGTGATACACCAAAATGTTCGTATGAATAATGCTTATTTGCGTCCATACTTAGAAATGCGGCGAGTAGTCTACGTATTCCAGCAATTCAGATTTTGTTTACTGACCACCAGTGGTGAATCACATTTTCATGGAGCAACACCACAAAAAACTGATAGGATATAAGTGTGATACATCAAAATGTTCGCATGAATAAGGCCTATTTGCGTCCATACCTAGAAATGCGGCGAGTAGTCTACGTATTCCAGAAATTCAGATTTTGTTTACTGACCACCAGTGGTGAATCACATTTTCATGGAGCAACCCCACAAAAACCTGATAGGATATAAGTGTGATACACCAAAATCTTCGTATGAATAAGGCCTATTTGCGTCCATACTTAGAAATGCGGCGACTAGTCCAGGTATTCCAGAAATTCAGATTTTGTTTACTGACCACCAGTGGTGAATCACATTTTCATGGAGCAACCCCACAAAAAACTGATAGGAGATAAGTGTGATACACCAAAATGTTCATATGAATAAGGCCTATTTGCGTCCTTATTTAGAAATGCGGCGAGTAGTCTACGTATTCCAGAAATTCAGATTTTGTTTACTGACCACCAGTGGTGAATCACATTTTCATGGAGCAACCCCACAAAAAACTGATGGGATATAAGTGTGATACATCAAAATGTTCGTATGAATAAGGCCTATTTGCGTCCATACTTAGAAATGCGGCGACTAGTCCAGGTATTCCAGAAATTCAGATTTTGTTTACTGACCACCAGTGGTGAATCACATTTTCATGGAGCAACCCCACAAAAAACTGATAGGATATAAGTGTGATACACCAAAATGTTCGTATGAACAAGGCCTATTTGCGTCCATACTTAGAAATGCGGCGACTGGTCCAGGTATTCCAGAAATTTAGATTTTGTTTACTGACCACCAGTGGTGAATCACATTTTCATGGAGCAACCCCACAAAAAACTGATAGGATATAAGTGTGATACACCAAAATGTTCGTATGAATAAGGCCTATTTGCGTCTATACTTAGAAACGCGGCGAGTAGTCTACGTATTCCAGAAATTCAGATTTTGTTTACTGACCACCAGTGGTGAATCACATTTTCATGGAGCAACCCCACAAAAAACTGATAGGATATAAGTGTGATACACCAAAATGTTCCTATGAATAAGGCCTATTTGCGTCCATACTTAGAAATCCGGCGACAAGTCCAGGTATTCCAGAAATTCAGATTTTGTTTACTGACCACCAGAGGTGAATCACATTTTCATGGAGCAACCCCACAAAAATCTGATAGGATATAAGTGTGATACACCAAAATGTTCCTATGAATAAGGCCTATTTGCGTCCATACTTAGAAATCCGGCGACAAGTCCAGGTATTCCAGAAATTCAGATTTTGTTTACTGACCACCAGAGGTGAATCACATTTTCATGGAGCAACCCCACAAAAATCTGATAGGATATAAGTGTGATACACCAAAATGTTCCTATGAATAAGGCCTATTTGCGTCCATACTTAGAAATCCGGCGACAAGTCCAGGTATTCCAGAAATTCAGATTTTGTTTACTGACCAACAGAGGTGAATCGCATTTTCATGGAGCAACCCCACAAAAAACTGATAGGATATAAGTGTGATACACCAAAATGTTCCTATGAATAAGGCCTATTTGCGTCCATACTTAGTAATCCGGCGACAAGTCCAGGTATTCCAGAAATTCAGATTTTGTTTACTGACCACCAGAGGTGAATTACATTTTCATGGAGCAACCCCACAAAAAACTGATAGGATATAAGTGTGATACACCAAAATGTTCCTATGAATAAGGCCTATTTGCGTCCATACTTAGAAATCCGGCGACAAGTCCAGGTATTCCAGAAATTCAGATTTTGTTTACTGACCACCAGTGGTGAATCACATTTTCATGGAGCAACCCCACAAAAAACTGATAGGATATAAGTGTGATACACCAAAATGTTCCTATGAATAAGGCCTATTTGCGTCCATACTTAGAAATCCGGCGACAAGTCCAGGTATTCCAGAAATTCAGATTTTGTTTACTGACCACCAGAGGTGAATCGCATTTTCATGGAGCAACCCCACAAAAATCTGATAGGATATAAGTGTGATACACCAAAATGTTCCTATGAATAAGGCCTATTTGCGTCCATACTTAGAAATCCGGCGACAAGTCCAGGTATTCCAGAAATTCAGATTTTGTTTACTGACCACCAGAGGTGAATCGCATTTTCATGGAGCAACCCCACAAAAAACTGATAGGATATAAGTGTGATACACCAAAATGTTCGTATGAATAATGCTTATTTGCGTCCATACTTAGAAATGCGGCGAGTAGTCTACGTATTCCAGCAATTCAGATTTTGTTTACTGACCACCAGTGGTGAATCACATTTTCATGGAGCAACCCCACAAAAAACTGATAGGATATAAGTGTGATACATCAAAATGTTCGCATGAATAAGGCCTATTTGCGTCCATACCTAGAAATGCGGCGAGTAGTCTACGTATTCCAGAAATTCAGATTTTGTTTACTGACCACCAGTGGTGAATCACATATTCATGGAGCAACCCCACAAAAAACTGATAGGATATAAGTGTGATACACCAAAATGTTCGTATGAATAAAGCCTATTTGCGTCCATACCTAGAAATGCGGCGACTAGTCCAGGTATTCCAGAAATTCAGATTTTGTTTACTGACCACCAGTGGTGAATCACATTTTCATGGAGCAACCCCACAAAAACTGATAGGATATAAGTGTGATACACCAAAATGTTCCTATGAATAAGGCCTATTTGCGTCCATACTTAGAAATCCGGCGACAAGTCCAGGTATTCCAGAAATTCAGATTTTGTTTACTGACCACCAGTGGTGAATCACATTTTCATGGAGCAACCCCACAAAAAACTGATAGGATATAAGTGTGATACACCAAAATGTTCGCATGAATAAGGCCTATTTGCGTCCATACTTAGAAATGCGGCGACTAGTCCAGGTATTCCAGAAATTCAGATTTTGTTTACTGACCACCAGTGGTGAATCACATTTTCATGGAGCAACCCCACAAAAAACTGATAGGATATAAGTGTGATACACCAAAATGTTCCTATGAATAAGGCCTATTTGCGTCCATACTTAGAAATCCGGCGACAAGTCCAGGTATTCCAGAAATTCAGATTTTGTTTACTGACCACCAGTGGTGAATCACATTTTCATGGAGCAACCCCACAAAAAACTGATAGGATATAAGTGTGATACACCAAAATGTTCGTATGAATAATGCTTATTTGCGTCCATACTTAGAAATGCGGCGAGTAGTCTACGTATTCCAGCAATTCAGATTTTGTTTACTGACCACCAGTGGTGAATCACATTTTCATGGAGCAACCCCACAAAAAACTGATAGGATATAAGTGTGATACACCAAAATGTTCCTATGAATAAGGCCTATTTGCGTCCATACTTAGAAATGCGGCGACTAGTCCAGGTATTCCAGAAATTCAGATTTTGTTTACTGACCACCAGTGGTGAATCACATTTTCATGGAGCAACCCCACAAAAAACTGATAGGATATAAGTGTGATACACCAAAATGTTCCTATGAATAAGGCCTATTTGCGTCCATATTTAGAAATGCGGCGACTAGTCCAGGTATTCCAGAAATTCAGATTTTGTTTACTGACCACCAGTGGTGAATCACATTTTCATGGAGCAACCCCACAAAAAACTGATAGGATATAAGTGTGATACACCAAAATGTTCGTATGAATAAGGCCTATTTGCGTCCATACTTAGAAATGCGGCGACTAGTCCAGGTATTCCAGAAATTCAGATTTTGTTCACTGACCACCAGTGGTGAATCACATTTTCATGGAGCAACCCCACAAAAAACTGATAGGATATAAGTGTGATACACCAAAATGTTCGCATGAATAAGGCCTATTTGCGTCCATACTTAGAAATGCGGCGACTAGTCCAGGTATTCCAGAAATTCAGATTTTGTTTACTGACCACCAGTGGTGAATCACATTTTCATGGAGCAACCCCACAAAAAACTGATAGGATATAAGTGTGATACACCAAAATGTTCCTATGAATAAGGCCTATTTGCGTCCATACTTAGAAATCCGGCGACAAGTCCAGGTATTCCAGAAATTCAGATTTTGTTTACTGACCACCAGTGGTGAATCACATTTTCATGGAGCAACCCCACAAAAAACTGATAGGATATAAGTGTGATACACCAAAATGTTCGCATGAATAAGGCCTATTTGCGTCCATACTTAGAAATGCGGCGACTAGTCCAGGTATTCCAGAAATTCAGATTTTGTTTACTGACCACCAGTGGTGAATCACATTTTCATGGAGCAACCCCACAAAAAACTGATAGGATATAAGTGTGATACACCAAAATGTTCCTATGAATAAGGCCTATTTGCGTCCATACTTAGAAATCCGGCGACAAGTCCAGGTATTCCAGAAATTCAGATTTTGTTTACTGACCACCAGTGGTGAATCACATTTTCATGGAGCAACCCCACAAAAAACTGATAGGATATAAGTGTGATACACCAAAATGTTCGTATGAATAATGCTTATTTGCGTCCATACTTAGAAATGCGGCGAGTAGTCTACGTATTCCAGCAATTCAGATTTTGTTTACTGACCACCAGTGGTGAATCACATTTTCATGGAGCAACCCCACAAAAAACTGATAGGATATGAGTGTGATACACCAAAATGTTCCTATGAATAAGGCCTATTTGCGTCCATACTTAGAAATCCGGCGGCTAGTCCAGGTATTCCAGAAATTCAAATTTTGTTTACTGACCACCAGTGGTGAATCACAATTTCATGGAGCAACGCCACAAAAAACTGATAGGATATAAGCGTGATACACCAAAATGTTCCTATGAATAAGGCCTATTTGCGTCCATACTTAGAAATCCGGCGACAAGTCCAGGTATTCCAGAAATTCAGATTTTGTTTACTGACCACCAGTGGTGAATCACATTTTCATGGAGCAACCCCACAAAAAACTGATAGGATATAAGTGTGATACACCAAAATGTTCCTATGTAAGGCCTATTTGCGTCCATACTTAGAAATCCGGCGACAAGTCCAGGTATTCCAGAAATTCAGATTTTGTTTACTGACCACCAGTGGTGAATCACATTTTCATGGAGCAACCCCACAAAAAACTGATAGGATATAAGTGTGATACACCAAAATGTTCGTATGAATAAGGCCTATTTGCGTCCATACTTAGAAATGCGGCGACTAGTCCCGGTATTCCAGAAATTCAGATTTTGTTTACTGACCACCAGAGGTGAATCATATTTTCATGGAGCAAGCCCACAAAAAACTGATAGGATATAAGTGTGATACACCAAAATGTTCCTATGAATAAGGCCTATTTGCGTCCATACTTAGAAATCCGGCGACAAGTCCAGGTATTCCAGAAATTCAGATTTTGTTTACTGACCACCAGAGGTGAATCACATTTTCATGGAGCAACCCCACAAAAATCTGATAGGATATAAGTGTGATACACCAAAATGTTCCTATGAATAAGGCCTATTTGCGTCCATACTTAGAAATCCGGCGACAAGTCCAGGTATTCCAGAAATTCAGATTTTGTTTACTGACCACCAGAGGTGAATCACATTTTCATGGAGCAACCCCACAAAAAACTGATAGGATATAAGTGTGATACACCAAAATGTTCCTATGAATAAGGCCTATTTGCGTCCATACTTAGTAATCCAGCGACAAGTCCAGGTATTCCAGAAATTCAGATTTTGTTTACTGACCACCAGAGGTGAATCACATTTTCATGGAGCAACCCCACAAAAAACTGATAGGATATAAGTGTGATACACCAAAATGTTCCTATGAATAAGGCCTATTTGCGTCCATACTTAGAAATCCGGCGACAAGTCCAGGTATTCCAGAAATTCAGATTTAGTTTACTGACCACCAGTGGTGAATCACATTTTCATGGAGCAACCCCACAAAAACCTGATAGGATATAAGTGTGATACACCAAAATCTTCGTATGAATAAGGCCTATTTGCGTCCATACTTAGAAATGCGGCGACTAGTCCAGGTATTCCAGAAATTCAGATTTTGTTTACTGACCACCAGTGGTGAATCACATTTTCATGGAGCAACCCCACAAAAACCTGATAGGATATAAGTGTGATACACCAAAATGTTCATATGAATAAGGCCTATTTGCGTCCTTATTTAGAAATGCGGCGAGTAGTCTACGTATTCCAGAAATTCAGATTTTGTTTACTGACCACCAGTGGTGAATCACATTTTCATGGAGCAACCCCACAAAAAACTGATGGGATATAAGTGTGATACATCAAAATGTTCGTATGAATAAGGCCTATTTGCGTCCATACTTAGAAATGCGGCGACTAGTCCAGGTATTCCAGAAATTCAGATTTTGTTTACTGACCACCAGTGGTGAATCACATTTTCATGGAGCAACCCCACAAAAACCTGATAGGATATAAGTGTGATACACCAAAATCTTCGTATGAATAAGGCCTATTTGCGTCCATACTTAGAAATGCGGCGACTAGTCCAGGTATTCCAGAAATTCAGATTTTGTTTACTGACCACCAGTGGTGAATCACATTTTCATGGAGCAACCCCACAAAAAACTGATAGGAGATAAGTGTGATACACCAAAATGTTCATATGAATAAGGCCTATTTGCGTCCTTATTTAGAAATGCGGCGAGTAGTCTACGTATTCCAGAAATTCAGATTTTGTTTACTGACCACCAGTGGTGAATCACATTTTCATGGAGCAACCCCACAAAAAACTGATGGGATATAAGTGTGATACATCAAAATGTTCGTATGAATAAGGCCTATTTGCGTCCATACTTAGAAATGCGGCGACTAGTCCAGGTATTCCAGAAATTCAGATTTTGTTTACTGACCACCAGTGGTGAATCACATTTTCATGGAGCAACCCCACAAAAAACTGATAGGATATAAGTGTGATACACCAAAATGTTCGTATGAACAAGGCCTATTTGCGTCCATACTTA
Organism: Leucophora obtusa; assembly: GCA_949987735.1. NCBI lineage: Eukaryota > Metazoa > Arthropoda > Insecta > Diptera > Anthomyiidae > Leucophora > Leucophora obtusa. The sequence goes on from OX465297.1 coordinate 144,145,896, forward strand.
GAAATGCGGCGACTGGTCCAGGTATTCCAGAAATTTAGATTTTGTTTACTGACCACCAGTGGTGAATCACATTTTCATGGAGCAACCCCACAAAAAACTGATAGGATATAAGTGTGATACACCAAAATGTTCGTATGAATAAGGCCTATTTGCGTCTATACTTAGAAACGCGGCGAGTAGTCTACGTATTCCAGAAATTCAGATTTTGTTTACTGACCACCAGTGGTGAATCACATTTTCATGGAGCAACCCCACAAAAAACTGATAGGATATAAGTGTGATACACCAAAATGTTCCTATGAATAAGGCCTATTTGCGTCCATACTTAGAAATCCGGCGACAAGTCCAGGTATTCCAGAAATTCAGATTTTGTTTACTGACCACCAGAGGTGAATCACATTTTCATGGAGCAACCCCACAAAAATCTGATAGGATATAAGTGTGATACACCAAAATGTTCCTATGAATAAGGCCTATTTGCGTCCATACTTAGAAATCCGGCGACAAGTCCAGGTATTCCAGAAATTCAGATTTTGTTTACTGACCACCAGAGGTGAATCACATTTTCATGGAGCAACCCCACAAAAATCTGATAGGATATAAGTGTGATACACCAAAATGTTCCTATGAATAAGGCCTATTTGCGTCCATACTTAGAAATCCGGCGACAAGTCCAGGTATTCCAGAAATTCAGATTTTGTTTACTGACCACCAGAGGTGAATCGCATTTTCATGGAGCAACCCCACAAAAAACTGATAGGATATAAGTGTGATACACCAAAATGTTCCTATGAATAAGGCCTATTTGCGTCCATACTTAGTAATCCGGCGACAAGTCCAGGTATTCCAGAAATTCAGATTTTGTTTACTGACCACCAGAGGTGAATTACATTTTCATGGAGCAACCCCACAAAAAACTGATAGGATATAAGTGTGATACACCAAAATGTTCCTATGAATAAGGCCTATTTGCGTCCATACTTAGAAATCCGGCGACAAGTCCAGGTATTCCAGAAATTCAGATTTTGTTTACTGACCACCAGTGGTGAATCACATTTTCATGGAGCAACCCCACAAAAAACTGATAGGATATAAGTGTGATACACCAAAATGTTCGTATGAATAATGCTTATTTGCGTCCATACTTAGAAATGCGGCGAGTAGTCTACGTATTCCAGCAATTCAGATTTTGTTTACTGACCACCAGAGGTGAATTACATTTTCATGGAGCAACCCCACAAAAAACTGATAGGATATAAGTGTGATACACCAAAATGTTCCTATGAATAAGGCCTATTTGCGTCCATACTTAGAAATCCGGCGACAAGTCCAGGTATTCCAGAAATTCAGATTTTGTTTACTGACCACCAGAGGTGAATCACATTTTCATGGAGCAACCCCACAAAAAACTGATAGGATATAAGTGTGATACACCAAAATGTTCCTATGAATAAGGCCTATTTGCGTCCATACTTAGTAATCCAGCGACAAGTCCAGGTATTCCAGAAATTCAGATTTTGTTTACTGACCACCAGAGGTGAATCACATTTTCATGGAGCAACCCCACAAAAAACTGATAGGATATAAGTGTGATACACCAAAATGTTCCTATGAATAAGGCCTATTTGCGTCCATACTTAGAAATCCGGCGACAAGTCCAGGTATTCCAGAAATTCAGATTTTGTTTACTGACCACCAGTGGTGAATCACATTTTCATGGAGCAACCCCACAAAAAACTGATAGGATATAAGTGTGATACACCAAAATGTTCGTATGAATAATGCTTATTTGCGTCCATACTTAGAAATGCGGCGAGTAGTCTACGTATTCCAGCAATTCAGATTTTGTTTACTGACCACCAGTGGTGAATCACATTTTCATGGAGCAACCCCACAAAAAACTGATAGGATATAAGTGTGATACATCAAAATGTTCGCATGAATAAGGCCTATTTGCGTCCATACCTAGAAATGCGGCGAGTAGTCTACGTATTCCAGAAATTCAGATTTTGTTTACTGACCACCAGTGGTGAATCACATATTCATGGAGCAACCCCACAAAAAACTGATAGGATATAAGTGTGATACACCAAAATGTTCGTATGAATAAAGCCTATTTGCGTCCATACCTAGAAATGCGGCGACTAGTCCAGGTATTCCAGAAATTCAGATTTTGTTTACTGACCACCAGTGGTGAATCACATTTTCATGGAGCAACCCCACAAAAACCTGATAGGATATAAGTGTGATACACCAAAATCTTCGTATGAATAAGGCCTATTTGCGTCCATACTTAGAAATGCGGCGACTAGTCCAGGTATTCCAGAAATTCAGATTTTGTTTACTGACCACCAGTGGTGAATCACATTTTCATGGAGCAACCCCACAAAAAACTGATAGGAGATAAGTGTGATACACCAAAATGTTCATATGAATAAGGCCTATTTGCGTCCTTATTTAGAAATGCGGCGAGTAGTCTACGTATTCCAGAAATTCAGATTTTGTTTACTGACCACCAGTGGTGAATCACATTTTCATGGAGCAACCCCACAAAAAACTGATGGGATATAAGTGTGATACATCAAAATGTTCGTATGAATAAGGCCTATTTGCGTCCATACTTAGAAATGCGGCGACTAGTCCAGGTATTCCAGAAATTCAGATTTTGTTTACTGACCACCAGTGGTGAATCACATTTTCATGGAGCAACCCCACAAAAAACTGATAGGATATAAGTGTGATACACCAAAATGTTCGTATGAACAAGGCCTATTTGCGTCCATACTTAGAAATGCGGCGACTGGTCCAGGTATTCCAGAAATTTAGATTTTGTTTACTGACCACCAGTGGTGAATCACATTTTCATGGAGCAACCCCACAAAAAACTGATAGGATATAAGTGTGATACACCAAAATGTTCGTATGAATAAGGCCTATTTGCGTCTATACTTAGAAACGCGGCGAGTAGTCTACGTATTCCAGAAATTCAGATTTTGTTTACTGACCACCAGTGGTGAATCACATTTTCATGGAGCAACCCCACAAAAAACTGATAGGATATAAGCGTGATACACCAAAATGTTCCTATGAATAAGGCCTATTTGCGTCCATACTTAGAAATCCGGCGACAAGTCCAGGTATTCCAGAAATTCAGATTTTGTTTACTGACCACCAGAGGTGAATCACATTTTCATGGAGCAACCCCACAAAAATCTGATAGGATATAAGTGTGATACACCAAAATGTTCCTATGAATAAGGCCTATTTGCGTCCATACTTAGAAATCCGGCGACAAGTCCAGGTATTCCAGAAATTCAGATTTTGTTTACTGACCACCAGAGGTGAATCACATTTTCATGGAGCAACCCCACAAAAATCTGATAGGATATAAGTGTGATACACCAAAATGTTCCTATGAATAAGGCCTATTTGCGTCCATACTTAGAAATCCGGCGACAAGTCCAGGTATTCCAGAAATTCAGATTTTGTTTACTGACCACCAGAGGTGAATCGCATTTTCATGGAGCAACCCCACAAAAAACTGATAGGATATAAGTGTGATACACCAAAATGTTCCTATGAATAAGGCCTATTTGCGTCCATACTTAGTAATCCGGCGACAAGTCCAGGTATTCCAGAAATTCAGATTTTGTTTACTGACCACCAGAGGTGAATTACATTTTCATGGAGCAACCCCACAAAAAACTGATAGGATATAAGTGTGATACACCAAAATGTTCCTATGAATAAGGCCTATTTGCGTCCATACTTAGAAATCCGGCGACAAGTCCAGGTATTCCAGAAATTCAGATTTTGTTTACTGACCACCAGTGGTGAATCACATTTTCATGGAGCAACCCCACAAAAAACTGATAGGATATAAGTGTGATACACCAAAATGTTCGTATGAATAATGCTTATTTGCGTCCATACTTAGAAATGCGGCGACTAGTCTACGTATTCCAGCAATTCAGATTTTGTTTACTGACCACCAGTGGTGAATCACATTTTCATGGAGCAACCCCACAAAAAACTGATAGGATATAAGTGTGATACATCAAAATGTTCGCATGAATAAGGCCTATTTGCGTCCATACCTAGAAATGCGGCGAGTAGTCTACGTATTCCAGAAATTCAGATTTTGTTTACTGACCACCAGTGGTGAATCACATATTCATGGAGCAACCCCACAAAAAACTGATAGGATATAAGTGTGATACACCAAAATGTTCGTATGAATAAAGCCTATTTGCGTCCATACCTAGAAATGCGGCGACTAGTCCAGGTATTCCAGAAATTCAGATTTTGTTTACTGACCACCAGTGGTGAATCACATTTTCATCGAGCAACCCCACAAAAACCTGATAGGATATAAGTGTGATACACCAAAATCTTCGTATGAATAAGGCCTATTTGCGTCCATACTTAGAAATGCGGCGACTAGTCCAGGTATTCCAGAAATTCAGATTTTGTTTACTGACCACCAGTGGTGAATCACATTTTCATGGAGCAACCCCACAAAAAACTGATAGGAGATAAGTGTGATACACCAAAATGTTCATATGAATAAGGCCTATTTGCGTCCTTATTTAGAAATGCGGCGAGTAGTCTACGTATTCCAGAAATTCAGATTTTGTTTACTGACCACCAGTGGTGAATCACATTTTCATGGAGCAACCCCACAAAAAACTGATGGGATATAAGTGTGATACATCAAAATGTTCGTATGAATAAGGCCTATTTGCGTCCATACTTAGAAATGCGGCGACTAGTCCAGGTATTCCAGAAATTCAGATTTTGTTTACTGACCACCAGTGGTGAATCACATTTTCATGGAGCAACCCCACAAAAAACTGATAGGATATAAGTGTGATACACCAAAATGTTCGCATGAATAAGGCCTATTTGCGTCCATACTTAGAAATGCGGCGACTAGTCCAGGTATTCCAGAAATTCAGATTTTGTTTACTGACCACCAGTGGTGAATCACATTTTCATGGAGCAACCCCACAAAAAACTGATAGGATATAAGTGTGATACACCAAAATGTTCGCATGAATAAGGCCTATTTGCGTCCATACTTAGAAATGCGGCGACTAGTCCAGGTATTCCAGAAATTCAGATTTTGTTTACTGACCACCAGTGGTGAATCACATTTTCATGGAGCAACCCCACAAAAAACTGATAGGATATAAGTGTGATACACCAAAATGTTCATATGAATAAGGCCTATTTGCGTCCATACTTAGAAATCCGGCGACAAGTCCAGGTATTCCAGAAATTCAGATTTTGTTTACTGACCACCAGTGGTGAATCACATTTTCATGGAGCAACCCCACAAAAAACTGATAGGATATAAGTGTGATACACCAAAATGTTCGTATGAATAATGCTTATTTGCGTCCATACTTAGAAATGCGGCGAGTAGTCTACGTATTCCAGCAATTCAGATTTTGTTTACTGACCACCAGTGGTGAATCACATTTTCATGGAGCAACCCCACAAAAAACTGATAGGATATAAGTGTGATACACCAAAATGTTCCTATGAATAAGGCCTATTTGCGTCCATACTTAGAAATGCGGCGACTAGTCCAGGTATTCCAGAAATTCAGATTTTGTTTACTGACCACCAGTGGTGAATCACATTTTCATGGAGCAACCCCACAAAAAACTGATAGGATATAAGTGTGATACACCAAAATGTTCCTATGAATAAGGCATATTTGCGTCCATATTTAGAAATGCGGCGACTAGTCCAGGTATTCCAGAAATTCAGATTTTGTTTACTGACCACCAGTGGTGAATCACATTTTCATGGAGCAACCCCACAAAAAACTGATAGGATATAAGTGTGATACACCAAAATGTTCGTATGAATAAGGCCTATTTGCGTCCATACTTAGAAATGCGGCGACTAGTCCAGGTATTCCAGAAATTCAGATTTTGTTCACTGACCACCAGTGGTGAATCACATTTTCATGGAGCAACCCCACAAAAAACTGATAGGATATAAGTGTGATACACCAAAATGTTCCCATGAATAAGGCCTATTTGCGTCCATACTTAGAAATGCGGCGACTAGTCCAGGTATTCCAGAAATTCAGATTTTGTTTACTGACCACCAGTGGTGAATCACATTTTCATGGAGCAACCCCACAAAAAACTGATAGGATATAAGTGTGATACACCAAAATGTTCCTATGAATAAGGCCTATTTGCGTCCATACTTAGAAATCCGGCGACAAGTCCAGGTATTCCAGAAATTCAGATTTTGTTTACTGACCACCAGTGGTGAATCACATTTTCATGGAGCAACCCCACAAAAAACTGATAGGATATAAGTGTGATACACCAAAATGTTCGTATGAATAAGGCCTATTTGCGTCCATACTTAGAAATGCGGCGACTAGTCCAGGTATTCCAGAAATTCAGATTTTGTTTACTGACCACCAGAGGTGAATCACATTTTCATGGAGCAACCCCACAAAAAACTGATAGGATATAAGTGTGATACACCAAAATGTTCCTATGAATAAGGCCTATTTGCGTCCATACTTAGAAATGCGGCGACTAGTCCAGGTATTCCAGAAATTCAGATTTTGTTTACTGACCACCAGTGGTGAATCACATTTTCATGGAGCAACCCCACAAAAAACTGATAGGATATAAGTGTGATACACCAAAATGTTCCTATGAATAAGGCCTATTTGCGTCCATATTTAGAAATGCGGCGACTAGTCCAGGTATTCCAGAAATTCAGATTTTGTTTACTGACCACCAGTGGTGAATCACATTTTCATGGAGCAACCCCACAAAAAACTGATAGGATATAAGTGTGATACACCAAAATGTTCGTATGAATAAGGCCTATTTGCGTCCATACTTAGAAATGCGGCGACTAGTCCAGGTATTCCAGAAATTCAGATTTTGTTCACTGACCACCAGTGGTGAATCACATTTTCATGGAGCAACCCCACAAAAAACTGATAGGATATAAGTGTGATACACCAAAATGTTCGCATGAATAAGGCCTATTTGCGTCCATACTTAGAAATGCGGCGACTAGTCCAGGTATTCCAGAAATTCAGATTTTGTTTACTGACCACCAGTGGTGAATCACATTTTCATGGAGCAACCCAACAAAAAACTGATAGGATATAAGTGTGATACACCAAAATGTTCCTATGAATAAGGCCTATTTGCGTCCATACTTAGAAATGCGGCGACTAGTCCAGGTATTCCAGAAATTCAGATTTTGTTTACTGACCACAAATGGTGAATCACATTTTCATGGAGCAACCCCACAAAAAACTGATACGATATAAGTGTGATACACCAAAATGTTCGCATGAATAAGGCCTATTTGCGTCCATACTTAGAAATGCGGCGACTAGTCCAGGTATTCCAGAAATTCAGATTTTGTTTACTGACCACCAGTGGTGAATCACATTTTCATGGAGCAACCCCACAAAAAACTGATAGGACATAAGTGTGATACACCAAAATGTTCCTATGAATAAGGCCTATTTGCGTCCATACTTAGAAATCCGGCGACTAGTCCAGGTATTCCAGAAATTCAGATTTTGTTTACTGACCACCAGTGGTGAATCACATTTTCATGGAGCAACCCCACAAAAAACTGATAGGATATAAGTGTGATACACCAAAATGTTCGCATGAATAAGGCCTATTTGCGTCCATACTTAGAAATGCGGCGACTAGTCCAGGTATTCCAGAAATTCAGATTTTGTTTACTGACCACCAGTGGTGAATCACATTTTCATGGAGCAACCCCACAAAAAACTGATAGGATATAAGTGTGATACACCAAAATGTTCCTATGAATAAGGCCTATTTGCGTCCATACTTAGAAATCCGGCGACAAGTCCAGGTATTCCAGAAATTCAGATTTTGTTTACTGACCACCAGTGGTGAATCACATTTTCATGGAGCAACCCCACAAAAAACTGATAGGATATAAGTGTGATATACCAAAATGTTCGTATGAATAATGCTTATTTGCGTCCATACTTAGAAATGCGGCGAGTAGTCTACGTATTCCAGCAATTCAGATTTTGTTTACTGACCACCAGTGGTGAATCACATTTTCATGGAGCAACCCCACAAAAAACTGATAGGATATAAGTGTGATACACCAAAATGTTCCTATGAATAAGGCCTATTTGCGTCCATACTTAGAAATGCGGCGACTAGTCCAGGTATTCCAGAAATTCAGATTTTGTTTACTGACCACCAGTGGTGAATCACATTTTCATGGAGCAACCCCACAAAAAACTGATAGGATATAAGTGTGATACACCAAAATGTTCCTATGAATAAGGCATATTTGCGTCCATATTTAGAAATGCGGCGACTAGTCCAGGTATTCCAGAAATTCAGATTTTGTTTACTGACCACCAGTGGTGAATCACATTTTCATGGAGCAACCCCACAAAAAACTGATAGGATATAAGTGTGATACACCAAAATGTTCGTATGAATAAGGCCTATTTGCGTCCATACTTAGAAATGCGGCGACTAGTCCAGGTATTCCAGAAATTCAGATTTTGTTCACTGACCACCAGTGGTGAATCACATTTTCATGGAGCAACCCCACAAAAAACTGATAGGATATAAGTGTGATACACCAAAATGTTCCCATGAATAAGGCCTATTTGCGTCCATACTTAGAAATGCGGCGACTAGTCCAGGTATTCCAGAAATTCAGATTTTGTTTACTGACCACCAGTGGTGAATCACATTTTCATGGAGCAACCCCACAAAAAACTGATAGGATATAAGTGTGATACACCAAAATGTTCCTATGAATAAGGCCTATTTGCGTCCATACTTAGAAATCCGGCGACAAGTCCAGGTATTCCAGAAATTCAGATTTTGTTTACTGACCACCAGTGGTGAATCACATTTTCATGGAGCAACCCCACAAAAAACTGATAGGATATAAGTGTGATACACCAAAATGTTCGTATGAATAAGGCCTATTTGCGTCCATACTTAGAAATGCGGCGACTAGTCCAGGTATTCCAGAAATTCAGATTTTGTTTACTGACCACCAGAGGTGAATCACATTTTCATGGAGCAACCCCACAAAAAACTGATAGGATATAAGTGTGATACACCAAAATGTTCCTATGAATAAGGCCTATTTGCGTCCATACTTAGAAATGCGGCGACTAGTCCAGGTATTCCAGAAATTCAGATTTTGTTTACTGACCACCAGTGGTGAATCACATTTTCATGGAGCAACCCCACAAAAAACTGATAGGATATAAGTGTGATACACCAAAATGTTCCTATGAATAAGGCCTATTTGCGTCCATATTTAGAAATGCGGCGACTAGTCCAGGTATTCCAGAAATTCAGATTTTGTTTACTGACCACCAGTGGTGAATCACATTTTCATGGAGCAACCCCACAAAAAACTGATAGGATATAAGTGTGATACACCAAAATGTTCGTATGAATAAGGCCTATTTGCGTCCATACTTAGAAATGCGGCGACTAGTCCAGGTATTCCAGAAATTCAGATTTTGTTCACTGACCACCAGTGGTGAATCACATTTTCATGGAGCAACCCCACAAAAAACTGATAGGATATAAGTGTGATACACCAAAATGTTCGCATGAATAAGGCCTATTTGCGTCCATACTTAGAAATGCGGCGACTAGTCCAGGTATTCCAGAAATTCAGATTTTGTTTACTGACCACAAATGGTGAATCACATTTTCATGGAGCAACCCCACAAAAAACTGATACGATATAAGTGTGATACACCAAAATGTTCGCATGAATAAGGCCTATTTGCGTCCATACTTAGAAATGCGGCGACTAGTCCAGGTATTCCAGAAATTCAGATTTTGTTTACTGACCACCAGTGGTGAATCACATTTTCATGGAGCAACCCCACAAAAAACTGATAGGACATAAGTGTGATACACCAAAATGTTCCTATGAATAAGGCCTATTTGCGTCCATACTTAGAAATCCGGCGACAAGTCCAGGTATTCCAGAAATTCAGATTTTGTTTACTGACCACCAGTGGTGAATCACATTTTCATGGAACAACCCCACAAAAAACTGATAGGATATAAGTGTGATACACCAAAATGTTCGTATGAATAAGGCCTATTTGCGTCCATACTTAGAAATGCGGCGACTGGTCCAGGTATTCCAGAAATTTAGATTTTGTTTACTGACCACCAGTGGTGAATCACATTTTCATGGAGCAACCCCACAAAAAACAGATAGGATATAAGTGTGATACACCAAAATGTTCGTATGAATAAGGCCTATTTGCGTCTATACTTAGAAATGCGGCGAGTAGTCTACGTATTCCAGAAATTCAGATTTTGTTTACTGACCACCAGTGGTGAATCACATTTTCATGGAGCAACCCCACAAAAAACTGATAGGATATAAGTGTGATACACCAAAATGTTCGTATGAATAAGGCCTATTTGCGTCCATACTTAGAAATGCGGCGACTAGTCCAGGTATTCCAGAAATTCAGATTTTGTTTACTGACCACCAGTGGTGAATCACATTTTCATGGAGCAACCCCACAAAAAACTGATAGGATATAAGTGTGATACACCAAAATGTTCCTATGAATAAGGCCTATTTGCGTCCATACTTAGAAATCCGGCGGCTAGTCCAGGTATTCCAGAAATTCAAATTTTGTTTACTGACCACCAGTGGTGAATCACAATTTCATGGAGCAACCCCACAAAAAACTGATAGGATATAAGCGTGATACACCAAAATGTTCCTATGAATAAGGCCTATTTGCGTCCATACTTAGAAATGCGGCGACTAGTCCAGGTATTCCAGAAATTCAGATTTTGTTTACTGACCACAAATGGTGAATCACATTTTCATGGAGCAACCCCACAAAAAACTGATAGGATATAAGTGTGATACACCAAAATGTTCGCATGAATAAGGCCTATTTGCGTCCATACTTAGAAATGCGGCGACTAGTCCAGGTATTCCAGAAATTCAGATTTTGTTTACTGACCACCAGTGGTGAATCACATTTTCATGGAGCAACCCCACAAAAAACTGATAGGATATAAGTGTGATACACCAAAATGTTCCTATGAATAAGGCCTATTTGCGTCCATACTTAGAAATCCGGCGACAAGTCCAGGTATTCCAGAAATTCAGATTTTGTTTACTGACCACCAGTGGTGAATCACATTTTCATGGAGCAACCCCACAAAAAACTGATAGGATATAAGTGTGATACACCAAAATGTTCCTATGAATAAGGCCTATTTGCGTCCATACCTAGAAATCCGGCGACAAGTCCAGGTATTCCAGAAATTCAGATTTTGTTTACTGACCACAAATGGTGAATCACATTTTCATGGAGCAACCCCACAAAAAACTGATAGGATATAAGTGTGATACACCAAAATGTTCCTATGAATAAGGCCTATTTGCGTCCATACTTAGAAATCCGGCGACAAGTCCAGGTATTCCAGAAATTCAGATTTTGTTTACTGACCACCAGTGGTGAATCACATTTTCATGGAGCAACCCCACAAAAAACTGATAGGATATAAGTGTGATACACCAAAATGTTCCTATGTAAGGCCTATTTGCGTCCATACTTAGAAATCCGGCGACAAGTCCAGGTATTCCAGAAATTCAGATTTTGTTTACTGACCACCAGTGGTGAATCACATTTTCATGGAGCAACCCCACAAAAAACTGATAGGATATAAGTGTGATACACCAAAATGTTCGTATGAATAAGGCCTATTTGCGTCCATACTTAGAAATGCGGCGACTAGTCCCGGTATTCCAGAAATTCAGATTTTGTTTACTGACCACCAGAGGTGAATCACATTTTCATGGAGCAACCCCACAAAAAACTGATAGGATATAAGTGTGATACACCAAAATGTTCCTATGAATAAGGCCTATTTGCGTCCATACTTAGAAATCCGGCGACAAGTCCAGGTATTCCAGAAATTCAGATTTTGTTTACTGACCACCAGAGGTGAATCACATTTTCATGGAGCAACCCCACAAAAAACTGATAGGATATAAGTGTGATACACCAAAATGTTCCTATGAATAAGGCCTATTTGCGTCCATACTTAGTAATCCGGCGACAAGTCCAGGTATTCCAGAAATTCAGATTTTGTTTACTGACCACCAGAGGTGAATCACATTTTCATGGAGCAACCCCACAAAAAACTGATAGGATATAAGTGTGATACACCAAAATGTTCCTATGAATAAGGCCTATTTGCGTCCATACTTAGAAATCCGGCGACAAGTCCAGGTATTCCAGAAATTCAGATTTTGTTTACTGACCACCAGTGGTGAATCACATTTTCATGGAGCAACCCCACAAAAAACTGATAGGATATAAGTGTGATACACCAAAATGTTCGTATGAATAATGCTTATTTGCGTCCATACTTAGAAATGCGGCGAGTAGTCTACGTATTCCAGCAATTCAGATTTTGTTTACTGACCACCAGTGGTGAATCACATTTTCATGGAGCAACCCCACAAAAAACTGATACGATATAAGTGTGATACACCAAAATGTTCGCATGAATAAGGCCTATTTGCGTCCATACTTAGAAATGCGGCGACTAGTCCAGGTATTCCAGAAATTCAGATTTTGTTTACTGACCACCAGTGGTGAATCACATTTTCATGGAGCAACCCCACAAAAAACTGATAGGATATAAGTGTGATACACCAAAATGTTCCTATGAATAAGGCCTATTTGCGTCCATACTTAGAAATCCGGCGACAAGTCCAGGTATTCCAGAAATTCAGATTTTGTTTACTGACCACCAGTGGTGAATCACATTTTCATGGAGCAACCCCACAAAAAACTGATAGGATATAAGTGTGATACACCAAAATGTTCGTATGAATAAGGCCTATTTGCGTCCATACTTAGAAATGCGGCGACTAGTCCAGGTATTCCAGAAATTCAGATTTTGTTTACTGACCACCAGTGGTGAATCACATTTTCATGGAGCAACCCCACAAAAAACTGATAGGATATAAGTGTGATACACCAAAATGTTCCTATGAATAAGGCCTATTTGCGTCCATACTTAGAAATCCGGCGGCTAGTCCAGGTATTCCAGAAATTCAAATTTTGTTTACTGACCACCAGTGGTGAATCACAATTTCATGGAGCAACCCCACAAAAAACTGATAGGATATAAGCGTGATACACCAAAATGTTCCTATGAATAAGGCCTATTTGCGTCCATACTTAGAAATGCAGCGACTAGTCCAGGTATTCCAGAAATTCAGATTTTGTTTACTGACCACAAATGGTGAATCACATTTTCATGGAGCAACCCCACAAAAAACTGATAGGATATAAGTGTGATACACCAAAATGTTCGCATGAATAAGGCCTATTTGCGTCCATACTTAGAAATGCGGCGACTAGTCCAGGTATTCCAGAAATTCAGATTTTGTTTACTGACCACCAGTGGTGAATCACATTTTCATGGAGCAACCCCACAAAAAACTGATAGGATATAAGTGTGATACACCAAAATGTTCCTATGATTAAGGCCTATTTGCGTCCATACTTAGAAATCCGGCGACAAGTCCAGGTATTCCAGAAATTCAGATTTTGTTTACTGACCACCAGTGGTGAATCACATTTTCATGGAGCAACCCCACAAAAAACTGATAGGATATAAGTGTGATACACCAAAATGTTCCTATGAATAAGGCCTATTTGCGTCCATACTTAGAAATGCGGCGACTAGTCCAGGTATTCCAGAAATTCAGATTTTGTTTACTGACCACAAATGGTGAATCACATTTTCATGGAGCAACCCCACAAAAAACTGATAGGATATAAGTGTGATACACCAAAATGTTCCTATGAATAAGGCCTATTTGCGTCCATACTTAGAAATCCGGCGACAAGTCCAGGTATTCCAGAAATTCAGATTTTGTTTACTGACCACCAGTGGTGAATCACATTTTCATGGAGCAACCCCACAAAAAACTGATAGGATATAAGTGTGATACACCAAAATGTTCCTATGTAAGGCCTATTTGCGTCCATACTTAGAAATCCGGCGACAAGTCCAGGTATTCCAGAAATTCAGATTTTGTTTACTGACCACCAGTGGTGAATCACATTTTCATGGAGCAACCCCACAAAAAACTGATAGGATATAAGTGTGATACACCAAAATGTTCCTATGAATAAGGCCTATTTGCGTCCATACTTAGAAATGCGGCGACTAGTCCCGGTATTCCAGAAATTCAGATTTTGTTTACTGACCACCAGAGGTGAATCACATTTTCATGGAGCAACCCCACAAAAAACTGATAGGATATAAGTGTGATACACCAAAATGTTCCTATGAATAAGGCCTATTTGCGTCCATACTTAGAAATCCGACGACAAGTCCAGGTATTCCAGAAATTCAGATTTTGTTTACTGACCACCAGAGGTGAATCACATTTTCATGGAGCAACCCCACAAAAATCTGATAGGATATAAGTGTGATACACCAAAATGTTCCTATGAATAAGGCCTATTTGCGTCCATACTTAGAAATCCGGCGACAAGTCCAGGTATTCCAGAAATTCAGATTTTGTTTACTGACCACCAGAGGTGAATCACATTTTCATGGAGCAACCCCACAAAAAACTGATAGGATATAAGTGTGATACACCAAAATGTTCCTATGAATAAGGCCTATTTGCGTCCATACTTAGAAATCCGGCGACAAGTCCAGGTATTCCAGAAATTCAGATTTTGTTTACTGACCACCAGTGGTGAATCACATTTTCATGGAGCAACCCCACAAAAAACTGATAGGATATAAGTGTGATACACCAAAATGTTCGTATGAATAATGCTTATTTGCGTCCATACTTAGAAATGCGGCGAGTAGTCTACGTATTCCAGCAATTCAGATTTTGTTTACTGACCACCAGTGGTGAATCACATTTTCATGGAGCAACCCCACAAAAAACTGATACGATATAAGTGTGATACACCAAAATGTTCGCATGAATAAGGCCTATTTGCGTCCATACTTAGAAATGCGGCGACTAGTCCAGGTATTCCAGAAATTCAGATTTTGTTTACTGACCACCAGTGGTGAATCACATTTTCATGGAGCAACCCCACAAAAAACTGATAGGATATAAGTGTGATACACCAAAATGTTCCTATGAATAAGGCCTATTTGCGTCCATACTTAGAAATCCGGCGACAAGTCCAGGTATTCCAGAAATTCAGATTTTGTTTACTGACCACCAGTGGTGAATCACATTTTCATGGAGCAACCCCACAAAAAACTGATAGGATATAAGTGTGATACACCAAAATGTTCGTATGAATAAGGCCTATTTGCGTCCATACTTAGAAATGCGGCGACTAGTCCAGGTATTCCAGAAATTCAGATTTTGTTTACTGACCACCAGTGGTGAATCACATTTTCATGGAGCAACCCCACAAAAAACTGATAGGATATAAGTGTGATACACCAAAATGTTCCTATGAATAAGGCCTATTTGCGTCCATACTTAGAAATCCGGCGGCTAGTCCAGGTATTCCAGAAATTCAAATTTTGTTTACTGACCACCAGTGGTGAATCACAATTTCATGGAGCAACCCCACAAAAAACTGATAGGATATAAGCGTGATACACCAAAATGTTCCTATGAATAAGGCCTATTTGCGTCCATACTTAGAAATGCGGCGACTAGTCCAGGTATTCCAGAAATTCAGATTTTGTTTACTGACCACAAATGGTGAATCACATTTTCATGGAGCAACCCCACAAAAAACTGATAGGATATAAGTGTGATACACCAAAATGTTCGCATGAATAAGGCCTATTTGCGTCCATACTTAGAAATGCGGCGACTAGTCCAGGTATTCCAGAAATTCAGATTTTGTTTACTGACCACCAGTGGTGAATCACATTTTCATGGAGCAACCCCACAAAAAACTGATAGGATATAAGTGTGATACACCAAAATGTTCCTATGAATAAGGCCTATTTGCGTCCATACTTAGAAATCCGGCGACAAGTCCAGGTATTCCAGAAATTCAGATTTTGTTTACTGACCACCAGTGGTGAATCACATTTTCATGGAGCAACCCCACAAAAAACTGATAGGATATAAGTGTGATACACCAAAATGTTCCTATGAATAAGGCCTATTTGCGTCCATACTTAGAAATGCGGCGTTTAGTCCAGGTATTCCAGAAATTCAGATTTTGTTTACTGACCACAAATGGTGAATCACATATTCATGGAGCAACCCCACAAAAAACTGATAGGATATAAGTGTGATACACCAAAATGTTCCTATGAATAAGGCCTATTTGCGTCCATACTTAGAAATCCGGCGACAAGTCCAGGTATTCCAGAAATTCAGATTTTGTTTACTGACCACCAGTGGTGAATCACATTTTCATGGAGCAACCCCACAAAAAACTGATAGGATATAAGTGTGATACACCAAAATGTTCCTATGTAAGGCCTATTTGCGTCCATACTTAGAAATCCGGCGACAAGTCCAGGTATTCCAGAAATTCAGATTTTGTTTACTGACCACCAGTGGTGAATCACATTTTCATGGAGCAACCCCACAAAAAACTGATAGGATATAAGTGTGATACACCAAAATGTTCGTATGAATAAGGCCTATTTGCGTCCATACTTAGAAATGCGGCGACTAGTCCCGGTATTCCAGAAATTCAGATTTTGTTTACTGACCACCAGAGGTGAATCACATTTTCATGGAGCAACCCCACAAAAAACTGATAGGATATAAGTGTGATACACCAAAATGTTCCTATGAATAAGGCCTATTTGCGTCCATACTTAGAAATCCGGCGACAAGTCCAGGTATTCCAGAAATTCAGATTTTGTTTACTGACCACCAGAGGTGAATCACATTTTCATGGAGCAACCCCACAAAAATCTGATAGGATATAAGTGTGATACACCAAAATGTTCCTATGAATAAGGCCTATTTGCGTCCATACTTAGAAATCCGGCGACAAGTCCAGGTATTCCAGAAATTCAGATTTTGTTTACTGACCACCAGAGGTGAATCACATTTTCATGGAGCAACCCCACAAAAAACTGATAGGATATAAGTGTGATACACCAAAATGTTCCTATGAATAAGGCCTATTTGCGTCCATACTTAGAAATCCGGCGGCTAGTCCAGGTATTCCAGAAATTCAAATTTTGTTTACTGACCACCAGTGGTGAATCACAATTTCATGGAGCAACCCCACAAAAAACTGATAGGATATAAGCGTGATACACCAAAATGTTCCTATGAATAAGGCCTATTTGCGTCCATACTTAGAAATGCGGCGACTAGTCCAGGTATTCCAGAAATTCAGATTTTGTTTACTGACCACAAATGGTGAATCACATTTTCATGGAGCAACCCCACAAAAAACTGATAGGATATAAGTGTGATACACCAAAATGTTCCTATGAATAAGGCCTATTTGCGTCCATACTTAGAAATCCGGCGACAAGTCCAGGTATTCCAGAAATTCAGATTTTGTTTACTGACCACCAGAGGTGAATCACATTTTCATGGAGCAACCCCACAAAAATCTGATAGGATATAAGTGTGATACACCAAAATGTTCCTATGAATAAGGCCTATTTGCGTCCATACTTAGAAATCCGGCGACAAGTCCAGGTATTCCAGAAATTCAGATTTTGTTTACTGACCACCAGAGGTGAATCACATTTTCATGGAGCAACCCCACAAAAAACTGATAGGATATAAGTGTGATACACCAAAATGTTCCTATGAATAAGGCCTATTTGCGTCCATACTTAGTAATCCGGCGACAAGTCCAGGTATTCCAGAAATTCAGATTTTGTTTACTGACCACCAGAGGTGAATCACATTTTCATGGAGCAACCCCACAAAAAACTGATAGGATATAAGTGTGATACACCAAAATGTTCCTATGAATAAGGCCTATTTGCGTCCATACTTAGAAATCCGGCGGCTAGTCCAGGTATTCCAGAAATTCAAATTTTGTTTACTGACCACCAGTGGTGAATCACAATTTCATGGAGCAACCCCACAAAAAACTGATAGGATATAAGCGTGATACACCAAAATGTTCCTATGAATAAGGCCTATTTGCGTCCATACTTAGAAATGCGGCGACTAGTCCAGGTATTCCAGAAATTCAGATTTTGTTTACTGACCACAAATGGTGAATCACATTTTCATGGAGCAACCCCACAAAAAACTGATAGGATATAAGTGTGATACACCAAAATGTTCGCATGAATAAGGCCTATTTGCGTCCATACTTAGAAATGCGGCGACTAGTCCAGGTATTCCAGAAATTCAGATTTTGTTTACTGACCACCAGTGGTGAATCACATTTTCATGGAGCAACCCCACAAAAAACTGATAGGATATAAGTGTGATACACCAAAATGTTCCTATGAATAAGGCCTATTTGCGTCCATACTTAGAAATCCGGCGACAAGTCCAGGTATTCCAGAAATTCAGATTTTGTTTACTGACCACCAGTGGTGAATCACATTTTCATGGAGCAACCCCACAAAAAACTGATAGGATATAAGTGTGATACACCAAAATGTTCCTATGAATAAGGCCTATTTGCGTCCATACTTAGAAATCCGGCGACAAGTCCAGGTATTCCAGAAATTCAGATTTTGTTTACTGACCACAAATGGTGAATCACATTTTCATGGAGCAACCCCACAAAAAACTGATAGGATATAAGTGTGATACACCAAAATGTTCCTATGAATAAGGCCTATTTGCGTCCATACTTAGAAATCCGGCGACAAGTCCAGGTATTCCAGAAATTCAGATTTTGTTTACTGACCACCAGTGGTGAATCACATTTTCATGGAGGTATTCCAGAAATTCAGATTTTGTTTACTGACCACCAGTGGTGAATCACATTTTCATGGAGCAACCCCACAAAAAACTGATAGGATATAAGTGTGATACACCAAAATGTTCCTATGAATAAGGCCTATTTGCGTCCATACTTAGAAATGCGGCGTTTAGTCCAGGTATTCCAGAAATTCAGATTTTGTTTACTGACCACAAATGGTGAATCACATATTCATGGAGCAACCCCACAAAAAACTGATAGGATATAAGTGTGATACACCAAAATGTTCCTATGAATAAGGCCTATTTGCGTCCATACTTAGAAATCCGGCGACAAGTCCAGGTATTCCAGAAATTCAGATTTTGTTTACTGACCACCAGTGGTGAATCACATTTTCATGGAGCAACCCCACAAAAAACTGATAGGATATAAGTGTGATACACCAAAATGTTCCTATGTAAGGCCTATTTGCGTCCATACTTAGAAATCCGGCGACAAGTCCAGGTATTCCAGAAATTCAGATTTTGTTTACTGACCACCAGTGGTGAATCACATTTTCATGGAGCAACCCCACAAAAAACTGATAGGATATAAGTGTGATACACCAAAATGTTCGTATGAATAAGGCCTATTTGCGTCCATACTTAGAAATGCGGCGACTAGTCCCGGTATTCCAGAAATTCAGATTTTGTTTACTGACCACCAGAGGTGAATCACATTTTCATGGAGCAACCCCACAAAAAACTGATAGGATATAAGTGTGATACACCAAAATGTTCCTATGAATAAGGCCTATTTGCGTCCATACTTAGAAATCCGGCGACAAGTCCAGGTATTCCAGAAATTCAGATTTTGTTAACTGACCACCAGAGGTGAATCACATTTTCATGGAGCAACCCCACAAAAATCTGATAGGATATAAGTGTGATACACCAAAATGTTCCTATGAATAAGGCCTATTTGCGTCCATACTTAGAAATCCGGCGACAAGTCCAGGTATTCCAGAAATTCAGATTTTGTTTACTGACCACCAGAGGTGAATCACATTTTCATGGAGCAACCCCACAAAAAACTGACAGGATATAAGTGTGATACACCAAAATGTTCCTATGAATAAGGCCTATTTGCGTCCATACTTAGAAATCCGGCGGCTAGTCCAGGTATTCCAGAAATTCAAATTTTGTTTACTGACCACCAGTGGTGAATCACAATTTCATGGAGCAACCCCACAAAAAACTGATAGGATATAAGCGTGATACACCAAAATGTTCCTATGAATAAGGCCTATTTGCGTCCATACTTAGAAATGCGGCGACTAGTCCAGGTATTCCAGAAATTCAGATTTTGTTTACTGACCACAAATGGTGAATCACATTTTCATGGAGCAACCCCACAAAAAACTGATAGGATATAAGTGTGATACACCAAAATGTTCCTATGAATAAGGCCTATTTGCGTCCATACTTAGAAATCCGGCGACAAGTCCAGGTATTCCAGAAATTCAGATTTTGTTTACTGACCACCAGAGGTGAATCACATTTTCATGGAGCAACCCCACAAAAATCTGATAGGATATAAGTGTGATACACCAAAATGTTCCTATGAATAAGGCCTATTTGCGTCCATACTTAGAAATCCGGCGACAAGTCCAGCTATTCCAGAAATTCAGATTTTGTTTACTGACCACCAGAGGTGAATCACATTTTCATGGAGCAACCCCACAAAAAACTGATAGGATATAAGTGTGATACACCAAAATGTTCCTATGAATAAGGCCTATTTGGGTCCATACTTAGTAATCCGGCGACAAGTCCAGGTATTCCAGAAATTCAGATTTTGTTTACTGACCACCAGAGGTGAATCACATTTTCATGGAGCAACCCCACAAAAAACTGATAGGATATAAGTGTGATACACCAAAATGTTCCTATGAATAAGGCCTATTTGCGTCCATACTTAGAAATCCGGCGGCTAGTCCAGGTATTCCAGAAATTCAAATTTTGTTTACTGACCACCAGTGGTGAATCACAATTTCATGGAGCAACCCCACAAAAAACTGATAGGATATAAGCGTGATACACCAAAATGTTCCTATGAATAAGGCCTATTTGCGTCCATACTTAGAAATGCGGCGACTAGTCCAGGTATTCCAGAAATTCAGATTTTGTTTACTGACCACAAATGGTGAATCACATTTTCATGGAGCAACCCCACAAAAAACTTATAGGATATAAGTGTGATACACCAAAATGTTCGCATGAATAAGGCCTATTTGCGTCCATACTTAGAAATGCGGCGACTAGTCCAGGTATTCCAGAAATTCAGATTTTGTTTACTGACCACCAGTGGTGAATCACATTTTCATGGAACAACCCCACAAAAAACTGATAGGATATAAGTGTGATACACCAAAATGTTCCTATGAATAAGGCCTATTTGGGTCCATACTTAGTAATCCGGCGACAAGTCCAGGTATTCCAGAAATTCAGATTTTGTTTACTGACCACCAGAGGTGAATCACATTTTCATGGAGCAACCCCACAAAAAACTGATAGGATATAAGTGTGATACACCAAAATGTTCCTATGAATAAGGCCTATTTGCGTCCATACTTAGAAATCCGGCGACAAGTCCAGGTATTCCAGAAATTCAGATTTTGTTTACTGACCACCAGTGGTGAATCACATTTTCATGGAGCAACCCCACAAAAAACTGATAGGATATAAGTGTGATACACCAAAATGTTCCTATGAATAAGGCCTATTTGCGTCCATACTTAGAAATGCGGCGTTTAGTCCAGGTATTCCAGAAATTCAGATTTTGTTTACTGACCACAAATGGTGAATCACATATTCATGGAGCAACCCCACAAAAAACTGATAGGATATAAGTGTGATACACCAAAATGTTCCTATGAATAAGGCCTATTTGCGTCCATACTTAGAAATCCGGCGACAAGTCCAGGTATTCCAGAAATTCAGATTTTGTTTACTGACCACCAGTGGTGAATCACATTTTCATGGAGCAACCCCACAAAAAACTGATAGGATATAAGTGTGATACACCAAAATGTTCCTATGAATAAGGCCTATTTGCGTCCATACTTAGAAATCCGGCGACAAGTCCAGGTATTCCAGAAATTCAGATTTTGTTTACTGACCACAAATGGTGAATCACATTTTCATGGAGCAACCCCACAAAAAACTGATAGGATATAAGTGTGATACACCAAAATGTTCCTATGAATAAGGCCTATTTGCGTCCATACTTAGAAATCCGGCGACAAGTCCAGGTATTCCAGAAATTCAGATTTTGTTTACTGACCACCAGTGGTGAATCACATTTTCATGGAGCAACCCCACAAAAAACTGATAGGATATAAGTGTGATACACCAAAATGTTCCTATGTAAGGCCTATTTGCGTCCATACTTAGAAATCCGGCGACAAGTCCAGGTATTCCAGAAATTCAGATTTTGTTTACTGACCACCAGTGGTGAATCACATTTTCATGGAGCAACCCCACAAAAAACTGATAGGATATAAGTGTGATACACCAAAATGTTCGTATGAATAAGGCCTATTTGCGTCCATACTTAGAAATGCGGCGACTAGTCCCGGTATTCCAGAAATTCAGATTTTGTTTACTGACCACCAGAGGTGAATCACATTTTCATGGAGCAACCCCACAAAAAACTGATAGGATATAAGTGTGATACACCAAAATGTTCCTATGAATAAGGCCTATTTGCGTCCATACTTAGAAATCCGGCGACAAGTCCAGGTATTCCAGAAATTCAGATTTTGTTTACTGACCACCAGAGGTGAATCACATTTTCATGGAGCAACCCCACAAAAATCTGATAGGATATAAGTGTGATACACCAAAATGTTCCTATGAATAAGGCCTATTTGCGTCCATACTTAGAAATCCGGCGACAAGTCCAGGTATTCCAGAAATTCAGATTTTGTTTACTGACCACCAGAGGTGAATCACATTTTCATGGAGCAACCCCACAAAAAACTGATAGGATATAAGTGTGATACACCAAAATGTTCCTATGAATAAGGCCTATTTGCGTCCATACTTAGTAATCCGGCGACAAGTCCAGGTATTCCAGAAATTCAGATTTTGTTTACTGACCACCAGAGGTGAATCACATTTTCATGGAGCAACCCCACAAAAAACTGATAGGATATAAGTGTGATACACCAAAATGTTCCTATGAATAAGGCCTATTTGCGTCCATACTTAGAAATCCGGCGACAAGTCCAGGTATTCCAGAAATTCAGATTTTGTTTACTGACCACCAGTGGTGAATCACATTTTCATGGAGCAACCCCACAAAAAACTGATAGGATATAAGTGTGATACACCAAAATGTTCGTATGAATAATGCTTATTTGCGTCCATACTTAGAAATGCGGCGAGTAGTCTACGTATTCCAGCAATTCAGATTTTGTTTACTGACCACCAGTGGTGAATCACATTTTCATGGAGCAACCCCACAAAAAACTGATACGATATAAGTGTGATACACCAAAATGTTCGCATGAATAAGGCCTATTTGCGTCCATACTTAGAAATGCGGCGACTAGTCCAGGTATTCCAGAAATTCAGATTTTGTTTACTGACCACCAGTGGTGAATCACATTTTCATGGAGCAACCCCACAAAAAACTGATAGGATATAAGTGTTATACACCAAAATGTTCCTATGAATAAGGCCTATTTGCGTCCATACTTAGAAATCCGGCGACAAGTCCAGGTATTCCAGAAATTCAGATTTTGTTTACTGACCACCAGTGGTGAATCACATTTTCATGGAGCAACCCCACAAAAAACTGATAGGATATAAGTGTGATACACCAAAATGTTCGTATGAATAAGGCCTATTTGCGTCCATACTTAGAAATGCGGCGACTGGTCCAGGTATTCCAGAAATTTAGATTTTGTTTACTGACCACCAGTGGTGAATCACATTTTCATGGAGCAACCCCACAAAAAACAGATAGGATATAAGTGTGATACACCAAAATGTTCGTATGAATAAGGCCTATTTGCGTCTATACTTAGAAATGCGGCGAGTAGTCTACGTATTCCAGAAATTCAGATTTTGTTTACTGACCACCAGTGGTGAATCACATTTTCATGGAGCAACCCCACAAAAAACTGATAGGATATAAGTGTGATACACCAAAATGTTCGTATGAATAAGGCCTATTTGCGTCCATACTTAGAAATGCGGCGACTAGTCCAGGTATTCCAGAAATTCAGATTTTGTTTACTGACCACCAGTGGTGAATCACATTTTCATGGAGCAACCCCACAAAAAACTGATAGGATATAAGTGTGATACACCAAAATGTTCCTATGAATAAGGCCTATTTGCGTCCATACTTAGAAATCCGGCGGCTAGTCCATGTATTCCAGAAATTCGAATTTTGTTTACTGACCACCAGTGGTGAATCACAATTTCATGGAGCAACCCCACAAAAAACTGATAGGATATAAGCGTGATACACCAAAATGTTCCTATGAATAAGGCCTATTTGCGTCCATACTTAGAAATGCGGCGGCTAGTCCAGGTATTCCAGAAATTCAGATTTTGTTTACTGACCACAAATGGTGAATCACATTTTCATGGAGCAACCCCACAAAAAACTGATAGGATATAAGTGTGATACACCAAAATGTTCGCATGAATAAGGCCTATTTGCGTCCATACTTAGAAATGCGGCGACTAGTCCAGGTATTCCAGAAATTCAGATTTTGTTTACTGACCACCAGTGGTGAATCACATTTTCATGGAGCAACCCCACAAAAAACTGATAGGATATAAGTGTGATACACCAAAATGTTCCTATGAATAAGGCCTATTTGCGTCCATACTTAGAAATCCGGCGACAAGTCCAGGTATTCCAGAAATTCAGATTTTGTTTACTGACCACCAGTGGTGAATCACATTTTCATGGAGCAACCCCACAAAAAACTGATAGGATATAAGTGTGATACACCAAAATGTTCCTATGAATAAGGCCTATTTGCGTCCATACTTAGAAATCCGGCTACAAGTCCAGGTATTCCAGAAATTCAGATTTTGTTTACTGACCACAAATGGTGAATCACATTTTCATGGAGCAACCCCACAAAAAACTGATAGGATATAAGTGTGATACACCAAAATGTTCCTATGAATAAGGCCTATTTGCGTCCATACTTAGAAATCCGGCGACAAGTCCAGGTATTCCAGAAATTCAGATTTTGTTTACTGACCACCAGTGGTGAATCACATTTTCATGGAGCAACCCCACAAAAAACTGATAGGATATAAGTGTGATACACCAAAATGTTCCTATGTAAGGCCTATTTGCGTCCATACTTAGAAATCCGGCGGCAAGTCCAGGTATTCCAGAAATTCAGATTTTGTTTACTGACCACCAGTGGTGAATCACATTTTCATGGAGCAACCCCACAAAAAACTGATAGGATATAAGTGTGATACACCAAAATGTTCGTATGAATAAGGCCTATTTGCGTCCATACTTAGAAATGCGGCGACTAGTCCCGGTATTCCAGAAATTCAGATTTTGTTTACTGACCACCAGAGGTGAATCACATTTTCATGGAGCAACCCCACAAAAAACTGATAGGATATAAGTGTGATACACCAAAATGTTCCTATGAATAAGGCCTATTTGCGTCCATACTTAGAAATCCGGCGACAAGTCCAGGTATTCCAGAAATTCAGATTTTGTTTACTGACCACCAGAGGTGAATCACATTTTCATGGAGCAACCCCACAAAAATCTGATAGGATATAAGTGTGATACACCAAAATGTTCCTATGAATAAGGCCTATTTGCGTCCATACTTAGAAATCCGGCGACAAGTCCAGGTATTCCAGAAATTCAGATTTTGTTTACTGACCACCAGAGGTGAATCACATTTTCATGGAGCAACCCCACAAAAAACTGATAGGATATAAGTGTGATACACCAAAATGTTCCTATGAATAAGGCCTATTTGCGTATGAATAATGCTTATTTGCGTCCATACTTAGAAATGCGGCGAGTAGTCTACGTATTCCAGCAATTCAGATTTTGTTTACTGACCACCAGTGGTGAATCACATTTTCATGGAGCAACCCCACAAAAAACTGATAGGATATAAGTGTGATACATCAAAATGTTCGCATGAATAAGGCCTATTTGCGTCCATACCTAGAAATGCGGCGAGTAGTATACGTATTCCAGAAATTCAGATTTTGTTTACTGACCACCAGTGGTGAATCACATATTCATGGAGCAACCCCACAAAAAACTGATAGGATATAAGTGTGATACACCAAAATGTTCGTATGAATAAAGCCTATTTGCGTCCATACCTAGAAATGCGGCGACTTGTCCAGGTATTCCAGAAATTCAGATTTTGTTTACTGACCACCAGTGGTGAATCACATTTTCATGGAGCAACCCCACAAAAACCTGATAGGATATAAGTGTGATACACCAAAATCTTCGTATGAATAAGGCCTATTTGCGTCCATACTTAGAAATGCGGCGACTAGTCCAGGTATTCCAGAAATTCAGATTTTGTTTACTGACCACCAGTGGTGAATCACATTTTCATGGAGCAACCCCACAAAAAACTGATAGGAGATAAGTGTGATACACCAAAATGTTCATATGAATAAGGCCTATTTGCGTCCTTATTTAGAAATGCGGCGAGTAGTCTACGTATTCCAGAAATTCAGATTTTGTTTACTGACCACCAGTGGTGAATCACATTTTCATGGAGCAACCCCACAAAAAACTGATGGGATATAAGTGTGATACATCAAAATGTTCGTATGAATAAGGCCTATTTGCGTCCATACTTAGAAATGCGGCGACTAGTCCAGGTATTCCAGAAATTCAGATTTTGTTTACTGACCACCAGTGGTGAATCACATTTTCATGGAGCAACCCCACAAAAAACTGATAGGATATAAGTGTGATACACCAAAATGTTCGTATGAACAAGGCCTATTTGCGTCCATACTTAGAAATGCGGCGACTGGTCCAGGTATTCCAGAAATTTAGATTTTGTTTACTGACCACCAGTGGTGAATCACATTTTCATGGAGCAACCCCACAAAAAACTGATAGGATATAAGTGTGATACACCAAAATGTTCGTATGAATAAGGCCTATTTGCGTCTATACTTAGAAACGCGGCGAGTAGTCTACGTATTCCAGAAATTCAGATTTTGTTTACTGACCACCAGTTGTGAATCACATTTTCATGGAGCAACCCCACAAAAAACTGATAGGATATAAGTGTGATACACCAAAATGTTCGTATGAATAAGGCCTATTTGCGTCCATACTTAGAAATGCGGCGACTAGTCCAGGTATTCCAGAAATTCAGATTTTGTTTACTGACCACCAGTGGTGAATCACATTTTCATGGAGCAACCCCACAAAAAACTGATAGGATATAAGTGTGATACACCAAAATATTCCTATGAATAAGGCCTATTTGCGTCCATACTTAGAAATCCGGCGGCTAGTCCAGGTATTCCAGAAATTCAAATTTTGTTTACTGACCACCAGTGGTGAATCACATTTTCATGGAGCAACCCCACAAAAAACTGATAGGATATAAGTGTGATACACCAAAATGTTCCTATGAATAAGGCCTATTTGCGTCCATACTTAGAAATGCGGCGACTAGTCCAGGTATTCCAGAAATTCAGATTTTGTTTACTGACCACAAATGGTGAATCACATTTTCATGGAGCAACCCCACAAAAAACTGATAGGATATAAGTGTGATACACCAAAATGTTCGCATGAATAAGGCCTATTTGCGTCCATACTTAGAAATGCGGCGACTAGTCCAGGTATTCCAGAAATTCAGATTTTGTTTACTGACCACCAGTGGTGAATCACATTTTCATGGAGCAACCCCACAAAAAACTGATAGGATATAAGTGTGATACACCAAAATGTTCCTATGAATAAGGCCTATTTGCATCCATACTTAGAAATCCGGCGACAAGTCCAGGTATTCCAGAAATTCAGATTTTGTTTACTGACCACAAATGGTGAATCACATTTTCATGGAGCAACCCCACAAAAAACTGATAGGATATAAGTGTGATACACCAAAATGTTCCTATGAATAAGGCCTATTTGCGTCCATACCTAGAAATCCGGCGACAAGTCCAGGTATTCCAGAAATTCAGATTTTGTTTACTGACCACCAGTGGTGAATCACATTTTCATGGAGCAACCCCACAAAAAACTGATAGGATATAAGTGTGATACACCAAAATGTTCGTATGAATAAGGCCTATTTGCGTCCATACTTAGAAATGCGGCGACTAGTCCAGGTATTCCAGAAATTCAGATTTTGTTTACTGACCACCAGAGGTGAATCACATTTTCATGGAGCAACCCCACAAAAAACTGATAGGATATAAGTGTGATACACCAAAATGTTCCTATGAATAAGGCCTATTTGCGTCCATACTTAGATATGCGGCGACTAGTCCAGGTATTCCAGAAATTCAGATTTTGTTTACTGACCACCAGTGGTGAATCACATTTTCATGGAGCAACCCCACAAAAAACTGATAGGATATAAGTGTGATACACCAAAATGTTCCTATGAATAAGGCCTATTTGCGTCCATATTTAGAAATGCGGCGACTAGTCCAGGTATTCCAGAAATTCAGATTTTGTTTACTGACCACCAGTGGTGAATCACATTTTCATGGAGCAACCCCACAAAAAACTGATAGGATATAAGTGTGATACACCAAAATGTTCGTATGAATAAGGCCTATTTGCGTCCATACTTAGAAATGCGGCGACTAGTCCAGGTATTCCAGAAATTCAGATTTTGTTCACTGACCACCAGTGGTGAATCACATTTTCATGGAGCAACCCCACAAAAAACTGATAGGATATAAGTGTGATACACCAAAATGTTCCTATGAATAAGGCCTATTTGCGTCCATACTTAGGAATCCGGCGACTAGTCCAGGTGTTCCAGAAATTCAGATTTTGTTTACTGACCACCAGTGGTGAATCACATTTTCATGGAGCAACCCCACAAAAAACTGATAGGATATAAGTGTGATACACCAAAATGTTCCTATGAATAAGGCCTATTTGCGTCCATACTTAGAAATCCGGCGACAAGTCCAGGTATTCCAGAAATTCAGATTTTGTTTACTGACCACCAGTGGTGAATCACATTTTCATGGAGCAACCCCACAAAAAACTGATAGGATATAAGTGTGATACACCAAAATGTTCGTATGAATAAGGCCTATTTGCGTCCATACTTAGAAATGCGGCGACTAGTCCAGGTATTCCAGAAATTCAGATTTTGTTTACTGACCACCAGAGGTGAATCACATTTTCATGGAGCAACCCCACAAAAAACTGATAGGATATAAGTGTGATACACCAAAATGTTACTATGAATAAGGCCTATTTGCGTCCATACTTAGAAATCCGGCGACAAGTCCAGGTATTCCAGAAATTCAGATTTTGCTTACTGACCACCAGAGGTGAATCACATTTTCATGGAGCAACCCCACAAAAAACTGATAGGATATAAGTGTGATACACCAAAATGTTCCTATGAATAAGGCCTATTTGCGTCCATACTTAGAAATCCGGCGACAAGTCCAGGTATTCCAGAAATTCAGATTTTGTTTACTGACCACCAGTGGTGAATCACATTTTCATGGAGCAACCCCACAAAAAACTGATAGGATATAAGTGTGATACACCAAAATGTTCGTATGAATAATGCTTATTTGCGTCCATACTTAGAAATGCGGCGAGTAGTCTACGTATTCCAGCAATTCAGATTTTGTTTACTGACCACCAGTGGTGAATCACATTTTCATGGAGCAACCCCACAAGAAACTGATAGGATATAAGTGTGATACATCAAAATGTTCGCATGAATAAGGCCTATTTGCGTCCATACCTAGAAATGCGGCGAGTAGTCTACGTATTCCAGAAATTCAGATTTTGTTTACTGACCACCAGTGGTGAATCACATATTCATGGAGCAACCCCACAAAAAGCTGATAGCATATAAGTGTGATACACCAAAATGTTCGTATGAATAAAGCCTATTTGCGTCCATACCTAGAAATGCGGCGACTAGTCCAGGTATTCCAGAAATTCAGATTTTGTTTACTGACCACCAGTGGTGAATCACATTTTCATGGAGCAACCCCACAAAAACCTGATAGGATATAAGTGTGATACACCAGAATCTTCGTATGAATAAGGCCTATTTGCGTCCATACTTAGAAATGCGGCGACTAGTCCAGGTATTCCAGAAATTCAGATTTTGTTCACTGACCACCAGTGGTGAATCACATTTTCATGGAGCAACCCCACAAAAAACTGATAGGATATAAGTGTGATACACCAAAATGTTCCTATGAATAAGGCCTATTTGCGTCCATACTTAGAAATCCGGCGACTAGTCCAGGTGTTCCAGAAATTCAGATTTTGTTTACTGACCACCAGTGGTGAATCACATTTTCATGGAGCAACCCCACAAAAAACTGATAGGATATAAGTGTGATACACCAAAATGTTCCTATGAATAAGGCCTATTTGCGTCCATACTTAGAAATCCGGCGACAAGTCCAGGTATTCCAGAAATTCAGATTTTGTTTACTGACCACCAGTGGTGAATCACATTTTCATGGAGCAACCCCACAAAAAACTGATAGGATATAAGTGTGATACACCAAAATGTTCGTATGAATAAGGCCTATTTGCGTCCATACTTAGAAATGCGGCGACTAGTCCAGGTATTCCAGAAATTCAGATTTTGTTTACTGACCACCAGTGGTGAATCACATTTTCATGGAGCAACCCCACAAAAAACTGATAGGATATAAGTGTGATACACCAAAATGTTCCTATGAATAAGGCCTATTTGCGTCCATATTTAGAAATGCGGCGACTAGTCCAGGTATTCCAGAAATTCAGATTTTGTTTACTGACCACCAGTGGTGAATCACATTTTCATGGAGCAACCCCACAAAAAACTGATAGGATATAAGTGTGATACACCAAAATGTTCGTATGAATAAGGCCTATTTGCGTCCATACTTAGAAATGCGGCGACTAGTCCAGGTATTCCAGAAATTCAGATTTTGTTCACTGACCACCAGTGGTGAATCACATTTTCATGGAGCAACCCCACAAAAAACTGATAGGATATAAGTGTGATACACCAAAATGTTCCTATGAATAAGGCCTATTTGCGTCCATACTTAGAAATCCGGCGACTAGTCCAGGTGTTCCAGAAATTCAGATTTTGTTTACTGACCACCAGTGGTGAATCACATTTTCATGGAGCAACCCCACAAAAAACTGATAGGATATAAGTGTGATACACCAAAATGTTCCTATGAATAAGGCCTATTTGCGTCCATACTTAGAAATCCGGCGACAAGTCCAGGTATTCCAGAAATTCAGATTTTGTTTACTGACCACCAGTGGTGAATCACATTTTCATGGAGCAACCCCACAAAAAACTGATAGGATATAAGTGTGATACACCAAAATGTTCGTATGAATAAGGCCTATTTGCGTCCATACTTAGAAATGCGGCGACTAGTCCAGGTATTCCAGAAATTCAGATTTTGTTTACTGACCACCAGAGGTGAATCACATTTTCATGGAGCAACCCCACAAAAAACTGATAGGATATAAGTGTGATACACCAAAATGTTACTATGAATAAGGCCTATTTGCGTCCATACTTAGAAATCCGGCGACAAGTCCAGGTATTCCAGAAATTCAGATTTTGTTTACTGACCACCAGAGGTGAATCACATTTTCATGGAGCAACCCCACAAAAAACTGATAGGATATAAGTGTGATACACCAAAATGTTCCTATGAATAAGGCCTATTTGCGTCCATACTTAGAAATCCGGCGACAAGTCCAGGTATTCCAGAAATTCAGATTTTGTTTACTGACCACCAGTGGTGAATCACATTTTCATGGAGCAACCCCACAAAAAACTGATAGGATATAAGTGTGATACACCAAAATGTTCGTATGAATAATGCTTATTTGCGTCCATACTTAGAAATGCGGCGAGTAGTCTACGTATTCCAGCAATTCAGATTTTGTTTACTGACCACCAGTGGTGAATCACATTTTCATGGAGCAACCCCACAAGAAACTGATAGGATATAAGTGTGATACATCAAAATGTTCGCATGAATAAGGCCTATTTGCGTCCATACCTAGAAATGCGGCGAGTAGTCTACGTATTCCAGAAATTCAGATTTTGTTTACTGACCACCAGTGGTGAATCACATATTCATGGAGCAACCCCACAAAAAGCTGATAGCATATAAGTGTGATACACCAAAATGTTCGTATGAATAAAGCCTATTTGCGTCCATACCTAGAAATGCGGCTACTAGTCCAGGTATTCCAGAAATTCAGATTTTGTTTACTGACCACCAGTGGTGAATCACATTTTCATGGAGCAACCCCACAAAAAACTGATAGGATATAAGTGTGATACACCAAAATGTTCGTATGAATAAGGCCTATTTGCGCCCATACTTTGAAATGCGGCGAGTAGTCTACGTATTCCAGAAATTCAGATTTTGTTTACTGACCACCAGTGGTGAATCACATTTTCATGGAGCAACCCCACAAAAAACTGATAGGATATAAGTGTGATACACCAAAATGTTCGCATGAATAAGGCCTATTTGCGTCCATACTTAGAAATGCGGCGACAAGTCCAGGTATTCCAGAAATTCAGATTTTCTTTACTGACCACCAGTGGTGAATCACATTTTCATGGAGCAACCCCACAAAAAACTGATAGTTTATAAGTGTGATACACCCAAATGTTCGCATGAATAAGGCCTATTTGCGTCCGTACTTAGAAATGCGGCGACTAGTCCAGGTATTCCAGAAATTCAGATTTTGTTTACTGACCACCAGTGGTGAATCACATTTTCATGGAGCAACCCCACAAAAAACTGATAGGATATAAGTGTGATACACCAAAATGTTCGTATGAATAAGGCCTATTTGCGTCCATACTTTGAAATGCGGCGAGTAGTCTACGTATTCCAGAAATTCCGATTTTGTTTACTGACCACCAGTGGTGAATCACATTTTCATGGAGCAACCCCACAAAAAACAGATAGGATATTAGTGTGAAAAACCAAAATGTTCGTATGAATAAGACCTATTTACATCCATACTTAGAAATGCGGCGACTGGTCCAGGTATTCCAGAAATTCAGATTTTGTTTACTGACCACCAGTGGTGAATCACATTTTCATGGAGCAACCCCACAAAAAACTGATAGGATATAAGTGTGATACACCAAAATGTTTGCATGAATAAGGCCTATTTGCGTCCATACTTAGAAATGCGGCGACTAGTCCAGGTATTCCATAAATTCAGATTTTGTTTACTGACCACCAGTGGTGAATCACATTTTCATGAAGCAACCCCACAAAAAACTGATAGGATATAAGTGTGATACACCAAAATGTTCGCATGAATAAGGCCTATTTGCGTCCATACTTAGAAATGCGGCGACTAGTCCAGGTATTCCAGAAATTCAGATTTTGTTTACTGACCACCAGTGGTGAATCACATTTTCATGGAGCAACCCCACAAAAAACTGATAGGATATAAGTGTGATACACCAAAATGTTCGCATGAATAAGGCCTATTTGCGTCCATACTTAGAAATGCGGCGACTAGTCCAGGTATTCCAGAAATTCAGATTTTGTTTACTGACCACCAGTGGTGAATCACATTTTCATGGAGCAACCCCACAAAAAACTGATAGGATATAAGTGTGATACAGCAAAATGTTCGCATGAATAAGGCCTATTTGCACCCATACTTAGAAATGCGGCGACTAGTCCAGGTATTCCAGAAATTCAGATTTTGTTTACTGACCACCAGTGGTGAATCACATTTTCTTGGAGCAACCCCACAAAAAACTGACAGGATATAAGTGTGATACACCAAAATGTTCGTATGAATAAGGCCTATTTGCTTCCATACTTAGAAATGCGGCTACTAGTCCAGGTATTCCAGAAATTCAGATTTTGTTTACTGACCACCAGTGGTGAATCACATTTTCATGGAGCAACCCCACAAAAAACTGATAGGATATAAGTGTGATACACCAAAATGTTCGCATGAATAAGGCCTATTTGCGTCCATACTTAGAAATGCGGCGACAAGTCCAGGTATTCCAGAAATTCAGATTTTCTTTACTGACCACCAGTGGTGAATCACATTTTCATGGAGCAACCCCACAAAAAACTGATAGGATATAAGTGTGATACACCAAAATGTTCGCATGAATAAGGCCTATTTGCGTCCGTACTTAGAAATGCGGCGACTAGTCCAGGTATTCCAGAAATTCAGATTTTGTTTACTGACCACCAGTGGTGAATCACATTTTCATGGAGCAACCCCACAAAAAACTGATAGGATATAAGTGTGATACACCAAAATGTTCGTATGAATAAGGCCTATTTGCGTCCATACTTTGAAATGCGGCGAGTAGTCTACGTATTCCAGAAATTCAGATTTTGTTTACTGACCACCAGTGGTGAATCACATTTTCATGGAGCAACCCCACAAAAAACAGATAGGATATTAGTGTGAAAAACCAAAATGTTCGTATGAATAAGACCTATTTACATCCATTCTTAGAAATGCGGCGACTGGTCCAGGTATTCCAGAAATTCAGATTTTGTTTACTGACCACCAGTGGTGAATCACATTTTCATGGAGCAACCCCACAAAAAACTGATAGGATATAATTGTGATACACCAAAATGTTTGCATGAATAAGGCCTATTTGCGTCCGTACTTAGAAATGCGGCGACTAGTCCAGGTATTCCAGAAATTCAGATTTTGTTTACTGACCACCAGTGGTGAATCACATTTTCATGGAGCAACCCCACAAAAAACTGATAGGATATAAGTGTGATACACCGTATGAATAAGACCTATTTACATCCATACTTAGAAATGCGGCGACTGGTCCAGGTATTCCAGAAATTCAGATTTTGTTTACTGACCACCAGTGGTGAATCACATTTTCATGGAGCAACCCCACAAAAAACTGATAGGATATAATTGTGATACACCAAAATGTTTGCATGAATAAGGCCTATTTGCGTCCGTACTTAGAAATGCGGCGACTAGTCCAGGTATTCCAGAAATTCAGATTTTGTTTACTGACCACCAGTGGTGAATCACATTTTCATGGAGCAACCCCACAAAAAACTGATAGGATATAAGTGTGATACACCAAAATGTTCGTATGAATAAGGCCTATTTGCGTCCATACTTTGAAATGCGGCGAGTAGTCTACGTATTCCAGAAATTCAGATTTTGTTTACTGACCACCAGTGGTGAATCACATTTTCATGGAGCAACCCTACAAAAACTGATAGGATATAAGTGTGATACACCAAAATGTTCGTATGAATAAGACCTATTTACATCCATACTTAGAAATGCGGCGAATAATCCAGGTATTCCAGAAATTCAGATTTTGTTTACTGACCACCAGTGGTGAATCACATTTTCATGGAGCAACCCCACAAAAAACTGATAGGATATAAGTGTGATACACCAAAAAGTTCGCATGAACAAGGCCTATATGCGTCCATACTTAGAAATGCGGCGACTAGTCCAGGTATTCCAGAAATTCAGATTTTGTTTACTGACCACCAGTGGTGAATCACATTTTCATGAAGCAACCCCACAAAAAACTGATAGGATATAAGTGTGATACACCAAAATGTTCGTATGTATAGGACCTATTTGCGTCCATACCTAGAAATGCGGCGACTAGTCCAGGTATTCCAGAAATTCAGATTTTGTTTACTGACCACCAGTGGTGTATCACATTTTCATGGAGCAACCCCACAAAAAACTGATAGGATATAAGTGTGATACACCAAAATGTTCGCATGAATAAGGCCTATTTGCGTCCATACTTAGAAATGCGGCGACTAGTCCAGGTATTCCAGAAATTCAGATTTTGTTTACTGACCACCAGTGGTGAATCACATTTTCATGGAGCAACCCCACAAAAAACTGATAGGATATAAGTGTGATACACCAAAATGTTCGCATGAATAAGGCCTATTTGCGTCCATACTTAGAAATGCGACGACTAGTCCAGGTATTCCAGAAATTCAGATTTTGTTTACTGACCACCAGTGGTGAATCACATTTTCATGGAGCAACCCCACAAAAAACTGATAGGATATAAGTGTGATACACCAAAATGTTCGTATGAATAAGGCCTATTTGCGTCCATACTTAGAAATGCGGCGACTAGTCCAGGTATTCCAGAAATTCAGATTTTGTTTACTGACCACCAGTGGTGTATCACATTTTCATGGAGCAACCCCACAAAAAACTTATAGGATATAAGTGTGATACACCAAAATGTTCGCATGAATAAGGCCTATTTGCGTCTATACTTAGAAATGCGGCGACTAGTCCAGGTATTCCAGAAATTTAGATTTTGTTTACTGACCACCAGTGGTGAATCACATTTTCATGGAGCAACCCCACAAAAAACTGATAGGATATAAGTGTGATACACCAAAATGTTCGTATGAATAAGGCCTATTTGCGTCCATACTTAGAAATGCGGCGACTAGTCCAGGTATTCCAGAAATTCAGATTTTGTTTACTGACCACCAGTGGTGTATCACATTTTCATGGAGCAACCCCACAAAAAACTTATAGGATATAAGTGTGATACACCAAAATGTTCGCATGAACAAGGCCTATATGCGTCCATACTTAGAAATGCGGCGACTAGTCCAGGTATTCCAGAAATTCAGATTTTGTTTACTGACCACCAGTGGTGAATCACATTTTCATGAAGCAACCCCACAAAAAACTGATAGGATATAAGTGTGATACAGGAAAATGTTCGTATGTATAAGACCTATTTGCGTCCATACCTAGAAATGCGGCGACTAGTCCAGGTATTCCAGAAATTCAGATTTTGTTTACTGACCACCAGTGGTGTATCACATTTTCATGGAGCAACCCCACAAAAAACTGATAGGATATAAGTGTGATACACCAAAATGTTCGCATGAATAAGGCCTATTTGCGTCCATACTTAGAAATGCGGCGACTAGTCCAGGTATTCCAGAAATTCAGATTTTGTTTACTGACCACCAGTGGTGAATCACATTTTCATGGAGCAACCCCACAAAAAACTGATAGGATATAAGTGTGATACACCAAAATGTTCGCATGAATAAGGCCTATTTGCGTCCATACTTAGAAATGCGGCGACTAGTCCAGGTATTCCAGAAATTCAGATTTTGTTTACTGACCACCAGTGGTGAATCACATTTTCTTGGAGCAACCCCACAAAAAACTGATAGAATATAAGTGTGATACACCAAAATGTTCGTATGAATAAGGCCTATTTGCGTCCATACTTAGAAATGCGGCGACTAGTCCAGGTATTCCAGAAATTCAGATTTTGTTTACTGACCACCAGTGGTGAATCACATTTTCATGGAGCAACCCCACAAAAAACTGATAGGATATAAGTGTGATACACCAAAATGTTCGTATGAATAAGGCCTATTTGCGGCCATACTTAGAAATGCGGCGACTAGTCCAGGTATTCCAGAAATTCAGATTTTGTTTACTGACCACCAGTGGTGAATCACATTTTCATGGAGCAACCCCACAAAAAACTGATAGGATATAAGTGTGATACATCAAAATGTTCGCATGAATAAGGCCTATTTGCGTCCATACTTAGAAATGCGGCGACTAGTCCAGGTATTCCAGAAATTCAGATTTTGTTTACTGACCACCAGTGGTGAATCACATTTTCTTGGAGCAACCCCACAAAAAACTGATAGGATATAAGTGTGATACACCAAAATGTTCGCATGAATAAGGCCTATTTGCGTCCATACTTAGAAATGCGGCGACTAGTCCAGGTATTCCAGAAATTCAGATTTTGTTTACTGACCACCTGTGGTGAATCACATTTTCTTGGAGCAACCCCACAAAAAACTGATAGGATATAAGTGTGATACACCAAAATGTTCGCATGAATAAGGCCTATTTGCGTCCATACTTAGAAATGCGGCGACTAGTCCAGGTATTCCAGAAATTCAGATTTTGTTTACTGACCACCTGTGGTGAATCACATTTTCTTGGAGCAACCCCACAAAAAACTGATAGGATATAAGTGTGATACACCAAAATGTTCGTATGAATAAGGCCTATTTGCGTCCATACTTGGAAATGCGGCTACTAGTCCAGGTATTCCAGAAATTCAGATTTTGTTTACTGACCACCAGTGGTGAATCACATTTTCATGGAGCAACCCCACAAAAAACTGACAGGATATAAGTGTGATACACCAAAATGTTCGTATGAATAAGGCCTATTTGCGGCCATACTTAGAAATGCGGCGACTAGTCCAGGTATTCCAGAAATTCAGATTTTGTTTACTGACCACCAGTGGTGAATCACATTTTCATGGAGCAACCCCACAAAAAACTGATAGGATATAAGTGTGATACACCAAAATGTTCGCATGAATAAGGCCTATTTGCGTCCATACTTAGAAATGCGGCTACTAGTCCAGGTATTCCAGAAATTCAGATTTTGTTTACTGACCACCAGTGGTGAATCACATTTTCATGGAGCAACCCCACAAAAAACTGATAGGATATAAGTGTGATACACCAAAATGTTCGCATGAATAAGGCCTATTTGCGTCCATACTTAGAAATTCTTCGACTAGTCCAGGTATTCCAGAAATTCAGATTTTGTTTACTGACGACCAGTGGTGAATCACATTTTCTTGGAGCAACCCCACAAAAAACTGATAGGATATAAGTGTGATACACCAAAATGTTCGTATGAATAAGGCCTATTTGCGTCCATACTTAGAAATGCGGCGACTAGTCCAGGTATACCAGAAATTCAGATTTTGTTTACTGACCACCAGTGGTGAATCACATTTTCATGGAGCAACCCCACAAAAAACTGATATGATATAAGTGTGATACACCAAAATGTTCGCATGAATAAGGCCTATTTGCGTCCATACTTAGAAATGCGGCGACTAGTCCAGGTATTCCAGAAATTCAGATTTTGTTTACTGACCACCAGTGGTGAATCACATTTTCTTGGAGCAACCCCACAAAAAACTGATAGGATATAAGTGTGATACACCAAAATGTTCGCATGAATAAGGCCTATTTGCGTCCATACTTAGAAATGCGGCGACTAGTCCAGGTATTCCAGAAATTCAGATTTTGTTTACTGACCACCAGTGGTGAATCACATTTTCTTGGAGCAACACCACAAAAAACTGATAGGATATAAGTGTGATACACCAAAATGTTCGTATGAATAAGGCCTATTTGCGTCCATACTTAGAAATGCGGCGACTAGTCCAGGTATTCCAGAAATTCAGATTTTGTTTACTGACCACCAGTGGTGAATCACATTTTCATGGAGCAACCCCACAAAAAACTGATAGGATATAAGTGTGATACACCAAAATGTTCGCATGAATAAGGCCTATTTGCGGCCATACTTAGAAATGCGGCGACTAGTCCAGGTATTCCAGAAATTCAGATTTTGTTTACTGACCACCAGTGGTGAATCACATTTTCATGGAGCAACCCCACAAAAAACTGATAGGATATAAGTGTGATACATCAAAATGTTCGCATGAATAAGGCCTATTTGCGTCCATACTTAGAAATGCGGCGACTAGTCCAGGTATTCCAGAAATTCAGATTTTGTTTACTGGCCACCAGTGGTGAATCACATTTTCTTGGAGCAACCCCACAAAAAACTGATAGGATATAAGTGTGATACACCAAAATGTTCGCATGAATAAGGCCTATTTGCGTCCATACTTAGAAATGCGGCGACTAGTCCAGGTATTCCAGAAATTCAGATTTTGTTTACTGACCACCTGTGGTGAATCACATTTTCTTGGAGCAACCCCACAAAAAACTGATGGGATATAAGTGTGATACACCAAAATGTTCCTATGAATAAGGCCTATTTGCGTCCATACTTGGAAATGCGGCTACTAGTCCAGGTATTCCAGAAATTCAGATTTTGTTTACTGACCACCAGTGGTGAATCACATTTTCATGGAGCAACCCCACAAAAAACTGACAGGATATAAGTGTGATACACCAAAATGTTCGTATGAATAAGGCCTATTTGCGGCCATACTTAGAAATGCGGCGACTAGTCCAGGTATTCCAGAAATTCAGATTTTGTTTACTGACCACCAGTGGTGAATCACATTTTCATGGAGCAACCCCACAAAAAACTGATAGGATATAAGTGTGATACACCAAAATGTTCGCATGAATAAGGCCTATTTGCGTCCATACTTAGAAATGCGGCTACTAGTCCAGGTATTCCAGAAATTCAGATTTTGTTTACTGACCACCAGTGGTGAATCACATTTTCATGGAGCAACCCCACAAAAAACTGATAGGATATAAGTGTGATACACCAAAATGTTCGCATGAATAAGGCCTATTTGCGTCCGTACTTAGAAATTCTTCGACTAGTCCAGGTATTCCAGAAATTCAGATTTTGTTTACTGACGACCAGTGGTGAATCACATTTTCTTGGAGCAACCCCACAAAAAACTGATAGGATATAAGTGTGATACACCAAAATGTTCGTATGAATAAGGCCTATTTGCGTCCATACTTAGAAATGCGGCGACTAGTCCAGGTATACCAGAAATTCAGATTTTGTTTACTGACCACCAGTGGTGAATCACATTTTCATGGAGCAACCCCACAAAAAACTGATATGATATAAGTGTGATACACCAAAATGTTCGCATGAATAAGGCCTATTTGCGTCCATACTTAGAAATGCGGCGACTAGTCCAGGTATTCCAGAAATTCAGATTTTGTTTACTGACCACCAGTGGTGAATCACATTTTCATGGAGCAACCCCACAAAAAACTGATAGGATATAAGTGTGATACACCAAAATGTTCGTATGAATATGGCCTATTTGCGGCCATACTTAGAAATGCGGCCACTAGTCCAGGTATTCCAGAAATTCAGATTTTGTTTACTGACCACCAGTGGTGAATCACATTTTCATGGAGCAACCCCACAAAAAACTGATAGGATATAAGTGTGATACACCAAAATGTTCGCATGAATAAGGCCTATTTGCGTCCATACTTAGAAATGCGGCGACTAGTCCAGGTATTCCAGAAATTCAGATTTTGTTTACTGACCACCAGTGGTGAATCACATTTTCTTGGAGCAACCCCACAAAAAACTGATAGGATATAAGTGTGATACACCAAAATGTTCGCATGAATAAGGCCTATTTGCGTCCATACTTAGAAATGCGGCGACTAGTCCAGGTATTCCAGAAATTCAGATTTTGTTTACTGACCACCAGTGGTGAATCACATTTTCTTGGAGCAACCCCACAAAAAACTGATAGGATATAAGTGTGATACACCAAAATGTTCGTATGAATAAGGCCTATTTGCGACCATACTTGGAAATGCGGCGACTAGTCCAGGTATTCTAGAAATTCAGATTTTGTTTACTGACCACCAGTGGTGAATCACATTTTCATGGAGCAACCCCACAAAAAACTGACAGGATATAAGTGTGATACACCAAAATGTTCGTATAAATAAGGCCTATTTGCGGCCATACTTAGAAATGCGGCGACTAGTCCAGGTATTCCAGAAATTCAGATTTTGTTTACTGACCACCAGTGGTGAATCACATTTTCATGGAGCAACCCCACAAAAAACTGATAGGATATAAGTGTGATACACCAAAATGTTCGCATGAATAAGGCCTATTTGCGACCATACTTAGAAATGCGGCGACTAGTCCAGGTATTCCAGAAATTCAGATTTTGTTTACTGACCACCAGTGGTGAATCACATTTTCTTGGAGCAACCCCACAAAAAACTGATAGGATATAAGTGTGATACACCAAAATGTTCGCATGAATAAGGCCTATTTGCGTCCATACTTAGAAATGCGGCGACTAGTCCAGGTATTCCAGAAATTCAGATTTTGTTTACTGACCACCAGTGGTGAATCACATTTTCTTGGAGCAACCCCACAAAAAACTGATAGGATATAAGTGTGATACACCAAAATGTTCGTATGAATAAGGCCTATTTGCGTCCATACTTAGAAATGCGGCGACTAGTCCAGGTATTCCAGAAATTCAGATTTTGTTTACTGACCACCAGTGGTGAATCACATTTTCATGGAGCAACCCCACAAAAAACTGATAGGATATAAGTGTGATACACCAAAATGTTCGCATGAATAAGGCCTATTTGCGTCCATACTTAGAAATGCGGCGACTAGTCCAGGTATTCCAGAAATTCAGATTTTGTTTACTGACCACCAGTGGTGAATCACATTTTCATGGAGCAACCCCACAAAAAACTGATAGGATATAAGTGTGATACACCAAAATGTTCGCATGAATAAGGCCTATTTGCGTCCATACTTAGAAATGCGGCGACTAGTCCAGGTATTCCAGAAATTCAGATTTTGTTTACTGACCACCAGTGGTGAATCACATTTTCATGGAGCAACCCCACAAAAAACTGATAGGATATAAGTGTGATACACCAAAATGTTCGTATGAATAAGGCCTATTTGCGGCCATACCTAGAAATGCGGCGACTAGTCCAGGTATTCCAGAAATTCAGATTTTGTTTACTGACCACCAGTGGTGAATCACATTTTCATGGAGCACCCCCACAAAAAACTGATAGGATATAAGTGTGATACATCAAAATGTTCGCATGAATAAGGCGTATTTGCGTCCATACTTAGAAATGCGGCGACTAGTCCAGGTATTCTAGAAATTCAGATTTTGTTTACTGACCACCAGTGGTGAATCACATTTTCTTGGAGCAACCCCACAAAAAACTGATAGGATATAAGTGTGATACACCAAAATGTTCGCATGAATAAGGCCTATTTGCGTCCA
This sequence comes from Leucophora obtusa, assembly GCA_949987735.1. Classification (NCBI taxonomy): domain Eukaryota; kingdom Metazoa; phylum Arthropoda; class Insecta; order Diptera; family Anthomyiidae; genus Leucophora; species Leucophora obtusa. The sequence continues at coordinate 144,188,918 of OX465297.1, forward strand.
TACTTAGAAATGCGGCGACTAGTCCAGGTATTCCAGAAATTCAGATTTTGTTTACTGACCACCAGTGGTGAATCACATTTTCTTGGAGCAACCCCACAAAAAACTGATAGGATATAAGTGTGATACACCAAAATGTTCGTATGAATAAGGCCTATTTGCGTCCATACTTGGAAATGCGGCTACTAGTCCAGGTATTCCAGAAATTCAGATTTTGTTTACTGACCACCAGTGGTGAATCACATTTTCATGGAGCAACCCCACAAAAAACTGACAGGATATAAGTGTGATACACCAAAATGTTCGTATAAATAAGGCCTATTTGCGGCAATACTTAGAAATGCGGCGACTAGTCCAGGTATTCCAGAAATTCAGATTTTGTTTACTGACAACCAGTGGTGAATCACATTTTCATGGAGCAACCCCACAAAAAACTGATAGGATATAAGTGTGATACACCAAAATGTTCGCATGAATAAGGCCTATTTGCGTCCATACTTAGAAATGCGGCTACTAGTCCAGGTATTCCAGAAATTCAGATTTTGTTTACTGACCACCAGTGGTGAATCACATTTTCATGGAGCAACCCCACAAAAAACTGATAGGATATAAGTGTGATACACCAAAATGTTCGCATGAATAAGGCCTATTTGCGTCCATACTTAGAAATGCTTCGACTAGTCCAGGTATTCCAGAAATTCAGATTTTGTTTACTGACGACCAGTGGTGAATCACATTTTCTTGGAGCAACCCCACAAAAAACTGATAGGATATAAGTGTGATACACCAAAATGTTCGTATGAATAAGGCCTATTTGCGTCCATACTTAGAAATGCGGCGACTAGTCCAGGTATACCAGAAATTCAGATTTTGTTTACTGACCACCAGTGGTGAATCACATTTTCATGGAGCAACCCCACAAAAAACTGATAGGATATAAGTGTGATACACCAAAATGTTCGCATGAATAAGGCCTATTTGCGTCCGTACTTAGAAATGCGGCGACTAGTCCAGGTATTCCAGAAATTCAGATTTTGTTTACTGACCACCAGTGGTGAATCACATTTTCATGGAGCAACCCCACAAAAAACTGATAGGATATAAGTGTGATACACCAAAATGTTCGTATGAATAAGGCCTATTTGCGGCCATACTTAGAAATGCGGCCACTAGTCCAGGTATTCCAGAAATTCAGATTTTGTTTACTGACCACCAGTGGTGAATCACATTTTCATGGAGCAACCCCACAAAAAACTGATAGGATATAAGTGTGATACACCAAAATGTTCGCATGAATAAGGCCTATTTGCGTCCATACTTAGAAATGCGGCGACTAGTCCAGGTATTCCAGAAATTCAGATTTTGTTTACTGACCACCAGTGGTGAATCACATTTTCTTGGAGCAACCCCACAAAAAACTGATAGGATATAAGTGTGATACACCAAAATGTTCGCATGAATAAGGCCTATTTGCGTCCATACTTAGAAATGCGGCGACTAGTCCAGGTATTCCAGAAATTCAGATTTTGTTTACTGACCACCAGTGGTGAATCACATTTTCTTGGAGCAACCCCACAAAAAACTGATAGGATATAAGTGCGATACACCAAAATGTTCGTATGAATAAGGCCTATTTGCGACCATACTTGGAAATGCGGCGACTAGTCCAGGTATTCCAGAAATTCAGATTTTGTTTACTGACCACCAGTGGTGAATCACATTTTCATGGAGCAACCCCACAAAAAACTGATAGGATATAAGTGTGATACACCAAAATGTTCGCATGAATAAGGCCTATTTGCGTCCGTACTTAGAAATGCGGCGACTAGTCCAGGTATTCCAGAAATTCAGATTTTGTTTACTGACCACCAGTGGTGAATCACATTTTCTTGGAGCAACCCCACAAAAAACTGATAGGATATAAGTGTGATATACCAAAATGTTCGCATGAATAAGGCCTATTTGCGTCCATACTTAGAAATGCGGCGACTAGTCCAGGTATTCCAGAAATTCAGATTTTGTTTACTGACCACCAGTGGTGAATCACATTTTCTTGGAGCAACCCCACAAAAAACTGATAGGATATAAGTGTGATACACCAAAATGTTCGCATGAATAAGGCCTATTTGCGTCCATACTTAGAAATGCGGCGACTAGTCCAGGTATTCCAGAAATTCAGATTTTGTTTACTGACCACCAGTGGTGAATCACATTTTCTTGGAGCAACCCCACAAAAAACTGATAGGATATAAGTGTGATACACCAAAATGATCGTATGAATAAGGCCTATTTGCGTCCGTACTTAGAAATGCGGCGACTAGTCCAGGTATTCCAGAAATTCAGATTTTGTTTACTGACCACCAGTGGTGAATCACATTTTCATGGAGCAACCCCACAAACAACTGATAAAATATAAGTGTGATACACCAAAATGTTCGCATGAATAAGGCCTATTTGAGTCCATACTTAGAAATGCGGCGACTAGTCCAGGTATTCCAGAAATTCAGATTTTGTTTACTGACCACCAGTGGTGAATCACATTTTCTTGGAGCAACCCCACAAAAAACTGATAGGATATAAGTGTGATACACCAAAATGTTCGCATGAATAAGGCCTATTTGCGTCCATACTTAGAAATGCGGCGACTAGTCCAAGTATTCCAGAAATTCAGATTTTGTTTACTGACCACCAGTGGTGAATCACATTTTCTTGGAGCAACCCCACAAAAAACTGATAGGATATAAGTGTGATACACCAAAATGTTCGTATGAATATTGCCTATTTGCGTCCATACTTAGAAATGCGGCGACTAGTCCAGGCATTCCAGAAATTCAGATTTTGTTTACTGACCACCAGTGGTGAATCACATTTTCATGGAGCAACCCCACAAAAAACTGATAGGATATAAGTGTGATACACCAAAATGTTCGCATGAATAAGGCCTCTTTGCGTCCATACTTAGAAATGCGGCGACTAGTCCAGGTATTCCAGAAATTCAGATTTTGTTTACTGACCACCAGTGGTGAATCACATTTTCATGGAGCAACCCCACAAAAAACTGATAGGATATAAGTGTGATACACCAAAATGTTCGTATGAATAAGGCCTATTTGCGTCCATACTTAGAAATGCGGCGACTAGTCCAGGTATACCAGAAATTCAGATTTTGTTTACTGACCACCAGTGGTGAATCACATTTTCATGGAGCAACCCCACAAAAAACTGATAGGATATAAGTGTGATACACCAAAATGTTCGCATGAATAAGGTCTATTTGCGTCCATACTTAGAAATGCGGCGACTAGTCCAGGTATACCAGAAATTCAGATTTTGTTTACTGACCACCAGTGGTGAATCACATTTTCATGGAGCAACCCCACAAAAAACTGATAGGATATAAGTGTGATACACCAAAATGTTCGCATGAATAAGGTCTATTTGCGTCCATACTTAGAAATGCGGCGACTAGTCGAGGTATTCCAGAAATTCAGATTTTGTTTACTGACCACCAGTGGTGAATCACATTTTCATGGAGCAACCCCACAAAAAACTGATAGGATATAAGTGTGATACACCAAAATGTTCGTATGAATAAGGCCTATTTGCGTCCATACTTAGAAATGCGGCGACTAGTCCAGGTATACCAGAAATTCAGATTTTGTTTACTGACCACCAGTGGTGAATCACATTTTCATGGAGCAACCCCACAAAAAACTGATAGGATATAAGTGTGATACACCAAAATGTTCGCATGAATAAGGTCTATTTGCGTCCATACTTAGAAATGCGGCGACTAGTCGAGGTATTCCAGAAATTCAGATTTTGTTTACTGACCACCAGTGGTGAATCACATTTTCATGGAGCAACCATACTTGGAAATGCGGCTACTAGTCCAGGTATTCCAGAAATTCAGATTTTGTTTACTGACCACCAGTGGTGAATCACATTTTCATGGAGCAACCCCACAAAAAACTGACAGGATATAAGTGTGATACACCAAAATGTTCGTATGAATAAGGCCTATTTGCGGCCATACTTAGAAATGCGGCGACTAGTCCAGGTATTCCAGAAATTCAGATTTTGTTTACTGACCACCAGTGGTGAATCACATTTTCATGGAGCAACCCCACAAAAAACTGATAGGATATAAGTGTGATGCACCAAAATGTTCGCATGAATAAGGCCTATTTGCGTCCATACTTAGAAATGCGGCTACTAGTCCAGGTATTCCAGAAATTCAGATTTTGTTTACTGACCACCAGTGGTGAATCACATTTTCATGGAGCAACCCCACAAAAAACTGATAGGATATAAGTGTGATACACCAAAATGTTCGTATGAATAAGGCCTATTTGCGTCCATACTTAGAAATGCGGCGACTAGTCCAGGTATACCAGAAATTCAGATTTTGTTTACTGACCACCAGTGGTGAATCACATTTTCATGGAGCAACCCCACAAAAAACTGATAGGATATAAGTGTGATACACCAAAATGTTCGCATGAATAAGGCCTATTTGCGTCCGTACTTAGAAATGCGGCGACTAGTCCAGGTATTCCAGAAATTCAGATTTTGTTTACTGACCACCAGTGGTGAATCACATTTTCATGGAGCAACCCCACAAAAAACTGATAGGATATAAGTGTGATACACCAAAATGTTCGTATGAATAAGGCCTATTTGCGGCCATACTTAGAAATGCGGCCACTAGTCCAGGTATTCCAGAAATTCAGATTTTGTTTACTGACCACCAGTGGTGAATCACATTTTCATGGAGCAACCCCACAAAAAACTGATAGGATATAAGTGTGATACACCAAAATGTTCGCATGAATAAGGCCTATTTGCGTCCATACTTAGAAATGCGGCGACTAGTCCAGGTATTCCAGAAATTCAGATTTTGTTTACTGACCACCAGTGGTGAATCACATTTTCTTGGAGCAACCCCACAAAAAACTGATAGGATATAAGTGTGATACACCAAAATGTTCGCATGAATAAGGCCTATTTGCGTCCATACTTAGAAATGCGGCGACTAGTCCAGGTATTCCAGAAATTCAGATTTTGTTTACTGACCACCAGTGGTGAATCACATTTTCTTGGAGCAACCCCACAAAAAACTGATAGGATATAAGTGCGATACACCAAAATGTTCGTATGAATAAGGCCTATTTGCGACCATACTTGGAAATGCGGCGACTAGTCCAGGTATTCCAGAAATTCAGATTTTGTTTACTGACCACCAGTGGTGAATCACATTTTCATGGAGCAACCCCACAAAAAACTGATAGGATATAAGTGTGATACACCAAAATGTTCGCATGAATAAGGCCTATTTGCGTCCGTACTTAGAAATGCGGCGACTAGTCCAGGTATTCCAGAAATTCAGATTTTGTTTACTGACCACCAGTGGTGAATCACATTTTCTTGGAGCAACCCCACAAAAAACTGATAGGATATAAGTGTGATATACCAAAATGTTCGCATGAATAAGGCCTATTTGCGTCCATACTTAGAAATGCGGCGACTAGTCCAGGTATTCCAGAAATTCAGATTTTGTTTACTGACCACCAGTGGTGAATCACATTTTCTTGGAGCAACCCCACAAAAAACTGATAGGATATAAGTGTGATACACCAAAATGTTCGCATGAATAAGGCCTATTTGCGTCCATACTTAGAAATGCGGCGACTAGTCCAGGTATTCCAGAAATTCAGATTTTGTTTACTGACCACCAGTGGTGAATCACATTTTCTTGGAGCAACCCCACAAAAAACTGATAGGATATAAGTGTGATACACCAAAATGATCGTATGAATAAGGCCTATTTGCGTCCGTACTTAGAAATGCGGCGACTAGTCCAGGTATTCCAGAAATTCAGATTTTGTTTACTGACCACCAGTGGTGAATCACATTTTCATGGAGCAACCCCACAAACAACTGATAAAATATAAGTGTGATACACCAAAATGTTCGCATGAATAAGGCCTATTTGAGTCCATACTTAGAAATGCGGCGACTAGTCCAGGTATTCCAGAAATTCAGATTTTGTTTACTGACCACCAGTGGTGAATCACATTTTCTTGGAGCAACCCCACAAAAAACTGATAGGATATAAGTGTGATACACCAAAATGTTCGCATGAATAAGGCCTATTTGCGTCCATACTTAGAAATGCGGCGACTAGTCCAGGTATTCCAGAAATTCAGATTTTGTTTACTGACCACCAGTGGTGAATCACATTTTCTTGGAGCAACCCCACAAAAAACTGATAGGATATAAGTGTGATACACCAAAATGTTCGTATGAATAAGGCCTATTTGCGTCCATACTTAGAAATGCGGCGACTAGTCCAGGCATTCCAGAAATTCAGATTTTGTTTACTGACCACCAGTGGTGAATCACATTTTCATGGAGCAACCCCACAAAAAACTGATAGGATATAAGTGTGATACACCAAAATGTTCGCATGAATAAGGCCTCTTTGCGTCCATACTTAGAAATGCGGCGACTAGTCCAGGTATTCCAGAAATTCAGATTTTGTTTACTGACCACCAGTGGTGAATCACATTTTCATGGAGCAACCCCACAAAAAACTGATAGGATATAAGTGTGATACACCAAAATGTTCGTATGAATAAGGCCTATTTGCGTCCATACTTAGAAATGCGGCGACTAGTCCAGGTATACCAGAAATTCAGATTTTGTTTACTGACCACCAGTGGTGAATCACATTTTCATGGAGCAACCCCACAAAAAACTGATAGGATATAAGTGTGATACACCAAAATGTTCGCATGAATAAGGTCTATTTGCGTCCATACTTAGAAATGCGGCGACTAGTCCAGGTATACCAGAAATTCAGATTTTGTTTACTGACCACCAGTGGTGAATCACATTTTCATGGAGCAACCCCACAAAAAACTGATAGGATATAAGTGTGATACACCAAAATGTTCGCATGAATAAGGTCTATTTGCGTCCATACTTAGAAATGCGGCGACTAGTCGAGGTATTCCAGAAATTCAGATTTTGTTTACTGACCACCAGTGGTGAATCACATTTTCATGGAGCAACCCCACAAAAAACTGATAGGATATAAGTGTGATACACCAAAATGTTCGTATGAATAAGGCCTATTTGCGTCCATACTTAGAAATGCGGCGACTAGTCCAGGTATACCAGAAATTCAGATTTTGTTTACTGACCACCAGTGGTGAATCACATTTTCATGGAGCAACCCCACAAAAAACTGATAGGATATAAGTGTGATACACCAAAATGTTCGCATGAATAAGGTCTATTTGCGTCCATACTTAGAAATGCGGCGACTAGTCGAGGTATTCCAGAAATTCAGATTTTGTTTACTGACCACCAGTGGTGAATCACATTTTCATGGAGCAACCATACTTGGAAATGCGGCTACTAGTCCAGGTATTCCAGAAATTCAGATTTTGTTTACTGACCACCAGTGGTGAATCACATTTTCATGGAGCAACCCCACAAAAAACTGACAGGATATAAGTGTGATACACCAAAATGTTCGTATGAATAAGGCCTATTTGCGGCCATACTTAGAAATGCGGCGACTAGTCCAGGTATTCCAGAAATTCAGATTTTGTTTACTGACCACCAGTGGTGAATCACATTTTCATGGAGCAACCCCACAAAAAACTGATAGGATATAAGTGTGATGCACCAAAATGTTCGCATGAATAAGGCCTATTTGCGTCCATACTTAGAAATGCGGCTACTAGTCCAGGTATTCCAGAAATTCAGATTTTGTTTACTGACCACCAGTGGTGAATCACATTTTCATGGAGCAACCCCACAAAAAACTGATAGGATATAAGTGTGATACACCAAAATGTTTGCGTGAATAAGGCCTATTTGCGTCCATACTTAGAAATGCGGCGACTAGTCCAGGTATTCCAGAAATTCAGATTTTGTTTACTGACCACCAGTGGTGAATCACATTTTCTTGGAGCAACCCCACAAAAAACTGATAGGATATAAGTGTGATACACCAAAATGTTCGTATGAATAAGGCCTATTTGCGTCCATACTTAGAAATGCGGCGACTAGTCCAGGTATACCAGAAATTCAGATTTTGTTTACTGACCACCAGTGGTGAATCACATTTTCATGGAGCAACCCCACAAAAAACTGATAGGATATAAGTGTGATACACCAAAATGTTCGCATGAATAAGGCCTATTTGCGTCCATACTTAGAAATGCGGCGACTAGTCCAGGTATTCCAGAAATTCAGATTTTGTTTACTGACCACCAGTGGTGAATCACATTTTCATGGAGCAACCCCACAAAAAACTGATAGGATATAAGTGTGATACACCAAAATGTTCGTATGAATAAGGCCTATTTGCGGCCATACTTAGAAATGCGGCGACTAGTCCAGGTATTCCAGAAATTCAGATTTTGTTTACTGACCACCAGTGGTGAATCACATTTTCATGGAGCAACCCCACAAAAAACTGATAGGATATAAGTGTGATACACCAAAATGTTCGCATGAATAAGGCCTATTTGCGGCCATACTTAGAAATGCGGCGACTAGTCCAGGTATTCCAGAAATTCAGATTTTGTTTACTGACCACCAGTGGTGAATCACATTTTCATGGAGCAACCCCACAAAAAACTGATAGGATATAAGTGTGATACACCAAAATGTTCGCATGAATAAGGCCTATTTGCGTCCATACTTAGAAATGCGGCGACTAGTCCAGGTATTCCAGAAATTCAGATTTTGTTTACTGACCACCAGTGGTGAATCACATTTTCTTGGAGCAACCCCACAAAAAACTGATAGGATATAAGTGTGATACACCAAAATGTTCGCATGGATGAGGCCTATTTTTGTCCATACTTAGAAATGCGGCGACTAGTCCAGGTATTCCAGAAATTCAGATTTTGTTTACTGACCACCAGTGGTGAATCACATTTTCTTGGAGCAACCCCACAAAAAACTGATAGGATATAAGTGTGATACACCAAAATGTTCGTATGAATAAGGCCTATTTGCGTCCATACTTAGAAATGCGGCGACTAGTCCAGGTATTCCAGAAATTCAGATTTTGTTTACTGACCACCAGTGGTGAATCACATTTTCATGGAGCAACCCCACAAAAAACTGATAGGATATAAGTGTGATACACCAAAATGTTCGCATGAATAAGGCCTATTTGCGTCCATACTTAGAAATGCGGCGACTAGTCCAGGTATTCCAGAAATTCAGATTTTGTTTACTGACCACCAGTGGTGAATCACATTTTCATGGAGCAACCCCACAAAAAACTGATAGGATATAAGTGTGATACACCAAAATGTTCGTATGAATAAGGCCTATTTGCGTCCATACTTAGAAATGCGGCGACCAGGTATTCCAGAAATTCAGATTTTGTTTACTGACCACCAGTGGTGAATCACATTTTCATGGAGCAACCCCACAAAAAACTGATAGGATATAAGTGTGATACACCAAAATGTTCGCATGAATAAGGCCTATTTGCGTCCATACTTAGAAATGCGGCGACTAGTCCAGGTATTCCAGAAATTCAGATTTTGTTTACTGACCACCAGTGGTGAATCACATTTTCTTGGAGCAACCCCACAAAAAACTGATAGGATATAAGTGTGATACACCAAAATGTTCGCATGAATAAGGCCTATTTGCGTCCATACTTAGAAATGCGGCCACTAGTCCAGGTACTCCAGAAATTCAGATTTTGTTTACTGACCACCAGTGGTGAATCACATTTTCATGGAGCAACCCCACAAAAAACTGATAGGATATAAGTGTGATACACCAAAATGTTCGCATGAATAAGGCCTATTTGCGTCCATACTTAGAAATGCGGCGACTAGTCCAGGTATTCCAGAAATTCAGATTTTGTTTACTGACCACCAGTGGTGAATCACATTTTCTTGGAGCAACCCCACAAAAAACTGATAGGATATAAGTGTGATACACCAAAATGTTCGCATGAATAAGGCCTATTTGCGTCCATACTTAGAAATGCGGCGACTAGTCCAGGTATTCCAGAAATTCAGATTTTGTTTACTGACCACCAGTGGTGAATCACATTTTCATGGAGCAACCCCACAAAAAACTGATAGGATATAAGTGTGATACACCAAAATGTTCGTATGAATAAGGCCTATTTGCGTCCATACTTAGAAATGCGGCGACTAGTCCAGGTATACCAGAAATTCAGATTTTGTTTACTGACCACCAGTGGTGAATCACATTTTCATGGAGCAACCCCACAAAAAACTGATAGGATATAAGTGTGATACACCAAAATGTTCGCATGAATAAGGTCTATTTGCGTCCATACTTAGAAATGCGGCGACTAGTCCAGGTATACCAGAAATTCAGATTTTGTTTACTGACCACCAGTGGTGAATCACATTTTCATGGAGCAACCCCACAAAAAACTGATAGGATATAAGTGTGATACACCAAAATGTTCGCATGAATAAGGTCTATTTGCGTCCATACTTAGAAATGCGGCGACTAGTCGAGGTATTCCAGAAATTCAGATTTTGTTTACTGACCACCAGTGGTGAATCACATTTTCATGGAGCAACCCCACAAAAAACTGATAGGATATAAGTGTGATACACCAAAATGTTCGTATGAATAAGGCCTATTTGCGTCCATACTTAGAAATGCGGCGACAAGTCCAGGTATACCAGAAATTCAGATTTTGTTTACTGACCACCAGTGGTGAATCACATTTTCATGGAGCAACCCCACAAAAAACTGATAGGATATAAGTGTGATACACGAAAATGTTCGCATGAATAAGGTCTATTTGCGTCCATACTTAGAAATGCGGCGACTAGTCGAGGTATTCCAGAAATTCAGATTTTGTTTACTGACCACCAGTGGTGAATCACATTTTCATGGAGCAACCCCACAAAAAACTGATAGGATATAAGTGTGATACACCAAAATGTTCGCATGAATAAGGTCTATTTGCGTCCATACTTAGAAATGCGGCGACTAGTCGAGGTATTCCAGAAATTCAGATTTTGTTTACTGACCACCAGTGGTGAATCACATTTTCATGGAGCAACCCCACAAAAAACTGATAGGATATAAGTGTGATACACCAAAATGTTCGTATGAATAAGGCCTATTTGCGTCCATACTTAGAAATGCGGCGACAAGTCCAGGTATACCAGAAATTCAGATTTTGTTTACTGACCACCAGTGGTGAATCACATTTTCATGGAGCAACCCCACAAAAAACTGATAGGATATAAGTGTGATACACCAAAATGTTCGCATGAATAAGGTCTATTTGCGTCCATACTTAGAAATGCGGCGACTAGTCGAGGTATTCCAGAAATTCAGATTTTGTTTACTGACCACCAGTGGTGAATCACATTTTCATGGAGCAACCATACTTGGAAATGCGGCTACTAGTCCAGGTATTCCAGAAATTCAAATTTTGTTTACTGACCACCAGTGGTGAATCACATTTTCATGGAGCAACCCCACAAAAAACTGACAGGATATAAGTGTGATACACCAAAATGTTCGTATGAATAAGGCCTATTTGCGGCCATACTTAGAAATGCGGCGACTAGTCCAGGTATTCCAGAAATTCAGATTTTGTTTACTGACCACCAGTGGTGAATCACATTTTCATGGAGCAACCCCACAAAAAACTGATAGGATATAAGTGTGATACACCAAAATGTTCGCATGAATAAGGCCTATTTGCGTCCATACTTAGAAATGCGGCTACTAGTCCAGGTATTCCAGAAATTCAGATTTTGTTTACTGACCACCAGTGGTGAATCACATTTTCATGGAGCAACCCCACAAAAAACTGATAGGATATAAGTGTGATACACCAAAATGTTCGCATGAATAAGGCCTATTTGCGTCCATACTTAGAAATGCGGCGACTAGTCCAGGTATTCCAGAAATTCAGATTTTGTTTACTGACCACCAGTGGTGAATCACATTTTCTTGGAGCAACCCCACAAAAAACTGATAGGATATAAGTGTGATACACCAAAATGTTCGTATGAATAAGGCCTATTTGCGTCCATACTTAGAAATGCCGCGACTAGTCCAGGTATACCAGAAATTCAGATTTTGTTTACTGACCACCAGTGGTGAATCACATTTTCATGGAGCAACCCCACAAAAAACTGATAGGATATAAGTGTGATACACCAAAATGTTCGCATGAATAAGGCCTATTTGCGTCCATACTTAGAAATGCGGCGACTAGTCCAGGTATTCCAGAAATTCAGATTTTGTTTACTGACCACCAGTGGTGAATCACATTTTCATGGAGCAACCCCACAAAAAACTGATAGGATATAAGTGTGATACACCAAAATGTTCGTATGAATAAGGCCTATTTGCGGCCATACTTAGAAATGCGGCGACTAGTCCAGGTATTCCAGAAATTCAGATTTTGTTTACTGACCACCAGTGGTGAATCACATTTTCATGGAGCAACCCCACAAAAAACTGATAGGATATAAGTGTGATACACCAAAATGTTCGCATGAATAAGGCCTATTTGCGTCCATACTTAGAAATGCGGCGACTAGTCCAGGTATTCCAGAAATTCAGATTTTGTTTACTGACCACCAGTGGTGAATCACATTTTCATGGAGCAACCCCACAAAAAACTGATAGGATATAAGTGTGATACACCAAAATGTTCGCATGAATAAGGCCTATTTGCGTCCATACTTAGAAATGCGGCAACTAGTCCAGGTATTCCAGAAATTCAGATTTTGTTTACTGAGCACCAGTGGTGAATCACATTTTCTTGGAGCAACCCCACAAAAAACTGATAGGATATAAGTGTGATACACCAAAATGTTCGCATGAATAAGGCCTATTTGCGTCCATACTTAGAAATGCGGCGACTAGTCCAGGTATTCCAGAAATTCAGATTTTGTTTACTGACCACCAGTGGTGAATCACATTTTCTTGGAGCAACCCCACAAAAAACTGATAGGATATAAGTGTGATACACCAAAATGTTCGTATGAATAAGGCCTATTTGCGTCCATACTTAGAAATGCGGCGACTAGTCCAGGTATTCCAGAAATTCAGATTTTGTTTACTGACCACCAGTGGTGAATCACATTTTCATGGAGCAACCCCACAAAAAACTGATAGGATATAAGTGTGATACACCAAAATGTTCGCATGAATAAGGTCTATTTGCGTCCATACTTAGAAATGCGGCGACTAGTCGAGGTATTCCAGAAATTCAGATTTTGTTTACTGACCACCAGTGGTGAATCACATTTTCATGGAGCAACCCCACAAGAAACTGATAGGATATAAGTGTGATACACCAAAATGTTCGTATGAATAAGGCATATTTGCGTCCATACTTAGAAATGCGGCGGCAAGTCCAGGTATACCAGAAATTCAGATTTTGTTTACTGACCACCAGTGGTGAATCACATTTTCATGGAGCAACCCCACAAAAAACTGATAGGATATAAGTGTGATACACCAAAATGTTCGCATGAATAAGGTCTATTTGCGTCCATACTTAGAAATGCGGCGACTAGTCGAGGTATTCCAGAAATTCAGATTTTGTTTACTGACCACCAGTGGTGAATCACATTTTCATGGAGCAACCATACTTGGAAATGCGGCTACTAGTCCAGGTATTCCAGAAATTCAGATTTTGTTTACTGACCACCAGTGGTGAATCACATTTTCATGGAGCAACCCCACAAAAAACTGACAGGATATAAGTGTGATACACCAAAATGTTCGTATGAATAAGGCCTATTTGCGGCCATACTTAGAAATGCGGCGACTAGTCCAGGTATTCCAGAAATTCAGATTTTGTTTACTGACCACCAGTGGTGAATCACATTTTCATGGAGCAACCCCACAAAAAACTGATAGGATATAAGTGTGATACACCAAAATGTTCGCATGAATAAGGTCTATTTGCGTCCATACTTAGAAATGCGGCGACTAGTCGAGGTATTCCAGAAATTCAGATTTTGTTTACTGACCACCAGTGGTGAATCACATTTTCATGGAGCAACCCCACAAAAAACTGATAGGATATAAGTGTGATACACCAAAATGTTCGTATGAATAAGGCCTATTTGTGTCCATACTTAGAAATGCGGCGGCAAGTCCAGGTATACCAGAAATTCAGATTTTGTTTACTGACCACCAGTGGTGAATCACATTTTCATGGAGCAACCCCACAAAAAACTGATAGGATATAAGTGTGATATACCAAAATGTTCGCATGAATAAGGTCTATTTGCGTCCATACTTAGAAATGCGGCGACTAGTCGAGGTATTCCAGAAATTCAGATTTTGTTTACTGACCACCAGTGGTGAATCACATTTTCATGGAGCAACCATACTTGGAAATGCGGCTACTAGTCCAGGTATTCCAGAAATTCAGATTTTGTTTACTGACCACCAGTGGTGAATCACATTTTCATGGAGCAACCCCACAAAAAACTGACAGGATATAAGTGTGATACACCAAAATGTTCGTATGAATAAGGCCTATTTGCGGCCATACTTAGAAATGCGGCGACTAGTCCAGGTATTCCAGAAATTCAGATTTTGTTTACTGACCACCAGTGGTGAATCACATTTTCATGGAGCAACCCCACAAAAAACTGATAGGATATAAGTGTGATACACCAAAATGTTCGCATGAATAAGGCCTATTTGCGTCCATACTTAGAAATGCGGCTACTAGTCCAGGTTTTCCAGAAATTCAGATTTTGTTTACTGACCACCAGTGGTGAATCACATTTTCATGGAGCAACCCCACAAAAAACTGATAGGATATAAGTGTGATACACCAAAATGTTCGTATGAATAAGGCCTATTTGCGGCCATACTTAGAAATGCGGCGACTAGTCCAGGTATTCCAGAAATTCAGATTTTGTTTACTGACCACCAGTGGTGAATCACATTTTCATGGAGCAACCCCACAAAAAACTGATAGGATATAAGTGTGATATACCAAAATGTTCGCATGAATAAGGTCTATTTGCGTCCATACTTAGAAATGCGGCGACTAGTCGAGGTATTCCAGAAATTCAGATTTTGTTTACTGACCACCAGTGGTGAATCACATTTTCATGGAGCAACCATACTTGGAAATGCGGCTACTAGTCCAGGTATTCCAGAAATTCAGATTTTGTTTACTGACCACCAGTGGTGAATCACATTTTCTTGGAGCAACCCCACAAAAAACTGATAGGATATAAGTGTGATACACCAAAATGTTCGTATGAATAAGGCCTATTTGCGTCCATACTTAGAAATGCGGCGACTAGTCCAGGTATTCCAGAAATTCAGATTTTGTTTACTGACCACCAGTGGTGAATCACATTTTCATGGAGCAACCCCACAAAAAACTGATAGGATATAAGTGTGATACACCAAAATGTTCGTATGGATAAGGCCTATTTGCGTCCATACTTAGAAATGCGGCGACTAGTCCAGGTATACCAGAAATTCAGATTTTGTTTACTGACCACCAGTGGTGAATCACATTTTCATGGAGCAACCCCACAAAAAACTGATAGGATATACGTGTGATACACCAAAATGTTCGCATGAATAAGGTCTATTTGCGTCCATACTTAGAAATGCGGCGACTAGTCGAGGTATTCCAGAAATTCAGATTTTGTTTACTGACCACCAGTGGTGAATCACATTTTCATGGAGCAACCATACTTGGAAATGCGACTACTAGTCCAGGTATTCCAGAAATTCAGATTTTGTTTACTGACCACCAGTGGTGAATCACATTTTCATGGAGCAACCCCACAAAAAACTGACAGGATATAAGTGTGATACACCAAAATGTTCGTATGAATAAGGCCTATTTGCGGCCATACTTAGAAATGCGGCGACTAGTCCAGGTATTCCAGAAATTCAGATTTTGTTTACTGACCACCAGTGGTGAATCACATTTTCATGGAGCAACCCCACAAAAACTGATAGGATATAAGTGTGATACACCAAAATGTTCGCATGAATAAGGCCTATTTGCGTCCATACTTAGAAATGCGGCTACTAGTCCAGGTATTCCAGAAATTCAGATTTTGTTTACTGACCACCAGTGGTGAATCACATTTTCATGGAGCAACCCCACAAAAAACTGATAGGATATAAGTGTGATACACCAAAATGTTCGCATGAATAAGGCCTATTTGCGTCCATACTTAGAAATGCGGCGACTAGTCCAGGTATTCCAGAAATTCAGATTTTGTTTACTGACCACCATTGGTGAATCACATTTTCTTGGAGCAACCCCACAAAAAACTGATAGGATATAAGTGTGATACACCAAAATGTTCGCATGAATAAGGCCTATTTGCGTCCATACTTAGAAATGCGGCGACTAGTCCTGGTATTCCAGAAATTCAGATTTTGTTTACTGACCACCAGTGGTGAATCACATTTTCATGGAGCAACCCCACAAAAAACTGATAGGATATAAGTGTGATACATCAAAATGTTCGCATGAATAAGGCCTATTTGCGTCCATACTTAGAAATGCGGCGACTAGTCCAGGTATTCCAGAAATTCAGATTTTGTTTACTGACCACCAGTGGTGAATCACATTTTCTTGGAGCAACCCCACAAAAAACTGATAGGATATAAGTGTGATACACCAAAATGTAAGCATGAATAAGGCCTATTTGCGTCCATACTTAGAAATGCGGCGACTAGTCCAGGTATTCCAGAAATTCAGATTTTGTTTACTGACCACCAGTGGTGAATCACATTTTCTTGGAGCAACCCCACAAAAAACTGATAGGATATAAGTGTGATACACCAAAATGTTCCATACTTGGAAATGCGGCTACTAGTCCAGGTATTCCATAAATTCAGATTTTGTTTACTGACCACCAGTGGTGAATCACATTTTCATGGAGCAACCCCACAAAAAAGTGACAGGATATAAGTGTGATACACCAAAATGTTCGTATGAATAAGGCCTATTTGCGGCCATACTTAGAAATGCGGCGACTAGTCCAGGTATTCCAGAAATTCAGATTTTGTTTACTGACCACCAGTGGTGAATCACATTTTCATGGAGCAACCATACTTGGAAATGCGGCTACTAGTCCAGGTATTCCAGAAATTCAAATTTTGTTTACTGACCACCAGTGGTGAATCACATTTTCATGGAGCAACCCCACAAAAAACTGACAGGATATAAGTGTGATACACCAAAATGTTCGTATGAATAAGGCCTATTTGCGGCCATACTTAGAAATGCGGCGACTAGTCCAGGTATTCCAGAAATTCAGATTTTGTTTACTGACCACCAGTGGTGAATCACATTTTCATGGAGCAACCCCACAAAAAACTGATAGGATATAAGTGTGATACACCAAAATGTTCGCATGAATAAGGCCTATTTGCGTCCATACTTAGAAATGCGGCTACTAGTCCAGGTATTCCAGAAATTCAGATTTTGTTTACTGACCACCAGTGGTGAATCACATTTTCATGGAGCAACCCCACAAAAAACTGATAGGATATAAGTGTGATACACCAAAATGTTCGCATGAATAAGGCCTATTTGCCTCCATACTTAGAAATGCGGCGACTAGTCCAGGTATTCCAGAAATTCAGATTTTGTTTACTGACCACCAGTGGTGAATCACATTTTCTTGGAGCAACCCCACAAAAAACTGATAGGATATAAGTGTGATACACCAAAATGTTCGTATGAATAAGGCCTATTTGCGTCCATACTTAGAAATGCCGCGACTAGTCCAGGTATACCAGAAATTGAGATTTTGTTTACTGACCACCAGTGGTGAATCACATTTTCATGGAGCAACCCCACAAAAAACTGATAGGATATAAGTGTGATACACCAAAATGTTCGCATGAATAAGGCCTATTTGCGTCCATACTTAGAAATGCGGCGACTAGTCCAGGTATTCCAGAAATTCAGATTTTGTTTACTGACCACCAGTAGTGAATCACATTTTCATGGAGCAACCCCACAAAAAACTGATAGGATATAAGTGTGATACACCAAAATGTTCGTATGAATAAGGCCTATTTGCGGCCATACTTAGAAATGCGGCGACTAGTCCAGGTATTCCAGAAATTCAGATTTTGTTTACTGACCACCAGTGGTGAATCACATTTTCATGGAGCAACCCCACAAAAAACTGATAGGATATAAGTGTGATACACCAAAATGTTCGCATGAATAAGGTCTATTTGCGTCCATACTTAGAAATGCGGCGACTAGTCGAGGTATTCCAGAAATTCAGATTTTGTTTACTGACCACCAGTGGTGAATCACATTTTCATGGAGCAACCCCACAAAAAACTGATAGGATATAAGTGTGATACACCAAAATGTTCGCATGAATAAGGCCTATTTGCGTCCATACTTAGAAATGCGGCAACTAGTCCAGGTATTCCAGAAATTCAGATTTTGTTTACTGACCACCAGTGGTGAATCACATTTTCTTGGAGCAACCCCACAAAAAACTGATAGGATATAAGTGTGATACACCAAAATGTTCGCATGAATAAGGCCTATTTGCGTCCATACTTAGAAATGCGGCGACTAGTCCAGGTATTCCAGAAATTCAGATTTTGTTTACTGACCACCAGTGGTGAATCACATTTTCTTGGAGCAACCCCACAAAAAACTGATAGGATATAAGTGTGATACACCAAAATGTTCGTATGAATAAGGCCTATTTGCGTCCATACTTAGAAATGCGGCGACTAGTCCAGGTATTCCAGAAATTCAGATTTTGTTTACTGACCACCAGTGGTGAATCACATTTTCATGGAGCAACCCCACAAAAAACTGATAGGATATAAGTGTGATACACCAAAATGTTCGCATGAATAAGGTCTATTTGCGTCCATACTTAGAAATGCGGCGACTAGTCGAGGTATTCCAGAAATTCAGATTTTGTTTACTGACCACCAGTGGTGAATCACATTTTCATGGAGCAACCCCACAAAAAACTGATAGGATATAAGTGTGATACACCAAAATGTTCGTATGAATAAGGCCTATTTGCGTCCATACTTAGAAATGCGGCGGCAAGTCCAGGTATACCAGAAATTCAGATTTTGTTTACTGACCACCAGTGGTGAATCACATTTTCATGGAGCAACCCCACAAAAAACTGATAGGATATAAGTGTGATACACCAAAATGTTCGCATGAATAAGGTCTATTTGCGTCCATACTTAGAAATGCGGCGACTAGTCGAGGTATTCCAGAAATTCAGATTTTGTTTACTGACCACCAGTGGTGAATCACATTTTCATGGAGCAACCATACTTGGAAATGCGGCTACTAGTCCAGGTATTCCAGAAATTCAGATTTTGTTTACTGACCACCAGTGGTGAATCACATTTTCATGGAGCAACCCCACAAAAAACTGACAGGATATAAGTGTGATACACCAAAATGTTCGTATGAATAAGGCCTATTTGCGGCCATACTTAGAAATGCGGCGACTAGTCCAGGTATTCCAGAAATTCAGATTTTGTTTACTGACCACCAGTGGTGAATCACATTTTCATGGAGCAACCCCACAAAAAACTGATAGGATATAAGTGTGATACACCAAAATGTTCGCATGAATAAGGTCTATTTGCGTCCATACTTAGAAATGCGGCGACTAGTCGAGGTATTCCAGAAATTCAGATTTTGTTTACTGACCACCAGTGGTGAATCACATTTTCATGGAGCAACCCCACAAAAAACTGATAGGATATAAGTGTGATACACCAAAATGTTCGTATGAATAAGGCCTATTTGCGTCCATACTTAGAAATGCGGCGGCAAGTCCAGGTATACCAGAAATTCAGATTTTGTTTACTGACCACCAGTGGTGAATCACATTTTCATGGAGCAACCCCACAAAAAACTGATAGGATATAAGTGTGATATACCAAAATGTTCGCATGAATAAGGTCTATTTGCGTCCATACTTAGAAATGCGGCGACTAGTCGAGGTATTCCAGAAATTCAGATTTTGTTTACTGACCACCAGTGGTGAATCACATTTTCATGGAGCAACCATACTTGGAAATGCGGCTACTAGTCCAGGTATTCCAGAAATTCAGATTTTGTTTACTGACCACCAGTGGTGAATCACATTTTCATGGAGCAACCCCACAAAAAACTGACAGGATATAAGTGTGATACACCAAAATGTTCGTATGAATAAGGCCTATTTGCGGCCATACTTAGAAATGCGGCGACTAGTCCAGGTATTCCAGAAATTCAGATTTTGTTTACTGACCACCAGTGGTGAATCACATTTTCATGGAGCAACCCCACAAAAAACTGATAGGATATAAGTGTGATACACCAAAATGTTCGCATGAATAAGGCCTATTTGCGTCCATACTTAGAAATGCGGCTACTAGTCCAGGTTTTCCAGAAATTCAGATTTTGTTTACTGACCACCAGTGGTGAATCACATTTTCATGGAGCAACCCCACAAAAAACTGATAGGATATAAGTGTGATACACCAAAATGTTCGTATGAATAAGGCCTATTTGCGGCCATACTTAGAAATGCGGCGACTAGTCCAGGTATTCCAGAAATTCAGATTTTGTTTACTGACCACCAGTGGTGAATCACATTTTCATGAAGCAACCCCACAAAAAACTGATAGGATATAAGTGTGATACACCAAAATGTTCGCATGAATAAGGCCTATTTGCGTCCATACTTAGAAATGCGGCGACTAGTCCAGGTATTCCAGAAATTCAGATTTTGTTTACTGACCACCAGTGGTGAATCACATTTTCTTGGAGCAACCCCACAAAAAACTGATAGGATATAAGTGTGATACACCAAAATGTTCGCATGAATAAGGCCTATTTGCGTCCATACTTAGAAATGCGGCGACTAGTCCAGGTATTCCAGAAATTCAGATTTTGTTTACTGACCACCAGTGGTGAATCACATTTTCTTGGAGCAACCCCACAAAAAACTGATAGGATATAAGTGTGATACACCAAAATGTTCGTATGAATAAGGCCTATTTGCGTCCATACTTAGAAATGCGGCGACTAGTCCAGGTATTCCAGAAATTCAGATTTTGTTTACTGACCACCAGTGGTGAATCACATTTTCATGGAGCAACCCCACAAAAAACTGATAGGATATAAGTGTGATACACCGAAATGTTCGTATGGATAAGGCCTATTTGCGTCCATACTTAGAAATGCGGCGACTAGTCCAGGTATACCAGAAATTCAGATTTTGTTTACTGACCACCAGTGGTGAATCACATTTTCATGGAGCAACCCCACAAAAAACTGATAGGATATACGTGTGATACACCAAAATGTTCGCATGAATAAGGTCTATTTGCGTCCATACTTAGAAATGCGGCGACTAGTCGAGGTATTCCAGAAATTCAGATTTTGTTTACTGACCACCAGTGGTGAATCACATTTTCATGGAGCAACCATACTTGGAAATGCGACTACTAGTCCAGGTATTCCAGAAATTCAGATTTTGTTTACTGACCACCAGTGGTGAATCACATTTTCATGGAGCAACCCCACAAAAAACTGACAGGATATAAGTGTGATACACCAAAATGTTCGTATGAATAAGGCCTATTTGCGGCCATACTTAGAAATGCGGCGACTAGTCCAGGTATTCCAGAAATTCAGATTTTGTTTACTGACCACCAGTGGTGAATCACATTTTCATGGAGCAACCCCACAAAAAACTGATAGGATATAAGTGTGATACACCAAAATGTTCGCATGAATAAGGCCTATTTGCGTCCATACTTAGAAATGCGGCTACTAGTCCAGGTATTCCAGAAATTCAGATTTTGTTTACTGACCACCAGTGGTGAATCACATTTTCATGGAGCAACCCCACAAAAAACTGATAGGATATAAGTGTGATACACCAAAATGTTCGCATGAATAAGGCCTATTTGCGTCCATACTTAGAAATGCGGCGACTAGTCCAGGTATTCCAGAAATTCAGATTTTGTTTACTGACCACCATTGGTGAATCACATTTTCTTGGAGCAACCCCACAAAAAACTGATAGGATATAAGTGTGATACACCAAAATGTTCGTATGAATAAGGCCTATTTGCGTCCATACTTAGAAATGCGGCGACTAGTCCAGGTATACCAGAAATTCAGATTTTGTTTACTGACCACCAGTGGTGAATCACATTTTCATGGAGCAACCCCACAAAAAACTGATAGGATATAAGTGTGATACACCAAAATGTTCGCATAAATAAGGCCTATTTGCGTCCATACTTAGAAATGCGGCGACTAGTCCAGGTATTCCAGAAATTCAGATTTTGTTTACTGACCACCAGTGGTGAATCACATTTTCATGGAGCAACCCCACAAAAAACTGATAGGATATAAGTGTGATACACCAAAATGTTCGTATGAATAAGGCCTATTTGCGGCCATACTTAGAAATGCGGCGACTAGTCCTGGTATTCCAGAAATTCAGATTTTGTTTACTGACCACCAGTGGTGAATCACATTTTCATGGAGCAACCCCACAAAAAACTGATAGGATATAAGTGTGATACATCAAAATGTTCGCATGAATAAGGCCTATTTGCGTCCATACTTAGAAATGCGGCGACTAGTCCAGGTATTCCAGAAATTCAGATTTTGTTTACTGACCACCAGTGGTGAATCACATTTTCTTGGAGCAACCCCACAAAAAACTGATAGGATATAAGTGTGATACACCAAAATGTAAGCATGAATAAGGCCTATTTGCGTCCATACTTAGAAATGCGGCGACTAGTCCAGGTATTCCAGAAATTCAGATTTTGTTTACTGACCACCAGTGGTGAATCACATTTTCTTGGAGCAACCCCACAAAAAACTGATAGGATATAAGTGTGATACACCAAAATGTTCCATACTTGGAAATGCGGCTACTAGTCCAGGTATTCCAGAAATTCAGATTTTGTTTACTGACCACCAGTGGTGAATCACATTTTCATGGAGCAACCCCACAAAAAACTGACAGGATATAAGTGTGATACACCAAAATGTTCGTATGAATAAGGCCTATTTGCGGCCATACTTAGAAATGCGGCGACTAGTCCAGGTATTCCAGAAATTCAGATTTTGTTTACTGACCACCAGTGGTGAATCACATTTTCATGGAGCAACCCCACAAAAAACTGATAGGATATAAGTGTGATACACCAAAATGTTCGCATGAATAAGGCCTATTTGCGTCCATACTTAGAAATGCGGCTACTAGTCCAGGTATTCCAGAAATTCAGATTTTGTTTACTGACCACCAGTGGTGAATCACATTTTCATGGAGCAACCCCACAAAAAACTGATAGGATATAAGTGTGATACACCAAAATGTTCGCATGAATAAGGCCTATTTGCGTCCATACTTAGAAATGCTTCGACTAGTCCAGGTATTCCAGAAATTCAGATTTTGTTTACTGACGACCAGTGGTGAATCACATTTTCTTGGAGCAACCCCACAAAAAACTGATAGGATATAAGTGTGATACACCAAAATGTTCGTATGAATAAGGCCTATTTGCGTCCATACTTAGAAATGCGGCGACTAGTCCAGGTATACCAGAAATTCAGATTTTGTTTACTGACCACCAGTGGTGAATCACATTTTCATGGAGCAACCCCACAAAAAACTGATAGGATATAAGTGTGATACACCAAAATGTTCGCATGAATAAGGCCTATTTGCGTCCATACTTAGAAATGCGGCGACTAGTCCAGGTATTCCAGAAATTCAGATTTTGTTTACTGACCACCAGTGGTGAATCACATTTTCATGGAGCAACCCCACAAAAAACTGATAGGATATAAGTGTGATACACCAAAATGTTCGTATGAATAAGGCCTATTTGCGGCCATACTTAGAAATGCGGCCACTAGTCCAGGTATTCCAGAAATTCAGATTTTGTTTACTGACCACCAGTGGTGAATCACATTTTCATGGAGCAACCCCACAAAAAACTGATAGGATATAAGTGTGATACACCAAAATGTTCGCATGAATAAGGCCTATTTGCGTCCATACTTAGAAATGCGGCGACTAGTCCAGGTATTCCAGAAATTCAGATTTTGTTTACTGACCACCAGTGGTGAATCACATTTTCTTGGAGCAACCCCACAAAAAACTGATAGGATATAAGTGTGATACACCAAAATGTTCGTATGAATAAGGCCTATTTGCGACCATACTTGGAAATGCGGCGACTAGTCCAGGTATTCCAGAAATTCAGATTTTGTTTACTGACCACCAGTGGTGAATCACATTTTCTTGGAGCAACCCCACAAAAAACTGATAGGATATAAGTGTGATACACCAAAATGTTCGCATGAATAAGGCCTATTTGCGTCCATACTTAGAAATGCTTCGACTAGTCCAGGTATTCCAGAAATTCAGATTTTGTTTACTGACGACCAGTGGTGAATCACATTTTCTTGGAGCAACCCCACAAAAAACTGATAGGATATAAGTGTGATACACCAAAATGTTCGTATGAATAAGGCCTATTTGCGTCCATACTTAGAAATGCGCCGACTAGTCCAGGTATACCAGAAATTCAGATTTTGTTTACTGACCACCAGTGGTGAATCACATTTTCATGGAGCAACCCCACAAAAAACTGATAGGATATAAGTGTGATACACCAAAATGTTCGCATGAATAAGGCCTATTTGCGTCCATACTTAGAAATGCGGCGACTAGTCCAGGTATTCCAGAAATTCAGATTTTGTTTACTGACCACCAGTGGTGAATCACATTTTCATGGAGCAACCCCACAAAAAACTGATAGGATATAAGTGTGATACACCAAAATGTTCGTATGAATAAGGCCTATTTGCGGCCATACTTAGAAATGCGGCCACTAGTCCAGGTATTCCAGAAATTCAGATTTTGTTTACTGACCACCAGTGGTGAATCACATTTTCATGGAGCAACCCCACAAAAAACTGATAGGATATAAGTGTGATACACCAAAATGTTCGCATGAATAAGGCCTATTTGCGTCCATACTTAGAAATGCGGCGACTAGTCCAGGTATTCCAGAAATTCAGATTTTGTTTACTGACCACCAGTGGTGAATCACATTTTCTTGGAGCAACCCCACAAAAAACTGATAGGATATAAGTGTGATACACCAAAATGTTCGTATGAATAAGGCCTATTTGCGACCATACTTGGAAATGCGGCGACTAGTCCAGGTATTCCAGAAATTCAGATTTTGTTTACTGACCACCAGTGGTAAATCACATTTTCATGGAGCAACCCCACAAAAAACTGACAGGATATAAGTGTGATACACCAAAATGTTCGTATGAATAAGGCCTATTTGCGGCCATACTTAGAAATGCGGCGACTAGTCCAGGTATTCCAGAAATTCAGATTTTGTTTACTGACCACCAGTGGTGAATCACATTTTCATGGAGCAACCCCACAAAAAACTGATAGGATATAAGTGTGATACACCAAAATGTTCGCATAAATAAGGCCTATTTGCGTCCATACTTAGAAATGCTGCGACTAGTCCAGGTATTCCAGAAATTCAGATTTTGTTTACTGACCACCAGTGGTGAATCACATTTTCATGGAGCAACCCCACAAAAAACTGATAGGATATAAGTGTGATACACCAAAATGTTCGTATGAATAAGGCCTATTTGCGTCCATACTTAGAAATGCGGCGACTAGTCCAGGTATACCAGAAATTCAGATTTTGTTTACTGACCACCAGTGGTGAATCACATTTTCATGGAGCAACCCCACAAAAAACTGATAGGATATAAGTGTGATACACCAAAATGTTCGCATGAATAAGGTCTATTTGCGTCCATACTTAGAAATGCGGCGACTAGTCGAGGTATTCCAGAAATTCAGATTTTGTTTACTGACCACCAGTGGTGAATCACATTTTCATGGAGCAACCCCACAAAAAACTGATAGGATATAAGTGTGATACACCAAAATGTTCGTATGAATAAGGCCTATTTGCGTCCATACTTAGAAATGCGGCGACTAGTCCAGGTATACCAGAAATTCAGATTTTGTTTACTGACCACCAGTGGTGAATCACATTTTCATGGAGCAACCCCACAAAAAACTGATAGGATATAAGTGTGATACACAAAAATGTTCGCATGAATAAGGTCTATTTGCGTCCATACTTAGAAATGCGGCGACTAGTCCAGGTATTCCAGAAATTCAGATTTTGTTTACTGACCACCAGTGGTGAATCACATTTTCTTGGAGCAACCCCACAAAAAACTGATAGGATATAAGTGTGATACACCAAAATGTTCGTATGAATAAGGCCTATTTGCGTCCATACTTAGAAATGCGGCGACTAGTCCAGGTATTCCAGAAATTCAGATTTTGTTTACTGACCACCAGTGGTGAATCACATTTTCATGGAGCAACCCCACAAAAAACTGATAGGATATAAGTGTGATACACCAAAATGTTCGTATGGATAAGGCCTATTTGCGTCCATACTTAGAAATGCGGCGACTAGTCCAGGTATACCAGAAATTCAGATTTTGTTTACTGACCACCAGTGGTGAATCACATTTTCATGGAGCAACCCCACAAAAAACTGATAGGATATAAGTGTGATACACCAAAATGTTCGCATGAATAAGGTCTATTTGCGTCCATACTTAGAAATGCGGCGACTAGTCGAGGTATTCCAGAAATTCAGATTTTGTTTACTGACCACCAGTGGTGAATCACATTTTCATGGAGCAACCATACTTGGAAATGCGGCGACTAGTCCAGGTATTCCAGAAATTCAGATTTTGTTTACTGACCACCAGTGGTGAATCACATTTTCATAGAGCAACCCCACAAACAACTGATAGGATATAAGTGTGATACACCAAAATGTTCGCATGAATAAGGCCTATTTGCGTCCATACTTTGAAATGCGGCGACTAGTCCAGGTATTCCAGAAATTCAGATTTTGTTTACTGACCACCAGTGGTGTATCACATTTTCATGGAGCAACCCCACAAAAAACTGATAGGATATAAGTGTGATACACCAAAATGTTCGCATGAATAAGGCTTATTTGCGTCCATACTTAGAAATGCGGCGACTAGTCCAGGTATTCCAGAAATTCAGATTTTGTTTACTGACCACCAGTGGTGAATCACATTTTCATGGAGCAACCCCACAAAAAACTGATAGGATATAAGTGTGATACACCAAAATGTTCGTATGAATAAGGCCTATTTGCGTCCATACTTTGAAATGCGGCGAGTAGTCTACGTATTCCAGAAATTCAGATTTTGTTTACTGACCACCAGTGGTGAATCACATTTTCATGGAGCAACCCCACAAAAAACTGATAGGATATAAGTGTGATACACCAAAATGTTCGTATGAATAAGACCTATTTACATCCATACTTAGAAATGCGGCGACTAGTCCAGGTATTCCAAAAATTCAGATTTTGTTTACTGACCACCAGTGGTGAATCACATTTTCATGGAGCAACCCCACAAAAAACTGATAGGATATAAGTGTGATACACCAAAATGTTCGCATGAATAAGGCCTATTTGCGTCCATACTTAGAAATGCGGCGACTAGTCCAGGTATACCAGAAATTCAGATTTTGTTTACTGACCACCAGTGGTGAATCACATTTTCATGGAGCAACCCCACAAAAAACTGATAGGATATAAGTGTGATACACCAAAATGTTCGCATGAATAAGGTCTATTTGCGTCCATACTTAGAAATGCGGCGACTAGTCGAGGTATTCCAGAAATTCAGATTTTGTTTACTGACCACCAGTGGTGAATCACATTTTCATGGAGCAACCATACTTGGAAATGCGGCGACTAGTCCAGGTATTCCAGAAATTCAGATTTTGTTTACTGACCACCAGTGGTGAATCACATTTTCATAGAGCAACCCCACAAACAACTGATAGGATATAAGTGTGATACACCAAAATGTTCGCATGAATAAGGCCTATTTGCGTCCATACTTTGAAATGCGGCGACTAGTCCAGGTATTCCAGAAATTCAGATTTTGTTTACTGACCACCAGTGGTGAATCACATTTTCATGGAGCAACCCCACAAAAAACTGATAGGATATAAGTGTGATACACCAAAATGTTCGCATGAATAAGGTCTATTTGCGTCCATACTTAGAAATGCGGCGACTAGTCGAGGTATTCCAGAAATTCAGATTTTGTTTACTGACCACCAGTGGTGAATCACATTTTCATGGAGCAACCATACTTGGAAATGCGGCTACTAGTCCAGGTATTCCAGAAATTCAGATTTTGTTTACTGACCACCAGTGGTGAATCACATTTTCATGGAGCAACCCCACAAAAAACTGACAGGATATAAGTGTGATACACCAAAATGTTCGCATGAATAAGGCCTATTTGCGTCCATACTTAGAAATGCGGCGACTAGTCCAGGTATTCCAGAAATTCAGATTTTGTTTACTGACCACCAGTGGTGAATCACATTTTCATGGAGCAACCCCACAAAAAACTGATACGATATAAGTGTGATACACCAAAATGTTCGCATGAATAAGGCCTATTTGCGTCCATACTTAGAAATGCGGCGACTAGTCCAGGTATTCCAGAAATTCAGATTTTGTTTACTGACCACCAGTGGTGAATCACATTTTCATGGAGCAACCCCACAAAAAACTGATAGGATATAAGTGTGATACACCAAAATGTTCGCATGAATAAGGCCTATTTGCGTCCATACTTAGAAATGCGGCGACTAGTCCAGGTATTCCAGAAATTCAGATTTTGTTTACTGACCACCAGTGGTGAATCACATTTTCTTGGAGCAACCCCACAAAAAACTGATAGGATATAAGTGTGATACACCAAAATGTTCGCATAAATAGGGCCTATTTGCGTCCATACTTAGAAATGCGGCGACTAGTCCAGGTATTCCAGAAATTCAGATTTTGTTTACTGACCACCAGTGGTGAATCACATTTTCTTGGAGCAACCCCACAAAAAACTGATAGGATATAAGTGTGATACACCAAAATGTTCGTATGGATAAGGCCTATTTGCGTCCATACTTAGAAATGCGGCGACTAGTCCAGGTATACCAGAAATTCAGATTTTGTTTACTGACCACCAGTGGTGAATCACATTTTCATGGAGCAACCCCACAAAAAACTGATAGGATATAAGTGTGATACACCAAAATGTTCGCATGAATAAGGTCTATTTGCGTCCATACTTAGAAATGCGGCGACTAGTCGAGGTATTCCAGAAATTCAGATTTTGTTTACTGACCACCAGTGGTGAATCACATTTTCATGGAGCAACCCCACAAAAAACTGATAGGATATAAGTGTGATACACCAAAATGTTCGCATGAATAAGGTCTATTTGCGTCCATACTTAGAAATGCGGCGACTAGTCCAGGTATTCCAGAAATTCAGATTTTGTTTACTGACCACCAGTGGTGAATCACATTTTCTTGGAGCAACCCCACAAAAAACTGATTGGATATAAGTGTGATACACCAAAATGTTCGTATGAATAAGGCCTATTTGCGTCCATACTTAGAAATGCGGCGACTAGTCCAGGTATTCCAGAAATTCAGATTTTGTTTACTGACCACCAGTGGTGAATCACATTTTCATGGAGCAACCCCACAAAAAACTGATAGGATATAAGTGTGATACACCAAAATGTTCGTATGGATAAGGCCTATTTGCGTCCATACTTAGAAATGCGGCGACTAGTCCAGGTATACCAGAAATTCAGATTTTGTTTACTGACCACCAGTGGTGAATCACATTTTCATGGAGCAACCCCACAAAAAACTGATAGGATATAAGTGTGATACACCAAAATGTTCGCATGAATAAGGTCTATTTGCGTCCATACTTAGAAATGCGGCGACTAGTCGAGGTATTCCAGAAATTCAGATTTTGTTTACTGACCACCAGTGGTGAATCACATTTTCATGGAGCAACCATACTTGGAAATGCGGCGACTAGTCCAGGTATTCCAGAAATTCAGATTTTGTTTACTGACCACCAGTGGTGAATCACATTTTCATAGAGCAACCCCACAAACAACTGATAGGATATAAGTGTGATACACCAAAATGTTCGCATGAATAAGGCCTATTTGCGTCCATACGTAGAAATGCAGCGACTAGTCCAGGTATTCCAGAAATTCAGATTTTGTTTACTGACCACCAGTGGTGTATCACATTTTCATGGAGCAACCCCACAAAAAACTGATAGGATATAAGTGTGATACACCAAAATGTTCGCATGAATAAGGCTTATTTGCGTCCATACTTAGAAATGCGGCGACTAGTCCAGGTATTCCAGAAATTCAGATTTTGTTTACTGACCACCAGTGGTGAATCACATTTTCATGGAGCAACCCCACAAAAAACTGATAGGATATAAGTGTGATACACCAAAATGTTCGTATGAATAAGGCCTATTTGCGTCCATACTTTGAAATGCGGCGAGTAGTCTACGTATTCCAGAAATTCAGATTTTGTTTACTGACCACCAGTGGTGAATCACATTTTCATGGAGCAACCCCACAAAAAACTGATAGGATATAAGTGTGATACACCAAAATGTTCGTATGAATAAGACCTATTTACATCCATACTTAGAAATGCGGCGACTAGTCCAGGTATTCCAAAAATTCAGATTTTGTTTACTGACCACCAGTGGTGAATCACATTTTCATGGAGCAACCCCACAAAAAACTGATAGGATATAAGTGTGATACACCAAAATGTTCGCATGAATAAGGCCTATTTGCGTCCATACTTAGAAATGCGGCGACTAGTCCAGGTATACCAGAAATTCAGATTTTGTTTACTGACCACCAGTGGTGAATCACATTTTCATGGAGCAACCCCACAAAAAACTGATAGGATATAAGTGTGATACACCAAAATGTTCGCATGAATAAGGTCTATTTGCGTCCATACTTAGAAATGCGGCGACTAGTCGAGGTATTCCAGAAATTCAGATTTTGTTTACTGACCACCAGTGGTGAATCACATTTTCATGGAGCAACCATACTTGGAAATGCGGCGACTAGTCCAGGTATTCCAGAAATTCAGATTTTGTTTACTGACCACCAGTGGTGAATCACATTTTCATAGAGCAACCCCACAAACAACTGATAGGATATAAGTGTGATACACCAAAATGTTCGCATGAATAAGGCCTATTTGCGTCCATACTTTGAAATGCGGCGACTAGTCCAGGTATTCCAGAAATTCAGATTTTGTTTACTGACCACCAGTGGTGAATCACATTTTCATGGAGCAACCCCACAAAAAACTGATAGGATATAAGTGTGATACACCAAAATGTTCGTATGAATAAGGCCTATTTGCGTCCATACTTAGAAATGCGGCGACTAGTCCAGGTATACCAGAAATTCAGATTTTGTTTACTGACCACCAGTGGTGAATCACATTTTCATGGAGCAACCCCACAAAAAACTGATAGGATATAAGTGTGATACACCAAAATGTTCGCATGAATAAGGTCTATTTGCGTCCATACTTAGAAATGCGGCGACTAGTCGAGGTATTCCAGAAATTCAGATTTTGTTTACTGACCACCAGTGGTGAGTCACATTTTCATGGAGCAACCCCACAAAAAACTGATAGGATATAAGTGTGATACACCAAAATGTTCGTATGAATAAGGCCTATTTGCGTCCATACTTAGAAATGCGGCGACTAGTCCAGGTATACCAGAAATTCAGATTTTGTTTACTGACCACCAGTGGTGAATCACATTTTCATGGAGCAACCCCACAAAAAACTGATAGGATATAAGTGTGATACACCAAAATGTTCGCATGAATAAGGTCTATTTGCGTCCATACTTAGAAATGCGGCGACTAGTCGAGGTATTCCAGAAATTCAGATTTTGTTTACTGACCACCAGTGGTGAATCACATTTTCATGGAGCAACCATACTTGGAAATGCGGCTACTAGTCCAGGTATTCCAGAAATTCAGATTTTGTTTA
Organism: Leucophora obtusa; assembly: GCA_949987735.1. Classification (NCBI taxonomy): domain Eukaryota; kingdom Metazoa; phylum Arthropoda; class Insecta; order Diptera; family Anthomyiidae; genus Leucophora; species Leucophora obtusa. The sequence goes on from OX465297.1 coordinate 144,221,020, forward strand.
CTGACCACCAGTGGTGAATCACATTTTCATGGAGCAACCCCACAAAAAACTGACAGGATATAAGTGTGATACACCAAAATGTTCGCATGAATAAGGCCTATTTGCGTCCATACTTAGAAATGCGGCGACTAGTCCAGGTATTCCAGAAATTCAGATTTTGTTTACTGACCACCAGTGGTGAATCACATTTTCATGGAGCAACCCCACAAAAAACTGATACGATATAAGTGTGATACACCAAAATGTTCGCATGAATAAGGCCTATTTGCGTCCATACTTAGAAATGCGGCGACTAGTCCAGGTATTCCAGAAATTCAGATTTTGTTTACTGACCACCAGTGGTGAATCACATTTTCATGGAGCAACCCCACAAAAAACTGATAGGATATAAGTGTGATACACCAAAATGTTCGCATGAATAAGGCCTATTTGCGTCCATACTTAGAAATGCGGCGACTAGTCCAGGTATTCCAGAAATTCAGATTTTGTTTACTGACCACCAGTGGTGAATCACATTTTCTTGGAGCAACCCCACAAAAAACTGATAGGATATAAGTGTGATACACCAAAATGTTCGCATGAATAGGGCCTATTTGCGTCCATACTTAGAAATGCGGCGACTAGTCCAGGTATTCCAGAAATTCAGATTTTGTTTACTGACCACCAGTGGTGAATCACATTTTCTTGGAGCAACCCCACAAAAAACTGATAGGATATAAGTGTGATACACCAAAATGTTCGTATGAATAAGGCCTATTTGCGTCCATACTTAGAAATGCGGCGACTAGTCCAGGTATTCCAGAAATTCAGATTTTGTTTACTGACCACCAGTGGTGAATCACATTTTCATGGAGCAACCCCACAAAAAACTGATAGGATATAAGTGTGATACACCAAAATGTTCGTATGGATAAGGCCTATTTGCGTCCATACTTAGAAATGCGGCGACTAGTCCAGGTATACCAGAAATTCAGATTTTGTTTACTGACCACCAGTGGTGAATCACATTTTCATGGAGCAACCCCACAAAAAACTGATAGGATATAAGTGTGATACACCAAAATGTTCGCATGAATAAGGTCTATTAGCGTCTATACTTAGAAATGCGGCGACTAGTCGAGGTATTCCAGAAATTCAGATTTTGTTTACTGACCACCAGAGGTGAATCACATTTTCATGGAGCAACCATACTTGGAAATGCGGCGACTAGTCCAGGTATTCCAGAAATTCAGATTTTGTTTACTGACCACCAGTGGTGAATCACATTTTCATAGAGCAACCCCACAAACAACTGATAGGATATAAGTGTGATACACCAAAATGTTCGCATGAATAAGGCCTATTTGCGTCCATACTTTGAAATGCGGCGACTAGTCCAGGTATTCCAGAAATTCAGATTTTGTTTACTGACCACCAGTGGTGTATCACATTTTCATGGAGCAACCCCACAAAAAACTGATAGGATATAAGTGTGATGCACCAAAATGTTCGCATGAATAAGGCTTATTTGCGTCCATACTTAGAAATGCGGCGACTAGTCCAGGTATTCCAGAAATTCAGATTTTGTTTACTGACCACCAGTGGTGAATCACATTTTCATGGAGCAACCCCACAAAAAACTGATAGGATATAAGTGTGATACACCAAAATGTTCGTATGAATAAGGCCTATTTGCGTCCATACTTTGAAATGCGGCGAGTAGTCTACGTATTCCAGAAATTCAGATTTTGTTTACTGACCACCAGTGGTGAATCACATTTTCATGGAGCAACCCCACAAAAAACTGATAGGATATAAGTGTGATACACCAAAATGTTCGCATGAATAAGGCCTATTTGCGTCCATACTTAGAAATGCGGCGACTAGTCCAGGTATTCCAGAAATTCAGATTTTGTTTACTGACCACCAGTGGTGAATCACATTTTCATGGAGCAACCCCACAAAAAACTGATAGGATATAAGTGTGATACACCAAAATGTTCGTATGAAAAAGGCCTATATGCGTCCGTACTTAGAAATGCGGCGACTAGTCCAGGTATTCCAGAAATTCAGATTTTTTTTACTGACCACCAGTGGTGAATCACATTTTCATGGAGCAACCCCACAAAAAACTGATAGGATATAAGTGTGATACACCAAAATGTTCGCATGAATAAGGCCTATTTGCGTCCATACTTAGAAATGCGGCGACTAGTCCAGGTATTCCAGAAATTCAGATTTTGTTTACTGACCACCAGTGGTGAATCACATTTTCATGGAGCAACCCCACAAAAAACTGATAGGATATAAGTGTGATACACCAAAATGTTCGCATGAATAAGGCCTATTTGCGTCCATACTTAGAAATGCGGCGACTAGTCCAGGTATTCCAGAAAATCAGATTTTGTTTACTGACCACCAGTGGTGAATCACATTTTCATGGAGCAACCCCACAAAAAACTGATAGGATATAAGTGTAATACACCAAAATGTTCGCATGAATAAGGCCTATTTGCGTCCATACTTAGAAATGCGGCGACTAGTCCAGGTATTCCAGAAATTCAGATTTTGTTTACTGACCACCAGTGGTGAATCACATTTTCATGGAGCAACCCCACAAAAAACTGATAGGATATAAGTGTGATACACCAAAATGTTCGTATGAATAAGGCCTATTTGCGTCCGTACTTCGAAATGCGGCGACTAGTCCAGGTATTCCAGAAATTCAGATTTTGTTTACTGACCACCAGTGGTGAATCACATTTTCATGGAGCAACCCCACAAAAAACTGATAGGATATAAGTGTGATACACCAAAATGTTCGTATGAATAAGGCCTATTTGCGTCCGTACTTAGAAATGCGGCGACTAGTCCAGGTATTCCAGAAATTCAGATTTTGTTTACTGACCACCAGTGGGGAATCACATTTTCATGGAGCAACCCCACAAAAAACTGATAGGATATAAGTGTGATACACCAAAATGTTCGCATGAATAAGGCCTATTTGCGTCCATACTTAGAAATGCGGCGACTAGTCCAGGTATTCCAGAAATTCTGATTTTGTTTACTGACCACCAGTGGTGAATCACATTTTCATGGAGCAACCCCACAAAAAACTGATAGGATATAAGTGTGATACACCAAAATGTTCGCATGAATAAGGCCTATTTGCGTCCATACTTCGAAATGCGGCGACTAGTCCAGGTATTCCAGAAATTCAGATTTTGTCTACTGACCACCAGTGGTGAATCACATTTTCATGGAGCAACCCCACAAAAAACTGATAGGATATAAGTGTGATACACCAAAATGTTCGTATGAATAAGGCCTATTTGCGTCCGTACTTCGAAATGCGGCGACTAGTCCAGGTATTCCAGAAATTCAGATTTTGTTTACTGACCACCAGTGGTGAATCACATTTTCATGGAGCAACCCCACAAAAAACTGATAGGATATAAGTGTGATACACCAAAATGTTCGTATGAATAAGGCCTATTTGCGTCCGTACTTAGAAATGCGGCGGCTAGTCCAGGTATTCCAGAAATTCAGATTTTGTTTACTGACCACCAGTGGTGAATCACATTTTCATGGAGCAACCCCACAAAAAACTGATAGGATATAAGTGTGATACACCAAAATGTTCGCATGAATAAGGCCTATTTGCGTCCATACTTAGAAATGCGGCGACTAGTCCAGGTATTCCAGAAATTCTGATTTTGTTTACTGACCACCAGTGGTGAATCACATTTTCATGGAGCAACCCCACAAAAAACTGATAGGATATAAGTGTGAAACACCAAAATGTTCGCATGAATAAGGCGTATTTGCGTCCATACTTAGAAATGCGGCTACTAGTCCAGGTATTCCAGAAATTCAGATTTTGTTTACTGACCACCAGTGGTGAATCACATTTTCATGGAGCAACCCCACAAAAAACTGATAGGATATAAGTGTGATACACCAAAATGTTCGCATGAATAAGGCCTATTTGCGTCCATACTTAGAAATGCGGCGACTAGTCCAGGTATTCCAGAAATTCAGATTTTGTTTACTGACCACCAGTGGTGAATCACATTTTCATGGAGCAACCCCACAAAAAACTAATAGGATATAAGTGTGATACACCAAAATGTTCGTATGAATAAGGCCTATTTGCGTCCATACTTTGAAATGCGGCGAGTAGTCTACGTATTCCAGAAATTCAGATTTTGTTTACTGACCACCAGTGGTGAATCACATTTTCATGGAGCAACCCCACAAAAAACTGATAGGATATAAGTGTGATACACCAAAATGTTCGCATGAATAAGGCCTATTTGCGTCCATACTTAGAAATGCGGCGACTAGTCCAGGTATTCCAGAAATTCAGATTTTGTTTACTGACCACCAGTGGTGAATCACATTTTCTTGGAGCAACCCCACAAAAAACTGATAGGATATAAATGTGATACACCAAAATGTTCGCATGAATAAGGCCTATTTGCGTCCATACTTAGAAATGCGGCAACTAGTCCAGGTATTCCAGAAATTCAGATTTTGTTTACTGACCACCAGTGGTGTATCACATTTTCATGGAGCAACCCCACAAAAAACTGATAGGATATAAGTGTGATACACCAAAATGTTCGCATGAATAAGGCGTATTTGCGTCCATACTTAGAAATGCGGCGACTAGTCCAGGTATTCCAGAAATTCTGATTTTGTTTACTGACCACCAGTGGTGTATCACATTTTCATGGAGCAACCCCACAAAAAACTGATAGGATATAAGTGTGATACACCAAAATGTTCGCATGAATAAGGCTTATTTGCGTCCATACTTAGAAATGCGGCGACTAGTCCAGGTATTCCAGAAATTCAGATTTTGTTTACTGACCACCAGTGGTGAATCACATTTTCATGGAGCAACCCCACAAAAAACTGATAGGATATAAGTGTGATACACCAAAATGTTCGTATGAATAAGGCCTATTTGCGTCCATACTTTGAAATGCGGCGAGTAGTCTACGTATTCCAGAAATTCAGATTTTGTTTACTGACCACCAGTGGTGAATCACATTTTCATGGAGCAACCCCACAAAAAACTGATAGGATATAAGTGTGATACACCAAAATGTTCGTATGAATAAGACCTATTTACATCCATACTTAGAAATGCGGCGACTAGTCCAGGTATTCCAAAAATTCAGATTTTGTTTACTGACCACCAGTGGTGAATCACATTTTCATGGAGCAACCCCACAAAAAACTGATAGGATATAAGTGTGATACACCAAAATGTTCGCATGAATAAGGCCTATTTGCGTCCATACTTAGAAATGCGGCGACTAGTCCAGGTATTCCAGAAATTCAGATTTTGTTTACTGACCACCAGTGGTGAATGACATTTTCATGGAGCAACCCCACAAAAAACTGATAGGATATAAGTGTGATACACCAAAATGTTCGCATGAATAAGGCCTATTTGCGTCCATACTTAGAAATGCGGCGACTAGTCCAGGTATTCCAGAAATTCAGATTTTGTTTACTGACCACCAGTGGTGAATCACATTTTCATGGAGCAACCCCACAAAAAACTGATAGGATATAAGTGTGATACACCAAAATGTTCGCATGAATAAGGCCTATTTGCGTCCATACTTAGAAATGCGGCGACTAGTCCAGGTATTCCAGAAAATCAGATTTTGTTTACTGACCACCAGTGGTGAATCACATTTTCATGGAGCAACCCCACAAAAAACTGATAGGATATAAGTGTAATACACCAAAATGTTCGCATGAATAAGGCCTATTTGCGTCCATACTTAGAAATGCGGCGACTAGTCCAGGTATTCCAGAAATTCTGATTTTGTTTACTGACCACCAGTGGTGAATCACATTTTCATGGAGCAACCCCACAAAAAACTGATAGGATATAAGTGTGATACACCAAAATGTTCGCATGAATAAGGCCTATTTGCGTCCATACTTAGAAATGCGGCGACTAGTCCAGGTATTCCAGAAATTCAGATTTTGTCTACTGACCACCAGTGGTGAATCACATTTTCATGGAGCAACCCCACAAAAAACTGATAGGATATAAGTGTGATACACCAAAATGTTCGTATGAATAAGGCCTATTTGCGTCCGTACTTCGAAATGCGGCGACTAGTCCAGGTATTCCAGAAATTCAGATTTTGTTTACTGACCACCAGTGGTGAATCACATTTTCATGGAGCAACCCCACAAAAAACTGATAGGATATAAGTGTGATACACCAAAATGTTCGTATGAATAAGGCCTATTTGCGTCCGTACTTAGAAATGCGGCGACTAGTCCAGGTATTCCAGAAATTCAGATTTTGTTTACTGACCACCAGTGGTGAATCACATTTTCATGGAGCAACCCCACAAAAAACTGATAGGATATAAGTGTGATACACCAAAATGTTCGCATGAATAAGGCCTATTTGCGTCCATACTTAGAAATGCGGCGACTAGTCCAGGTATTCCAGAAATTCTGATTTTGTTTACTGACCACCAGTGGTGAATCACATTTTCATGGAGCAACCCCACAAAAAACTGATAGGATATAAGTGTGATACACCAAAATGTTCGCATGAATAAGGCGTATTTGCGTCCATACTTAGAAATGCGGCTACTAGTCCAGGTATTCCAGAAATTCAGATTTTGTTTACTGACCACCAGTGGTGAATCACATTTTCATGGAGCAACCCCACAAAAAACTGATAGGATATAAGTGTGATACACCAAAATGTTCGCATGAATAAGGCCTATTTGCGTCCATACTTAGAAATGCGGCGACTAGTCCAGGTATTCCAGAAATTCAGATTTTGTTTACTGACCACCAGTGGTGAATCACATTTTCATGGAGCAACCCCACAAAAAACTAATAGGATATAAGTGTGATACACCAAAATGTTCGTATGAATAAGGCCTATTTGCGTCCATACTTTGAAATGCGGCGAGTAGTCTACGTATTCCAGAAATTCAGATTTTGTTTACTGACCACCAGTGGTGAATCACATTTTCATGGAGCAACCCCACAAAAAACTGATAGGATATAAGTGTGATACACCAAAATGTTCGCATGAATAAGGCGTATTTGCGTCCATACTTAGAAATGCGGCGACTAGTCCAGGTATTCCAGAAATTCAGATTTTGTTTACTGACCACCAGTGGTGAATCACATTTTCATGGAGCAACCCCACAAAAAACTGATAGGATATAAGTGTGATACACCAAAATGTTCGCATGAATAAGGCCTATTTGCGTCCATACTTAGAAATGCGGCGACTAGTCCAGGTATTCCAGAAATTCAGATTTTGTTTACTGACCACCAGTGGTGTATCACATTTTCATGGAGCAACCCCACAAAAAACTGATAGGATATAAGTGTGATACACCAAAATGTTCGCATGAATAAGGCGTATTTGCGTCCATACTTAGAAATGCGGCGACTAGTCCAGGTATTCCAGAAATTCAGATTTTGTTTACTGACCACCAGTGGTGAATCACATTTTCATGGAGCAACCCCACAAAAAACTGATAGGATATAAGTGTGATACACCAAAATGTTCGCATGAATAAGGCTTATTTGCGTCCATACTTAGAAATGCGGCGACTAGTCCAGGTATTCCAGAAATTCTGATTTTGTTTACTGACCACCAGTGGTGTATCACATTTTCATGGAGCAACCCCACAAAAAACTGATAGGATATAAGTGTGATACAACAAAATGTTCGTATGAATAAGGCCTATTTGCGTCCATACTTTGAAATGCGGCGAGTAGTCTACGTATTCCAGAAATTCAGATTTTGTTTACTGACCACCAGTGGTGAATCACATTTTCATGGAGCAACCCCACAAAAAACTGATAGGATATAAGTGTGATACACCAAAATGTTCGTATGAATAAGGCCTATTTGCGTCCATACTTTGAAATGCGGCGAGTAGTCTACGTATTCCAGAAATTCAGATTTTGTTTACTGACCACCAGTGGTGAATCACATTTTCATGGAGCAACCCCACAAAAAACTGATAGGATATAAGTGTGATACACCAAAATGTTCGCATGAATAAGGCCTATTTGCGTCCATACTTAGAAATGCGGCGACTAGTCCAGGTATTCCAGAAATTCAGATTTTGTTTACTGACCACCAGTGGTGTATCACATTTTCATGGAGCAACCCCACAAAAAACTGATAGGATATAAGTGTGATACACCAAAATGTTCGCATGAATAAGGCGTATTTGCGTCCATACTTAGAAATGCGGCGACTAGTCCAGGTATTCCAGAAATTCAGATTTTGTTTACTGACCACCAGTGGTGAATCACATTTTCATGGAGCAACCCCACAAAAAACTGATAGGATATAAGTGTGATACACCAAAATGTTCCCATGAATAAGGCCTATTTGCGTCCATACTTAGAAATGCGGCGACTAGTCCAGGTATTCCAGAAATTCAGATTTTGTTTACTGACCACCAGTGGTGTATCACATTTTCATGGAGCAACCCCACAAAAAACTGATAGGATATAAGTGTGATACACCAAAATGTTCGCATGAATAAGGCGTATTTGCGTCCATACTTAGAAATGCGGCGACTAGTCCAGGTATTCCAGAAATTCAGATTTTGTTTACTGACCACCAGTGGTGAATCACATTTTCATGGAGCAACCCCACAAAAAACTGATAGGATATAAGTGTGATACAGCAAAATGTTCGCATGAATAAGGCCTATTTGCGTCCATACTTAGAAATGCGGCGACTAGTCCAGGTATTCCAGAAATTCTGATTTTGTTTACTGACCACCAGTGGTGTATCACATTTTCATGGAGCAACCCCACAAAAAACTGATAGGATATAAGTGTGATACACCAAAATGTTCGCATGAATAAGGCTTATTTGCGTCCATACTTAGAAATGCGGCGACTAGTCCAGGTATTCCAGAAATTCAGATTTTGTTTACTGACCACCAGTGGTGAATCACATTTTCATGGAGCAACCCCACAAAAAACTGATAGGATATAAGTGTGATACACCAAAATGTTCGTATGAATAAGGCCTATTTGCGTCCATACTTTGAAATGCGGCGAGTAGTCTACGTATTCCAGAAATTCAGATTTTGTTTACTGACCACCAGTGGTGAATCACATTTTCATGGAGCAACCCCACAAAAAACTGATAGGATATAAGTGTGATACACCAAAATGTTCGTATGAATAAGACCTATTTACATCCATACTTAGAAATGCGGCGACTAGTCCAGGTATTCCAAAAATTCAGATTTTGTTTACTGACCACCAGTGGTGAATCACATTTTCATGGAGCAACCCCACAAAAAACTGATAGGATATAAGTGTGATACACCAAAATGTTCGCATGAATAAGGCCTATTTGCGTCCATACTTAGAAATGCGGCGACTAGTCCAGGTATTCCAGAAATTCAGATTTTGTTTACTGACCACCAGTGGTGAATCACATTTTCATGGAGCAACCCCACAAAAAACTGATAGGATATAAGTGTGATACACCAAAATGTTCGCATGAATAAGGCCTATTTGCGTCCATACTTAGAAATGCGGCGACTAGTCCAGGTATTCCAGAAATTCAGATTTTGTTTACTGACCACCAGTGGTGAATCACATTTTCATGGAGCAACCCCACAAAAAACTGATAGGATATAAGTGTGATACACCAAAATGTTCGTATGAATAAGGCCTATTTGCGTCCGTACTTAGAAATGCGGCGACTAGTCCAGGTATTCCAGAAATTCAGATTTTGTTTACTGACCACCAGTGGTGAATCACATTTTCATGGAGCAACCCCACAAAAAACTGATAGGATATAAGTGTGATATAGCAAAATGTTCGCATGAATAAGGCCTATTTGCGTCCATACTTAGAAATGCGGCGACTTGTCCAGGTATTCCAGAAATTCTGATTTTGTTTACTGACCACCAGTGGTGAATCACATTTTCATGGAGCAACCCCACAAAAAACTGATAGGATATAAGTGTGATACACCAAAATGTTCGCATGAATAAGGCCTATTTGCGTCCATACTTAGAAATGCGGCGACTAGTCCAGGTATTCCAGAAATTCAGATTTTGTTTACTGACCACCAGTGGTGAATCACATTTTCATGGATAAGGCCTATTTGCGTCCATACTTAGAAATGCGGCGACTAGTCCAGGTATTCCAGAAATTCAGATTTTGTTTACTGACCACCAGTGGTGAATCACATTTTCATGGAGCAACCCCACAAAAAACTGATAGGATATAAGTGTGATACACCAGAATGTTCGTATGAATAAGGCCTATTTGCGTCCGTACTTCGAAATGCGGCGACTAGTCCAGGTATTCCAGAAATTCAGATTTTGTTTACTGACCACCAGTGGTGAATCACATTTTCATGGAGCAACCCCACAAAAAACTGATAGGATATAAGTGTGATACACCAAAATGTTCGTATGAATAAGGCCTATTTGCGTCCGTACTTAGAAATGCGGCGACTAGTCCAGGTATTCCAGAAATTCAGATTTTGTTTACTGACCACCAGTGGGGAATCACATTTTCATGGAGCAACCCCACAAAAAACTGATAGGATATAAGTGTGATACACCAAAATGTTCGTATGAATAAGGCCTATTTGCGTCCATACTTTGAAATGCGGCGAGTAGTCTACGTATTCCAGAAATTCAGATTTTGTTTACTGACCACCAGTGGTGAATCACATTTTCATGGAGCAACCCCACAAAAAACTGATAGGATATAAGTGTGATACACCAAAATGTTCGCATGAATAAGGCTTATTTGCGTCCATACTTAGAAATGCGGCGACTAGTCCAGGTATTCCAGAAATTCTGATTTTGTTTACTGACCACCAGTGGTGTATCACATTTTCATGGAGCAACCCCACAAAAAACTGATAGGATATAAGTGTGATACACCAAAATGTTCGTATGAATAAGGCCTATTTGCGTCCGTACTTCGAAATGCGGCGAGTAGTCTACGTATTCCAGAAATTCAGATTTTGTTTACTGACCACCAGTGGTGAATCACATTTTCATGGAGCAACCCCACAAAAAACTGATAGGATATAAGTGTGATACACCAAAATGTTCGTATGAATAAGGCCTATTTGCGTCCATACTTTGAAATGCGGCGAGTAGTCTACGTATTCCAGAAATTCAGATTTTGTTTACTGACCACCAGTGGTGTATCACATTTTCATGGAGCAACCCCACAAAAAACTGATAGGATATAAGTGTGATACACCAAAATGTTCGCATGAATAAGGCGTATTTGCGTCCATACTTAGAAATGCGGCGACTAGTCCAGGTATTCCAGAAATTCAGATTTTGTTTACTGACCACCAGTGGTGAATCACATTTTCATGGAGCAACCCCACAAAAAACTGATAGGATATAAGTGTGATACACCAAAATCTTCCCATGAATAAGGCCTATTTGCGTCCATACTTAGAAATGCGGCGACTAGTCCAGGTATTCCAGAAATTCAGATTTTGTTTACTGACCACCAGTGGTGTATCACATTTTCATGGAGCAACCCCACAAAAAACTGATAGGATATAAGTGTGATACACCAAAATGTTCGCATGAATAAGGCGTATTTGCGTCCATACTTAGAAATGCGGCGACTAGTCCAGGTATTCCAGAAATTCAGATTTTGTTTACTGACCACCAGTGGTGAATCACATTTTCATGGAGCAACCCCACAAAAAACTGATAGGATATAAGTGTGATACAGCAAAATGTTCGCATGAATAAGGCCTATTTGCGCCCATACTTAGAAATGCGGCGACTAGTCCAGGTATTCCAGAAATTCTGATTTTGTTTACTGACCACCAGTGGTGTATCACATTTTCATGGAGCAACCCCACAAAAAACTGATAGGATATAAGTGTGATACACCAAAATGTTCGCATGAATAAGGCTTATTTGCGTCCATACTTAGAAATGCGGCGACTAGTCCAGGTATTCCAGAAATTCAGATTTTGTTTACTGACCACCAGTGGTGAATCACATTTTCATGGAGCACCCCCACAAAAAACTGATAGGATATAAGTGTGATACACCAAAATGTTCGTATGAATAAGGCCTATTTGCGTCCATACTTTGAAATGCGGCGAGTAGTCTACGTATTCCAGAAATTCAGATTTTGTTTACTGACCACCAGTGGTGAATCACATTTTCATGGAGCAACCCCACAAAAAACTGATAGGATATAAGTGTGATACACCAAAATGTTCGCATGAATAAGGCTTATTTGCGTCCATACTTAGAAATGCGGCGACTAGTCCAGGTATTCCAGAAATTCAGATTTTGTTTACTGACCACCAGTGGTGAATCACATTTTCATGGAGCAACCCCACAAAAAACTGATAGGATATAAGTGTGATACACCAAAATGTTCGCATGAATAAGGCCTATTTGCGTCCATACTTAGAAATGCGGCGACTAGTCCAGGTATTCCAGAAATTCAGATTTTGTTTACTGACCACCAGTGGTGAATCACATTTTCATGGAGCAACCCCACAAAAAACTGATAGGATATAAGTGTGATACACCAAAATGTTCGCATGAATAAGGCCTATTTGCGTCCATACTTAGAAATGCGGCGACTAGTCCAGGTATTCCAGAAATTCAGATTTTGTTTACTGACCACCAGTGGTGAATCACATTTTCATGGAGCAACCCCACAAAAAACTGATAGGATATAAGTGTGATACACCAAAATGTTCGTATGAATAAGGCCTATTTGCGTCCGTACTTAGAAACGCGGCGACTAGTCCAGGTATTCCAGAAATTCAGATTTTGTTTACTGACCACCAGTGGTGAATCACATTTTCATGGAGCAACCCCACAAAAAACTGATAGGATATAAGTGTGATATAGCAAAATGTTCGCATGAATAAGGCCTATTTGCGTCCATACTTAGAAATGCGGCGACTAGTCCAGGTATTCCAGAAATTCTGATTTTGTTTACTGACCACCAGTGGTGAATCACATTTTCATGGAGCAACCCCACAAAAAACTGATAGGATATAAGTGTGATACACCAAAATGTTCGCATGAATAAGGCCTATTTGCGTCCATACTTAGAAATGCGGCGACTAGTCCAGGTATTCCAGAAATTCAGATTTTGTTTACTGACCACCAGTGGTGAATCACATTTTCATGGATAAGGCCTATTTGCGTCCATACTTAGAAATGCGGCGACTAGTCCAGGTATTCCAGAAATTCAGATTTTGTTTACTGACCACCAGTGGTGAATCACATTTTCATGGAGCAACCCCACAAAAAACTGATAGGATATAAGTGTGATACACCAAAATATTCGTATGAATAAGGCCTATTTGCGTCCGTACTTCGAAATGCGGCGACTAGTCCAGGTATTCCAGAAATTCAGATTTTGTTTACTGACCACCAGTGGTGAATCACATTTTCATGGAGCAACCCCACAAAAAACTGATAGGATATAAGTGTGATACACCAAAATGTTCGCATGAATAAGGCCTATTTGCGTCCGTACTTAGAAATGCGGCGACTAGTCCAGGTATTCCAGAAATTCAGATTTTGTTTACTGACCACCAGTGGGGAATCACATTTTCATGGAGCAACCCCACAAAAAACTGATAGGATATAAGTGTGATACACCAAAATGTTCGCATGAATAAGGCCTATTTGCGTCCATACTTAGAAATGCGGCGACTAGTCCAGGTATTCCAGAAATTCTGATTTTGTTTACTGACCACCAGTGGTGAATCACATTTTCATGGAGCAACCCCACAAAAAACTGATAGGATATAAGTGTGATACACCAAAATGTTCGCATGAATAAGGCCTATTTGCGTCCATACTTAGAAATGCGGCGACTAGTCCAGGTATTCCAGAAATTCAGATTTTGTTTACTGACCACCAGTGGTGAATCACATTTTCATGGAGCAACCCCACAAAAAACTGATAGGATATAAGTGTGATACACCAAAATGTTCGTATGAATAAGGCCTATTTGCGTCCGTACTTCGAAATGCGGCGACTAGTCCAGGTATTCCAGAAATTCAGATTTTGTTTACTGACCACCAGTGGTGAATCACATTTTCATGGAGCAACCCCACAAAAAACTGATAGGATATAAGTGTGATACACCAAAATGTTCGTATGAATAAGGCCTATTTGTGTCCGTACTTAGAAATGCGGCGACTAGTCCAGGTATTCCAGAAATTCAGATTTTGTTTACTGACCACCAGTGGTGAATCACATTTTCATGGAGCAACCCCACAAAAAACTGATAGGATATAAGTGTGATACACCAAAATGTTCGCATGAATAAGGCCTATTTGCGTCCATACTTAGAAATGCGGCGACTAGTCCAGGTATTCCAGAAATTCTGATTTTGTTTACTGACCACCAGTGGTGAATCACATTTTCATGGAGCAACCCCACAAAAAACTGATAGGATATAAGTGTGATACACCAAAATGTTCGCATGAATAAGGCGTATTTGCGTCCATACTTAGAAATGCGGCTACTAGTCCAGGTATTCCAGAAATTCAGATTTTGTTTACTGACCACCAGTGGTGAATCACATTTTCATGGAGCAACCCCACAAAAAACTGATAGGATATAAGTGTGATACACCAAAATGTTCGCATGAATAAGGCCTATTTGCGTCCATACTTAGAAATGCGGCGACTAGTCCAGGTATTCCAGAAATTCAGATTTTGTTTACTGACCACCAGTGGTGAATCACATTTTCATGGAGCAACCCCACAAAAAACTAATAGGATATAAGTGTGATACACCAAAATGTTCGTATGAATAAGGCCTATTTGCGTCCATACTTTGAAATGCGGCGAGTAGTCTACGTATTCCAGAAATTCAGATTTTGTTTACTGACCACCAGTGGTGAATCACATTTTCATGGAGCAACCCCACAAAAAACTGATAGGATATAAGTGTGATACACCAAAATGTTCGCATGAATAAGGCGTATTTGCGTCCATACTTAGAAATGCGGCGACTAGTCCAGGTATTCCAGAAATTCAGATTTTGTTTACTGACCACCAGTGGTGAATCACATTTTCATGGAGCAACCCCACAAAAAACTGATAGGATATAAGTGTGATACACCAAAATGTTCGCATGAATAAGGCCTATTTGCGTCCATACTTAGAAATGCGGCGACTAGTCGAGGTATTCCAGAAATTCAGATTTTGTTTACTGACCACCAGTGGTGAATCACATTTTCATGGAGCAACCCCACAAAAAACTGATAGGATATAAGTGTGATACACCAAAATGTTCGTATGAATAAGGCCTATTTGCGTCCATACTTAGAAATGCGGCGACAAGTCCAGGTATACCAGAAATTCAGATTTTGTTTACTGACCACCAGTGGTGAATCACATTTTCATGGAGCAACCCCACAAAAAACTGATAGGATATAAGTGTGATACACCAAAATGTTCGCATGAATAAGGTCTATTTGCGTCCATACTTAGAAATGCGGCGACTAGTCGAGGTATTCCAGAAATTCAGATTTTGTTTACTGACCACCAGTGGTGAATCACATTTTCATGGAGCAACCATACTTGGAAATGCGGCTACTAGTCCAGGTATTCCAGAAATTCAGATTTTGTTTACTGACCACCAGTGGTGAATCACATTTTCATGGAGCAACCCCACAAAAAACTGACAGGATATAAGTGTGATACACCAAAATGTTCGTATGAATAAGGCCTATTTGCGGCCATACTTAGAAATGCGGCGACTAGTCCAGGTATTCCAGAAATTCAGATTTTGTTTACTGACCACCAGTGGTGAATCACATTTTCATGGAGCAACCCCACAAAAAACTGATAGGATATAAGTGTGATACACCAAAATGTTCGCATGAATAAGGCCTATTTGCGTCCATACTTAGAAATGCGGCTACTAGTCCAGGTATTCCAGAAATTCAGATTTTGTTTACTGACCACCAGTGGTGAATCACATTTTCATGGAGCAACCCCACAAAAAACTGATAGGATATAAGTGTGATACACCAAAATGTTCGCATGAATAAGGCCTATTTGCGTCCATACTTAGAAATGCGGCGACTAGTCCAGGTATTCCAGAAATTCAGATTTTGTTTACTGACCACCAGTGGTGAATCACATTTTCTTTGAGCAACCCCACAAAAAACTGATAGGATATAAGTGTGATACACCAAAATGTTCGTATGAATAAGGCCTATTTGCGTCCATACTTAGAAATGCGGCGACTAGTCCAGGTATACCAGAAATTCAGATTTTGTTTACTGACCACCAGTGGTGAATCACATTTTCATGGAGCAACCCCACAAAAAACTGATAGGATATAAGTGTGATACACCAAAATGTTCGCATGAATAAGGCCTATTTGCGTCCATACTTAGAAATGCGGCGACTAGTCCAGGTATTCCAGAAATTCAGATTTTGTTTACTGACCACCAGTGGTGAATCACATTTTCATGGAGCAACCCCACAAAAAACTGATAGGATATAAGTGTGATACACCAAAATGTTCGTATGAATAAGGCCTATTTGCGGCCATACTTAGAAATGCGGCGACTAGTCCAGGTATTCCAGAAATTCAGATTTTGTTTATTGACCACCAGTGGTGAATCACATTTTCATGGAGCAACCCCACAAAAAACTGATAGGATATAAGTGTGATACACCAAAATGTTCGCATGAATAAGGCCTATTTGCGTCCATACTTAGAAATGCGGCAACTAGTCCAGGTATTCCAGAAATTCAGATTTTGTTTACTGACCACCAGTGGTGAATCACATTTTCTTGGAGCAACCCCACAAAAAACTGATAGGATATAAGTGTGATACACCAAAATGTTCGCATGAATAAGGCCTATTTGCGTCCATACTTAGAAATGCGGCGACTAGTCCAGGTATTCCAGAAATTCAGATTTTGTTTACTGACCACCAGTGGTGAATCACATTTTCTTGGAGCAACCCCACAAAAAACTGATAGGATATAAGTGTGATACACCAAAATGTTCGTATGAATAAGGCCTATTTGCGTCCATACTTAGAAATGCGGCGACTAGTCCAGGTATTCCAGAAATTCAGATTTTGTTTACTGACCACCAGTGGTGAATCACATTTTCATGGAGCAACCCCACAAAAAACTGATAGGATATAAGTGTGATACACCAAAATGTTCGCATGAATAAGGTCTATTTGCGTCCATACTTAGAAATGCGGCGACTAGTCGAGGTATTCCAGAAATTCAGATTTTGTTTACTGACCACCAGTGGTGAATCACATTTTCATGGAGCAACCCCACAAAAAACTGATAGGATATAAGTGTGATACACCAAAATGTTCGTATGAATAAGGCCTATTTGCGTCCATACTTAGAAATGCGGCGACAAGTCCAGGTATACCAGAAATTCAGATTTTGTTTACTGACCACCAGTGGTGAATCACATTTTCATGGAGCAACCCCACAAAAAACTGATAGGATATAAGTGTGATACACCAAAATGTTCGCATGAATAAGGTCTATTTGCGTCCATACTTAGAAATGCGGCGACTAGTCGAGGTATTCCAGAAATTCAGATTTTGTTTACTGACCACCAGTGGTGAATCAGATTTTCATGGAGCAACCATACTTGGAAATGCGGCTACTAGTCCAGGTATTCCAGAAATTCAGATTTTGTTTACTGACCACCAGTGGTGAATCACATTTTCATGGAGCAACCCCACAAAAAACTGACAGGATATAAGTGTGATACACCAAAATGTTCGTATGAATAAGGCCTATTTGCGGCCATACTTAGAAATGCGGCGGCTAGTCCAGGTATTCCAGAAATTCAGATTTTGTTTACTGACCACCAGTGGTGAATCACATTTTCATGGAGCAACCCCACAAAAAACTGATAGGATATAAGTGTGATACACCAAAATGTTCGCATGAATAAGGCCTATTTGCGTCCATACTTAGAAATGCGGCTACTAGTCCAGGTATTCCAGAAATTCAGATTTTGTTTACTGACCACCAGTGGTGAATCACATTTTCATGGAGCAACCCCACAAAAAACTGATAGGATATAAGTGTGATACACCAAAATGTTCGCATGAATAAGGCCTATTTGCGTCCATACTTAGAAATGCGGCGACTAGTCCAGGTATTCCAGAAATTCAGATTTTGTTTACTGACCACCAGTGGTGAATCACATTTTCTTGGAGCAACACCACAAAAAACTGATAGGATATAAGTGTGATACACCAAAATGTTCGTATGAATAAGGCCTATTTGCGTCCATACTTAGAAATGCGGCGACTAGTCCAGGTATACCAGAAATTCAGATTTTGTTTACTGACCACCAGTGGTGAATCACATTTTCATGGAGCAACCCCACAAAAAACTGATAGGATATAAGTGTGATACACCAAAATGTTCGCATGAATAAGGCCTATTTGCGTCCATACTTAGAAATGCGGCGACTAGTCCAGGTATTCCAGAAATTCAGATTTTGTTTACTGACCACCAGTGGTGAATCACATTTTCTTGGAGCAACCCCACAAAAAACTGATAGGATATAAGTGTGATATACCAAAATGTTCGTATGAATAAGGCCTATTTGCGTCCATACTTAGAAATGCGGTGATAGTCCAGGTATTCCAGAAATTCAGATTTTGTTTACTGACCACCAGTGGTGAATCACATTTTCATGGAGCAACCCCACAAAAAACTGATAGGATATAAGTGTGATACACCAAAATGTTCGCATGAATAAGGTCTATTTGCGTCCATACTTAGAAATGCGGCGACTAGTCGAGGTATTCCAGAAATTCAGATTTTGTTTACTGACCACCAGTGGTGAATCACATTTTCATGGAGCAACCCCACAAAAAACTGATAGGATATAAGTGTGATACACCAAAATGTTCGTATGAATAAGGCCTATTTGCGTCCATACTTAGAAATGCGGCGACAAGTCCAGGTATACCAGAAATTCAGATTTTGTTTACTGACCACCAGTGGTGAATCACATTTTCATGGAGCAACCCCACAAAAAACTGATAGGATATAAGTGTGATACACCAAAATGTTCGCATGAATAAGGTCTATTTGCGTCCATACTTAGAAATGCGGCGACTAGTCCAGGTATTCCAGAAATTCAGATTTTGTTTACTGACCACCAGTGGTGAATCACAATTTCATGGAGCAACCATACTTGGAAATGCGGCTACTAGTCCAGGTATTCCAGAAATTCAGATTTTGTTTACTGACCACCAGTGGTGAATCACATTTTCATGGAGCAACCCCACAAAAAACTGACAGGATATAAGTGTGATACACCAAAATGTTCGTATGAATAAGGCCTATTTGCGGCCATACTTAGAAATGCGGCGACTAGTCCAGGTATTCCAGAAATTCAGATTTTGTTTACTGACCACCAGTGGTGAATCACATTTTCATGGAGCAACCCCACAAAAAACTGATAGGATATAAGTGTGATACACCAAAATGTTCGCATGAATAAGGCCTATTTGCGTCCATACTTAGAAATGCGGCTACTAGTCCAGGTATTCCAGAAATTCAGATTTTGTTTACTGACCACCAGTGGTGAATCACATTTTCATGGAGCAACCCCACAAAAAACTGATAGGATATAAGTGTGATACACCAAAATGTTCGCATGAATAAGGCCTATTTGCGTCCATACTTAGAAATGCGGCGACTAGTCCAGGTATTCCAGAAATTCAGATTTTGTTTACTGACCACCAGTGGTGAATCACATTTTCTTGGAGCAACCCCACAAAAAACTGATAGGATATAAGTGTGATACACCAAAATGTTCGTATGAATAAGGCCTATTTGCGTCCATACTTAGAAATGCGGCGACTAGTCCAGGTATACCAGAAATTCAGATTTTGTTTACTGACCACCAGTGGTGAATCACATTTTCATGGAGCAACCCCACAAAAAACTGATAGGATATAAGTGTGATACACAAAAATGTTCGCATGAATAAGGCCTATTTGCGTCCATACTTAGAAATGCGGCGACTAGTCCAGGTATTCCAGAAATTCAGATTTTGTTTATTGACCACCAGTGGTGAATCACATTTTCATGGAGCAACCCCACAAAAAACTGATAGGATATAAGTGTGATACACCAAAATGTTCGTATGAATAAGGCCTATTTGCGGCCATACTTAGAAATGCGGCGATTAGTCCAGGTATTCCAGAAATTCAGATTTTGTTTACTGACCACCAGTGGTGAATCACATTTTCATGGAGCAACCCCACAAAAAACTGATAGGATATAAGTGTGATACACCAAAATGTTCGCATGAATAAGGCCTATTTGCGTCCATACTTAGAAATGCGGCAACTAGTCCAGGTATTCCAGAAATTCAGATTTTGTTTACTGACCACCAGTGGTGAATCACATTTTCTTGGAGCAACCCCACAAAAAACTGATAGGATATAAGTGTGATACACCAAAATGTTCGCATGAATAAGGCCTATTTGCGTCCATACTTAGAAATGCGGCGACTAGTCCAGGTATTCCAGAAATTCAGATTTTGTTTACTGACCACCAGTGGTGAATCACATTTTCTTGGAGCAACCCCACATAAAACTGATAGGATATAAGTGTGATACACCAAAATGTTCGTATGAATAAGGCCTATTTGCGTCCATACTTAGAAATGCGGCGGACTAGTCCAGGTATTCCAGAAATTCAGATTTTTGTTTACTGACCACCAGTGGTGAATCACATTTTCATGGAGCAACCCCACAAAAAACTGATAGGATATAAGTGTGATACACCAAAATGTTCGCATGAATAAGGCCTATTTGCGTCCATACTTAGAAATGCGGCGACTAGTCCAGGTATTCCAGAAATTCAGATTTTGTTTACTGACCACCAGTGGTGAATCACATTTTCTTGGAGCAACACCACAAAAAACTGATAGGATATAAGTGTGATACACCAAAATGTTCGTATGAATAAGGCCTAATTGCGTCCATACTTAGAAATGCGCGACTAGTCCAGGTATACCAGAAATTCAGATTTTGTTTACTGACCACCAGTGGTGAATCACATTTTCATGGAGCAACCCCACAAAAAACTGATAGGATATAAGTGTGATACACCAAATGTTCGCATGAATAAGGCCTATTTGCGTCCATACTTAGAAATGCGGCGACTAGTCCAGGTATTCCAGAAATTCAGATTTTGTTTACTGACCACCAGTGGTGAATCACATTTTCTTGGAGCAACCCCACAAAAAACTGATAGGATATAAGTGTGATACACCAAAATGTTCGTATGAATAAGGCCTATTTGCGTCCATACTTAGAAATGCGGCGACTAGTCCAGGTATTCCAGAAATTCAGATTTTGTTTACTGACCACCAGTGGTGAATCACATTTTCATGGAGCAACCCCACAAAAAACTGATAGGATATAAGTGTGATACACCAAAATGTTCGTATGAATAAGGCCTATTTGCGTCCATACTTAGAAATGCGGCGACTAGTCCAGGTATACCAGAAATTCAGATTTTGTTTACTGACCACCAGTGGTGAATCACATTTTCATGGAGCAACCCCACAAAAAACTGATAGGATATAAGTGTGATACACCAAAATGTTCGCATGAATAAGGTCTATTTGCGTCCATACTTAGAAATGCGGCGACTAGTCGAGGTATTCCAGAAATTCAGATTTTGTTTACTGACCACCAGTGGTGAATCACATTTTCATGGAGCAACCCCACAAAAAACTGACAGGATATAAGTGTGATACACCAAAATGTTCGTATGAATAAGGCCTATTTGCGTCCATACTTAGAAATGCGGCGACTAGTCCAGGTATACCAGAAATTCAGATTTTGTTACTGACCACCAGTGGTGAATCACATTTTCATGGAGCAACCATACTTGGAAATGCGGCTACTAGTCCAGGTATTCCAGAAATTCAGATTTTGTTTACTGACCACCAGTGGTGAATCACATTTTCATGGAGCAACCCCACAAAAAACTGATAGGATATAAGTGTGATACACCAAAATGTTCGTATGAATAAGGCCTATTTGCGTCCATACTTAGAAATGCGGCGACTAGTCGAGGTATTCCAGAAATTCAGATTTTGTTTACTGACCACCAGTGGTGAATCACATTTTCATGGAGCAACCCCACAAAAAACTGATAGGATATAAGTGTGATACACCAAAATGTTCGTATGAATAAGGCCTATTTGCGTCCATACTTAGAAATGCGGCGACTAGTCCAGGTATACCAGAAATTCAGATTTTGTTTACTGACCACCAGTGGTGAATCACATTTTCATGGAGCAACCATACTTGGAAATGCGGCTACTAGTCCAGGTATTCCAGAAATTCAGATTTTGTTTACTGACCACCAGTGGTGAATCACATTTTCATGGAGCAACCCCACAAAAAACTGACAGGATATAAGTGTGATACACCAAAATGTTCGTATGAATAAGGCCTATTTGCGGCCATACTTAGAAATGCGGCGACTAGTCCAGGTATTCCAGAAATTCAGATTTTGTTTACTGACCACAAGTGGTGAATCACATTTTCATGGAGCAACCCCACAAAAAACTGATAGGATATAAGTGTGATACACCAAAATGTTCGCATGAATAAGGCCTATTTGCGTCCATACTTAGAAATGCGGCTACTAGTCCAGGTATTCCAGAAATTCAGATTTTGTTTACTGACCACCAGTGGTGAATCACATTTTCATGGAGCAACCCCACAAAAAACTGATAGGATATAAGTGTGATACACCAAAATGTTCGCATGAATAAGGCCTATTTGCGTCCATACTTAGAAATGCGGCGACTAGTCCAGGTATTCCAGAAATTCAGATTTTGTTTACTGACCACCAGTGGTGAATCACATTTTCTTGGAGCAACCCCACAAAAAACTGATAGGATATAAGTGTGATACACCAAAATGTTCGTATGAATAAGGCCTATTTGCGTCCATACTTAGAAATGCGGCGACTAGTCCAGGTATACCAGAAATTCAGATTTTGTTTACTGACCACCAGTGGTGAATCACATTTTCATGGAGCAACCCCACAAAAAACTGATAGGATATAAGTGTGATACACCAAAATGTTCGCATGAATAAGGCCTATTTGCGTCCATACTTAGAAATGCGGCGACTAGTCCAGGTATTCCAGAAATTCAGATTTTGTTTACTGACCACCAGTGGTGAATCACATTTTCATGGAGCAACCCCACAAAAAACTGATAGGATATAAGTGTGATACACCAAAATGTTCGTATGAATAAGGCCTATTTGCGGCCATACTTAGAAATGCGGCGACTAGTCCAGGTATTCCAGAAATTCAGATTTTGTTTACTGACCACCAGTGGTGAATCACATTTTCATGGAGCAACCCCACAAAAAACTGATAGGATATAAGTGTGATACACCAAAATGTTCGCATGAATAAGGCCTATTTGCGTCCATACTTAGAAATGCGGCAACTAGTCCAGGTATTCCAGAAATTCAGATTTTGTTTACTGACCACCAGTGGTGAATCACATTTTCTTGGAGCAACCCCACAAAAAACTGATAGGATATAAGTGTGATACACCAAAATGTTCGCATGAATAAGGCCTATTTGCGTCCATACTTAGAAATGCGGCGACTAGTCCAGGTATTCCAGAAATTCAGATTTTGTTTACTGACCACCAGTGGTGAATCACATTTTCTTGGAGCAACCCCACAAAAAACTGATAGGATATAAGTGTGATACACCAAAATGTTCGTATGAATAAGGCCTATTTGCGTCCATACTTAGAAATGCGGCGACAAGTCCAGGTATACCAGAAATTCAGATTTTGTTTACTGACCACCAGTGGTGAATCACATTTTCATGGAGCAACCCCACAAAAAACTGATAGGATATAAGTGTGATACACCAAAATGTTCGCATGAATAAGGTCTATTTGCGTCCATACTTAGAAATGCGGCGACTAGTCGAGGTATTCCAGAAATTCAGATTTTGTTTACTGACCACCAGTGGTGAATCACATTTTCATGGAGCAACCATACTTGGAAATGCGGCTACTAGTCCAGGTATTCCAGAAATTCAGATTTTGTTTACTGACCACCAGTGGTGAATCACATTTTCATGGAGCAACCCCACAAAAAACTGACAGGATATAAGTGTGATACACCAAAATGTTCGTATGAATAAGGCCTATTTGCGGCCATACTTAGAAATGCGGCGACTAGTCCAGGTATTCCAGAAATTCAGATTTTGTTTACTGACCACCAGTGGTGAGTCACATTTTCATGGAGCAACCCCACAAAAAACTGATAGGATATAAGTGTGATACACCAAAATCTTCGCATGAATAAGGCCTATTTGCGTCCATACTTAGAAATGCGGCGACTAGTCCAGGTATTCCAGAAATTCAGATTTTGTTTACTGACCACCAGTGGTGAATCACATTTTCTTGGAGCAACACCACAAAAAACTGATAGGATATAAGTGTGATACACCAAAATGTTCGTATGAATAAGGCCTATTTGCGTCCATACTTAGAAATGCGGCGACTAGTCCAGGTATACCAGAAATTCAGATTTTGTTTACTGACCACCAGTGGTGAATCACATTTTCATGGAGCAACCCCACAAAAAACTGATAGGATATAAGTGTGATACACCAAAATGTTCGCATGAATAAGGCCTATTTGCGTCCATACTTAGAAATGCGGTGACTAGTCCAGGTATTCCAGAAATTCAGATTTTGTTTACTGACCACCAGTGGTGAATCACATTTTCTTGGAGCAACCCCACAAAAAAAACTGATAGGATATAAGTGTGATACACCAAAATGTTCGTATGAATAAGGCCTATTTGCGTCCATACTTAGAAATGCGGCGACTAGTCCAGGTATTCCAGAAATTCAGATTTTGTTTACTGACCACCAGTGGTGAATCACATTTTCATGGAGCAACCCCACAAAAAACTGATAGGATATAAGTGTGATACACCAAAATGTTCGCATGAATAAGGTCTATTTGCGTCCATACTTAGAAATGCGGCGACTAGTCGAGGTATTCCAGAAATTCAGATTTTGTTTACTGACCACCAGTGGTGAATCACATTTTCATGGAGCAACCCCACAAAAAACTGATAGGATATAAGTGTGATACACCAAAATGTTCGTATGAATAAGGCCTATTTGCGTCCATACTTAGAAATGCGGCGACAAGTCCAGGTATACCAGAAATTCAGATTTTGTTTACTGACCACCAGTGGTGAATCACATTTTCATGGAGCAACCCCACAAAAAACTGATAGGATATAAGTGTGATACACCAAAATGTTCGCATGAATAAGGTCTATTTGCGTCCATACTTAGAAATGCGGCGACTAGTCGAGGTATTCCAGAAATTCAGATTTTGTTTACTGACCACCAGTGGTGAATCACATTTTCATGGAGCAACCATACTTGGAAATGCGGCTACTAGTCCAGGTATTCCAGAAATTCAGATTTTGTTTACTGACCACCAGTGGTGAATCACATTTTCATGGAGCAACCCCACAAAAAACTGACAGGATATAAGTGTGATACACCAAAATGTTCGTATGAATAAGGCCTATTTGCGGCCATACTTAGAAATGCGGCGACTAGTCCAGGTATTCCAGAAATTCAGATTTTGTTTACTGACCACCAGTGGTGAATCACATTTTCATGGAGCAACCCCACAAAAAACTGATAGGATATAAGTGTGATACACCAAAATGTTCGCATGAATAAGGCCTATTTGCGTCCATACTTAGAAATGCGGCTACTAGTCCAGGTATTCCAGAAATTCAGATTTTGTTTACTGACCACCAGTGGTGAATCACATTTTCATGGAGCAACCCCACAAAAAACTGATAGGATATAAGTGTGATACACCAAAATGTTCGCATGAATAAGGCCTATTTGCGTCCATACTTAGAAATGCGGCGACTAGTCCAGGTATTCCAGAAATTCAGATTTTGTTTACTGACCACCAGTGGTGAATCACATTTTCTTGGAGCAACCCCACAAAAAACTGATAGGATATAAGTGTGATACACCAAAATGTTCGTATGAATAAGGCCTATTTGCGTCCATACTTAGAAATGCGGCGACTAGTCCAGGTATACCAGAAATTCAGATTTTGTTTACTGACCACCAGTGGTGAATCACATTTTCATGGAGCAACCCCACAAAAAACTGATAGGATATAAGTGTGATACACCAAAATGTTCGCATGAATAAGGCCTATTTGCGTCCATACTTAGAAATGCGGCGACTAGTCCAGGTATTCCAGAAATTCAGATTTTGTTTACTGACCACCAGTGGTGAATCACATTTTCATGGAGCAACCCCACAAAAAACTGATAGGATATAAGTGTGATACACCAAAATGTTCGTATGAATAAGGCCTATTTGCGGCCATACTTAGAAATGCGGCGACTAGTCCAGGTATTCCAGAAATTCAGATTTTGTTTACTGACCACCAGTGGTGAATCACATTTTCATGGAGCAACCCCACAAAAAACTGATAGGATATAAGTGTGATACACCAAAATGTTCGCATGAATAAGGCCTATTTGCGTCCATACTTAGAAATGCGGCAACTAGTCCAGGTATTCCAGAAATTCAGATTTTGTTTACTGACCACCAGTGGTGAATCACATTTTCTTGGAGCAACCCCACAAAAAACTGATAGGATATAAGTGTGATACACCAAAATGTTCGCATGAATAAGGCCTATTTGCGTCCATACTTAGAAATGCGGCGACTAGTCCAGGTATTCCAGAAATTCAGATTTTGTTTACTGACCACCAGTGGTGAATCACATTTTCTTGGAGCAACCCCACAAAAAACTGATAGGATATAAGTGTGATACACCAAAATGTTCGTATGAATAAGGCCTATTTGCGTCCATACTTAGAAATGCGGCGACAAGTCCAGGTATACCAGAAATTCAGATTTTGTTTACTGACCACCAGTGGTGAATCACATTTTCATGGAGCAACCCCACAAAAAACTGATAGGATATAAGTGTGATACACCAAAATGTTCGCATGAATAAGGCCTATTTGCGTCCATACTTAGAAATGCGGCGACTAGTCGAGGTATTCCAGAAATTCAGATTTTGTTTACTGACCACCAGTGGTGAATCACATTTTCATGGAGCAACCATACTTGGAAATGCGGCTACTAGTCCAGGTATTCCAGAAATTCAGATTTTGTTTACTGACCACCAGTGGTGAATCACATTTTCATGGAGCAACCCCACAAAAAACTGACAGGATATAAGTGTGATACACCAAAATGTTCGTATGAATAAGGCCTATTTGCGGCCATACTTAGAAATGCGGCGACTAGTCCAGGTATTCCAGAAATTCAGATTTTGTTTACTTACCACCAGTGGTGAATCACATTTTCATGGAGCAACCCCACAAAAAACTGATAGGATATAAGTGTGATACACCAAAATGTTCGCATGAATAAGGCCTATTTGCGTCCATACTTAGAAATGCGGCAACTAGTCCAGGTATTCCAGAAATTCAGATTTTGTTTACTGACCACCAGTGGTGAATCACATTTTCTTGGAGCAACCCCACAAAAAACTGATAGGATATAAGTGTGATACACCAAAATGTTCGCATGAATAAGGCCTATTTGCGTCCATACTTAGAAATGCAGCGACTAGTCCAGGTATTCCAGAAATTCAGATTTTGTTTACTGACCACCAGTGGTGAATCACATTTTCTTGGAGCAACCCCACAAAAAACTGATAGGATATAAGTGTGATACACCAAAATGTTCGTATGAATAAGGCCTATTTGCGTCCATACTTAGAAATGCGGCGACAAGTCCAGGTATACCAGAAATTCAGATTTTGTTTACTGACCACCAGTGGTGAATCACATTTTCATGGAGCAACCCCACAAAAAACTGATAGGATATAAGTGTGATACACCAAAATGTTCGCATGAATAAGGCCTATTTGCGTCCATACTTAGAAATGCGGCTACTAGTCCAGGTATTCCAGAAATTCAGATTTTGTTTACTGACCACCAGTGGTGAATCACATTTTCATGGAGCAACCCCACAAAAAACTGATAGGATATAAGTGTGATACACCAAAATGTTCGCATGAATAAGGCCTATTTGCGTCCATACTTAGAAATGCGGCGACTAGTCCAGGTATTCCAGAAATTCAGATTTTGTTTACTGACCACCAGTGGTGAATCACATTTTCTTGGAGCAACACCACAAAAAACTGATAGGATATAAGTGTGATACACCAAAATGTTCGTATGAATAAGGCCTATTTGCGTCCATACTTAGAAATGCGGCGACTAGTCCAGGTATACCAGAAATTCAGATTTTGTTTACTGACCACCAGTGGTGAATCACATTTTCATGGAGCAACCCCACAAAAAACTGATAGGATATAAGTGTGATACACCAAAATGTTCGCACGAATAAGGCCTATTTGCGTCCATACTTAGAAATGCGGCGACTAGTCCAGGTATTCCAGAAATTCAGATTTTGTTTACTGACCACCAGTGGTGAATCACATTTTCTTGGAGCAACACCACAAAAAACTGATAGGATATAAGTGTGATACACCAAAATGTTCGTATGAATAAGGCCTATTTGCGTCCATACTTAGAAATGCGGCGACTAGTCCAGGTATACCAGAAATTCAGATTTTGTTTACTGACCACCAGTGGTGAATCACATTTTCATGGAGCAACCCCACAAAAAACTGATAGGATATAAGTGTGATACACCAAAATGTTCGCATGAATAAGGTCTATTTGCGTCCATACTTAGAAATGCGGCGACTAGTCGAGGTATTCCAGAAATTCAGATTTTGTTTACTGACCACCAGTGGTGAATCACATTTTCATGGAGCAACCCCACAAAAAACTGATAGGATATAAGTGTGATACACCAAAATGTTCGTATGAATAAGGCCTATTTGCGTCCATACTTAGAAATGCGGCGACAAGCCCAGGTATACCAGAAATTCAGATTTTGTTTACTGACCACCAGTGGTGAATCACATTTTCATGGAGCAACCCCACAAAAAACTGATAGGATATAAGTGTGATACACCAAAATGTTCGCATGAATAAGGTCTATTTGCGTCCATACTTAGAAATGCGGCGACTAGTCGAGGTATTCCAGAAATTCAGATTTTGTTTACTGACCACCAGTGGTGAATCACATTTTCATGGAGCAACCATACTTGGAAATGCGGCTACTAGTCCAGGTATTCCAGAAATTCAGATTTTGTTTACTGACCACCAGTGGTGAATCACATTTTCATGGAGCAACCCCACAAAAAACTGACAGGATATAAGTGTGATACACCAAAATGTTCGTATGAATAAGGCCTATTTGCGGCCATACTTAGAAATGCGGCGACTAGTCCAGGTATTCCAGAAATTCAGATTTTGTTTACTGACCACCAGTGGTGAATCACATTTTCATGGAGCAACCCCACAAAAAACTGATAGGATATAAGTGTGATACACCAAAATGTTCGCATGAATAAGGCCTATTTGCGTCCATACTTAGAAATGCGGCTACTAGTCCAGGTATTCCAGAAATTCAGATTTTGTTTACTGACCACCAGTGGTGAATCACATTTTCATGGAGCAACCCCACAAAAAACTGATAGGATATAAGTGTGATACACCAAAATGTTCGCATGAATAAGGCCTATTTGCGTCCATACTTAGAAATGCGGCGACTAGTCCAGGTATTCCAGAAATTCAGATTTTGTTTACTGACCACCAGTGGTGAATCACATTTTCTTGGAGCAACCCCACAAAAAACTGATAGGATATAAGTGTGATACACCAAAATGTTCGTATGAATAAGGCCTATTTGCGTCCATACCTAGAAATGCGGCGACTAGTCCAGGTATACCAGAAATTCAGATTTTGTTTACTGACCACCAGTGGTGAATCACATTTTCATGGAGCAACCCCACAAAAAACTGATAGGATATAAGTGTGATACACCAAAATGTTCGCATGAATAAGGCCTATTTGCGTCCATACTTAGAAATGCGGCGACTAGTCCAGGTATTCCAGAAATTCAGATTTTGTTTACTGACCACCAGTGGTGAATCACATTTTCATGGAGCAACCCCACAAAAAACTGATATGATATAAGTGTGATACACCAAAATGTTCGTATGAATAAGGCCTATTTGCGGCCATACTTAGAAATGCGGCGATTAGTCCAGGTATTCCAGAAATTCAGATTTTGTTTACTGACCACCAGTGGTGAATCACATTTTCATGGAGCAACCCCACAAAAAACTGATAGGATATAAGTGTGATACACCAAAATGTTCGCATGAATAAGGCCTATTTGCGTCCATACTTAGAAATGCGGCAACTAGTCCAGGTATTCCAGAAATTCAGATTTTGTTTACTGACC
Organism: Leucophora obtusa; assembly: GCA_949987735.1. Classification (NCBI taxonomy): domain Eukaryota; kingdom Metazoa; phylum Arthropoda; class Insecta; order Diptera; family Anthomyiidae; genus Leucophora; species Leucophora obtusa. The sequence goes on from OX465297.1 coordinate 144,251,534, forward strand.
ACCAGTGGTGAATCACATTTTCTTGGAGCAACCCCACAAAAAACTGATAGGATATAAGTGTGATACACCAAAATGTTCGCACGAATAAGGCCTATTTGCGTCCATACTTAGAAATGCGGCGACTAGTCCAGGTATTCCAGAAATTCAGATTTTGTTTACTGACCACCAGTGGTGAATCACATTTTCTTGGAGCAACCCCACAAAAAACTGATAGGATATAAGTGTGATACACCAAAATGTTCGTATGAATAAGGCCTATTTGCGTCCATACTTAGAAATGCGGCGACTAGTCCAGGTATTCCAGAAATTCAGATTTTGTTTACTGACCACCAGTGGTGAATCACATTTTCATGGAGCAACCCCACAAAAAACTGATAGGATATAAGTGTGATACACCAAAATGTTCGCATGAATAAGGTCTATTTGCGTCCATACTTAGAAATGCGGCGACTAGTCGAGGTATTCCAGAAATTCAGATTTTGTTTACTGACCACCAGTGGTGAATCACATTTTCATGGAGCAACCCCACAAAAAACTGATAGGATATAAGTGTGATACACCAAAATGTTCGTATGAATAAGGCCTATTTGCGTCCATACTTAGAAATGCTGCGACAAGTCCAGGTATACCAGAAATTCAGATTTTGTTTACTGACCACCAGTGGTGAATCACATTTTCATGGAGCAACCCCACAAAAAACTGATAGGATATAAGTGTGATACACCAAAATGTTCGCATGAATAAGGTCTATTTGCGTCCATACTTAGAAATGCGGCGACTAGTCGAGGTATTCCAGAAATTCAGATTTTGTTTACTGACCACCAGTGGTGAATCACATTTTCATGGAGCAACCATACTTGGAAATGCGGCTACTAGTCCAGGTATTCCAGAAATTCAGATTTTGTTTACTGACCACCAGTGGTGAATCACATTTTCATGGAGCAACCCCACAAAAAACTGACAGGATATAAGTGTGATACACCAAAATGTTCGTATGAATAAGGCCTATTTGCGGCCATACTTAGAAATGCGGCGACTAGTCCAGGTATTCCAGAAATTCAGATTTTGTTTACTGACCACCAGTGGTGAATCACATTTTCATGGAGCAACCCCACAAAAAGCTGATAGGATATAAGTGTGATACACCAAAATGTTCGCATGAATAAGGCCTATTTGCATCCATACTTAGAAATGCGGCTACTAGTCCAGGTATTCCAGAAATTCAGATTTTGTTTACTGACCACCAGTGGTGAATCACATTTTCATGGAGCAACCCCACAAAAAACTGATAGGATATAAGTGTGATACACCAAAATGTTCGCATGAATAAGGCCTATTTGCGTCCATACTTAGAAATGCGGCGACTAGTCCAGGTATTCCAGAAATTCAGATTTTGTTTACTGACCACCAGTGGTGAATCACATTTTCTTGGAGCAACACCACAAAAAACTGATAGGATATAAGTGTGATACACCAAAATGTTCGTATGAATAAGGCCTATTTGCGTCCATACTTAGAAATGCGGCGACTAGTCCAGGTATACCAGAAATTCAGATTTTGTTTACTGACCACCAGTGGTGAATCACATTTTCATGGAGCAACCCCACAAAAAACTGATAGGATATAAGTGTGATACACCAAAATGTTCGCATGAATAAGGCCTATTTGCGTCCATACTTAGAAATGCGGCGACTAGTCCAGGTATTCCAGAAATTCAGATTTTGTTTACTGACCACCAGTGGTGAATCACATTTTCTTGGAGCAACCCCACAAAAAACTGATAGGATATAAGTGTGATACACCAAAATGTTCGTATGAATAAGGCCTATTTGCGTCCATACTTAGAAATGCGGCGACTAGTCCAGGTATTCCAGAAATTCAGATTTTGTTTACTGACCACCAGTGGTGAATCACATTTTCATGGAGCAACCCCACAAAAAACTGATAGGATATAAGTGTGATACACCAAAATGTTCGCATGAATAAGGTCTATTTGCGTCCATACTTAGAAATGCGGCGACTAGTCGAGGTATTCCAGAAATTCAGATTTTGTTTACTGACCACCAGTGGTGAATCACATTTTCATGGAGCAACCCCACAAAAAACTGATAGGATATAAGTGTGATACACCAAAATGTTCGTATGAATAAGGCCTATTTGCGTCCATACTTAGAAATGCGGCGACAAGTCCAGGTATACCAGAAATTCAGATTTTGTTTACTGACCACCAGTGGTGAATCACATTTTCATGGAGCAACCCCACAAAAAACTGATAGGATATAAGTGTGATACACCAAAATGTTCGCATGAATAAGGTCTATTTGCGTCCATACTTAGAAATGCGGCGACTAGTCGAGGTATTCCAGAAATTCAGATTTTGTTTACTGACCACCAGTGGTGAATCACATTTTCATGGAGCAACCATACTTGGAAATGCGGCTACTAGTCCAGGTATTCCAGAAATTCAGATTTTGTTTACTGACCACCAGTGGTGAATCACATTTTCATGGAGCAACCCCACAAAAAACTGACAGGATATAAGTGTGATACACCAAAATGTTCGTATGAATAAGGCCTATTTGCGGCCATACTTAGAAATGCGGCGACTAGTCCAGGTATTCCAGAAATTCAGATTTTGTTTACTGACCACCAGTGGTGAATCACATTTTCATGGAGCAACCCCACAAAAAACTGATAGGATATAAGTGTGATACACCAAAATGTTCGCATGAATAAGGCCTATTTGCGTCCATACTTAGAAATGCGGCTACTAGTCCAGGTATTCCAGAAATTCAGATTTTGTTTACTGACCACCAGTGGTGAATCACATTTTCATGGAGCAACCCCACAAAAAACTGATAGGATATAAATGTGATACACCAAAATGTTCGCATGAATAAGGCCTATTTGCGTCAATACTTAGAAATGCGGCGACTAGTCCAGGTATTCCAGAAATTCAGATTTTGTTTACTGACCACCAGTGGTGAATCACATTTTCTTGGAGCAACACCACAAAAAACTGATAGGATATAAGTGTGATACACCAAAATGTTCGTATGAATAAGGCCTATTTGCGTCCGTACTTAGAAATGCGGCGACTGCTCCAGGTATACCAGAAATTCAGATTTTGTTTACTGACCACCAGTGGTGAATCACATTTTCATGGAGCAACCCCACAAAAAACTGATAGGATATAAGTGTGATACACCAAAATGTTCGCATGAATAAGGCCTATTTGCGTCCATACTTAGAAATGCGGCGACTAGTGCAGGTATTCCAGAAATTCAGATTTTGTTTACTGACCACCAGTGGTGAATCACATTTTCTTGGAGCAACCCCACAAAAAACTGATAGGATATAAGTGTGATACACCAAAATGTTCGTATGAATAAGGCCTATTTGCGTCCATACTTAGAAATGCCGCGACTAGTCCAGGTATTCCAGAAATTCAGATTTTGTTTACTGACCACCAGTGGTGAATCACATTTTCATGGAGCAACCCCACAAAAAACTGATAGGATATAAGTGTGATACACCAAAATGTTCGCATGAATAAGGCCTATTTGCGTCCATACTTAGAAATGCGGCGACTAGTGCAGGTATTCCAGAAATTCAGATTTTGTTTACTGACCACCAGTGGTGAATCACATTTTCTTGGAGCAACCCCACAAAAAACTGATAGGATATAAGTGTGATACACCAAAATGTTCGTATGAATAAGGCCTATTTGCGTCCATACTTAGAAATGCGGCGACTAGTCCAGGTATACCAGAAATTCAGATTTTGTTTACTGACCACCAGTGGTGAATCACATTTTCATGGAGCAACCCCACAAAAAACTGATAGGATATAAGTGTGATACACCAAAATGTTCGCATGAATAAGGTCTATTTGCGTCCATACTTAGAAATGCGGCGACTAGTCGAGGTATTCCAGAAATTCAGATTTTGTTTACTGACCACCAGTGGTGAATCACATTTTCATGGAGCAACCCCACAAAAAACTGATAGGATATAAGTGTGATACACCAAAATGTTCGTATGAATAAGGCCTATTTGCGTCCATACTTAGAAATGCGGCGACTAGTCCAGGTATACCAGAAATTCAGATTTTGTTTACTGACCACCAGTGGTGAATCACATTTTCATGGAGCAACCCCACAAAAAACTGATAGGATATAAGTGTGATACACCAAAATGTTCGCATGAATAAGGTCTATTTGCGTCCATACTTAGAAATGCGGCGACTAGTCGAGGTATTCCAGAAATTCAGATTTTGTTTACTGACCACCAGTGGTGAATCACATTTTCATGGAGCAACCCCACAAAAAACTGATAGGATATAAGTGTGATACACCAAAATGTTCGTATGAATAAGGCCTATTTGCGTCCATACTTAGAAATGCGGCGACAAGCCCAGGTATACCAGAAATTCAGATTTTGTTTACTGACCACCAGTGGTGAATCACATTTTCATGGAGCAACCCCACAAAAAACTGATAGGATATAAGTGTGATACACCAAAATGTTCGCATGAATAAGGTCTATTTGCGTCCATACTTAGAAATGCGGCGACTAGTCGAGGTATTCCAGAAATTCAGATTTTGTTTACTGACCACCAGTGGTGAATCACATTTTCATGGAGCAACCATACTTGGAAATGCGGCTACTAGTCCAGGTATTCCAGAAATTCAGATTTTGTTTACTGACCACCAGTGGTGAATCACATTTTCATGGAGCAACCCCACAAAAAACTGATAGGATATAAGTGTGATACACCAAAATGTTCGCATGAATAAGGCCTATTTGCGTCCATACTTAGAAATGCGGCTACTAGTCCAGGTATTCCAGAAATTCAGATTTTGTTTACTGACCACCAGTGGTGAATCACATTTTCATGGAGCAACCCCACAAAAAACTGATAGGATATAAGTGTGATACACCAAAATGTTCGCATGAATAAGGCCTATTTGCGTCCATACTTAGAAATGCGGCGACTAGTCCAGGTATTCCAGAAATTCAGATTTTGTTTACTGACCACCAGTGGTGAATCACATTTTCTTGGAGCAACACCACAAAAAACTGATAGGATATAAGTGTGATACACCAAAATGTTCGTATGAATAAGGCCTATTTGCGTCCATACTTAGAAATGCGGCGACTAGTCCAGGTATACCAGAAATTCAGATTTTGTTTACTGACCACCAGTGGTGAATCACATTTTCATGGAGCAACCCCACAAAAAACTGATAGGATATAAGTGTGATACACCAAAATGTTCGCACGAATAAGGCCTATTTGCGTCCATACTTAGAAATGCGGCGACTAGTCCAGGTATTCCAGAAATTCAGATTTTGTTTACTGACCACCAGTGGTGAATCACATTTTCTTGGAGCAACACCACAAAAAACTGATAGGATATAAGTGTGATACACCAAAATGTTCGTATGAATAAGGCCTATTTGCGTCCATACTTAGAAATGCGGCGACTAGTCCAGGTATACCAGAAATTCAGATTTTGTTTACTGACCACCAGTGGTGAATCACATTTTCATGGAGCAACCCCACAAAAAACTGATAGGATATAAGTGTGATACACCAAAATGTTCGCATGAATAAGGTCTATTTGCGTCCATACTTAGAAATGCGGCGACTAGTCGAGGTATTCCAGAAATTCAGATTTTGTTTACTGACCACCAGTGGTGAATCACATTTTCATGGAGCAACCCCACAAAAAACTGATAGGATATAAGTGTGATACACCAAAATGTTCGTATGAATAAGGCCTATTTGCGTCCATACTTAGAAATGCGGCGACAAGCCCAGGTATACCAGAAATTCAGATTTTGTTTACTGACCACCAGTGGTGAATCACATTTTCATGGAGCAACCCCACAAAAAACTGATAGGATATAAGTGTGATACACCAAAATGTTCGCATGAATAAGGTCTATTTGCGTCCATACTTAGAAATGCGGCGACTAGTCGAGGTATTCCAGAAATTCAGATTTTGTTTACTGACCACCAGTGGTGAATCACATTTTCATGGAGCAACCATACTTGGAAATGCGGCTACTAGTCCAGGTATTCCAGAAATTCAGATTTTGTTTACTGACCACCAGTGGTGAATCACATTTTCATGGAGCAACCCCACAAAAAACTGACAGGATATAAGTGTGATACACCAAAATGTTCGTATGAATAAGGCCTATTTGCGGCCATACTTAGAAATGCGGCGACTAGTCCAGGTATTCCAGAAATTCAGATTTTGTTTACTGACCACCAGTGGTGAATCACATTTTCATGGAGCAACCCCACAAAAAACTGATAGGATATAAGTGTGATACACCAAAATGTTCGCATGAATAAGGCCTATTTGCGTCCATACTTAGAAATGCGGCGACTAGTCCAGGTATTCCAGAAATTCAGATTTTGTTTACTGACCACCAGTGGTGAATCACATTTTCTTGGAGCAACCCCACAAAAAACTGATAGGATATAAGTGTGATACACCAAAATGTTCGTATGAATAAGGCCTATTTGCGTCCATACCTAGAAATGCGGCGACTAGTCCAGGTATACCAGAAATTCAGATTTTGTTTACTGACCACCAGTGGTGAATCACATTTTCATGGAGCAACCCCACAAAAAACTGATAGGATATAAGTGTGATACACCAAAATGTTCGCATGAATAAGGCCTATTTGCGTCCATACTTAGAAATGCGGCGACTAGTCCAGGTATTCCAGAAATTCAGATTTTGTTTACTGACCACCAGTGGTGAATCACATTTTCATGGAGCAACCCCACAAAAAACTGATAGGATATAAGTGTGATACACCAAAATGTTCGTATGAATAAGGCCTATTTGCGGCCATACTTAGAAATGCGGCGATTAGTCCAGGTATTCCAGAAATTCAGATTTTGTTTACTGACCACCAGTGGTGAATCACATTTTCATGGAGCAACCCCACAAAAAACTGATAGGATATAAGTGTGATACACCAAAATGTTCGCATGAATAAGGCCTATTTGCGTCCATACTTAGAAATGCGGCAACTAGTCCAGGTATTCCAGAAATTCAGATTTTGTTTACTGACCACCAGTGGTGAATCACATTTTCTTGGAGCAACCCCACAAAAAACTGATAGGATATAAGTGTGATACACCAAAATGTTCGCACGAATAAGGCCTATTTGCGTCCATACTTAGAAATGCGGCGACTAGTCCAGGTATTCCAGAAATTCAGATTTTGTTTACTGACCACCAGTGGTGAATCACATTTTCTTGGAGCAACCCCACAAAAAACTGATAGGATATAAGTGTGATACACCAAAATGTTCGTATGAATAAGGCCTATTTGCGTCCATACTTAGAAATGCGGCGACTAGTCCAGGTATTCCAGAAATTCAGATTTTGTTTACTGACCACCAGTGGTGAATCACATTTTCATGGAGCAACCCCACAAAAAACTGATAGGATATAAGTGTGATACACCAAAATGTTCGCATGAATAAGGTCTATTTGCGTCCATACTTAGAAATGCGGCGACTAGTCGAGGTATTCCAGAAATTCAGATTTTGTTTACTGACCACCAGTGGTGAATCACATTTTCATGGAGCAACCCCACAAAAAACTGATAGGATATAAGTGTGATACACCAAAATGTTCGTATGAATAAGGCCTATTTGCGTCCATACTTAGAAATGCTGCGACAAGTCCAGGTATACCAGAAATTCAGATTTTGTTTACTGACCACCAGTGGTGAATCACATTTTCATGGAGCAACCCCACAAAAAACTGATAGGATATAAGTGTGATACACCAAAATGTTCGCATGAATAAGGTCTATTTGCGTCCATACTTAGAAATGCGGCGACTAGTCGAGGTATTCCAGAAATTCAGATTTTGTTTACTGACCACCAGTGGTGAATCACATTTTCATGGAGCAACCATACTTGGAAATGCGGCTACTAGTCCAGGTATTCCAGAAATTCAGATTTTGTTTACTGACCACCAGTGGTGAATCACATTTTCATGGAGCAACCCCACAAAAAACTGACAGGATATAAGTGTGATACACCAAAATGTTCGTATGAATAAGGCCTATTTGCGGCCATACTTAGAAATGCGGCGACTAGTCCAGGTATTCCAGAAATTCAGATTTTGTTTACTGACCACCAGTGGTGAATCACATTTTCATGGAGCAACCCCACAAAAAGCTGATAGGATATAAGTGTGATACACCAAAATGTTCGCATGAATAAGGCCTATTTGCATCCATACTTAGAAATGCGGCTACTAGTCCAGGTATTCCAGAAATTCAGATTTTGTTTACTGACCACCAGTGGTGAATCACATTTTCATGGAGCAACCCCACAAAAAACTGATAGGATATAAGTGTGATACACCAAAATGTTCGCATGAATAAGGCCTATTTGCGTCCATACTTAGAAATGCGGCGACTAGTCCAGGTATTCCAGAAATTCAGATTTTGTTTACTGACCACCAGTGGTGAATCACATTTTCTTGGAGCAACACCACAAAAAACTGATAGGATATAAGTGTGATACACCAAAATGTTCGTATGAATAAGGCCTATTTGCGTCCATACTTAGAAATGCGGCGACTAGTCCAGGTATACCAGAAATTCAGATTTTGTTTACTGACCACCAGTGGTGAATCACATTTTCATGGAGCAACCCCACAAAAAACTGATAGGATATAAGTGTGATACACCAAAATGTTCGCATGAATAAGGCCTATTTGCGTCCATACTTAGAAATGCGGCGACTAGTCCAGGTATTCCAGAAATTCAGATTTTGTTTACTGACCACCAGTGGTGAATCACATTTTCTTGGAGCAACCCCACAAAAAACTGATAGGATATAAGTGTGATACACCAAAATGTTCGTATGAATAAGGCCTATTTGCGTCCATACTTAGAAATGCGGCGACTAGTCCAGGTATTCCAGAAATTCAGATTTTGTTTACTGACCACCAGTGGTGAATCACATTTTCATGGAGCAACCCCACAAAAAACTGATAGGATATAAGTGTGATACACCAAAATGTTCGCATGAATAAGGTCTATTTGCGTCCATACTTAGAAATGCGGCGACTAGTCGAGGTATTCCAGAAATTCAGATTTTGTTTACTGACCACCAGTGGTGAATCACATTTTCATGGAGCAACCCCACAAAAAACTGATAGGATATAAGTGTGATACACCAGAATGTTCGTATGAATAAGGCCTATTTGCGTCCATACTTAGAAATGCGGCGACAAGTCCAGGTATACCAGAAATTCAGATTTTGTTTACTGACCACCAGTGGTGAATCACATTTTCATGGAGCAACCCCACAAAAAACTGATAGGATATAAGTGTGATACACCAAAATGTTCGCATGAATAAGGTCTATTTGCGTCCATACTTAGAAATGCGGCGACTAGTCGAGGTATTCCAGAAATTCAGATTTTGTTTACTGACCACCAGTGGTGAATCACATTTTCATGGAGCAACCATACTTGGAAATGCGGCTACTAGTCCAGGTATTCCAGAAATTCAGATTTTGTTTACTGACCACCAGTGGTGAATCACATTTTCATGGAGCAACCCCACAAAAAACTGACAGGATATAAGTGTGATACACCAAAATGTTCGTATGAATAAGGCCTATTTGCGGCCATACTTAGAAATGCGGCGACTAGTCCAGGTATTCCAGAAATTCAGATTTTGTTTACTGACCACCAGTGGTGAATCACATTTTCATGGAGCAACCCCACAAAAAACTGATAGGATATAAGTGTGATACACCAAAATGTTCGCATGAATAAGGCCTATTTGCGTCCATACTTAGAAATGCGGCTACTAGTCCAGGTATTCCAGAAATTCAGATTTTGTTTAATGACCACCAGTGGTGAATCACATTTTCATGGAGCAACCCCACAAAAAACTGATAGGATATAAATGTGATACACCAAAATGTTCGCATGAATAAGGCCTATTTGCGTCAATACTTAGAAATGCGGCGACTAGTCCAGGTATTCCAGAAATTCAGATTTTGTTTACTGACCACCAGTGGTGAATCACATTTTCTTGGAGCAACACCACAAAAAACTGATAGGATATAAGTGTGATACACCAAAATGTTCGTATGAATAAGGCCTATTTGCGTCCGTACTTAGAAATGCGGCGACTGCTCCAGGTATACCAGAAATTCAGATTTTGTTTACTGACCACCAGTGGTGAATCACATTTTCATGGAGCAACCCCACAAAAAACTGATAGGATATAAGTGTGATACACCAAAATGTTCGCATGAATAAGGCCTATTTGCGTCCATACTTAGAAATGCGGCGACTAGTGCAGGTATTCCAGAAATTCAGATTTTGTTTACTGACCACCAGTGGTGAATCACATTTTCTTGGAGCAACCCCACAAAAAACTGATAGGATATAAGTGTGATACACCAAAATGTTCGTATGAATAAGGCCTATTTGCGTCCATACTTAGAAATGCCGCGACTAGTCCAGGTATTCCAGAAATTCAGATTTTGTTTACTGACCACCAGTGGTGAATCACATTTTCATGGAGCAACCCCACAAAAAACTGATAGGATATAAGTGTGATACACCAAAATGTTCGCATGAATAAGGCCTATTTGCGTCCATACTTAGAAATGCGGCGACTAGTGCAGGTATTCCAGAAATTCAGATTTTGTTTACTGACCACCAGTGGTGAATCACATTTTCTTGGAGCAACCCCACAAAAAACTGATAGGATATAAGTGTGATACACCAAAATGTTCGTATGAATAAGGCCTATTTGCGTCCATACTTAGAAATGCGGCGACTAGTCCAGGTATACCAGAAATTCAGATTTTGTTTACTGACCACCAGTGGTGAATCACATTTTCATGGAGCAACCCCACAAAAAAATGATAGGATATAAGTGTGATACACCAAAATGTTCGTATGAATAAGGCCTATTTGCGGCCATACTTAGAAATGCGGCGACTAGTCCAGGTATTCCAGAAATTCAGATTTTGTTTACTGACCACCAGTGGTGAATCACATTTTCATGGAGCAACCCCACAAAAAACTGATAGGATATAAGTGTGATACACCAAAATGTTCGCATGAATAAGGCCTATTTGCGTCCATACTTAGAAATGCGGCTACTAGTCCAGGTATTCCAGAAATTCAGATTTTGTTTACTGACCACCAGTGGTGAATCACATTTTCTTGGAGCAACCCCACAAAAAACTGACAGGATATAAGTGTGATACACCAAAATGTTCGTATGAATAAGGCCTATTTGCGGCCATACTTAGAAATGCGGCGACTAGTCCAGGTATTCCAGAAATTCAGATTTTGTTTACTGACCACCAGTGGTGAATCACATTTTCATGGAGCAACCCCACAAAAAACTGATAGGATATAAGTGTGATACACCAAAATGTTCGCATGAATAAGGCCTATTTGCGTCCATACTTAGAAATGCGGCTACTAGTCCAGGTATTCCAGAAATTCAGATTTTGTTTACTGACCACCAGTGGTGAATCACATTTTCATGGAGCAACCCCACAAAAAACTGATAGGATATAAGTGTGATACACCAAAATGTTCGCATGAATAAGGCCTATTTGCGTCCATACTTAGAAATGCGGCGACTAGTCGAGGTATTCCAGAAATTCAGATTTTGTTTACTGACCACCAGTGGTGAATCACATTTTCATGGAGCAACCATACTTGGAAATGCGGCTACTAGTCCAGGTATTCCAGAAATTCAGATTTTGTTTACTGACCACCAGTGGTGAATCACATTTTCATGGAGCAACCCCACAAAAAACTGACAGGATATAAGTGTGATACACCAAAATGTTCGTATGAATAAGGCCTATTTGCGGCCATACTTAGAAATGCGGCGACTAGTCCAGGTATTCCAGAAATTCAGATTTTGTTTACTGACCACCAGTGGTGAATCACATTTTCATGGAGCAACCCCACAAAAAACTGATAGGATATAAGTGTGATACACCAAAATGTTCGCATGAATAAGGCCTATTTGCGTCCATACTTAGAAATGCGGCTACTAGTCCAGGTATTCCAGAAATTCAGATTTTGTTTACTGACCACCAGTGGTGAATCACATTTTCATGGAGCAACCCCACAAAAAACTGATAGGATATAAGTGTGATACACCAAAATGTTCGCATGAATAAGGCCTATTTGCGTCCATACTTAGAAATGCGGCGACTAGTCCAGGTATTCCAGAAATTCAGATTTTGTTTACTGACCACCAGTGGTGAATCACATTTTCTTGGAGCAACCCCACAAAAAACTGATAGGATATAAGTGTGATACACCAAAATGTTCGTATGAATAAGGCCTATTTGCGTCCATACCTAGAAATGCGGCGACTAGTCCAGGTATACCAGAAATTCAGATTTTGTTTACTGACCACCAGTGGTGAATCACATTTTCATGGAGCAACCCCACAAAAAACTGATAGGATATAAGTGTGATACACCAAAATGTTCGCATGAATAAGGCCTATTTGCGTCCATACTTAGAAATGCGGCGACTAGTCCAGGTATTCCAGAAATTCAGATTTTGTTTACTGACCACCAGTGGTGAATCACATTTTCATGGAGCAACCCCACAAAAAACTGATATGATATAAGTGTGATACACCAAAATGTTCGTATGAATAAGGCCTATTTGCGGCCATACTTAGAAATGCGGCGATTAGTCCAGGTATTCCAGAAATTCAGATTTTGTTTACTGACCACCAGTGGTGAATCACATTTTCATGGAGCAACCCCACAAAAAACTGATAGGATATAAGTGTGATACACCAAAATGTTCGCATGAATAAGGCCTATTTGCGTCCATACTTAGAAATGCGGCAACTAGTCCAGGTATTCCAGAAATTCAGATTTTGTTTACTGACCACCAGTGGTGAATCACATTTTCTTGGAGCAACCCCACAAAAAACTGATAGGATATAAGTGTGATACACCAAAATGTTCGCACGAATAAGGCCTATTTGCGTCCATACTTAGAAATGCGGCGACTAGTCCAGGTATTCCAGAAATTCAGATTTTGTTTACTGACCACCAGTGGTGAATCACATTTTCTTGGAGCAACCCCACAAAAAACTGATAGGATATAAGTGTGATACACCAAAATGTTCGTATGAATAAGGCCTATTTGCGTCCATACTTAGAAATGCGGCGACTAGTCCAGGTATTCCAGAAATTCAGATTTTGTTTACTGACCACCAGTGGTGAATCACATTTTCATGGAGCAACCCCACAAAAAACTGATAGGATATAAGTGTGATACACCAAAATGTTCGCATGAATAAGGTCTATTTGCGTCCATACTTAGAAATGCGGCGACTAGTCGAGGTATTCCAGAAATTCAGATTTTGTTTACTGACCACCAGTGGTGAATCACATTTTCATGGAGCAACCCCACAAAAAACTGATAGGATATAAGTGTGATACACCAAAATGTTCGTATGAATAAGGCCTATTTGCGTCCATACTTAGAAATGCTGCGACAAGTCCAGGTATACCAGAAATTCAGATTTTGTTTACTGACCACCAGTGGTGAATCACATTTTCATGGAGCAACCCCACAAAAAACTGATAGGATATAAGTGTGATACACCAAAATGTTCGCATGAATAAGGTCTATTTGCGTCCATACTTAGAAATGCGGCGACTAGTCGAGGTATTCCAGAAATTCAGATTTTGTTTACTGACCACCAGTGGTGAATCACATTTTCATGGAGCAACCATACTTGGAAATGCGGCTACTAGTCCAGGTATTCCAGAAATTCAGATTTTGTTTACTGACCACCAGTGGTGAATCACATTTTCATGGAGCAACCCCACAAAAAACTGACAGGATATAAGTGTGATACACCAAAATGTTCGTATGAATAAGGCCTATTTGCGGCCATACTTAGAAATGCGGCGACTAGTCCAGGTATTCCAGAAATTCAGATTTTGTTTACTGACCACCAGTGGTGAATCACATTTTCATGGAGCAACCCCACAAAAAGCTGATAGGATATAAGTGTGATACACCAAAATGTTCGCATGAATAAGGCCTATTTGCATCCATACTTAGAAATGCGGCTACTAGTCCAGGTATTCCAGAAATTCAGATTTTGTTTACTGACCACCAGTGGTGAATCACATTTTCATGGAGCAACCCCACAAAAAACTGATAGGATATAAGTGTGATACACCAAAATGTTCGCATGAATAAGGCCTATTTGCGTCCATACTTAGAAATGCGGCGACTAGTCCAGGTATTCCAGAAATTCAGATTTTGTTTACTGACCACCAGTGGTGAATCACATTTTCTTGGAGCAACACCACAAAAAACTGATAGGATATAAGTGTGATACACCAAAATGTTCGTATGAATAAGGCCTATTTGCGTCCATACTTAGAAATGCGGCGACTAGTCCAGGTATACCAGAAATTCAGATTTTGTTTACTGACCACCAGTGGTGAATCACATTTTCATGGAGCAACCCCACAAAAAACTGATAGGATATAAGTGTGATACACCAAAATGTTCGCATGAATAAGGCCTATTTGCGTCCATACTTAGAAATGCGGCGACTAGTCCAGGTATTCCAGAAATTCAGATTTTGTTTACTGACCACCAGTGGTGAATCACATTTTCTTGGAGCAACCCCACAAAAAACTGATAGGATATAAGTGTGATACACCAAAATGTTCGTATGAATAAGGCCTATTTGCGTCCATACTTAGAAATGCGGCGACTAGTCCAGGTATTCCAGAAATTCAGATTTTGTTTACTGACCACCAGTGGTGAATCACATTTTCATGGAGCAACCCCACAAAAAACTGATAGGATATAAGTGTGATACACCAAAATGTTCGCATGAATAAGGTCTATTTGCGTCCATACTTAGAAATGCGGCGACTAGTCGAGGTATTCCAGAAATTCAGATTTTGTTTACTGACCACCAGTGGTGAATCACATTTTCATGGAGCAACCCCACAAAAAACTGATAGGATATAAGTGTGATACACCAAAATGTTCGTATGAATAAGGCCTATTTGCGTCCATACTTAGAAATGCGGCGACAAGTCCAGGTATACCAGAAATTCAGATTTTGTTTACTGACCACCAGTGGTGAATCACATTTTCATGGAGCAACCCCACAAAAAACTGATAGGATATAAGTGTGATACACCAAAATGTTCGCATGAATAAGGTCTATTTGCGTCCATACTTAGAAATGCGGCGACTAGTCGAGGTATTCCAGAAATTCAGATTTTGTTTACTGACCACCAGTGGTGAATCACATTTTCATGGAGCAACCATACTTGGAAATGCGGCTACTAGTCCAGGTATTCCAGAAATTCAGATTTTGTTTACTGACCACCAGTGGTGAATCACATTTTCATGGAGCAACCCCACAAAAAACTGACAGGATATAAGTGTGATACACCAAAATGTTCGTATGAATAAGGCCTATTTGCGGCCATACTTAGAAATGCGGCGACTAGTCCAGGTATTCCAGAAATTCAGATTTTGTTTACTGACCACCAGTGGTGAATCACATTTTCATGGAGCAACCCCACAAAAAACTGATAGGATATAAGTGTGATACACCAAAATGTTCGCATGAATAAGGCCTATTTGCGTCCATACTTAGAAATGCGGCTACTAGTCCAGGTATTCCAGAAATTCAGATTTTGTTTACTGACCACCAGTGGTGAATCACATTTTCATGGAGCAACCCCACAAAAAACTGATAGGATATAAATGTGATACACCAAAATGTTCGCATGAATAAGGCCTATTTGCGTCAATACTTAGAAATGCGGCGACTAGTCCAGGTATTCCAGAAATTCAGATTTTGTTTACTGACCACCAGTGGTGAATCACATTTTCTTGGAGCAACACCACAAAAAACTGATAGGATATAAGTGTGATACACCAAAATGTTCGTATGAATAAGGCCTATTTGCGTCCGTACTTAGAAATGCGGCGACTGCTCCAGGTATACCAGAAATTCAGATTTTGTTTACTGACCACCAGTGGTGAATCACATTTTCATGGAGCAACCCCACAAAAAACTGATAGGATATAAGTGTGATACACCAAAATGTTCGCATGAATAAGGCCTATTTGCGTCCATACTTAGAAATGCGGCGACTAGTGCAGGTATTCCAGAAATTCAGATTTTGTTTACTGACCACCAGTGGTGAATCACATTTTCTTGGAGCAACCCCACAAAAAACTGATAGGATATAAGTGTGATACACCAAAATGTTCGTATGAATAAGGCCTATTTGCGTCCATACTTAGAAATGCCGCGACTAGTCCAGGTATTCCAGAAATTCAGATTTTGTTTACTGACCACCAGTGGTGAATCACATTTTCATGGAGCAACCCCACAAAAAACTGATAGGATATAAGTGTGATACACCAAAATGTTCGCATGAATAAGGCCTATTTGCGTCCATACTTAGAAATGCGGCGACTAGTGCAGGTATTCCAGAAATTCAGATTTTGTTTACTGACCACCAGTGGTGAATCACATTTTCTTGGAGCAACCCCACAAAAAACTGATAGGATATAAGTGTGATACACCAAAATGTTCGTATGAATAAGGCCTATTTGCGTCCATACTTAGAAATGCGGCGACTAGTCCAGGTATACCAGAAATTCAGATTTTGTTTACTGACCACCAGTGGTGAATCACATTTTCATGGAGCAACCCCACAAAAAACTGATAGGATATAAGTGTGATACACCAAAATGTTCGCATGAATAAGGTCTATTTGCGTCCATACTTAGAAATGCGGCGACTAGTCGAGGTATTCCAGAAATTCAGATTTTGTTTACTGACCACCAGTGGTGAATCACATTTTCATGGAGCAACCCCACAAAAAACTGATAGGATATAAGTGTGATACACCAAAATGTTCGTATGAATAAGGCCTATTTGCGTCCATACTTAGAAATGCGGCGACTAGTCCAGGTATACCAGAAATTCAGATTTTGTTTACTGACCACCAGTGGTGAATCACATTTTCATGGAGCAACCCCACAAAAAACTGATAGGATATAAGTGTGATACACCAAAATGTTCGCATGAATAAGGTCTATTTGCGTCCATACTTAGAAATGCGGCGACTAGTCGAGGTATTCCAGAAATTCAGATTTTGTTTACTGACCACCAGTGGTGAATCACATTTTCATGGAGCAACCCCACAAAAAACTGATAGGATATAAGTGTGATACACCAAAATGTTCGTATGAATAAGGCCTATTTGCGTCCATACTTAGAAATGCGGCGACAAGCCCAGGTATACCAGAAATTCAGATTTTGTTTACTGACCACCAGTGGTGAATCACATTTTCATGGAGCAACCCCACAAAAAACTGATAGGATATAAGTGTGATACACCAAAATGTTCGCATGAATAAGGTCTATTTGCGTCCATACTTAGAAATGCGGCGACTAGTCGAGGTATTCCAGAAATTCAGATTTTGTTTACTGACCACCAGTGGTGAATCACATTTTCATGGAGCAACCATACTTGGAAATGCGGCTACTAGTCCAGGTATTCCAGAAATTCAGATTTTGTTTACTGACCACCAGTGGTGAATCACATTTTCATGGAGCAACCCCACAAAAAACTGATAGGATATAAGTGTGATACACCAAAATGTTCGCATGAATAAGGCCTATTTGCGTCCATACTTAGAAATGCGGCTACTAGTCCAGGTATTCCAGAAATTCAGATTTTGTTTACTGACCACCAGTGGTGAATCACATTTTCATGGAGCAACCCCACAAAAAACTGATAGGATATAAGTGTGATACACCAAAATGTTCGCATGAATAAGGCCTATTTGCGTCCATACTTAGAAATGCGGCGACTAGTCCAGGTATTCCAGAAATTCAGATTTTGTTTACTGACCACCAGTGGTGAATCACATTTTCTTGGAGCAACACCACAAAAAACTGATAGGATATAAGTGTGATACACCAAAATGTTCGTATGAATAAGGCCTATTTGCGTCCATACTTAGAAATGCGGCGACTAGTCCAGGTATACCAGAAATTCAGATTTTGTTTACTGACCACCAGTGGTGAATCACATTTTCATGGAGCAACCCCACAAAAAACTGATAGGATATAAGTGTGATACACCAAAATGTTCGCACGAATAAGGCCTATTTGCGTCCATACTTAGAAATGCGGCGACTAGTCCAGGTATTCCAGAAATTCAGATTTTGTTTACTGACCACCAGTGGTGAATCACATTTTCTTGGAGCAACACCACAAAAAACTGATAGGATATAAGTGTGATACACCAAAATGTTCGTATGAATAAGGCCTATTTGCGTCCATACTTAGAAATGCGGCGACTAGTCCAGGTATACCAGAAATTCAGATTTTGTTTACTGACCACCAGTGGTGAATCACATTTTCATGGAGCAACCCCACAAAAAACTGATAGGATATAAGTGTGATACACCAAAATGTTCGCATGAATAAGGTCTATTTGCGTCCATACTTAGAAATGCGGCGACTAGTCGAGGTATTCCAGAAATTCAGATTTTGTTTACTGACCACCAGTGGTGAATCACATTTTCATGGAGCAACCCCACAAAAAACTGATAGGATATAAGTGTGATACACCAAAATGTTCGTATGAATAAGGCCTATTTGCGTCCATACTTAGAAATGCGGCGACAAGCCCAGGTATACCAGAAATTCAGATTTTGTTTACTGACCACCAGTGGTGAATCACATTTTCATGGAGCAACCCCACAAAAAACTGATAGGATATAAGTGTGATACACCAAAATGTTCGCATGAATAAGGTCTATTTGCGTCCATACTTAGAAATGCGGCGACTAGTCGAGGTATTCCAGAAATTCAGATTTTGTTTACTGACCACCAGTGGTGAATCACATTTTCATGGAGCAACCATACTTGGAAATGCGGCTACTAGTCCAGGTATTCCAGAAATTCAGATTTTGTTTACTGACCACCAGTGGTGAATCACATTTTCATGGAGCAACCCCACAAAAAACTGACAGGATATAAGTGTGATACACCAAAATGTTCGTATGAATAAGGCCTATTTGCGGCCATACTTAGAAATGCGGCGACTAGTCCAGGTATTCCAGAAATTCAGATTTTGTTTACTGACCACCAGTGGTGAATCACATTTTCATGGAGCAACCCCACAAAAAACTGATAGGATATAAGTGTGATACACCAAAATGTTCGCATGAATAAGGCCTATTTGCGTCCATACTTAGAAATGCGGCGACTAGTCCAGGTATTCCAGAAATTCAGATTTTGTTTACTGACCACCAGTGGTGAATCACATTTTCTTGGAGCAACCCCACAAAAAACTGATAGGATATAAGTGTGATACACCAAAATGTTCGTATGAATAAGGCCTATTTGCGTCCATACCTAGAAATGCGGCGACTAGTCCAGGTATACCAGAAATTCAGATTTTGTTTACTGACCACCAGTGGTGAATCACATTTTCATGGAGCAACCCCACAAAAAACTGATAGGATATAAGTGTGATACACCAAAATGTTCGCATGAATAAGGCCTATTTGCGTCCATACTTAGAAATGCGGCGACTAGTCCAGGTATTCCAGAAATTCAGATTTTGTTTACTGACCACCAGTGGTGAATCACATTTTCATGGAGCAACCCCACAAAAAACTGATAGGATATAAGTGTGATACACCAAAATGTTCGTATGAATAAGGCCTATTTGCGGCCATACTTAGAAATGCGGCGATTAGTCCAGGTATTCCAGAAATTCAGATTTTGTTTACTGACCACCAGTGGTGAATCACATTTTCATGGAGCAACCCCACAAAAAACTGATAGGATATAAGTGTGATACACCAAAATGTTCGCATGAATAAGGCCTATTTGCGTCCATACTTAGAAATGCGGCAACTAGTCCAGGTATTCCAGAAATTCAGATTTTGTTTACTGACCACCAGTGGTGAATCACATTTTCTTGGAGCAACCCCACAAAAAACTGATAGGATATAAGTGTGATACACCAAAATGTTCGCACGAATAAGGCCTATTTGCGTCCATACTTAGAAATGCGGCGACTAGTCCAGGTATTCCAGAAATTCAGATTTTGTTTACTGACCACCAGTGGTGAATCACATTTTCTTGGAGCAACCCCACAAAAAACTGATAGGATATAAGTGTGATACACCAAAATGTTCGTATGAATAAGGCCTATTTGCGTCCATACTTAGAAATGCGGCGACTAGTCCAGGTATTCCAGAAATTCAGATTTTGTTTACTGACCACCAGTGGTGAATCACATTTTCATGGAGCAACCCCACAAAAAACTGATAGGATATAAGTGTGATACACCAAAATGTTCGCATGAATAAGGTCTATTTGCGTCCATACTTAGAAATGCGGCGACTAGTCGAGGTATTCCAGAAATTCAGATTTTGTTTACTGACCACCAGTGGTGAATCACATTTTCATGGAGCAACCCCACAAAAAACTGATAGGATATAAGTGTGATACACCAAAATGTTCGTATGAATAAGGCCTATTTGCGTCCATACTTAGAAATGCTGCGACAAGTCCAGGTATACCAGAAATTCAGATTTTGTTTACTGACCACCAGTGGTGAATCACATTTTCATGGAGCAACCCCACAAAAAACTGATAGGATATAAGTGTGATACACCAAAATGTTCGCATGAATAAGGTCTATTTGCGTCCATACTTAGAAATGCGGCGACTAGTCGAGGTATTCCAGAAATTCAGATTTTGTTTACTGACCACCAGTGGTGAATCACATTTTCATGGAGCAACCATACTTGGAAATGCGGCTACTAGTCCAGGTATTCCAGAAATTCAGATTTTGTTTACTGACCACCAGTGGTGAATCACATTTTCATGGAGCAACCCCACAAAAAACTGACAGGATATAAGTGTGATACACCAAAATGTTCGTATGAATAAGGCCTATTTGCGGCCATACTTAGAAATGCGGCGACTAGTCCAGGTATTCCAGAAATTCAGATTTTGTTTACTGACCACCAGTGGTGAATCACATTTTCATGGAGCAACCCCACAAAAAGCTGATAGGATATAAGTGTGATACACCAAAATGTTCGCATGAATAAGGCCTATTTGCATCCATACTTAGAAATGCGGCTACTAGTCCAGGTATTCCAGAAATTCAGATTTTGTTTACTGACCACCAGTGGTGAATCACATTTTCATGGAGCAACCCCACAAAAAACTGATAGGATATAAGTGTGATACACCAAAATGTTCGCATGAATAAGGCCTATTTGCGTCCATACTTAGAAATGCGGCGACTAGTCCAGGTATTCCAGAAATTCAGATTTTGTTTACTGACCACCAGTGGTGAATCACATTTTCTTGGAGCAACACCACAAAAAACTGATAGGATATAAGTGTGATACACCAAAATGTTCGTATGAATAAGGCCTATTTGCGTCCATACTTAGAAATGCGGCGACTAGTCCAGGTATACCAGAAATTCAGATTTTGTTTACTGACCACCAGTGGTGAATCACATTTTCATGGAGCAACCCCACAAAAAACTGATAGGATATAAGTGTGATACACCAAAATGTTCGCATGAATAAGGCCTATTTGCGTCCATACTTAGAAATGCGGCGACTAGTCCAGGTATTCCAGAAATTCAGATTTTGTTTACTGACCACCAGTGGTGAATCACATTTTCTTGGAGCAACCCCACAAAAAACTGATAGGATATAAGTGTGATACACCAAAATGTTCGTATGAATAAGGCCTATTTGCGTCCATACTTAGAAATGCGGCGACTAGTCCAGGTATTCCAGAAATTCAGATTTTGTTTACTGACCACCAGTGGTGAATCACATTTTCATGGAGCAACCCCACAAAAAACTGATAGGATATAAGTGTGATACACCAAAATGTTCGCATGAATAAGGTCTATTTGCGTCCATACTTAGAAATGCGGCGACTAGTCGAGGTATTCCAGAAATTCAGATTTTGTTTACTGACCACCAGTGGTGAATCACATTTTCATGGAGCAACCCCACAAAAAACTGATAGGATATAAGTGTGATACACCAGAATGTTCGTATGAATAAGGCCTATTTGCGTCCATACTTAGAAATGCGGCGACAAGTCCAGGTATACCAGAAATTCAGATTTTGTTTACTGACCACCAGTGGTGAATCACATTTTCATGGAGCAACCCCACAAAAAACTGATAGGATATAAGTGTGATACACCAAAATGTTCGCATGAATAAGGTCTATTTGCGTCCATACTTAGAAATGCGGCGACTAGTCGAGGTATTCCAGAAATTCAGATTTTGTTTACTGACCACCAGTGGTGAATCACATTTTCATGGAGCAACCATACTTGGAAATGCGGCTACTAGTCCAGGTATTCCAGAAATTCAGATTTTGTTTACTGACCACCAGTGGTGAATCACATTTTCATGGAGCAACCCCACAAAAAACTGACAGGATATAAGTGTGATACACCAAAATGTTCGTATGAATAAGGCCTATTTGCGGCCATACTTAGAAATGCGGCGACTAGTCCAGGTATTCCAGAAATTCAGATTTTGTTTACTGACCACCAGTGGTGAATCACATTTTCATGGAGCAACCCCACAAAAAACTGATAGGATATAAGTGTGATACACCAAAATGTTCGCATGAATAAGGCCTATTTGCGTCCATACTTAGAAATGCGGCTACTAGTCCAGGTATTCCAGAAATTCAGATTTTGTTTACTGACCACCAGTGGTGAATCACATTTTCATGGAGCAACCCCACAAAAAACTGATAGGATATAAATGTGATACACCAAAATGTTCGCATGAATAAGGCCTATTTGCGTCAATACTTAGAAATGCGGCGACTAGTCCAGGTATTCCAGAAATTCAGATTTTGTTTACTGACCACCAGTGGTGAATCACATTTTCTTGGAGCAACACCACAAAAAACTGATAGGATATAAGTGTGATACACCAAAATGTTCGTATGAATAAGGCCTATTTGCGTCCGTACTTAGAAATGCGGCGACTGCTCCAGGTATACCAGAAATTCAGATTTTGTTTACTGACCACCAGTGGTGAATCACATTTTCATGGAGCAACCCCACAAAAAACTGATAGGATATAAGTGTGATACACCAAAATGTTCGCATGAATAAGGCCTATTTGCGTCCATACTTAGAAATGCGGCGACTAGTGCAGGTATTCCAGAAATTCAGATTTTGTTTACTGACCACCAGTGGTGAATCACATTTTCTTGGAGCAACCCCACAAAAAACTGATAGGATATAAGTGTGATACACCAAAATGTTCGTATGAATAAGGCCTATTTGCGTCCATACTTAGAAATGCCGCGACTAGTCCAGGTATTCCAGAAATTCAGATTTTGTTTACTGACCACCAGTGGTGAATCACATTTTCATGGAGCAACCCCACAAAAAACTGATAGGATATAAGTGTGATACACCAAAATGTTCGCATGAATAAGGCCTATTTGCGTCCATACTTAGAAATGCGGCGACTAGTGCAGGTATTCCAGAAATTCAGATTTTGTTTACTGACCACCAGTGGTGAATCACATTTTCTTGGAGCAACCCCACAAAAAACTGATAGGATATAAGTGTGATACACCAAAATGTTCGTATGAATAAGGCCTATTTGCGTCCATACTTAGAAATGCGGCGACTAGTCCAGGTATACCAGAAATTCAGATTTTGTTTACTGACCACCAGTGGTGAATCACATTTTCATGGAGCAACCCCACAAAAAAATGATAGGATATAAGTGTGATACACCAAAATGTTCGCATGAATAAGGTCTATTTGCGTCCATACTTAGAAATGCGGCGACTAGTCGAGGTATTCCAGAAATTCAGATTTTGTTTACTGACCACCAGTGGTGAATCATATTTTCATGGAGCAACCATACTTGGAAATGCGGCTACTAGTCCAGGTATTCCAGAAATTCAGATTTTGTTTACTGACCACCAGTGGTGAATCACATTTTCATGGAGCAACCCCACAAAAAACTGACAGGATATAAGTGTGATACACCAAAATGTTCGTATGAATAAGGCCTATTTGCGGCCATACTTAGAAATGCGGCGACTAGTCCAGGTATTCCAGAAATTCAGATTTTGTTTACTGACCACCAGTGGTGAATCACATTTTCATGGAGCAACCCCACAAAAAACTGATAGGATATAAGTGTGATACACCAAAATGTTCGCATGAATAAGGCCTATTTGCGTCCATACTTAGAAATGCGGCTACTAGTCCAGGTATTCCAGAAATTCAGATTTTGTTTACTGACCACCAGTGGTGAATCACATTTTCATGGAGCAACCCCACAAAAAACTGATAGGATATAAGTGTGATACACCAAAATGTTCGCATGAATAAGGCCTATTTGCGTCCATACTTAGAAATGCGGCGACTAGTGCAGGTATTCCAGAAATTCAGATTTTGTTTACTGACCACCAGTGGTGAATCACATTTTCTTGGAGCAACCCCACAAAAAACTGATAGGATATAAGTGTGATACACCAAAATGTTCGTATGAATAAGGCCTATTTGCGTCCATACTTAGAAATACGGCGACTAGTCCAGGTATTCCAGAAATTCAGATTTTGTTTACTGACCACCAGTGGTGAATCACATTTTCATGGAGCAACCCCACAAAAAACTGATAGGATATAAGTGTGATACACCAAAATGTTCGCATGAATAAGGCCTATTTGCGTCCATACTTAGAAATGCGGCGACTAGTGCAGGTATTCCAGAAATTCATATTTTGTTTACTGACCACCAGTGGTGAATCACATTTTCTTGGAGCAACCCCACAAAAAACTGATAGGATATAAGTGTGATACACCAAAATGTTCGTATGGATAAGGCCTATTTGCTTCCATACTTAGAAATGCGGCGACTAGTCCAGGTATACCAGAAATTCAGATTTTGTTTACTGACCACCAGTGGTGAATCACATTTTCATGGAGCAACCCCACAAAAAACTGATAGGATATAAGTGTGATACACCAAAATGTTCGCATGAATAAGGTCTATTTGCGTCCATACTTAGAAATGCGGCGACTAGTCGAGGTATTCCAGAAATTCAGATTTTGTTTACTGACCACCAGTGGTGAATCACATTTTCATGGAGCAACCATACTTGGAAATGCGGCTACTAGTCCAGGTATTCCAGAAATTCAGATTTTGTTTACTGACCACCAGTGGTGAATCACATTTTCATGGAGCAACCCCACAAAAAACTGACAGGATATAAGTGTGATACACCAAAATGTTCGTATGAATAAGGCCTATTTGCGGCCATACTTAGAAATGCGGCGACTAGTCCAGGTATTCCAGAAATTCAGATTTTGTTTACTGACCACCAGTGGTGAATCACATTTTCATGGAGCAACCCCACAAAAAACTGATAGGATATAAGTGTGATACACCAAAATGTTCGCATGAATAAGGCCTATTTGCGTCCATACTTAGAAATGCGGCTACTAGTCCAGGTATTCCAGAAATTCAGATTTTGTTTACTGACCACCAGTGGTGAATCACATTTTCATGGAGCAACCCCACAAAAAACTGATAGGATATAAGTGTGATACACCAAAATGTTCGCATGAATAAGGCCTATTTGCGTCCATACTTAGAAATGCGGCGACTAGTCCAGGTATTCCAGAAATTCAGATTTTGTTTACTGACCACCAGTGGTGAATCACATTTTCTTGGAGCAACCCCACAAAAAACTGATAGGATATAAGTGTGATACACCAAAATGTTCGTATGAATAAGGCCTATTTGCGTCCATACTTAGAAATGCGGCGACTAGTCCAGGTATACCAGAAATTCAGATTTTGTTTACTGACCACCAGTGGTGAATCACATTTTCATGGAGCAACCCCACAAAAAACTGATAGGATATAAGTGTGATACACCAAAATGTTCGCATGAATAAGGCCTATTTGCGTCCATACTTAGAAATGCGGCGACTAGTCCAGGTATTCCAGAAATTCAGATTTTGTTTACTGACCACCAGTGGTGAATCACATTTTCATGGAGCAACCCCACAAAAAACTGATAGGATATAAGTGTGATACACCAAAATGTTCGCATGAATAAGGCCTATTTGCGGCCATACTTAGAAATGCGGCGACTAGTCCTGGTATTCCAGAAATTCAGATTTTGTTTACTGACCACCAGTGGTGAATCACATTTTCATGGAGCAACCCCACAAAAAACTGATAGGATATAAGTGTGATACATCAAAATGTTCGCATGAATAAGGCCTATTTGCGTCCATACTTAGAAATGCGGCGACTAGTCCAGGTATTCCAGAAATTCAGATTTTGTTTACTGACCACCAGTGGTGAATCACATTTTCTTGGAGCAACCCCACAAAAAACTGATAGGATATAAGTGTGATACACCAAAATGTTCGCATGAATAAGGCCTATTTGCGTCCATACTTAGAAATGCGGCGACTAGTCCAGGTATTCCAGAAATTCAGATTTTGTTTACTGACCACCAGTGGTGAATCACATTTTCATGGAGCAACCCCACAAAAAACTGATAGGATATAAGTGTGATACACCAAAATGTTCGCATGAATAAGGTCTATTTGCGTCCATACTTAGAAATGCGGCGACTAGTCCAGGTATTCCAGAAATTCAGATTTTGTTTACTGACCACCAGTGGTGAATCACATTTTCATGGAGCAACCCCACAAAAAACTGACAGGATATAAGTGTGATACACCAAAATGTTCGCATGAATAAGGCCTATTTGCGTCCATACTTAGAAATGCGGCGACTAGTCCAGGTATTCCAGAAATTCAGATTTTGTTTACTGACCACCAGTGGTGAATCACATTTTCATGGAGCAACCCCACAAAAAACTGATAGGATATAAGTGTGATACACCAAAATGTTCGCATGAATAAGGCCTATTTGCGTCCATACTTAGAAATGCGGCGACTAGTCCAGGTATTCCAGAAATTCAGATTTTGTTTACTGACCACCAGTGGTGAATCACATTTTCTTGGAGCAACCCCACAAAAAACTGATAGGATATAAGTGTGATACACCAAAATATTCGCATGAATAAGGCCTATTTGCGTCCATACTTAGAAATGCGGCGACTAGTCCAGGTATACCAGAAATTCAGATTTTGTTTACTGACCACCAGTGGTGAATCACATTTTCATGGAGCAACCCCACAAAAAACTGATAGGATATAAGTGTGATACACCAAAATGTTCGCATGAATAAGGCCTATTTGCGTCCATACTTAGAAATGCGGCGACTAGTCCAGGTATTCCAGAAATTCAGATTTTGTTTACTGACCACCAGTGGTGAATCACATTTTCATGGAGCAACCCCACAAAAAACTGATAGGATATAAGTGTGATACACCAAAATGTTCGCATGAATAAGGCCTATTTGCGTCCATACTTAGAAATGCGGCGACTAGTCCAGGTATTCCAGAAATTCAGATTTTGTTTACTGACCACCAGTGGTGAATCACATTTTCTTGGAGCAACCCCACAAAAAACTGATAGGATATAAGTGTGATACACCAAAATGTTCGTATGAATAAGGCCTATTTGCGTCCATACTTAGAAATGCGGCGACTAGTCCAGGTATTCCAGAAATTCAGATTTTGTTTACTGACCACCAGTGGTGAATCACATTTTCATGGAGCAACCCCACAAAAAACTGATAGGATATAAGTGTGATACACCAAAATGTTCGTATGGATAAGGCCTATTTGCGTCCATACTTAGAAATGCGGCGACTAGTCCAGGTATACCAGAAATTCAGATTTTGTTTACTGACCACCAGTGGTGAATATCATTTTCATGGAGCAACCCCACAAAAAACTGATAGGATATAAGTGTGATACACCAAAATGTTCGCATGAATAAGGTCTATTTGCGTCCGTACTTAGAAATGCGGCGACTAGTCGAGGTATTCCAGAAATTCAGATTTTGTTTACTGACCACCAGTGGTGAATCACATTTTCATGGAGCAACCATACTTGGAAATGCGGCTACTAGTCCAGGTATTCCAGAAATTCAGATTTTGTTTACTGACCACCAGTGGTGAATCACATTTTCATGGATCAACCCCACAAAAAACTGACAGGATATAAGTGTGATACACCAAAATGTTCGTATGAATAAGGCCTATTTGCGGCCATACTTAGAAATGCGGCGACTAGTCCAGGTATTCCAGAAATTCAGATTTTGTTTACTGACCACCAGTGGTGAATCACATTTTCATGGAGCAACCCCACAAAAAACTGATAGGATATAAGTGTGATACACCAAAATGTTCGCATGAATAAGGCCTATTTGCGTCCATACTTAGAAATGCGGCTACTAGTCCAGGTATTCCAGAAATTCAGATTTTGTTTACTGACCACCAGTGGTGAATCACATTTTCATGGAGCAACCCCACAAAAAACTGATAGGATATAAGTGTGATACACCAAAATGTTCGCATGAATAAGGCCTATTTGCGTCCATACTTAGAAATGCGGCGACTAGTCCAGGTATTCCAGAAATTCAGATTTTGTTTACTGACCACCAGTGGTGAATCACATTTTCTTGGAGCAACCCCACAAAAAACTGATAGGATATAAGTGTGATACACCAAAATGTTCGTATGAATAAGGCCTATTTGCGTCCATACTTAGAAATGCGGCGACTAGTCCAGGTATACCAGAAATTCAGATTTTGTTTACTGACCACCAGTGGTGAATCACATTTTCATGGAGCAACCCCACAAAAAACTGATAGGATATAAGTGTGATACACCAAAATGTTCGCATGAATAAGGCCTATTTGCATCCATACTTAGAAATGCGGCGACTAGTCGAGGTATTCCAGAAATTCAGATTTTGTTTACTGACCACCAGTGGTGAATCACATTTTCATGGAGCAACCCCACAAAAAACTGATAGGATATAAGTGTGATACACCAAAATGTTCGTATGAATAAGGCCTATTTGCGGCCATACTTAGAATTGCGGCGACTAGTCCTGGTATTCCAGAAATTCAGATTTAGTTTACTGACCACCAGTGGTGAATCACATTTTCATGGAGCAACCCCACAAAAAACTGATAGGATATAAGTGTGATACATCAAAATGTTCGCATGAATAAGGCCTATTTGCGTCCATACTTAGAAATGCGGCGACTAGTCCAGGTATTCCAGAAATTCAGATTTTGTTTACTGACCACCAGTGGTGAATCACATTTTCTTGGAGCAACCCCACAAAAAACTGATAGGATATAAGTGTGATACACCAAAATGTTCGCATGAATAAGGCCTATTTGCGTCCATACTTAGAAATGCGGCGACTAGTCCAGGTATTCCAGAAATTCAGATTTTGTTTACTGACCACCAGTGGTGAATCACATTTTCTTGGAGCAACCCCACAAAAAACTGATAGGATATAAGTGTGATACACCAAAATGTTCGTATGAATAAGGCCTATTTGCGTCCATACTTGGAAATGCGGCTACTAGTCCAGGTATTCCAGAAATTCAGATTTTGTTTACTGACCACCAGTGGTGAATCACATTTTCATGGAGCAACCCCACAAAAAACTGACAGGATATAAGTGTGATACACCAAAATGTTCGTATGAATAATGCCTATTTGCGGCCATACTTAGAAATGCGGCGACTAGTCCAGGTATTCCAGAAATTCAGATTTTGTTTACTGACCACCAGTGGTGAATCACATTTTCATGGAGCAACCCCACAAAAAACTGATAGGATATAAGTGTGATACACCAAAATGTTCGCATGAATAAGGCCTATTTGCGTCCATACTTAGAAATGCGGCTACTAGTCCAGGTATTCCAGAAATTCAGATTTTGTTTACTGACCACCAGTGGTGAATCACATTTTCATGGAGCAACCCCACAAAAAACTGATAGGATATAAGTGTGATACACCAAAATGTTCGCATGAATAAGGCCTATTTGCGTCCATACTTAGAAATGCGGCTACTAGTCCAGGTATTCCAGAAATTCAGATTTTGTTTACTGACGACCAGTGGTGAATCACATTTTCTTGGAGCAACCCCACAAAAAACTGATAGGATATAAGTGTGATACACCAAAATGTTCGTATGAATAAGCCCTATTTGCGTCCATACTTAGAAATGCGGCGACTAGTCCAGGTATACCAGAAATTCAGATTTTGTTTACTGACCACCAGTGGTGAATATCATTTTCATGGAGCAACCCCACAAAAAACTGATAGGATATAAGTGTGATACACCAAAATGTTCGCATGAATAAGGTCTATTTGCGTCCATACTTAGAAATGCGGCGACTAGTCGAGGTATTCCAGAAATTCAGATTTTGTTTACTGACCACCAGTGGTGAATCACATTTTCATGGAGCAACCATACTTGGAAATGCGGCTACTAGTCCAGGTATTCCAGAAATTCAGATTTTGTTTACTGACCACCAGTGGTGAATCACATTTTCATGGATCAACCCCACAAAAAACTGACAGGATATAAGTGTGATACACCAAAATGTTCGTATGAATAAGGCCTATTTGCGGCCATACTTAGAAATGCGGCGACTAGTCCAGGTATTCCAGAAATTCAGATTTTGTTTACTGACCACCAGTGGTGAATCACATTTTCATGGAGCAACCCCACAAAAAACTGATAGGATATAAGTGTGATACACCAAAATGTTCGCATGAATAAGGCCTATTTGCGTCCATACTTAGAAATGCGGCTACTAGTCCAGGTATTCCAGAAATTCAGATTTTGTTTACTGACCACCAGTGGTGAATCACATTTTCATGGAGCAACCCCACAAAAAACTGATAGGATATAAGTGTGATACACCATAATGTTCGCATGAATAAGGCCTATTTGCGTCCATACTTAGAAATGCGGCGACTAGTCCAGGTATTCCAGAAATTCAGATTTTGTTTACTGACCACCAGTGGTGAATCACATTTTCTTGGAGCAACCCCACAAAAAACTGATAGGATATAAGTGTGATACACCAAAATGTTCGTATGAATAAGGCCTATTTGCGTCCATACTTAGAAATGCGGCGACTAGTCCAGGTATACCAGAAATTCAGATTTTGTTTACTGACCACCAGTGGTGAATCACATTTTCATGGAGCAACCCCACAAAAAACTGATAGGATATAAGTGTGATACACCAAAATGTTCGCATGAATAAGGCCTATTTGCGTCCATACTTAGAAATGCGGCGACTAGTCCAGGTATTCCAGAAATTCAGATTTTGTTTACTGACCACCAGTGGTGAATCACATTTTCATGGAGCAACCCCACAAAAAACTGATAGGATATAAGTGTGATACACCAAAATGTTCGTATGAATAAGGCCTATTTGCGGCCATACTTAGAATTGCGGCGACTAGTCCTGGTATTCCAGAAATTCAGATTTAGTTTACTGACCACCAGTGGTGAATCACATTTTCATGGAGCAACCCCACAAAAAACTGATAGGATATAAGTGTGATACATCAAAATGTTCGCATGAATAAGGCCTATTTGCGTCCATACTTAGAAATGCGGCGACTAGTCCAGGTATTCCAGAAATTCAGATTTTGTTTACTGACCACCAGTGGTGAATCACATTTTCTTGGAGCAACCCCACAAAAAACTGATAGGATATAAGTGTGATACACCAAAATGTTCGCATGAATAAGGCCTATTTGCGTCCATACTTAGAAATGCGGCGACTAGTCCAGGTATTCCAGAAATTCAGATTTTGTTTACTGACCACCAGTGGTGAATCACATTTTCTTGGAGCAACCCCACAAAAAACTGATAGGATATAAGTGTGATACACCAAAATGTTCGTATGAATAAGGCCTATTTGCGTCCATACTTGGAAATGCGGCTACTAGTCCAGGTATTCCAGAAATTCAGATTTTGTTTACTGACCACCAGTGGTGAATCACATTTTCATGGAGCAACCCCACAAAAAACTGACAGGATATAAGTGTGATACACCAAAATGTTCGTATGAATAAGGCCTATTTGCGGCCATACTTAGAAATGCGGCGACTAGTCCAGGTATTCCAGAAATTCAGATTTTGTTTACTGACCACCAGTGGTGAATCACATTTTCATGGAGCAACCCCACAAAAAACTGATAGGATATAAGTGTGATACACCAAAATGTTCGCATGAATAAGGCCTATTTGCGTCCATACTTAGAAATGCGGCTACTAGTCCAGGTATTCCAGAAATTCAGATTTTGTTTACTGACCACCAGTGGTGAATCACATTTTCATGGAGCAACCCCACAAAAAACTGATAGGATATAAGTGTGATACACCAAAATGTTCGCATGAATAAGGCCTATTTGCGTCCATACTTAGAAATGCGGCTACTAGTCCAGGTATTCCAGAAATTCAGATTTTGTTTACTGACGACCAGTGGTGAATCACATTTTCTTGGAGCAACCCCACAAAAAACTGATAGGATATAAGTGTGATACACCAAAATGTTCGTATGAATAAGCCCTATTTGCGTCCATACTTAGAAATGCGGCGACTAGTCCAGGTATACCAGAAATTCAGATTTTGTTTACTGACCACCAGTGGTGAATCACATTTTCATGGAGCAACCCCACAAAAAACTGATAGGATATAAGTGTGATACACCAAAATGTTCGCATGAATAAGGCCTATTTGTGTCCATACTTAGAAATGCGGCGACTAGTCCAGGTATTCCAGAAATTCAGATTTTGTTTACTGACCACCAGTGGTGAATCACATTTTCATGGAGCAACCCCACAAAAAACTGATAGGATATAAGTGTGATACACCAAAATGTTCGTATGAATAAGGCCTATTTGCGACCATACTTGGAAATACGGCGACTAGTCCAGGTATTCCAGAAATTCAGATTTTGTTTACTGACCACCAGTGGTGAATCACATTTTCATGGAGCAACCCCACAAAAAACTGACAGGATATAAGTGTGATACACCAAAATGTTCGTATGAATAAGGCCTATTTGCGGCCATACTTAGAAATGCGGCGACTAGTCCAGGTATTCCAGAAATTCAGATTTTGTTTACTGACCACCAGTGGTGAATCACATTTTCATGGAGCAACCCCACAAAAAACTGACAGGATATAAGTGTGATACACCAAAATGTTCGTATGAATAAGGCCTATTTGCGGCCATACTTAGAAATGCGGCGACTAGTCCAGGTATTCCAGAAATTCAGATTTTGTTTACTGACCACCAGTGGTGAATCACATTTTCTTGGAGCAACCCCACAAAAAACTGATAGGATATAAGTGTGATACACCAAAATGTTCGTATGAATAAGGCCTATTTGCGACCATACTTGGAAATGCGGCGACTAGTCCAGGTATTCCAGAAATTCAGATTTTGTTTACTGACCACCAGTGGTGAATCACATTTTCATGGAGCAACCCCACAAAAAACTGACAGGATATAAGTGTGATACACCAAAATGTTCGTATGAATAAGGCCTATTTGCGGCCATACTTAGAAATGCGGCGACTAGTCCAGGTATTCCAGAAATTCAGATTTTGTTTACTGACCACCAGTGGTGAATCACATTTTCATGGAGCAACCCCACAAAAAACTGATAGGATATAAGTGTGATACACCAAAATGTTCGCATGAATAAGGCCTATTTGCGTCCATACTTAGAAATGCGGCGACTAGTCCAGGTATTCCAGAAATTCAGATTTTGTTTACTGACCACCAGTGGTGAATCACATTTTCTTGGAGCAACCCCACAAAAAACTGATATGATATAAGTGTGATACACCAAAATGTTCGCATGAATAAGGCCTATTTGCGTCCATACTTAGAAATGCGGCGACTAGTCCAGGTATTCCAGAAATTCAGATTTTGTTTACTGACCACCAGTGGTGAATCACATTTTCTTGGAGCAACCCCACAAAAAACTGATAGGATATAAGTGTGATACACCAAAATGTTCGTATGAATAAGGCCTATTTGCGTCCATACTTAGAAATGCGGCGACTAGTCCAGGTATTCCAGAAATTCAGATTTTGTTTACTGACCACCAGTGGTGAATCACATTTTCATGGAGCAACCCCACAAAAAACTGACAGGATATAAGTGTGATACACCAAAATGTTCGTATGAATAAGGCCTATTTGCGGCCATACTTAGAAATGCGGCGACTAGTCCAGGTATTCCAGAAATTCAGATTTTGTTTACTGACCACCAGTGGTGAATCACATTTTCATGGAGCAACCCCACAAAAAACTGATAGGATATAAGTGTGATACACCAAAATGTTCGCATGAATAAGGCCTATTTGCGTCCATACTTAGAAATGCGGCTACTAGTCCAGGTATTCCAGAAATTCAGATTTTGTTTACTGACCACCAGTGGTGAATCACATTTTCATGGAGCAACCCCACAAAAAACTGATAGGATATAAGTGTGATACACCAAAATGTTCGCATGAATAAGGCCTATTTGCGTCCATACTTAGAAATGCGGCTACTAGTCCAGGTATTCCAGAAATTCAGATTTTGTTTACTGACCACCAGTGGTGAATCACATTTTCATGGAGCAACCCCACAAAAAACTGATAGGATATAAGTGTGATACACCAAAATGTTCGCATGAATAAGGCCTATTTGCGTCCATACTTAGAAATGCGGCTACTAGTCCAGGTATTCCAGAAATTCAGATTTTGTTTACTGACGACCAGTGGTGAATCACATTTTCTTGGAGCAACCCCACAAAAAACTGATAGGATATAAGTGTGATACACCAAAATGTTCGTATGAATAAGCCCTATTTGCGTCCATACTTAGAAATGCGGCGACTAGTCCAGGTATACCAGAAATTCAGATTTTGTTTACTGACCACCAGTGGTGAATATCATTTTCATGGAGCAACCCCACAAAAAACTGATAGGATATAAGTGTGATACACCAAAATGTTCGCATGAATAAGGTCTATTTGCGTCCATACTTAGAAATGCGGCGACTAGTCGAGGTATTCCAGAAATTCAGATTTTGTTTACTGACCACCAGTGGTGAATCACATTTTCATGGAGCAACCATACTTGGAAATGCGGCTACTAGTCCAGGTATTCCAGAAATTCAGATTTTGTTTACTGACCACCAGTGGTGAATCACATTTTCATGGATCAACCCCACAAAAAACTGACAGGATATAAGTGTGATACACCAAAATGTTCGTATGAATAAGGCCTATTTGCGGCCATACTTAGAAATGCGGCGACTAGTCCAGGTATTCCAGAAATTCAGATTTTGTTTACTGACCACCAGTGGTGAATCACATTTTCATGGAGCAACCCCACAAAAAACTGATAGGATATAAGTGTGATACACCAAAATGTTCGCATGAATAAGGCCTATTTGCGTCCATACTTAGAAATGCGGCTACTAGTCCAGGTATTCCAGAAATTCAGATTTTGTTTACTGACCACCAGTGGTGAATCACATTTTCATGGAGCAACCCCACAAAAAACTGATAGGATATAAGTGTGATACACCATAATGTTCGCATGAATAAGGCCTATTTGCGTCCATACTTAGAAATGCGGCGACTAGTCCAGGTATTCCAGAAATTCAGATTTTGTTTACTGACCACCAGTGGTGAATCACATTTTCTTGGAGCAACCCCACAAAAAACTGATAGGATATAAGTGTGATACACCAAAATGTTCGTATGAATAAGGCCTATTTGCGTCCATACTTAGAAATGCGGCGACTAGTCCAGGTATACCAGAAATTCAGATTTTGTTTACTGACCACCAGTGGTGAATCACATTTTCATGGAGCAACCCCACAAAAAACTGATAGGATATAAGTGTGATACACCAAAATGTTCGCATGAATAAGGCCTATTTGCGTCCATACTTAGAAATGCGGCGACTAGTCCAGGTATTCCAGAAATTCAGATTTTGTTTACTGACCACCAGTGGTGAATCACATTTTCATGGAGCAACCCCACAAAAAACTGATAGGATATAAGTGTGATACACCAAAATGTTCGTATGAATAAGGCCTATTTGCGGCCATACTTAGAATTGCGGCGACTAGTCCTGGTATTCCAGAAATTCAGATTTAGTTTACTGACCACCAGTGGTGAATCACATTTTCATGGAGCAACCCCACAAAAAACTGATAGGATATAAGTGTGATACATCAAAATGTTCGCATGAATAAGGCCTATTTGCGTCCATACTTAGAAATGCGGCGACTAGTCCAGGTATTCCAGAAATTCAGATTTTGTTTACTGACCACCAGTGGTGAATCACATTTTCTTGGAGCAACCCCACAAAAAACTGATAGGATATAAGTGTGATACACCAAAATGTTCGCATGAATAAGGCCTATTTGCGTCCATACTTAGAAATGCGGCGACTAGTCCAGGTATTCCAGAAATTCAGATTTTGTTTACTGACCACCAGTGGTGAATCACATTTTCTTGGAGCAACCCCACAAAAAACTGATAGGATATAAGTGTGATACACCAAAATGTTCGTATGAATAAGGCCTATTTGCGTCCATACTTGGAAATGCGGCTACTAGTCCAGGTATTCCAGAAATTCAGATTTTGTTTACTGACCACCAGTGGTGAATCACATTTTCATGGAGCAACCCCACAAAAAACTGACAGGATATAAGTGTGATACACCAAAATGTTCGTATGAATAAGGCCTATTTGCGGCCATACTTAGAAATGCGGCGACTAGTCCAGGTATTCCAGAAATTCAGATTTTGTTTACTGACCACCAGTGGTGAATCACATTTTCATGGAGCAACCCCACAAAAAACTGATAGGATATAAGTGTGATACACCAAAATGTTCGCATGAATAAGGCCTATTTGCGTCCATACTTAGAAATGCGGCTACTAGTCCAGGTATTCCAGAAATTCAGATTTTGTTTACTGACCACCAGTGGTGAATCACATTTTCATGGAGCAACCCCACAAAAAACTGATAGGATATAAGTGTGATACACCAAAATGTTCGCATGAATAAGGCCTATTTGCGTCCATACTTAGAAATGCGGCTACTAGTCCAGGTATTCCAGAAATTCAGATTTTGTTTACTGACGACCAGTGGTGAATCACATTTTCTTGGAGCAACCCCACAAAAAACTGATAGGATATAAGTGTGATACACCAAAATGTTCGTATGAATAAGCCCTATTTGCGTCCATACTTAGAAATGCGGCGACTAGTCCAGGTATACCAGAAATTCAGATTTTGTTTACTGACCACCAGTGGTGAATCACATTTTCATGGAGCAACCCCACAAAAAACTGATAGGATATAAGTGTGATACACCAAAATGTTCGCATGAATAAGGCCTATTTGCGTCCATACTTAGAAATGCGGCGACTAGTCCAGGTATTCCAGAAATTCAGATTTTGTTTACTGACCACCAGTGGTGAATCACATTTTCATGGAGCAACCCCACAAAAAACTGATAGGATATAAGTGTGATACACCAAAATGTTCGTATGAATAAGGCCTATTTGCGACCATACTTGGAAATACGGCGACTAGTCCAGGTATTCCAGAAATTCAGATTTTGTTTACTGACCACCAGTGGTGAATCACATTTTCATGGAGCAACCCCACAAAAAACTGACAGGATATAAGTGTGATACACCAAAATGTTCGTATGAATAAGGCCTATTTGCGGCCATACTTAGAAATGCGGCGACTAGTCCAGGTATTCCAGAAATTCAGATTTTGTTTACTGACCACCAGTGGTGAATCACATTTTCATGGAGCAACCCCACAAAAAACTGACAGGATATAAGTGTGATACACCAAAATGTTCGTATGAATAAGGCCTATTTGCGGCCATACTTAGAAATGCGGCGACTAGTCCAGGTATTCCAGAAATTCAGATTTTGTTTACTGACCACCAGTGGTGAATCACATTTTCTTGGAGCAACCCCACAAAAAACTGATAGGATATAAGTGTGATACACCAAAATGTTCGTATGAATAAGGCCTATTTGCGACCATACTTGGAAATGCGGCGACTAGTCCAGGTATTCCAGAAATTCAGATTTTGTTTACTGACCACCAGTGGTGAATCACATTTTCATGGAGCAACCCCACAAAAAACTGACAGGATATAAGTGTGATACACCAAAATGTTCGTATGAATAAGGCCTATTTGCGGCCATACTTAGAAATGCGGCGACTAGTCCAGGTATTCCAGAAATTCAGATTTTGTTTACTGACCACCAGTGGTGAATCACATTTTCATGGAGCAACCCCACAAAAAACTGATAGGATATAAGTGTGATACACCAAAATGTTCGCATGAATAAGGCCTAT
Organism: Leucophora obtusa; assembly: GCA_949987735.1. Taxonomy (NCBI): domain Eukaryota; kingdom Metazoa; phylum Arthropoda; class Insecta; order Diptera; family Anthomyiidae; genus Leucophora; species Leucophora obtusa. The sequence continues at coordinate 144,290,057 of OX465297.1, forward strand.
TTGCGTCCATACTTAGAAATGCGGCGACTAGTCCAGGTATTCCAGAAATTCAGATTTTGTTTACTGACCACCAGTGGTGAATCACATTTTCTTGGAGCAACCCCACAAAAAACTGATATGATATAAGTGTGATACACCAAAATGTTCGCATGAATAAGGCCTATTTGCGTCCATACTTAGAAATGCGGCGACTAGTCCAGGTATTCCAGAAATTCAGATTTTGTTTACTGACCACCAGTGGTGAATCACATTTTCTTGGAGCAACCCCACAAAAAACTGATAGGATATAAGTGTGATACACCAAAATGTTCGTATGAATAAGGCCTATTTGCGTCCATACTTAGAAATGCGGCGACTAGTCCAGGTATTCCAGAAATTCAGATTTTGTTTACTGACCACCAGTGGTGAATCACATTTTCATGGAGCAACCCCACAAAAAACTGATAGGATATAAGTGTGATACACCAAAATGTTCGCATGAATAAGGCCTATTTGCGTCCATACTTAGAAATGCGGCGACTAGTCCAGGTATTCCAGAAATTCAGATTTTGTTTACTGACCACCAGTGGTGAATCACATTTTCATGGAGCAACCCCACAAAAAACTGATAGGATATAAGTGTGATACACCAAAATGTTCGCATGAATAAGGCCTATTTGCGTCCATACTTAGAAATGCGGCGACTAGTCCAGGTATTCCAGAAATTCAGATTTTGTTTACTGACCACCAGTGGTGAATCACATTTTCATGGAGCAACCCCACAAAAAACTGATAGGATATAAGTGTGATACACCAAAATGTTCGCATGAATAAGGCCTATTTGCGTCCATACTTAGAAATGCGGCGACTAGTCCAGGTATTCCAGAAATTCAGATTTTGTTTACTGACCACCAGTGGTGAATCACATTTTCTTGGAGCAACCCCACAAAAAACTGATAGGATATAAGTGTGATACACCAAAATGTTCGCATGAATAAGGCCTATTTGCGTCCATACTTAGAAATGCGGCTACTAGTCCAGGTATACCAGAAATTCAGATTTTGTTTACTGACCACCAGTGGTGAATCACATTTTCATGGAGCAACCCCACAAAAAACTGATAGGATATAAGTGTGATACACCAAAATGTTCGCATGAATAAGGCCTATTTGCGTCCATACTTAGAAATGCGGCGACTAGTCCAGGTATTCCAGAAATTCAGATTTTGTTTACTGACCACCAGTGGTGAATCACATTTTCATGGAGCAACCCCACAAAAAACTGATAGGATATAAGTGTGATACACCAAAATGTTCGCATGAATAAGGCCTATTTGCGTCCATACTTAGAAATGCGGCGACTAGTCCAGGTATTCCAGAAATTCAGATTTTGTTTACTGACCACCAGTGGTGAATCACATTTTCTTGGAGCAACCCCACAAAAAACTGGTAGGATATAATTGTGATACACCAAAATGTTCGTATGAATAAGGCCTATTTGCGTCCATACTTAGAAATGCGGCGACTAGTCCAGGTATTCCAGAAATTCAGATTTTGTTTACTGACCACCAGTGGTGAATCACATTTTCATGGAGCAACCCCACAAAAAACTGATAGGATATAAGTGTGATACACCAAAATGTTCGCATGAATAAGGCCTATTTGCGTCCATACTTAGAAATGCGGCGACTAGTCCAGGTATACCAGAAATTCAGATTTTGTTTACTGACCACCAGTGGTGAATCACATTTTCATGGAGCAACCCCACAAAAAACTGATAGGATATAAGTGTGATACACCAAAATGTTCGTATGGATAAGGCCTATTTGCGTCCATACTTAGAAATGCGGCGACTAGTCCAGGTATACCAGAAATTCAGATTTTGTTTACTGACCACCAGTGGTGAATATCATTTTCATGGAGCAACCCCACAAAAAACTGATAGGATATAAGTGTAATACACCAAAATGTTCGCATGAATAAGGTCTATTTGCGTCCATACTTAGAAATGCGGCGACTAGTCGAGGTATTCCAGAAATTCAGATTTTGTTTACTGACCACCAGTGGTGAATCACATTTTCATGGAGCAACCATACTTGGAAATGCGGCTACTAGTCCAGGTATTCCAGAAATTCAGATTTTGTTTACTGACCACCAGTGGTGAATCACATTTTCATGGATCAACCCCACAAAAAACTGACAGGATATAAGTGTGATACACCAAAATGTTCGTATGAATAAGGCCTATTTGCGGCCATACTTAGAAATGCGGCGACTAGTCCAGGTATTCCAGAAATTCAGATTTTGTTTACTGACCACCAGTGGTGAATCACATTTTCATGGAGCAACCCCACAAAAAACTGATAGGATATAAGTGTGATACACCAAAATGTTCGCATGAATAAGGCCTATTTGCGTCCATACTTAGAAATGCGGCTACTAGTCCAGGTATTCCAGAAATTCAGATTTTGTTTACTGACCACCAGTGGTGAATCACATTTTCATGGAGCAACCCCACAAAAAACTGATAGGATATAAGTGTGATACACCAAAATGTTCGCATGAATAAGGCCTATTTGCGTCCATACTTAGAAATGCGGCGACTAGTCCAGGTATTCCAGAAATTCAGATTTTGTTTACTGACCACCAGTGGTGAATCACATTTTCTTGGAGCAACCCCACAAAAAACTGATAGGATATAAGTGTGATGCACCAAAATGTTCGTATGAATAAGGCCTATTTGCGTCCATACTTAGAAATGCGGCGACTAGTCCAGGTATACCAGAAATTCAGATTTTGTTTACTGACCACCAGTGGTGAATCACATTTTCATGGAGCAACCCCACAAAAAACTGATAGGATATAAGTGTGATACACCAAAATGTTCGCATGAATAAGGCCTATTTGCGTCCATACTTAGAAATGCGGCGACTAGTCCAGGTATTCCAGAAATTCAGATTTTGTTTACTGACCACCAGTGGTGAATCACATTTTCATGGAGCAACCCCACAAAAAACTGATAGGATATAAGTGTGATACACCAAAATGTTCGTATGAATAAGGCCTATTTGCGGCCATACTTAGAATTGCGGCGACTAGTCCTGGTATTCCAGAAATTCAGATTTAGTTTACTGACCACCAGTGGTGAATCACATTTTCATGGAGCAACCCCACAAAAAACTGATAGGATATAAGTGTGATACATCAAAATGTTCGCTTGAATAAGGCCTATTTGCGTCCATACTTAGAAATGCGGCGACTAGTCCAGGTATTCCAGAAATTCAGATTTTGTTTACTGACCACCAGTGGTGAATCACATTTTCTTGGAGCAACCCCACAAAAAACTGATAGGATATAAGTGTGATACACCAAAATGTTCGCATGAATAAGGCCTATTTGCGTCCATACTTAGAAATGCGGCGACTAGTCCAGGTATTCCAGAAATTCAGATTTTGTTTACTGACCACCAGTGGTGAATCACATTTTCTTGGAGCAACCCCACAAAAAACTGATAGGATATAAGTGTGATACACCAAAATGTTCGTATGAATAAGGCCTATTTGCGTCCATACTTGGAAATGCGGCTACTAGTCCAGGTATTCCAGAAATTCAGATTTTGTTTACTGACCACCAGTGGTGAATCACATTTTCATGGAGCAACCCCACAAAAAACTGACAGGATATAAGTGTGATACACCAAAATGTTCGTATGAATAAGGCCTATTTGCGGCCATACTTAGAAATGCGGCGACTAGTCCAGGTATTCCAGAAATTCAGATTTTGTTTACTGACCACCAGTGGTGAATCACATTTTCATGGAGCAACCCCACAAAAAACTGATAGGATATAAGTGTGATACACCAAAATGTTCGCATGAATAAGGCCTATTTGCGTCCATACTTAGAAATGCGGCTACTAGTCCAGGTATTCCAGAAATTCAGATTTTGTTTACTGACCACCAGTGGTGAATCACATTTTCATGGAGCAACCCCACAAAAAACTGATAGGATATAAGTGTGATACACCAAAATGTTCGCATGAATAAGGCCTATTTGCGTCCATACTTAGAAATGCGGCTACTAGTCCAGGTATTCCAGAAATTCAGATTTTGTTTACTGACGACCAGTGGTGAATCACATTTTCTTGGAGCAACCCCACAAAAAACTGATAGGATATAAGTGTGATACACCAAAATGTTCGTATGAATAAGCCCTATTTGCGTCCATACTTAGAAATGCGGCGACTAGTCCAGGTATACCAGAAATTCAGATTTTGTTTACTGACCACCAGTGGTGAATCACATTTTCATGGAGCAACCCCACAAAAAACTGATAGGATATAAGTGTGATACACCAAAATGTTCGCATGAATAAGGCCTATTTGCGTCCATACTTAGAAATGCGGCTACTAGTCCAGGTATTCCAGAAATTCAGATTTTGTTTACTGACCACCAGTGGTGAATCACATTTTCATGGAGCAACCCCACAAAAAACTGATAGGATATAAGTGTGATACACCATAATGTTCGCATGAATAAGGCCTATTTGCGTCCATACTTAGAAATGCGGCTACTAGTCCAGGTATTCCAGAAATTCAGATTTTGTTTACTGACGACCAGTGGTGAATCACATTTTCTTGGAGCAACCCCACAAAAAACTGATAGGATATAAGTGTGATACACCAAAATGTTCGTATGAATAAGCCCTATTTGCGTCCATACTTAGAAATGCGGCGACTAGTCCAGGTATACCAGAAATTCAGATTTTGTTTACTGACCACCAGTGGTGAATATCATTTTCATGGAGCAACCCCACAAAAAACTGATAGGATATAAGTGTGATACACCAAAATGTTCGCATGAATAAGGTCTATTTGCGTCCATACTTAGAAATGCGGCGACTAGTCGAGGTATTCCAGAAATTCAGATTTTGTTTACTGACCACCAGTGGTGAATCACATTTTCATGGAGCAACCATACTTGGAAATGCGGCTACTAGTCCAGGTGTTCCAGAAATTCAGATTTTGTTTACTGACCACCAGTGGTGAATCACATTTTCATGGATCAACCCCACAAAAAACTGACAGGATATAAGTGTGATACACCAAAATGTTCGTATGAATAAGGCCTATTTGCGGCCATACTTAGAAATGCGGCGACTAGTCCAGGTATTCCAGAAATTCAGATTTTGTTTACTGACCACCAGTGGTGAATCACATTTTCATGGAGCAACCCCACAAAAAACTGATAGGATATAAGTGTGATACACCAAAATGTTCGCATGAATAAGGCCTATTTGCGTCCATACTTAGAAATGCGGCTACTAGTCCAGGTATTCCAGAAATTCAGATTTTGTTTACTGACCACCAGTGGTGAATCACATTTTCATGGAGCAACCCCACAAAAAACTGATAGGATATAAGTGTGATACACCATAATGTTCGCATGAATAAGGCCTATTTGCGTCCATACTTAGAAATGCGGCGACTAGTCCAGGTATTCCAGAAATTCAGATTTTGTTTACTGACCACCAGTGGTGAATCACATTTTCTTGGAGCAACCCCACAAAAAACTGATAGGATATAAGTGTGATACACCAAAATGTTCGTATGAATAAGGCCTATTTGCGTCCATACTTAGAAATGCGGCGACTAGTCCAGGTATACCAGAAATTCAGATTTTGTTTACTGACCACCAGTGGTGAATCACATTTTCATGGAGCAACCCCACAAAAAACTGATAGGATATAAGTGTGATACACCAAAATGTTCGCATGAATAAGGCCTATTTGCGTCCATACTTAGAAATGCGGCGACTAGTCCAGGTATTCCAGAAATTCAGATTTTGTTTACTGACCACCAGTGGTGAATCACATTTTCATGGAGCAACCCCACAAAAAACTGATAGGATATAAGTGTGATACACCAAAATGTTCGTATGAATAAGGCCTATTTGCGGCCATACTTAGAATTGCGGCGACTAGTCCTGGTATTCCAGAAATTCAGATTTAGTTTACTGACCACCAGTGGTGAATCACATTTTCATGGAGCAACCCCACAAAAAACTGATAGGATATAAGTGTGATACACCAAAATGTTCGTATGAATAAGCCCTATTTGCGTCCATACTTAGAAATGCGGCGACTAGTCCAGGTATACCAGAAATTCAGATTTTGTTTACTGACCACCAGTGGTGAATCACATTTTCATGGAGCAACCCCACAAAAAACTGATAGGATATAAGTGTGATACACCAAAATGTTCGCATGAATAAGGCCTATTTGCGTCCATACTTAGAAATGCGGCTACTAGTCCAGGTATTCCAGAAATTCAGATTTTGTTTACTGACCACCAGTGGTGAATCACATTTTCATGGAGCAACCCCACAAAAAACTGATAGGATATAAGTGTGATACACCATAATGTTCGCATGAATAAGGCCTATTTGCGTCCATACTTAGAAATGCGGCTACTAGTCCAGGTATTCCAGAAATTCAGATTTTGTTTACTGACGACCAGTGGTGAATCACATTTTCTTGGAGCAACCCCACAAAAAACTGATAGGATATAAGTGTGATACACCAAAATGTTCGTATGAATAAGCCCTATTTGCGTCCATACTTAGAAATGCGGCGACTAGTCCAGGTATACCAGAAATTCAGATTTTGTTTACTGACCACCAGTGGTGAATATCATTTTCATGGAGCAACCCCACAAAAAACTGATAGGATATAAGTGTGATACACCAAAATGTTCGCATGAATAAGGTCTATTTGCGTCCATACTTAGAAATGCGGCGACTAGTCGAGGTATTCCAGAAATTCAGATTTTGTTTACTGACCACCAGTGGTGAATCACATTTTCATGGAGCAACCATACTTGGAAATGCGGCTACTAGTCCAGGTATTCCAGAAATTCAGATTTTGTTTACTGACCACCAGTGGTGAATCACATTTTCATGGATCAACCCCACAAAAAACTGACAGGATATAAGTGTGATACACCAAAATGTTCGTATGAATAAGGCCTATTTGCGGCCATACTTAGAAATGCGGCGACTAGTCCAGGTATTCCAGAAATTCAGATTTTGTTTACTGACCACCAGTGGTGAATCACATTTTCATGGAGCAACCCCACAAAAAACTGATAGGATATAAGTGTGATACACCAAAATGTTCGCATGAATAAGGCCTATTTGCGTCCATACTTAGAAATGCGGCTACTAGTCCAGGTATTCCAGAAATTCAGATTTTGTTTACTGACCACCAGTGGTGAATCACATTTTCATGGAGCAACCCCACAAAAAACTGATAGGATATAAGTGTGATACACCATAATGTTCGCATGAATAAGGCCTATTTGCGTCCATACTTAGAAATGCGGCGACTAGTCCAGGTATTCCAGAAATTCAGATTTTGTTTACTGACCACCAGTGGTGAATCACATTTTCTTGGAGCAACCCCACAAAAAACTGATAGGATATAAGTGTGATACACCAAAATGTTCGTATGAATAAGGCCTATTTGCGTCCATACTTAGAAATGCGGCGACTAGTCCAGGTATACCAGAAATTCAGATTTTGTTTACTGACCACCAGTGGTGAATCACATTTTCATGGAGCAACCCCACAAAAAACTGATAGGATATAAGTGTGATACACCAAAATGTTCGCATGAATAAGGCCTATTTGCGTCCATACTTAGAAATGCGGCGACTAGTCCAGGTATTCCAGAAATTCAGATTTTGTTTACTGACCACCAGTGGTGAATCACATTTTCATGGAGCAACCCCACAAAAAACTGATAGGATATAAGTGTGATACACCAAAATGTTCGTATGAATAAGGCCTATTTGCGGCCATACTTAGAATTGCGGCGACTAGTCCTGGTATTCCAGAAATTCAGATTTAGTTTACTGACCACCAGTGGTGAATCACATTTTCATGGAGCAACCCCACAAAAAACTGATAGGATATAAGTGTGATACATCAAAATGTTCGCATGAATAAGGCCTATTTGCGTCCATACTTAGAAATGCGGCGACTAGTCCAGGTATTCCAGAAATTCAGATTTTGTTTACTGACCACCAGTGGTGAATCACATTTTCTTGGAGCAACCCCACAAAAAACTGATAGGATATAAGTGTGATACACCAAAATGTTCGCATGAATAAGGCCTATTTGCGTCCATACTTAGAAATGCGGCGACTAGTCCAGGTATTCCAGAAATTCAGATTTTGTTTACTGACCACCAGTGGTGAATCACATTTTCTTGGAGCAACCCCACAAAAAACTGATAGGATATAAGTGTGATACACCAAAATGTTCGTATGAATAAGGCCTATTTGCGTCCATACTTGGAAATGCGGCTACTAGTCCAGGTATTCCAGAAATTCAGATTTTGTTTACTGACCACCAGTGGTGAATCACATTTTCATGGAGCAACCCCACAAAAAACTGACAGGATATAAGTGTGATACACCAAAATGTTCGTATGAATAAGGCCTATTTGCGGCCATACTTAGAAATGCGGCGACTAGTCCAGGTATTCCAGAAATTCAGATTTTGTTTACTGACCACCAGTGGTGAATCACATTTTCATGGAGCAACCCCACAAAAAACTGATAGGATATAAGTGTGATACACCAAAATGTTCGCATGAATAAGGCCTATTTGCGTCCATACTTAGAAATGCGGCTACTAGTCCAGGTATTCCAGAAATTCAGATTTTGTTTACTGACCACCAGTGGTGAATCACATTTTCATGGAGCAACCCCACAAAAAACTGATAGGATATAAGTGTGATACACCAAAATGTTCGCATGAATAAGGCCTATTTGCGTCCATACCTAGAAATGCGGCTACTAGTCCAGGTATTCCAGAAATTCAGATTTTGTTTACTGACGACCAGTGGTGAATCACATTTTCTTGGAGCAACCCCACAAAAAACTGATAGGATATAAGTGTGATACACCAAAATGTTCGTATGAATAAGCCCTATTTGCGTCCATACTTAGAAATGCGGCGACTAGTCCAGGTATACCAGAAATTCAGATTTTGTTTACTGACCACCAGTGGTGAATCACATTTTCATGGAGCAACCCCACAAAAAACTGATAGGATATAAGTGTGATACACCAAAATGTTCGCATGAATAAGGCCTATTTGCGTCCATACTTAGAAATGCGGCGACTAGTCCAGGTATTCCAGAAATTCAGATTTTGTTTACTGACCACCAGTGGTGAATCACATTTTCATGGAGCAACCCCACAAAAAACTGATAGGATATAAGTGTGATACACCAAAATGTTCGTATGAATAAGGCCTATTTGCGACCATACTTGGAAATACGGCGACTAGTCCAGGTATTCCAGAAATTCAGATTTTGTTTACTGACCACCAGTGGTGAATCACATTTTCATGGAGCAACCCCACAAAAAACTGACAGGATATAAGTGTGATACACCAAAATGTTCGTATGAATAAGGCCTATTTGCGGCCATACTTAGAAATGCGGCGACTAGTCCAGGTATTCCAGAAATTCAGATTTTGTTTACTGACCACCAGTGGTGAATCACATTTTCATGGAGCAACCCCACAAAAAACTGACAGGATATAAGTGTGATACACCAAAATGTTCGTATGAATAAGGCCTATTTGCGGCCATACTTAGAAATGCGGCGACTAGTCCAGGTATTCCAGAAATTCAGATTTTGTTTACTGACCACCAGTGGTGAATCACATTTTCTTGGAGCAACCCCACAAAAAACTGATAGGATATAAGTGTGATACACCAAAATGTTCGTATGAATAAGGCCTATTTGCGACCATACTTGGAAATGCGGCGACTAGTCCAGGTATTCCAGAAATTCAGATTTTGTTTACTGACCACCAGTGGTGAATCACATTTTCATGGAGCAACCCCACAAAAAACTGACAGGATATAAGTGTGATACACCAAAATGTTCGTATGAATAAGGCCTATTTGCGGCCATACTTAGAAATGCGGCGACTAGTCCAGGTATTCCAGAAATTCAGATTTTGTTTACTGACCACCAGTGGTGAATCACATTTTCATGGAGCAACCCCACAAAAAACTGATAGGATATAAGTGTGATACACCAAAATGTTCGCATGAATAAGGCCTATTTGCGTCCATACTTAGAAATGCGGCGACTAGTCCAGGTATTCCAGAAATTCAGATTTTGTTTACTGACCACCAGTGGTGAATCACATTTTCTTGGAGCAACCCCACAAAAAACTGATATGATATAAGTGTGATACACCAAAATGTTCGCATGAATAAGGCCTATTTGCGTCCATACTTAGAAATGCGGCGACTAGTCCAGGTATTCCAGAAATTCAGATTTTGTTTACTGACCACCAGTGGTGAATCACATTTTCTTGGAGCAACCCCACAAAAAACTGATAGGATATAAGTGTGATACACCAAAATGTTCGTATGAATAAGGCCTATTTGCGTCCATACTTAGAAATGCGGCGACTAGTCCAGGTATTCCAGAAATTCAGATTTTGTTTACTGACCACCAGTGGTGAATCACATTTTCATGGAGCAACCCCACAAAAAACTGATAGGATATAAGTGTGATACACCAAAATGTTCGCATGAATAAGGCCTATTTGCGTCCATACTTAGAAATGCGGCGACTAGTCCAGGTATTCCAGAAATTCAGATTTTGTTTACTGACCACCAGTGGTGAATCACATTTTCATGGAGCAACCCCACAAAAAACTGATAGGATATAAGTGTGATACACCAAAATGTTCGCATGAATAAGGCCTATTTGCGTCCATACTTAGAAATGCGGCGACTAGTCCAGGTATTCCAGAAATTCAGATTTTGTTTACTGACCACCAGTGGTGAATCACATTTTCATGGAGCAACCCCACAAAAAACTGATAGGATATAAGTGTGATACACCAAAATGTTCGCATGAATAAGGCCTATTTGCGTCCATACTTAGAAATGCGGCGACTAGTCCAGGTATTCCAGAAATTCAGATTTTGTTTACTGACCACCAGTGGTGAATCACATTTTCTTGGAGCAACCCCACAAAAAACTGATAGGATATAAGTGTGATACACCAAAATGTTCGCATGAATAAGGCCTATTTGCGTCCATACTTAGAAATGCGGCTACTAGTCCAGGTATACCAGAAATTCAGATTTTGTTTACTGACCACCAGTGGTGAATCACATTTTCATGGAGCAACCCCACAAAAAACTGATAGGATATAAGTGTGATACACCAAAATGTTCGCATGAATAAGGCCTATTTGCGTCCATACTTAGAAATGCGGCGACTAGTCCAGGTATTCCAGAAATTCAGATTTTGTTTACTGACCACCAGTGGTGAATCACATTTTCATGGAGCAACCCCACAAAAAACTGATAGGATATAAGTGTGATACACCAAAATGTTCGCATGAATAAGGCCTATTTGCGTCCATACTTAGAAATGCGGCGACTAGTCCAGGTATTCCAGAAATTCAGATTTTGTTTACTGACCACCAGTGGTGAATCACATTTTCTTGGAGCAACCCCACAAAAAACTGGTAGGATATAATTGTGATACACCAAAATGTTCGTATGAATAAGGCCTATTTGCGTCCATACTTAGAAATGCGGCGACTAGTCCAGGTATTCCAGAAATTCAGATTTTGTTTACTGACCACCAGTGGTGAATCACATTTTCATGGAGCAACCCCACAAAAAACTGATAGGATATAAGTGTGATACACCAAAATGTTCGCATGAATAAGGCCTATTTGCGTCCATACTTAGAAATGCGGCGACTAGTCCAGGTATACCAGAAATTCAGATTTTGTTTACTGACCACCAGTGGTGAATCACATTTTCATGGAGCAACCCCACAAAAAACTGATAGGATATAAGTGTGATACACCAAAATGTTCGTATGGATAAGGCCTATTTGCGTCCATACTTAGAAATGCGGCGACTAGTCCAGGTATACCAGAAATTCAGATTTTGTTTACTGACCACCAGTGGTGAATATCATTTTCATGGAGCAACCCCACAAAAAACTGATAGGATATAAGTGTGATACACCAAAATGTTCGCATGAATAAGGTCTATTTGCGTCCATACTTAGAAATGCGGCGACTAGTCGAGGTATTCCAGAAATTCAGATTTTGTTTACTGACCACCAGTGGTGAATCACATTTTCATGGAGCAACCATACTTGGAAATGCGGCTACTAGTCCAGGTATTCCAGAAATTCAGATTTTGTTTACTGACCACCAGTGGTGAATCACATTTTCATGGATCAACCCCACAAAAAACTGACAGGATATAAGTGTGATACACCAAAATGTTCGTATGAATAAGGCCTATTTGCGGCCATACTTAGAAATGCGGCGACTAGTCCAGGTATTCCAGAAATTCAGATTTTGTTTACTGACCACCAGTGGTGAATCACATTTTCATGGAGCAACCCCACAAAAAACTGATAGGATATAAGTGTGATACACCAAAATGTTCGCATGAATAAGGCCTATTTGCGTCCATACTTAGAAATGCGGCTACTAGTCCAGGTATTCCAGAAATTCAGATTTTGTTTACTGACCACCAGTGGTGAATCACATTTTCATGGAGCAACCCCACAAAAAACTGATAGGATATAAGTGTGATACACCAAAATGTTCGCATGAATAAGGCCTATTTGCGTCCATACTTAGAAATGCGGCGACTAGTCCAGGTATTCCAGAAATTCAGATTTTGTTTACTGACCACCAGTGGTGAATCACATTTTCATGGAGCAACCCCACAAAAAACTGATAGGATATAAGTGTGATACACCAAAATGTTCGTATGAATAAGGCCTATTTGCGGCCATACTTAGAATTGCGGCGACTAGTCCTGGTATTCCAGAAATTCAGATTTAGTTTACTGACCACCAGTGGTGAATCACATTTTCATGGAGCAACCCCACAAAAAACTGATAGGATATAAGTGTGATACATCAAAATGTTCGCTTGAATAAGTCCTATTTGCGTCCATACTTAGAAATGCGGCGACTAGTCCAGGTATTCCAGAAATTCAGATTTTGTTTACTGACCACCAGTGGTGAATCACATTTTCTTGGAGCAACCCCACAAAAAACTGATAGGATATAAGTGTGATACACCAAAATGTTCGCATGAATAAGGCCTATTTGCGTCCATACTTAGAAATGCGGCGACTAGTCCAGGTATTCCAGAAATTCAGATTTTGTTTACTGACCACCAGTGGTGAATCACATTTTCTTGGAGCAACCCCACAAAAAACTGATAGGATATAAGTGTGATACACCAAAATGTTCGTATGAATAAGGCCTATTTGCGTCCATACTTGGAAATGCGGCTACTAGTCCAGGTATTCCAGAAATTCAGATTTTGTTTACTGACCACCAGTGGTGAATCACATTTTCATGGAGCAACCCCACAAAAAACTGACAGGATATAAGTGTGATACACCAAAATGTTCGTATGAATAAGGCCTATTTGCGGCCATACTTAGAAATGCGGCGACTAGTCCAGGTATTCCAGAAATTCAGATTTTGTTTACTGACCACCAGTGGTGAATCACATTTTCATGGAGCAACCCCACAAAAAACTGATAGGATATAAGTGTGATACACCAAAATGTTCGCATGAATAAGGCCTATTTGCGTCCATACTTAGAAATGCGGCTACTAGTCCAGGTATTCCAGAAATTCAGATTTTGTTTACTGACCACCAGTGGTGAATCACATTTTCATGGAGCAACCCCACAAAAAACTGATAGGATATAAGTGTGATACACCAAAATGTTCGCATGAATAAGGCCTATTTGCGTCCATACTTAGAAATGCGGCTACTAGTCCAGGTATTCCAGAAATTCAGATTTTGTTTACTGACGACCAGTGGTGAATCACATTTTCTTGGAGCAACCCCACAAAAAACTGATAGGATATAAGTGTGATACACCAAAATGTTCGTATGAATAAGCCCTATTTGCGTCCATACTTAGAAATGCGGCGACTAGTCCAGGTATACCAGAAATTCAGATTTTGTTTACTGACCACCAGTGGTGAATCACATTTTCATGGAGCAAACCCACAAAAAACTGATAGGATATAAGTGTGATACACCAAAATGTTCGCATGAATAAGGCCTATTTGCGTCCATACTTAGAAATGCGGCGACTAGTCCAGGTATTCCAGAAATTCAGATTTTGTTTACTGACCACCAGTGGTGAATCACATTTTCATGGAGCAACCCCACAAAAAACTGATAGGATATAAGTGTGATACACCAAAATGTTCGTATGAATAAGGCCTATTTGCGACCATACTTGGAAATACGGCGACTAGTCCAGGTATTCCAGAAATTCAGATTTTGTTTACTGACCACCAGTGGTGAATCACATTTTCATGGAGCAACCCCACAAAAAACTGACAGGATATAAGTGTGATACACCAAAATGTTCGTATGAATAAGGCCTATTTGCGGCCATACTTAGAAATGCGGCGACTAGTCCAGGTATTCCAGAAATTCAGATTTTGTTTACTGACCACCAGTGGTGAATCACATTTTCATGGAGCAACCCCACAAAAAACTGACAGGATATAAGTGTGATACACCAAAATGTTCGTATGAATAAGGCCTATTTGCGGCCATACTTAGAAATGCGGCGACTAGTCCAGGTAATCCAGAAATTCAGATTTTGTTTACTGACCACCAGTGGTGAATCACATTTTCATGGAGCAACCCCACAAAAAACTGATAGGATATAAGTGTGATACACCAAAATGTTCGCATGAATAAGGCCTATTTGCGTCCATACTTAGAAATGCGGCGACTAGTCCAGGTATTCCAGAAATTCAGATTTTGTTTACTGACCACCAGTGGTGAATCACATTTTCTTGGAGCAACCCCACAAAAAACTGATATGATATAAGTGTGATACACCAAAATGTTCGCATGAATAAGGCCTATTTGCGTCCATACTTAGAAATGCGGCGACTAGTCCAGGTATTCCAGAAATTCAGATTTTGTTTACTGACCACCAGTGGTGAATCACATTTTCTTGGAGCAACCCCACAAAAAACTGATAGGATATAAGTGTGATACACCAAAATGTTCGTATGAATAAGGCCTATTTGCTTCCATACTTAGAAATGCGGCGACTAGTCCAGGTATTCCAGAAATTCAGATTTTGTTTACTGACCACCAGTGGTGAATCACATTTTCATGGAGCAACCCCACAAAAAACTGATAGGATATAAGTGTGATACACCAAAATGTTCGCATGAATAAGGCCTATTTGCCTCCATACTTAGAAATGCGGCGACTAGTCCAGGTATTCCAGAAATTCAGATTTTGTTTACTGACCACCAGTGGTGAATCACATTTTCATGGAGCAACCCCACAAAAAACTGATAGGATATAAGTGTGATACACCAAAATGTTCGTATGAATAAGGCCTATTTGCGTCCATACTTAGAAATGCGGCGACTAGTCCAGGTATACCAGAAATTCAGATTTTGTTTACTGACCACCAGTGGTGAATCACATTTTCATGGAGCAACCCCACAAAAAACTGATAGGATATAAGTGTGATACACCAAAATGTTCGCATGAATAAGGTCTATTTGCGTCCATACTTAGAAATGCGGCGACTAGTCGAGGTATTCCAGAAATTCAGATTTTGTTTACTGACCACCAGTGGTGAATCACATTTTCATGGAGCAACCCCACAAAAAACTGATAGGATATAAGTGTGATACACCAAAATGTTCGTATGAATAAGGCCTATTTGCGTCCATACTTAGAAATGCGGCGACTAGTCCAGGTATACCAGAAATTCAGATTTTGTTTACTGACCACCAGTGGTGAATCACATTTTCATGGAGCAACCCCACAAAAAACTGATAGGATATAAGTGTGATACACCAAAATGTTCGCATGAATAAGGTCTATTTGCGTCCATACTTAGAAATGCGGCGACTAGTCGAGGTATTCCAGAAATTCCGATTTTGTTTACTGACCACCAGTGGTGAATCACATTTTCATGGAGCAACCATACTTGGAAATGCGGCTACTAGTCCAGGTATTCCAGAAATTCAGATTTTGTTTACTGACCACCAGTGGTGAATCACATTTTCATGGAGCAACCCCACAAAAAACTGACAGGATATAAGTGTGATACACCAAAATGTTCGCATGAATAAGGCCTATTTGCGTCCATACTTAGAAATGCGGCGACTAGTCCAGATATTCCAGAAATTCAGATTTTGTTTACTGACCACCAGTGGTGAATCACATTTTCATGGAGCAACCCCACAAAAAACTGATAGGATATAAGTGTGATACACCAAAATGTTCGCATGAATAAGGCCTATTTGCGTCCATACTTAGAAATGCGGCGACTAGTCCAGGTATTCCAGAAATTCAGATTTTGTTTACTGACCACCAGTGGTGAATCACATTTTCATGGAGCAACCCCACAAAAAACTGATAGGATATAAGTGTGATACACCAAAATGTTCGCATGAATAAGGCCTATTTGCGTCCATACTTAGAAATGCGGCGACTAGTCCAGGTATTCCAGAAATTCAGATTTTGTTTACTGACCACCAGTGGTGAATCACATTTTCTTGGAGCAACCCCACAAAAAACTGATAGGATATAAGTGTGATACACCAAAATGTTCGTATGAATAAGGCCTATTTGCGTCCATACTTAGAAATGCGGCGACTAGTCCAGGTATTCCAGAAATTCAGATTTTGTTTACTGACCACCAGTGGTGAATCACATTTTCATGGAGCAACCCCACAAAAAACTGATAGGATATAAGTGTGATACACCAAAATGTTCGTATGGATAAGGCCTATTTGCGTCCATACTTAGAAATGCGGCGACTAGTCCAGGTATACCAGAAATTCAGATTTTGTTTACTGACCACCAGTGGTGAATCACATTTTCATGGAGCAACCCCACAAAAAACTGATAGGATATAAGTGTGATACACCAAAATATTCGCATGAATAAGGTCTATTTGCGTCCATACTTAGAAATGCGGCGACTAGTCGAGGTATTCCAGAAATTCAGATTTTGTTTACTGACCACCAGTGGTGAATCACATTTTCATGGAGCAACCATACTTGGAAATGCGGCGACTAGTCCAGGTATTCCAGAAATTCAGATTTTGTTTACTGACCACCAGTGGTGAATCACATTTTCATAGAGCAACCCCACAAAAAACTGATAGGATATAAGTGTGATACACCAAAATGTTCGCATGAATAAGGCCTATTTGCGTCCATACTTAGAAATGCGGCGACTAGTCCAGATATTCCAGAAATTCAGATTTTGTTTACTGACCACCAGTGGTGTATCACATTTTCATGGAGCAACCCCACAAAAAACTGATAGGATATAAGTGTGATACACCAAAATGTTCGCATGAATAAGGCTTATTTGCGTCCATACTTAGAAATGCGGCGACTAGTCCAGGTATTCCAGAAATTCAGATTTTGTTTACTGACCACCAGTGGTGAATCACATTTTCATGGAGCAACCCCACAAAAAACTGATAGGATATAAGTGTGATACACCAAAATGTTCGTATGAATAAGACCTATTTATATCCATACTTAGAAATGCGGCGACTAGTCCAGGTATTCCAAAAATTCAGATTTTGTTTACTGACCACCAGTGGTGAATCACATTTTCATGGAGCAACCCCACAAAAAACTGATAGGATATAAGTGTGATACACCAAAATGTTCGCATGAATAAGGCCTATTTGCGTCCATACTTAGAAATGCGGCGACTAGTACAGGTATTCCAGAAATTCAGATTTTGTTTACTGACCACCAGTGGTGAATCACATTTTCATGGAGCAACCCCACAAAAAACTGATAGGATATAAGTGTGATACACCAAAATGTTCGCATGAATAAGGCCTATTTGCGTCCATACTTAGAAATGCGGCGACTAGTCCAGGTATTCCAGAAATTCAGATTTTGTTTACTGACCACCAGTGGTGAATCACATTTTCATGGAGCAACCCCACAAAAAACTGATAGGATATAAGTGTGATACACCAAAATGTTCGTATGAATAAGGCCTATATGCGTCCGTACTTAGAAATGCGGCGACTAGTCCAGGTATTCCAGAAATTCAGATTTTGTTTACTGACCACCAGTGGTGAATCACATTTTCATGGAGCAACCCCACAAAAAACTGATAGGATATAAGTGTGATACAGCAAAGTGTTCGCATGAATAAGGCCTATTTGCGTCCATACTTAGAAATGCGGCGACTAGTCCAGGTATTCCAGAAATTCTGATTTTGTTTACTGACCACCAGTGGTGTATCACATTTTCATGGAGCAACCCCACAAAAAACTGATAGGATATAAGTGTGATACACCAAAATGTTCGCATGAATAAGGCTTATTTGCGTCCATACTTAGAAATGCGGCGACTAGTCCAGGTATTCCAGAAATTCAGATTTTGTTTACTGACCACCAGTGGTGAATCACATTTTCATGGAGCAACCCCACAAAAAACTGATAGGATATAAGTGTGATACACCAAAATGTTCGTATGAATAAGGCCTATTTGCGTCCATACTTTGAAATGCGGCGAGTAGTCTACGTATTCCAGAAATTCAGATTTTGTTTACTGACCACCAGTGGTGAATCACATTTTCATGGAGCAACCCCACAAAAAACTGATAGGATATAAGTGTGATACACCAAAATGTTCGTATGAATAAGACCTATTTACATCCATACTTAGAAATGCGGCGACTAGTCCAGGTATTCCAAAAATTCAGATTTTGTTTACTGACCACCAGTGGTGAATCACATTTTCATGGAGCAACCCCACAAAAAACTGATAGGATATAAGTGTGATACACCAAAATGTTCGCATGAATAAGGCCTATTTGCGTCCATACTTAGAAATGCGGCGACTAGTCCAGGTATTCCAGAAATTCAGATTTTGTTTACTGACCACCAGTGGTGAATCACATTTTCATGGAGCAACCCCACAAAAAACTGATAGGATATAAGTGTGATACACCAAAATGTTCGCATGAATAAGGCCTATTTGCGTCCATACTTAGAAATGCGGCGACTAGTCCAGGTATTCCAGAAATTCAGATTTTGTTTACTGACCACCAGTGGTGAATCACATTTTCATGGAGCAACCCCACAAAAAACTGATAGGATATAAGTGTGATACACCAAAATGTTCGTATGAATAAGGCCTATTTGCGTCCGTACTTAGAAATGCGGCGACTAGTCCAGGTATTCCAGAAATTCAGATTTTGTTTACTGACCACCAGTGGTGAATCACATTTTCATGGAGCAACCCCACAAAAGACTGATAGGATATAAGTGTGATATAGCAAAATGTTCGCATGAATAAGGCCTATTTGCGTCCATACTTAGAAATGCGGCGACTAGTCCAGGTATTCCAGAAATTCTGATTTTGTTTACTGACCACCAGTGGTGAATCACATTTTCATGGAGCAACCCCACAAAAAACTGATAGGATATAAGTGTGATACACCAAAATGTTCGCATGAATAAGGCCTATTTGCGTCCATACTTAGAAATGCGGCGACTAGTCCAGGTATTCCAGAAATTCAGATTTTGTTTACTGACCACCAGTGGTGAATCACATTTTCATGGAGCAACCCCACAAAAAACTGATAGGATATAAGTGTGATTCACCAAAATGTTCGCATGAATAAGGCCTATTTGCGTCCATACTTAGAAATGCGGGGACTAGTCCAGGTATTCCAGAAATTCAGATTTTGTTTACTGACCACCAGTGGTGAATCACATTTTCATGGAGCAACCCCACAAAAAACTGATAGGATATAAGTGTGATACACCAAAATGTTCGTATGAATAAGGCCTATTTGCGTCCGTACTTCGAAATGCGGCGACTAGTCCAGGTATTCCAGAAATTCAGATTTTGTTTACTGACCACCAGTGGTGAATCACATTTTCATGGAGCAACCCCACAAAAAACTGATAGGATATAAGTGTGATACACCAAAATGTTCGTATGAATAAGGCCTATTTGCGTCCGTACTTAGAAATGCGGCGACTAGTCCAGGTATTCCAGAAATTCAGATTTTGTTTACTGACCACCAGTGGGGAATCACATTTTCATGGAGCAACCCCACAAAAAACTGATAGGATATAAGTGTGATACACCAAAATGTTCGCATGAATAAGGCCTATTTGCGTCCATACTTAGAAATGCGGCGACTAGTCCAGGTATTCCAGAAATTCTGATTTTGTTTACTGACCACCAGTGGTGAATCACATTTTCATGGAGCAACCCCACAAAAAACTGATAGGATATAAGTGTGATACACCAAAATGTTCGCATGAATAAGGCCTATTTGCGTCCATACTTAGAAATGCGGCGACTAGTCCAGGTATTCCAGAAATTCAGATTTTGTTTACTGACCACCAGTGGTGAATCACATTTTCATGGAGCAACCCCACAAAAAACTGATAGGATATAAGTGTGATACACCAAAATGTTCGTATGAATAAGGCCTATTTGCGTCCGTACTTCGAAATGCGGCGACTAGTCCAGGTATTCCAGAAATTCAGATTTTGTTTACTGACCACCAGTGGTGAATCACATTTTCATGGAGCAACCCCACAAAAAACTGATAGGATATAAGTGTGATACACCAAAATGTTCGTATGAATAAGGCCTATTTGCGTCCGTACTTAGAAATGCGGCGACTAGTCCAGGTATTCCAGAAATTCAGATTTTGTTTACTGACCACCAGTGGTGAATCACATTTTCATGGAGCAACCCCACAAAAAACTGATAGGATATAAGTGTGATACACCAAAATGTTCGCATGAATAAGGCCTATTTGCGTCCATACTTAGAAATGCGGCGACTAGTCCAGGTATTCCAGAAATTCTGATTTTGTTTACTGACCACCAGTGGTGAATCACATTTTCATGGAGCAACCCCACAAAAAACTGATAGGATATAAGTGTGATACACCAAAATGTTCGCATGAATAAGGCGTATTTGCGTCCATACTTAGAAATGCGGCGACTAGTCCAGGTATTCCAGAAATTCAGATTTTGTTTACTGACCACCAGTGGTGAATCACATTTTCATGGAGCAACCCCACAAAAAACTGATAGGATATAAGTGTGATACACCAAAATGTTCGCATGAATAAGGCCTATTTGCGTCCATACTTAGAAATGCGGCGACTAGTCCAGGTATTCCAGAAATTCAGATTTTGTTTACTGACCACCAGTGGTGAATCACATTTTCATGGAGCAACCCCACAAAAAACTGATAGGATATAAGTGTGATACACCAAAATGTTCGTATGAATAAGGCCTATTTGCGTCCATACTTTGAAATGCGGCGAGTAGTCTACGTATTCCAGAAATTCAGATTTTGTTTACTGACCACCAGTGGTGAATCACATTTTCATGGAGCAACCCTACAAAAAACTGATAGGATATAAGTGTGATACACCAAAATGTTCGTATGAATAAGGCCTATTTGCGTCCATACTTTGAAATGCGGCGAGTAGTCTACGTATTCCAGAAATTCAGATTTTGTTTACTGACCACCAGTGGTGAATCACATTTTCATGGAGCAACCCCACAAAAAACTGATAGGATATAAGTGTGATACACCAAAATGTTCGTATGAATAAGACCTATTTACATCCATACTTAGAAATGCGGCGACTAGTCCAGGTATTCCGGAAATTCAGATTTTGTTTACTGACCACCAGTGGTGAATCACATTTTCATGGAGCAACCCCACAAAAAACTGATAGGATATAAGTGTGATACACCAAAATGTTCGCATGAATATGGCCTATTTGCGTCCATAATTAGAAATGCGGCGACTAGTCCAGGTATTCCAGAAATTCAGATTTTGTTTACTGACCACCAGTGGTGAATCACATTTTCATGGAGCAACCCCACAAAAAACTGATAGGATATAAGTGTGATACACCAAAATGTTCGTACGAATAAGGCCTATTTGTGTCCATACTTAGAAATGCGGCGACTAGTCCAGGTATTCCAGAAATTCAGATTTTGTTTACTGACCACCAGTGGTGAATCACATTTTCATGGAGCAACCCCACAAAAAACTGATAGGATATAAGTGTGATACACCAAAATGTTCGCATGAATAAGGCCTATTTGCGTCCATACTTAGAAATGCAGCGACTAGTCCAGGTATTCCAGAAATTCAGATTTTGTTTACTGACCACCAGTGGTGAATCACATTTTCATGGAGCAACCCCACAAACAACTGATAGGATATAAGTGTGATACACCAAAATGTTCGTATGAATAAGGGCTATTTGCGTCCATACTTAGAAATGCGGCGACTAGTCCAGGTATTCCAGAAATTCAGATTTTGTTTACAGACCACCAGTGGTGTATCATATTTTCATGGAGCAACCCCACAAAAAACTGATAGGATATAAGTGTGATACACCAAAATGTTCGCATGAATAAGGCCTATTTGCGTCCATACTTAGAAATGCGGCGACTAGTCCAGGTATTCCAGAAATTCAGATTTTGTTTACTGACCACCAGTGGTGAATCACATTTTCATGGAGCAACCCCACAAAAAACTGATAGGATATAAGTGTGATACACCAAAATGTTCGTATGAATAAGGCCTATTTGCGTCCATACTTTGAAATGCGGCGAGTAGTCTACGTATTCCAGAAATTCAGATTTTGTTTACTGACCACCAGTGGTGAATCACATTTTCATGGAGCAACCCTACAAAAAACTGATAGGATATAAGTGTGATACACCAAAATGTTCGTATGAATAAGGCCTATTTGCGTCCATACTTTGAAATGCGGCGAGTAGTCTACGTATTCCAGAAATTCAGATTTTGTTTACTGACCACAAGTGGTGAATCACATTTTCATGGAGCAACCCCACAACAAAACTGATAGGATATAAGTGTGATACACCAAAATGTTCGCATGAATAAGCTTATTTGCGTCCATACTTAGAAATGCGGCGACTAGTCCAGGTATTCCAGAAATTCAGATTTTGTTTACTGACCACCAGTGGTGAATCACATTTTCATGGAGCAACCCCACAAAAAACTGATAGGATATAAGTGTGATACACCAAAATGTTCGTATGAATAAGGCCTATTTGCGTCCATACTTTGAAATGCGGCGAGTAGTCTACGTATTCCAGAAATTCAGATTTTGTTTACTGACCACCAGTGGTGAATCACATTTTCATGGAGCAACCCCACAAAAAACTGATAGGATATAAGTGTGATACACCAAAATGTTCGTATGAATAAGACCTATTTACATCCATACTTAGAAATGCGGCGACTAGTCCAGGTATTCCAAAAATTCAGATTTTGTTTACTGACCACAAGTGGTGAATCACATTTTCATGGAGCAACCCCACAACAAAACTGATAGGATATAAGTGTGATACACCAAAATGTTCGCATGAATAAGCTTATTTGCGTCCATACTTAGAAATGCGGCGACTAGTCCAGGTATTCCAGAAATTCAGATTTTGTTTACTGACCACAAGTGGTGAATCACATTTTCATGGAGCAACCCCACAAAAAACTGATAGGATATAAGTGTGATACACCAAAATGTTCGTATGAATAAGGCCTATTTGCGTCCATACTTTGAAATGCGGCGAGTAGTCTACGTATTCCAGAAATTCAGATTTTGTTTACTGACCACAAGTGGTGAATCACATTTTCATGGAGCAACCCCACAACAAAACTGATAGGATATAAGTGTGATACACCAAAATGTTCGCATGAATAAGCTTATTTGCGTCCATACTTAGAAATGCGGCGACTAGTCCAGGTATTCCAGAAATTCAGATTTTGTTTACTGACCACCAGTGGTGAATCACATTTTCATGGAGCAACCCCACAAAAAACTGATAGGATATAAGTGTGATACACCAAAATGTTCGTATGAATAAGGCCTATTTGCGTCCATACTTTGAAATGCGGCGAGTAGTCTACGTATTCCAGAAATTCAGATTTTGTTTACTGACCACAAGTGGTGAATCACATTTTCATGGAGCAACCCCACAAAAAACTGATAGGATATAAGTGTGATGCACCAAAATGTTCGCATGAATAAGGCTTATTTGCGTCCATACTTAGAAATGCGGCGACTAGTCCAGGTATTCCAGAAATTCAGATTTTGTTTACTGACCACCAGTGGTGAATCACATTTTCATGGAGCAACCCCACAAAAAACTGATAGGATATAAGTGTGATACACCAAAATGTTCGTATGAATAAGGCCTATTTGCGTCCATACTTTGAAATGCGGCGAGTAGTCTATGTATTCCAGAAATTCAGATTTTGTTTACTGACCACCAGTGGTGAATCACATTTTCATGGAGCAACCCCACAAAAAACTGATAGGATATAAGTGTGATACACCAAAATGTTCGTATGAATAAGACCTATTTACATCCATACTTAGAAATGCGGCGACTAGTCCAGGTATTCCAGAAATTCTGATTTTGTTTACTGACCACCAGTGGTGTATCACATTTTCATGGAGCAACCCCACAAAAAACTGATAGGATATAAGTGTGATACACCAAAATGTTCGCATGAATAAGGCTTATTTGCATCCATACTTAGAAATGCGGCGACTAGTCCAGGTATTCCAGAAATTCAGATTTTGTTTACTGACCACCAGTGGTGAATCACATTTTCATGGAGCAACCCCACAAAAAACTGATAGGATATAAGTGTGATACACCAAAATGTTCGTATGAATAAGGCCTATTTGCGTCCATACTTTGAAATGCGGCGAGTAGTCTACGTATTCCAGAAATTCAGATTTTGTTTACTGACCACCAGTGGTGAATCACATTTTCATGGAGCAACCCCACAAAAAACTGATAGGATATAAGTGTGATACACCAAAATATTCGTATGAATAAGACCTATTTACATCCATACTTAGAAATGCGGCGACTAGTCCAGGTATTCCAAAAATTCAGATTTTGTTTACTGACCACCAGTGGTGAATCACATTTTCATGGAGCAACCCCACAAAAAACTGATAGGATATAAGTGTGATACACCAAAATGTTCGCATGAATAACGCCTATTTGCGTCCATACTTAGAAATGCGGCGACTAGTCCAGGTATTCCAGAAATTCAGATTTTGTTTACTGACCAGCAGTGGTGAATCACATTTTCACGGAGCAACCCCACAAAAAACTGATAGGATACAAGTGTGATACACCAAAATGTTCGCATGAATAAGGCCTATTTGCGTCCATACTTAGAAATGCGGCGACTAGTCCAGGTATTCCAGAAATTCAGATTTTGTTTACTGACCACCAGTGGTGAATCACATTTTCATGGAGCAACCCCACAAAAAACTGATAGGATATAAGTGTGATACACCAAAATGTTCGTATGAATAAGGCCTATTTGCGTCCGTACTTCGAAATGCGGCGACTAGTCCACGTATTCCAGAAGTTCAGATTTTGTTTACTGACCACCAGTGGTGAATCACATTTTCATGGAGCAACCCCACAAAAAACTGATAGGATATAAGTGTGATACACCAAAATGTTCGCATGAATAAGGCCTATTTGCGTCCATACTTAGAAATGCGGCGACTAGTCCAGGTATTCCAGAAATTCAGATTTTGTTTACTGACCACCAGTGGTGAATCACATTTTCATGGAGCAACCCCACAAAAAACTGATAGGATATAAGTGTGATACACCAAAATGTTCGTATGAATAAGGCCTATTTCCGTCCATACTTTGAAATGCGGCGAGTAGTCTACGTATTCCAGAAATTCAGATTTTGTTTACTGACCACCAGTGGTGAATCACATTTTCATGGAGCAACCCTACAAAAAACTGATAGGATATAAGTGTGATACACCAAAATGTTCGTATGAATAAGGCCTATTTGCGTCCGTACTTCGAAATGCGGCGACTAGTCCACGTATTCCAGAAGTTCAGATTTTGTTTACTGACCACCAGTGGTGAATCACATTTTCATGGAGCAACCCCACAAAAAACTGATAGGATATAAGTGTGATACACCAAAATGTTCGCATGAATATGGCCTATTTGCGTCCATACTTAGAAATGCGGCGACTAGTCCAGGTATTCCAGAAATTCAGATTTTGTTTACTGACCACCAGTGGTGAATCACATTTTCATGGAGCAACCCCACAAAAAACTGATAGGATATAAGTGTGATACACCAAAATGTTCGTACGAATAAGGCCTATTTGTGTCCATACTTAGAAATGCGGCGACTAGTCCAGGTATTCCAGAAATTCAGATTTTGTTTACTGACCACCAGTGGTGAATCACATTTTCATGGAGCAACCCCACAAAAAACTGATAGGATATAAGTGTGATACACCAAAATGTTCGCATGAATAAGGCCTATTTGCGTCCATACTTAGAAATGCAGCGACTAGTCCAGGTATTCCAGAAATTCAGATTTTGTTTACTGACCACCAGTGGTGAATCACATTTTCATGGAGCAACCCCACAAACAACTGATAGGATATAAGTGTGATACACCAAAATGTTCGTATGAATAAGGGCTATTTGCGTCCATACTTAGAAATGCGGCGACTAGTCCAGGTATTCCAGAAATTCAGATTTTGTTTACAGACCACCAGTGGTGTATCATATTTTCATGGAGCAACCCCACAAAAAACTGATAGGATATAAGTGTGATACACCAAAATGTTCGCATGAATAAGGCCTATTTGCGTCCATACTTAGAAATGCGGCGACTAGTCCAGGTATTCCAGAAATTCAGATTTTGTTTACTGACCACCAGTGGTGAATCACATTTTCATGGAGCAACCCCACAAAAAACTGATAGGATATAAGTGTGATACACCAAAATGTTCGTATGAATAAGGCCTATTTGCGTCCATACTTTGAAATGCGGCGAGTAGTCTACGTATTCCAGAAATTCAGATTTTGTTTACTGACCACCAGTGGTGAATCACATTTTCATGGAGCAACCCTACAAAAAACTGATAGGATATAAGTGTGATACACCAAAATGTTCGTATGAATAAGGCCTATTTGCGTCCATACTTTGAAATGCGGCGAGTAGTCTACGTATTCCAGAAATTCAGATTTTGTTTACTGACCACAAGTGGTGAATCACATTTTCATGGAGCAACCCCACAAAAAAACTGATAGGATATAAGTGTGATACACCAAAATGTTCGCATGAATAAGCTTATTTGCGTCCATACTTAGAAATGCGGCGACTAGTCCAGGTATTCCAGAAATTCAGATTTTGTTTACTGACCACCAGTGGTGAATCACATTTTCATGGAGCAACCCCACAAAAAACTGATAGGATATAAGTGTGATACACCAAAATGTTCGTATGAATAAGGCCTATTTGCGTCCATACTTTGAAATGCGGCGAGTAGTCTACGTATTCCAGAAATTCAGATTTTGTTTACTGACCACCAGTGGTGAATCACATTTTCATGGAGCAACCCCACAAAAAACTGATAGGATATAAGTGTGATACACCAAAATGTTCGTATGAATAAGACCTATTTACATCCATACTTAGAAATGCGGCGACTAGTCCAGGTATTCCAAAAATTCAGATTTTGTTTACTGACCACCAGTGGTGAATCACATTTTCATGGAGCAACCCCACAAAAAACTGATAGGATATAAGTGTGATGCACCAAAATGTTCGCATGAATAAGGCTTATTTGCGTCCATACTTAGAAATGCGGCGACTAGTCCAGGTATTCCAGAAATTCAGATTTTGTTTACTGACCACCAGTGGTGAATCACATTTTCATGGAGCAACCCCACAAAAAACTGATAGGATATAAGTGTGATACACCAAAATGTTCGTATGAATAAGGCCTATTTGCGTCCATACTTTGAAATGCGGCGAGTAGTCTATGTATTCCAGAAATTCAGATTTTGTTTACTGACCACCAGTGGTGAATCACATTTTCATGGAGCAACCCCACAAAAAACTGATAGGATATAAGTGTGATACACCAAAATGTTCGTATGAATAAGACCTATTTACATCCATACTTAGAAATGCGGCGACTAGTCCAGGTATTCCAGAAATTCTGATTTTGTTTACTGACCACCAGTGGTGTATCACATTTTCATGGAGCAACCCCACAAAAAACTGATAGGATATAAGTGTGATACACCAAAATGTTCGCATGAATAAGGCTTATTTGCATCCATACTTAGAAATGCGGCGACTAGTCCAGGTATTCCAGAAATTCAGATTTTGTTTACTGACCACCAGTGGTGAATCACATTTTCATGGAGCAACCCCACAACAAACTGATAGGATATAAGTGTGATACACCAAAATGTTCGTATGAATAAGGCCTATTTGCGTCCATACTTTGAAATGCGGCGAGTAGTCTACGTATTCCAGAAATTCAGATTTTGTTTACTGACCACCAGTGGTGAATCACATTTTCATGGAGCAACCCCACAAAAAACTGATAGGATATAAGTGTGATACACCAAAATATTCGTATGAATAAGACCTATTTACATCCATACTTAGAAATGCGGCGACTAGTCCAGGTATTCCAAAAATTCAGATTTTGTTTACTGACCACCAGTGGTGAATCACATTTTCATGGAGCAACCCCACAAAAAACTGATAGGATATAAGTGTGATACACCAAAATGTTCGCATGAATAACGCCTATTTGCGTCCATACTTAGAAATGCGGCGACTAGTCCAGGTATTCCAGAAATTCAGATTTTGTTTACTGACCAGCAGTGGTGAATCACATTTTCACGGAGCAACCCCACAAAAAACTGATAGGATACAAGTGTGATACACCAAAATGTTCGCATGAATAAGGCCTATTTGCGTCCATACTTAGAAATGCGGCGACTAGTCCAGGTATTCCAGAAATTCAGATTTTGTTTACTGACCACCAGTGGTGAATCACATTTTCATGGAGCAACCCCACAAAAAACTGATAGGATATAAGTGTGATACACCAAAATGTTCGTATGAATAAGGCCTATTTGCGTCCGTACTTCGAAATGCGGCGACTAGTCCACGTATTCCAGAAGTTCAGATTTTGTTTACTGACCACCAGTGGTGAATCACATTTTCATGGAGCAACCCCACAAAAAACTGATAGGATATAAGTGTGATACACCAAAATGTTCGTATGAATAAGGCCTATTTGCGTCCGTACTTAGAAATGCGGCGACTAGTCCAGGTATACCAGAAATTCAGATTTTGTTTACTGACCACCAGTGGTGAATCACATTTTCATGGAGCAACCCCACAAAAAACTGATAGGATATAAGTGTGATACACCAAAATTTTCGCATGAATAAGGCCTATTTGCGTCCATACTTAGAAATGCGGCGACTAGTCCAGGTATTCCAGAAATTCTGATTTTGTTTACTGACCACCAGTGGTGAATCACATTTTCATGGAGCAACCCCACAAAAAACTGATAGGATATAAGTGTGATACACCAAAATGTTCGCATGAATAAGGCGTATTTGCGTCCATACTTAGAAATGCGGCGACTAGTCCAGGTATTCCAGAAATTCAGATTTTGTTTACTGACCACCAGTGGTGAATCACATTTTCATGGAGCAACCCCACAAAAAACTGATAGGATATAAGTGTGATACACCAAAATGTTCGCATGAATAAGGCCTATTTGCGTCCATACTTAGAAATGTGGCGACTAGTCCAGGTATTCCAGAAATTCAGATTTTGTTTACTGACCACCAGTGGTGAATCACATTTTCATGGAGCAACCCCACAAAAAACTGATAGGATATAAGTGTGATACACCAAAATGTTCGTATGAATAAGGCCTATTTGCGTCCGTACTTCGAAATGCGGCGACTAGTCCACGTATTCCAGAAGTTCAGATTTTGTTTACTGACCACCAGTGGTGAATCACATTTTCATGGAGCAACCCCACAAAAAACTGATAGGATATAAGTGTGATACACCAAAATGTTCGCATGAATAAGGCCTATTTGCGTCCATACTTAGAAATGCGGCGACTAGTCCAGGTATTCCAGAAATTCAGATTTTGTTTACTGACCACCAGTGGTGAATCACATTTTCATGGAGCAACCCCACAAAAAACTGATAGGATACAAGTGTGATACACCAAAATGTTCGCATGAATAAGGCCTATTTGCGTCCATACTTAGAAATGCGGCGACTAGTCCAGGTATTCCAGAAATTCAGATTTTGTTTACTGACCACCAGTGGTGAATCACATTTTCATGGAGCAACCCCACAAAAAACTGATAGGATATAAGTGTGATACACCAAAATGTTCGTATGAATAAGGCCTATTTCCGTCCATACTTTGAAATGCGGCGAGTAGTCTACGTATTCCAGAAATTCAGATTTTGTTTACTGACCACCAGTGGTGAATCACATTTTCATGGAGCAACCCTACAAAAAACTGATAGGATATAAGTGTGATACACCAAAATGTTCGTATGAATAAGGCCTATTTGCGTCCGTACTTCGAAATGCGGCGACTAGTCCACGTATTCCAGAAGTTCAGATTTTGTTTACTGACCACCAGTGGTGAATCACATTTTCATGGAGCAACCCCACAAAAAACTGATAGGATATAAGTGTGATACACCAAAATGTTCGCATGAATATGGCCTATTTGCGTCCATACTTAGAAATGCGGCGACTAGTCCAGGTATTCCAGAAATTCAGATTTTGTTTACTGACCACCAGTGGTGAATCACATTTTCATGGAGCAACCCCACAAAAAACTGATAGGATATAAGTGTGATACACCAAAATGTTCGTACGAATAAGGCCTATTTGTGTCCATACTTAGAAATGCGGCGACTAGTCCAGGTATTCCAGAAATTCAGATTTTGTTTACTGACCACCAGTGGTGAATCACATTTTCATGGAGCAACCCCACAAAAAACTGATAGGATATAAGTGTGATACACCAAAATGTTCGCATGAATAAGGCCTATTTGCGTCCATACTTAGAAATGCAGCGACTAGTCCAGGTATTCCAGAAATTCAGATTTTGTTTACTGACCACCAGTGGTGAATCACATTTTCATGGAGCAACCCCACAAACAACTGATAGGATATAAGTGTGATACACCAAAATGTTCGTATGAATAAGGGCTATTTGCGTCCATACTTAGAAATGCGGCGACTAGTCCAGGTATTCCAGAAATTCAGATTTTGTTTACAGACCACCAGTGGTGTATCATATTTTCATGGAGCAACCCCACAAAAAACTGATAGGATATAAGTGTGATACACCAAAATGTTCGCATGAATAAGGCCTATTTGCGTCCATACTTAGAAATGCGGCGACTAGTCCAGGTATTCCAGAAATTCAGATTTTGTTTACTGACCACCAGTGGTGAATCACATTTTCATGGAGCAACCCCACAAAAAACTGATAGGATATAAGTGTGATACACCAAAATGTTCGTATGAATAAGGGCTATTTGCGTCCATACTTAGAAATGCGGCGACTAGTCCAGGTATTCCAGAAATTCAGATTTTGTTTACAGACCACCAGTGGTGTATCATATTTTCATGGAGCAACCCCACAAAAAACTGATAGGATATAAGTGTGATACACCAAAATGTTCGTATGAATAAGGCCTATTTGCGTCCGTACTTCGAAATGCGGCGACTAGTCCACGTATTCCAGAAGTTCAGATTTTGTTTACTGACCACCAGTGGTGAATCACATTTTCATGGAGCAACCCCACAAAAAACTGATAGGATATAAGTGTGATACACCAAAATGTTCGTATGAATAAGGCCTATATGCGTCCGTACTTAGAAATGCGGCGACTAGTCCAGGTATTCCAGAAATTCAGATTTTGTTTACTGACCACCAGTGGTGAATCACATTTTCATGGAGCAACCCCACAAAAAACTGATAGGATATAAGTGTGATACAGCAAAGTGTTCGCATGAATAAGGCCTATTTGCGTCCATACTTAGAAATGCGGCGACTAGTCCAGGTATTCCAGAAATTCTGATTTTGTTTACTGACCACCAGTGGTGTATCACATTTTCATGGAGCAACCCCACAAAAAACTGATAGGATATAAGTGTGATACACCAAAATGTTCGCATGAATAAGGCTTATTTGCGTCCATACTTAGAAATGCGGCGACTAGTCCAGGTATTCCAGAAATTCAGATTTTGTTTACTGACCACCAGTGGTGAATCACATTTTCATGGAGCAACCCCACAAAAAACTGATAGGATATAAGTGTGATACACCAAAATGTTCGTATGAATAAGGCCTATTTGCGTCCATACTTTGAAATGCGGCGAGTAGTCTACGTATTCCAGAAATTCAGATTTTGTTTACTGACCACCAGTGGTGAATCACATTTTCATGGAGCAACCCCACAAAAAACTGATAGGATATAAGTGTGATACACCAAAATGTTCGTATGAATAAGACCTATTTACATCCATACTTAGAAATGCGGCGACTAGTCCAGGTATTCCAAAAATTCAGATTTTGTTTACTGACCACCAGTGGTGAATCACATTTTCATGGAGCAACCCCACAAAAAACTGATAGGATATAAGTGTGATACACGAAAATGTTCGCATGAATAAGGCCTATTTGCGTCCATACTTAGAAATGCGGCGACTAGTCCAGGTATTCCAGAAATTCAGATTTTGTTTACTGACCACCAGTGGTGAATCACATTTTCATGGAGCAACCCCACAAAAAACTGATAGGATATAAGTGTGATACACCAAAATGTTCGCATGAATAAGGCCTATTTGCGTCCATACTTAGAAATGCGGCGACTAGTCCAGGTATTCCAGAAATTCAGATTTTGTTTACTGACCACCAGTGGTGAATCACATTTTCATGGAGCAACCCCACAAAAAACTGATAGGATATAAGTGTGATACACCAAAATGTTCGTATGAATAAGGCCTATTTGCGTCCGTACTTAGAAATGCGGCGACTAGTCCAGGTATTCCAGAAATTCAGATTTTGTTTACTGACCACCAGTGGTGAATCACATTTTCATGGAGCAACCCCACAAAAGACTGATAGGATATAAGTGTGATATAGCAAAATGTTCGCATGAATAAGGCCTATTTGCGTCCATACTTAGAAATGCGGCGACTAGTCCAGGTATTCCAGAAATTCTGATTTTGTTTACTGACCACCAGTGGTGAATCACATTTTCATGGAGCAACCCCACAAAAAACTGATAGGATATAAGTGTGATACACCAAAATGTTCGCATGAATAAGGCCTATTTGCGTCCATACTTAGAAATGCGGCGACTAGTCCAGGTATTCCAGAAATTCAGATTTTGTTTACTGACCACCAGTGGTGAATCACATTTTCATGGAGCAACCCCACAAAAAACTGATAGGATATAAGTGTGATTCACCAAAATGTTCGCATGAATAAGGCCTATTTGCGTCCATACCTAGAAATGCGGGGACTAGTCCAGGTATTCCAGAAATTCAGATTTTGTTTACTGACCACCAGTGGTGAATCACATTTTCATGGAGCAACCCCACAAAAAACTGATAGGATATAAGTGTGATACACCAAAATGTTCGTATGAATAAGGCCTATTTGCGTCCGTACTTCGAAATGCGGCGACTAGTCCAGGTATTCCAGAAATTCAGATTTTGTTTACTGACCACCAGTGGTGAATCACATTTTCATGGAGCAACCCCACAAAAAACTGATAGGATATAAGTGTGATACACCAAAATGTTCGTATGAATAAGGCCTATTTGCGTCCGTACTTAGAAATGCGGCGACTAGTCCAGGTATTCCAGAAATTCAGATTTTGTTTACTGACCACCAGTGGGGAATCACATTTTCATGGAGCAACCCCACAAAAAACTGATAGGATATAAGTGTGATACACCAAAATGTTCGCATGAATAAGGCCTATTTGCGTCCATACTTAGAAATGCGGCGACTAGTCCAGGTATTCCAGAAATTCTGATTTTGTTTACTGACCACCAGTGGTGAATCACATTTTCATGGAGCAACCCCACAAAAAACTGATAGGATATAAGTGTGATACACCAAAATGTTCGCATGAATAAGGCCTATTTGCGTCCATACTTAGAAATGCGGCGACTAGTCCAGGTATTCCAGAAATTCAGATTTTGTTTACTGACCACCAGTGGTGAATCACATTTTCATGGAGCAACCCCACAAAAAACTGATAGGATATAAGTGTGATACACCAAAATGTTCGTATGAATAAGGCCTATT
This sequence comes from Leucophora obtusa, assembly GCA_949987735.1. Classification (NCBI taxonomy): domain Eukaryota; kingdom Metazoa; phylum Arthropoda; class Insecta; order Diptera; family Anthomyiidae; genus Leucophora; species Leucophora obtusa. The sequence goes on from OX465297.1 coordinate 144,324,406, forward strand.
TGCGTCCGTACTTCGAAATGCGGCGACTAGTCCAGGTATTCCAGAAATTCAGATTTTGTTTACTGACCACCAGTGGTGAATCACATTTTCATGGAGCAACCCCACAAAAAACTGATAGGATATAAGTGTGATACACCAAAATGTTCGTATGAATAAGGCCTATTTGCGTCCGTACTTAGAAATGCGGCGACTAGTCCAGGTATTCCAGAAATTCAGATTTTGTTTACTGACCACCAGTGGTGAATCACATTTTCATGGAGCAACCCCACAAAAAACTGATAGAATATAAGTGTGATACACCAAAATGTTCGCATGAATAAGGCCTATTTGCGTCCATACTTAGAAATGCGGCGACTAGTCCAGGTATTCCAGAAATTCTGATTTTGTTTACTGACCACCAGTGGTGAATCACATTTTCATGGAGCAACCCCACAAAAAACTGATAGGATATAAGTGTGATAAACCAAAATGTTCGCATGAATAAGGCGTATTTGCGTCCATACTTAGAAATGCGGCGACTAGTCCAGGTATTCCAGAAATTCAGATTTTGTTTACTGACCACCAGTGGTGAATCACATTTTCATGGAGCAACCCCACAAAAAACTGATAGGATATAAGTGTGATACACCAAAATGTTCGCATGAATAAGGCCTATTTGCGTCCATACTTAGAAATGCGGCGACTAGTCCAGGTATTCCAGAAATTCAGATTTTGTTTACTGACCACCAGTGGTGAATCACATTTTCATGGAGCAACCCCACAAAAAACTGATAGGATATAAGTGTGATACACCAAAATGTTCGTATGAATAAGGCCTATTTGCGTCCATACTTTGAAATGCGGCGAGTAGTCTACGTATTCCAGAAATTCAGATTTTGTTTACTGACCACCAGTGGTGAATCACATTTTCATGGAGCAACCCTACAAAAAACTGATAGGATATAAGTGTGATACACCAAAATGTTCGTATGAATAAGGCCTATTTGCGTCCATACTTTGAAATGCGGCGAGTAGTCTACGTATTCCAGAAATTCAGATTTTGTTTACTGACCACCAGTGGTGAATCACATTTTCATGGAGCAACCCCACAAAAAACTGATAGGATATAAGTGTGATACACCAAAATGTTCGTATGAATAAGACCTATTTACATCCATACTTAGAAATGCGGCGACTAGTCCAGGTATTCCGGAAATTCAGATTTTGTTTACTGACCACCAGTGGTGAATCACATTTTCATGGAGCAACCCCACAAAAAACTGATAGGATATAAGTGTGATACACCAAAATGTTCGCATGAATATGGCCTATTTGCGTCCATACTTAGAAATGCGGCGACTAGTCCAGGTATTCCAGAAATTCAGATTTTGTTTACTGACCACCAGTGGTGAATCACATTTTCATGGAGCAACCCCACAAAAAACTGATAGGATATAAGTGTGATACACCAAAATGTTCGTACGAATAAGGCCTATTTGTGTCCATACTTAGAAATGCGGCGACTAGTCCAGGTATTCCAGAAATTCAGATTTTGTTTACTGACCACCAGTGGTGAATCACATTTTCATGGAGCAACCCCACAAAAAACTGATAGGATATAAGTGTGATACACCAAAATGTTCGCATGAATAAGGCCTATTTGCGTCCATACTTAGAAATGCAGCGACTAGTCCAGGTATTCCAGAAATTCAGATTTTGTTTACTGACCACCAGTGGTGAATCACATTTTCATGGAGCAACCCCACAAACAACTGATAGGATATAAGTGTGATACACCAAAATGTTCGTATGAATAAGGGCTATTTGCGTCCATACTTAGAAATGCGGCGACTAGTCCAGGTATTCCAGAAATTCAGATTTTGTTTACAGACCACCAGTGGTGTATCATATTTTCATGGAGCAACCCCACAAAAAACTGATAGGATATAAGTGTGATACACCAAAATGTTCGCATGAATAAGGCCTATTTGCGTCCATACTTAGAAATGCGGCGACTAGTCCAGGTATTCCAGAAATTCAGATTTTGTTTACTGACCACCAGTGGTGAATCACATTTTCATGGAGCAACCCCACAAAAAACTGATAGGATATAAGTGTGATACACCAAAATGTTCGTATGAATAAGGCCTATTTGCGTCCATACTTTGAAATGCGGCGAGTAGTCTACGTATTCCAGAAATTCAGATTTTGTTTACTGACCACCAGTGGTGAATCACATTTTCATGGAGCAACCCTACAAAAAACTGATAGGATATAAGTGTGATACACCAAAATGTTCGTATGAATAAGGCCTATTTGCGTCCATACTTTGAAATGCGGCGAGTAGTCTACGTATTCCAGAAATTCAGATTTTGTTTACTGACCACAAGTGGTGAATCACATTTTCATGGAGCAACCCCACAACAAAACTGATAGGATATAAGTGTGATACACCAAAATGTTCGCATGAATAAGCTTATTTGCGTCCATACTTAGAAATGCGGCGACTAGTCCAGGTATTCCAGAAATTCAGATTTTGTTTACTGACCACCAGTGGTGAATCACATTTTCATGGAGCAACCCCACAAAAAACTGATAGGATATAAGTGTGATACACCAAAATGTTCGTATGAATAAGGCCTATTTGCGTCCATACTTTGAAATGCGGCGAGTAGTCTACGTATTCCAGAAATTCAGATTTTGTTTACTGACCACCAGTGGTGAATCACATTTTCATGGAGCAACCCCACAAAAAACTGATAGGATATAAGTGTGATACACCAAAATGTTCGTATGAATAAGACCTATTTACATCCATACTTAGAAATGCGGCGACTAGTCCAGGTATTCCAAAAATTCAGATTTTGTTTACTGACCACCAGTGGTGAATCACATTTTCATGGAGCAACCCCACAAAAAACTGATAGGATATAAGTGTGATGCACCAAAATGTTCGCATGAATAAGGCTTATTTGCGTCCATACTTAGAAATGCGGCGACTAGTCCAGGTATTCCAGAAATTCAGATTTTGTTTACTGACCACCAGTGGTGAATCACATTTTCATGGAGCAACCCCACAAAAAACTGATAGGATATAAGTGTGATACACCAAAATGTTCGTATGAATAAGGCCTATTTGCGTCCATACTTTGAAATGCGGCGAGTAGTCTATGTATTCCAGAAATTCAGATTTTGTTTACTGACCACCAGTGGTGAATCACATTTTCATGGAGCAACCCCACAAAAAACTGATAGGATATAAGTGTGATACACCAAAATGTTCGTATGAATAAGACCTATTTACATCCATACTTAGAAATGCGGCGACTAGTCCAGGTATTCCAGAAATTCTGATTTTGTTTACTGACCACCAGTGGTGTATCACATTTTCATGGAGCAACCCCACAAAAAACTGATAGGATATAAGTGTGATACACCAAAATGTTCGCATGAATAAGGCTTATTTGCATCCATACTTAGAAATGCGGCGACTAGTCCAGGTATTCCAGAAATTCAGATTTTGTTTACTGACCACCAGTGGTGAATCACATTTTCATGGAGCAACCCCACAAAAAACTGATAGGATATAAGTGTGATACACCAAAATGTTCGTATGAATAAGGCCTATTTGCGTCCATACTTTGAAATGCGGCGAGTAGTCTACGTATTCCAGAAATTCAGATTTTGTTTACTGACCACCAGTGGTGAATCACATTTTCATGGAGCAACCCCACAAAAAACTGATAGGATATAAGTGTGATACACCAAAATATTCGTATGAATAAGACCTATTTACATCCATACTTAGAAATGCGGCGACTAGTCCAGGTATTCCAAAAATTCAGATTTTGTTTACTGACCACCAGTGGTGAATCACATTTTCATGGAGCAACCCCACAAAAAACTGATAGGATATAAGTGTGATACACCAAAATGTTCGCATGAATAACGCCTATTTGCGTCCATACTTAGAAATGCGGCGACTAGTCCAGGTATTCCAGAAATTCAGATTTTGTTTACTGACCAGCAGTGGTGAATCACATTTTCACGGAGCAACCCCACAAAAAACTGATAGGATACAAGTGTGATACACCAAAATGTTCGCATGAATAAGGCCTATTTGCGTCCATACTTAGAAATGCGGCGACTAGTCCAGGTATTCCAGAAATTCAGATTTTGTTTACTGACCACCAGTGGTGAATCACATTTTCATGGAGCAACCCCACAAAAAACTGATAGGATATAAGTGTGATACACCAAAATGTTCGTATGAATAAGGCCTATTTCCGTCCATACTTTGAAATGCGGCGAGTAGTCTACGTATTCCAGAAATTCAGATTTTGTTTACTGACCACCAGTGGTGAATCACATTTTCATGGAGCAACCCTACAAAAAACTGATAGGATATAAGTGTGATACACCAAAATGTTCGTATGAATAAGGCCTATTTGCGTCCGTACTTCGAAATGCGGCGACTAGTCCACGTATTCCAGAAGTTCAGATTTTGTTTACTGACCACCAGTGGTGAATCACATTTTCATGGAGCAACCCCACAAAAAACTGATAGGATATAAGTGTGATACACCAAAATGTTCGCATGAATATGGCCTATTTGCGTCCATACTTAGAAATGCGGCGACTAGTCCAGGTATTCCAGAAATTCAGATTTTGTTTACTGACCACCAGTGGTGAATCACATTTTCATGGAGCAACCCCACAAAAAACTGATAGGATATAAGTGTGATACACCAAAATGTTCGTACGAATAAGGCCTATTTGTGTCCATACTTAGAAATGCGGCGACTAGTCCAGGTATTCCAGAAATTCAGATTTTGTTTACTGACCACCAGTGGTGAATCACATTTTCATGGAGCAACCCCACAAAAAACTGATAGGATATAAGTGTGATACACCAAAATGTTCGCATGAATAAGGCCTATTTGCGTCCATACTTAGAAATGCAGCGACTAGTCCAGGTATTCCAGAAATTCAGATTTTGTTTACTGACCACCAGTGGTGAATCACATTTTCATGGAGCAACCCCACAAACAACTGATAGGATATAAGTGTGATACACCAAAATGTTCGTATGAATAAGGGCTATTTGCGTCCATACTTAGAAATGCGGCGACTAGTCCAGGTATTCCAGAAATTCAGATTTTGTTTACAGACCACCAGTGGTGTATCATATTTTCATGGAGCAACCCCACAAAAAACTGATAGGATATAAGTGTGATACACCAAAATGTTCGCATGAATAAGGCCTATTTGCGTCCATACTTAGAAATGCGGCGACTAGTCCAGGTATTCCAGAAATTCAGATTTTGTTTACTGACCACCAGTGGTGAATCACATTTTCATGGAGCAACCCCACAAAAAACTGATAGGATATAAGTGTGATACACCAAAATGTTCGTATGAATAAGGCCTATTTGCGTCCATACTTTGAAATGCGGCGAGTAGTCTACGTATTCCAGAAATTCAGATTTTGTTTACTGACCACCAGTGGTGAATCACATTTTCATGGAGCAACCCTACAAAAAACTGATAGGATATAAGTGTGATACACCAAAATGTTCGTATGAATAAGGCCTATTTGCGTCCATACTTTGAAATGCGGCGAGTAGTCTACGTATTCCAGAAATTCAGATTTTGTTTACTGACCACAAGTGGTGAATCACATTTTCATGGAGCAACCCCACAAAAAAACTGATAGGATATAAGTGTGATACACCAAAATGTTCGCATGAATAAGCTTATTTGCGTCCATACTTAGAAATGCGGCGACTAGTCCAGGTATTCCAGAAATTCAGATTTTGTTTACTGACCACCAGTGGTGAATCACATTTTCATGGAGCAACCCCACAAAAAACTGATAGGATATAAGTGTGATACACCAAAATGTTCGTATGAATAAGGCCTATTTGCGTCCATACTTTGAAATGCGGCGAGTAGTCTACGTATTCCAGAAATTCAGATTTTGTTTACTGACCACCAGTGGTGAATCACATTTTCATGGAGCAACCCCACAAAAAACTGATAGGATATAAGTGTGATACACCAAAATGTTCGTATGAATAAGACCTATTTACATCCATACTTAGAAATGCGGCGACTAGTCCAGGTATTCCAAAAATTCAGATTTTGTTTACTGACCACCAGTGGTGAATCACATTTTCATGGAGCAACCCCACAAAAAACTGATAGGATATAAGTGTGATGCACCAAAATGTTCGCATGAATAAGGCTTATTTGCGTCCATACTTAGAAATGCGGCGACTAGTCCAGGTATTCCAGAAATTCAGATTTTGTTTACTGACCACCAGTGGTGAATCACATTTTCATGGAGCAACCCCACAAAAAACTGATAGGATATAAGTGTGATACACCAAAATGTTCGTATGAATAAGGCCTATTTGCGTCCATACTTTGAAATGCGGCGAGTAGTCTATGTATTCCAGAAATTCAGATTTTGTTTACTGACCACCAGTGGTGAATCACATTTTCATGGAGCAACCCCACAAAAAACTGATAGGATATAAGTGTGATACACCAAAATGTTTGTATGAATAAGACCTATTTACATCCATACTTAGAAATGCGGCGACTAGTCCAGGTATTCCAGAAATTCTGATTTTGTTTACTGACCACCAGTGGTGTATCACATTTTCATGGAGCAACCCCACAAAAAACTGATAGGATATAAGTGTGATACACCAAAATGTTCGCATGAATAAGGCTTATTTGCATCCATACTTAGAAATGCGGCGACTGGTCCAGGTATTCCAGAAATTCAGATTTTGTTTACTGACCACCAGTGGTGAATCACATTTTCATGGAGCAACCCCACAACAAACTGATAGGATATAAGTGTGATACACCAAAATGTTCGTATGAATAAGGCCTATTTGCGTCCATACTTTGAAATGCGGCGAGTAGTCTACGTATTCCAGAAATTCAGATTTTGTTTACTGACCACCAGTGGTGAATCACATTTTCATGGAGCAACCCCACAAAAAACTGATAGGATATAAGTGTGATACACCAAAATATTCGTATGAATAAGACCTATTTACATCCATACTTAGAAATGCGGCGACTAGTCCAGGTATTCCAAAAATTCAGATTTTGTTTACTGACCACCAGTGGTGAATCACATTTTCATGGAGCAACCCCACAAAAAACTGATAGGATATAAGTGTGATACACCAAAATGTTCGCATGAATAACGCCTATTTGCGTCCATACTTAGAAATGCGGCGACTAGTCCAGGTATTCCAGAAATTCAGATTTTGTTTACTGACCAGCAGTGGTGAATCACATTTTCACGGAGCAACCCCACAAAAAACTGATAGGATACAAGTGTGATACACCAAAATGTTCGCATGAATAAGGCCTATTTGCGTCCATACTTAGAAATGCGGCGACTAGTCCAGGTATTCCAGAAATTCAGATTTTGTTTACTGACCACCAGTGGTGAATCACATTTTCATGGAGCAACCCCACAAAAAACTGATAGGATATAAGTGTGATACACCAAAATGTTCGTATGAATAAGGCCTATTTGCGTCCGTACTTCGAAATGCGGCGACTAGTCCACGTATTCCAGAAGTTCAGATTTTGTTTACTGACCACCAGTGGTGAATCACATTTTCATGGAGCAACCCCACAAAAAACTGATAGGATATAAGTTTGATACACCAAAATGTTCGTATGAATAAGGCCTATTTGCGTCCGTACTTAGAAATGCGGCGACTAGTCCAGGTATACCAGAAATTCAGATTTTGTTTACTGACCACCAGTGGTGAATCACATTTTCATGGAGCAACCCCACAAAAAACTGATAGGATATAAGTGTGATACACCAAAATTTTCGCATGAATAAGGCCTATTTGCGTCCATACTTAGAAATGCGGCGACTAGTCCAGGTATTCCAGAAATTCTGATTTTGTTTACTGACCACCAGTGGTGAATCACATTTTCATGGAGCAACCCCACAAAAAACTGATAGGATATAAGTGTGATACACCAAAATGTTCGCATGAATAAGGCGTATTTGCGTCCATACTTAGAAATGCGGCGACTAGTCCAGGTATTCCAGAAATTCAGATTTTGTTTACTGACCACCAGTGGTGAATCACATTTTCATGGAGCAACCCCACAAAAAACTGATAGGATATAAGTGTGATACACCAAAATGTTCGCATGAATAAGGCCTATTTGCGTCCATACTTAGAAATGCGGCGACTAGTCCAGGTATTCCAGAAATTCAGATTTTGTTTACTGACCACCAGTGGTGAATCACATTTTCATGGAGCAACCCCACAAAAAACTGATAGGATATAAGTGTGATACACCAAAATGTTCGTATGAATAAGGCCTATTTCCGTCCATACTTTGAAATGCGGCGAGTAGTCTACGTATTCCAGAAATTCAGATTTTGTTTACTGACCACCAGTGGTGAATCACATTTTCATGGAGCAACCCTACAAAAAACTGATAGGATATAAGTGTGATACACCAAAATGTTCGTATGAATAAGGCCTATTTGCGTCCGTACTTCGAAATGCGGCGACTAGTCCACGTATTCCAGAAGTTCAGATTTTGTTTACTGACCACCAGTGGTGAATCACATTTTCATGGAGCAACCCCACAAAAAACTGATAGGATATAAGTGTGATACACCAAAATGTTCGCATGAATATGGCCTATTTGCGTCCATACTTAGAAATGCGGCGACTAGTCCAGGTATTCCAGAAATTCAGATTTTGTTTACTGACCACCAGTGGTGAATCACATTTTCATGGAGCAACCCCACAAAAAACTGATAGGATATAAGTGTGATACACCAAAATGTTCGTACGAATAAGGCCTATTTGTGTCCATACTTAGAAATGCGGCGACTAGTCCAGGTATTCCAGAAATTCAGATTTTGTTTACTGACCACCAGTGGTGAATCACATTTTCATGGAGCAACCCCACAAAAAACTGATAGGATGTAAGTGTGATACACCAAAATGTTCGCATGAATAAGGCCTATTTGCGTCCATACTTAGAAATGCAGCGACTAGTCCAGGTATTCCAGAAATTCAGATTTTGTTTACTGACCACCAGTGGTGAATCACATTTTCATGGAGCAACCCCACAAACAACTGATAGGATATAAGTGTGATACACCAAAATGTTCGTATGAATAAGGGCTATTTGCGTCCATACTTAGAAATGCGGCGACTAGTCCAGGTATTCCAGAAATTCAGATTTTGTTTACAGACCACCAGTGGTGTATCATATTTTCATGGAGCAACCCCACAAAAAACTGATAGGATATAAGTGTGATACACCAAAATGTTCGCATGAATAAGGCCTATTTGCGTCCATACTTAGAAATGCGGCGACTAGTCCAGGTATTCCAGAAATTCAGATTTTGTTTACTGACCACCAGTGGTGAATCACATTTTCATGGAGCAACCCCACAAAAAACTGATAGGATATAAGTGTGATACACCAAAATGTTCGTATGAATAAGGCCTATTTGCGTCCATACTTTGAAATGCGGCGAGTAGTCTACGTATTCCAGAAATTCAGATTTTGTTTACTGACCACCAGTGGTGAATCACATTTTCATGGAGCAACCCTACAAAAAACTGATAGGATATAAGTGTGATACACCAAAATGTTCGTATGAATAAGGCCTATTTGCGTCCATACTTTGAAATGCGGCGAGTAGTCTACGTATTCCAGAAATTCAGATTTTGTTTACTGACCACAAGTGGTGAATCACATTTTCATGGAGCAACCCCACAAAAAAACTGATAGGATATAAGTGTGATACACCAAAATGTTCGCATGAATAAGCTTATTTGCGTCCATACTTAGAAATGCGGCGACTAGTCCAGGTATTCCAGAAATTCAGATTTTGTTTACTGACCACCAGTGGTGAATCACATTTTCATGGAGCAACCCCACAAAAAACTGATAGGATATAAGTGTGATACACCAAAATGTTCGTATGAATAAGGCCTATTTGCGTCCATACTTTGAAATGCGGCGAGTAGTCTACGTATTCCAGAAATTCAGATTTTGTTTACTGACCACCAGTGGTGAATCACATTTTCATGGAGCAACCCCACAAAAAACTGATAGGATATAAGTGTGATACACCAAAATGTTCGTATGAATAAGACCTATTTACATCCATACTTAGAAATGCGGCGACTAGTCCAGGTATTCCAAAAATTCAGATTTTGTTTACTGACCACCAGTGGTGAATCACATTTTCATGGAGCAACCCCACAAAAAACTGATAGGATATAAGTGTGATGCACCAAAATGTTCGCATGAATAAGGCTTATTTGCGTCCATACTTAGAAATGCGGCGACTAGTCCAGGTATTCCAGAAATTCAGATTTTGTTTACTGACCACCAGTGGTGAATCACATTTTCATGGAGCAACCCCACAAAAAACTGATAGGATATAAGTGTGATACACCAAAATGTTCGTATGAATAAGGCCTATTTGCGTCCATACTTTGAAATGCGGCGAGTAGTCTATGTATTCCAGAAATTCAGATTTTGTTTACTGACCACCAGTGGTGAATCACATTTTCATGGAGCAACCCCACAAAAAACTGATAGGATATAAGTGTGATACACCAAAATGTTCGTATGAATAAGACCTGTTTACATCCATACTTAGAAATGCGGCGACTAGTCCAGGTATTCCAGAAATTCTGATTTTGTTTACTGACCACCAGTGGTGTATCACATTTTCATGGAGCAACCCCACAAAAAACTGATAGGATATAAGTGTGATACACCAAAATGTTCGCATGAATAAGGCTTATTTGCATCCATACTTAGAAATGCGGCGACTAGTCCAGGTATTCCAGAAATTCAGATTTTGTTTACTGACCACCAGTGGTGAATCACATTTTCATGGAGCAACCCCACAAAAAACTGATAGGATATAAGTGTGATACACCAAAATGTTCGTATGAATAAGGCCTATTTGCGTCCATACTTTGAAATGCGGCGAGTAGTCTACGTATTCCAGAAATTCAGATTTTGTTTACTGACCACCAGTGGTGAATCACATTTTCATGGAGCAACCCCACAAAAAACTGATAGGATATAAGTGTGATACACCAAAATATTCGTATGAATAAGACCTATTTACATCCATACTTAGAAATGCGGCGACTAGTCCAGGTATTCCAAAAATTCAGATTTTGTTTACTGACCACCAGTGGTGAATCACATTTTCATGGAGCAACCCCACAAAAAACTGATAGGATATAAGTGTGATACACCAAAATGTTCGCATGAATAACGCCTATTTGCGTCCATACTTAGAAATGCGGCGACTAGTCCAGGTATTCCAGAAATTCAGATTTTGTTTACTGACCAGCAGTGGTGAATCACATTTTCACGGAGCAACCCCACAAAAAACTGATAGGATACAAGTGTGATACACCAAAATGTTCGCATGAATAAGGCCTATTTGCGTCCATACTTAGAAATGCGGCGACTAGTCCAGGTATTCCAGAAATTCAGATTTTGTTTACTGACCACCAGTGGTGAATCACATTTTCATGGAGCAACCCCACAAAAAACTGATAGGATATAAGTGTGATACACCAAAATGTTCGTATGAATAAGGCCTATTTGCGTCCGTACTTCGAAATGCGGCGACTAGTCCACGTATTCCAGAAGTTCAGATTTTGTTTACTGACCACCAGTGGTGAATCACATTTTCATGGAGCAACCCCACAAAAAACTGATAGGATATAAGTGTGATACACCAAAATGTTCGTATGAATAAGGCCTATTTGCGTCCGTACTTAGAAATGCGGCGACTAGTCCAGGTATACCAGAAATTCAGATTTTGTTTACTGACCACCAGTGGTGAATCACATTTTCATGGAGCAACCCCACAAAAAACTGATAGGATATAAGTGTGATACACCAAAATTTTCGCATGAATAAGGCCTATTTGCGTCCATACTTAGAAATGCGGCGACTAGTCCAGGTATTCCAGAAATTCTGATTTTGTTTACTGACCACCAGTGGTGAATCACATTTTCATGGAGCAACCCCACAAAAAACTGATAGGATATAAGTGTGATACACCAAAATGTTCGCATGAATAAGGCGTATTTGCGTCCATACTTAGAAATGCGGCGACTAGTCCAGGTATTCCAGAAATTCAGATTTTGTTTACTGACCACCAGTGGTGAATCACATTTTCATGGAGCAACCCCACAAAAAACTGATAGGATATAAGTGTGATACACCAAAATGTTCGCATGAATAAGGCCTATTTGCGTCCATACTTAGAAATGCGGCGACTAGTCCAGGTATTCCAGAAATTCAGATTTTGTTTACTGACCACCAGTGGTGAATCACATTTTCATGGAGCAACCCCACAAAAAACTGATAGGATATAAGTGTGATACACCAAAATGTTCGTATGAATAAGGCCTATTTCCGTCCATACTTTGAAATGCGGCGAGTAGTCTACGTATTCCAGAAATTCAGATTTTGTTTACTGACCACCAGTGGTGAATCACATTTTCATGGAGCAACCCTACAAAAAACTGATAGGATATAAGTGTGATACACCAAAATGTTCGTATGAATAAGGCCTATTTGCGTCCATACTTTGAAATGCGGCGAGTAGTCTACGTATTCCAGAAATTCAGATTTTGTTTACTGACCACCAGTGGTGAATCACATTTTCATGGAGCAACCCCACAAAAAACTGATAGGATATAAGTGTGATACACCAAAATGTTCGAATGAATAAGACCTATTTACATCCATACTTAGAAATGCGGCGACTAGTCCAGGTATTCCAGAAATTCAGATTTTGTTTACTGACCACCAGTGGTGAATCACATTTTCATGGAGCAACCCCACAAAAAACTGATAGGATATAAGTGTGATACACCAAAATGTTCGCATGAATATGGCCTATTTGCGTCCATACTTAGAAATGCGGCGACTAGTCCAGGTATTCCAGAAATTCAGATTTTGTTTACTGACCACCAGTGGTGAATCACATTTTCATGGAGCAACCCCACAAAAAACTGATAGGATATAAGTGTGATACACCAAAATGTTCGTACGAATAAGGCCTATTTGTGTCCATACTTAGAAATGCGGCGACTAGTCCAGGTATTCCAGAAATTCAGATTTTGTTTACTGACCACCAGTGGTGAATCACATTTTCATGGAGCAACCCCACAAAAAACTGATAGGATATAAGTGTGATACACCAAAATGTTCGCATGAATAAGGCCTATTTGCGTCCATACTTAGAAATGCGGCGACTAGTCCAGGTATTCCAGAAATTCAGATTTTGTTTACTGACCACCAGTGGTGAATCACATTTTCATGGAGCAACCCCACAAACAACTGATAGGATATAAGTGTGATACACCAAAATGTTCGTATGAATAAGGGCTATTTGCGTCCATACTTAGAAATGCGGCGACTAGTCCAGGTATTCCAGAAATTCAGATTTTGTTTACAGACCACCAGTGGTGTATCACATTTTCATGGAGCAACCCCACAAAAAACTGATAGGATATAAGTGTGATACACCAAAATGTTCGCATGAATAAGGCCTATTTGCGTCCATACTTAGAAATGCGGCGACTAGTCCAGGTATTCCAGAAATTCAGATTTTGTTTACTGACCACCAGTGGTGAATCACATTTTCATGGAGCAACCCCACAAAAAACTGATAGGATATAAGTGTGATACACCAAAATGTTCGTATGAATAAGGCCTATTTGCGCCCATACTTTGAAATGCGGCGAGTAGTCTACGTATTCCAGAAATTCAGATTTTGTTTACTGACCACCAGTGGTGAATCACATTTTCATGGAGCAACCCTACAAAAAACTGATAGGATATAAGTGTGATACACCAAAATGTTCGTATGAATAAGGCCTATTTGCGTCCATACTTTGAAATGCGGCGAGTAGTCTACGTATTCCAGAAATTCAGATTTTGTTTACTGACCACAAGTGGTGAATCACATTTTCATGGAGCAACCCCACAAAAAACTGATAGGATATAAGTGTGATACACCAAAATGTTCGCATGAATAAGGCTTATTTGCGTCCATACTTAGAAATGCGGCGACTAGTCCAGGTATTCCAGAAATTCAGATTTTGTTTACTGACCACCAGTGGTGAATCACATTTTCATGGAGCAACCCCACAAAAAACTGATAGGATATAAGTGTGATACACCAAAATGTTCGTATGAATAAGGCCTATTTGCGTCCATACTTTGAAATGCGGCGAGTAGTCTACGTATTCCAGAAATTCAGATTTTGTTTACTGACCACCAGTGGTGAATCACATTTTCATGGAGCAACCCCACAAAAAACTGATAGGATATAAGTGTGATACACCAAAATGTTCGTATGAATAAGACCTATTTACATCCATACTTAGAAATGCGGCGACTAGTCCAGGTATTCCAAAAATTCAGATTTTGTTTACTGACCACCAGTGGTGAATCACATTTTCATGGAGCAACCCCACAAAAAACTGATAGGATATAAGTGTGATGCACCAAAATGTTCGCATGAATAAGGCTTATTTGCGTCCATACTTAGAAATGCGGCGACTAGTCCACGTATTCCAGAAATTCAGATTTTGTTTACTGACCACCAGTGGTGAATCACATTTTCATGGAGCAACCCCACAAAAAACTGATAGGATATAAGTGTGATACACCAAAATGTTCGTATGAATAAGGCCTATTTGCGTCCATACTTTGAAATGCGGCGAGTAGTCTACGTATTCCAGAAATTCAGATTTTGTTTACTGACCACCAGTGGTGAATCACATTTTCATGGAGCAACCCCACAAAAAACTGATAGGATATAAGTGTGATACACCAAAATGTTCGTATGAATAAGACCTATTTACATCCATACTTAGAAATGCGGCGACTAGTCCAGGTATTCCAGAAATTCTGGTTTTGTTTACTGACCACCAGTGGTGTATCACATTTTCATGGAGCAACCCCACAAAAAACTGATAGGATATAAGTGTGATACACCAAAATGTTCGCATGAATAAGGCTTATTTGCATCCATACTTAGAAATGCGGCGACTAGTCCAGGTATTCCAGAAATTCAGATTTTGTTTACTGACCACCAGTGGTGAATCACATTTTCATGGAGCAACCCCACAAAAAACTGATAGGATATAAGTGTGATACACCAAAATGTTCGTATGAATAAGGCCTATTTGCGTCCATACTTTGAAATGCGGCGAGTAGTCTACGTATTCCAGAAATTCAGATTTTGTTTACTGACCACCAGTGGTGAATCACATTTTCATGGAGCAACCCCACAAAAAACTGATAGGATATAAGTGTGATACACCAAAATGTTCGTATGAATAAGACCTATTTACATCCATACTTAGAAATGCGGCGACTAGTCCAGGTATTCCAAAAATTCAGATTTTGTTTACTGACCACCAGTGGTGAATCACATTTTCATGGAGCAACCCCACAAAAAACTGATAGGATATAAGTGTGATACACCAAAATGTTCGCATGAATAAGGCCTATTTGCGTCCATACTTAGAAATGCGGCGACTAGTCCAGGTATTCCAGAAATTCAGATTTTGTTTACTGACCAGCAGTGGTGAATCACATTTTCACGGAGCAACCCCACAAAAAACTGATAGGATACAAGTGTGATACACCAAAATGTTCGCATAAATAAGGCCTATTTGCGTCCATACTTAGAAATGCGGCGACTAGTCCAGGTATTCCAGAAATTCAGATTTTGTTTACTGACCACCAGTGGTGAATCACATTTTCATGGAGCAACCCCACAAAAAACTGATAGGATATAAGTGTGATACACCAAAATGTTCGTATGAATAAGGCCTATTTGCGTCCGTACTTCGAAATGCGGCGACTAGTCCAGGTATTCCAGAAATTCAGATTTTGTTTACTGACCACCAGTGGTGAATCACATTTTCATGGAGCAACCCCACAAAAAACTGATAGGATATAAGTGTGATACACCAAAATGTTCGTATGAATAAGGCGTATTTGCGTCCGTACTTAGAAATGCGGCGACTAGTCCAGGTATTCCAGAAATTCAGATTTTGTTTACTGACCACCAGTGGTGAATCACATTTTCATGGAGCAACCCCACAAAAAACTGATAGGATATAAGTGTGATACACCAAAATGTTCGCATGAATAAGGCCTATTTGCGTCCATACTTAGAAATGCGGCGACTAGTCCAGGTATTCCAGAAATTCTGATTTTGTTTACTGACCACCAGTGGTGAATCACATTTTCATGGAGCAACCCCACAAAAAACTGATAGGATATAAGTGTGATACACCAAAATGTTCGCATGAATAAGGCGTATTTGCGTCCATACTTAGAAATGCGGCGACTAGTCCAGGTATTCCAGAAATTCAGATTTTGTTTACTGACCACCAGTGGTGAATCACATTTTCATGGAGCAACCCCACAAAAAACTGATAGGATATAAGTGTGATACACCAAAATGTTCGCATGAATAAGGCCTATTTGCGTCCATACTTAGAAATGCGGCGACTAGTCCAGGTATTCCAGAAATTCAGATTTTGTTTACTGACCACCAGTGGTGAATCACATTTTCATGGAGCAACCCCACAAAAAACTGATAGGATATAAGTGTGATACACCAAAATGTTCGTATGAATAAGGCCTATTTGCGTCCATACTTTGAAATGCGGCGAGTAGTCTACGTATTCCAGAAATTCAGATTTTGTTTACTGACCACCAGTGGTGAATCACATTTTCATGGAGCAACCCTACAAAAAACTGATAGGATATAAGTGTGATACACCAAAATGTTCGTATGAATAAGGCCTATTTGCGTCCATACTTTGAAATGCGGCGAGTAGTCTACGTATTCCAGAAATTCAGATTTTGTTTACTGACCACCAGTGGTGAATCACATTTTCATGGAGCAACCCCACAAAAAACTGATAGGATATAAGTGTGATACACCAAAATGTATGAATAAGACCTATTTACATCCATACTTAGAAATGCGGCGACTAGTCCAGGTATTCCAGAAATTCAGATTTTGTTTACTGACCACCAGTGGTGAATCACATTTTCATGGAGCAACCCCACAAAAAACTGATAGGATATAAGTGTGATACACCAAAATGTTCGCATGAATATGGCCTATTTTCGTCCATACTTAGAAATGCGGCGACTAGTCCAGGTATTCCAGAAATTCAGATTTTGTTTACTGACCACCAGTGGTGAATCACATTTTCATGGAGCAACCCCACAAAAAACTGATAGGATATAAGTGTAATACACCAAAATGTTCGTACGAATAAGGCCTATTTGTGTCCATACTTAGAAATGCGGCGACTAGTCCAGGTATTCCAGAAATTCAGATTTTGTTTACTGACCACCAGTGGTGAATCACATTTTCATGGAGCAACCCCACAAAAAACTGATAGGATATAAGTGTGATACACCAAAATGTTCGCATGAATAAGGCCTATTTGCGTCCATACTTAGAAATGCGGCGACTAGTCAGCTATTCCAGAAATTCAGATTTTGTTTACTGACCACCAGTGGTGAATCACATTTTCATGGAGCAACCCCACAAACAACTGATAGGATATAAGTGTGATACACCAAAATGTTCGTATGAATAAGGGCTATTTGCGTCCATACTTAGAAATGCGGCGACTAGTCCAGGTATTCCAGAAATTCAGATTTTGTTTACAGACCACTAGTGGTGTATCACATTTTCATGGAGCAACCCCACAAAAAACTGATAGGATATAAGTGTGATACACCAAAATGTTCGCATGAATAAGGCCTATTTGCGTCCATACTTAGAAATGCGGCGACTAGTCCAGGTATTCCAGAAATTCAGATTTTGTTTACTGACCACCAGTGGTGAATCACATTTTCATGGAGCAACCCCACAAAAAACTGATAGGATATAAGTGTGATACACCAAAATGTTCGTATGAATAAGGCCTATTTGCGTCCATACTTTGAAATGCGGCGAGTAGTCTACGTATTCCAGAAATTCAGATTTTGTTTACTGACCACCAGTGGTGAATCACATTTTCATGGAGCAACCCTACAAAAAACTGATAGGATATAAGTGTGATACACCAAAATGTTCGTATGAATAAGGCCTATTTGCGTCCATACTTTGAAATGCGGCGAGTAGTCTACGTATTCCAGAAATTCAGATTTTGTTTACTGACCACAAGTGGTGAATCACATTTTCATGGAGCAACCCCACAAAAAACTGATAGGATATAAGTGTGATACACCAAAATGTTCGCATGAATAAGGCTTATTTGCGTCCATACTTAGAAATGCGGCGACTAGTCCAGGTATTCCAGAAATTCAGATTTTGTTTACTGACCACCAGTGGTGAATCACATTTTCATGGAGCAACCCCACAAAAAACTGATAGGATATAAGTGTGATACACCAAAATGTTCGTATGAATAAGGCCTATTTGCGTCCATACTTTGAAATGCGGCGAGTAGTCTACGTATTCCAGAAATTCAGATTTTGTTTACTGACCACCAGTGGTGAATCACATTTTCATGGAGCAACCCCACAAAAAACTGATAGGATATAAGTGTGATACACCAAAATGTTCGTATGAATAAGACCTATTTACATCCATACTTAGAAATGCGGCGAGTAGTCTACGTATTCCAGAAATTCAGATTTTGTTTACTGACCACAAGTGGTGAATCACATTTTCATGGAGCAACCCCACAAAAAACTGATAGGATATAAGTGTGATACACCAAAATGTTCGCATGAATAAGGCTTATTTGCGTCCATACTTAGAAATGCGGCGACTAGTCCAGGTATTCCAGAAATTCAGATTTTGTTTACTGACCACCAGTGGTGAATCACATTTTCATGGAGCAACCCCACAAAAAACTGATAGGATATAAGTGTGATACACCAAAATGTTCGCATGAATAAGGCCTATTTGCGTCCATACTTAGAAATGCGGCGACTAGTCCAGGTATTCCAGAAATTCAGATTTTGTTTACTGACCACCAGTGGTGAATCACATTTTCATGGAGCAACCCCACAAAAAACTGATAGGATATAAGTGTGATACACCAAAATGTTCGTATGAATAAGGCCTATTTGCGTCCATACTTTGAAATGCGGCGAGTAGTCTACGTATTCCAGAAATTCAGATTTTGTTTACTGACCACCAGTGGTGAATCACATTTTCATGGAGCAACCCTACAAAAAACTGATAGGATATAAGTGTGATACACCAAAATGTTCGTATGAATAAGGCCTATTTGCGTCCATACTTTGAAATGCGGCGAGTAGTCTACGTATTCCAGAAATTCAGATTTTGTTTACTGACCACCAGTGGAGAATCACATTTTCATGGAGCAACCCCACAAAAAACTGATAGGATATAAGTGTGATACACCAAAATGTTCGTATGAATAAGACCTATTTACATCCATACTTAGAAATGCGGCGACTAGTCCAGGTATTCCAGAAATTCAGATTTTGTTTACTGACCACCAGTGGTGAATCACATTTTCATGGAGCAACCCCACAAAAAACTGATAGGATATAAGTGTGATACACCAAAATGTTCGCATGAATATGGCCTATTTGCGTCCATACTTAGAAATGCGGCGACTAGTCCAGGTATTCCAGAAATTCAGATTTTGTTTACTGACCACCAGTGGTGAATCACATTTTCATGGAGCAACCCCACAAAAAACTGATAGGATATAAGTGTGATACACCAAAATGTTCGTACGAATAAGGCCTATTTGTGTCCATACTTAGAAATGCGGCGACTAGTCCAGGTATTCCAGAAATTCAGATTTTGTTTACTGACCACCAGTGGTGAATCACATTTTCATGGAGCAACCCCACAAAAAACTGATAGGATATAAGTGTGATACACCAAAATGTTCGCATGAATAAGGCCTATTTGCGTCCATACTTAGAAATGCGGCGACTAGTCAGCTATTCCAGAAATTCAGATTTTGTTTACTGACCACCAGTGGTGAATCACATTTTCATGGAGCAACCCCACAAACAACTGATAGGATATAAGTGTGATACACCAAAATGTTCGTATGAATAAGGGCTATTTGCGTCCATACTTAGAAATGCGGCGACTAGTCCAGGTATTCCAGAAATTCAGATTTTGTTTACAGATCACAAGTGGTGTATCACATTTTCATGGAGCAACCCCACAAAAAACTGATAGGATATAAGTGTGATACACCAAAATGTTCGCATGAATAAGGCCTATTTGCGTCCATACTTAGAAATGCGGCGACTAGTCCAGGTATTCCAGAAATTCAGATTTTGTTTACTGACCACCAGTGGTGAATCACATTTTCATGGAGCAACCCCACAAAAAACTGATAGGATATAAGTGTGATACACCAAAATGTTCGTATGAATAAGGCCTATTTGCGTCCATACTTTGAAATGCGGCGAGTAGTCTACGTATTCCAGAAATTCAGATTTTGTTTACTGACCACCAGTGGTGAATCACATTTTCATGGAGCAACCCTACAAAAAACTGATAGGATATAAGTGTGATACACCAAAATGTTCGTATGAATAAGGCCTATTTGCGTCCATACTTTGAAATGCGGCGAGTAGTCTACGTATTCCAGAAATTCAGATTTTGTTTACTGACCACAAGTGGTGAATCACATTTTCATGGAGCAACCCCACAAAAAACTGATAGGATATAAGTGTGATACACCAAAATGTTCGCATGAATAAGGCTTATTTGCGTCCATACTTAGAAATGCGGCGACTAGTCCAGGTGTTCCAGAAATTCAGATTTTGTTTACTGACCACCAGTGGTGAATCACATTTTCATGGAGCAACCCCACAAAAAACTGATAGGATATAAGTGTGATACACCAAAATGTTCGTATGAATAAGGCCTATTTGCGTCCATACTTTGAAATGCGGCGACTAGTCTACGTATTCCAGAAATTCAGATTTTGTTTACTGACCACCAGTGGTGAATCACATTTTCATGGAGCAACCCCACAAAAAACTGATAGGATATAAGTGTGATACACCAAAATGTTCGTATGAATAAGACCTATTTACATCCATACTTAGAAATGCGGCGACTAGTCCAGGTATTCCAAAAATTCAGATTTTGTTTACTGACCACCAGTGGTGAATCACATTTTCATGGAGCAACCCCACAAAAAACTGATAGGATATAAGTGTGATGCACCAAAATGTTCGCATGAATAAGGCTTATTTGCGTCCATACTTAGAAATGCGGCGACTAGTCCAGGTATTCCAGAAATTCAGATTTTGTTTACTGACCACCAGTGGTGAATCACATTTTCATGGAGCAACCCCACAAAAAACTGATAGGATATAAGTGTGATACACCAAAATGTTCGTATGAATAAGGCCTATTTGCGTCCATACTTTGAAATGCGGCGAGTAGTCTACGTATTCCTGAAATTCAGATTTTGTTTACTGACCACCAGTGGTGAATCACATTTTCATGGAGCAACCCCACAAAAAACTGATAGGATATAAGTGTGATACACCAAAATGTTCGTATGAATAAGACCTATTTACATCCATACTTAGAAATGCGGCGACTAGTCCAGGTATTCCAGAAATTCTGATTTTGTTTACTGACCACCAGTGGTGTATCACATTTTCATGGAGCAACCCCACAAAAAACTGATAGGATATAAGTGTGATACACCAAAATGTTCGCATGAATAAGGCTTATTTGCATCCATACTTAGAAATGCGGCGACTAGTCCAGGTATTCCAGAAATTCAGATTTTGTTTACTGACCACCAGTGGTGAATCACATTTTCATGGAGCAACCCCACAAAAAACTGATAGGATATAAGTGTGATACACCAAAATGTTCGTATGAATAAGACCTATTTACATCCATACTTAGAAATGCGGCGACTAGTCCAGGTATTCCAAAAATTCAGATTTTGTTTACTGACCACCAGTGGTGAATCACATTTTCATGGAGCAACCCCACAAAAAACTGATAGGATATAAGTGTGATACACCAAAATGTTCGCATGAATAAGGCCTATTTGCGTCCATACTTAGAAATGCGGCGACTAGTCCAGGTATTCCAGAAATTCAGATTTTGTTTACTGACCAGCAGTGGTGAATCACATTTTCACGGAGCAACCCCACAAAAAACTGATAGGATACAAGTGTGATACACCAAAATGTTCGCATGAATAAGGCCTATTAGCGTCCATACTTAGAAATGCGGCGACTAGTCCAGGTATTCCAGAAATTCAGATTTTGTTTACTGACCACCAGTGGTGAATCACATTTTCATGGAGCAACCCCACAAAAAACTGATAGGATATAAGTGTGATACACCAAAATGTTCGTATGAATAAGGCCTATTTGCGTCCGTACTTAGAAATGCGGCGACTAGTCCAGGTATTCCAGAAATTCAGATTTTGTTTACTGACCACCAGTGGTGAATCACATTTTCATGGAGCAACCCCACAAAAAACTGATAGGATATAAGTGTGATATAGCAAAATGTTCGCATGAATAAGGCCTATTTGCGTCCATACTTAGAAATGCGGCGACTAGTCCAGGTATTCCAGAAATTCTGATTTTGTTTACTGACCACCAGTGGTGAATCACATTTTCATGGAGCAACCCCACAAAAAACTGATAGGATATAAGTGTGATACACCAAAATGTTCGCATGAATAAGGCCTATTTGCGTCCATACTTAGAAATGCGGCGACTAGTCCAGGTATTCCAGAAATTCAGATTTTGTTTACTGACCACCAGTGGTGAATCACATTTTCATGGAGCAACCCCACAAAAAACTGATAGGATATAAGTGTGATACACCAAAATGTTCGCATGAATAAGGCCTATTTGCGTCCATACTTAGAAATGCGGCGACTAGTCCAGGTATTCCAGAAATTCAGATTTTGTTTACTGACCACCAGTGGTGAATCACATTTTCATGGAGCAACCCCACAAAAAACTGATAGGATATAAGTGTGATACACCAAAATGTTCGTATGAATAAGGCCTATTTGCGTCCGTAATTCGAAATGCGGCGACTAGTCCAGGTATTCCAGAAATTCAGATTTTGTTTACTGACCACCAGTGGTGAATCACATTTTCATGGAGCAACCCCACAAAAAACTGATAGGATATAAGTGTGATACACCAAAATGTTCGTATGAATAAGGCCTATTTGCGTCCGTACTTAGAAATGCGGCGACTAGTCCAGGTATTCCAGAAATTCAGATTTTGTTTACTGACCACCAGTGGTGAATCACATTTTCATGGAGCAACCCCACAAAAAACTGATAGGATATAAGTGTGATACACCAAAATGTTCGTATGAATAAGGCCTATTTGCGTCCGTAATTCGAAATGCGGCGACTAGTCCAGGTATTCCAGAAATTCAGATTTTGTTTACTGACCACCAGTGGTGAATCACATTTTCATGGAGCAACCCCACAAAAAACTGATAGGATATAAGTGTGATACACCAAAATGTTCGTATGAATAAGGCCTATTTGCGTCCGTACTTAGAAATGCGGCGACTAGTCCAGGTATTCCAGAAATTCAGATTTTGTTTACTGACCACCAGTGGTGAATCACATTTTCATGGAGCAACCCCACAAAAAACTGATAGGATATAAGTGTGATGCACCAAAATGTTCGCATGAATAAGGCTTATTTGCGTCCATACTTAGAAATGCGGCGACTAGTCCAGGTATTCCAGAAATTCAGATTTTGTTTACTGACCACCAGTGGTGAATCACATTTTCATGGAGCAACCCCACAAAAAACTGATAGGATATAAGTGTGATACACCAAAATGTTCGTATGAATAAGGCCTATTTGCGTCCATACTTTGAAATGCGGCGAGTAGTCTACGTATTCCTGAAATTCAGATTTTGTTTACTGACCACCAGTGGTGAATCACATTTTCATGGAGCAACCCCACAAAAAACTGATAGGATATATGTGTGATACACCAAAATGTTCGTATGAATAAGACCTATTTACATCCATACTTAGAAATGCGGCGACTAGTCCAGGTATTCCAGAAATTCTGATTTTGTTTACTGACCACCAGTGGTGTATCACATTTTCATGGAGCAACCCCACAAAAAACTGATAGGATATAAGTGTGATACACCAAAATGTTCGTATGAATAAGACCTATTTACATCCATACTTAGAAATGCGGCGACTAGTCCAGGTATTCCAGAAATTCAGATTTTGTTTACTGACCACCAGTGGTGAATCACATTTTCATGGAGCAACCCCACAAAAAACTGATAGGATATAAGTGTGATACACCAAAATGTTCGTATGAATAAGGCCTATTTGCGTCCATACTTTGAAATGCGGCGACTAGTCCAGGTATTTCAGAAATTCAGATTTTGTTTACTGACCACCAGTGGTGAATCACATTTTCATGGAGCAACCCCACAAAAAACTGATAGGATATAAGTGTGATACACCAAAATGTTCGTATGAATAAGGCCTATTTGCGTCCATACTTTGAAATGCGGCGAGTAGTCTACGTATTCCAGAAATTCAGATTTTGTTTACTGACCACCAGTGGTGAATCACATTTTCATGGAGCAACCCTACAAAAAACTGATAGGATATAAGTGTGATACACCAAAATGTTCGTATGAATAAGGCCTATTTGCGTCCATACTTTGAAATGCGGCGACTAGTCCAGGTATTCCAGAAATTCAGATTTTGTTTACTGACCACCAGTGGTGAATCACATTTTCATGGAGCAACCCCACAAAAAACTGATAGGATATAAGTGTGATACACCAAAATGTTCGTATGAATAAGGCCTATTTGCGTCCATACTTAGAAATGCGGCGAGTAGTCTACGTATTCCAGAAATTCAGATTTTGTTTACTGACCACAAGTGGTGAATCACATTTTCATGGAGCAACCCCACAAAAAACTGATAGGATATAAGTGTGATACACCAAAATGTTCGCATGAATAAGGCTTATTTGCGTCCATACTTAGAAGTGCGGCGACTAGTCCAGGTATTCCAGAAATTCAGATTTTGTTTACTGACCACCAGTGGTGAATCACATTTTCATGGAGCAACCCCACAAAAAACTGATAGGATATAAGTGTGATACACCAAAATGTTCGCATGAATAAGGCCTATTTGCGTCCATACTTAGAAATGCGGCGACTAGTCCAGGTATTCCAGAAATTCAGATTTTGTTTACTGACCACCAGTGGTGAATCACATTTTCATGGAGCAACCCCACAAAAAACTGATAGGATATAAGTGTGATACACCAAAATGTTCGTATGAATAAGGCCTATTTGCGTCCATACTTTGAAATGCGGCGAGTAGTCTACGTATTCCAGAAATTCAGATTTTGTTTACTGACCACCAGTGGTGAATCACATTTTCATGGAGCAACCCTACAAAAAACTGATAGGATATAAGTGTGATACACCAAAATGTTCGTATGAATAAGGCCTATTTGCGTCCATACTTTGAAATGCGGCGAGTAGTCTACGTATTCCAGAAATTCAGATTTTGTTTACTGACCACCAGTGGAGAATCACATTTTCATGGAGCAACCCCACAAAAAACTGATAGGATATAAGTGTGATACACCAAAATGTTCGTATGAATAAGACCTATTTACATCCATACTTAGAAATGCGGCGACTAGTCCAGGTATTCCAGAAATTCAGATTTTGTTTACTGACCACCAGTGGTGAATCACATTTTCATGGAGCAACCCCACAAAAAACTGATAGGATATAAGTGTGATACACCAAAATGTTCGCATGAATATGGCCTATTTGCGTCCATACTTAGAAATGCGGCGACTAGTCCAGGTATTCCAGAAATTCAGATTTTGTTTACTGACCACCAGTGGTGAATCACATTTTCATGGAGCAACCCCACAAAAAACTGATAGGATATAAGTGTGATACACCAAAATGTTCGTACGAATAAGGCCTATTTGTGTCCATACTTAGAAATGCGGCGACTAGTCCAGGTATTCCAGAAATTCAGATTTTGTTTACTGACCACCAGTGGTGAATCACATTTTCATGGAGCAACCCCACAAAAAACTGATAGGATATAAGTGTGATACACCAAAATGTTCGCATGAATAAGGCCTATTTGCGTCCATACTTAGAAATGCGGCGACTAGTCAGCTATTCCAGAAATTCAGATTTTGTTTACTGACCACCAGTGGTGAATCACATTTTCATGGAGCAACCCCACAAACAACTGATAGGATATAAGTGTGATACACCAAAATGTTCGTATGAATAAGGGCTATTTGCGTCCATACTTAGAAATGCGGCGACTAGTCCAGGTATTCCAGAAATTCAGATTTTGTTTACAGATCACAAGTGGTGTATCACATTTTCATGGAGCAACCCCACAAAAAACTGATAGGATATAAGTGTGATACACCAAAATGTTCGCATGAATAAGGCCTATTTGCGTCCATACTTAGAAATGCGGCGACTAGTCCAGGTATTCCAGAAATTCAGATTTTGTTTACTGACCACCAGTGGTGAATCACATTTTCATGGAGCAACCCCACAAAAAACTGATAGGATATAAGTGTGATACACCAAAATGTTCGTATGAATAAGGCCTATTTGCGTCCATACTTTGAAATGCGGCGAGTAGTCTACGTATTCCAGAAATTCAGATTTTGTTTACTGACCACCAGTGGTGAATCACATTTTCATGGAGCAACCCTACAAAAAACTGATAGGATATAAGTGTGATACACCAAAATGTTCGTATGAATAAGGCCTATTTGCGTCCATACTTTGAAATGCGGCGAGTAGTCTACGTATTCCAGAAATTCAGATTTTGTTTACTGACCACAAGTGGTGAATCACATTTTCATGGAGCAACCCCACAAAAAACTGATAGGATATAAGTGTGATACACCAAAATGTTCGCATGAATAAGGCTTATTTGCGTCCATACTTAGAAATGCGGCGACTAGTCCAGGTGTTCCAGAAATTCAGATTTTGTTTACTGACCACCAGTGGTGAATCACATTTTCATGGAGCAACCCCACAAAAAACTGATAGGATATAAGTGTGATACACCAAAATGTTCGTATGAATAAGGCCTATTTGCGTCCATACTTTGAAATGCGGCGACTAGTCTACGTATTCCAGAAATTCAGATTTTGTTTACTGACCACCAGTGGTGAATCACATTTTCATGGAGCAACCCCACAAAAAACTGATAGGATATAAGTGTGATACACCAAAATGTTCGTATGAATAAGACCTATTTACATCCATACTTAGAAATGCGGCGACTAGTCCAGGTATTCCAAAAATTCAGATTTTGTTTACTGACCACCAGTGGTGAATCACATTTTCATGGAGCAACCCCACAAAAAACTGATAGGATATAAGTGTGATGCACCAAAATGTTCGCATGAATAAGGCTTATTTGCGTCCATACTTAGAAATGCGGCGACTAGTCCAGGTATTCCAGAAATTCAGATTTTGTTTACTGACCACCAGTGGTGAATCACATTTTCATGGAGCAACCCCACAAAAAACTGATAGGATATAAGTGTGATACACCAAAATGTTCGTATGAATAAGGCCTATTTGCGTCCATACTTTGAAATGCGGCGAGTAGTCTACGTATTCCTGAAATTCAGATTTTGTTTACTGACCACCAGTGGTGAATCACATTTTCATGGAGCAACCCCACAAAAAACTGATAGGATATAAGTGTGATACACCAAAATGTTCGTATGAATAAGACCTATTTACATCCATACTTAGAAATGCGGCGACTAGTCCAGGTATTCCAGAAATTCTGATTTTGTTTACTGACCACCAGTGGTGTATCACATTTTCATGGAGCAACCCCACAAAAAACTGATAGGATATAAGTGTGATACACCAAAATGTTCGCATGAATAAGGCTTATTTGCATCCATACTTAGAAATGCGGCGACTAGTCCAGGTATTCCAGAAATTCAGATTTTGTTTACTGACCACCAGTGGTGAATCACATTTTCATGGAGCAACCCCACAAAAAACTGATAGGATATAAGTGTGATACACCAAAATGTTCGTATGAATAAGACCTATTTACATCCATACTTAGAAATGCGGCGACTAGTCCAGGTATTCCAAAAATTCAGATTTTGTTTACTGACCACCAGTGGTGAATCACATTTTCATGGAGCAACCCCACAAAAAACTGATAGGATATAAGTGTGATACACCAAAATGTTCGCATGAATAAGGCCTATTTGCGTCCATACTTAGAAATGCGGCGACTAGTCCAGGTATTCCAGAAATTCAGATTTTGTTTACTGACCAGCAGTGGTGAATCACATTTTCACGGAGCAACCCCACAAAAAACTGATAGGATACAAGTGTGATACACCAAAATGTTCGCATGAATAAGGCCTATTAGCGTCCATACTTAGAAATGCGGCGACTAGTCCAGGTATTCCAGAAATTCAGATTTTGTTTACTGACCACCAGTGGTGAATCACATTTTCATGGAGCAACCCCACAAAAAACTGATAGGATATAAGTGTGATACACCAAAATGTTCGTATGAATAAGGCCTATTTGCGTCCGTACTTAGAAATGCGGCGACTAGTCCAGGTATTCCAGAAATTCAGATTTTGTTTACTGACCACCAGTGGTGAATCACATTTTCATGGAGCAACCCCACAAAAAACTGATAGGATATAAGTGTGATATAGCAAAATGTTCGCATGAATAAGGCCTATTTGCGTCCATACTTAGAAATGCGGCGACTAGTCCAGGTATTCCAGAAATTCTGATTTTGTTTACTGACCACCAGTGGTGAATCACATTTTCATGGAGCAACCCCACAAAAAACTGATAGGATATAAGTGTGATACACCAAAATGTTCGCATGAATAAGGCCTATTTGCGTCCATACTTAGAAATGCGGCGACTAGTCCAGGTATTCCAGAAATTCAGATTTTGTTTACTGACCACCAGTGGTGAATCACATTTTCATGGAGCAACCCCACAAAAAACTGATAGGATATAAGTGTGATACACCAAAATGTTCGCATGAATAAGGCCTATTTGCGTCCATACTTAGAAATGCGGCGACTAGTCCAGGTATTCCAGAAATTCAGATTTTGTTTACTGACCACCAGTGGTGAATCACATTTTCATGGAGCAACCCCACAAAAAACTGATAGGATATAAGTGTGATACACCAAAATGTTCGTATGAATAAGGCCTATTTGCGTCCGTAATTCGAAATGCGGCGACTAGTCCAGGTATTCCAGAAATTCAGATTTTGTTTACTGACCACCAGTGGTGAATCACATTTTCATGGAGCAACCCCACAAAAAACTGATAGGATATAAGTGTGATACACCAAAATGTTCGTATGAATAAGGCCTATTTGCGTCCGTACTTAGAAATGCGGCGACTAGTCCAGGTATTCCAGAAATTCAGATTTTGTTTACTGACCACCAGTGGTGAATCACATTTTCATGGAGCAACCCCACAAAAAACTGATAGGATATAAGTGTGATACACCAAAATGTTCGTATGAATAAGGCCTATTTGCGTCCGTAATTCGAAATGCGGCGACTAGTCCAGGTATTCCAGAAATTCAGATTTTGTTTACTGACCACCAGTGGTGAATCACATTTTCATGGAGCAACCCCACAAAAAACTGATAGGATATAAGTGTGATACACCAAAATGTTCGTATGAATAAGGCCTATTTGCGTCCGTACTTAGAAATGCGGCGACTAGTCCAGGTATTCCAGAAATTCAGATTTTGTTTACTGACCACCAGTGGTGAATCACATTTTCATGGAGCAACCCCACAAAAAACTGATAGGATATAAGTGTGATACACCAAAATGTTCGCATGAATAAGGCCTATTTGCGTCCATACTTAGAAATGCGGCGACTAGTCCAGGTATTCCAGAAATTCTGATTTTGTTTACTGACCACCAGTGGTGAATCACATTTTCATGGAGCAACCCCACAAAAAACTGATAGGATATAAGTGTGATACACCAAAATGTTCGCATGAATAAGGCGTATTTGCGTTTATACTTAGAAATGCGGCGACTAGTCCAGGTATTCCAGAAATTCAGATTTTGTTTACTGACCACCAGTGGTGAATCACATTTTCATGGAGCAACCCCACAAAATACTGATAGGATATAAGTGTGATACACCAAAATGTTCGCATGAATAAGGCCTATTTGCGTCCATACTTAGAAATGCGGCGACTAGTCCAGGTATTCCAGAAATTCAGATTTTGTTTACTGACCACCAGTGGTGAATCACATTTTCATGGAGCAACCCCACAAAAAACTGATAGGATATAAGTGTGATACACCAAAATGTTCGTATGAATAAGGCCTATTCGCGTCCATACTTTGAAATGCGGCGAGTAGTCTACGTATTCCAGAAATTCAGATTTTGTTTACTGACCACCAGTGGTGAATCACATTTTCATGGAGCAACCCTACAAAAAACTGATAGGATATAAGTGTGATACACCAAAATGTTCGCATGAATAAGGCCTATTTGCGTCCATACTTTGAAATGCGGCGAGTAGTCTACGTATTCCAGAAATTCAGATTTTGTTTACTGACCACCAGTGGTGAATCACATTTTCATGGAGCAACCCCACAAAAAACTGATAGGATATAAGTGTGATACACCAAAATGTTCGTATGAATAAGACCTATTTACATCCATACTTAGAAATGCGGCGACTAGTCCAGGTATTCCAGAAATTCAGATTTTGTTTACTGACCACCAGTGGTGAATCACATTTTCATGGAGCAACCCCACAAAAAACTGATAGGATATAAGTGTGATACACCAAAATGTTCGCATGAATATGGCCTATTTGCGTCCATACTTAGAAATGCGGCGACTAGTCGAGGTATTCCAGAAATTCAGATTTTGTTTACTGACCACCAGTGGTGAATCACATTTTCATGGAGCAACCCCACAAAAAACTGATAGGATATAAGTGTGATACACCAAAATGTTCGTATGAATAAGGCCTATTTGCGTCCATACTTAGAAATGCGGCGACTAGTCCAGGTATTCCAGAAATTCAGATTTTGTTTACTGACCACCAGTGGTGAATCACATTTTCATGGAGCAACCCCACAAAAAACTGATAGGATATAAGTGTGATACACCAAAATGTTCGTATGAATAAGGCCTATTCGCGTCCATACTTTGAAATGCGGCGAGTAGTCTACGTATTCCAGAAATTCAGATTTTGTTTACTGACCACCAGTGGTGAATCACATTTTCATGGAGCAACCCTACAAAAAACTGATAGGATATAAGTGTGATACACCAAAATGTTCGCATGAATAAGGCCTATTTGCGTCCATACTTTGAAATGCGGCGAGTAGTCTACGTATTCCAGAAATTCAGATTTTGTTTACTGACCACCAGTGGTGAATCACATTTTCATGGAGCAACCCCACAAAAAACTGATAGGATATAAGTGTGATACACCAAAATGTTCGCATGAATATGGCCTATTTGCGTCCATACTTAGAAATGCGGCGACTAGTCCAGGTATTCCAGAAATTCAGATTTTGTTTACTGACCACCAGTGGTGAATCACATTTTCATGGAGCAACCCCACAAAAAACTGATAGGATATAAGTGTGATACACCAAAATGTTCGTATGAATAAGGGCTATTTGTGTCCATACTTAGAAATGCGGCGACTAGTCCAGGTATTCCAGAAATTCAGATTTTGTTTACTGACCACCAGTGGTGAAACACATTTTCATGGAGCAACCCCACAAACAACTGATAGGATATAAGTGTGATACACCAAAATGTTCGTATGAATAAGGGCTATTTGCGTCCATACTTAGAAATGTGGCGACTAGTCCAGGTATTCCAGAAATTCAGATTTTGTTTACTGACCACCAGTGGTGAAACACATTTTCATGGAGCAACCCCACAAACAACTGATAGGATATAAGTGTGATACACCAAAATGTTCGTATGAATAAGGCCTATTTGTGTCCATACTTAGAAATGCGGCGACTAGTCCAGGTATTCCAGGAATTCAGATTTTGTTTACTGACCACCAGTGGTGAAACACATTTTCATGGAGCAACCCCACAAACAACTGATAGGATATAAGTGTGATACACCAAAATGTTCGTATGAATAAGGGCTATTTGCGTCCATACTTAGAAATGCGGCGACTAGTCCAGGTATTCCAGAAATTCAGATTTTGTTTACTGACCACCAGTGGTGAAACACATTTTCATGGAGCAACCCCACAAACAACTGATAGGATATAAGTGTGATACACCAAAATGTTCGCATGAATAAGGCTTATTTGCGTCCATACTTAGAAATGCGGCGACTAGTCCAGGTATTCCAGAAATTCAGATTTTGTTTACTGACCACCAGTGGTGAATCACATTTTCATGGAGCAACCCCACAAAAAACTGATAGGATATAAGTGTGATACACCAAAATGTTCGTATGAATAAGGCCTATTTGCGTACATACTTTGAAATGCGGCGAGTAGTCTACGTATTCCAGAAATTCAGATTTTGTTTACTGACCACCAGTGGTGAATCACATTTTCATGGAGCAACCCCACAAAAAACTGATAGGATATAAGTGTGATACACCAAAATGTTCGTATGAATGAGACCTATTTACATCCATACTTAGAAATGCGGCGACTAGTCCAGGTATTCCAAAAATTCAGATTTTGTTTACTGACCACCAGTGGTGAATCACATTTTCATGGAGCAACCCCACAA
Organism: Leucophora obtusa; assembly: GCA_949987735.1. NCBI lineage: Eukaryota > Metazoa > Arthropoda > Insecta > Diptera > Anthomyiidae > Leucophora > Leucophora obtusa. The sequence continues at coordinate 144,357,306 of OX465297.1, forward strand.
AAAACTGATAGGATATAAGTGTGATACACCAAACTGTTCGCATGAATAAGGCCTATTTGCGTCCATACTTAGAAATGCGGCGACTAGTCCAGGTATTCCAGAAATTCAGATTTTGTTTACTGACCACCAGTGGTGAATCACATTTTCATGGAGCAACCCCACAAAAAACTGATAGGATATAAGTGTGATACACCAAAATGTTCGCATGAATAAGGCCTAATTGCGTCCATACTTAGAAATGCGGCGACTAGTCCAGGTATTCCAGAAATTCAGATTTTGTTTACTGACCACCAGTGGTGAATCACATTTTCATGGAGCAACCCCACAAAAAACTGATAGGATATAAGTGTGATACACCAAAATGTTCGTATGAATAAGGCCTATTTGCGTCCGTACTTAGAAATGCGGCGACTAGTCCAGGTATTCCAGAAATTCAGATTTTGTTTACTGACCACCAGTGGTGAATCACATTTTCATGGAGCAACCCCACAAAAAACTGATAGGATATAAGTGTGATATAGCAAAATGTTCGCATGAATAAGGCCTATTTGCGTCCATACTTAGAAATGCGGCGACTAGTCCAGGTATTCCAGAAATTCTGATTTTGTTTACTGACCACCAGTGGTGAATCACATTTTCATGGAGCAACCCCACAAAAAACTGATAGGATATAAGTGTGATACACCAAAATGTTCGCATGAATAAGGCCTATTTGCGTCCATACTTAGAAATGCGGCGACTAGTCCAGGTATTCCAGAAATTCATATTTTGTTTACTGACCACCAGTGGTGAATCACATTTTCATGGAGCAACCCCACAAAAAACTGATAGGATATAAGTGTGATACACCAAAATGTTCGCATGAATAAGGCCTATTTGCGTCCATACTTAGAAATCCGGCGACTAGTCCAGGTATTCCAGAAATTCAGATTTTGTTTACTGACCACCAGTGGTGAATCACATTTTCATGGAGCAACCCCACAAAAAACTGATAGGATATAAGTGTGATACACCAAAATGTTCGCATGAATAAGGCCTATTTGCGTCCATACTTAGAAATGCGGCGACTAGTCCAGGTATTCCAGAAATTCAGATTTTGTTTACTGACTACCAGTGGTGTATCACATTTTCATGGAGCAACCCCACAAAAAACTGATAGGATATAAGTGTGATACACCAAAATGTTCGCATGAATAAGGCTTATTTGCGTCCATACTTAGAAATGCGGCGACTAGTCCAGGTATTCCAGAAATTCAGATTTTGTTTACTGACCACCAATGGTGAATCACATTTTCATGGAGCAACCCCACAAAAAACTGATAGGATATAAGTGTGATACACCAAAATGTTCGTATGAATAAGGCCTATTTGCGTCTATACTTTGAAATGCGGCGAGTAGTCTACGTATTCCAGAAATTCAGATTTTGTTTACTGACCACCAGTGGTGAATCACATTTTCATGGAGCAACCCCACAAAAAACTGATAGGATATAAGTGTGATACACCAAAATGTTCGTATGAATAAGACCTATTTACATCCATACGTAGAAATGCGGCGACTAGTCCAGGTATTCCAAAAATTCAGATTTTGTTTACTGACCACCAGTGGTGAATCACATTTTCATGGAGCAACCCCACAAAAAACTGATAGCATATAAGTGTGATACACCAAAATTTTCGCATGAATAAGGCTTATTTGCGTCCGTACTTAGAAATGCGGCGACTAGTCCAGGTATTCCAGAAATTCAGATTTTGTTTACTGACCACCAGTGGTGAATCACATTTTCATGGAGCAACCCCACAAAAAACTGATAGGATATAAGTGTGATACACCAAAATGTTCGCATGAATAAGGCCTATTTGCGTCCATACTTAGAAATGCGGCGACTAGTCCAGGTATTCCAGAAATTCAGATTTTGTTTACTGACCACCAGTGGTGAATCACATTTTCATGGAGCAACCCCACAAAAAACTGATAGGATATAAGTGTGATACACCAAAATGTTCGTATGAATAAGGCCTATTTGCGTCCGTACTTAGAAATGCGGCGACTAGTCCAGGTATTCCAGAAATTCAGATTTTGTTTACTGACCACCAGTGGTGAATCACATTTTCATGGAGCAACCCCACAAAAAACTGATAGGATATAAGTGTGATACACCAAAATGTTCGCATGAATAAGGCCTATTTGCGTCCATACTTAGAAATGCGGCGACTAGTCCAGGTATTCCAGAAATTCTGATTTTGTTTACTGACCACCAGTGGTGAATCACATTTTCATGGAGCAACCCCACAAAAAACTGATAGGATATAAGTGTGATACACCAAAATGTTCGCATGAATAAGGCGTATTTGCGTTTATACTTAGAAATGCGGCGACTAGTCCAGGTATTCCAGAAATTCAGATTTTGTTTACTGACCACCAGTGGTGAATCACATTTTCATGGAGCAACCCCACAAAATACTGATAGGATATAAGTGTGATACACCAAAATGTTCGCATGAATAAGGCCTATTTGCGTCCATACTTAGAAATGCGGCGACTAGTCCAGGTATTCCAGAAATTCAGATTTTGTTTACTGACCACCAGTGGTGAATCACATTTTCATGGAGCAACCCCACAAAAAACTGATAGGATATAAGTGTGATACACCAAAATGTTCGTATGAATAAGGCCTATTCGCGTCCATACTTTGAAATGCGGCGAGTAGTCTACGTATTCCAGAAATTCAGATTTTGTTTACTGACCACCAGTGGTGAATCACATTTTCATGGAGCAACCCTACAAAAAACTGATAGGATATAAGTGTGATACACCAAAATGTTCGCATGAATAAGGCCTATTTGCGTCCATACTTTGAAATGCGGCGAGTAGTCTACGTATTCCAGAAATTCAGATTTTGTTTACTGACCACCAGTGGTGAATCACATTTTCATGGAGCAACCCCACAAAAAACTGATAGGATATAAGTGTGATACACCAAAATGTTCGTATGAATAAGACCTATTTACATCCATACTTAGAAATGCGGCGACTAGTCCAGGTATTCCAGAAATTCAGATTTTGTTTACTGACCACCAGTGGTGAATCACATTTTCATGGAGCAACCCCACAAAAAACTGATAGGATATAAGTGTGATACACCAAAATGTTCGCATGAATATGGCCTATTTGCGTCCATACTTAGAAATGCGGCGACTAGTCGAGGTATTCCAGAAATTCAGATTTTGTTTACTGACCACCAGTGGTGAATCACATTTTCATGGAGCAACCCCACAAAAAACTGATAGGATATAAGTGTGATACACCAAAATGTTCGTATGAATAAGGCCTATTTGCGTCCATACTTAGAAATGCGGCGACTAGTCCAGGTATTCCAGAAATTCAGATTTTGTTTACTGACCACCAGTGGTGAATCACATTTTCATGGAGCAACCCCACAAAAAACTGATAGGATATAAGTGTGATACACCAAAATGTTCGTATGAATAAGGCCTATTCGCGTCCATACTTTGAAATGCGGCGAGTAGTCTACGTATTCCAGAAATTCAGATTTTGTTTACTGACCACCAGTGGTGAATCACATTTTCATGGAGCAACCCTACAAAAAACTGATAGGATATAAGTGTGATACACCAAAATGTTCGCATGAATAAGGCCTATTTGCGTCCATACTTTGAAATGCGGCGAGTAGTCTACGTATTCCAGAAATTCAGATTTTGTTTACTGACCACCAGTGGTGAATCACATTTTCATGGAGCAACCCCACAAAAAACTGATAGGATATAAGTGTGATACACCAAAATGTTCGCATGAATATGGCCTATTTGCGTCCATACTTAGAAATGCGGCGACTAGTCCAGGTATTCCAGAAATTCAGATTTTGTTTACTGACCACCAGTGGTGAATCACATTTTCATGGAGCAACCCCACAAAAAACTGATAGGATATAAGTGTGATACACCAAAATGTTCGTATGAATAAGGGCTATTTGTGTCCATACTTAGAAATGCGGCGACTAGTCCAGGTATTCCAGAAATTCAGATTTTGTTTACTGACCACCAGTGGTGAAACACATTTTCATGGAGCAACCCCACAAACAACTGATAGGATATAAGTGTGATACACCAAAATGTTCGTATGAATAAGGGCTATTTGCGTCCATACTTAGAAATGTGGCGACTAGTCCAGGTATTCCAGAAATTCAGATTTTGTTTACTGACCACCAGTGGTGAAACACATTTTCATGGAGCAACCCCACAAACAACTGATAGGATATAAGTGTGATACACCAAAATGTTCGTATGAATAAGGCCTATTTGTGTCCATACTTAGAAATGCGGCGACTAGTCCAGGTATTCCAGGAATTCAGATTTTGTTTACTGACCACCAGTGGTGAAACACATTTTCATGGAGCAACCCCACAAACAACTGATAGGATATAAGTGTGATACACCAAAATGTTCGTATGAATAAGGGCTATTTGCGTCCATACTTAGAAATGCGGCGACTAGTCCAGGTATTCCAGAAATTCAGATTTTGTTTACTGACCACCAGTGGTGAAACACATTTTCATGGAGCAACCCCACAAACAACTGATAGGATATAAGTGTGATACACCAAAATGTTCGCATGAATAAGGCTTATTTGCGTCCATACTTAGAAATGCGGCGACTAGTCCAGGTATTCCAGAAATTCAGATTTTGTTTACTGACCACCAGTGGTGAATCACATTTTCATGGAGCAACCCCACAAAAAACTGATAGGATATAAGTGTGATACACCAAAATGTTCGTATGAATAAGGCCTATTTGCGTACATACTTTGAAATGCGGCGAGTAGTCTACGTATTCCAGAAATTCAGATTTTGTTTACTGACCACCAGTGGTGAATCACATTTTCATGGAGCAACCCCACAAAAAACTGATAGGATATAAGTGTGATACACCAAAATGTTCGTATGAATGAGACCTATTTACATCCATACTTAGAAATGCGGCGACTAGTCCAGGTATTCCAAAAATTCAGATTTTGTTTACTGACCACCAGTGGTGAATCACATTTTCATGGAGCAACCCCACAAAAAACTGATAGGATATAAGTGTGATACACCAAACTGTTCGCATGAATAAGGCCTATTTGCGTCCATACTTAGAAATGCGGCGACTAGTCCAGGTATTCCAGAAATTCAGATTTTGTTTACTGACCACCAGTGGTGAATCACATTTTCATGGAGCAACCCCACAAAAAACTGATAGGATATAAGTGTGATACACCAAAATGTTCGCATGAATAAGGCCTAATTGCGTCCATACTTAGAAATGCGGCGACTAGTCCAGGTATTCCAGAAATTCAGATTTTGTTTACTGACCACCAGTGGTGAATCACATTTTCATGGAGCAACCCCACAAAAAACTGATAGGATATAAGTGTGATACACCAAAATGTTCGTATGAATAAGGCCTATTTGCGTCCGTACTTAGAAATGCGGCGACTAGTCCAGGTATTCCAGAAATTCAGATTTTGTTTACTGACCACCAGTGGTGAATCACATTTTCATGGAGCAACCCCACAAAAAACTGATAGGATATAAGTGTGATATAGCAAAATGTTCGCATGAATAAGGCCTATTTGCGTCCATACTTAGAAATGCGGCGACTAGTCCAGGTATTCCAGAAATTCTGATTTTGTTTACTGACCACCAGTGGTGAATCACATTTTCATGGAGCAACCCCACAAAAAACTGATAGGATATAAGTGTGATACACCAAAATGTTCGCATGAATAAGGCCTATTTGCGTCCATACTTAGAAATGCGGCGACTAGTCCAGGTATTCCAGAAATTCATATTTTGTTTACTGACCACCAGTGGTGAATCACATTTTCATGGAGCAACCCCACAAAAAACTGATAGGATATAAGTGTGATACACCAAAATGTTCGCATGAATAAGGCCTATTTGCGTCCATACTTAGAAATCCGGCGACTAGTCCAGGTATTCCAGAAATTCAGATTTTGTTTACTGACCACCAGTGGTGAATCACATTTTCATGGAGCAACCCCACAAAAAACTGATAGGATATAAGTGTGATACACCAAAATGTTCGCATGAATAAGGCCTATTTGCGTCCATACTTAGAAATGCGGCGACTAGTCCAGGTATTCCAGAAATTCAGATTTTGTTTACTGACCACCAGTGGTGTATCACATTTTCATGGAGCAACCCCACAAAAAACTGATAGGATATAAGTGTGATACACCAAAATGTTCGCATGAATAAGGCTTATTTGCGTCCATACTTAGAAATGCGGCGACTAGTCCAGGTATTCCAGAAATTCAGATTTTGTTTACTGACCACCAATGGTGAATCACATTTTCATGGAGCAACCCCACAAAAAACTGATAGGATATAAGTGTGATACACCAAAATGTTCGTATGAATAAGGCCTATTTGCGTCTATACTTTGAAATGCGGCGAGTAGTCTACGTATTCCAGAAATTCAGATTTTGTTTACTGACCACCAGTGGTGAATCACATTTTCATGGAGCAACCCCACAAAAAACTGATAGGATATAAGTGTGATACACCAAAATGTTCGTATGAATAAGACCTATTTACATCCATACGTAGAAATGCGGCGACTAGTCCAGGTATTCCAAAAATTCAGATTTTGTTTACTGACCACCAGTGGTGAATCACATTTTCATGGAGCAACCCCACAAAAAACTGATAGCATATAAGTGTGATACACCAAAATTTTCGCATGAATAAGGCTTATTTGCGTCCGTACTTAGAAATGCGGCGACTAGTCCAGGTATTCCAGAAATTCAGATTTTGTTTACTGACCACCAGTGGTGAATCACATTTTCATGGAGCAACCCCACAAAAAACTGATAGGATATAAGTGTGATACACCAAAATGTTCGCATGAATAAGGCCTATTTGCGTCCATACTTAGAAATGCGGCGACTAGTCCAGGTATTCCAGAAATTCAGATTTTGTTTACTGACCACCAGTGGTGAATCACATTTTCATGGAGCAACCCCACAAAAAACTGATAGGATATAAGTGTGATACACCAAAATGTTCGTATGAATAAGGCCTATTTGCGTCCGTACTTAGAAATGCGGCGACTAGTCCAGGTATTCCAGAAATTCAGATTTTGTTTACTGACCACCAGTGGTGAATCACATTTTCATGGAGCAACCCCACAAAAAACTGATAGGATATAAGTGTGATACAGCAAAATGTTCGCATGAATAAGGCCTATTTGCGTCCATACTTAGAAATGCGGCGACTAGTCCAGGTATTCCAGAAATTCTGATTTTGTTTACTGACCACCAGTGGTGTATCACATTTTCATGGAGCAACCCCACAAAAAACTGATAGGATATAAGTGTGATACACCAAAATGTTCGCATGAATAAGGCTTATTTGCGTCCATACTTAGAAATGCGGCGACTAGTCCAGGTATTCCAGAAATTCAGATTTTGTTTACTGACCACCAGTGGTGAATCACATTTTCATGGAGCAACCCCACAAAAAACTGATAGGATATAAGTGTGATACACCAAAATGTTCGTATGAATAAGGCCTATTTGCGTCCATACTTTGAAATGCGGCGAGTAGTCTACGTATTCCAGAAATTCAGATTTTGTTTACTGACCACCAGTGGTGAATCACATTTTCATGGAGCAACCCCACAAAAAACTGATAGGATATAAGTGTGATACACCAAAATGTTCGTATGAATAAGACCTATTTACATCCATACTTAGAAATGCGGCGACTAGTCCAGGTATTCCAAAAATTCAGATTTTGTTTACTGACCACCAGTGGTGAATCACATTTTCATGGAGCAACCCCACAAAAAACTGATAGGATATAAGTGTGATACACCAAAATGTTCGCATGAATAAGGCCTATTTGCGTCCATACTTAGAAATGCGGCGACTAGTCCAGGTATTCCAGAAATTCAGATTTTGTTTACTGACCACCAGTGGTGAATCACATTTTCATGGAGCAACCCCACAAAAAACTGATAGGATATAAGTGTGATACACCAAAATGTTCGCATGAATATGGCCTATTTGCGTCCATACTTAGAAATGCGGCGACTAGTCCAGGTATTCCAGAAATTCAGATTTTGTTTACTGACCACCAGTGGTGAATCACATTTTCATGGAGCAACCCCACAAAAAACTGGTAGGATATAAGTGTGATACACCAAAATGTTCGTATGAATAAGGCCTATTTGTGTCCATACTTAGAAATGCGGCGACTAGTCCAGGTATTCCAGAAATTCAGATTTTGTTTACTGACCACCAGTGGTGAAACACATTTTCATGGAGCAACCCCACAAACAACTGATAGGATATAAGTGTGATACACCAAAATGTTCGTATGAATAAGGGCTATTTGCGTCCATACTTAGAAATGCGGCGACTAGTCCAGGTATTCCAGAAATTCAGATTTTGTTTACTGACCACCAGTGGTGAAACACATTTTCATGGAGCAACCCCACAAACAACTGATAGGATATAAGTGTGATACACCAAAATGTTCGTATGAATAAGGGCTATTTGCGTCCATACTTAGAAATGCGGCGACTAGTCCAGGTATTCCAGAAATTCAGATTTTGTTTACTGACCACCAGTGGTGTATCACATTTTCATGGAGCAACCCCACAAAAATCTGATAGGATATAAGTGTGATACACCAAAATGTTCGCATGAATAAGGCCTATTTGCGTCCATACTTAGAAATGCGGCGACTAGTCCAGGTATTCCAGAAATTCAGATTTTGTTTACTGACCACCAGTGGTGAATCACATTTTCATGGAGCAACCCCACAAAAAACTGATAGGATATAAGTGTGATACACCAAAATGTTCGTATGAATAAGGCCTATTTGCGTCCATACTTTGAAATGCGGCGAGTAGTCTACGTATTCCAGAAATTCAGATTTTGTTTACTGACCACCAGTGGTGAATCACATTTTCATGGAGCAACCCTACAAAAAACTGATAGGATATAAGTGTGATACACCAAAATGTTCGTATGAATAAGGCCTATTTGCGTCCATACTTTGAAATGCGGCGAGTAGTCTACGTATTCCAGAAATTCAGATTTTGTTTACTGACCACCAGTGGTGAATCACATTTTCATGGAGCAACCCCACAAAAAACTGATAGGATATAAGTGTGATACACCAAAATGTTCGCATGAATAAGGCTTATTTGCGTCCATACTTAGAAATGCGGCGACTAGTCCAGGTATTCCAGAAATTCAGATTTTGTTTACTGACCACCAGTGGTGAATCACATTTTCATGGAGCAACCCCACAAAAAACTGATAGGATATAAGTGTGATACACCAAAATGTTCGTATGAATAAGGCCTATTTGCGTCCATACTTAGAAATGCGGCGACTAGTCCAGGTATTCCAGAAATTCAGATTTTGTTTACTGACCACCAGTGGTGAATCACATTTTCATGGAGCAACCCCACAAAAAACTGATAGGATATAAGTGTGATACACCAAAATGTTCGCATGAATAAGGCCTATTTGCGTCCATACTTAGAAATGCGGCGACTAGTCCAGGTATTCCAGAAATTCAGATTTTGTTTACTGACCACCAGTGGTGAATCACATTTTCATGGAGCAACCCCACAAAAAACTGATAGGATATAAGTGTGATACACCAAAATGTTCGCATGAATAAGGCTTATTTGCGTCCATACTTAGAAATGCGGCGACTAGTCCAGGTATTCCAGAAATTCAGATTTTGTTTACTGACCACCAGTGGTGAATCACATTTTCATGGAGCAACCCCACAAAAAACTGATAGGATATAAGTGTGATACACCAAAATGTTCGTATGAATAAGGCCTATTTGCGTCCATACTTTGAAATGCGGCGAGTAGTCTACGTATTCCAGAAATTCAGATTTTGTTTACTGACCACCAGTGGTGAATCACATTTTCATGGAGCAACCCCACAAAAAACTGATAGGATATAAGTGTGATACACCAAAATGTTCGTATGAATAAGACCTATTTGTGTCCATACTTAGAAATGCGGCGACTAGTCCAGGTATTCCAAAAATTCAGATTTTGTTTACTGACCACCAGTGGTGAATCACATTTTCATGGAGCAACCCCACAAAAAACTGATAGGATATAAGTGTGATACACCAAAATGTTCGCATGAATAAGGCCTATTTGCGTCCATACTTAGAAATGCGGCGACTAGTCCAGGTATTCCAGAAATTCAGATTTTGATTACTGACCACCAGTGGTGAATCACATTTTCATGGAGCAACCCCACAAAAAACTGGTAGGATATAAGTGTGATACACCAAAATGTTCGTATGAATAAGGCCTATTTGTGTCCATACTTAGAAATGCGGCGACTAGTCCAGGTATTCCAAAAATTCAGATTTTGTTTACTGACCACCAGTGGTGAATCACATTTTCATGGAGCAACCCCACAAAAAACTGATAGGATATAAGTGTGATACACCAAAATGTTCGCATGAATAAGGCCTATTTGCGTCCATACTTAGAAATGCGGCGACTAGTCCAGGTATTCCAGAAATTCAGATTTTGTTTACTGACCACCAGTGGTGAATCACATTTTCATGGAGCAACCCCACAAAAACTGAAGCGTGATACACCAAAATGTTCGCATGAATATGGCCTATTTGCGTCCATACTTAGAAATGCGGCGACTAGTCCAGGTATTCCAGAAATTCAGATTTTGTTTACTGACCACCAGTGGTGAATCACATTTTCATGGAGCAACCCCACAAAAAACAGATAGGATATAAGTGTGATACACCAAAATGTTCGTATGAATAAGGCCTATTTGTGTCCATACTTAGAAATGCGGCGACTAGTCCAGGTATTCCAGAAATTCAGATTTTGTTTACTGACCACCAGTGGTGAAACACATTTTCATGGAGCAACCCCACAAACAACTGATAGGATATAAGTGTGATACACCAAAATGTTCGTATGAATAAGGGCTATTTCCGTCCATACTTAGAAATGCGGTGACTAGTCCAGGTATTCCAGAAATTCAGATTTTGTTTACTGACCACCAGTGGTGAAACACATTTTCATGGAGCAACCCCACAAACAACTGATAGGATATAAGTGTGATACACCAAAATGTTCGTATGAATAAGGGCTATTTGCATCCATACTTAGAAATGCGGCGACTAGTCCAGGTATTCCAGAAATTCAGATTTTGTTTACTGACCACCAGTGGTGTATCACATTTTCATGGAGCAACCCCACAAAAATCTGATAGGATATAAGTGTGATACACCAAAATGTTCGCATGAATAAGGCCTATTTGCGTCCATACTTAGAAATGCGGCGACTAGTCCAGGTATTAGAGAAATTCAGATTTTGTTTACTGACCACCAGTGGTGAATCACATTTTCATGGAGCAACCCCACAAAAAACTGATAGGATATAAGTGTGATACACCAAAATGTTCGTATGAATAAGGCCTATTTGCGTCCATACTTTGAAATGCGGCGAGTAGTCTACGTATTCCAGAAATTCAGATTTTGTTTACTGACCACCAGTGGTGAATCACATTTTCATGGAGCAACCCTACAAAAAACTGATAGGATATAAGTGTGATACACCAAAATGTTCGTATGAATAAGGCCTATTTGCGTCCATACTTTGAAATGCGGCGAGTAGTCTACGTATTCCAGAAATTCAGATTTTGTTTACTGACCACCAGTGGTGAATCACATTTTCATGGAGCAACCCCACAAAAAACTGATAGGATATAAGTGTGATACACCAAAATGTTCGCATGAATAAGGCTTATTTGCGTCCATACTTAGAAATGCGGCGACTAGTCCAGGTATTCCAGAAATTCAGATTTTGTTTACTGACCACCAGTGGTGAATCACATTTTCATGGAGCAACCCCACAAAAAACTGATAGGATATAAGTGTGATACACCAAAATGTTCGTATGAATAAGGCCTATTTGCGTACATACTTTGAAATGCGGCGAGTAGTCTACGTATTCCAGAAATTCAGATTTTGTTTACTGACCACCAGTGGTGAATCACATTTTCATGGAGCAACACCACAAAAAACTGATAGGATATAAGTGTGATACACCAAAATGTTCGCATGAATAAGGCCTATTTGCGTCCATACTTAGAAATGCGGTTACTAGTCCAGGTATTCCAGAAATTCTGATTTTGTTTACTGACCACCAGTGGTGTATCACATTTTCATGGAGCAACCCCACAAAAAACTGATAGGATATAAGTGTGATACACCAAAATGTTCGCATGAATAAGGCTTATTTGCGTCCATACTTAGAAATGCGGCGACTAGTCCAGGTATTCCAGAAATTCAGATTTTGTTTACTGACCACCAGTGGTGAATCACATTTTCATGGAGCAACCCCACAAAAAACTGATAGGATATAAGTGTGATACACCAAAATGTTCGTATGAATAAGGCCTATTTGCGTCCATACTTTGAAATGCGGCGAGTAGTCTACGTATTCCAGAAATTCAGATTTTGTTTACTGACCACCAGTGGTGAATCACATTTTCATGGAGCAACCCCACAAAAAACTGATAGGATATAAGTGTGATACACCAAAATGTTCGTATGAATAAGACCTATTTGTGTCCATACTTAGAAATGCGGCGACTAGTCCAGGTATTCCAAAAATTCAGATTTTGTTTACTGACCACCAGTGGTGAATCACATTTTCATGGAGCAACCCCACAAAAAACTGATAGGATATAAGTGTGATACACCAAAATGTTCGCATGAATAAGGCCTATTTGCGTCCATACTTAGAAATGCGGCGACTAGTCCAGGTATTCCAGAAATTCAGATTTTGTTTACTGACCACCAGTGGTGAATCACATTTTCATGGAGCAACCCCACAAAAAACTGGTAGGATATAAGTGTGATACACCAAAATGTTCGTATGAATAAGGCCTATTTGTGTCCATACTTAGAAATGCGGCGACTAGTCCAGGTATTCCAAAAATTCAGATTTTGTTTACTGACCACCAGTGGTGAATCACATTTTCATGGAGCAACCCCACAAAAAACTGATAGGATATAAGTGTGATACACCAAAATGTTCGCATGAATAAGGCCTATTTGCGTCCATACTTAGAAATGCGGCGACTAGTCCAGGTATTCCAGAAATTCAGATTTTGTTTACTGACCACCAGTGGTGAATCACATTTTCATGGAGCAACCCCACAAAAACTGAAGCGTGATACACCAAAATGTTCGCATGAATATGGCCTATTTGCGTCCATACTTAGAAATGCGGCGACTAGTCCAGGTATTCCAGAAATTCAGATTTTGTTTACTGACCACCAGTGGTGAATCACATTTTCATGGAGCAACCCCACAAAAAACTGATAGGATATAAGTGTGATACACCAAAATGTTCGTATGAATAAGGCCTATTTGTGTCCATACTTAGAAATGCGGCGACTAGTCCAGGTATTCCAGAAATTCAGATTTTGTTTACTGACCACCAGTGGTGAAACACATTTTCATGGAGCAACCCCACAAACAACTGATAGGATATAAGTGTGATACACCAAAATGTTCGTATGAATAAGGGCTATTTGCGTCCATACTTAGAAATGCGGCGACTAGTCCAGGTATTCCAGAAATTCAGATTTTGTTTACTGACCACCAGTGGTGAAACACATTTTCATGGAGCAACCCCACAAACAACTGATAGGATATAAGTGTGATACACCAAAATGTTCGTATGAATAAGGGCTATTTGCGTCCATACTTAGAAATGCGGCGACTAGTCCAGGTATTCCAGAAATTCAGATTTTGTTTACTGACCACCAGTGGTGTATCACATTTTCATGGAGCAACCCCACAAAAATCTGATAGGATATAAGTGTGATACACCAAAATGTTCGCATGAATAAGGCCTATTTGCGTCCATACTTAGAAATGCGGCGACTAGTCCAGGTATTCCAGAAATTCAGATTTTGTTTACTGACCACCAGTGGTGAATCACATTTTCATGGAGCAACCCCACAAACAACTGATAGGATATAAGTGTGATACACCAAAATGTTCGTATGAATAAGGGCTATTTGCGTCCATACTTAGAAATGCGGCGACTAGTCCAGGTATTCCAGAAATTCAGATTTTGTTTACTGACCACCAGTGGTGAAACACATTTTCATGGAGCAACCCCACAAACAACTGATAGGATATAAGTGTGATACACCAAAATGTTCGTATGAATAAGGCCTATTTGTGTCCATACTTAGAAATGCGGCGACTAGTCCAGGTATTCCAAAAATTCAGATTTTGTTTACTGACCACCAGTGGTGAATCACATTTTCATGGAGCAACCCCACAAAAAACTGATAGGATATAAGTGTGATACACCAAAATGTTCGCATGAATAAGGCCTATTTGCGTCCATACTTAGAAATGCGGCGACTAGTCCAGGTATTCCAGAAATTCAGATTTTGATTACTGACCACCAGTGGTGAATCACATTTTCATGGAGCAACCCCACAAAAAACTGGTAGGATATAAGTGTGATACACCAAAATGTTCGTATGAATAAGGCCTATTTGTGTCCATACTTAGAAATGCGGCGACTAGTCCAGGTATTCCAAAAATTCAGATTTTGTTTACTGACCACCAGTGGTGAATCACATTTTCATGGAGCAACCCCACAAAAAACTGATAGGATATAAGTGTGATACACCAAAATGTTCGCATGAATAAGGCCTATTTGCGTCCATACTTAGAAATGCGGCGACTAGTCCAGGTATTCCAGAAATTCAGATTTTGTTTACTGACCACCAGTGGTGAATCACATTTTCATGGAGCAACCCCACAAAAACTGAAGCGTGATACACCAAAATGTTCGCATGAATATGGCCTATTTGCGTCCATACTTAGAAATGCGGCGACTAGTCCAGGTATTCCAGAAATTCAGATTTTGTTTACTGACCACCAGTGGTGAATCACATTTTCATGGAGCAACCCCACAAAAAACAGATAGGATATAAGTGTGATACACCAAAATGTTCGTATGAATAAGGCCTATTTGTGTCCATACTTAGAAATGCGGCGACTAGTCCAGGTATTCCAGAAATTCAGATTTTGTTTACTGACCACCAGTGGTGAAACACATTTTCATGGAGCAACCCCACAAACAACTGATAGGATATAAGTGTGATACACCAAAATGTTCGTATGAATAAGGGCTATTTCCGTCCATACTTAGAAATGCGGTGACTAGTCCAGGTATTCCAGAAATTCAGATTTTGTTTACTGACCACCAGTGGTGAAACACATTTTCATGGAGCAACCCCACAAACAACTGATAGGATATAAGTGTGATACACCAAAATGTTCGTATGAATAAGGGCTATTTGCATCCATACTTAGAAATGCGGCGACTAGTCCAGGTATTCCAGAAATTCAGATTTTGTTTACTGACCACCAGTGGTGTATCACATTTTCATGGAGCAACCCCACAAAAATCTGATAGGATATAAGTGTGATACACCAAAATGTTCGCATGAATAAGGCCTATTTGCGTCCATACTTAGAAATGCGGCGACTAGTCCAGGTATTAGAGAAATTCAGATTTTGTTTACTGACCACCAGTGGTGAATCACATTTTCATGGAGCAACCCCACAAAAAACTGATAGGATATAAGTGTGATACACCAAAATGTTCGTATGAATAAGGCCTATTTGCGTCCATACTTTGAAATGCGGCGAGTAGTCTACGTATTCCAGAAATTCAGATTTTGTTTACTGACCACCAGTGGTGAATCACATTTTCATGGAGCAACCCTACAAAAAACTGATAGGATATAAGTGTGATACACCAAAATGTTCGTATGAATAAGGCCTATTTGCGTCCATACTTTGAAATGCGGCGAGTAGTCTACGTATTCCAGAAATTCAGATTTTGTTTACTGACCACCAGTGGTGAATCACATTTTCATGGAGCAACCCCACAAAAAACTGATAGGATATAA
Source organism: Leucophora obtusa (assembly GCA_949987735.1). Taxonomy (NCBI): domain Eukaryota; kingdom Metazoa; phylum Arthropoda; class Insecta; order Diptera; family Anthomyiidae; genus Leucophora; species Leucophora obtusa. The sequence continues at coordinate 144,373,366 of OX465297.1, forward strand.
GTGTGATACACCAAAATGTTCGCATGAATAAGGCTTATTTGCGTCCATACTTAGAAATGCGGCGACTAGTCCAGGTATTCCAGAAATTCAGATTTTGTTTACTGACCACCAGTGGTGAATCACATTTTCATGGAGCAACCCCACAAAAAACTGATAGGATATAAGTGTGATACACCAAAATGTTCGTATGAATAAGGCCTATTTGCGTACATACTTTGAAATGCGGCGAGTAGTCTACGTATTCCAGAAATTCAGATTTTGTTTACTGACCACCAGTGGTGAAACACATTTTCATGGAGCAACCCCACAAACAACTGATAGGATATAAGTGTGATACACCAAAATGTTCGTATGAATAAGGGCTATTTGCGTCCATACTTAGAAATGCGGCGACTAGTCCAGGTATTCCAGAAATTCAGATTTTGTTTACTGACCACCAGTGGTGTATCACATTTTCATGGAGCAACCCCACAAAAATCTGATAGGATATAAGTGTGATACACCAAAATGTTCGCATGAATAAGGCCTATTTGCGTCCATACTTAGAAATGCGGCGACTAGTCCAGGTATTCCAGAAATTCAGATTTTGTTTACTGACCACCAGTGGTGAATCACATTTTCATGGAGCAACCCCACAAACAACTGATAGGATATAAGTGTGATACACCAAAATGTTCGTATGAATAAGGGCTATTTGCGTCCATACTTAGAAATGCGGCGACTAGTCCAGGTATTCCAGAAATTCAGATTTTGTTTACTGACCACCAGTGGTGAAACACATTTTCATGGAGCAACCCCACAAACAACTGATAGGATATAAGTGTGATACACCAAAATGTTCGTATGAATAAGGCCTATTTGTGTCCATACTTAGAAATGCGGCGACTAGTCCAGGTATTCCAAAAATTCAGATTTTGTTTACTGACCACCAGTGGTGAATCACATTTTCATGGAGCAACCCCACAAAAAACTGATAGGATATAAGTGTGATACACCAAAATGTTCGCATGAATAAGGCCTATTTGCGTCCATACTTAGAAATGCGGCGACTAGTCCAGGTATTCCAGAAATTCAGATTTTGATTACTGACCACCAGTGGTGAATCACATTTTCATGGAGCAACCCCACAAAAAACTGGTAGGATATAAGTGTGATACACCAAAATGTTCGTATGAATAAGGCCTATTTGTGTCCATACTTAGAAATGCGGCGACTAGTCCAGGTATTCCAAAAATTCAGATTTTGTTTACTGACCACCAGTGGTGAATCACATTTTCATGGAGCAACCCCACAAAAAACTGATAGGATATAAGTGTGATACACCAAAATGTTCGCATGAATAAGGCCTATTTGCGTCCATACTTAGAAATGCGGCGACTAGTCCAGGTATTCCAGAAATTCAGATTTTGTTTACTGACCACCAGTGGTGAATCACATTTTCATGGAGCAACCCCACAAAAACTGAAGCGTGATACACCAAAATGTTCGCATGAATATGGCCTATTTGCGTCCATACTTAGAAATGCGGCGACTAGTCCAGGTATTCCAGAAATTCAGATTTTGTTTACTGACCACCAGTGGTGAATCACATTTTCATGGAGCAACCCCACAAAAAACAGATAGGATATAAGTGTGATACACCAAAATGTTCGTATGAATAAGGCCTATTTGTGTCCATACTTAGAAATGCGGCGACTAGTCCAGGTATTCCAGAAATTCAGATTTTGTTTACTGACCACCAGTGGTGAAACACATTTTCATGGAGCAACCCCACAAACAACTGATAGGATATAAGTGTGATACACCAAAATGTTCGTATGAATAAGGGCTATTTCCGTCCATACTTAGAAATGCGGTGACTAGTCCAGGTATTCCAGAAATTCAGATTTTGTTTACTGACCACCAGTGGTGAAACACATTTTCATGGAGCAACCCCACAAACAACTGATAGGATATAAGTGTGATACACCAAAATGTTCGTATGAATAAGGGCTATTTGCATCCATACTTAGAAATGCGGCGACTAGTCCAGGTATTCCAGAAATTCAGATTTTGTTTACTGACCACCAGTGGTGTATCACATTTTCATGGAGCAACCCCACAAAAATCTGATAGGATATAAGTGTGATACACCAAAATGTTCGCATGAATAAGGCCTATTTGCGTCCATACTTAGAAATGCGGCGACTAGTCCAGGTATTAGAGAAATTCAGATTTTGTTTACTGACCACCAGTGGTGAATCACATTTTCATGGAGCAACCCCACAAAAAACTGATAGGATATAAGTGTGATACACCAAAATGTTCGTATGAATAAGGCCTATTTGCGTCCATACTTTGAAATGCGGCGAGTAGTCTACGTATTCCAGAAATTCAGATTTTGTTTACTGACCACCAGTGGTGAATCACATTTTCATGGAGCAACCCTACAAAAAACTGATAGGATATAAGTGTGATACACCAAAATGTTCGTATGAATAAGGCCTATTTGCGTCCATACTTTGAAATGCGGCGAGTAGTCTACGTATTCCAGAAATTCAGATTTTGTTTACTGACCACCAGTGGTGAATCACATTTTCATGGAGCAACCCCACAAAAAACTGATAGGATATAAGTGTGATACACCAAAATGTTCGCATGAATAAGGCTTATTTGCGTCCATACTTAGAAATGCGGCGACTAGTCCAGGTATTCCAGAAATTCAGATTTTGTTTACTGACCACCAGTGGTGAATCACATTTTCATGGAGCAACCCCACAAAAAACTGATAGGATATAAGTGTGATACACCAAAATGTTCGTATGAATAAGGCCTATTTGCGTACATACTTTGAAATGCGGCGAGTAGTCTACGTATTCCAGAAATTCAGATTTTGTTTACTGACCACCAGTGGTGAATCACATTTTCATGGAGCAACACCACAAAAAACTGATAGGATATAAGTGTGATACACCAAAATGTTCGCATGAATAAGGCCTATTTGCGTCCATACTTAGAAATGCGGTGACTAGTCCAGGTATTCCAGAAATTCTGATTTTGTTTACTGACCACCAGTGGTGTATCACATTTTCATGGAGCAACCCCACAAAAAACTGATAGGATATAAGTGTGATACACCAAAATGTTCGCATGAATAAGGCTTATTTGCGTCCATACTTAGAAATGCGGCGACTAGTCCAGGTATTCCAGAAATTCAGATTTTGTTTACTGACCACCAGTGGTGAATCACATTTTCATGGAGCAACCCCACAAAAAACTGATAGGATATAAGTGTGATACACCAAAATGTTCGTATGAATAAGGCCTATTTGCGTCCATACTTTGAAATGCGGCGAGTAGTCTACGTATTCCAGAAATTCAGATTTTGTTTACTGACCACCAGTGGTGAATCACATTTTCATGGAGCAACCCCACAAAAAACTGATAGGATATAAGTGTGATACACCAAAATGTTCGTATGAATAAGACCTATTTGTGTCCATACTTAGAAATGCGGCGACTAGTCCAGGTATTCCAAAAATTCAGATTTTGTTTACTGACCACCAGTGGTGAATCACATTTTCATGGAGCAACCCCACAAAAAACTGATAGGATATAAGTGTGATACACCAAAATGTTCGCATGAATAAGGCCTATTTGCGTCCATACTTAGAAATGCGGCGACTAGTCCAGGTATTCCAGAAATTCAGATTTTGTTTACTGACCACCAGTGGTGAATCACATTTTCATGGAGCAACCCCACAAAAAACTGGTAGGATATAAGTGTGATACACCAAAATGTTCGTATGAATAAGGCCTATTTGTGTCCATACTTAGAAATGCGGCGACTAGTCCAGGTATTCCAAAAATTCAGATTTTGTTTACTGACCACCAGTGGTGAATCACATTTTCATGGAGCAACCCCACAAAAAACTGATAGGATATAAGTGTGATACACCAAAATGTTCGCATGAATAAGGCCTATTTGCGTCCATACTTAGAAATGCGGCGACTAGTCCAGGTATTCCAGAAATTCAGATTTTGTTTACTGACCACCAGTGGTGAATCACATTTTCATGGAGCAACCCCACAAAAACTGAAGCGTGATACACCAAAATGTTCGCATGAATATGGCCTATTTGCGTCCATACTTAGAAATGCGGCGACTAGTCCAGGTATTCCAGAAATTCAGATTTTGTTTACTGACCACCAGTGGTGAATCACATTTTCATGGAGCAACCCCACAAAAAACTGATAGGATATAAGTGTGATACACCAAAATGTTCGTATGAATAAGGCCTATTTGTGTCCATACTTAGAAATGCGGCGACTAGTCCAGGTATTCCAGAAATTCAGATTTTGTTTACTGACCACCAGTGGTGAAACACATTTTCATGGAGCAACCCCACAAACAACTGATAGGATATAAGTGTGATACACCAAAATGTTCGTATGAATAAGGGCTATTTGCGTCCATACTTAGAAATGCGGCGACTAGTCCAGGTATTCCAGAAATTCAGATTTTGTTTACTGACCACCAGTGGTGAAACACATTTTCATGGAGCAACCCCACAAACAACTGATAGGATATAAGTGTGATACACCAAAATGTTCGTATGAATAAGGGCTATTTGCGTCCATACTTAGAAATGCGGCGACTAGTCCAGGTATTCCAGAAATTCAGATTTTGTTTACTGACCACCAGTGGTGTATCACATTTTCATGGAGCAACCCCACAAAAATCTGATAGGATATAAGTGTGATACACCAAAATGTTCGCATGAATAAGGCCTATTTGCGTCCATACTTAGAAATGCGGCGACTAGTCCAGGTATTCCAGAAATTCAGATTTTGTTTACTGACCACCAGTGGTGAATCACATTTTCATGGAGCAACCCCACAAACAACTGATAGGATATAAGTGTGATACACCAAAATGTTCGTATGAATAAGGGCTATTTGCGTCCATACTTAGAAATGCGGCGACTAGTCCAGGTATTCCAGAAATTCAGATTTTGTTTACTGACCACCAGTGGTGAAACACATTTTCATGGAGCAACCCCACAAACAACTGATAGGATATAAGTGTGATACACCAAAATGTTCGTATGAATAAGGCCTATTTGTGTCCATACTTAGAAATGCGGCGACTAGTCCAGGTATTCCAGAAATTCAGATTTTGTTTACTGACCACCAGTGGTGAAACACATTTTCATGGAGCAACCCCACAAACAACTGATAGGATATAAGTGTGATACACCAAAATGTTCGTATGAATAAGGGCTATTTGCGTCCATACTTAGAAATGCGGCGACTAGTCCAGGTATTCCAGAAATTCAGATTTTGTTTACTGACCACCAGTGGTGAATCACATTTTCATGGAGCAACCCCACAAAAAACTGATAGGATATAAGTGTGATACACCAAAATGTTCGCATGAATAAGGCCTATTTGCGTCCATACTTAGAAATGCGGCGACTAGTCCAGGTATTCCAGAAATTCAGATTTTGTTTACTGACCACCAGTGGTGAATCACATTTTCATGGAGCAACCCCACAAAAACTGAAGCGTGATACACCAAAATGTTCGCATGAATATGGCCTATTTGCGTCCATACTTAGAAATGCGGCGACTAGTCCAGGTATTCCAGAAATTCAGATTTTGTTTACTGACCACCAGTGGTGAATCACATTTTCATGGAGCAACCCCACAAAAAACAGATAGGATATAAGTGTGATACACCAAAATGTTCGTATGAATAAGGCCTATTTGTGTCCATACTTAGAAATGCGGCGACTAGTCCAGGTATTCCAGAAATTCAGATTTTGTTTACTGACCACCAGTGGTGAAACACATTTTCATGGAGCAACCCCACAAACAACTGATAGGATATAAGTGTGATACACCAAAATGTTCGTATGAATAAGGGCTATTTGCGTCCATACTTAGAAATGCGGCGACTAGTCCAGGTATTCCAGAAATTCAGATTTTGTTTACTGACCACCAGTGGTGAAACACATTTTCATGGAGCAACCCCACAAACAACTGATAGGATATAAGTGTGATACACCAAAATGTTCGTATGAATAAGGCCTATTTGTGTCTATACTTAGAAATGCGGCGACTAGTCCAGGTATTCCAAAAATTCAGATTTTGTTTACTGACCACCAGTGGTGAATCACATTTTCATGGAGCAACCCCACAAAAAACTGATAGGATATAAGTGTGATACACCAAAATGTTCGCATGAATAAGGCCTATTTGCGTCCATACTTAGAAATGCGGCGACTAGTCCAGGTATTCCAGAAATTCAGATTTTGTTTACTGACCACCAGTGGTGAATCACATTTTCATGGAGCAACCCCACAAAAACTGAAGCGTGATACACCAAAATGTTCGCATGAATATGGCCTATTTGCGTCCATACTTAGAAATGCGGCGACTAGTCCAGGTATTCCAGAAATTCAGATTTTGTTTACTGACCACCAGTGGTGTATCACATTTTCATGGAGCAACCCCACAAAAAACTGATAGGATATAAGTGTGATACACCAAAATGTTCGCATGAATAAGGCTTATTTGCGTCCATACTTAGAAATGCGGCGACTAGTCCAGGTATTCCAGAAATTCAGATTTTGTTTACTGACCACCAATGGTGAATCACATTTTCATGGAGCAACCCCACAAAAAACTGATAGGATATAAGTGTGATACACCAAAATGTTCGTATGAATAAGGCCTATTTGCGTCTATACTTTGAAATGCGGCGAGTAGTCTACGTATTCCAGAAATTCAGATTTTGTTTACTGACCACCAGTGGTGAATCACATTTTCATGGAGCAACCCCACAAAAAACTGATAGGATATAAGTGTGATACACCAAAATGTTCGTATGAATAAGACCTATTTACATCCATACGTAGAAATGCGGCGACTAGTCCAGGTATTCCAAAAATTCAGATTTTGTTTACTGACCACCAGTGGTGAATCACATTTTCATGGAGCAACCCCACAAAAAACTGATAGCATATAAGTGTGATACACCAAAATTTTCGCATGAATAAGGCTTATTTGCGTCCGTACTTAGAAATGCGGCGACTAGTCCAGGTATTCCAGAAATTCAGATTTTGTTTACTGACCACCAGTGGTGAATCACATTTTCATGGAGCAACCCCACAAAAAACTGATAGGATATAAGTGTGATACACCAAAATGTTCGCATGAATAAGGCCTATTTGCGTCCATACTTAGAAATGCGGCGACTAGTCCAGGTATTCCAGAAATTCAGATTTTGTTTACTGACCACCAGTGGTGAATCACATTTTCATGGAGCAACCCCACAAAAAACTGATAGGATATAAGTGTGATACACCAAAATGTTCGTATGAATAAGGCCTATTTGCGTCCGTACTTAGAAATGCGGCGACTAGTCCAGGTATTCCAGAAATTCAGATTTTGTTTACTGACCACCAGTGGTGAATCACATTTTCATGGAGCAACCCCACAAAAAACTGATAGGATATAAGTGTGATACAGCAAAATGTTCGCATGAATAAGGCCTATTTGCGTCCATACTTAGAAATGCGGCGACTAGTCCAGGTATTCCAGAAATTCTGATTTTGTTTACTGACCACCAGTGGTGTATCACATTTTCATGGAGCAACCCCACAAAAAACTGATAGGATATAAGTGTGATACACCAAAATGTTCGCATGAATAAGGCTTATTTGCGTCCATACTTAGAAATGCGGCGACTAGTCCAGGTATTCCAGAAATTCAGATTTTGTTTACTGACCACCAGTGGTGAATCACATTTTCATGGAGCAACCCCACAAAAAACTGATAGGATATAAGTGTGATACACCAAAATGTTCGTATGAATAAGGCCTATTTGCGTCCATACTTTGAAATGCGGCGAGTAGTCTACGTATTCCAGAAATTCAGATTTTGTTTACTGACCACCAGTGGTGAATCACATTTTCATGGAGCAACCCCACAAAAAACTGATAGGATATAAGTGTGATACACCAAAATGTTCGCATGAATAAGGCCTATTTGCGTCCATACTTAGAAATGCGGCGACTAGTCCAGGTATTCCAGAAATTCAGATTTTGTTTACTGACCACCAGTGGTGAATCACATTTTCATGGAGCAACCCCACAAAAACTGAAGCGTGATACACCAAAATGTTCGCATGAATATGGCCTATTTGCGTCCATACTTAGAAATGCGGCGACTAGTCCAGGTATTCCAGAAATTCAGATTTTGTTTACTGACCACCAGTGGTGAAACACATTTTCATGGAGCAACCCCACAAACAACTGATAGGATATAAGTGTGATACACCAAAATGTTCGTATGAATAAGGGCTATTTGCGTCCATACTTAGAAATGCGGCGACTAGTCCAGGTATTCCAGAAATTCAGATTTTGTTTACTGACCACCAGTGGTGAATCACATTTTCATGGAGCAACCCCACAAAAAACTGATAGGATATAAGTGTGATACACCAAAATGTTCGCATGAATAAGGCCTATTTGCGTCCATACTTAGAAATGCGGCGACTAGTCCAGGTATTCCAGAAATTCAGATTTTGTTTACTGACCACCAGTGGTGAATCACATTTTCATGGAGCAACCCCACAAAAACTGAAGCGTGATACACCAAAATGTTCGCATGAATATGGCCTATTTGCGTCCATACTTAGAAATGCGGCGACTAGTCCAGGTATTCCAGAAATTCAGATTTTGTTTACTGACCACCAGTGGTGAATCACATTTTCATGGAGCAACCCCACAAAAAACAGATAGGATATAAGTGTGATACACCAAAATGTTCGTATGAATAAGGCCTATTTGTGTCCATACTTAGAAATGCGGCGACTAGTCCAGGTATTCCAGAAATTCAGATTTTGTTTACTGACCACCAGTGGTGAAACACATTTTCATGGAGCAACCCCACAAACAACTGATAGGATATAAGTGTGATACACCAAAATGTTCGTATGAATAAGGGCTATTTGCGTCCATACTTAGAAATGCGGCGACTAGTCCAGGTATTCCAGAAATTCAGATTTTGTTTACTGACCACCAGTGGTGAAACACATTTTCATGGAGCAACCCCACAAACAACTGATAGGATATAAGTGTGATACACCAAAATGTTCGTATGAATAAGGCCTATTTGTGTCTATACTTAGAAATGCGGCGACTAGTCCAGGTATTCCAAAAATTCAGATTTTGTTTACTGACCACCAGTGGTGAATCACATTTTCATGGAGCAACCCCACAAAAAACTGATAGGATATAAGTGTGATACACCAAAATGTTCGCATGAATAAGGCCTATTTGCGTCCATACTTAGAAATGCGGCGACTAGTCCAGGTATTCCAGAAATTCAGATTTTGTTTACTGACCACCAGTGGTGAATCACATTTTCATGGAGCAACCCCACAAAAACTGAAGCGTGATACACCAAAATGTTCGCATGAATATGGCCTATTTGCGTCCATACTTAGAAATGCGGCGACTAGTCCAGGTATTCCAGAAATTCAGATTTTGTTTACTGACCACCAGTGGTGTATCACATTTTCATGGAGCAACCCCACAAAAAACTGATAGGATATAAGTGTGATACACCAAAATGTTCGCATGAATAAGGCTTATTTGCGTCCATACTTAGAAATGCGGCGACTAGTCCAGGTATTCCAGAAATTCAGATTTTGTTTACTGACCACCAATGGTGAATCACATTTTCATGGAGCAACCCCACAAAAAACTGATAGGATATAAGTGTGATACACCAAAATGTTCGTATGAATAAGGCCTATTTGCGTCTATACTTTGAAATGCGGCGAGTAGTCTACGTATTCCAGAAATTCAGATTTTGTTTACTGACCACCAGTGGTGAATCACATTTTCATGGAGCAACCCCACAAAAAACTGATAGGATATAAGTGTGATACACCAAAATGTTCGTATGAATAAGACCTATTTACATCCATACGTAGAAATGCGGCGACTAGTCCAGGTATTCCAAAAATTCAGATTTTGTTTACTGACCACCAGTGGTGAATCACATTTTCATGGAGCAACCCCACAAAAAACTGATAGCATATAAGTGTGATACACCAAAATTTTCGCATGAATAAGGCTTATTTGCGTCCGTACTTAGAAATGCGGCGACTAGTCCAGGTATTCCAGAAATTCAGATTTTGTTTACTGACCACCAGTGGTGAATCACATTTTCATGGAGCAACCCCACAAAAAACTGATAGGATATAAGTGTGATACACCAAAATGTTCGCATGAATAAGCCCTATTTGCGTCCATACTTAGAAATGCGGCGACTAGTCCAGGTATTCCAGAAATTCAGATTTTGTTTACTGACCACCAGTGGTGAATCACATTTTCATGGAGCAACCCCACAAAAAACTGATAGGATATAAGTGTGATACACCAAAATGTTCGTATGAATAAGGCCTATTTGCGTCCGTACTTAGAAATGCGGCGACTAGTCCAGGTATTCCAGAAATTCAGATTTTGTTTACTGACCACCAGTGGTGAATCACATTTTCATGGAGCAACCCCACAAAAAACTGATAGGATATAAGTGTGATACAGCAAAATGTTCGCATGAATAAGGCCTATTTGCGTCCATACTTAGAAATGCGGCGACTAGTCCAGGTATTCCAGAAATTCTGATTTTGTTTACTGACCACCAGTGGTGTATCACATTTTCATGGAGCAACCCCACAAAAAACTGATAGGATATAAGTGTGATACACCAAAATGTTCGCATGAATAAGGCTTATTTGCGTCCATACTTAGAAATGCGGCGACTAGTCCAGGTATTCCAGAAATTCAGATTTTGTTTACTGACCACCAGTGGTGAATCACATTTTCATGGAGCAACCCCACAAAAAACTGATAGGATATAAGTGTGATACACCAAAATGTTCGTATGAATAAGGCCTATTTGCGTCCATACTTTGAAATGCGGCGAGTAGTCTACGTATTCCAGAAATTCAGATTTTGTTTACTGACCACCAGTGGTGAATCACATTTTCATGGAGCAACCCCACAAAAAACTGATAGGATATAAGTGTGATACACCAAAATGTTCGTATGAATAAGACCTATTTACATCCATACTTAGAAATGCGGCGACTAGTCCAGGTATTCCAAAAATTCAGATTTTGTTTACTGACCACCAGTGGTGAATCACATTTTCATGGAGCAACCCCACAAAAAACTGATAGGATATAAGTGTGATACACCAAAATGTTCGCATGAATAAGGCCTATTTGCGTCCATACTTAGAAATGCGGCGACTAGTCCAGGTATTCCAGAAATTCAGATTTTGTTTACTGACCACCAGTGGTGAATCACATTTTCATGGAGCAACCCCACAAAAAACTGATAGGATATAAGTGTGATACACCAAAATGTTCGCATGAATATGGCCTATTTGCGTCCATACTTAGAAATGCGGCGACTAGTCCAGGTATTCCAGAAATTCAGATTTTGTTTACTGACCACCAGTGGTGAATCACATTTTCATGGAGCAACCCCACAAAAAACTGGTAGGATATAAGTGTGATACACCAAAATGTTCGTATGAATAAGGCCTATTTGTGTCCATACTTAGAAATGCGGCGACTAGTCCAGGTATTCCAGAAATTCAGATTTTGTTTACTGACCACCAGTGGTGAAACACATTTTCATGGAGCAACCCCACAAACAACTGATAGGATATAAGTGTGATACACCAAAATGTTCGTATGAATAAGGGCTATTTGCGTCCATACTTAGAAATGCGGCGACTAGTCCAGGTATTCCAGAAATTCAGATTTTGTTTACTGACCACCAGTGGTGAAACACATTTTCATGGAGCAACCCCACAAACAACTGATAGGATATAAGTGTGATACACCAAAATGTTCGTATGAATAAGGGCTATTTGCGTCCATACTTAGAAATGCGGCGACTAGTCCAGGTATTCCAGAAATTCAGATTTTGTTTACTGACCACCAGTGGTGTATCACATTTTCATGGAGCAACCCCACAAAAATCTGATAGGATATAAGTGTGATACACCAAAATGTTCGCATGAATAAGGCCTATTTGCGTCCATACTTAGAAATGCGGCGACTAGTCCAGGTATTCCAGAAATTCAGATTTTGTTTACTGACCACCAGTGGTGAATCACATTTTCATGGAGCAACCCCACAAAAAACTGATAGGATATAAGTGTGATACACCAAAATGTTCGTATGAATAAGGCCTATTTGCGTCCATACTTTGAAATGCGGCGAGTAGTCTACGTATTCCAGAAATTCAGATTTTGTTTACTGACCACCAGTGGTGAATCACATTTTCATGGAGCAACCCTACAAAAAACTGATAGGATATAAGTGTGATACACCAAAATGTTCGTATGAATAAGGCCTATTTGCGTCCATACTTTGAAATGCGGCGAGTAGTCTACGTATTCCAGAAATTCAGATTTTGTTTACTGACCACCAGTGGTGAATCACATTTTCATGGAGCAACCCCACAAAAAACTGATAGGATATAAGTGTTATACACCAAAATGTTCGCATGAATAAGGCTTATTTGCGTCCATACTTAGAAATGCGGCGACTAGTCCAGGTATTCCAGAAATTCAGATTTTGTTTACTGACCACCAGTGGTGAATCACATTTTCATGGAGCAACCCCACAAAAAACTGATAGGATATAAGTGTGATACACCAAAATGTTCGTATGAATAAGGCCTATTTGCGTCCATACTTAGAAATGCGGCGACTAGTCCAGGTATTCCAGAAATTCAGATTTTGTTTACTGACCACCAGTGGTGAATCACATTTTCATGGAGCAACCCCACAAAAAACTGATAGGATATAAGTGTGATACACCAAAATGTTCGCATGAATAAGGCCTATTTGCGTCCATACTTAGAAATGCGGCGACTAGTCCAGGTATTCCAGAAATTCTGATTTTGTTTACTGACCACCAGTGGTGTATCACATTTTCATGGAGCAACCCCACAAAAAACTGATAGGATATAAGTGTGATACACCAAAATGTTCGCATGAATAAGGCTTATTTGCGTCCATACTTCGAAATGCGGCGACTAGTCCAGGTATTCCAGAAATTCAGATTTTGTTTACTGACCACCAGTGGTGAATCACATTTTCATGGAGCAACCCCACAAAAAACTGATAGGATATAAGTGTGATACACCAAAATGTTCGTATGAATAAGGCCTATTTGCGTCCATACTTTGAAATGCGGCGAGTAGTCTACGTATTCCAGAAATTCAGATTTTGTTTACTGACCACCAGTGGTGAATCACATTTTCATGGAGCAACCCCACAAAAAACTGATAGGATATAAGTGTGATACACCAAAATGTTCGTATGAATAAGACCTATTTGTGTCCATACTTAGAAATGCGGCGACTAGTCCAGGTATTCCAAAAATTCAGATTTTGTTTACTGACCACCAGTGGTGAATCACATTTTCATGGAGCAACCCCACAAAAAACTGATAGGATATAAGTGTGATACACCAAAATGTTCGCATGAATAAGGCCTATTTGCGTCCATACTTAGAAATGCGGCGACTAGTCCAGGTATTCCAGAAATTCAGATTTTGTTTACTGACCACCAGTGTTGAATCACATTTTCATGGAGCAACCCCACAAAAACTGAAGCGTGATACACCAAAATGTTCGCATGAATATGGCCTATTTGCGTCCATACTTAGAAATGCGGCGACTAGTCCAGGTATTCCAGAAATTCAGATTTTGTTTACTGACCACCAGTGGTGAATCACATTTTCATGGAGCAACCCCACAAAAAACAGATAGGATATAAGTGTGATACACCAAAATGTTCGTATGAATAAGGCCTATTTGTGTCCATACTTAGAAATGCGGCGACTAGTCCAGGTATTCCAGAAATTCAGATTTTGTTTACTGACCACCAGTGGTGAAACACATTTTCATGGAGCAACCCCACAAACAACTGATAGGATATAAGTGTGATACACCAAAATGTTCGTATGAATAAGGGCTATTTCCGTCCATACTTAGAAATGCGGTGACTAGTCCAGGTATTCCAGAAATTCAGATTTTGTTTACTGACCACCAGTGGTGAAACACATTTTCATGGAGCAACCCCACAAACAACTGATAGGATATAAGTGTGATACACCAAAATGTTCGCATGAATAAGGGCTATTTGCATCCATACTTAGAAATGCGGCGACTAGTCCAGGTATTCCAGAAATTCAGATTTTGTTTACTGACCACCAGTGGTGTATCACATTTTCATGGAGCAACCCCACAAAAATCTGATAGGATATAAGTGTGATACACCAAAATGTTCGCATGAATAAGGCCTATTTGCGTCCATACTTAGAAATGCGGCGACTAGTCCAGGTATTAGAGAAATTCAGATTTTGTTTACTGACCACCAGTGGTGAATCACATTTTCATGGAGCAACCCCACAAAAAACTGATAGGATATAAGTGTGATACACCAAAATGTTCGTATGAATAAGGCCTATTTGCGTCCATACTTTGAAATGCGGCGAGTAGTCTACGTATTCCAGAAATTCAGATTTTGTTTACTGACCACCAGTGGTGAATCACATTTTCATGGAGCAACCCTACAAAAAACTGATAGGATATAAGTGTGATACACCAAAATGTTCGTATGAATAAGGCCTATTTGCGTCCATACTTTGAAATGCGGCGAGTAGTCTACGTATTCCAGAAATTCAGATTTTGTTTACTGACCACCAGTGGTGAATCACATTTTCATGGAGCAACCCCACAAAAAACTGATAGGATATAAGTGTGATACACCAAAATGTTCGCATGAATAAGGCTTATTTGCGTCCATACTTAGAAATGCGGCGACTAGTCCAGGTATTCCAGAAATTCAGATTTTGTTTACTGACCACCAGTGGTGAATCACATTTTCATGGAGCAACCCCACAAAAAACTGATAGGATATAAGTGTGATACACCAAAATGTTCGTATGAATAAGGCCTATTTGCGTACATACTTTGAAATGCGGCGAGTAGTCTACGTATTCCAGAAATTCAGATTTTGTTTACTGACCACCAGTGGTGAATCACATTTTCATGGAGCAACACCACAAAAAACTGATAGGATATAAGTGTGATACACCAAAATGTTCGCATGAATAAGGCCTATTTGCGTCCATACTTAGAAATGCGGCGACTAGTCCAGGTATTCCAGAAATTCTGATTTTGTTTACTGACCACCAGTGGTGTATCACATTTTCATGGAGCAACCCCACAAAAAACTGATAGGATATAAGTGTGATACACCAAAATGTTCGCATGAATAAGGCTTATTTGCGTCCATACTTAGAAATGCGGCGACTAGTCCAGGTATTCCAGAAATTCAGATTTTGTTTACTGACCACCAGTGGTGAATCACATTTTCATGGAGCAACCCCACAAAAAACTGATAGGATATAAGTGTGATACACCAAAATGTTCGTATGAATAAGGCCTATTTGCGTCCATACTTTGAAATGCGGCGAGTAGTCTACGTATTCCAGAAATTCAGATTTTGTTTACTGACCACCAGTGGTGAATCACATTTTCATGGAGCAACCCCACAAAAAACTGATAGGATATAAGTGTGATACACCAAAATGTTCGTATGAATAAGGGCTATTTGCGTCCATACTTAGAAATGCGGCGACTAGTCCAGGTATTCCAGAAATTCTGATTTTGTTTACTGACCACCAGTGGTGTATCACATTTTCATGGAGCAACCCCACAAAAAACTGATAGGATATAAGTGTGATACACCAAAATGTTCGCATGAATAAGGCTTATTTGCGTCCATACTTAGAAATGCGGCGACTAGTCCAGGTATTCCAGAAATTCAGATTTTGTTTACTGACCACCAGTGGTGTATCACATTTTCATGGAGCAACCCCACAAAAATCTGATAGGATATAAGTGTGATACACCAAAATGTTCGTATGAATAAGACCTATTTACATCCATACTTAGAAATGCGGCGACTAGTCCAGGTATTCCAAAAATTCAGATTTTGTTTACTGACCACCAGTGGTGAATCACATTTTCATGGAGCAACCCCACAAAAAACTGATAGGATATAAGTGTGATACACCAAAATGTTCGCATGAATAAGGCCTATTTGCGTCCATACTTAGAAATGCGGCGACTAGTCCAGGTATTCCAGAAATTCAGATTTTGTTTACTGACCACCAGTGGTGAATCACATTTTCATGGAGCAACCCCACAAAAAACTGATAGGATATAAGTGTGATACACCAAAATGTTCGCATGAATATGGCCTATTTGCGTCCATACTTAGAAATGCGGCGACTAGTCCAGGTATTCCAGAAATTCAGATTTTGTTTACTGACCACCAGTGGTGAATCACATTTTCATGGAGCAACCCCACAAAAAACTGGTAGGATATAAGTGTGATACACCAAAATGTTCGTATGAATAAGGCCTATTTGTGTCCATACTTAGAAATGCGGCGACTAGTCCAGGTATTCCAGAAATTCAGATTTTGTTTACTGACCACCAGTGGTGTATCACATTTTCATGGAGCAACCCCACAAAAATCTGATAGGATATAAGTGTGATACACCAAAATGTTCGCATGAATAAGGCCTATTTGCGTCCATACTTAGAAATGCGGCGACTAGTCCAGGTATTCCAGAAATTCAGATTTTGTTTACTGACCACCAGTGGTGAATCACATTTTCATGGAGCAACCCCACAAAAAACTGATAGGATATAAGTGTGATACACCAAAATGTTCGTATGAATAAGGCCTATTTGCGTCCATACTTTGAAATGCGGCGAGTAGTCTACGTATTCCAGAAATTCAGATTTTGTTTACTGACCACCAGTGGTGAATCACATTTTCATGGAGCAACCCTACAAAAAACTGATAGGATATAAGTGTGATACACCAAAATGTTCGTATGAATAAGGCCTATTTGCGTCCATACTTTGAAATGCGGCGAGTAGTCTACGTATTCCAGAAATTCAGATTTTGTTTACTGACCACCAGTGGTGAATCACATTTTCATGGAGCAACCCCACAAAAAACTGATAGGATATAAGTGTTATACACCAAAATGTTCGCATGAATAAGGCTTATTTGCGTCCATACTTAGAAATGCGGCGACTAGTCCAGGTATTCCAGAAATTCAGATTTTGTTTACTGACCACCAGTGGTGAATCACATTTTCATGGAGCAACCCCACAAAAAACTGATAGGATATAAGTGTGATACACCAAAATGTTCGTATGAATAAGGCCTATTTGCGTCCATACTTAGAAATGCGGCGACTAGTCCAGGTATTCCAGAAATTCAGATTTTGTTTACTGACCACCAGTGGTGAATCACATTTTCATGGAGCAACCCCACAAAAAACTGATAGGATATAAGTGTGATACACCAAAATGTTCGCATGAATAAGGCCTATTTGCGTCCATACTTAGAAATGCGGCGACTAGTCCAGGTATTCCAGAAATTCTGATTTTGTTTACTGACCACCAGTGGTGTATCACATTTTCATGGAGCAACCCCACAAAAAACTGATAGGATATAAGTGTGATACACCAAAATGTTCGCATGAATAAGGCTTATTTGCGTCCATACTTCGAAATGCGGCGACTAGTCCAGGTATTCCAGAAATTCAGATTTTGTTTACTGACCACCAGTGGTGAATCACATTTTCATGGAGCAACCCCACAAAAAACTGATAGGATATAAGTGTGATACACCAAAATGTTCGTATGAATAAGGCCTATTTGCGTCCATACTTTGAAATGCGGCGAGTAGTCTACGTATTCCAGAAATTCAGATTTTGTTTACTGACCACCAGTGGTGAATCACATTTTCATGGAGCAACCCCACAAAAAACTGATAGGATATAAGTGTGATACACCAAAATGTTCGTATGAATAAGACCTATTTGTGTCCATACTTAGAAATGCGGCGACTAGTCCAGGTATTCCAAAAATTCAGATTTTGTTTACTGACCACCAGTGGTGAATCACATTTTCATGGAGCAACCCCACAAAAAACTGATAGGATATAAGTGTGATACACCAAAATGTTCGCATGAATAAGGCCTATTTGCGTCCATACTTAGAAATGCGGCGACTAGTCCAGGTATTCCAGAAATTCAGATTTTGTTTACTGACCACCAGTGGTGAATCACATTTTCATGGAGCAACCCCACAAAAACCTGGTAGGATATAAGTGTGATACACCAAAATGTTCGTATGAATAAGGCCTATTTGTGTCCATACTTAGAAATGCGGCGACTAGTCCAGGTATTCCAAAAATTCAGATTTTGTTTACTGACCACCAGTGGTGAATCACATTTTCATGGAGCAACCCCACAAAAAACTGATAGGATATAAGTGTGATACACCAAAATGTTCGCATGAATAAGGCCTATTTGCGTCCATACTTAGAAATGCGGCGACTAGTCCAGGTATTCCAGAAATTCAGATTTTGTTTACTGACCACCAGTGTTGAATCACATTTTCATGGAGCAACCCCACAAAAACTGAAGCGTGATACACCAAAATGTTCGCATGAATATGGCCTATTTGCGTCCATACTTAGAAATGCGGCGACTAGTCCAGGTATTCCAGAAATTCAGATTTTGTTTACTGACCACCAGTGGTGAATCACATTTTCATGGAGCAACCCCACAAAAAACAGATAGGATATAAGTGTGATACACCAAAATGTTCGTATGAATAAGGCCTATTTGTGTCCATACTTAGAAATGCGGCGACTAGTCCAGGTATTCCAGAAATTCAGATTTTGTTTACTGACCACCAGTGGTGAAACACATTTTCATGGAGCAACCCCACAAACAACTGATAGGATATAAGTGTGATACACCAAAATGTTCGTATGAATAAGGGCTATTTCCGTCCATACTTAGAAATGCGGTGACTAGTCCAGGTATTCCAGAAATTCAGATTTTGTTTACTGACCACCAGTGGTGAAACACATTTTCATGGAGCAACCCCACAAACAACTGATAGGATATAAGTGTGATACACCAAAATGTTCGCATGAATAAGGGCTATTTGCATCCATACTTAGAAATGCGGCGACTAGTCCAGGTATTCCAGAAATTCAGATTTTGTTTACTGACCACCAGTGGTGTATCACATTTTCATGGAGCAACCCCACAAAAATCTGATAGGATATAAGTGTGATACACCAAAATGTTCGCATGAATAAGGCCTATTTGCGTCCATACTTAGAAATGCGGCGACTAGTCCAGGTATTAGAGAAATTCAGATTTTGTTTACTGACCACCAGTGGTGAATCACATTTTCATGGAGCAACCCTACAAAAAACTGATAGGATATAAGTGTGATACACCAAAATGTTCGTATGAATAAGGCCTATTTGCGTCCATACTTTGAAATGCGGCGAGTAGTCTACGTATTCCAGAAATTCAGATTTTGTTTACTGACCACCAGTGGTGAATCACATTTTCATGGAGCAACCCCACAAAAAACTGATAGGATATAAGTGTGATACACCAAAATGTTCGCATGAATAAGGCTTATTTGCGTCCATACTTAGAAATGCGGCGACTAGTCCAGGTATTCCAGAAATTCAGATTTTGTTTACTGACCACCAGTGGTGAATCACATTTTCATGGAGCAACCCCACAAAAAACTGATAGGATATAAGTGTGATACACCAAAATGTTCGTATGAATAAGGCCTATTTGCGTACATACTTTGAAATGCGGCGAGTAGTCTACGTATTCCAGAAATTCAGATTTTGTTTACTGACCACCAGTGGTGAATCACATTTTCATGGAGCAACACCACAAAAAACTGATAGGATATAAGTGTGATACACCAAAATGTTCGCATGAATAAGGCCTATTTGCGTCCATACTTAGAAATGCGGCGACTAGTCCAGGTATTCCAGAAATTCTGATTTTGTTTACTGACCACCAGTGGTGTATCACATTTTCATGGAGCAACCCCACAAAAAACTGATAGGATATAAGTGTGATACACCAAAATGTTCGCATGAATAAGGCTTATTTGCGTCCATACTTAGAAATGCGGCGACTAGTCCAGGTATTCCAGAAATTCAGATTTTGTTTACTGACCACCAGTGGTGAATCACATTTTCATGGAGCAACCCCACAAAAAACTGATAGGATATAAGTGTGATACACCAAAATGTTCGTATGAATAAGGCCTATTTGCGTCCATACTTTGAAATGCGGCGAGTAGTCTACGTATTCCAGAAATTCAGATTTTGTTTACTGACCACCAGTGGTGAATCACATTTTCATGGAGCAACCCCACAAAAAACTGATAGGATATAAGTGTGATACACCAAAATGTTCGTATGAATAAGACCTATTTGTGTCCATACTTAGAAATGCGGCGACTAGTCCAGGTATTCCAAAAATTCAGATTTTGTTTACTGACCACCAGTGGTGAATCACATTTTCATGGAGCAACCCCACAAAAAACTGATAGGATATAAGTGTGATACACCAAAATGTTCGCATGAATAAGGCCTATTTGCGTCCATACTTAGAAATGCGGCGACTAGTCCAGGTATTCCAGAAATTCAGATTTTGTTTACTGACCACCAGTGGTGAATCACATTTTCATGGAGCAACCCCACAAAAAACTGGTAGGATATAAGTGTGATACACCAAAATGTTCGTATGAATAAGGCCTATTTGTGTCCATACTTAGAAATGCGGCGACTAGTCCAGGTATTCCAAAAATTCAGATTTTGTTTACTGACCACCAGTGGTGAATCACATTTTCATGGAGCAACCCCACAAAAAACTGATAGGATATAAGTGTGATACACCAAAATGTTCGCATGAATAAGGCCTATTTGCGTCCATACTTAGAAATGCGGCGACTAGTCCAGGTATTCCAGAAATTCAGATTTTGTTTACTGACCACCAGTGGTGAATCACATTTTCATGGAGCAACCCCACAAAAAACTGGTAGGATATAAGTGTGATACACCAAAATGTTCGTATGAATAAGGCCTATTTGTGTCCATACTTAGAAATGCGGCGACTAGTCCAGGTATTCCAAAAATTCAGATTTTGTTTACTGACCACCAGTGGTGAATCACATTTTCATGGAGCAACCCCACAAAAAACTGATAGGATATAAGTGTGATACACCAAAATGTTCGCATGAATAAGGCCTATTTGCGTCCATACTTAGAAATGCGGCGACTAGTCCAGGTATTCCAGAAATTCAGATTTTGTTTACTGACCACCAGTGGTGAATCACATTTTCATGGAGCAACCCCACAAAAACTGAAGCGTGATACACCAAAATGTTCGCATGAATATGGCCTATTTGCGTCCATACTTAGAAATGCGGCGACTAGTCCAGGTATTCCAGAAATTCAGATTTTGTTTACTGACCACCAGTGGTGAATCACATTTTCATGGAGCAACCCCACAAAAAACTGATAGGATATAAGTGTGATACACCAAAATGTTCGTATGAATAAGGCCTATTTGTGTCCATACTTAGAAATGCGGCGACTAGTCCAGGTATTCCAGAAATTCAGATTTTGTTTACTGACCACCAGTGGTGAAACACATTTTCATGGAGCAACCCCACAAACAACTGATAGGATATAAGTGTGATACACCAAAATGTTCGTATGAATAAGGGCTATTTGCGTCCATACTTAGAAATGCGGCGACTAGTCCAGGTATTCCAGAAATTCAGATTTTGTTTACTGACCACCAGTGGTGAAACACATTTTCATGGAGCAACCCCACAAACAACTGATAGGATATAAGTGTGATACACCAAAATGTTCGTATGAATAAGGGCTATTTGCGTCCATACTTAGAAATGCGGCGACTAGTCCAGGTATTCCAGAAATTCAGATTTTGTTTACTGACCACCAGTGGTGTATCACATTTTCATGGAGCAACCCCACAAAAATCTGATAGGATATAAGTGTGATACACCAAAATGTTCGCATGAATAAGGCCTATTTGCGTCCATACTTAGAAATGCGGCGACTAGTCCAGGTATTCCAGAAATTCAGATTTTGTTTACTGACCACCAGTGGTGAATCACATTTTCATGGAGCAACCCCACAAAAAACTGATAGGATATAAGTGTGATACACCAAAATGTTCGTATGAATAAGGCCTATTTGCGTCCATACTTTGAAATGCGGCGAGTAGTCTACGTATTCCAGAAATTCAGATTTTGTTTACTGACCACCAGTGGTGAATCACATTTTCATGGAGCAACCCCACAAAAAACTGATAGGATATAAGTGTGATACACCAAAATGTTCGCATGAATAAGGCTTATTTGCGTCCATACTTAGAAATGCGGCGACTAGTCCAGGTATTCCAGAAATTCAGATTTTGTTTACTGACCACCAGTGGTGAATCACATTTTCATGGAGCAACCCCACAAAAAACTGATAGGATATAAGTGTGATACACCAAAATGTTCGTATGAATAAGGCCTATTTGCGTACATACTTTGAAATGCGGCGAGTAGTCTACGTATTCCAGAAATTCAGATTTTGTTTACTGACCACCAGTGGTGAATCACATTTTCATGGAGCAACACCACAAAAAACTGATAGGATATAAGTGTGATACACCAAAATGTTCGTATGAATAAGACCTATTTACATCCATACTTAGAAATGCGGCGACTAGTCTAGGTATTCCAAAAATTCAGATTTTGTTTACTGACCACCAGTGGTGAATCACATTTTCATGGAGCAACCCCACAAAAAACTGATAGGATATAAGTGTGATACACCAAAATGTTTGTATGAATAAGGCCTATTTGCGTCCATACTTAGAAATGCGGCGACTAGTCCAGGTATTCCAGAAATTCAGATTTTGTTTACTGACCACCAGTGGTGAATCACATTTTCATGGAGCAACCCCACAAAAAACTGATAGGATATAAGTGTGATACACCAAAATGTTCGCATAAATAAGGCCTAATTGCGTCCATACTTAGAAATGCGGCGACTAGTCCAGGTATTCCAGAAATTCAGATTTTGTTTACTGACCACCAGTGGTGAATCACATTTTCATGGAGCAACCCCACAAAAAACTGATAGGATATAAGTGTGATACACCAAAATGTTCGTATGAATAAGGCCTATTTGCGTCCGTACTTAGAAATGCGGCGACTAGTCCAGGTATTCCAGAAATTCAGATTTTGTTTACTGACCACCAGTGGTGAATCACATTTTCATGGAGCAACCCCACAAAAAACTGATAGGATATAAGTGTGATACACCAAAATGTTCGTATGAATAAGACCTATTTGCGTCCGTACTTAGAAATGCGGCGACTAGTCCAGGTATTCCAAAAATTCAGATTTTGTTTACTGACCACCAGTGGTGAATCACATTTTCATGGAGCAACCCCACAAAAAACTGATAGCATATAAGTGTGATACACCAAAATGTTCGCATGAATAAGGCTTATTTGCGTCCGTACTTAGAAATGCGGCGACTAGTCCAGGTATTCCAGAAATTCAGATTTTGTTTACTGACCACCAGTGGTGAATCACATTTTCATGGAGCAACCCCACAAAAAACTGATAGGATATAAGTGTGATACACCAAAATGTTCGTATGAATAAGGCCTATTTGTGTCCATACTTTGAAATGCGGCGAGTAGTCTACGTATTCCAGAAATTCAGATTTTGTTTACTGACCACCAGTGGTGAATCACATTTTCATGGAGCAACCCCACAAAAAACTGATAGGATATAAGTGTGATACACCAAAATGTTCGTATGAATAAGACCTATTTACATCCATACTTAGAAATGCGGCGACTAGTCCAGGTATTCCAAAAATTCAGATTTTGTTTACTGACCACCAGTGGTGAATCACATTTTCATGGAGCAACCCCACAAAAAACTGATAGGATATAAGTGTGATACACCAAAATGTTCGCATGAATAAGGCCTATTTGCGTCCATACTTAGAAATGCGGCGACTAGTCCAGGTATTCCAGAAATTCAGATTTTGTTTACTGACCACCAGTGGTGAATCACATTTTCATGGAGCAACCCCACAAAAAACTGATAGGATATAAGTGTGATACACCAAAATGTTCGCATGAATAAGGCATATTTGCGTCCATACTTAGAAATGCGGCGACTAGTCCAGGTATTCCAGAAATTCAGATTTTGTTTACTGACCACCAGTGGTGAATCACATTTTCATGGAGCAACCCCACAAAAAACTGATAGGATATAAGTGTGATACACCAAAATGTTCGTATGAATAAGGCCTATTTGCCTCCGTACTTAGAAATGCGGCGACTAGTCCAGCTATTCCAGAAATTCAGATTTTGTTTACTGACCACCAGTGGTGAATCACATTTTCATGGAGCAACCCCACAAAAAACTGATAGGATATAAGTGTGATATAGCAAAATGTTCGCATGAATAAGGCCTATTTGCGTCCATACTTAGAAATGCGGCGACTAGTCCAGGTATTCCAGAAATTCTGATTTTGTTTACTGACCACCAGTGGTGAATCACATTTTCATGGAGCAACCCCACAAAAAACTGATAGGATATAAGTGTGATACACCAAAATGTTCGCATGAATAAGGCCTATTTGCGTCCATACTTAGAAATGCGGCGACTAGTCCAGGTATTCCAGAAATTCAGATTTTGTTTACTGACCACCAGTGGTGAATCACATTTTCATGGAGCAACCCCACAAAAAACTGATAGGATATAAGTGTGATACACCAAAATGTTCGCATGAATAAGGCCTATTTGCGTCCATACTTAGAAATCCGGCGACTAGTCCAGGTATTCCAGAAATTCAGATTTTGTTTACTGACCACCAGTGGTGAATCACATTTTCATGGAGCAACCCCACAAAAAACTGATAGGATATAAGTGTGATACACCAAAATGTTCGCATGAATAAGGCCTATTTGCGTCCATACTTAGAAATGCGGCGACTAGTCCAGGTATTCCAGAAATTCAGATTTTGTTTACTGACCACCAGTGGTGTATCACATTTTCATGGAGCAACCCCACAAAAAACTGACAGGATATAAGTGTGATACACCAAAATGTTCGCATGAATAAGGCTTATTTGCGTCCATACTTAGAAATGCGGCGACTAGTCCAGGAATTCCAGAAATTCAGATTTTGTTTACTGACCACCAGTGGTGAATCACATTTTCATGGAGCAACCCCACAAAAAACTGATAGGATATAAGTGTGATACACCAAAATGTTCGCATGAATAAGGCTTATTTGCGTCCATACTTAGAAATGCGGCGACTAGTCCAGGTATTCCAGAAATTCAGATTTTGTTTACTGACCACCAGTGGTGAATCACATTTTCATGGAGCAACCCCACAAAAAACTGATAGGATATAAGTGTGATACACCAAAATGTTCGCATGAATAAGGCCTATTTGCGTCCATACTTAGAAATCCGGCGACTAGTCCAGGTATTCCAGAAATTCAGATTTTGTTTACTGACCACCAGTGGTGAATCACATTTTCATGGAGCAACCCCACAAAAAACTGATAGGATATAAGTGTGATACACCAAAATGTTCGTATGAATAAGGCCTATTTGCGTCCGTACTTCGAAATGCGGCGACTAGTCCAGGTATTCCTGAAATTCAGATTTTGTTTACTGACCACCAGTGGTGAATCACATTTTCATGGAGCAACCCCACAAAAAACTGATAGGATATAAGTGTGATACACCAAAATGTTCGTATGAATAAGGCCTATTTGCGTCCGTACTTAGAAATGCGGCGACTAGTCCAGGTATTCCAGAAATTCAGATTTTGTTTACTGACCACCAGTGGTGAATCACATTTTCATGGAGCAACCCCACAAAAAACTGATAGGATATAAGTGTGATACACCAAAATGTTCGCATGAATAAGGCCTATTTGCGTCCATACTTAGAAATGCGGCGACTAGTCCAGGTATTCCAGAAATTCTGATTTTGTTTACTGACCACCAGTGGTGAATCACATTTTCATGGAGCAACCCCACAAAAAACTGATAGGATATAAGTATGATACACCAAAATGTTCGCATGAATAAGGCGTATTTGCGTCCATACTTAGAAATGCGGCGACTAGTCCAGGTATTCCAGAAATTCAGATTTTGTTTACTGACCACCAGTGGTGAATCACATTTTCATGGAGCAACCCCACAAAAAACTGATAGGATATAAGTGTGATACACCAAAATGTTCGCATGAATAAGGCCTATTTGCGTCCATACTTAGAAATGCGGCGACTAGTCCAGGTATTCCAGAAATTCAGATTTTGTTTACTGACCACCAGTTGTGAATCACATTTTCATGGAGCAACCCCACAAAAAACTGATAGGATATAAGTGTGATACACCACAATGTTCGCATGAATAAGGCCTATTTGCGTCCATACTTTGAAATGCGGCGAGTAGTCTACGTATTCCAGAAATTCAGATTTTGTTTACTGACCACCAGTGGTGAATCACATTTTCATGGAGCAACCCCACAAAAAACTGATAGGATATAAGTGTGATACACCAAAATGTTCGCATGAATAAGGCTTATTTGCGTCCATACTTAGAACTGCGGCGACTAGTCCAGGTATTCCAGAAATTCAGATTTTGTTTACTGACCACCAGTGGTGAATCACATTTTCATGGAGCAACCCCACAAAAAACTGATAGGATATAAGTGTGATACACCAAAATGTTCGTATGAATAAGGCCTATTTGCGTCCATACTTTGAAATGCGGCGAGTAGTCTACGTATTCCAGAAATTCAGATTTTGTTTACTGACCACCAGTGGTGAATCACATTTTCATGGAGCAACCCCACAAAAAACTGATAGGATATAAGTGTGATACACCAAAATGTTCGTATGAATAAGACCTATTTACATCCATACTTAGAAATGCGGCGACTAGTCCAGGAATTCCAGAAATTCAGATTTTGTTTACTGACCACCAGTGGTGAATCACATTTTCATGGAGCAACCCCACAAAAAACTGATAGGATATAAGTGTGATACACCAAAATGTTCGCATGAATAAGGCTTATTTGCGTCCATACTTAGAAATGCGGCGACTAGTCCAGGTATTCCAGAAATTCAGATTTTGTTTACTGACCACCAGTGGTGAATCACATTTTCATGGAGCAACCCCACAAAAAACTGATAGGATATAAGTGTGATACACCAAAATGTTCGTATGAATAAGGCCTATTTGCGTCCATACTTTGAAATGCGGCGAGTAGTCTACGTATTCCAGAAATTCAGATTTTGTTTACTGACCACCAGTGGTGAATCACATTTTCATGGAGCAACCCCACAAAAAACTGATAGGATATAAGTGTGATATAGCAAAATGTTCGCATGAATAAGGCCTATTTGCGTCCATACTTAGAAATGCGGCGACTAGTCCAGGTATTCCAGAAATTCTGATTTTGTTTACTGACCACCAGTGGTGAATCACATTTTCATGGAGCAACCCCACAAAAAACTGATAGGATATAAGTGTGATACACCAAAATGTTCGCATGAATAAGGCCTATTTGCGTCCATACTTAGAAATGCGGCGACTAGTCCAGGTATTCCAGAAATTCAGATTTTGTTTACTGACCACCAGTGGTGAATCACATTTTCATGGAGCAACCCCACAAAAAACTGATAGGATATAAGTGTGATACACCAAAATGTTCGCATGAATAAGGCCTATTTGCGTCCATACTTAGAAATCCGGCGACTAGTCCAGGTATTCCAGAAAAACAGATTTTGTTTACTGACCACCAGTGGTGAATCACATTTTCATGGAGCAACCCCACAAAAAACTGATAGGATATAAGTGTGATACACCAAAATGTTCGCATGAATAAGGCCTATTTGCGTCCATACTTAGAAATGCGGCGACTAGTCCAGGTATTCCAGAAATTCAGATTTTGTTTACTGACCACAAGTGGTGTATCACATTTTCATGGAGCAACCCCACAAAAAACTGATAGGATATAAGTGTGATACACCAAAATGTTCGCATGAATAAGGCTTATTTGCGTCCATACTTAGAAATGCGGCGACTAGTCCAGGTATTCCAGAAATTCAGATTTTGTTTACTGACCACCAGTGGTGAATCACATTTTCATGGAGCAACCCCACAAAAAACTGATAGGATATAAGTGTGATACACCAAAATGTTCGTATGAATAAGGCCTATTTGCGTCCATACTTAGAAATGCGGCGACTAGTCCAGGTATTCCAGAAATTCAGATTTTGTTTACTGACCACCAGTGGTGAATCACATTTTCATGGAGCAACCCCACAAAAAACTGATAGGATATAAGTGTGATACACCAAAATGTTCGTATGAATAAGACCTATTTACATCCATACTTAGAAATGCGGCGACTAGTCCAGGTATTCCAAAAATTCAGATTTTGTTTACTGACCACCAGTGGTGAATCACATTTTCATGGAGCAACCCCACAAAAAACTGATAGGATATAAGTGTGATACACCAAAATGTTCGCATGAATAAGGCCTATTTGCGTCCATACTTAGAAATGCGGCGACTAGTCCAGGTATTCCAGAAATTCAGATTTTGTTTACTGACCACCAGTGGTGAATCACATTTTCATGGAGCAACCCCACAAAAAACTGATAGGATATAAGTGTGATACACCAAAATGTTCGCATGAATAAGGCCTATTTGCGTCCATACTTAGAAATGCGGCAACTAGTCCAGGTATTCCAGAAATTCAGATTTTGTTTACTGACCACCAGTGGTGAATCACATTTTCATGGAGCAACCCCACAAAAAACTGATAGGATATAAGTGTGATACACCAAAATGTTCGTATGAATAAGGCCTATTTGCGTCCGTACTTAGAAATACGGCGACTAGTCCAGGTATTCCAGAAATTCAGATTTTGTTTACTGACCACCAGTGGTGAATCACATTTTCATGGAGCAACCCCACAAAAAACTGATAGGATATAAGTGTGATACAGCAAAATGTTCGCATGAATAAGGCCTATTTGCGTCCATACTTAGAAATGCGGCGACTAGTCCAGGTATTCCAGAAATTCTGATTTTGTTTACTGACCACCAGTGGTGTATCACATTTTCATGGAGCAACCCCACAAAAAACTGATAGGATATAAGTGTGATACACCAAAATGTTCGCATGAATAAGGCTTATTTGCGTCCATACTTAGAAATGCGGCGACTAGTCCAGGTATTCCAGAAATTCAGATTTTGTTTACTGACCACCAGTGGTGAATCACATTTTCATGGAGCAACCCCACAAAAAACTGATAGGATATAAGTGTGATACACCAAAATGTTCGTATGAATAAGGCCTATTTGCGTCCATACTTTGAAATGCGGCGAGTAGTCTACGTATTCCAGAAATTCAGATTTTGTTTACTGACCACCAGTGGTGAATCACATTTTCATGGAGCAACCCCACAAAAAACTGATAGGATATAAGTGTGATACACCAAAATGTTCGTATGAATAAGACCTATTTACATCCATACTTAGAAATGCGGCGACTAGTCCAGGTATTCCAAAAATTCAGATTTTGTTTACTGACCACCAGTGGTGAATCACATTTTCATGGAGCAACCCCACAAAAAACTGATAGGATATAAGTGTGATACACCAAAATGTTCGCATGAATAAGGCCTATTTGCGTCCATACTTAGAAATGCGGCGACTAGTCCAGGTATTCCAGAAATTCAGATTTTGTTTACTGACCACCAGTGGTGAATCACATTTTCATGGAGCAACCCCACAAAAAACTGATAGGATATAAGTGTGATACACCAAAATGTTCGCATGAATAAGGCCTATTTGCGTCCATACTTAGAAATGCGGCGACTAGTCCAGGTATTCCAGAAATTCAGATTTTGTTTACTGACCACCAGTGGTGAATCACATTTTCATGGAGCAACCCCACAAAAAACTGATAGGATATAAGTGTGATACACCAAAATGTTCGTATGAATAAGGCCTATTTGCGTCCGTACTTAGAAATGCGGCGACTAGTCCAGGTATTCCAGAAATTCAGATTTTGTTTACTGACCACCAGTGGTGAATCACATTTTCATGGAGCAACCCCACAAAAAACTGATAGGATATAAGTGTGATACACCAAAATGTTCGTATGAATAAGGCCTATTTGCGTCCGTACTTAGAAATGCGGCGACTAGTCCAGGTATTCCAGAAATTCAGATTTTGTTTACTGACCACCAGTGGTGAATCACATTTTCATGGAGCAACCCCACAAAAAACTGATAGGATATAAGTGTGATATAGCAAAATGTTCGCATGAATAAGGCCTATTTGCGTCCATACTTAGAAATGCGGCGACTAGTCCAGGTATTCCAGAAATTCTGATTTTGTTTACTGACCACCAGTGGTGAATCACATTTTCATGGAGCAACCCCACAAAAAACTGATAGGATATAAGTGTGATACACCAAAATGTTCGCATGAATAAGGCCTATTTGCGTCCATACTTAGAAATGCGGCGACTAGTCCAGGTATTCCAGAAATTCAGATTTTGTTTACTGACCACCAGTGGTGAATCACATTTTCATGGAGCAACCCCACAAAAAACTGATAGGATATAAGTGTGATACACCAAAATGTTCGCATGAATAAGGCCTATTTGCGTCCATACTTAGAAATCCGGCGACTAGTCCAGGTATTCCAGAAATTCAGATTTTGTTTACTGACCACCAGTGGTGAATCACATTTTCATGGAGCAACCCCACAAAAAACTGATAGGATATAAGTGTGATACACCAAAATCTTCGCATGAATAAGGCCTATTTGCGTCCATACTTAGAAATGCGGCGACTAGTCCAGGTATTCCAGAAATTCAGATTTTGTTTACTGACCACCAGTGGTGTATCACATTTTCATGGAGCAACCCCACAAAAAACTGATAGGATATAAGTGTGATACACCAAAATGTTCGCATGAATAAGGCTTATTTGCGTCCATACTTAGAAATGCGGCGACTAGTCCAGGTATTCCAGAAATTCAGATTTTGTTTACTGACCACCAGTGGTGAATCACATTTTCATGGAGCAACCCCACAAAAAACTGATAGGATATAAGTGTGATACACCAAAATGTTCGTATGAATAAGGCCTATTTGCGTCTATACTTTGAAATGCGGCGAGTAGTCTACGTATTCCAGAAATTCAGATTTTGTTTACTAACCACCAGTGGTGAATCACATTTTCATGGAGCAACCCCACAAAAAACTGATAGGATATAAGTGTGATACACCAAAATGTTCGTATGAATAAGACCTATTTACATCCATACGTAGAAATGCGGCGACTAGTCCAGGTATTCCAAAAATTCAGATTTTGTTTACTGACCACCAGTGGTGAATCACATTTTCATGGAGCAACCCCACAAAAAACTGATAGCATATAAGTGTGATACACCAAAATGTTCGCATGAATAAGGCTTATTTGCGTCCGTACTTAGAAATGCGGCGACTAGTCCAGGTATTCCAGAAATTCAGATTTTGTTTACTGACCACCAGTGGTGAATCACATTTTCATGGAGCAACCCCACAAAAAACTGATAGGATATAAGTGTGATACACCAAAATGTTCGCATGAATAAGGCCTATTTGCGTCCATACTTAGAAATGCGGCGACTAGTCCAGGTATTCCAGAAATTCAGATTTTGTTTACTGACCACCAGTGGTGAATCACATTTTCATGGAGCAATCCCACAAAAAACTGATAGGATATAAGTGTGATACACCAAAATGTTCGTATGAATAAGGCCTATTTGCGTCCGTACTTAGAAATGCGGCGACTAGTCCAGGTATTCCAGAAATTCAGATTTTGTTTACTGACAACCAGTGGTGAATCACATTTTCATGGAGCAACCCCACAAAAAACTGATAGGATATAAGTGTGATACAGCAAAATGTTCGCATGAATAAGGCCTATTTGCGTCCATACTTAGAAATGCGGCGACTAGTCCAGGTATTCCAGAAATTCTGATTTTGTTTACTGACCACCAGTGGTGTATCACATTTTCATGGAGCAACCCCACAAAAAACTGATAGGATATAAGTGTGATACACCAAAATGTTCGCATGAATAAGGCTTATTTGCGTCCATACTTAGAAATGCGGCGACTAGTCCAGGTATTCCAGAAATTCAGATTTTGTTTACTGACCACCAGTGGTGAATCACATTTTCATGGAGCAACCCCACAAAAAACTGATAGGATATAAGTGTGATACACCAAAATGTTCGTATGAATAAGACCTATTTACATCCATACTTAGAAATGCGGCGACTAGTCCAGGTATTCCAAAAATTCAGATTTTGTTTACTGACCACCAGTGGTGAATCACATTTTCATGGAGCAACCCCACAAAAAACTGATAGGATATAAGTGTGATACACCAAAATGTTCGCATGAATAATGCCTATTTGCGTCCATACTTAGAAATGCGGCGACTAGTCCAGGTATTCCAGAAATTCAGATTTTGTTTACTGACCACCAGTGGTGAATCACATTTTCATGGAGCAACCCCACAAAAAACTGATAGGATATAAGTGTGATACACCAAAATGTTCGTATGAATAAGGCCTATTTGCGTCCGTACTTAGAAATGCGGCGACTAGTCCAGGTATTCCAGAAATTCAGATTTTGTTTACTGACCACCAGTGGTGAATCACATTTTCATGGAGCAACCCCACAAAAAACTGATAGGATATAAGTGTGATACACCAAAATGTTCGCATGAATAAGGCCTATTTGCGTCCATACTTGGAAATGCGGCGACTAGTCCAGGTATTCCAGAAATTCTGATTTTGTTTACTGACCACCAGTGGTGAATCACATTTTCATGGAGCAACCCCACAAAAAACTGATAGGATATAAGTGTGATACACCAAAATGTTCGCATGAATAAGGCGTATTTGCGTCCATACTTAGAAATGCGGCGACTAGTCCAGGTATTCCAGAAATTCAGATTTTGTTTACTGACCACCAGTGGTGAATCACATTTTCATGGAGCAACCCCACAAAAAACTGATAGGATATAAGTGTGATACACCAAAATGTTCGCATGAATAAGGCCTATTTGCGTCCATACTTAGAAATGCGGCGACTAGTCCAGGTATTCCAGAAATTCAGATTTTGTTTACTGACCACCAGTGGTGAATCACATTTTCATGGAGCAACCCCACAAAAAACTGATAGGATATAAGTGTGATACACCAAAATGTTCGTATGAATAAGGCCTATTTGCGTCCATACTTTGAAATGCGGCGAGTAGTCTACGTATTCCAGAAATTCAGATTTTGTTTACTGACCACCAGTGGTGAATCACATTTTCATGGAGCAACCCCACAAAAACTGATAGGATATAAGTGTGATACACCAAAATGTTCGCATGAATAAGGCCTATTTGCGTCCATACTTAGAAATGCGGCGACTAGTCCAGGTATTCCAGAAATTCAGATTTTGTTTACTGACCACCAGTGGTGAATCACATTTTCATGGAGCAACCCCACAAACAACTGATAGGATATAAGTGTGATACACCAAAATGTTCGTATGAATAAGGGCTATTTGCGTCCATACTTAGAAATGCGGCGACTAGTCCAGGTATTCCAGAAATTCTGATTTTGTTTACTGACCACCAGTGGTGTATCACATTTTCATGGAGCAACCCCACAAAAAACTGATAGGATATAAGTGTGATACACCAAAATGTTCGCATGAATAAGGCTTATTTGCGTCCATACTTAGAAATGCGGCGACTAGTCCAGGTATTCCAGAAATTCAGATTTTGTTTACTGACCACCAGTGGTGAATCACATTTTCATGGAGCAACCCCACAAAAAACTGATAGGATATAAGTGTGATACACCAAAATGTTCGTATGAATAAGGCCTATTTGCGTCCGTACTTAGAAATGCGGCGACTAGTCCAGGTATTCCAGAAATTCAGATTTTGTTTACTGACCACCAGTGGTGAATCACATTTTCATGGAGCAACCCCACAAAAAACTGATAGGATATAAGTGTGATACACCAAAATGTTCGCATGAATAAGGCCTATTTGCGTCCATACTTAGAAATGCGGCGACTAGTCCAGGTATTCCAGAAATTCAGATTTTGTTTACTGACCACCAGTGGTGAATCACATTTTCATGGAGCAACCCCACAAAAAACTGATAGGATATAAGTGTGATACACCAAAATGTTCGCATGAATAAGGCCTATTTGCGTCCATACTTAGAAATCCGGCGACTAGTCCAGGTATTCCAGAAATTCAGATTTTGTTTACTGACCACCAGTGGTGAATCACATTTTCATGGAGCAACCCCACAAAAAACTGATAGGATATAAGTGTGATACACCAAAATCTTCGCATGAATAAGGCCTATTTGCGTCCATACTTAGAAATGCGGCGACTAGTCCAGGTATTCCAGAAATTCAGATTTTGTTTACTGACCACCAGTGGTGTATCACATTTTCATGGAGCAACCCCACAAAAAACTGATAGGATATAAGTGTGATACACCAAAATGTTCGCATGAATAAGGCTTATTTGCGTCCATACTTAGAAATGCGGCGACTAGTCCAGGTATTCCAGAAATTCAGATTTTGTTTACTGACCACCAGTGGTGAATCACATTTTCATGGAGCAACCCCACAAAAAACTGATAGGATATAAGTGTGATACACCAAAATGTTCGTATGAATAAGGCCTATTTGCGTCTATACTTTGAAATGCGGCGAGTAGTCTACGTATTCCAGTAATTCAGATTTTGTTTACTAACCACCAGTGGTGAATCACATTTTCATGGAGCAACCCCACAAAAAACTGATAGGATATAAGTGTGATACACCAAAATGTTCGTATGAATAAGACCTATTTACATCCATACGTAGAAATGCGGCGACTAGTCCAGGTATTCCAAAAATTCAGATTTTGTTTACTGACCACCAGTGGTGAATCACATTTTCATGGAGCAACCCCACAAAAAACTGATAGCATATAAGTGTGATACACCAAAATGTTCGCATGAATAAGGCTTATTTTCGTCCGTACTTAGAAATGCGGCGACTAGTCCAGGTATTCCAGAAATTCAGATTTTGTTTACTGACCACCAGTGGTGAATCACATTTTCATGGAGCAACCCCACAAAAAACTGATAGGATATAAGTGTGATACACCAAAATGTTCGTATGAATAAGGCCTATTTGCGTCCATACTTTGAAATGCGGCGAGTAGTCTACGTATTCCAGAAATTCAGATTTTGTTTACTGACCACCAGTGGTGAATCACATTTTCATGGAGCAACCCCACAAAAAACTGATAGGATATAAGTGTGATACACCAAAATGTTCGTATGAATAAGACCTATTTACATCCATACTTAGAAATGCGGCGACTAGTCCAGGTATTCCAAAAATTCAGATTTTGTTTACTGACCACCAGTGGTGAATCACATTTTCATGGAGCAACCCCACAAAAAACTGATAGGATATAAGTGTGATACACCAAAATGTTCGCATGAATAAGGCCTATTTGCGTCCATACTTAGAAATGCGGCGACTAGTCCAGGTATTCCAGAAATTCAGATTTTGTTTACTGACCACCAGTGGTGAATCACATTTTCATGGAGCAACCCCACAAAAAACTGATAGGATATAAGTGTGATACACCAAAATGTTCGTATGAATAAGGCCTATTTGCGTCCGTACTTAGAAATGCGGCGACTAGTCCAGGTATTCCAGAAATTCAGATTTTGTTTACTGACCACCAGTGGTGAATCACATTTTCATGGAGCAACCCCACAAAAAACTGATAGGATATAAGTGTGATACACCAAAATGTTCGTATGAATAAGGCCTATTTGCGTCCGTACTTAGAAATGCGGCGACTAGTCCAGGTATTCCAGAAATTCAGATTTTGTTTACTGACCACCAGTGGTGAATCACATTTTCATGGAGCAACCCCACAAAAAACTGATAGGATATAAGTGTGATATAGCAAAATGTTCGCATGAATAAGGCCTATTTGCGTCCATACTTAGAAATGCGGCGACTAGTCCAGGTATTCCAGAAATTCTGATTTTGTTTACTGACCACCAGTGGTGAATCACATTTTCATGGAGCAACCCCACAAAAAACTGATAGGATATAAGTGTGATACACCAAAATGTTCGCATGAATAAGGCCTATTTGCGTCCATACTTAGAAATGCGGCGACTAGTCCAGGTATTCCAGAAATTCAGATTTTGTTTACTGACCACCAGTGGTGAATCACATTTTCATGGAGCAACCCCACAAAAAACTGATAGGATATAAGTGTGATACACCAAAATGTTCGCATGAATAAGGCCTATTTGCGTCCTTACTTAGAAATGCGGCAACTAGTCCAGGTATTCCAGAAATTCAGATTTTGTTTACTGACCACCAGTGGTGAATCACATTTTCATGGAGCAACCCCACAAAAAACTGATAGGATATAAGTGTGATACACCAAAATGTTCGTATGAATAAGGCCTATTTGCGTCCGTACTTAGAAATGCGGCGACTAGTCCAGGTATTCCAGAAATTCAGATTTTGTTTACTGACCACCAGTGGTGAATCACATTTTCATGGAGCAACCCCACAAAAAACTGATAGGATATAAGTGTGATACAGCAAAATGTTCGCATGAATAAGGCCTATTTGCGTCCATACTTAGAAATGCGGCGACTAGTCCAGGTATTCCAGAAATTCTGATTTTGTTTACTGACCACCAGTGGTGTATCACATTTTCATGGAGCAACCCCACAAAAAACTGATAGGATATAAGTGTGATACACCAAAATGTTCGCATGAATAAGGCCTATTTGCGTCCATACTTAGAAATGCGGCGACTAGTCCAGGTATTCCAGAAATTCAGATTTTGTTTACTGACCACCAGTGGTGAATCACATTTTCATGGAGCAACCCCACAAAAAACTGATAGGATATAAGTGTGATACACCAAAATGTTCGTATGAATAAGACCTATTTACATCCATACTTAGAAATGCGGCGACTAGTCCAGGTATTCCAAAAATTCAGATTTTGTTTACTGACCACCAGTGGTGAATCACATTTTTTTTTTTTTTTTTTTTTTTTTTTTTTTTTTTTTTTTTTTTTTTTTTAGTTTAGTTTAGTTTATTGATTCAAACTATCACAACAAGAATAAATCTTATAAATTACAGTGATAGCACGTAAAACTTTCAAGTAAATGTTTCGTCAAATTCAAGTACAATTTATAAATTGATATTAATTATAAATTAAAAAACTTAAAAATAACATAGTGAAATTTAAATTGCACAAACATACATATAAATTAAAATAAACATTATAAAATTGAAAAACATTTAATATATTTTAAACAAATTTAATAGTTCCATTTTAAAGCGTATTGTGTTGCTAACCAATTGAATATTTGATGGTAAGTCATTCCAAAGACCGATTGTGTAATTAAAAAATTGTCTTGTAGATAAAACGTATTTATATTTTTGTGAGATTAGGCCTCTTCCACGTGGAGATTTGGCAAAAATAATTCTTCTATAGAGATATTCAGGTTCCTTTGAATATATCAGCTTATGCATCATCAAAAGGCTTTTATACTTTAGTAAGTCTTTAAAACAAACATTATGCAACTGATATGTGAACGATGATATATTATCCCTTCTACTGCGATTAAATACATATCTGGCTATATTATTATATGTGACTCGAAGTCGATCGTAATCAGTGGTGTCACAATTTGCAAATATTTCACATCCATACAGCAAAACAGGTATTAGATATGTTTTTGCCAAGAGCATACGTATTTTAAATGGCGTCGACGCTTTAACAGCCCACAGGTTTCTCAACATCCCATGAACTTTTCCAGCCGAAATATTTATGTGATTTTTCCAAGAAAGCTCGGCATTAAACGTTATTCCTAGATTTGATGATGATGGAACAAAATCGATTGTAGTGTTATTTATTAGCACAGAGACGTTATTATCAAGTCTTTTTTTATTATTTCTTGATATAAAGATACATTTTGATTTCGTTGGGTTTATGCACAAACCATTTAGACTTGCCCAATTGTGAATTTTATTTAAATCATTGTTGATGCGTTCAATACAATAACGTACATTTTCCATTTTGGTGCTTAAGTACAACTGTACATCATCCGCATACATTTGTATATCACAGTGACTTACAGCTTCAGGAAGATCATTAATGTACATACAAAAAAGCAATGGACCAAGAATGGACCCCTGTGGTACCCCTCTATCAACATGAACTGCATTGGAAGTCAAGCCATTTAAAAAAACAACTTGTTTACGATTTAAAAGGTATGACGAGATAAGTTTTTTAGCCGAATTAGAAAAATTAAAAAGCTTTTGGAGTTTGGTCAGCAGAATTGAGTGATCAACTGTATCAAAAGCTTTGCTGTGATCTAACAGCACAAGAAAAGATACCATATCATTATCCAGTTTTGACCTAATTTCTTCAACCACATCGATCAACACCGTGATACAACTTCTTCCCTGTCTAAAACCAGACTGTTTTTCTGTTAGGAAATTATGCTCCTGTAAATATTTATACATTTGGCTTTTCATTAGATTTTCCATTACCTTGGACAAAAAAAAAAAAAAAAAAAAAAAAAAAAAAAAAAAAAAAGGTAGTATGGCAATTGGTCTAAATTCACTGCTGTTCTTAGGGAGCGGAATTATTTTGGCTTCTTTCCATATATCGGGGAATATTGACTTAGTTAATATGGTATTAAATACGTACGTAATGAATGGCAGAATTTTAGCGATGATAAGTTTCAAAAATCTAGGATTAAGTCCATCCAAACCCACAGCATTTGATTTTATTGATGTTATACTTTTTAGAACTTCTATTTGATCCACACATCGAAAATAAAAACATTTTTCAAAAGGCACTACATGGATTTTTTCATATTCATTTTCAGTTGGTCTTGCCACTTTAACGTCAACAAATTGGTGGTTTAGTTTATTTACGTCAACGTCAGAACTTGTAATGCAAACACTCTTTTTACCAATACCAATTTCACGGATTTCTTTCCACTTGCTCTTGCTATCTATAGCTGTTGAAAATTTCTGTTGATAGTACGCTGTTTTAGCCTTATTTATGTTATCCACAACTTTTTTCCTAGCGGATTTAAACAAAATTTGCAATTCAGGGGTTTTAAATTTCTTCCATTTTTTATAAGCTAGATCCCTGACATCAATTAAACGTTTTATTGCTGAATTAAACCACGGTGGCTGTTTGGCCTTGCAAATTTTTGTTTTTTCTGGCACCGTTTCATTAAATACTTCAAACAGATTATTTTGAATGAAAGCTATTTGATCATTTACGTCTTCAAGGTCGTAAATTAAATTCCAACTAATGATTTCAAGCCGCTGGTTTAGTGCCACATAATCTATGTTTCGAAAATCACGATATGAGTAATGAATATCTTCAGTGCAGATAAAAGCATCATACACTGTAAAGATAAGGTCATGCTTTGAAAAAACTGGGGCAGATAACTGATCATAAAGAAGTATTTTCTTTTTATGAT
Source organism: Leucophora obtusa (assembly GCA_949987735.1). Lineage (NCBI taxonomy): Eukaryota > Metazoa > Arthropoda > Insecta > Diptera > Anthomyiidae > Leucophora > Leucophora obtusa. The sequence continues at coordinate 144,413,096 of OX465297.1, forward strand.
TTACAAAGAAGACGTCAAGTAAGCTGTTTGTAGCATTTGGATAATGGGTTGGAGTTGTTGTGTTGACGGGCAGTAGGCCAAGTGTTTGCATAGGCTCCAAAAGTGAGTTTTCAGTGAGCAGATTACTGTTGAAATCGCCAGCAATAATTATATCATTATATAATAATGATAAAGATTCAATTTTATCTAGCAAATCATTTGTATCGACATCGTTATTTGGTCGATATACGCAGGCAAACAGTATTTTACTTTTATCCTTAGTGGCTACCTCCAAAAATAAATATTCAATTTGACTGGAGGAGTTCGATTTCAGTTTTAAGCAAGTATTTATATCATTCCTTACATAGATTGATACACCACCAGCGTGTGTTTTCCTGTCAGCACGAAATAATTTGAAACCAGGCAAATTGAAAATGGCATCATTGATTGAAGAATCGAACCAGGTCTCAGAAACGCATATAACATCAACTCCTGAATTAACAAAAATGTACCTAAACTCATCCATCTTGTTATTGAGACTTTGTGCATTTATATGTACTATTTTGAGTCCGGACTTTTGTTTGGCAAGAGCAACCCCACAAAAAACTGATAGGATATAAGTGTGATACAGCAAAATGTTCGCATGAATAAGGCCTATTTGCGTCCATACTTAGAAATGCGGCGACTAGTCCAGGTATTCCAGAAATTCAGATTTTGTTTACTGACCACCAGTGGTGAATCACATTTTCATGGAGCAACCCCACAAAAAACTGATAGGATATAAGTGTGATACACCAAAATGTTCGTATGAATAAGACCTATTTACATCCATACTTAGAAATGCGGCGACTAGTCCAGGTATTCCAAAAAATCAGATTTTGTTTACTGACCACCAGTGGTGAATCACATTTTCATGGAGCAACCCCACAAAAAACTGATAGGATATAAGTGTGATACACCAAAATGTTCGCATGAATAAGGCCTATTTGCGTCCATACTTAGAAATGCGGCGACTAGTCCAGGTATTCCAGAAATTCAGATTTTGTTTACTGACCACCAGTGGTGAATCACATTTTCATGGAGCAACCCCACAAAAAACTGATAGGATATAAGTGTGATACACGAAAATGTTCGCATGAATAAGGCCTATTTGCGTCCATACTTAGAAATGCGGCGACTAGTCCAGGTATTCCAGAAATTCTGATTTTGTTTACTGACCACCAGTGGTGTATCACATTTTCATGGAGCAACCCCACAAAAAACTGATAGGATATAAGTGTGATACACCAAAATGTTCGCATGAATAAGGCTTATTTGCGTCCATACTTAGAAATGCGGCGACTAGTCCAGGTAATCCAGAAATTCAGATTTTGTTTACTGACCACCAGTGGTGAATCACATTTTCATGGAGCAACCCCACAAAAAACTGATAGGATATAAGTGTGATACACCAAAATGTTCGTATGAATAAGGCCTATTTGCGTCCATACTTTGAAATGCGGCGAGTAGTCTACGTATTCCAGAAATTCAGATTTTGTTTACTGACCACCAGTGGTGAATCACATTTTCATGGAGCAACCCCACAAAAAACTGATAGGATATAAGTGTGATACACCAAAATGTTCGTATCAATAAGACCTATTTACATCCATACTTAGAAATGCGGCGACTAGTCCAGGTATTCCAAAAATTCAGATTTTGTTTACTGACCACCAGTGGTGAATCACATTTTCATGGAGCAACCCCACAAAAAACTGATAGGATATAAGTGTGATACACCAAAATGTTCGCATGAATAAGGCCTATTTGCGTCCATACTTAGAAATGCGGCGACTAGTCCAGGTATTCCAGAAATTCAGATTTTGTTTACTGACCACCAGTGGTGAATCACATTTTCATGGAGCAACCCCACAAAAAACTGATAGGATATAAGTGTGATACACCAAAATGTTCGCATGAATAAGGCCTATTTGCGTCCATACTTAGAAATGCGGCGACTAGTCCAGGTATTCCAGAAATTCAGATTTTGTTTACTGACCACCAGTGGTGAATCACATTTTCATGGAGCAACCCCACAAAAAACTGATAGGATATAAGTGTGATACACCAAAATGTTCGTATGAATAAGGCCTATTTGCGTCCGTACTTAGAAATGCGGCGACTAGTCCAGGTATTCCAGAAATTCAGATTTTGTTTACTGACCACCAGTGGTGAATCACATTTTCATGGAGCAACCCCACAAAAAACTGATAGGATATAAGTGTGATACACCAAAATGTTCGTATGAATAAGGCCTATTTGCGTCCGTACTTAGAAATGCGGCGACTAGTCCAGGTATTCCAGAAATTCAGATTTTGTTTACTGACCACCAGTGGTGAATCACATTTTCATGGAGCAACCCCACAAAAAACTGATAGGATATAAGTGTGATATAGCAAAATGTTCGCATGAATAAGGCCTATTTGCGTCCATACTTAGAAATGCGGCGACTAGTCCAGGTATTCCAGAAATTCTGATTTTGTTTACTGAGCACCAGTGGTGAATCACATTTTCATGGAGCAACCCCACAAAAAACTGATAGGATATAAGTGTGATACACCAAAATGTTCGCATGAATAAGGCCTATTTGCGTCCATACTTAGAAATGCGGCGACTAGTCCAGGTATTCCAGAAATTCAGATTTTGTTTACTGACCACCAGTGGTGAATCACATTTTCATGGAGCAACCCCACAAAAAACTGATAGGATATAAGTGTGATACACCAAAATGTTCGCATGAATAAGGCCTATTTGCGTCCATACTTAGAAATCCGGCGACTAGTCCAGGTATTCCAGAAATTCAGATTTTGTTTACTGACCACCAGTGGTGAATCACATTTTCATGGAGCAACCCCACAAAAAACTGATAGGATATAAGTGTGATACACCAAAATCTTCGCATGAATAAGGCCTATTTGCGTCCATACTTAGAAATGCGGCGACTAGTCCAGGTATTCCAGAAATTCAGATTTTGTTTACTGACCACCAGTGGTGTATCACATTTTCATGGAGCAACCCCACAAAAAACTGATAGGATATAAGTGTGATACACCAAAATGTTCGCATGAATAAGGCTTATTTGCGTCCATACTTAGAAATGCGGCGACTAGTCCAGGTATTCCAGAAATTCAGATTTTGTTTACTGACCACCAGTGGTGAATCACATTTTCATGGAGCAACCCCACAAAAAACTGATAGGATATAAGTGTGATACACCAAAATGTTCGTATGAATAAGGCCTATTTGCGTCTATACTTTGAAATGCAGCGAGTAGTCTACGTATTCCAGAAATTCAGATTTTGTTTACTAACCACCAGTGGTGAATCACATTTTCATGGAGCAACCCCACAAAAAACTGATAGGATATAAGTGTGATACACCAAAATGTTCGTATGAATAAGACCTATTTACATCCATACGTAGAAATGCGGCGACTAGTCCAGGTATTCCAAAAATTCAGATTTTGTTTACTGACCACCAGTGGTGAATCACATTTTCATGGAGCAACCCCACAAAAAACTGATAGCATATAAGTGTGATACACCAAAATGTTCGCATGAATAAGGCTTATTTGCGTCCGTACTTAGAAATGCGGCGACTAGTCCAGGTATTCCAGAAATTCAGATTTTGTTTACTGACCACCAGTGGTGAATCACATTTTCATGGAGCAACCCCACAAAAAACTGATAGCATATAAGTGTGATACACCAAAATGTTCGTATGAATAAGGCCTATTTGCGTCCGTACTTAGAAATGCGGCGACTAGTCCAGGTATTCCAGAAATTCAGATTTTGTTTACTGACAACCAGTGGTGAATCACATTTTCATGGAGCAACCCCACAAAAAACTGATAGCATATAAGTGTGATACACCAAAATGTTCGCATGAATAAGGCTTATTTGCGTCCGTACTTAGAAATGCGGCGACTAGTCCAGGTATTCCAGAAATTCAGATTTTGTTTACTGACCACCAGTGGTGAATCACATTTTCATGGAGCAACCCCACAAAAAACTGATAGGATATAAGTGTGATACACCAAAATGTTCGTATGAATAAGACCTATTTACATCCATACGTAGAAATGCGGCGACTAGTCCAGGTATTCCAAAAATTCAGATTTTGTTTACTGACCACCAGTGGTGAATCACATTTTCATGGAGCAACCCCACAAAAAACTGATAGCATATAAGTGTGATACACCAAAATGTTCGTATGAATAAGGCCTATTTGCGTCCGTACTTAGAAATGCGGCGACTAGTCCAGGTATTCCAGAAATTCAGATTTTGTTTACTGACAACCAGTGGTGAATCACATTTTCATGGAGCAACCCCACAAAAAACTGATAGGATATAAGTGTGATACAGCAAAATGTTCGCATGAATAAGGCCTATTTGCGTCCATACTTAGAAATGCGGCGACTAGTCCAGGTATTCCAGAAATTCAGATTTTGTTTACTGACCACCAGTGGTGAATCACATTTTCATGGAGCAACCCCACAAAAAACTGATAGGATATAAGTGTGATACACCAAAATGTTCGTATGAATAAGGCCTATTTGCGTCCGTACTTAGAAATGCGGCGACTAGTCCAGGTATTCCAGAAATTCAGATTTTGTTTACTGACAACCAGTGGTGAATCACATTTTCATGGAGCAACCCCACAAAAAACTGATAGGATATAAGTGTGATACACCAAAATGTTCGCATGAATAAGGCTTATTTGCGTCCATACTTAGAAATGCGGCGACTAGTCCAGGTATTCCAGAAATTCAGATTTTGTTTACTGACCACCAGTGGTGAATCACATTTTCATGGAGCAACCCCACAAAAAACTGATAGGATATAAGTGTGATACACCAAAATGTTCGTATGAATAAGACCTATTTACATCCATACTTAGAAATGCGGCGACTGGTCCAGGTATTCCAAAAATTCAGATTTTGTTTACTGACCACCAGTGGTGAATCACATTTTCATGGAGCAACCCCACAAAAAACTGATAGGATATAAGTGTGATACACCAAAATGTTCGCATGAATAAGGCCTATTTGCGTCCATACTTAGAAATGCGGCGACTAGTCCAGGTATTCCAGAAATTCAGATTTTGTTTACTGACCACCAGTGGTGAATCACATTTTCATGGAGCAACCCCACAAAAAACTGATAGGATATAAGTGTGATACACCAAAATGTTCGTATGAATAAGGCCTATTTGCGTCCGTACTTAGAAATGCGGCGACTAGTCCAGGTATTCCAGAAATTCAGATTTTGTTTACTGACCACCAGTGGTGAATCACATTTTCATGGAGCAACCCCACAAAAAACTGATAGGATATAAGTGTGATACACCAAAATGTTCGCATGAATAAGGCCTATTTGCGTCCATACTTGGAAATGCGGCGACTAGTCCAGGTATTCCAGAAATTCTGATTTTGTTTACTGACCACCAGTGGTGAATCACATTTTCATGGAGCAACCCCACAAAAAACTGATAGGATATAAGTGTGATACACCAAAATGTTCGCATGAATAAGGCGTATTTGCGTCCATACTTAGAAATGCGGCGACTAGTCCAGGTATTCCAGAAATTCAGATTTTGTTTACTGACCACCAGTGGTGAATCACATTTTCATGGAGCAACCCCACAAAAAACTGATAGGATATAAGTGTGATACACCAAAATGTTCGCATGAATAAGGCCTATTTGCGTCCATACTTAGAAATGCGGCGACTAGTCCAGGTATTCCAGAAATTCAGATTTTGTTTACTGACCACCAGTGGTGAATCACATTTTCATGGAGCAACCCCACAAAAAACTGATAGGATATAAGTGTGATACACCGAAATGTTCGTATGAATAAGGCCTATTTGCGTCCATACTTTGAAATGCGGCGAGTAGTCTACGTATTCCAGAAATTCAGATTTTGTTTACTGACCACCAGTGGTGAATCACATTTTCATGGAGCAACCCCACAAAAACTGATAGGATATAAGTGTGATACACCAAAATGTTCGCATGAATAAGGCCTATTTGCGTCCATACTTAGAAATGCGGCGACTAGTCCAGGTATTCCAGAAATTCAGATTTTGTTTACTGACCACCAGTGGTGAATCACATTTTCATGGAGCAACCCCACAAACAACTGATAGGATATAAGTGTGATACACCAAAATGTTCGTATGAATAAGGGCTATTTGCGTCCATACTTAGAAATGCGGCGACTAGTCCAGGTATTCCAGAAATTCTGATTTTGTTTACTGACCACCAGTGGTGTATCACATTTTCATGGAGCAACCCCACAAAAAACTGATAGGATATAAGTGTGATACACCAAAATGTTCGCATGAATAAGGCTTATTTGCGTCCATACTTAGAAATGCGGCGGCTAGTCCAGGTATTCCAGAAATTCAGATTTTGTTTACTGACCACCAGTGGTGAATCACATTTTCATGGAGCAACCCCACAAAAAACTGATAGGATATAAGTGTGATACACCAAAATGTTCGTATGAATAAGGCCTATTTGCGTCCGTACTTAGAAATGCGGCGACTAGTCCAGGTATTCCAGAAATTCAGATTTTGTTTACTGACCACCAGTGGTGAATCACATTTTCATGGAGCAACCCCACAAAAAACTGATAGGATATAAGTGTGATACACCAAAATGTTCGCATGAATAAGGCTTATTTGCGTCCATACTTAGAAATGCGGCGACTAGTCCAGGTATTCCAGAAATTCAGATTTTGTTTACTGACCACCAGTGGTGAATCACATTTTCATGGAGCAACCCCACAAAAAACTGATAGGATATAAGTGTGATACACCAAAATGTTCGCATGAATAAGGCCTATTTGCGTCCATACTTAGAAATCCGGCGACTAGTCCAGGTATTCCAGAAATTCAGATTTTGTTTACTGACCACCAGTGGTGAATCACATTTTCATGGAGCAACCCCACAAAAAACTGATAGGATATAAGTGTGATACACCAAAATCTTCGCATGAATAAGGCCTATTTGCGTCCATACTTAGAAATGCGGCGACTAGTCCAGGTATTCCAGAAATTCAGATTTTGTTTACTGACCACCAGTGGTGAATCACATTTTCATGGAGCAACCCCACAAAAAACTGATAGGATATAAGTGTGATACACCAAAATGTTCGCATGAATAAGGCCTATTTGCGTCCATACTTAGAAATGCGGCGACTAGTCCAGGTATTCCAGAAATTCAGATTTTGTTTACTGACCACCAGTGGTGAATCACATTTTCATGGAGCAACCCCACAAAAAACTGATAGGATATAAGTGTGATACACCAAAATGTTCGTATGAATAAGGCCTATTTGCGTCCGTACTTAGAAATGCGGCGACTAGTCCAGGTATTCCAGAAATTCAGATTTTGTTTACTGACAACCAGTGGTGAATCACATTTTCATGGAGCAACCCCACAAAAAACTGATAGGATATAAGTGTGATACAGCAAAATGTTCGCATGAATAAGGCCTATTTGCGTCCATACTTAGAAATGCGGCGACTAGTCCAGGTATTCCAGAAATTCTGATTTTGTTTACTGACCACCAGTGGTGTATCACATTTTCATGGAGCAACCCCACAAAAAACTGATAGGATATAAGTGTGATACACCAAAATGTTCGCATGAATAAGGCTTATTTGCGTCCATACTTAGAAATGCGGCGACTAGTCCAGGTATTCCAGAAATTCAGATTTTGTTTACTGACCACCAGTGGTGAATCACATTTTCATGGAGCAACCCCACAAAAAACTGATAGGATATAAGTGTGATACACCAAAATGTTCGTATGAATAAGACCTATTTACATCCATACTTAGAAATGCGGCGACTGGTCCAGGTATTCCAAAAATTCAGATTTTGTTTACTGACCACCAGTGGTGAATCACATTTTCATGGAGCAACCCCACAAAAAACTGATAGGATATAAGTGTGATACACCAAAATGTTCGCATGAATAAGGCCTATTTGCGTCCATACTTAGAAATGCGGCGACTAGTCCAGGTATTCCAGAAATTCAGATTTTGTTTACTGACCACCAGTGGTGAATCACATTTTCATGGAGCAACCCCACAAAAAACTGATAGGATATAAGTGTGATACACCAAAATGTTCGTATGAATAAGGCCTATTTGCGTCCGTACTTAGAAATGCGGCGACTAGTCCAGGTATTCCAGAAATTCAGATTTTGTTTACTGACCACCAGTGGTGAATCACATTTTCATGGAGCAACCCCACAAAAAACTGATAGGATATAAGTGTGATACACCAAAATGTTCGCATGAATAAGTCCTATTTGCGTCCATACTTGGAAATGCGGCGACTAGTCCAGGTATTCCAGAAATTCTGATTTTGTTTACTGACCACCAGTGGTGAATCACATTTTCATGGAGCAACCCCACAAAAAACTGATAGGATATAAGTGTGATACACCAAAATGTTCGCATGAATAAGGCGTATTTGCGTCCATACTTAGAAATGCGGCGACTAGTCCAGGTATTCCAGAAATTCAGATTTTGTTTACTGACCACCAGTGGTGAATCACATTTTCATGGAGCAACCCCACAAAAAACTGATAGGATATAAGTGTGATACACCAAAATGTTCGCATGAATAAGGCCTATTTGCGTCCATACTTAGAAATGCGGCGACTAGTCCAGGTATTCCAGAAATTCAGATTTTGTTTACTGACCACCAGTGGTGAATCACATTTTCATGGAGCAACCCCACAAAAAACTGATAGGATATAAGTGTGATACACCGAAATGTTCGTATGAATAAGGCCTATTTGCGTCCATACTTTGAAATGCGGCGAGTAGTCTACGTATTCCAGAAATTCAGATTTTGTTTACTGACCACCAGTGGTGAATCACATTTTCATGGAGCAACCCCACAAAAACTGATAGGATATAAGTGTGATACACCAAAATGTTCGCATGAATAAGGCCTATTTGCGTCCATACTTAGAAATGCGGCGACTAGTCCAGGTATTCCAGAAATTCAGATTTTGTTTACTGACCACCAGTGGTGAATCACATTTTCATGGAGCAACCCCACAAACAACTGATAGGATATAAGTGTGATACACCAAAATGTTCGTATGAATAAGGGCTATTTGCGTCCATACTTAGAAATGCGGCGACTAGTCCAGGTATTCCAGAAATTCTGATTTTGTTTACTGACCACCAGTGGTGTATCACATTTTCATGGAGCAACCCCACAAAAAACTGATAGGATATAAGTGTGATACACCAAAATGTTCGCATGAATAAGGCTTATTTGCGTCCATACTTAGAAATGCGGCGACTAGTCCAGGTATTCCAGAAATTCAGATTTTGTTTACTGACCACCAGTGGTGAATCACATTTTCATGGAGCAACCCCACAAAAAACTGATAGGATATAAGTGTGATACACCAAAATGTTCGTATGAATAAGGCCTATTTGCGTCCGTACTTAGAAATGCGGCGACTAGTCCAGGTATTCCAGAAATTCAGATTTTGTTTACTCACCACCAGTGGTGAATCACATTTTCATGGAGCAACCCCACAAAAAACTGATAGGATATAAGTGTGATACACCAAAATGTTCGCATGAATAAGGCCTATTTGCGTCCATACTTAGAAATGCGGCGACTAGTCCAGGTATTCCAGAAATTCAGATTTTGTTTACTGACCACCAGTGGTGAATCACATTTTCATGGAGCAACCCCACAAAAAACTGATAGGATATAAGTGTGATACACCAAAATGTTCGCATGAATAAGGCCTATTTGCGTCCATACTTAGAAATCCGGCGACTAGTCCAGGTATTCCAGAAATTCAGATTTTGTTTACGGACCACCAGTGGTGAATCACATTTTCATGGAGCAACCCCACAAAAAACTGATAGGATATAAGTGTGATACACCAAAATCTTCGCATGAATAAGGCCTATTTGCGTCCATACTTAGAAATGCGGCGACTAGTCCAGGTATTCCAGAAATTCAGATTTTGTTTACTGACCACCAGTGGTGTATCACATTTTCATGGAGCAACCCCACAAAAAACTGATAGGATATAAGTGTGATACACCAAAATGTTCGCATGAATAAGGCTTATTTGCGTCCATACTTAGAAATGCGGCGACTAGTCCAGGTATTCCAGAAATTCAGATTTTGTTTACTGACCACCAGTGGTGAATCACATTTTCATGGAGCAACCCCACAAAAAACTGATAGGATATAAGTGTGATACACCAAAATGTTCGTATGAATAAGGCCTATTTGCGTCTATACTTTGAAATGCGGCGAGTAGTCTACGTATTCCAGAAATTCAGATTTTGTTTACTAACCACCAGTGGTGAATCACATTTTCATGGAGCAACCCCACAAAAAACTGATAGGATATAAGTGTGATACACCAAAATGTTCGTATGAATAAGACCTATTTGCGTCTATACTTTGAAATGCGGCGAGTAGTCTACGTATTCCAGAAATTCAGATTTTGTTTACTAACCACCAGTGGTGAATCACATTTTCATGGAGCAACCCCACAAAAAACTGATAGCATATAAGTGTGATACACCAAAATGTTCGCATGAATAAGGCCTATTTGCGTCCATACTTAGAAATGCGGCGACTAGTCCAGGTATTCCAGAAATTCAGATTTTGTTTACTGACCACCAGTGGTGAATCACATTTTCATGGAGCAACCCCACAAAAAACTGATAGGATATAAGTGTGATACACCAAAATGTTCGTATGAATAAGGCCTATTTGCGTCCGTACTTAGAAATGCGGCGACTAGTCCAGGTATTCCAGAAATTCAGATTTTGTTTACTGACAACCAGTGGTGAATCACATTTTCATGGAGCAACCCCACAAAAAACTGATAGGATATAAGTGTGATACAGCAAAATGTTCGCATGAATAAGGCCTATTTGCGTCCATACTTAGAAATGCGGCGACTAGTCCAGGTATTCCAGAAATTCTGATTTTGTTTACTGACCACCAGTGGTGTATCACATTTTCATGGAGCAACCCCACAAAAAACTGATAGGATATAAGTGTGATACACCAAAATGTTCGCATGAATAAGGCTTATTTGCGTCCATACTTAGAAATGCGGCGACTAGTCCAGGTATTCCAGAAATTCAGATTTTGTTTACTGACCACCAGTGGTGAATCACATTTTCATGGAGCAACCCCACAAAAAACTGATAAGATATAAGTGTGATACACCAAAATGTTCGCATGAATAAGGCCTATTTGCGTCCATACTTAGAAATGCGGCGACTAGTCCAGGTATTCCAGAAATTCAGATTTTGTTTACTGACCACCAGTGGTGAATCACATTTTCATGGAGCAACCCCACAAAAAACTGATAGGATATAAGTGTGATACACCAAAATGTTGGCATGAATAAGGCGTATTTGCGTCCATACTTAGAAATGCGGCGACTAGTCCAGGTATTCCAGAAATTCAGATTTTGTTTACTGACCACCAGTGGTGAATCACATTTTCATGGAGCAACCCCACAAAAAACTGATAGGATATAAGTGTGATACACCAAAATGTTCGCATGAATAAGGCCTATTTGCGTCCATACTTAGAAATGCGGCGACTAGTCCAGGTATTCCAGAAATTCTGATTTTGTTTACTGACCACCAGTGGTGAATCACATTTTCATGGAGCAACCCCACAAAAAACTGATAGGATATAAGTGTGATACACCAAAATGTTGGCATGAATAAGGCGTATTTGCGTCCATACTTAGAAATGCGGCGACTAGTCCAGGTATTCCAGAAATTCAGATTTTGTTTACTGACCACCAGTGGTGAATCACATTTTCATGGAGCAACCCCACAAAAAACTGATAGGATATAAGTGTGATACACCAAAATGTTCGCATGAATAAGGCCTATTTGCGTCCATACTTAGAAATGCGGCGACTAGTCCAGGTATTCCAGAAATTCAGATTTTGTTTACTGACCACCAGTGGTGAATCACATTTTCATGGAGCAACCCCACAAAAAACTGATAGGATATAAGTGTGATACACCAAAATGTTCGTATGAATAAGGCCTATTTGCGTCCATACTTTGAAATGCGGCGAGTAGTCTACGTATTCCAGAAATTCAGATTTTGTTTACTGACCACCAGTGGTGAATCACATTTTCATGGAGCAACCCCACAAAAACTGATAGGATATAAGTGTGATACACCAAAATGTTCGCATGAATAAGGCCTATTTGCGTCCATACTTAGAAATGCGGCGACTAGTCCAGGTATTCCAGAAATTCAGATTTTGTTTACTGACCACCAGTGGTGAATCACATTTTCATGGAGCAACCCCACAAACAACTGATAGGATATAAGTGTGATACACCAAAATGTTCGTATGAATAAGGGCTATTTGCGTCCATACTTAGAAATGCGGCGACTAGTCCAGGTATTCCAGAAATTCAGATTTTGTTTACTGACCACCAGTGGTGTATCACATTTTCATGGAGCAACCCCACAAAAAACTGATAGGATATAAGTGTGATACACCACAATGTTCGCATGAATAAGGCCTATTTGCGTCCATACTTAGAAATGCGGCGACTAGTCCAGGTATTCCAGAAATTCAGATTTTGTTTACTGACCACCAGTGGTGAATCACATTTTCATGGAGCAACCCCACAAAAAACTGATAGGATATAAGTGTGATACACCAAAATGTTCGTATGAATAAGGCCTATTTGCGTCCATACTTTGAAATGCGGCGAGTAGTCTACGTATTCCAGAAATTCAGATTTTGTTTACTGACCACCAGTGGTGAATCACATTTTCATGGAGCAACCCCACAAAAAACTGATAGGATATAAGTGTGATACACCAAAATGTTCGCATGAATAAGGCTTATTTGCGTCCATACTTAGAAATGCGGCGACTAGTCCAGGTATTCCAGAAATTCAGATTTTGTTTACTGACCACCAGTGGTGAATCACATTTTCATGGAGCAACCCCACAAAAAACTGATAGGATATAAGTGTGATACACCAAAATGTTCGTATGAATAAGGCCTATTTGCGTCCATACTTTGAAATGCGGCGAGTAGTCTACGTATTCCAGAAATTCAGATTTTGTTTACTGACCACCAGTGGTGAATCACATTTTCATGGAGCAACCCCACAAAAAACTGATAGGATATAAGTGTGATACACCAAAATGTTCGTATGAATAAGACCTATTTACATCCATACTTAGAAATGCGGCGACTAGTCCAGGTATTCCAAAAATTCAGATTTTGTTTACTGACCACCAGTGGTGAATCACATTTTCATGGAGCAACCCCACAAAAAACTGATAGGATATAAGTGTGATACACCAAAATGTTCGCATGAATAAGGCCTATTTGCGTCCATACTTAGAAATGCGGCGACTAGTCCAGGAATTCCAGAAATTCAGATTTTGTTTACTGACCACCAGTGGTGAATCACATTTTCATGGAGCAACCCCACAAAAAACTGATAGGATATAAGTGTGATACACCAAAATGTTCGCATGAATAAGGCTTATTTGCGTCCATACTTAGAAATGCGGCGACTAGTCCAGGTATTCCAGAAATTCAGATTTTGTTTACTGACCACCAGTGGTGAATCACATTTTCATGGAGCAACCCCACAAAAAACTGATAGGATATAAGTGTGATACACCAAAATGTTCGTATGAATAAGGCCTATTTGTGTCCATACTTTGAAATGCGGCGAGTAGTCTACGTATTCCAGAAATTCAGATTTTGTTTACTGACCACCAGTGGTGAATCACATTTTCATGGAGCAACCCCACAAAAAACTGATAGGATATAAGTGTGATATAGCAAAATGTTCGCATGAATAAGGCCTATTTGCGTCCATACTTAGAAATGCGGCGACTAGTCCAGGTATTCCAGAAATTCTGATTTTGTTTACTGACCACCAGTGGTGAATCACATTTTCATGGAGCAACCCCACAAAATACTGATAGGATATAAGTGTGATACACCAAAATGTTCGCATGAATAAGGCCTATTTGCGTCCATACTTAGAAATGCGGCGACTAGTCCAGGTATTCCAGAAATTCAGATTTTGTTTACTGACCACCAGTGGTGAATCACATTTTCATGGAGCAACCCCACAAAAAACTGATAGGATATAAGTGTGATACACCAAAATGTTCGCATGAATAAGGCCTATTTGCGTCCATACTTAGAAATCCGGCGACTAGTCCAGGTATTCCAGAAATTCAGATTTTGTTTACTGACCACCAGTGGTGAATCACATTTTCATGGAGCAACCCCACAAAAAACTGATAGGATATAAGTGTGATACACCAAAATGTTCGCATGAATAAGGCCTATTTGCGTCCATACTTAGAAATGCGGCGACTAGTCCAGGTATTCCAGAAATTCAGATTTTGTTTACTGACCACCAGTGGTGTATCACATTTTCATGGAGCAACCCCACAAAAAACTGATAGGATATAAGTGTGATACACCAAAATGTTCGCATGAATAAGGCTTATTTGCGTCCATACTTAGAAATGCGGCGACTAGTCCAGGTGTTCCAGAAATTCAGATTTTGTTTACTGACCACCAGTGGTGAATCACATTTTCATGGAGCAACCCCACAAAAAACTGATAGGATATAAGTGTGATACACCAAAATGTTCGTATGAATAAGGCCTATTTGCGTCCATACTTTGAAATGCGGCGAGTAGTCTACGTATTCCAGAAATTCAGATTTTGTTTACTGACCACCAGTGGTGAATCACATTTTCATGGAGCAACCCCACAAAAAACTGATAGGATATAAGTGTGATACACCAAAATGTTCGTATGAATAAGACCTATTTACATCCATACTTAGAAATGCGGCGACTAGTCCAGGTATTCCAAAAATTCAGATTTTGTTTACTGACCACCAGTGGTGAATCACATTTTCATGGAGCAACCCCACAAAAAACTGATAGGATATAAGTGTGATACACCAAAATGTTCGCATGAATAAGGCCTATTTGCGTCCATACTTAGAAATGCGGCGACTAGTCCAGGTATTCCAGAAATTCAGATTTTGTTTACTGACCACCAGTGGTGAATCACATTTTCATGGAGCAACCCCACAAAAAACTGATAGGATATAAGTGTGATACACCAAAATGTTCGCATGAATAAGGCCTATTTGCGTCCATACTTAGAAATGCGGCAACTAGTCCAGGTATTCCAGAAATTCAGATTTTGTTTACTGACCACCAGTGGTGAATCACATTTTCATGGAGCAACCCCACAAAAAACTGATAGGATATAAGTGTGATACACCAAAATGTTCGTATGAATAAGGCCTATTTGCGTCCATACTTAGAAATGCGGCGACTAGTCCAGGTATTCCAGAAATTCAGATTTTGTTTACTGACCACCAGTGGTGAATCACATTTTCATGGAGCAACCCCACAAAAAACTGATAGGATATAAGTGTGATACAGCAAAATGTTCGCATGAATTAGGCCTATTTGCGTCTATACTTAGAAATGCGGCGACTAGTCCAGGTATTCCAGAAATTCTGATTTTGTTTACTGACCACCAGTGGTGTATCACATTTTCATGGAGCAACCCCACAAAAAACTGATAGGATATAAGTGTGATACACCAAAATGTTCGCATGAATAAGGCTTATTTGCGTCCATACTTAGAAATGCGGCGACTAGTCCAGGTATTCCAGAAATTCAGATTTTGTTTACTGACCACCAGTGGTGAATCACATTTTCATGGAGCAACCCCACAAAAAACTGATAGGATATAAGTGTGATACACCAAAATGTTCGTATGAATAAGGCCTATTTGCGTCCATACTTAGAAATGCGGCGACTAGTCCAGGTATTCCAGAAATTCAGATTTTGTTTACTGACCACCAGTGGTGAATCACATTTTCATGGAGCAACCCCACAAAAAACTGATAGGATATAAGTGTGATACACCAAAATGTTCGCATGAATAAGGCCTATTTGCGTCCATACTTAGAAATGCGGCGACTAGTCCAGGTATTCCAGAAATTCAGATTTTGTTTACTGACCACCAGTGGTGTATCACATTTTCATGGAGCAACCCCACAAAAAACTGATAGGATATAAGTGTGATACACCACAATGTTCGCATGAATAAGGCCTATTTGCGTCCATACTTAGAAATGCGGCGACTAGTCCAGGTATTCCAGAAATTCAGATTTTGTTTACTGACCACCAGTGGTGAATCACATTTTCATGGAGCAACCCCACAAAAAACTGATAGGATATAAGTGTGATACACCAAAATGTTCGTATGAATAAGGCCTATTTGCGTCCATACTTTGAAATGCGGCGAGTAGTCTACGTATTCCAGAAATTCAGATTTTGTTTACTGACCACCAGTGGTGAATCACATTTTCATGGAGCAACCCCACAAAAAACTGATAGGATATAAGTGTGATACACCAAAATGTTCGCATGAATAAGGCTTATTTGCGTCCATACTTAGAAATGCGGCGACTAGTCCAGGTATTCCAGAAATTCAGATTTTGTTTACTGACCACCAGTGGTGAATCACATTTTCATGGAGCAACCCCACAAAAAACTGATAGGATATAAGTGTGATACACCAAAATGTTCGTATGAATAAGGCCTATTTGCGTCCATACTTTGAAATGCGGCGAGTAGTCTACGTATTCCAGAAATTCAGATTTTGTTTACTGACCACCAGTGGTGAATCACATTTTCATGGAGCAACCCCACAAAAAACTGATAGGATATAAGTGTTATACACCAAAATGTTCGTATGAATAAGACCTATTTACATCCATACTTAGAAATGCGGCGACTAGTCCAGGTATTCCAAAAATTCAGATTTTGTTTACTGACCACCAGTGGTGAATCACATTTTCATGGAGCAACCCCACAAAAAACTGACAGGATATAAGTGTGATACACCAAAATGTTCGCATGAATAAGGCCTATTTGCGTCCATACTTAGAAATGCGGCGACTAGTCCAGGAATTCCAGAAATTCAGATTTTGTTTACTGACCACCAGTGGTGAATCACATTTTCATGGAGCAACCCCACAAAAAACTGATAGGATATAAGTGTGATACACCAAAATGTTCGCATGAATAAGGCCTATTTGCGTCCATACTTTGAAATGCGGCGAGTAGTCTACGTATTCCAGAAATTCAGATTTTGTTTACTGACCACCAGTGGTGAATCACATTTTCATGGAGCAACCCCACAAAAAACTGATAGGATATAAGTGTGATACACCAAAATGTTCGTATGAATAAGGCCTATTTGCGTCCATACTTTGAAATGCGGCGAGTAGTCTACGTATTCCAGAAATTCAGATTTTGTTTACTGACCACCAGTGGTGAATCACATTTTCATGGAGCAACCCCACAAAAAACTGATAGGATATAAGTGTGATATAGCAAAATGTTCGCATGAATAAGGCCTATTTGCGTCCATACTTAGAAATGCGGCGACTAGTCCAGGTATTCCAGAAATTCTGATTTTGTTTACTGACCACCAGTGGTGAATCACATTTTCATGGAGCAACCCCACAAAAAACTGATAGGATATAAGTGTGATACACCAAAATGTTCGCATGAATAAGGCCTATTTGCGTCCATACTTAGAAATGCGGCGACTAGTCCAGGTATTCCAGAAATTCAGATTTTGTTTACTGACCACCAGTGGTGAATCACATTTTCATGGAGCAACCCCACAAAAAACTGATAGGATATAAGTGTGATACACCAAAATGTTCGCATGAATAAGGCCTATTTGCGTCCATACTTAGAAATCCGGCGACTAGTCCAGGTATTCCAGAAATTCAGATTTTGTTTACTGACCACCAGTGGTGAATCACATTTTCATGGAGCAACCCCACAAAAAACTGATAGGATATAAGTGTGATACACCAAAATGTTCGCATGAATAAGGCCTATTTGCGTCCATACTTAGAAATGCGGCGACTAGTCCAGGTATTCCAGAAATTCAGATTTTGTTTACTGACCACCAGTGGTGTATCACATTTTCATGGAGCAACCCCACAAAAAACTGATAGGATATAAGTGTGATACACCAAAATGTTCGCATGAATAAGGCCTATTTGCGTCCATACTTAGAAATGCGGCGACTAGTCCAGGTATTCCAGAAATTCAGATTTTGTTTACTGACCACCAGTGGTGAATCACATTTTCATGGAGCAACCCCACAAAAAACTGATAGGATATAAGTGTGATACACCAAAATGTTCGTATGAATAAGGCCTATTTGCGTCCATACTTTGAAATGCGGCGAGTAGTCTACGTATTCCAGAAATTCAGATTTTGTTTACTGACCACCAGTGGTGAATCACATTTTCATGGAGCAACCCCACAAAAAACTGATAGGATATAAGTGTGATACACCAAAATGTTCGTATGAATAAGACCTATTTACATCCATACTTAGAAATGCGGCGACTAGTCCAGGTATTCCAAAAATTCAGATTTTGTTTACTGACCACCAGTGGTGAATCACATTTTCATGGAGCAACCCCACAAAAAACTGATAGGATATAAGTGTGATACACCAAAATGTTCGCATGAATAAGGCCTATTTGCGTCCATACTTAGAAATGCGGCGACTAGTCCAGGTATTCCAGAAATTCAGATTTTGTTTACTGACCACCAGTGGTGAATCACATTTTCATGGAGCAACCCCACAAAAAACTGATAGGATATAAGTGTGATACACCAAAATGTTCGCATGAATAAGGCCTATTTGCGTCCATACTTAGAAATGCGGCAACTAGTCCAGG